>OX101820.2:20582200-22983380 GCA_944452925.2 Chrysolina oricalcia
GGGTACACTTTCCGTACGGTATAAATATTTACTCACTCACTAGAAATTTATTTTTGTGTTCATGAAACTAATTTAGACATTCCTGTTTCATAGTTATTCCTTGGATACCGAAAATAATAATAATACAGAAATTTATCGTAATTGCCAAACAAAAACATTGTCAATTAAATTCATCATATACATTACCGTTGGCACAACAACATTTGAACCATATAACTTACCATAAATGTACAGGGTGTGTTTTGTTCCAAATTTTAAATATACAGGGTTATAGTTTTGGGAATTGGTCTTTCCTTTTTCCGATTTCCTAGTTCTTTAGGAGGAAGCCAGTTTCGAACCTGCTGTAGAAGGGAACTAGGTGGTTCCCACAATTATTTTTTTACAGGTAGGGTGAATTTGTTTTTCTATTAGTCACCTAAACGCTCACCTGTAGTTTTACCCACGACCATCTCCACTTCGAGCGTAGCCGCGAGCATGCAGGGATTTTTGAGCGTCGATCCCCGAGACAAACCTTTGTAAACCAACCAGTTGGGGACATATTACTGAGTAAGGAGTATATGTCAATTATATAATCGGTGTCACAAAAGGATCGTTACAAAATGGACTGATATGAAAGGAGCGATCAAGTGCCTTCCTGCTCATAGAAGAGAACGAAGGCATCTCCGCTCTCGAGGGATCTAGATGAAATTGGGTTCATTTGTGTATCATTATATTCATGCCACCTGCTCGCGTACGGATGTCTACAGTAGGCTGTGTAATGTCCGCTATAGGTAGTCCCACTATGATAAGACAATGCATAAAGACTATAGCGACAAGGGGTTACGTTTTCTGCTGTATAATTACTCATATCCAATCCCTCTAAAGGGAAATCAATAGTAACATTCAACTTTTCTCTGAATTTTTTTGTCGAAGAAAACCGTTTCAAATGGATAACTAAAATTTTCGGGAATCTATGAATCGATAAGGATTTCGTGCACTTCCTTCTATCTTTGCACTTCGCACATGTCAGCGTCCAAAGTTTCTTCCCTTCTGAATGAATCCAAACATTGCGATAGTTTTAGTTGGTCTGTTCTTCGTGGTATTGAGAGCGAAATATCCCAAAACAGATCGAAGGAGACTGAACAGTGACCACAATAGGTACATTTTAATGTAGATTTTAACTGGCCAACGAAGTTATCTACAATTTTGGAATTGTCCGTCCTTAAGTATCTCGACTCTTGAGCCTTCTCAGTGTCACATAATTTCTCATCTATCTCTCTCATTATGGTAATTGGCTTTTTCGTTACTCTATTGAAGTCTTCGTGTAGATCTTCTAGCAGAAATCGTTAGAACTCTTGAGCATCTTCCTGGAGCGATTCTTTGGATTTGACTTTTCAAGGAGACTGTATTAACAACTCCACTAGACGAATCATCTGACCAAAGTTCCTTGATCACCTCGGCAAATGCTTTGATTAAAGCTCCCTCCCTAGATCTGTTAGAGTTTATACCGCTTGTGAAGGCACCTCTTTTCAAATACTCCAATAACCATTTTGTGTTCGATAAACACTGGTTAATACTATTCATGAAGCAAGTATTACCAATATTTTCTAACCCATTGAGACCAAGAGTTTTGACGGTGCTCTGTACAACAGTCCTGATTGATTTGTTATGTTCGTTGGTGTTATCTTTCTCTGGGAAGAATCTGCAAAGATGGTTGCCTTTATCAATGGAACTGCGTGATAAATAACTCAAGTGGGAGCTGCTTGATATCGAATTGATCGAAGAAATGAAAAAACTTGTTAATTTTGGAGATTTTTCGTATTTAAACATTCCTTGCGGACGACTGAAAATTTCATCCACACTTTTAGTCACAGAAATATAACCTAAAATGGATGCAGCATTCCCTCTTTGTATGGCAATACTAATACGTTGTATTAAAAAAGTCCTTGCCCTTCGATCATCTGTTTTATTGATAAGTTTTTGACCAATATTATTTATCAATTCAGAGGCATATCTACCAAAGGTACCATATGTTTCGATGGCAACAGGGTAGAAGATAAATTGGTTGTTCAAACTGGAGTATTTTTTGAATTTTAATTTTTCAGCTGAAACTGCAGCCCCACCAGTATTTCTAGATGTTGAATCAATATGTGAAGCTGCAACTGTATCCACGCAGGTGAAGTCCCAGATTAATGGTTTTCCGTGGCTCATACATACTGAATCATGTATGTCAATTGGCACTACTTGAATATAATGGTAAAAACACCTAAACAAACATGTAGAAATTATACAAGTGATATTCCATGGAATATATGGGAAATTCACAAGGTATGACTTTACATTATACTGCACGAGATATGTAACTTTACATGTATATGCATGGCAACCCATATGGGATCATGTAATCTGATGGAAAAAATATTTTACAGTGTGCGTGCTTGTTCATTGAGAACTAAAAAAATTAATGAACCATAATAAATTAGAAAAATGAGAAAAATGAGCCATATGAATCATTTTGTCCCTCAATTTCTATTCTAACGATTAATTCGTTGTATCAAATCCTGAATGTCGCAATACATGTAACTGATTATTCAACACGTGCTAAAACTAACTGGAATTGGGTTCATAATATTTTAAAATTGATGATACCAAAAAATAATTGCTAGATTATGCAAATCCACGAACAAACTGATACCGTAACTTTCTAGTATCCAACCATTACTATTATTATTTGAATAATAAATTATATCAACCCACGCTTGTCTACGAAAACTATCGTATTATTAGAGATGAAAGATGAAGCAGGTGTATAAGAGATTCTATCTGTATTCATAATGGAGGTTATTAGATAGTCAAAATGAATACGCGTGACCTATTTCGTTCACAGTTTCTTTGTATTGTTTCGAAATTAAAATCAACGGATGAAGAAGACAATGATTCGTTAGTAGTCAATGAACTTTGGTAGGGAAAAAATTATCGACGAACTGCGTCCAAGTGTTTCTCCAAGTATCATTCTTTCCTGCCAAATATACAGAGTGCTCCAAATTAAGTCGGCACCACTGCTAACTCCTTCATTATTTATACTGTGAATTCTGGCATTTGGACAAAGTAGTGACATTTTCAATTGCGTTCTCGACACTGATTCCAAAAAAAAATTTACAGTCGCGTTTTCAAAATATTTCATGAAAAAAACATTTTTTTTTAAATGGAACACCCTATATTTTATCATACATTTCGATTCGTAACTATAGGAACGTTCTCAACAACAAAGCTTATATCGTCGGTCCCACGCTAAAACCGCAAGTGTGCAAATTTCAGGGTTTTCACTTCAATAATAATATGTGAAATACTAATTTTCTAACAAAATTTTCAATTCCAAAGACACGAACGTGCTACTAGGTTGCCTATACTGTAGACGAAAGTGAATTCGTGAATGTGAAAACTTACCAAGGTCTTCAAAGCAAGAAGCACGAATATTCTTAAAACTCTTCGCATTCGAACTGACAAATTGCACATTCGTGGTTTTGATATGGTACCGACAATATGACCTTTCTTCCTAAAGTTGAAGATGAGCGACTTAAGTGCAAATATTTATTTCTTTCACTATTACAAAAAGTTCCTTCGTTTTGGTGACTAATACCTTTTTAGTGTCCAAACACCCAATATTTGTACTTACACAAATGATAATATTTTTATGCACAAGCAGGCGGTAAAGTACACTTTACCGCCCGGTTCGCCGGGCGTAAAGTGGCACTTTACCGCCCGTGGGCGCATTATGGCCCGGCGGACCGTAAAGTAGACAAAATTCTCAAATTGTCTATAATCACACATCATTTCATGCAATTCCTAACGCGAATTAGAATCATTTCAGTTCAATAGAACCAATATGTATAGAAACCATGGTGTTATCACTGATTCGCTTTTGTTTCAACAAAGTTGTTGAGACTGTAATTGCACTGATACCGTTGGCTTCATTCGTCCATGGATGGCGTATAAGTCGAAAATAACCGAGTTTCCAACATACCGAAGTACTGAGTCATAAATATTTGATTAAAATTTGAATGTTTACAAATTATGGTTAATGAATATCACAACAAATAAAATTCAATGTTGAAAATTACATAACATGACACTTGTCCAAGCGTCATCATGAATCTGTAAATTTGCCGCCATCTGTGTGCTAAAGAGGTGAAACGGTATCAACGCAGTAAAAATATCACGAATCAAGTAGGCCGTACCTTAACACTTTTGTATGTCGGTTTCACAGCTATAAGAGATCACACCAGGGTTTTTATGTATCTTGAATAGAGCAATACTCTTTCTAACATTTGTTCATAATCGTTGGCAATTTTTTCGGTGATGATCTATTTATTTGAAATAGATTCTACAATATAGCACTCAGCTACTATAGTTTCACATTCCTCATATTATGTTACCCTTAATTATTGTATGCATAACGTATGAAACGTGTAGACCATTGCAATTCAAGTCAGTATTTGTGATTCGCGCTATAAAACCGCTAGTGCATAAAATTTTGTATGTATCACGTGCGTAAAATGCGTTTAAGGCCTTCGGCTTGTGATGGCCCTCGGCTAACGCCATCGGGCCAAAATCCACGCCGCAGGTCATAAACGCCTACTTTACGCTCTTGATACATAAATAACTATTTTACTAACAGCAAAATAAGACGTAAAAAAATATGGCCCTGGGATTCGAACTCGTGGAACCTGTGATTATTACGTCAAAGTATTTTATTTTGTTCAACATGTTATTAATCTTAACTTACAATATTAAAATTTTCTTCTTTGTCCTTGCCGTTTCTAAACGGGAAAAAATGAGGACAGACAGTTGTATATCGGGTGTTGACCGTCGCCAGCCAACACTAGATTTCAATGCCAAGTCGAATCATAGTCCCTCTAGCGGGAGACCTTAGTAGTTAAGTCCGTAATTACCTTAGGAATGAGTTGGTGATGTGCAAAATTCAAGCCTCCTGCAGAGGTCATGCGTGAAATTTTAATGTGTTCTAAATAGAAAATGGTTGGCCTCGATCACCACGGAAAAGGCTCACTGCAAAACACCGGGGTTATCACTCACTTGATACCTCTGAGCTATTTGATATTAATTCACAAAACAATGATTTCTATCGTAAAACTATTCCACCAGTCTTATTTTTTGTGAATCAAAATATGTCTGTTTTTGATCAGAACGGAAGATACTGTAGTGTCATATTAGTGCAGTTGGAAAAAAATGTGTTTGATTCGAAACAAATTTATTTTTTTATTATGAGCAATCAAGTTGTTTCGAAACTTTTTTGAAATATTATTTGTCAATTATTCTCGAGTATATCATGTCATAAATTATTGTAACTGTCGACTGTTCGATTATTTTACGAAATGCCGTTTTCCCATCAAGAAAATTGTGATATGTTAGATGCCAGAAAAAGAGCGAAGGGCACTCCAACACTAGAAATTCGTTACCCGATCGTGAATTACCTAATCGACGTTTTTTTCGCTATACTTTATCAACGATTCAGCGACAAAGTACACGTTTTTGAGAAGAGAGCAACTTAAAAACATTTTGTAATATCTGAGGATACAGAAATTGACGTTTTAGCCTATTATGAAGTTGATCCAAATAATTCCATCAGAGACTTATCTAGAGAAATAGCTGTTCCACTGTCTGTTATACAACGAATTCTGAAAAAACGTAAGATTTGTCCTTACAAGATCCAAACTTCTAATGGAATATTATATGGAGCGGTGAGACAATTTTTTTTTAAATCGTGGAATTTAAAATAGAAAAAAATTTATTTATTAGAGTTGACAATTCATTTCTGGTCCATCCCCATAATACGGACCGGACCCCGTTACATATATAAATCCTTTATTGTAGTCATAGAGTAATTTACATTTTTTGGGGTTAATGGATAATGTCTATAATAATACACTTAAAAGTTGAATAAGTACAATTGTCACATATAAACATACTTGTCACAAATATACACATTGAAATTAAAATTATAAATACATGGTCAGATAGTGGCTAATGGGTTTCTTATTGATTGGAGAGGTATGATTTTAATTCCGTTTTAAAGAGAGCTAGAGATGTTATGCTTTTAATGTCTTGTGGGAGATTATTGAAACTGTCAAACCCTTTAAAGAAAAATTGAATTTTGTGTTTGCGTTAGTCCAACTTGTTGAATGTGGAAATCTGTTCTATTTCTAGTGTTGTATCCGTGGATTTGCTCATTATATTTGACTTTCTCTTGTAAATAGGTTGGCGCAATTTTATGTCTTATTTTGAAGATTAGAATCAACGTTTGGTAAAGAAGAAAAGATTTTATTGGCAGCCATTCCAGTTGCTTCAACATACCATTTATAGGTGTTAGTCTTCCACAATTTAAAATAATTCGCATGGCTCTGTTTTGAAGTTTCTGCATCCGTGCTAGTTCATTTTGGTTCAGTATCTACAGGATTGTGGAGCAATAAGTAAAATGCGGTAGGACTAAAGTATTATACAGCAGTAATTTTGTCCATCTCGTTAAGTATGGAGCACATCGGGCTAAATAATGTATTTTAAATGATATTGTTTTTATAATACAGTTAGCATGTAATCTCCTATCTACATTTACCCCCAAGTACTTAAATATGAATCGGGAATTACCTAATCGACGTTTTTTTCGGTATACTTTATCAACGATTCAGCGACAAAGTACACATTTTTGAGAAGAGAGCAACTTAAAAACCTTTTGTAGTAACTGAGGATACAGAAATTGACGTTTTAGCTTATTTTGAAGTTGATCCAAATAATTCCATCAGAGACTTATCTAGAGAAATAGCTGTTCCACTGTCTGTTATACAACGAATTCTGAAAAAAACGTAAGATTTGTCCTTACAAGATCCAAACTTCTAATGGAATATTATATGGAGCAGTGAGACAAATTTTTTTAAATCGTGGAATTTATAATAGAAAAAAAATTCTTTATTAGAGTTGACAATTCATTTCTGGTCCATCCCCATAATCCGGACCGGACCCCGTAACATTAATTCATTAACAAGAGTGTTCGAAGAGTTTGTAGATGATCTTGATCTGGAAGCTCATCAGATGAACTATTTTAAGCAGGATGGAGTACCAACACATAATTTTAGTGACGTAAAGAGAATGTTGCGACGCTGTTTTGAAAACAGATGGATTGCTACAAATGGTCCTATTCCCCAAACATGACACACTTACATTTTTATTTTTATTGATTTCTGAAAAATTAGGGGTACAAAAAAATATTATAGATGTAAGAAAGTATGAAAAACTTTATTCGCTACATGTTATTGAACAAGAGAATTTATTTTGGAAATCATTCTAAGCAAGAAAGTCTTCATTCTGTGCTTATCTCTGCTAGGTTTCAACTTCTCAGAAGGGAAATTAATCTGTAGTACACCAATTTTTTTTCAGAATACACAAATTTATCAATCAATGTTTCAAGAGTTGCTAAGGAGAGATTCTCAATCAGGTACTTCAGCTGAAGGTTTGATGGATTAGGAAGGTGCGTTTACCCTAAAAAAGGAATGACCCGCTGTTCTTGTTTCGTGTTCTTGCAGTGTTATAATTACGGAAGGTGATCAATTTGACAGCTAGTTATTCCCGGTGTAGAAGTTATTACTCTGTGTTAATGTTAGTAGTTTGAGAGCTTGGAGCCAAGGATTAACAATGGTTCAGTTTAAGTTTCCAGGTGGGTAAAATGCTTCAAGAGGGGTACAACTGTTTGAGCACGTTAGAGGAATTGAACGAAGTGACCAACGTGCTTTGTAAATCAGTTGGACCCTTCTCTTCTCATGGTGTGAGAGGTTATCAGGTACTCCAATTAGATGATCGTTTTTTCCATTTTTCCGATTAGGTTTATTGCCGATATTATTCCAAGATTGAGAGTTACTTATACCTCATTCTACCAAAGACCCTTATAATTAGAATAATTTTTTAAGCAAAATTGGCATTTGAAATTCCTAAGTATAACTATGCATGCAATCGGTAAATTATCCTTCTTATCTGAAATCTACGCACGTTTCCACCACATTTACTGTTGACTTTTATTTGTCATTCGGTAATACGCCATCATTAGTTCCAGGAACTACCTACACGAAGATAAAAGCTCTATTTGACCGGACCCCAACGTATAATTATGTTAATAAAATTACAGTGTACCCGCAATAAAGTACAATGTAAATTGAAATGGGGTTTAGGCGTATGTTCCACTGCATGTATAGAAATCCGGCGGATGTTGCAATTTTTCGAATTTCCAAAGCAACAGCCAAGTTCCAATGCTAATATTTATTTGTTGAAAAGAAAAATTCAATGTCAGATTTGAAATGTAGATATATTCACAAGAGAAATGCTAGATAAATAATTGTTTGAAAAATCGATTGAAATAATTACTGGTTTTAACTCTTTGGTAGGGGTTGGGAAGCTATTTTCCCACCATCAAAAATCAGTTCTAAAGGGACTAAATATTTTTGAACGGTATTGGTGTCCCCATCTGTTAATAACACTTGGAAAAAAATTCATATCAGAAATAATCGTCTGTGTATAACATAATAATAATTTTTATTCATCTGAAATATGAAATGTGATGTAATATTTTAGGGGGTTTTGTGAATAAACCGGTAGAAACTGAAATATTCAGCTTGTACGTGGTATAGGAGAGATCATAAGTTTAAGTATGTAATAAAATAATAAAATAAAAATAAAAATAGAAAATGTGAGTTATAAGATTAACATAGAAGACATGAGCATTAGGTACGAGGTACAATGTCTCAATAGATTCCGTATTCTCTTCAGGTGATCACATTTTGTCATTATTTTGAAAGGCAAATTCAGTGCCTTTGCGACTAATCTGGAATCATCCATGCAATCAGGTGAGATATAAGACTTTTTTGTGGCAAGTAGTCGGAGTTATATGTTTATAATAAGTATTTTTATTTATTATCGTTCCTTTGATTTTCATTATGACAAAAAAATATATTTTGTAGGTGGGAAATATACTTCCATTCGCCTATAAACTTATCATCTGCACATTTGTTGGCAGTCCAGTGGGACTCAGATAAATCTAGGAAACTCCGAAATAAACCAGTGCTGTTCCTATCGAATAAGCTTGCTGTTCCAGATGAAGTTCAATTATCTGACATTATCCTAATTTGTTTTCCGCAAAATGTGTTCTTGTAGAAAGGCTTTGCTAGGTGCTGTGCAGGGATGATTCGGCGGTCGTAGGGGGTGTTGGAGTATTTTCTGTTCAATTCTTGCCGACAGAACCTGCTATTGTATAGGAAATTTTGGGAAGACTGGATTTTTTAAAATCCATTTTCATTGAGGAAATCATCATAATCAAAAAGCAAAATGAAAAGGATACATGCTCTGCACCACGAAAGCAAATGAGAAAAGAACAAAATTTGTGTTCGTCCTGTCAAGTACCATTGTACATATATCCAGCCGTGTAGAAATTTTAAATATTTTCCATGAAAACCCTGTGTGAAATTGTTTTATTATTATCATCATTTGCGTAAAAATAGAGATGTTTAATAAATATTTTCCCTTCTTTTCAATACATTCATAAAATATATTGAAATACATGTCGCGGTGGGAAGGACCATGAATAAATACGAGAGGGATGATTTATGACATTTTATGGGTTGTTTTTCAAAAAGACATGGTTGAATATAAATTCCAATAAAAAAAAATTACATGTTAAAATTATATTGCTCGTGTCCACGAAAGGGTTAAAGTGAACATGTTGTTCATAGGAATTCAAATTGCTTCAATTTAGTCCTATTTTTTTTAGGATACTTACCTAGAGAATGTAATAACTGAATATTTGGAACCTTTGGTGTGACTACTATACTATTCAAGGAAAATGAACTACCCAGAACCAAAACTGAGTCAAAATCACATGTCACATTGTCACTTTAAACGCTCTGTATGTCAGTTTTGCTCAGATGACATATTCACTGTTCCATCAGATACTGATTATTTCAGACCATTTCAAAGTACTTATAATATTGTATTGAACTTCCTATGTAAATCTTCAGCATTAGTTGCACATTCATTTGATAAACATGCTCTTAATTGTTTGGAACTAATCGCCAATTTTTTGCACATTAATCGATTCCCTGCTTATTTGGGGGATGTCAACGAACTTCGCAATGAATTATGCGTTGATTTTGCTTGTAGATTTGGGGATTGCGTTTTTGAACTTCTTGCAGAACGGTTGAAAGTCGGAAGTGATCTACAGAATAAAGTATGCTGAGCAACTCGTTGTTTCAATCCAAACATACCACTTCATTTCAACAGGAAATGAAGTGCGGACTCTGACTACCAATTGACATTGTCCACTTACCATGCTCACCATGGGTATCTTTTTAATGGTGAGAGATACGAGGTTGGTTAAATGCCACCAAATGTGGAGTTTATCAAGGCCAACTATAATGTGAAAAAATATTTTGATTAAATCCATTCGTTTTTGTTTTATACGCAAAAAACAGATTTTGATCATTTTCATGTCTCCTCCGTAACTTCTTCATTTATGAAAATATTCGAATAGGAATTTCACATTCTCATGGCAGTTTTTCATTGAAATTTCGAAAAAAATATGAAATGTATACCAACTCTTCTAGGATTTGATATATCAGCACCAACTTTTATTTTTCAAATGTAGGTCATAGCTCACTATGACTTAGTTATGAATAACTTTTTTTTCTCTTACAGATGATATGTCACATTAAAAGTTTTTTTGGATAACAACAGAGTTTTCGTCATTTATACAAAAACAAGAACAACTTTGAAGTCGCCATCTTGAATTTATAAATTTTACCAAAAAAATACCAATTTTTAATGGAATCGGACCATAATCACAAATCTCGTCCGCCATATTGGAGGAGCCGCCATTTTTTATTATTCATTTCAATAAATATTCAATAGTGCATCGTCACCGGAATAGGGAATATGCAAGTGATTTAAATTTACTTGATTTTTTTACCACATATACTTTATTGTCTCGAAATTACACCTAAACCATTAGTTTATCATTTAGTTTGTATTTAACTCCATAAAACTTCAATCAAAAAGTGCATAATAAGCGCGCGGAGTTCAAATTTGCGAAACGCATCACCATTGGTCGAAACGAAGAATGACGTCACATTGCACGTTATGAAATTTATCTGTGTTGATTTTCATACTGTGCAGTCGTTTTTCATAGAAAATTTGTTTTTATTTATATATTTGTAGTGTTTTCCATTACATAGTTGGATTTTGGTCTTGTGACAATTGTAAATTATCAAGAGAAATGACTGAAAGCGGTTTTGTCAAAGCGCACTCCTACAATACCGGAACTGATTTTTTCAAATGAGTAGTAATAGTTTATCAAATGATAGTTTTCCTTTTGTAATTTTGGTGAGGCAGGTATATACAAAACATTTATGCATACAAAACTTACTTCTGATCAATTCACTTCATGTTAACTATCGAAAAACAATGTACTCACATTGAAATGATCTTCACAACAATGTAAATGTGATATTGGAGATACTTCGCCTCTTCTCAGAACCTTACACCATTGTTTACGTATTTTCGCATCTCTTGGAACAGAAAAAAATACTTAACTTGGTGTACTTATAATTGTGTTTTGGTATTCCGGTACTAAACAATACCTATAAGATGGTTTTTTAGCATTTTCCATTATCGTAATAGCGATTAAAACTGCAAATTCCTAACCTAATTAATAACTGTCAATAGTGTCAATGGCCATAACTATAGAAAGGCTTGTTCATTGAAGACTGCTCTGGTTGATCGAGATCACTTTCACATATGTTCATCCTATCTAACACTTGTACTGCATTTGTCTTACTCTTTTATAAATTATCAACTTCAAGCAAGTAGAGCAATCAGAGTACGTCAAAACGAACGACACTGAAGAAGAACAACACTGATACGGCTATGTGACGTCATCCACAGCGCGCGAAAATGGAGGCGTTCAAATAGGTCAAATTCAATCGGTATTTTATATATTATTTTAAAAATTAATTCCAAGACTTTCAACCGTATTTATATTTTTTACTATGTTGTAACGAAGTAAAAAATGTATTAAACAAATAAAAATAAATTACGCATATTCCCTATTATGAACATCTGCCAGATTTCAAGTTATCAGGACCGCCAAAGTGGGTCAAAATTCACTTGCAAGGGACATGAAAATGATCATCAAAATCTGTTATTTGAGTATAAAACAAAAACGAATAGATTTTATCAAAATATTTTTTCAAATTATAGTTGGCCTTGATAAACTCCACATTTGGTGTCAATTAACCGACCTCGTATCTCTTACTATTAAAAAGATACCCATAGTGAGCATGGTAAGTGGGACACACTGTATATAAATTTTTAAGAAAAAAATCTTATGCGATTATTTTTGAATGACTTTTATACTTTCGGGTGCATGAGTTGTGTTTACTATAATTATCATCGACTACTTTTATCAATATTTTTCTCCAACACGATTCCACATTTTATCAACTACGCATAAGCCGTTTGACAAACATTTCATTAATGCATGTTTATCATTAATGTTCAAACAACAACCGCCGTAGCTGGTAATGAGTGAACGAACACTATCATGTGGAGCACTTTGCCCGTCTGTTTTTATTGGTGGAAACAAAACAATTTAGATTAACTTGAATAAACAAGTGTTTGCGATATAATGTAATGGCCAATGAATAGTGAGCGTCATTATCAACATAGCTCTAGTTGGCCAATTGGAAAATAGGATTTTTAATGGAAATATCTAACAATAGGTGATTATGGTGTCGAGTCTTTTGAAGGAGGAGGAGTCAAGTGTCAAATCCCCTTTGTTTTGAAAGCTTATGCAATATCCACAAGTACGATGGAAATTATTTGAACACTATTTAGTAAACAAGAATACAAACTCATATTGGTCAATTCGAAAATAAGGGCTATACTTAGTTCAAGTAACTGATCATCAGTTATCAGTTCAAAAAAGGAGGGTCTATTGAAGACGCCATTTTTTATTTATTGTAAACGGGTAACCCCAGTAAAATACACATTAAAAATCGTGATACAATACTAATACTAATAATACTTAAATATAAACAAATACTAATGGAATCTAAATAGATGCAGGTTTTCGAATATAAAAGAATGGCTAAGGCGAAAATAGAAGTCTACAAGGTTTTTAATTTAAGCTTGAAGGTAGCTAGAGGTGATCCAAACAAATCTAATTCACCAGCTAGCTGGTTCGAATCCCTCATCACTCCAGAAATCGGGTTATGAAACCCATAGTTTCTAGGATGAAAAGGAACCCGAAACAACTCACTGTGCCTGGTACGTTTAGAAATATTAAAATCAATGCTTTCGAGCTGGACAGTCTATTCTATTTGAGATGAGGTTGTGTAAAAAGCATAAGCCAAACATTGTTCTCCTATCTTCCAGATTTTGCACATTGAGAATATTTCTTACATCATTATAATGATACTCGCCCCATTTAAAACCCATTCTATATGCGCATACCCTTAGGAATTTGCTTTGGACACTTTCAATTTGTGAAATGTAAAAAGGGTTCCAGATAATAGAGCAATATTCTAATATAGTTCTTACGAGGGAACAATACAATAGTTTCAGAGTATAATAAGAAAAAATAGTTGAAGAACGATTATTAAAACCGAGTGTCTTGAGGGCTTTGGAAGTTATATTGTGAATGTGTGTTTGAAATGTAAATCCACTGTCTAGTAATACGCCCAAATCGCGACGTATAACATTTACGAAGCACTATAGATAGTGGCAAGTCAGTTTTATGGGTAATTTTGAATTTGGCGAAAGCGTTTGATACCGTTGACCACCAAATACTAATAGTAATACTATAGAGCAATATAGGTTAGGAGGAATAACAAAAACAAAGAGTACAATTTATTAAAGTACATTAAGTATACAGAGTGATTCAAAAGTACTTTGACAAACTTCAAGAGGTTATTACTCACAAAATTCTAATATGAATTGTCCAAATAAATATATGTCCGTAAACGCTTCGTTTCCAAGATATAGGGTGTTGAAGTATTATTTTTATTTTCGTTTGTTTCAAATAATTTTTGAAATACTGAACTTAATTGAACGAAACTTGGTAATAAGAGGTTTTTGAGGTGTCGAATTCGAACCTGATGTTATTATTGCTCGTACTCGTAGGGGGCGCCAACAACACGTCTTTTTCTTTTTTGAATATTCATAACTTTTTTGAGTGTTCTTCTAGCACATTTTTCAGTAAAAAAATCGATTCCTCTATCATATCTACGTAAAAAAGCTACCCTTGTTACAAGTCGCTGTAAGCAACCGTTTTCTAGATATTAGGTCTTGAAAATTTCAAGAGGATTATTTGATAAACTATGCATGTAATTTTTAATACCTTTATTTTAAATTTGCATTAATTTGATGTTTAAGTAAGCAGTTTTGTTTTTTTTGTAGTGGGCGCCACATATTCTATTACTTTTTACTCGCTTGAAGAGGTCATTACTGTTGGGTACGTTCCTTTATGACATCCTTAATCGAAATAGTGACTTAATAATAATAATTCAATAGTAATAATTAACAGTAATAAAATTTGCAAGAAATGTCAACATTTTATTTCAGGAAATTTTGAATATGTAGAATAAACTAAAATAAACGAAACTAAATTGTATTCAAATAAATTGTTGAAAGTGTCCACCTTCAGCGAAGATACAGGCAGTCAGTCGTCTAGTCATTGAATCTCGTAACCGCTCAAAAATTATTGGTGTGTTCCTTATTGTTTCACATGCGTCTACTCGGTTTCGGTTTCTAAGATTTCTAAGATCTTTCTCGTTCGCTACTGGAGTTTTATAAACTAGTGACTTCAAATGTCCCCAAAAATAAAAATCTATCGGGTTTAGATCTGGGGACCTTGGTGCACACGGCTGGTTAGGTTCTTCTACACCCCTACCGATCCATCGATTTGGATAGACTGTGTTAAGGAATTCCCTGGCTACAACGCTAAAATGAGCCGGAGCCCCATCATGCATAAACCTCTGTACATTCAGAAGAAGTCCCGGCAATTCATTTTCTAAAAAGTGTCTGTAAGTTGCGCAATTCTGTCGGAGCGGAAGAAAGAAAGGACCTATCAAGTAATTATCAATTATTGCCGCCCATACATTTACAGAAAATTGATACTGATAATGCCTTTCACTAACTGCATGCGGATTTTCGAGAGCCCAAACATGGTTGTTATGAAAGTTTGTGATAGCATTTCGGGAGAAGTTTGACTCGTCCGTGAAGAGTACATATCTTAAAAATTGAGGATTTCCAGCCAATTTTCTCAAAAACCACCGACACATAGTAATGCGTTGGGGAAAGTCTCGTGACAAAAGAGCTTGTACCCTTTGAATATGGTATGGATAAAACTTCAGCAATTATTCTTGTACTTGTTTCTGGATTCTCTTCGAGAGCGTTCAAAACAGCTTCTTCCAATTCTGGGGTTCGGACTGCTCGTGGTCTTCCAATAATATCAGCTGCCCTCTTAAAGCTACCTGTTTCTGCCAAACGACGGTGGAGACTAGCAAATGTTGGAGCTGAAGGCAGTACTCGATTAGGAAATCTCTCCTGGTAAATACGTCTTGCTTCGCGCGCATTGCCATCCGCAAGGCCATAAACGAAATGCATATCGGCTAAATGAGCATTATTGTTTAAATAATCCATTTTTTCAAAATTAGTGCTTTCTACTTCTACTTACGGAAACTTCAACAAAACGTTTAACTGTCACAAAATATGTAATTACCAAAACTACTTACTTAAACGTCAAATTCTTTTCCAAAGCATTCTTGTGAAAAATGCAAAATATTGGTAATAACTTCAACATGCATCGATTATCAAATAATTGACTTGAAATATTCAAGTCCAAATATTTAGAAAACGGTTGCTTACTGCGACTTTTAAAAAGGGTAGCTTTTTTACGTAGATATGATAGAGGAATCGATTTTTTTACTGAAAAATGTGCTAGAAGTACGCTCAAAAAAGTTATGAATATTCAAAAAAGAAAAAGACGTGTAGGTGACGCCCCCTACGAGTAGGAGAAATAATAACATCAGGTTCGAATTCGAAACCTCAAAAATCTCTTATTACTAAGTTTCGTTTAATTAAGTTCAGTATTTCAAGAGTTATTTGAAAAAAACCAAAATAAAAATAAAACTTCAACACCCTGTATCTTGGAAACGAAGCGTTTCCGGTCATATTTATTTGGGCAATTCATATTAGAATATTGTGAGGAACCACCTCCTGAAGTTTGTCAAAGTACTTTTGAATCACCCTGTATAGTGAACCGAACATGGTAGAATCCGTTATACCACAGCAGACAGTACTCGGGCCCATTTTGTTTTCCATCTACATAAATATCGTACTGAATTATGAAACGAAAGGAATAGTTTCATCCTTGGCTGGCGATACCGTTATTCAGTATTTAAGTAATACTTGATAAAATGTGAAATACCTCGCAAAAATTACAATATATTAAAAATTGCCTCGATCACCTGAAACTAACAATAGATTTCGAATAGATGGAATATATGGCCTTTGGTTGCAATAAAAAAAACAGTAAATACTTGTCATTCATAAGAGTCCAACAGTATAAACATAACAGTTGAAAAAACAGATCACATCCGGTATTTGGGAATTTTTCAAATGGGAAATACTTGTTTAAGGTCTAGTGAAAAAAATTGAGATAGCTACTTTTCAAATTCAAACAAATCAAAGATAGCATAAAATTGAACAAATGTATATGTAACTAATCTGGATATAAATATTATATTATATTATTATTAATAATAATTACCTACTTGAAAATTGTGTGAAATCCGAATCTAGTTGTAACAAATAAACCAAGATTCAGTGGAAATTAGATAAGTCTTACAGCCGTATGCATAGTCAATTCCAGCGACTCGCCAGAGTTTCGCCGCTCGCTACATAAGGACTATAATGCAGAGTCAAGCTCCAAAAAAGTAGTACATCGCCAGCGTTTCGCCAAAATGTGACTTATAGCGTGGTTGTCACTTTTTTGGAGCTCGACTGTGTATTATAATACTTGTGTAGCGAACGGCGAAACTCTGGCGAGTCGCTGGCGATTGACTATGCATACGGCTGTTAGTTTTCTTTATTCCTTTATATACAGCCATCAAGTAATAACTGTGATTTGTCACTTTTTTCAATGCCATAATGATGTCTATTACAGCACTAGTGGTTTTTCAATATATCAAGCACCAGTACGCCAATGAAATGGGAAATAATTCAAAATAAATGGTCAATGAATAGCAAGAAAATTCTATATCTTTTCATCCATCTAAGAAACCCTATTTGTTTGTCTCAATTTCACGTATATCCTAACCACTTCTAGTAAATTCAAGCAAATATTTCCTGGTATTATAAAGAGTTCACGTGACACTTTTGTTACAGTAGTTGGTATGACAACTTGGTAGCATATTCCTTGGTCTTTAATATTCAATACATTTTTTTCAACTCTTTCTTCCCTTTGACATTCGCCAGCATCACCGACATTGAGTACAACCTGTAAATCAGATATTACATCAATAAAACAAAACAAACATTTCATGTAGTCCGCATTTATCAGAAATCTGATGATTTCTTCCTTTGTGAAAACCTTCGATTTCATCCGTTTGATTTTAGGTCCAGAAATGCTGTCAAACTACTATGTTTCTTGATATCTACATTTTGCGTGATCAGAAACTGAAATTCTGTCCTCAACATTGATTATTAGCACCAAGACGAAAATGGACTTTGTGATTTGCTCAGTTCATTGAAATAAACAACAATCCTTTTTCGTTCATACAACCTTAGTTTCTCTGCACGAGATTTGAAATAACACTTTTCGCCATATTCTCAATATTGGATGCTAGGTAGATCAACTCTAATTGTAGACATTCTCACTAAAAAAACTTGATGACGTTTCTGTACACCGACCTGATTATTTAATTCATTTTAATAATGAATTGCTACAATTGATATTGTGTCACAAAAACTACAAAAGGCAGAGTTAACGCTTTACCCTTATAAGACAGGTAATAGGTACTCTCTTTCAGTCTTCGTGCAATTCTTACATACTTGCCTTAATGTCTTCATCCCACTGGTCACGTAAATAACCATTATTCAATAAGAATTTCCACGAAGAAAAACAACTTATCAAATGAACTTGCAATACTTGTAAAATACCTCTAAATCATATATCCTATAATTATTTGTAACTAATTCAATTTTATTTATGTTTTCTCAGAAAGGTGGACTATCTAGTACATACAGAAGCTTTTGAATGGTGTAAATTGTATATTTAGAAATAACAAAATCATTTGTTAGTTTCAAAACAGTATTATTTATAAATACTTTCGTACACCATTTTTTTATTACCCTTTAAAACAATTCAGAGACCTGTTAGAAATCTATTTTAGCTCAAAGTGATATAGTTGAGCAGAGAAAAATTCACAAAATCATCAAATTGTTTTTGGAAGTTGTCGAGATGATTTTGTAATTTATATTCAAAGTTGTGGACATGATTCTGTTAATTTTTGAATCCCAATTAAGATAAGTTTTAGGCAATTCTCAATGATTTTTGTTTAACTTGTTATATGAACGAATAATTTCAGTGGAATGTTAGTTCAGAATTTATTTATATCAGTAATAGATGTACAAACATTATGCGATATTTTTAATTCAGTGTAGTGCACCAGATTTTAAAATTGCACACCATAGTAGAACTTATAAATTATCATGAATTTAGATTTTTCTACATACCTACCAATGAATTATAGCTCTCTCAAAAGGTCGAAATGCTAGAAGTGTATCCAGATTGAATATAATTGCCGTGTCCTATAGCTGGTCTCTTTCACTTCCACCACCATGCACCCCCTAAGGTTGAGGCCCGGAAGGATGAACTCCCCATACGTACTCGAAAGCTCACCCCCCTATCAACCACCCCCGCTCGTTAAAGCGGTTCCTCATCCTGATGACTGGCGATCAGCAGAATAAAATCTGACCGTTTGATATGGAATGCCCAGCCCATTCTCGGCTTGAAGCTCCCTTATATTTGACATGAGTTGACTTTTAAAACAATGACTTTACTTTATGTGCATGGTGTCCCCCTGAAACTGGCTGAAGGCCTGAAAAAACTCTCGGCTGAGTGCCGAGTGCTGTGTACTGAGTTAACTGAAATTGAAATTACTACTTGGTAGGTTCTTCTTGATGGTATCTGAAACATAAAAGCATGATTAATCGTGATTTGGTGCCTGTTGAAGTAGACGTTGTCGTCGCCGAAGGTCTCGCCTCCACCGTACTTCTTCAGGAGTGTCGTTGTCTCCTTGGTTTACTGGACGTCTGTATTTGTCTCTGTCTCTGTCGTCTTGCTCACGTCTGTTCTCGTGGAGCTCCGTGAGCAGCGGGTTCGTGTGGGTCTCTAGTCTGTCTAGAGTAGTCCCCACATGTTGTCTAATTTATCACATTTCTTTCATTTGTACATGTCAGAGGCCAAACGGTCCTGGTTGAACATTCTCAACCCTTGGTAAGCCTTAAGGGTCAGTTTTATGGGCTCGAGGTGAACTCCTGATGGACTTACCATCAATGGTTTAAAATGTTAATTACTTCCATCACAATATGTGAAGCTTCTCATTCTAAACTATCGGTAAGTCTAACAATTTTTTTGTTTTTGTATTCTGATTGACTGGAACCTATAAAACTGACCCAAAAGGGAAAACTTTTTATTGTATTTTTTCTCATTCAATACAAAGCACAGAAATGGGCATGCGGGATTTATGTTTGGTTGAAACAAGTAAGGAGTTGCCTTGAATTATGTCAATTTACAACGTTCATGAGACATATTCAATTTCACTTCAGACCAAATGCAAACATTCCTTTTATTTAAATTTCCCTTAGCAAGAATCCATTTTCATGGACACGCGGTTCGCACACATAATGGATGTATTGAAATCCATCTTAGAATTATTAAAATATCTACCGATTCTTCCAATTATAATAGACCGTAACATAATGACAGATTCTGCGGACTGATTTTCTTTTTTCAGGGATTTTGACCATTGAAAAATATTTCAGTATTAGCACAAAAATGATAATTTTGCGATCGGAAGAATGCTAGGCATGTGGAAGATTCATTTTCCGTTCGCAGAAGAAAAGTTTTTTTATTATTTATTATTTCAATACAATAACGTAATATAACAATCTAATAGTAAAAAACCAATGCCATATAGACCAAATGCCACCAATATGAAACCCTTCCCTCCCCCCCCCCCCCCCGTGGGAATTTATGACTTATACTTTTTTTTGTTGGTAGTACCTACTGGATGAAGAATTGAATTGTTTGCCTCTCTTAAATTACAGCATATTCCGGAAAATAAAGAAAAACTGAAGAATTAAAAAGGGTAGGTACATTAGTTACCATGTTTTTTTTTATGAACTTATTTGGTATTCATTTAAGGTATAATAATGAAAAAAATTTTAAAAAAATCTCAACAGCATATGATTTTATAATATCTTTTATAATCAACTGTCATTTTCTTCATCCTCCTATATTATGTCGTCTAAGTTTTGTACTTCTGGTTCATCTTCATCTTCAAATTCGTCTGGCTCGAAGGTTTCTGGAACGTCAAGCAGTTCGAGTGGCAACGGATCTCCTTTAATCCAATCGAATTTGAGTTCACCATTTTCCAATTTCCACCCATGTCCCACTGGAGTTGGTGTGGAGGGTTTAGCTACATGTGCGTTATTCCATAAGTAACATTGGTAGTTGACACGTTTTATGTGGTTTTCTAATGACGTTTTGCATGGAGGAAGTAGACTTAAAACCATACCATGATTGTTGGGCAGAGAAGCAGTTGTGGGAGAATACTTTTGTATTTAAAATTATTATTATTTATTTTTCCGGTATATGCTGTAATTCGCAAGTGGCAAACACCTAAAATCTTAAAGTACATGTCAATACAAACAAAAAAATGTATGTATTGAAAATTCCCCCGGGGGGAGGGAGGGGGGGTATACAACAGCCTCCGCTCTAATAAGGTGTGGACGTACTCAAAGGGTTAAAATGAGGGCGCGATCTTTTAAAAAAATACTAGGTTGCTGATGCATTTTCTCGCTCTTGGCAATCAACAAAATGAAATTTGATATTGTTAGGAACCCGAAATTTGTTTTCCATAAGCCGGTCATTTGTTCAAAAGCCATAAAAGAGAAAGTATCCCGGAAAAAGAAAGACATTTTCACAAAATTATCCGTCCCGAAATTTACCTCACAGCTGATCTGCTTATGGGAAAAATCTGACATTATCTGACGGTCTATAACAGTCTTGTAGGCAGGCTAACTCCTTAGTGTACATCTCAACTATTTCACTCACTTATATTCCACACACTTGAATGAGATATTTTTTGCGTAACCTATGCTAAGATTTCCTACCCGTCAATCAATTTCATTGTTCTTGCAACCCACAACCTTTGAACTATTCAGTATTCGTATCGATGCAATAAAATTTAACTACGTTTTTTTATTGCAGGTAAGATTGATTGTCCTGACATTCAAACGGAACAGAAATGTGAGTATTGCTATCAAAAAATAGCCCGGGGAAATTAGAAACAAGAATGAAATGGGAACGACGACATAGAACTACATTTTTTCAAAGTATAAGAGCGTTTAATTGTTTGATCTGGTCAGAAAGAACTTTTGTGTAAGCAAGTACAGCTTGGCAAATCTATCTGTGCCTCTGAAAATCGCGTAGGATAAACAGAGAGGGTAAATATCTGCTACCAACTTTAGTAGGTAGGACAAGATAGAACAGCGGCTATTTTACCGCGCACCCAATATTCAGAGGAACAGGTAGATTTGCCAAGCTGTACTGAAAATACAAGTCGTTGGTTTTTGTAGACAGAGGTTGATCCGAAAACAAGATCACTAGCAATAAAAATGTCAATAGAAGACACCATCAAACTCCTGATCGTTTGTAATCCGTTAACTGTAGTTTGATAATTTGTCACTGAGAATCCAGAACTTGAGCATTTCAACGTTGTTTCGCAAAAGCATTTCCAAAAAATTTATCATACAGATAAATAAGGATGAATATTTATAATGATACTCTTTGAGCAAAATTTCTTTAGCTATATCTTTTTTCAGTGATTTCCAGCTCCCACGACCAGTCAACATTGGCGCATTTCTTCAAGGTTCAAATTTCATAGCGCAATTCATCTTATTGAATAGTATATGGTATCCACTTAGAACTATCCTCATATCAGTATTTCAGTTATTCAAAGAGACCACGGCGCATTGGAATAGGTTGAGACTCGATAATTGAGACCTTCAATTGTTTTTATATACATATTCGATTTCCAGTAATTCGAAGAGGTCAACTTGGCAACAGGGCATTTCCGCAAAACTAAAATGGTACCATTTCAATAGGCTGAGGATCCACAATCGCGACGTTGAATTATTTTTTCCATATCAGATTTCCAGTAAACCAAAGTTCAGCCCACTTGGTCTCCTGAAATGAAAAATAATCAAGTAATGTTAATTGTACCTTCTAGATTATTCATAGCTATATAAATTTCCTATAAAATGTTTTGATTATATTTTTGGCAATTTCAGTCTCAGAGGATAAATCTTCCTTTTCACTTGCCTAAATCCACAGCTGGCGTCTCTTGTTTGAAAGCGGATTCATAGTTTTTCCTCTTATCAACAATTTAAAGGAATCGCTGGAATGAAACTGCTCCTTACCACTTTTACTGTTGCTGTTCTGTTTCGAAAAAGTTTTTGAATGGAATTTATTTGAAATATGAAATTTTTCCCACGAGCTGATTTGACAGTCTGTGGACTGTCAGATGTGACCGCGGTTTGGGTCTACAGCATTTCATCGTAGAGAACAGATCATAATCCAGCACTCCTATATAATTCAAATGAGCCGTCTTCCAGTACATTGAGTCGGAAAAATCATATCTTGGTGTATATTAGTTTGTTGTTGGATTTCATAGTACTTATTATCTGTTGTGCTATGTAATGTTAAATATTTCCATAGAAATCCTTATTTAACCATTTCATAATGTGTTTTATCTCATCGATTTACTGTTTTTTATAGGTATAAATATTTTATAGACTAGGATCATCTGTTTCAACAGTTCTTCTTTTGCGAAACAAGTGTATTCATTACTTTTTTATTAGTGTAAACTGTATTTTGTATAAATACTGAATGAAGTCTTATTATTATTATTATGTTTTACTGTAAAGAGTGAATGAATGAAACAGATAAACAGTAATAATATTTCACACCAATATAAGTTTCGTCGTTTGGCACATACAGGGTGTCCGCTAAACCTTGTACAATATTTAAACTGGTGATAGATCAGGTCATGACTCTTCAGAATATCGAAATTTTACCTTAGTAAAAATCTCACTGTTTTCGAGATAATGAGCAGTTTTTTAATTTCTGGAAAATCACTACCTCACCTTGGATTTTTGAACGCCATGTATACAAATTGGGATGAATTCAAATATCTTTGCTGCTGAAGATTACTGATGAGTGATGCTTTCAGATGTATGAAACAGTTTTTCAGAAAACAATACAATTTTTCATGAAATGAGGGTAAAATGACAGATTTAAGATTCACCAATTTTTTTAACAACAGTTTGACATTACTGTTTGAAAAAACATTACCAAGTGGAACTGGATATTCATTACAAAAGAATGCCCATTTCGTCCAGGATCTACTATGGTATAAAACATACGATCAGTATTTTTGGAAGGAGTAGAATTTCGATAATATTAGAGTGTGATGTTATTTTGAGCTAAAATCAACTCCATTAGACTTTGTCAGTAATATCTTTTATTTTTATCCCATCAAGATGAAATGATTGAATAGTTATATTCAATGAGATCTAATGAAGTAAATACTAATTCAACGTTTTTTTTAAATCAACATACACCATAAACCACAATAACGATTATTCAACATCGCACTGAATAATATTACAAAAATATTATTTTCCACCCACTCGTACGCAGAGACGACATATTTTCAAGAAGAACCTTTTCAAATGCGTTATAGGTTATAGCCCCCAAATCAGCGATTCTATGAGCGGCATTGTGCAATCGGATATAGTTCTGCATAAAGCACTGCTGCTGCAGTAGCACTACCTCCACATTCACCATAAATGTAGTGCATATGCGAATATTCTCGGAGAGCATAACGTGTGTACGGCATGACAAAGAAATAAATACCACTGAATGAAACGAGCGGATTAATTCAAAAAAACTACGACAGAAATCACAAGTTGTTCAAACAAAAGTTTTTAATTTTCGACAATGATTCATCTCTTAAAAAAGTTTGCACTTATTTGGTTACACCCTGTATATCTTTCGGTCTCTGAAACTTCGTTGGAATCTGGATGTTGGACAATTGCGACATTTATCACAAGAATTCGTATTTATCGGTGCCATGTCGGATAATCGACATTTCATTTCGATAATTTTATTAGGCCTAATTACATGAAAAGTTAATTTTATTGACATACTATTTAATGCTACCAAGTAGTCCATTCTTTATTATTAATGATTGTTTCCACATTTTATCTTGATAAAATCTAAATAAAATAATTTTTGGGCGTAAGTATAAAAGTTGATCAAATAAATGAATATTTTGGAACCTTTGGTGTGAATACAATTCAATTAAAAAATAAAATACCCAAACACCAAAACTACGTCACAATCTTAAAATCTTAAAATCTTACTTTTAGCTCCTGAAGATGCTAACTTTGTTGGCGAAACGCGCGTCGAGTGTGATTGTGACGTAGTTTTGGTGTTTGGGTAGTTTCCTTTTTTTCTTGAATAAAAGTTGATGGAAGCCTAGATTAAAACCACGCCTAATTCAATGGAAATCACTTCTTCCACAAATAATTATAGTTTGTTTTAGATCATGGTAGAGTCTAGACAAAATGAGCATTGGTTATGTTTCTTTCAGATAATGTCAAACTTTTTTTAAAAAAATTGATGAAACTCAAAACTGTCATTTTACCCCCATTTCTTGAAAAATGTTTTCACTTTCTTAGAAACTGTTCTGTACGTCTAGAAGCATCACTCATCAGTAATCTTCAGCAGCAAAAATATTTGGATTCGTCCCAGTTTGTATACATGGCACTCAAAAATCCAAGGTTTGGTAGCAGTCATGACCTGGTCTTTCACCAGTTTCAATATTGTACAAGGAAGGTTGAAATCAATGCAGATAAGTTGGAACTGTATCAAAAACTTCTTGAGCTTTCATGTATATCCAAAACAAAATTTTGAATAGATAGTTATCGTCCGAATCTGTTGAGCTCTGTATTGATTTTCACAGATTAATCGACTATAGATATTATTGAAGAAAGAAGATAAAATCAGTAACTCAATACTTATTCATCAATACGCTCACCCCCTCTGATATTACTCCTATACTATCCCTTTCAAAGAAATAATTTACCTACTGACTGGAAGACTAGTCGAAAATTTTCTCGTAAATATTTTCCCAGGTTACGCTTACTTATGAGATACATTTTCTAAACTCTTGGTTGTTCTGTGTAACTTTCCTGGAGTATATATCTGCAAGGTAATAAAATGAGGTAATTTATAGCGGTCAGCTTGACCATTAGCTAATGAATGTAGATAATTCGCCGTAAGGAGACAATATTATGTCAGCTCTCGGAAAAAATGGTTTGTCGCAGTATCGGGATCAAAAATCTTAAATGGTTGCTCAATCAAGATATCGAAGCTTATAAAATACCGAATGAATTACGGAGGTCTGTTAGAGCATGAAAATTATGCGAAGTTTTGTTCCGCAGAGTCTTAAAAGCAGCTAAACAATGTAATTGCAAGTAATCAAGTGATTTTATCCACCAAAAAGTACATAATATAGCTTTTCAGCTCGACCAACTATAATTTTCAGTTTATTGTTATATTTTAATATCAATGAATGTTGTGTGAAGAAAGCGAATTGGAACACTATTGAAAATACTACAGAATATTTTTCGAGTGAAACTTTCTCACAAAATGATGTTCATAAAGTGTATAGTTTGTGAAAGGTGTGAAGAAACATGCAAAATTTTCTTTGACTGAATTAAGCACTTGGGTATTCAATAATTTTAGTAAACTCAGAATATCCTTGACTTGTATATACAGTGTGACCCACTTGAAAGCGGGACACCTCCCTAAAATTTGCATCTTTCCTCCAACTTCTTAGAACTGTTTTTCAAATAGTCGAGATCAAAAAACTGTACTTTGGGACAGTAAAATTCACGAATTCCATATTAAAATTTCATGCAAAAATATTCGATATCGGTGATTCTGAGGTCAATTAAGTTTTTATTATGAAATATGATGGACTGAAAAGTAAAATAAATATCGAGTAATCGTTGATAACTATGTGGCAAATGGAATAAATGAATGAACAATTTCATTCTGATCAAATAATCATAGAACAAATTAAACAATTGAAAAAATTGTACAACTACTACTAGCTGTTCTTAATAAGTCGGGTTGAACATTATTTGATCAATTTCATATCAGTTTAGAATTTGTTGTTAAAAAAAATTGTTTTTTCCGTTAACCAGCTGTCGTCCCCTTACGAACGGCAGCCCTCAGAAGTCGAAACTTCGAAGGATTAACGAGGTCTCACCTTTTTAAGTGCGATTCCTTGCACTTTCTCGGGCCATCAGAAAAAGTTCTGCAGTGCTAGGGTTTGAACCTTTGACTGGCAGCCAAAAGTGATTGAAACAATGAAAAAATGACTCGTACTATTGCTCTGGTGATTGCCGCGGTGTGTACTCTTTTGATTAAATATTTTATCTTAATATCTCCTCCCCTTAGTTCTTTTCATATAATTCATAGCGCCGGTTGGCCGTGTGACTTCGTAAGCTAAAGGAATACTTAGTATCGTTTTATTCCATTCAAAGTAATCTCATTCAACAACCAAACTCCCAGAATAACAATTTGTGGAGATTAATTCCGCTATAAAACCCTCTTATGTGATCTCAATTATAACAATGATTCTACTTGAAGAATAATCTTTCTTGTCGTCTTCTAGGCAGGTTCGATGAATACACATACGCGAGGATACACATATGCCCGGGTTCACTAATATTCTCAATTCTCAATCTATGATAATATTGGTGGCTTTATCTCCATTCGAATTATAAAGAAACTCAATTGGCTTTGGTTGTTCTCAAATTTATTGGCTAGGATAAGTCATGTGTGCAAGTAAGATGAGTATATAGAAAATGACTCGACAATTAGAAAACTTGAAGTAAGAATTGAAAACAATAAATACTTAACATTTACTTTAGGTTTTCTGAAATCCTAATTATTCCAGATCAATATACTTAAATCTTCCATTAGATTATTCTAGACTTGAAATGACAAAACTAACTCAGAATGCAACCCTACGTTTTCATCTGTACCAAATACGTTTCCAGAACACACATGGATATTAAAGCTCGTCTCTACACGATGGCCAACTATTTTTGACTTTACTGAATAAAAACGGTATTGTAGACAGAAACAGAAATGAACGTTCATAACGTTTTTGTTATTTCTACCAATCTGCCATTCATTGCAATGAACTTGTCATATACCTTCTTCTAATATTCAATATAACTTTGAGTTGTTCTGGGGTAATTTCTGCACAAGCTGCAGATATTCTGTGGCGTAGTTCTTCTACTGACTGCGGTCTGGACTTGTATTCTTCTTGCTTCATAGTACCATATAGTACCATAGAATTTTCTATCATGTATTTTAATCTGTATTTTATTTTATTTTATTTACTTTGATATTTATTTGTGACTTGTCATAAACATGCAAATGTCTTTGGTCCTTGTAATTGAATTTATATGTATATTTCCATGATGAATAATTTCATTGATTAATTGATTACCTTAGAGAAAAAATCTAGCGGTGTCAGGTCCGGTGACCTTGGCGGCCACTCAAATCATCGATTTCCATAATTATTATTCAACTATTCTCCTACAATAACTGCATTATATACAGAAGACACATCTTATTGAAACTTCAAAGTCAGACGATCCTATACTGGGAGGTTATTTAATGCGTCAAAAAGTCTGAAAATTAAATTTCATTAAGATTACTTTCAAAGAAGAATGAACCGATAATCTCATCACACCGCACACATTTATGTTATGTGTATATTGCCTTTTTACGTTTATGACCCAATCAGGATTATCCGCAGACCAGTACCTTGAATCTTGGGACGAAACTACTCCATTTTTGGAAACGTAGCTTCATCACTGAACAACACTTTTAAGAAGTTTAACTATATCATTCATATATTCTCCTTGAGCCCACAAACAGAATTCTAACCTTCTTTCTTCAACTCCCGGTTCCAGAGTTTTCTAATTTTTTGACCTGAATGGAGTTCTTTTATGTTTTACGAGGTATCTCCTGATATATTTTTTGGCTTGACGTGGCCGTTACTTTGATGGAAATTAATAGTATATGACACTGAGGTAAACACGATAAAATGTCCACCTTAGTGTCATATCTCCTGATGTTTTCACTAAGGATAGTTGAGTTCAAACTAGCCGTTCGCAATCTTGAATGAGGATTATTACAAAAATATTGCAATAATCGCAAACCATTTCTAACCATTCTAGCAGAACATGTTTCGTTACAAGCACAATTCATACGATTTACCGTACTGCTGCTCACTGAAAATTTATCAGGATGATAACCAATGAAATAGATTTCCTGTACGTTGTTTCGAATATCTTTTTTTTTCTAGAACTGCCTTTTCTTGTATGCCCAGGTTGAATCTTTGTTTGGGCAAAATTCAACTGTCGTATCAACTTTTTTAAAGAAATCACTTCTGGGATTCTAAAAATCATCCCCAAATACCCCTAAACGAGAAGCCATTCAAAATGGAGGGACCTTGTCATCCAAATCGTTATGATGAAATACTAATTATTAAAAAAAAATCATTGTTTTCAAGACGTTCTCTCCAAGTTTTGAGGTGAATCTGGTTGGCCGTGTCTATTGATTTATGGCCTAGTAAAAAATCACGTATTCAGCTACACCTTCTGTGAACATCAAGTAGCAGATCTCTTTTCAGATACATATAGACACATGTATATTTTTCCGAGGTAGTCCCTTGAATTATCCTAATACAATCCTAGATAAAGGAGTGTATTTCGTATTCAAATGTCGACTGCACCGAGACTCGTTAGTTAAATATAATCGGCCTTATCTAAGTCACATCGACCTGTCATATCACTTCACACGAGCCGCTTCGTTTGTTTTTCCTCGTACAAACGTAAATTTAAACAATGACTAAGACGCTTTTAGGAAAAAACTGTAAAAACGTAGAGTGAGTAATCGTCCCGGAAAGAGGCGCAAGAATTGTAGAGCATAACTCTTTGTTATTCTAGTGTTAGGTGGTGTATCCGTATAATAGAATTCATTCGAGTGGTAGGTCAGAATGTTATTTATATTTGTTGAGATTATTTACAATTCTGACATTTTATACAGGGTGTTATTTAAGTACGTGGCCAAACTTAAAGGGGTGATTCTTTGAGTGATTCTAAGACGAAAAGTTGATATAAACATAGGTCCGGTAATGCTTCGTTTTCAAGATACAGGGTGTCAAAATTTTTAAAAGAAATCGTTTTTGTCGTAAATATCTTAATATCCCTTCAAACCGATTTAATTGAAATTTGGCAGTGTTATTGAAGGTCGTAAAGGGCGAATTTAACCCTAACTATATCAAAATGATCATGTCCAGTGGCGTCCCGGAAGGCACTGTAACCAATAATTTTGACAGAAAACATGTGCGCCACTGATTTTTTTGCAATTTTTGTATTTGTTTCACATTGAGCAACTGAAATTACAACTTTTTTATATCTAGAATTTTTTTCGTATCTTGCTTTGTTTTTGAGAAAAAACATAAAAATCACTTCATTGCACATCCCTGTGACAACACAATAAAACATTTCAACTACTAAACCATCAAAAACTGGGGTCTTACTAATATTTTTTCATATCAATACTCTATTCTAGTCTTAGAATTTTCTATCAAAATTAATGCATTGAAAAAAAAAATATGTATGTATGAATTGCAGCACTTGCCTTCGGCTCTTGGCTTCGGCTCGTGCTGCAAAATAGGCTCATTGTTGTCCATGGACATGCAATAAAGACATTTTTATTTATGATTAAACAATATTACATGGAAGTCATCTTTTAATTTTTTTCGCTCATATTACCTGTTTTCGAAGAAACAAATAATGTTGTTATGTATTACTGCAGTGTTTTGAAACTGAAGTAAGAGGGCCATGGAAGGAACAACAAATGTTCAAACAAATTTAACTTCGTAACTGTCACAAATTGAAACGGTACATACGTAATTATTTGATAGTAATTATTTGAAGTGTTTTCAAGAGTTTTGAGATATAAAATTTGTTACTGATATCTGAAAATGGTTCGGTTTACAAACTCGGAAATGGCCGATATGCATTTTGTCTATGGAATGGCCCAAGGCAATTCCAGAGCGGATAGACGCATTTATCAAGAAAGATATCCTCATCGAAATGTTCCAAATAGGCAAACATTTGTGAGAATACATGAAAGGCTGTGCGAATCAGGCATCTTTCAAAGGTCGGCTGCTCTTATTGGGAGACCTGCAACGGTAAGAACAGTGGCGCTGGAGGAAGAAGTTTTACATGAAGTTGAGCGTTGCCCCGATACAAGCACACGCAAAATTGCACAACAATTAAACATTTCTCACTTTACTGTATGGAAGCTTTTGAAAGAGTACCAACTGTATCCTTACCACATACAGCGTGTTCAAGCGTTATTTCCTGCGGATTTTCCCAAGCGAGTTGTTTATACTACGTGGCTTTTGCAACAACAGGTTGCATCTCCGACATTTTTATCCAGTATATTATTTACCGATGAAGCGTGTTTTTCCCACAATTCAATTATGAACTTTCATAACAACCATATCTGGGCAGAAGAAAATCCCCATGCGGTTATGAAAAATCATTATCAACAGCAGTTTTCCGTGAATGTCTGGGTTGGTATTGTTGGCGATTATCTCATTGGACCTCATTTTTTACCCCCGAGATTGAATGGTCAAGAGTATCGTCATTTTTTGGAATTTGTATTACCTGTACTACTAGAAAATGTCCCACTGGCAGTAAGAGGAGCAATGTGGTTCATGCACGATGGGGCTCCACCTCACTTCAGCATAGTAGCACGTCAATTTCTGGATGAAACTTAAGGAGAAAACTGGATCGGTCGCGCAGGTCCACAGTCATGGCCGCCCAGGTCACCGGATTTAAATCCCTTGGATTTTTTCCTTTGGGGACATTTAAAGTCCCTCTTTTATAAAACTCCAGTCAACACTGAAGAAGAATTAATCCAACGAATACGGGATTCATGTGATCAGATAAGACATACGCCGGAAATATTTCAACGTGTTCGGGAATCGATGTTAAGACGAGTTAATGCTTGCATTGAAGTTGAAGGAGGACATTTTGAGCAACTATTGCAAGTTTTGTGTTAATTATTATTGAATGTATTCTTACAGAAACAAATTGCCTAGGTACCATTTTTGTTTCAGTGTGGTTTTAATAAAGGGTGTTTCTTGTTTGATGTTGCTTTGGCATTTCCGGCGTTACCACTATGCACGCACTGGCCAAATGAAACAAACAATTTTTAAGCATAACAGATTCACCTGTAATCATTAAAAACCCTATAAAAACAATTTTTTATTGTGTTGTGCCAGGGACGTGCAATGAAGTGATTTTTATGTTTTTTCTCAAAAACAAAGCAAGATACGGAAAAAATTCTAGATATAAAAAAAGTTGTAATTTCAGTTGCTCAGTGTGGAACAAATACAAAAATTGCAAAAAAATCAGTGGCGAACATGTTTTCTGTCAAAAATATTGGTTACAGTGCCTTCCGGGACGCCACTGGTTATGATAATTTTGATATAGTTAGTGTTAAATTCGCCCTTTACGACCTTCAATAACACTACCAAATTTCAATAAAATCGGTTGAAGGGTTATTAAGATATTTACGACAAAAACGATTTCTTTTAAAAAATTTTACACCCTGTATCTTGAAAACGAAGCATTACCGGACCAATGTTTATGTGAACTTTTCGTCTTAGAATCATTCAAAGAATCACCCCTTTAAGTTTGGCCACGTACTCAAATAACACCCTGTATAGAAATCAAAATTACAAAGAAACGTGGTGGTTTTCCATCTTTTTGAATGAATGTGCCACCAAAAATCAGTATCTCTCCCCGGAGCGCCAAGGCTACTAATAATAACCGTCCTCTTTCCTTTGGGTAGATTCTTCGTATGTTTATGAGGGAGTATCATCATTATTATACTGTAATTTTGATGATTTTTCATTACAAAAAACTGGTTGGAGAGTAAGTAGGTGATAAAAAAACCATGATGGATCTGACAATGAATATGCTTAGGAATGAAAATAATCAATAGAAGGAGCTGTTCTGTGGATAATGGAATATCAAAGGCAGGAAGTTGTACATCTAATAATAATAAAAATGATTAACAATTGCATCTTGCAATTGAAACAAATGTATTAGTACATAACTAACATAATATACAATAATGATGAAATCATAATAAAATCATAAATTATTGAACAAAGATTGATCATTGATATCAGGATATCAATTTCGTAAGGAAATGAGTTTTTTCACAGATATTTTGATTTTGGAGAAATTTCTGCATTTTGTTATACAGGGTGATTCAAAATTCGATGTAAAAAATTAAAATAAAATTTAATTTTGATGAGAAACTCCGGAATTCGTAGTCATCACACCAGACAATATAACGTGTTTCACTTCGATTCTGCTACCTCTACAGTTGGCCAAAATAAATCCACTTACGCTGCTCTAGATGCAAATTACCTTATAATACAGGGTGATTCAAAATTCGATGTAAATATTTCAAGGGCGTATTGTTGGGATCAAAATAAGACTTTTTCTTCAAATCAACATGTGTCCTAAAATGCACCCCCTCCGAGCTACAGCCATAAAAAAACTGAGAATTCGGTCTCTTGTATTTTTGTCGTACAACCAACCGTTTGCCGGAAAATCGTAATCAAAACGAGAGGAGGGTATTTTCACAATATCAAACTAACAAAACATGTATTAGTTAATTTATTCAAAATTCGATGTGAATATTTCAAAAACGTATTGTTAGGATCAAAATAAGACTTTTTCTTCAAATCAACATATGTCCTAAAATGCACCCCATCCGAGCTACAGCCCCTGTAATTTAGGAAAAAAAACGAAATTAACTAAAACTGTAGCTCGAAGGGGGTGCATTTTAGGACACATGTTGATTTGAAGAAAAAGTATTATTTTGATCCCAACAATACGTTTTTGAAATATTCACATCGAATTTTGAATAAATTAGCTAATACATGTTTTGTTAGTTTGATATTGTGAAAATACCCCTCTTTCGTTGATTACGATTTTCCGGCAAACGGTTGGTTGTACGACAAAAATGCAAGAGACCGAATTCTCAGTTTTTTTATGGCCAATAAGATTATGCTATTCGAATTCGGAGTTTCTCTTTTTGAACATGAAAATTGTGCCAATAAATGTGTGGACCCCCCTCCAACTCCCCCAAAACTGGGTTTACATAATTTTTGAAGCAAAAAAAGAAATGAGTGTCTAAAAAAATAGGGGTATGCCAATTTTTAGAAGATTCGATTCGTTATTATAGTCACAGTTTTAGATAATCTTTTTTTTTTCCTAACTTACAGGGGCTGTAGCTCGGAGGGGGTGCATTTTAGGACACATGTTGATTTGAAGAAAAAGTCTTATTTTGATCCCAATAATACGCCCTTGAAATATTTACATCGAATTTTGAATCACCCTGTATTATAAGGTAATTTGTTGAATTCATCTAGAGCAGCGTAAGTGGATTTATTTTGGCCAACTGTAGAGGTAGCAGAATCGAAGTGAAACACATTATATTGTCTGGTGTGATGACTATGGATTCCGGAGTTTCTCATCAAAATTAAATTTTATTTTAATTTTTTATTCATGATATTGAAGCAATTTTTAAGGTATTTCTTTCATACAATTCATCTGAAGATTTGTCTGTAATTGCAAATAGTTTATTACTTGGTATGTCAAATGGGAGACGACACAGTACTTCCAAAGATTTCCTATATAATACTGATATTTTATCAAAATTATTTTCGAAACAAGATCCCCAAATGTTTTTCAAATCAGTAATACGACTTAGTATGTGAGAATATGGAATCATATTAAATTTTTTTTATCAAGTTTAGGACATCTTCTCAAAGCACCAATGATTGGAGAAATTTTTTTATTTAAGACCTCAATATGTTTGTCCCATTTACATTTTTCGTCGATCCAAATACCAAGATACTTCATTTGTTCAGTTATTTCCAAAAATTTATTTTTGATATTGAGGCTAAGGCAAATATTCAGTTTGTTTTTTTGTTGTAGAATTATATACTCAGTTTCATCAGTATTTATCGACAGAAGCTTACAATAAAGCCATTTTTTTTATTTTTCCAAGTCTTCACTAATAATGTTTTCTAGAAAGAGAGAGTTTTTGTTTTCATGTAAAAGTACTGCAACGTCTGCGTATATGGTATAACTTCCTGCTGTCCCAATTTTTGAGATATTTTGAATATATAATAGACACAAGATGGTGGGTCCCAAAACAGATCCTTGTGGAACGCCCGTATTTATTGGTAGTCAATAGACTCAGAGTTGTTACGAGATTGTCCTTTTTTCAAGATAGGATTCCAAAAGAATTTTCACTGTACCGCTGAAACCCATTGTTTCCAAGTTTTTTTTGTGCTGCAAGAAACGATACAAAAACTTATATTAATATATGCACATGAGTGTATATAGCGTCACAAATAACATATACACGTAAATATTTAAACAGTTACACACATGAAAATGAAAACTTGAAAACTTAAAATACATTGTCATAAAATTCTTTCATATTGTAATATGCTCTAGCTATTGTGCAGTAATTCCTTGACAGCCTTCCTGAATCTATTATGTGCTACCAATTATGGAGTATGTGAAGGCAGGTGCATTTTTTAGCATTATACTTGTGGATTTTTCTGTAAATGAGCTAATGGAAATTGGTAAAGATACTGTGAATTGATCTTTCCTTGCTTTGTATGTTGACTTGAATATTATTGTTATATTTTTTGTGGATCATACACACACTTTTTAGTATAAATATATTAATGTCAATATTTTTTGAGTAATAAACACAGCATTCAAAAGAAATTGAGAACAATTCCCACAAAAACAAATTCCAAACCTCAATAGAGAGTCAATCAGTGCAAAATAGGCTGCTCTCACTGCAGATGTATTCAAATCCGATGATAACATCCTTACTGCAAAGCAACTCGAAAATAATTGATGTGAATGTGAAAGAAAGACTGTCATCCACATGAAGTCCCAATCCATTAATTCAGTACTTATACTCGAGTAAATATCTCATCTAGGGTGCATCTGAAGATCATAATGCATGTTTCTGAAAGATTAAATAGTAACGTATTTGCATCACATCAATTCTTTACGATAATTTTTCAGCTATATCTCAAGTAGCACACCTATATTGATAAAATATTGGTACAATATTGTGAACATATTGGCGAAATATTTGAAATGCAATATTGGCGAAATATTCTCGAACTAATATTGGCCTCAAAATATTCGGCGATATTGGTACAATATCGCTGATACAATATTCTGACATTATTGGCACATATTCAAAAGTTATATTGTCGAGAAGTAAAATGTGAACATTTTGCCATATTTGTCGAATATTGTTTAAATATTTCAAAAATAGTTTTGGTGAAATATTCTTGAAGCAATAATGGCCTCAAAATATTTCTCGATATTGGTACAATATCATTTGGATATATTGGTGAATGTCAATATACATCGGTAAATTATTAAATGTCTTTTGGTTGATGAAGGTGACACCAGAGTCTGTCTTTTGATCGCCATATCTATATGTAGAGCCACCTAGCGGATTTTTATCAAGGTTTGATCATGATATAATTTTAATATGTTTCATTGAATATTCGGTCAATATTCAAATTTAACAATATTATATTAAACAATATATAACCAATATTGTATTATCGATATTGGTAGAAATTATTCAACCAATATTCCACCAATATTATTAATATAATATTGTTTTTTGAATATTCACCCATATTGGGCCAATATTGATTTTTAATTTACAATATATCTATATTGGCCCAATATGGAACCAAGATTCATCCGATATGATGTGCTACCTGGGATGTGTACTGAGTTTATCGTTGTTGTTGCAATGCCACAGTATCGTAGTATTTTAAGAGAATATAATAAATTTACTCCTGATATTAAAACTAGAAGTGGGGCAAGTACTGATCCTTGTGGTACTCCGCAGCTGACTGAATTCGACTTCGAGCTTTCTTTGCTAAGAGAGACCATTTGTGTGAGCTCCGATAAACATGATTGGAACCAAATACAAACGGATTTTATTGGCAATGTCAACATCCTTGACATCATCATCAGAGTATATACAGCTCTGAGACCATTGAAAATGCAACATTAACAGAAGCAACTCTTTTATCTGGCAAAATGCGCCATATTGGAAACAAAGGCCAAGAAATCTGAGAGAGAGAGAGAGAGAGAGAACTCTTTTAACGACCATTTATCCCACTACCATTTCCTTTAACTGCAATACGAATACCCACCGAATTCTTGCCTCCAATTAACTTCAGCAAAGTTACATACTGGACATTTTTTTAGCACGTCCCAAAATGGTCAATTTTTATGAATGAACTCTAAAACTAGGGAGGGAAAGTTAAAACACTGACAAAAATCAAAATACCGAAATTATAAGGTTTTTCAGATATTTTGAAAACCTTAGGTAACATCATTTGAAACAGTTGTAAGAGCGGTAGTTGCAATATGTAAGTTGTATATGATATAAAAACTTATATTGATGATTCTGAATTTTTTACGAAGAATTGAAAGAAACCCATGAAAGTTATAAAAATACAAGAATACAGAATTCGGCTCTGTGGGACTACTATAACTGGGTAACAGTACTATCAGTACCCACTAGCTGTTTGGATACTTTCACAAATTATTCTATACTTATTTGAAATACGTTTCTGGAAAAACGTACACACTGATATTTCTTCCAATTGGTGTACAAAAGGCGGATGTGCAAATTTGAAGTTTTGAGGAATGGCACTTTGAAGAAATTATATAAACAAATCTAATTATTTTTAATATACGAAATGAAATTACGAGATTAATTTTTCAGAGTTTTTTCAATATCAGGAAACTGAATAGTTTGGGAAAAATAAAAATTACAATCTGTTTTGAAAGATTTTTTTTCTTGGACACCCGTCCAGCTCTGCCCATTTCAGTATACAAAGTTATCCTTTTTGGTAAGACAAACAAATAAACTCAATAAAAAAACTGTCATCTTATTCATCGTTAACAAACAGTTCAGCATATCTCGCGTGCTGTTGCCACTTTGCTATTTCCTAATTTAGCGTTTCTGTATTTCTGCCATATTTTTCTCGAAAAGTATATTTTCCCAAAAGTGCTTCTTTGTCTTCTCTGCCTTCGTCTATTATTTCGCAAATATAAAAATAGATTCAACTCTTCGTGGGCTGTCACTTTCTACGAATTTTTCGTTGAGAAATAGACCAAGTATATTATTACAACAGGAATAGTTTGCCAATTTGCCATCATGTTTTATCTGTTGAGTTATCTTAACACCGCTATTTGTCCTAATAAATCACGATTAATAACATAAAAACATTTGACTAATAGCTCTGCGAGTATCTCGATTCAGATCCGTACTCCACTGAAATATAATAGCAAGAGTAATGTTAGAGATAAGAACATGCAACCAAAGAGGTTATGGCAGAAAGTAATTCTCGAAGTGGATTGAAATATGTACTAAAAGCATTCGGACCCTTGCTCTCCAACATATGCACTGATAACAACAATAATCATCATCATGAATATTGGTTATTAGCAGAAAACGGTACCATCAATGATTTACACCGGATGGACAACGCTTCTATTGCATAATTATTCGAATTTATTATGTCGATGAAAATCCATGAAGATGAAGGCTTGGGTTCAACAAATATTGCAAAATATACGGTTCATTCCAAACGGAACACGGAACTTCAATACAAATAGCACGACTATTGAAAACTTCTTCTATTGGTTTTACATAGTCCGTAATGATACATTTCAGTGTAAAACGAATCAAATATTGTTGAATTAATTATCTTCACAGTGTGCTGCTGTTGATGTTGTGCCTTATCTCTCATCTAGTAGTTTAGTTTTGACAAACTGTCAGTCGTACTGAAAAAATCGTTCTTGTCAGTTGTAGTAAAATGATAAGTTGTTGATTGAATAAACCAAAATACGACAGAGTATAGGAACTTGATTTTTCCTTAGATATTAAAATTCAAGTGGTTATGGGTCACAGCTCGTTCAGCTGCGCTCTGTCGTCGTATGCGATCTAGCTTATCAGTGTCTCGTCATTTCGATCGCATTTTCTGTGTTGGCAGATTTCCTTTCTATTTGCGGTCGAGTTCGTCCAGCTTCAAATGGAATACGCAAAAGGAATTAAACCGCTGAAAGGAGCAGAGGATTGGCCATTCTGGAAGGATCTAGTTATGGATGTTCTTGAGTTGTTCAACGCAGTTGATATCGTTGAGGGAACAAGAGAGATACCAGTTCTCTCATTATCGCCTACTAAAATCGAGAAAGAACAACTTGAGGCTTACAACAAATCGGCTGCTCAAGCAAAAATCGTCATCTCGCAGTGCGTAAGTGATGAACTTCATCAACGAATTTCGGGTCGATTATCAGCTAAAGAAGCATGGAATGTGTTAGTCAACCAGTTTGATAACAAAGCAGAGGATCAGTTATTTCGTCAGTGTCTTGATTTCTTCAGTATGGAATGGGATGAAAAGGAAGATGCCCCATCTGTATTATCGCGAGTGAAGAATCAACAACGTGATTTTGCTGCTGGTCTGAAAACTCGAGAAGTTAAAACTACTGTTTGTTTCAAACGTTCTGCACATTCTACCTAAGCGTTTCGAGTCTTTTAAGTCAAGTTACCTTCTCATGAAAGCTAATGATGCTAAGTCAGTTGAAGATCTGGTACAATTGCAGTTTAGGGTAGTAACCCCGATTTTGACGAAATTTTTTTTGGGGGTTATTTCGAGGTCCTTGAACACAAATCTGAAGTTAAAAAGCCTCGCTCTCACTTACTTTTTGATTTACGGCCAATTAAATGTCCCAAAAAGGGTATTTTCAACATCAAATTTTTTCCACAAAAAAGCAACAAATTTGCCTTTGCATAATCTAGACACATCAATTCACGCATTTTTGGAACTTTATGCAGTATTTTCATTTTCAACTTTGTATTGAAAATATAAGATTTAAATTAACAATATTGATGAAAATCGTTTATTGACAGCAAGTAACTAAAAATGACAGTATGACAGATCCAGATATGGATAACAAACGGTCGTGTTCCGATATTCTGAAATTCACAAGACACTTTTCGAGCTACTTCTCATGAAACCCTGTTAAGTCTCGTTCATACCCGCGCGAATTTTGCAATTTTTCTACGAATAAAATGTATGTGTGAATAAAGTATATATAATATACATCTATGGAATAAACATGTGTTCTGCATCAACGACTGGTCGGGCATGACAGGTAACCATTTTATTTCGCGATATGAAAAAACCGTCGCAATAACTACGTGACATTTTATTACCCTACTTTTTAGTATAACATCGTAATGTTGCAGTTTATCGAGTATTGCATTATTATTTCTACACGTAAAAATTGAACCTTTCTACAGAAAGTAGAGAAAAAAATAGTGCTAGAAAAGCGCGCGCTCGGCCGACATTTCGCAATTCCGCGTGCGCGGAATTGCGAAATGTCGGCCGAGCGCGCTCGCTTCGCTCGCGTATTTCTGGCTATGAATCTTCACCAAGATAAAAGGAATGAACCTTTCTACAAAAAGTAGAGAAAAAATAAAATAGTAGTAGAAAAGCGCGCGCTTGGCCGACATTTCGCAATTCCGCGCGCGCGGAATTGCGAAATGTCGGCCGAGCGCGCTCGCTTCGCTCGCGTATTTCTGCCTATGAATCTTCACCAAGAAATAAGGAATGATCCTTTCTACAAAAAGTAGAGAAAAAATAAAATAGTAGTAGAAAAGCGAGCGCTCGCGTATTTGTGGCTGTGAATCTTCACCAAGAAATAAGGAATGAACTCTTCTATAAAAAGTAGAGAAAAAATAAAATAGTAGTAGAAAAGCGCGCGCTCGGCCGACATTTCGCAATTTCGCGCGCGCGGAATTGCGAAATGTCGGCCGAGCGCGCTCGCTTCGCTCGCGTTTGTCTTTGCTACTGATCTTCAACAAGAAATAAGGGATAAACCTTTCTACAAAAAGTGGATATAAAAAGATTACATAGTAGTAGAAAAGCTTCGCTCGCGTGTAGTTCTTGCTATACACCTTCATCAAAGAATAGACGAGGAAAGTGTATCGTAACAAATGTCATCCTTGTCACAAACTGATTCCAAACAAAGAATTTTAGATGACATTCTTTGTTAATTATTTGCTGCTTTGCTTCTCAAATTGTGTTTGGTTGTTTGGATTTTGTTTACTCAAGCAAAAGAAGTTGAAAAACTTTAACGAAAACAATATCAGACAAGCTGATTTTAATTCGAGGAAGGTTTGTTTGGAATCAGTTTTTGACAAGAATGACATTTGTGACGCCATCACTTTCCTCGTTTATACTGCCGTGCTTAGCCCAGAGTGGCGGTAACTGACATTAGTCTATATTATAGGAAAAAGAGTTTTGAATTTTTATTTTTTAGTACATGTTCAATTTGCACCTTCATTTGGGTTGCTTTAATTTATTACCAATTATAGCATCCCAAGTGAAGTTAGAGATTCAAAATATACTAAAATATCAAAACGAAAATTGAACACTCTCTTTTCCACAATATACCTAGGCGAATGTCAGTTACCTCTGAAGAACGTTTGTTTCCGCTTAATACCAGTAAATTTTTAACTTCTAAAAACTTGATCATACTCTCGCGAAATTCGCAATTTTTCTGCGAATAAAATGGTTACCAGTCATGCCCGACCAGTCGTTGATGCAGAACACATGGTTCTGCATCCATTTTATTCGCAGAGAAATTGCGAAATTCGCGAGGGTATGAACGAGACTTAACAGGGTTTCATGAGAGGTAGCGCGAAAAGTGTCTAGTGAATTTCAGAATATCGGAACACGACCGTTTGTTATCCATATCTGTCATACTGTCATTTTTAGTTATTTGCTGTCAATAAACGATTTCCATCAAATGTATTGTTATGTTAATTTAAATCTTATATTTTCAATACAAAGTTGAAAATACTGCAAAATGTGCCAAAAATGCGTGAATTGATGTGTCTAGATTATGCTGATATAAGGCAAAGGCAAATTTGTTGCTTTTTGTGGAAAAAAATTGATGTTGAAAATACCCTTGTTGTGACATTTAATTGGTCATAAATCAAAAAGTAAGTGAGAGCGAGGCTTTTTGACTTCATATTTGTGTTCAGGGACCTCGAAATAACCCCCAAAAAAAATTCGTCAAAATCGGGGTTACTACCCTAAACTGCAATTTTTCCGAAGATCTTTCGTCGGCTCTAATTCTCCATGAGCGTAATGTTGCTCCTGCCTCAAAATCGAGTGACGTCCTCTACACCAAGTTCAAAGGTGGTCAGAAGAAAAATGGTGATCAGAACAAGAAGAAAACTGGTTCAAATGCTACTCACTGCAAGTATTGCAACGCAAAGGGCCATTGGCTCCGACAATGTCCGAAATGGAAGGCTGACGGCAGGCCACCATATACAGCACGTGCTTGTGAATCTAGCAAGACCCAAGTTGCTGGCAGTCGAAGTGAACCTAGCTCACACGCAGTCGAGTCTGATTCCCGAGTTGCGCTAATTTCAATAAGTAGTGACGTCAATGTAGCAACCACAACCGACCAGTGGTGGATTGACAACGGAGCTACTGGTCAAATCACCTCAAATCTGAACTGGTTCACGGAATATAAACTTTTTCCTGACAGCTCAAATGCTACGGTCAAAGCAGCAGGAAAGGAAGTCGTCAAAGCTCTTGGCAGCGGTACAATCGAAGTGGCTAACTACGTCAATGGCAAGTTGTAGATACTCACACTGAACGATGTGTGGTATGTTCCCGACATCTCACGAAATCTTGTTTCCGTCCTTGCAGCACATGATCGAAACCCTGGCAGCAAGTTCGAATCAACTGATACCGAATGTCAGTTCAGCATCAACGGTCAGAGGATTTTTGGAGGTACCCGAATCCCAGGCGGAACATTGTATCGTGCCTCTTTTCACACAGTTCAACCTGCAGAAGTGTGTGCTAGTGTGACTGAAGACAACCGGATGATTCAGCTCTACCATCTGCGATGGGGCCATATGGATAAGCGTTACGTCAGATCGAAGCTCAAATCCGAATTGGGAATCAAATTGCCAGCTGACAACAAAATTTGCGAACCGTGTCAGCTCGGGAAAGCACATCGTTTACCATTAGGAACCCGATTAAAAGCTTCTACCCCTGGTGAGCTCTTATCTGGAGATGTTTGCGGGCCATTTGATCCATCCTTCAGTGGTCGACGCTACTTGATCGTCATCAAGGACCATTATTCGAGGTACCGCTACTGTTTTGTTGCACGTGAAAAATCTGCCGTCAAAGATGCCTTGGGCGAGGTCCTGTCAAAAGCTCGCACTCTAGGTCACAGCGTGAAGGAATTTTTTAGTGATAATGGAGGTGAATTTGATAACATCGAAGTGCGGTCCATTCTTCAAGAATACGGTGTGAATCAACGTCTTACAGCACTGTATACGCCGGAACAGAATGGCGCTGTCGAGCGTGAAAACCGTACAATCGTGGAAATGGCACGAACTTTCAAGTATGCGAATCCGGACATCAATTTCTACTGCGTTCCTCTATGGTGACGTCAACAAGGAGATATTTATGAAGCAGCCAGTGGGGTATGCTGATGGAACCAATCGTGTTTGTCGCCTCAAGCGGAGCTTGTACGGTCTCAAACAAGCGCCTCGCTGCTGTAACCACAAATTTGACGAATTCATGATCGGTTTGGGATTTCAACAAAGTCGCGAAGATCCTTGCGTCTACATTCATCATAATTTGACTGGAAAAATCATCGTTGTGCTCTACGTTGACGATGGACTGGTGGCAACAACGAGTCAGTTAGAAATGGATTCGTTCATCAATCAGCTACGCTCACGATTCAAGATCGTAACAAAAGAAGCGTCTTATTTTCTCGGACTTGAAATCATCCAACGTAATGGTGATATCATAGTCAGTCAGTCGTCTTACATCAAGAAAATTCTCGGTCGGTTCAACATGGAAGGATGCAATCCCGTTCAAACGCCTATGGAGAAGCTCATTGCTCACGGAGAGGGGAAAGTGACCCAATTTCCCATATCGCTCGGCTGTGGGTGCTCTACTCTATGTGGCTCGTGGCACTCGTTTCGACATTGCCTTCAGCGTGAGTGTTCTGTCACGTCGGTTGGAAAATCCTACAGATAAAGACGTGGTTCGAGTGAAGCGAGTGATTCGTTACCTGGCGGGAACCATCGATCTAAAATTGTTGTACCACTGTCATCCCAAGACGCATCTACTCGAGTGTTACAGTGATGCAGATTTTGCTGGATGTCCAGACACAATGCGTTCAACCAGTGGGGTGGTCGTCAAATTCGCAGATGCAGCTATCACATGGCTGAGTCAACGTCAGGAATTGGTTGCTGATTCTACATGTGAGGCAGAAGAAATCGCAGCTAATCTTGGTTCGAAAGAGACCATCTGGATCTCTCGTTTATTTAAAGAGCTGATAGGCTTGTCAGCACTTCCCGTTCTTCGAATTGACAACGAGTCAGCAAAGAAACTTTCTGAAAATCCTGAATTTCACTTCCGCACCAAGCACATTCAGCGGAAGTACTTGTTCAATCGGGATCGTATCCGAAAGGGGATGCTGGTTGTTGAGCACATTGGTACTGAGCACCAGCTGGCAGACATCTTCACGAAGCCCTTGCCTCGTCCTTGACTCTACGTGATGGCCTGGGTCTGGCTTAGCTCAGCAGCGAACTGTTCAAATAAGGGAAAGTGTTGAATTTATTATCTTCACAGTGTGCTGCTGTTGATGTTGTGCCTTATCTCTTATCTAGTAGTTTAGTTTTGACAAACTGTCAGTCGTACTGAAAAAATCATTCTGGTCAGTTGTAGTAAAATGATAAGTTGTTGATTGAATAAACCAAAATACGACAGAGTAGGAACTTGAGTTTTCCTTAGATAGATAGATAGACCTAAATACATTTTTGCACCAATAATTATTTTTGTTGACAAATAAGTGTTCATTCAATGTATGAAAACGTCAATTTATAGTGTATTTCAAACGATGAAAAAGCTTAAGTTACAGTCAGATTTTTTTTGTGTTACTAACAAGAGTACGTTTAAGTAAAGCTTTCATTGTGAGTACAAAATGTTGTCATTTATACCATTTCTTTTTAACTCATCAACAAAAACATTATTGTGATAAATTAATTCCTCTTCATTTAGTAGCAGTAGCAGGTCTACCCAACAGTATGAAATTATTATGTATAAAAATAGATAGTCACCAGAACAGTCTTTCATTATTTCATACAAAAAACTCGTCACGTAAAATTGTGCTGAGATAAAGATGAAAATATTACACCGACAATGGTAACAGGTACACTGACAAAATCATTCTGAAGAATACTAAATGTGGAAGGCCACTCTCTATTTTTTAACAACTTTTATTTAACTTGCAATGTTTCTGTTATTTAATTTGTTTCATTCAAATCTTGCAACTTAATTTTGACCCACTTCTAGTTGTCCGATTATTTTGAAATTTGGCAGGTATTTATAATTCCGGTGACATTGTATTGTCAAATTTTGTGGGCAAAAAAATGGCTGCTCCAATATGGCGGGCGAGTTTTGTGATTATTATTCAATTCGATTCTTAATTTATTTGCTATCGGCGTCGGAAATCATGAACATTTTGTCAAATTTCATAAATTCGATATGGCAGCTCCAAGATGGAGAACGAGTTTTATAATCATGGTCAGATTCGATGAAAAATTGGTATGACAGGGTAAAAATTAATAAATTCATTGTGGCGGCTCCAAGGTGGCGACCGAGATTCATGATTATTTTCCGATTCTATTGAAATGGGATCTTATATCAACAATAAAAAATCCTCCTGTACACTTTGCTTGAGGACTTATTTTTTTTAATAAAATCAGGTAAAAAAAATGTCTTTGAAGACAAGCTTTTATTCAAATGCACTGAAAGGTGAAAATTAATATCCTAGATGTGTGACGTATAGGTGAGTAACAGATTCAAAACTGAAAACTGCGAGGTCAGCGTTTGAATCTGTTACTTACACAATAACCTACGCAACACATCTAAAGAAATTATTTTTAACTCTTCAGTGAATCTAATAAAGGTTTGTCTTCAAAAAAAATTTTGTCTGTAAAAAAATTACCAATTTTTTTTAGACCAACGGCCACTCTTGTTTTCTATTCGACTCATTTCACATTTCAATGACCCCGTGTCATTGTGATTGGTTTGTTTTGACTTTGCAGTTTCCTTGTTGGCTAAGTTAGGTAAGTATGGTGAGAATTGAAGAATTGAGAATTCAACTCTGTTTTCAACAATTTTTTTTTTATTTTCGTAAAGTTTTTCACAACTTTGATCTTAATTTGCCTTTCGAAATTTTTAAGTTGATTTGCCCTCAACGCCAGCTAACGATTAATTGGAATGTATTTCGTCTCAAAAAGTAGTATCGGTAATATCATTTAAAATATTTTTTGTGCCAATGTTCCACATCAAACCGTTCAAATTTTTCGAGATATAGGTATCATTCAGATCTGCAATTATACTTGATATTTCGTGTGCATGTGGAAAAGAAAAATATCCGAAAACATTCAGATGGTTCAAAATAGAATAGAATTCTCTTCTCAAACGATTTGTCATTTGAAATTTTTAATTTGATGTGCCCCCCTGCCTCCTCTATCAAGCAATCACAATATCTTTTTTTTTAAGTAGTATTGGTGATATACCATTCAAAATAGTTTTTGTTCCATATTTGTACGTCAAACTGTCATTTGCGTCTGTGTCTGGATGTTGAATAGTTCTCCCACCCCCTCTAAATTATGTAAGGGACTTGAGGTGTATTTGGTTTTTTCAGATTCATCTTTGGTTGTTCTTCTTGTGAGAGAGTTTTCCCAGAGAAATCAACGAAAGTACTGTGATGAAAATAAGAAAATAGTTGAAGACTAAGTGCAAGCTATGTTCAGGCATTAAAAGTTTTGTTAAGAGATATTAACCATCAGCAGTTTATTTGACAGTAACATTTTGTCAATTTTGTATTAAAATCAGTGATTGCTGATTAAATAGTGCAAGTTATATTCAAGTAACAGTTTTTCTTTAAAAACCACATCATCCTCCACAAGCAATTTATTACCATAATACTGTGCAATGATACCTATAACATATCTATGAGATATACAAATGACAAACTAATAATATGCTTTCTCTGGCACTAACAAAATTTTGGGTAAACCAAATAGAGATATTATTACTGTAAACGCAACCTACTGTTTGCGTTAAAACTACTAAGAACATTTTCTGGGTGTGAGAAACCACCAAAACAATATTTGAAATTGCGTTCCCGTACAACAGACATCTGGACTAGTGGTCATCTCCAAATTACGTAAGCATCATTCTTTAGAAGTTATGTGTAGTGGATAATCTGCTATATGTACCTTAACTAGGTAGGCTGGCTGACGAGGTTAGTGAGTCAATAGTTGGCACAATTGACATAGAGAGGCGCTAGTACTCTGGAGTAGACGTAGGGAGACACAAGACCCCTTTTTTCTAATTGAAGAAATTTTTTGTTAGTTTTCGACAAAATCCGAACTCTGTCAAAAAGTTAAAAAGGAGATTTCTCTGAGAAAGTCTACCAGCCCCAACGCGTAGCCTTTTGGAAGACTCCTTTCGAAAGAAATACGTGATTTCCGAGCATATTATTCTCCGTGAGGATTCAAGATATTCAAGAATCTTGTGGTAGATATCGGACCCGTCAATTTTGGAATTGCATAATTTTTTGCGTAGTTGTTGACATTAATTTGATTCAAAGCCGGTAACGTAACCGAGGTCAACCCTGCCAAATGTTAGTGGCACACGATCGGTTCAGTCAAAAGTCCAGCGTCGGATTACTCAAGGCGATCTACGGCTTACGCTCATGAATGACCTCTGGCGGTACAGGAAGGAGCCAACGAGCGCCCGACAACCCGGTTAGACAAGGCACGATTTCAGACAAGCCGTATGTAACGCAAAACGCCTTTGTCACGAACTGACAATCCATCAACTCATTAATAATGGGTTACCTAATGCAGTGACACAACTTTAATTTTCTGCATCGGTTCGAGGTACAAATGAACAAGACGAAGTATTCGAGAGATCCAAGAGCAAGTTTAAGTGGAACATATCTCCAATGTTGTTTGATTTTCTTACAGAAAATATATCTTTGAAATATACATGGTAATACCGAAATAGGGTAGCAAACTTTGGGTACTGATTGTGCAGGCAAAACTATGAAAGAAAGTTTCTGTAAACATAGATCTGAAAATTATTTCTAAAGGAGCAAGGACCCCGTAAACTAATTTCCACTCAATAAATTAGGAACGCGCTATAACCAATTTTTACGATTGACGTGCAAAATCTGAACGGGACAACATTTTCTTTTTGCATTTAGAATCGACACCCCAATTTTGTTAACCTATTTCGGAAACATCCTCCTAATCTTCCTTTGCGAACCTTTATGACATCCTAATGAAGGCAGTATGTCCGTCCACTCTAAGTCGATTAGTTCCTCTTGGTGGAGTTTCCCAACTCCGAAGATTCCAAATCCTAGCCTCCCTTACGCCTCACACTATCGCTGTGTATAGCTAAAGGATGGGTTCCCAAGTTTTGCGAAAGGAGTGCCTGGTTATCACCTCCCAATAAACATTTTCATTTATATAATAGTAACCGTAAAGTTATCAGCACTATTTTATAAAACCGTAATTTATATAAGCTAAGCATAGTAATATTTCTGTAACTCTTATAAACCCTTTACAACACAATGGAGCAATTTGTAAGAGTTGCGAACACCTTTTTTAAGTAACGTTATAAAACCTATAGGTCTATAACTAATAGTTACAGAAATATTTCCGGTACCTTTATAAAACTTTCTATAAAACTTCTTCTAGGAAGAGGATGGAATGATATTTAGTTTTATTACTGACTTGGTTACTCTTAAACTTTTCCGATAGAGTTGTTGGTAACCTTACCATTACTAAATTATTTCTCTGTCAAGCAGTCATCTGTCACATTTCCTATATGTGTTTTCTCTTTTGAGCGTACATTGGTCATTATATTACGTTTCTTTTTGTTAATTCCACAATTTTAAACATCAGACAGTATAGTAATTCATTTTTGTCTCCGTTTTTATATGATATTAAGATGGATGATATTATACGCACTTTAATACTTGTCACATCATGTCCACACATACGGTTAGACCAAAATTATATTGCCAATCATTTTTTACTGTAAATGCTAGCAAGGCACTTCAATGGCAATTCATTGGCTTTTCAAATATGTATGATTAAGAAAATTATTATTGAATATCGGAAACATCCTCCTAATCTTCCTTTACAACTGCTTACCAGAAAACTTCAAAGTTCTTCATTCAAATAAATTCAAATCAATTACTAAAAACTATTTGTTCAATTCCCAGAGGTGAATATTTGATCTTGCATTGCACTCAACAGAATGATTAAAATTTTATGAATAACATGTTAACATTGTAAATGACAGGTTTTTTTTTACTTTTCTTTCTCTCTTGTTGGGGTTAAGTGGAAGAACATTTTCTTTAAATTCCTGAATTGTAGGAAATGAACTTCGCCCTTTACTTCCTAATATTTCATATTTTTCATGTATATTTGATATAATGGTATTGTATACATTTGGAAATAATAAAGACGATATTATTATTATTATTTAAAAAAATTATTATATTGATTTTTTAAAATTTGTTTATAAAACGGAATCAATCACATGTTCTTATAATATAATGTAAAATAAGAGTCCAATGTGAAGTCAGTTTTCCAAAATTATGTTGAATATTTCATTTTTTATTCCTGTTAATATCTGCGTTTTAGAAAATTATCATGGCGGATAGAACAAACACCCTTATAAAAATTAGTTACCACAAAATTACTGTCGGTAACACTATAAAACTTAAAGTTACACTATATATCCAGAAGGGGTGATTCTATAAAACTTTATAACTACTATAAATCCTTAAGTGTTAGTTGAGTGTCACAGCACACCACAAGTGACGTTTAGAGGACTATTGGTGGTGATATTCAACGGTGAAGAAGACGAACTCAACCTCGAAAAACTGTACTATGTTTACTTTTCTCTCTGTGTGTTGGTGTTGGAGCCAGATATTATAAAATGTTCAAAATTGTGCAAACAAGAGAACTAGGGCGAAAAGTCCCATCATTAACAATTGTACCGTCGGCATGGGAAAGAGAGGGAACGTTATTTTGGCCCCCAACCAAGAAGAGGATTGTCATTAGCATTCTCATTATTTTTAGAAAACACTGATGAGTTCTCAGTGGTCTCAATTTCATTATCAAAACTTTTCTTTTCTGTGTCATTGGTTGATAAAGTGGAACTGAAAGATACCTGTCGATTAACGAAAGTGGTACTTTTTAATTTAACAGAAGATGCTGGCACTATTTGTGTTATTCTGGAAAAACGCCTAGAAACTTTCCGGCAAAATGTACTGCTGTACTTGATTTTTTTCCAGCTATTAATCATAGATATATTCACAATTATGTACCTATATACACAGAGTTGACTCAGACTACTCCTATTTGAGGTTATTACTGAGAAGTGAGAACACAAAGAGAAAACATCAGTTACCCAAAGTTTCATAACGTATTTATAAAAGAACTTGTTACTAAAAGTTTCATAACTTATGTATAAAAGAACTTTAGTATCTGAGGATTTAAAAAGGCAAACAACGATGCTATTATAAAACTCAGAAACCATTAGTTTTATTACGGAAGTAACGACAAACCTTATATAAATTTGTTATATAAATTGAGGTAACTATTACTATATAAATAGTTACAACACTTCATTATAAATCTAGAACTTACAGTAATGGCATAAAACCCTAATAAACCTAATTTACTATAAGTGTTGCAATAAAACTTCAAAGCATTTCCTTATGTAGTTGTGTAACCTTTATAAATACTTTATAAAAATATCAGTTACTATAAGTCACGAAAATTGTTTATTGGGCTGTGATGTCCTTGTTAACACTTTTTTCAGATGTTCGTTCCGGTATCTACAGATTTTTTTTGGATATGTTTATTATTATGTTAATCAAATGTATCTGAAATTATGACACTTTATTGTACTATACCGATTGTCCGCGAAAGGTGGCTGGGCACATAACTTTTATTTTTGAAGAATGGGATGTATTCGACAAGAAACTGCAATTTGTGAAAAGTGATTCAGGTTCAAGCAACTTTTTTTAAACTCGATTTTTAAAAGGGACACCTGGTATATTTTCACTTCTTTTGTCTCCATATGAGTTTCTGAATACAACTCTATACTTTTTATAACAATTTATTTCATTCTAGAGAGCTACGATAACTTCAAATCACTAATATCAGTCCCAAAATTTTGGGAAAAATAGAACTTTACCATTTTCTGCATTGGTAGAAATTACAACCTGGTTGCGTGTCGGGTCTGAAAAAAATATTTTTTTGTACGATTAATTTGATACCGCACACTATTAGATTTCAAACAAAGGACACCGCACATTTCTTATGGGAAATGGCTTTCCGTGAATTTGGCTGAATTTTTGGTATCTTGTAGTTCTTGACGAGCTGATCAAAAGTGTCCATAGCCACAAAGCTCAAAAATGGACAGTTTTCGAGATATGGAGCTTTCAAAATGGATTTTTTCCATTTTTTGTGGTATTTGCCCATCAATAGGAGATCTCTCTCTCATTTGTTGTTGAAATATAATTTGAATGGTTGGCGCCGAGAACCCAAGAACCCAAGAACCCGAGGAGTGGTCTATCTTGGTTATATAAGACACCGCAATCGAAATTTTTATATACACTGCTTCACACTGGATATGAAATGTGGTACTAATTCCAAGATCTTCTAATAGTATATTTCATTATAGGAGTTCAGAAAATAGGCTTTTTCCGTGCGTGCGCGACATGTTCCCGTAGGAGGCGAAGCACGGAAAAAGAATATATGGATGAGTAATGAACAATATTTTTCATTATATCTACCTGAAAACCACAAATTGTTAAGAAACATTTATTTTTAATGATAGATGAACAAAAACTTGTATTATTATTCGAAATATTTATGGTACAAAAATATCCAGAAATTGCCACAAAACAAGCGTTATTTACCCTCTATTGGTAAGGAAATATTCAAACAATCAGCTATTTCTAGAGAATTGTCAACAATACATTATTTAATTTTGACATGTAAATATGCACCTATAATGTCACCAGCGCACCGTAAAATTTTCCGTGCGGGTGCACGGAAATATAGTGTAAATATAGTGTTTTCAGATAGGTATAATGAAAACATCTTTTCATGCTAAAAGATAACGCCAGTATGATTTATATTGTCAAAAAACGACATATGTTGGGTATTTTTTGAAGGGAGACAATAATAACTGATTCTAAATATATCTGATGTACAAAATATTCATAACGAGGCTCAGTGAGCTTTAATGGGGAAAACGAAAAAATCATGATCAGAGATAACAATAATTGTGATCACTATTGATTTCATTTACAAGTGATATGTGATTTATTTCTCACAAATCTCGATAATCTGACGATGGTTGTGCAAAGACATTTTCCTCAGGGTGGCTCGAAATGGATGATAGCATCTCACAGCCAAACGAATCCGTGAACATGTCTGGTAGTACTTTCCAGGTATAGGGAGTTTCAGGTGTTGATTGTAAACTATGAATGGAACTTTCGATATTCACTCCCGAATTCTTGAAAATACAATTTTTTTTATAAATATTGCATTAAAGTTTACACTTATAAATGAGTATCTACTCATATGATCGTTTGCGTAGTAGTGGTAATATTTATAATAATAATGAGAATAATGATAGTTCATATATTTTTTCGTTAGGTACGTATAATGATAGTTCATATATATTTCGTTTGATATCCTTATTCTTATTATCATGATCATGAATGATACTCCTACCATTACGTTGCTTTTGATAGATCTACTTAGTTATTTTGTAAACGATCTTATAAGTAGACAGTCATTTACAAGTGTGAACTTAAATGCAATATTTATAAAAAAAATAGTATTTTCAAGAATTCGTGGGGTAAATATCGAAAGTTCCATTCATAGTTTGTTCCAACATCTGAACTTACCTATTCTACCTGCGAAGTACTACCAGTCATCAAAGATGCAGACATTTTCACGGATTCGTTTGGCTGTCAGATAATATCATCCATTTCGAGCTACCCTGAGGAAAATGCCTTGGCACACCATTGCCAGATTATCGAGATTTGTGAGAAATAAATCACAAATCACATGTAAATGAAATCAATAGTGGTCATAATTGTTATCTCTGAAGATATATGATTATGATTTTTTCCTTTTCCCTCATTAAAGCTCGCTGAGCCTCGTTATGAACATTTTGGAACACATATTTGATATCATTGGACATCAGATATTTTCAGAATCAGTTATTATGGTCTCTCTATAAAAAATACCCAACATATGTCGTTTTTTTTTAAATGAAAATAACACTGGCTTTATCTTGTAGCATGAATATATGAATGGAAAATCTTGGAATTAGTACCTCATTTCATAGCCAGTGTGGAGCAGTGTATGAAACATTTTCGATGGCGGTGCCTAATGTAACTGAGGAAGACCATTTCTCAGTCAGGTTCTGTGCGCCGGACATTCAAATTCCATCCCAACAACAAATGAGAGCTCTCCGATTGATGGGCAAATACCACAAAAAAATTAAAAATCCATTTTGAAAGCTCCATATCTCGAAAACTGTTCATTTCTGAGATTTGTAGCTGTGGACACTTTTGATCAGCTCATCAAGAACTACAATATATCAAAAATTCAGCCAAATTCACGGAAAGCCATTTCCCGCAAGAAATGTGCGGGGTCCTTTCCGTTGACAAACTTAGAAATATAAGATTAGATCTTTTTTGAGATTAAAATAAGATTTAAATGCATCCAGTAAAAAGTAACCAACACACCTGATGAAGAAAATTATCAATCCAAAAACTATTAACATATCTCCCTGCAAAAATACCATATTGAAAATGTTTTTAAACAATAGCGTACACAGAAATTATCTAATTCACGTTTGCAGAAGCGAGGTATTGCGGAAGCGAGGTAAAATAAGATGCCGCCAAGAATTTTTTTTTCAAGACACACGTTAGTAATTTACTGATTTTGTTTTAACAGTTGGTTTGGTCACAGGTTCCTCCGTGCCTTCAAATTTTATGTATTTCAATCTCAAAAGATTTAAAGTGACCTGTTAAAGTTTTTCAACGGAAGTTGAAACCTAAAAGAGTGCGGTATCAAATTAATCGTAATAAAATTATCTTTTTTTTAACCCGACTAGATACTATGTTGCCATATAAAAAAAATCATAATACCAATCTGAACATGACCGACACATATTTACTGAAAACATCACACATAATTTTCTTAAAATTTTAGGACTGTAATTACTAATTTGAACGTCATTAGCATTATAAAATAAATTTCAAAATAAAAAAAGGATGGTTTCAAAAAGTAGCAAATGACACATGTAAAAAGTCATATATGGAAAAAATAAGTGAAAATATACCAGGTGTCCCTTTCAGAAATCTAAAGTTTATGTCAGGTACGGTGAAACCAGAAGTTGCATGAAACTGAGTCACTGCATTTCCTCCAAATTCCATACCACTATCTGAAAAAATAAAAAAGCTATAGAGCCGAGGTACCTTCTGCCTACACCTGGTATACAGGGTATCCCGTAACGACTACGTCAAACTTAAGGAGGATGTAGATCAAAGGAAATCCTATCTGATATGAAAAAATTCAATTGCTGAAGGGTTTATCTAACGTCTACATTGAGAACATTTTTCGAACATTTAAGAGGGGGGCTGCGAGAAATATTTTTATGGAAAGTTTTGGTAGTAGATTTTTTTGTTCATGAAGTTTAGCCCAACGCAGTTAAACCAATATGTACTGGGCTACTGCTGCACATTACATCAATAAATTGCCTATTTTGTGGTGATTTCAAAATTGATAACACAACTGATTTTTTATGAAAAAATAATAAGATATGGCTATTTTTATCCAAAAGGGTGCATTTTCGACAAAATATAGTTGGTCAATTCTTTTAAGAAATTTTCGATTTTGCATTACCCAGTGAACAATTCCAATATTTTACGTGAGAAAATTATACTTTCACAATTATTTACCTCCATTAATATCATTGATTACTTGCGGGAGCTACTCTTCACCGACTATTGTAGGGTCATTTGTCAAATAACAGAAATTACCCAGCTCGACTCAATTTTTAATGATGCAATTGCAGCAGTAGCACAGTACAAAACTGCTTAGAGAGGCAAAAATTCATTGTTTTTATAAAAAAAACAAATATCTCGAAAACGGAAAGACTCGAATAGTGGGTATTTTTTCATAGCAGGTGGTATACTTTGATCTACATTCTCCTTAGGTTTGACGTGGTCTTCATGGGACACCCTGTATATTTAGAACTCATTGTTCCTAGTATCAGTTACTTGATAATAGTTTATTTAATAGCTGAAACCTGTCCTAACATACAAACCGAGACAAAGTGGAAAATATGCAAAAGTTATAGTTTTCATAATTCTATTTGATTCAGAAGCGTTAAAAATTTTGATACTTGAAAAACTTTTCTGATCCTCGACTTGTGAACTTGAATGTGTGAAATTTATTTCAGTTCCGCTGATAATGATGAAGCAGTTTTTCCTTATCATTGCCATCATCGAGAGCAAATTGTATTTTTCTCCTTTACCACACAAGTATGTTCACTCCTAGATGGGCTTCGCGATAACCAAGTTATTTTCATTATTAGGAATACTAAACTATCAGTAAGTAGTCAATCTAGAAATCATTATCAATATGCAACGTAGGTGTGATCATCCCTGTGGGGAGTGGGGGTGGTCAGGTGGTGGCCAGGTATGATTACACCCACCCCTGCCAATGACAGGTAATTATTCCATTATCGATATCAACTCTAACAGTTTAGAATTCAATGGGTCATTAGTGAGTAAGGACTTTGGACCATTCTTGTGAATAGCGATACTTTCATAGCAATCTAATTTTCTGTAATCATCAACTGGTTCTAGTGATTTTTAAATTTCCATTGTTGATTTTAAGGTGAGTTTCTAATAAATGGTCGCAACACTTTAGCTTTATTTTCTAGATGAAACTTATATTCGTAGATCTCTTGGTTTGGCCATGATATAAGGTAAGTGCAGGCTATATGGCCAGGTATAGCAATATGGCCAATTCATTGTTTCTCAATAAGTTGAACTATTGAACCGTAGATGTCTCCAGGCATCATCAAAGGGTTGTTGTGGATTGCATACCCACCGACCATTTATCGCTATTTGTTTACCGCGAGCTTTAGTTGGGCATTTGTCGTTGCGCAGTTGATATATGAACTCCCGTTCTTATATAAAATCGTAACAGAAAAGTGTATTCAAATTGAACCAGGTAAGTTTTTGAATATTTTTCACCTGTTACATATACTTTGGACCCTAAGGAATACTATAGTTAAATTACTTTCGCATGTATATTTGTTTTACTTTTTTAATAGACTGATAGAAAAAAACAACGACGTCGAGCAATGTGGCCAGTTACCATGTAGAGCAATACGGCCATGGCCATATTGCTCTTCACTATTATTGCCAATGTAAAATTTTGATATTCGTTTATCTTTCAGAATGCCACGTCGTCGATGTCAGGGGTTGCGGGGCACATGGACTGGAGATAATTTGAGTCATGCTCTCTCGGCAGTATCTGAAGGAATGTAACTCAATAGAGCTAGTATTACATATGCCATACCCAGACGAACACGCAGGAGATATGTAGCAGAAGGTAAAAAGGAAAAGTCATCTCTTGGCCGGAAGACCATCCTAACAAGTGATCAAGAAGCGGAATTAACTGGAAGAATTCATCGACTTGCTGAAATTGGTTATCCACTCACTTCGAGAGTACTTCGAAGATGTGTATATCGATATGCCCAAACTAACAATGTCGTCAACCTTTTTCGACGAGGAAATGAAATGGCTGGGCGTTATTGGCTGCGTGGATTTCTGAAACGGAATCCAAGGATCAGCCCACGGAAGGCCCAAAACCTCCATCCAGCACGAGCTCAGAAGCTCCATAAATTCATTGTCAACGACCACTTCACAAAACTAGAGGCTGTTCTCAAGGAACTCGACATTATCGATAAGCCAGAGAGAATCTACAACGTGGATGAGAAAGGCTGTAGGTTGAGCCTACATCACCAACAGAAAGTATTGGCGAAAAGAGGCGCAAGAAGAGTTCATATTGTAGCGAAGGAACACGGAGAAAGTGTTACCATTGTCTCCTGCGGAAATGCACTTGGAACAGTTATACCCGCAATGATTTTGTTCAAAGGCAAACGTATGAAGCCAGAATGGCTAGACGATCTTCCTCCAGGCGCTACCGCTCATATGACTCCAAAAGGAAGCATGAACATTGAAACATTTTCACTCTGGATTCAACACTTCGCTAAATTCAAAGTGCCTGGACCTTGCATTATAATTTTTGATGGTGCAAAATGTCACGTAGATGATAGTATAGTTATAACTGCTGATAGATATGATATCACATTATACTGTCTCCCGAGCAATACTTCACATGAACTGCAGCCAATGGATAAGGCGGTGTTCAGGGCCTTCGAATATTATTGGGATGATGAAGTTATGAAATATTTCTCCGTTCATAGGGACCGTACAATTATCAAACAGCGCTATGGAACCATATTTTCTACTGTGTGGGATAAGACGATGACTCCTGCTAACATCAAATCAGGTTTTGCCTCCACTGGAATATATCCATTCAACCGGGATGCAATTCCAGAAGTAGCATTCGCACCCAGTACGATTACCCATCAGGAAAATAAAGAACAGATAAACGTGAGTTCTGCTGAACGTATTGACAATCCGCATCATCCTGAAAGTGCTCAAACTGATGCAGTTCCTTCAACTTCTGGGTTGCAACAAAGAAAGCGTCTTCGACAATCAGTCACACCAGATGAAAGTTTCAATTCCGATTCCTCTGATTTCAGTGTGCACGATTCCAGCGAAGAGCGATCTGGAAGTGATCATGGACACTCCCCTCAACCGAACGTATCATTCACAGAAATGCTGAATACCCCAGAAGGAGCACTAACCAGAGGAACTAAGACATATCGAAAACCTGCCATGAATAGCAGAGCTCAAATTGTAAACCTATTCAAAAAACAAGACAAGACACATAGTAAACTTCCTAAAGGCACCGCTGTGAAGAAGAGCTTGAGAAGTCTTAAAAAATCTACACTGGGACGCAACTCTGCCACTAGTAGAGCTCCCCAAGATAGCAAGAATTCTCAAAAACAAACAACTCGCGAAAGCTGATATTGTCCGCTTTGTGATGAAGACAGGATAGCAGATATGAGACTGTGCAACGCTTGCAGCACTTATATGCACGAGGAATGCCTGGGCCTCACAGCTGAAGATGAAATTGAGCATTTTATTTGCCCTGAGTGTGATGCGAATCATTGAACCAATATGTTCACTAATGAAATAAAATTGTTTTTTTCCATAATTAATCACACGTTCTTGAAGTAAGAAACCTTTGTTTCAATTGAATAACAGCCATTTATTTAAAGTCCAAGCAATAAACTGATCCAATAATAGATTTTGACCTATGGCCATATTTGCAATATGAAAATCACATACTTTCATGCTATGGCCATATTACCGACACGGTGTCGGTAATATGTCCAAACGCAACTTTTTCAAATAATCGATTTTTTTTCTTATAGAATGTCTTTAAACTGACATTTTTTTATGTGAAATGTTAAAATAGATATCAGTTATCCATGTCCATATTGAGCAACTGAAACAATTGCCTTATTTATTTCTGGAAAAATTCCGGAAGCTTAAGGTGGCCATATTACCTGCACTCACCTTACTTCATCAAAATCTTGACAGCTAATTCACAAATTCCTAATCCATCCAAGGTTGATAGTTTGTATTTCGTATTACCTAATAACATTTCATCTCGGAAGATAGAACTGAGACCAGTCGTAAGCCATGCATCGTGTGTAATTTTTATGAATGTCTTGTTGTCTTTAGATCGATCCGGTTTGATGGACATTTTGAACGTTTTCAGCAAATTATCTATTATATTGAAAGAGTGTACCCATTGTTCGTGGCTATCTCCTTGATGGTTTTTATTTCTTTCTGAAAACGTTTATCACCATGTCGATAGCTCAGCGCCCTATATGAACAAGGATATTGAAACTAGACATTTTGTGCTGAATATGGTGGTTTGAATCAACGGGTAAAAATCTATTAGTGTTTGTTGTCTTTCGGTAAATACCAATTTCCACATAAAATGACATTTACAGAAAGTCAACCAACATTGGAAGGTTTATACCCGTTAATTGATCACCAATATTGATCTCCAATTTGATGGCTTGTTGTAAAATGGCTTAATTTTTAGCTGGTCACAAAAGCAGAAGACCGTCTTCATTGGCCACTTATGTGATCAGATAAAAAATATCAACGCCAAAAAATTTTCCATGAGGGACGACCTAAGGAAATGTTCGACGGGAATTCCGTTGTGATTATGCTATACTTCCAGAGCCATTTATTTGAAGAAATATTGGAGTACATGCAGCACGTTTAGCATCAGTCATTTTGAAAAAATTTGCGTTGTCATAAGGAGAATTAAAGCGCTTATAAACGTGATTCATCGTACCAGAACCAAGGTATCACGATTTTTGATGCTCCGGTAATTTCCTAGTAGCAAAACGTGAAATTGTTTTCTTTGTTTTCGCTGACTTTCGCTTGTTGGTGACCTTTCAGTTGAATTGAAGGTCCTGACGACATGAAATGCCCTTGAAATTGTCTGTTGCCCAAAATGTACTTGTTCTTCATCAGCATCAATGAAATCTATCTTTGTAACATATTTCTTAAATGACACTAAGGTAAACACGATTAAATTTCCACAGATTTATTGTCTTCGCGACATGTTTCGATACACTGTATCTTTTTCAAGCGAATGTAATACATTAAATTATTCTACCTTGAACATTACTTAAATACCCTTCTTAACAATTGAGGTAATTAGGAGCTACCTATGATAAAAATAAAATTGACAATACAATGTAGGTAGATACCTGGAAATCTCAAAACATATCTACTACTTAATTAGTTGAAAAGGTTCAACAAAGGGGAACTATTAAGGTCCAATTGATCATTTAGTAAACAATTCGAATTTTTCAATTTATTAATTTCCAAGAATTCTAAATAATTAAGTCTAATACCTTTATTTTCAACATGAAGGATTCTTCATGTTGAAAATAAAGGTATTAGACTTAATTATTTAGAATTCTTGGAAATTAATAAATTGAAAAATTCGAATTGTTTACTAAATGATCAATTGGACCTTAATAGTTCCCCTTTGTTGAACCTTTTCAACTAATTAAGTAGTAGATATGTTTTGAGATTTCCAGGTATCTACCTACATTGTATTGTCAATTTTATTTTTATCATAGGTAGCTCCTAATTACCTCAATTGTTAAGAAGGGTATTTAAGTAATGTTCAAGGTAGAATAATTTAATGTATTACATTCGCTTGAAAAAGATACAGTGTATCGAAACATGTCGCGAAGACAATAAATCTGTGGAAATTTAATCGTGTTTACCTTAGTGTCATATACTATGAATTTCCATCAAGTAAAGGCCACGTCAATCCAAAAAAAAGATATTTCTTAAATTATCAGTGCTGTTTCTCAAAGAGAAATCGCGAATGATAAAATGAAATGGATGTTAATTTGAAATTATTAATGTCGTTTAAGACATTAAAAGATAAATTAAGAACTTTAATGATGAATAATTAAATTATGTTCTATGAAAACATGTTTCACTATAAGATTTGCTATGGTTGACGACATAATTTATGAAATATGATGGTATCTTCTGACTCACACTTCAATTTTTCATCATCCAATCAATTATTTTTATGAATGGAACTCAGTCTGTTTCTCTGTATTTTATCCACTGCTTTCATAATTTCGTCTTTATTTGTTTTGTCACAACATTTGCTGAGTTTTTTATGTGATATTTTTTATTAGTAGCGAATACATATTTAGATACAACTCATGTAGATTTATTAAGTATGCTGTTTCCCGGGTAAAGCATAAGAATAGTTATCATTTCTGTCTATTTTCACTTCCCTTTTCTTGATAACTTTGTTATTTTTATTCTAACAATCACTGAATTTGTGTCCGTAACAACTGCATTCATAACATCGAGGTCCTTTGCCTTTAAATTGTATTTACTGTCTATATTACCATAAAACCTCTTTTACTCATGCCTTTTGTACATTGAATCTCCTGCAACAGTTTAGTCAGAATGGCAGGTAATCTGGAAAGCTTGGAGTAGATGGCGCTAGTTAGGCTGGAAATCTTTCAATTGTCAATTTCATCTTTCTTAAATGCTGAAAGTCATTTTGTTCTTATATGGTGTTAATTACTGCAATTAAAATTCTACAATGTCGTTATGACCCTCAAAAACGTCAGTAGAAATGTTTCCAAAAGATGAAAAGTTGCTATTGAAGTGGATTGTTGCCATAAGACGAGCTAAATATAAACTCACAACGAATGCTTGTGTCGTAAACATTGTATTAAGTCAGACCATGTGATGCCCAGGGAGTTTATTCTTGGAAAAAGGAGGTATTATTTAATAACAGTAAATCCAGTAGTTTTATAGCAGTCGTAACATAATTAATCAGATGATACATGTAGCTAAATTTCATGTACATTTTTTTTTTTCATTACAAAGCTAAAACATTTTTGGAAGATTGCGTATCTAGCAAGTTCCAATGGACCATAATACAATATGTACTATACAAACAAATACAAGAGCGTGCTGAGAACACTCACGTTCCAAGAAATATTTATATCTGCCAGGTGTCTTTTTCCTAAAGAAAACGTGCCAAATGTTCAATACAGTAGTCGATGCCAAAACATCAAAGAAAAAAAATTACGTACGGGCTGCCAAAAACGAAAGAACTTCAACTACATCAGTGCCGCTATGCAATTTCTGATATCCCTGCCATTACTTTCAAATAACTACGAGGTCCTTCCCCTTCAAATTTTTCTACCTTTGAAGTTTCTATCACTATAAATAGCTCTTTCACTCTCACCTTTTGTACAGTTATTGTCCTGCAACAGTTTTGTTTTAATAGTATCTCCAGTGATTGTCACGCCTCAACTTTCAATACCCATTATCATCGGTTTATACTCATCTAGTAAATTTGCTAGCAAAAGCGTACCTATCCATTCTTCAGATATACTTAATTCTAGACAGTGAGTTCATGTGCAGTACCTATTATTTTTTTACCTTAACCTCTATACTATCACAATTTTCAAGATTTGTAGTGAATAAAGTTCGCAAGAGTCCCATTCTCCTGGAAAAACCAAAATCTTCAAAAGTTGCTCAAAACGTCCTGTAAAAGTACCTCGGTCTCTTCCATATTTGCAAATATACGAGCATGAAATCCAGCTCCTAACTCAAATGCAAACTTAGGAATCGCTGCAAATGAGGATAGGAATCGAATTTCGCAAAATTCATTAAAATATCTTTTGTGCAGTATGCCTAGGAGAATGGAAACTATCATCAGAACTTCAGGGGGAAATACTAATCAATAAGGTGTTATTATGTTGCGTTATTATAGTCCGGGAGCCAGTGACAGATTTCCATGACCAAGTTCCTCTCAAGCGAAAATTAGTGGAATGCATGAGAGAGTTATATCATAAAGCTTCGTGAACGTCAGCTGCGGTTCCGTAGGGGGGATGAGCGGTGGTAGCCTCCCACGCACAAAGAAAAAGAAATGTAATCAATTTTGTTTTCCTACCTGAAAACATGTTAAATTATCGCTAAAGCAATATCTTGAAGAAAGAAAAAATCAGCTGACTATAGCATGGTGTATTATACGACAGCTAGTTGGTCGAACACAAAAAAATTGTACCTTCTATGATTTCCTCTCAAATAAAATTTTACCTTATATTCGGATTGCGTCAATTTAACATGTTTCTGGGAAGGAGGACATAATTGAATATCTTTTCTTTCTTCGTGCGTAGGAAGCTACTGTGTTGATCATCCCCCTCCCCATCAACGAAATCGCAGCTGACGTTCACGAATCTTTATAATACGACTCTCTGATGCATTCCACTAAATATCGCTTGAGAGGAACTGACTGACCAAATTTTTACCGGGCTCCTGGACTATTATTTAGTTGAACAATAGTTAATGAAAAATTTTGAAATAAAAAATTTCAGCTGAAGTTATTTTAGTAATTCCCTCAAGAATATGTTATTGATATTCACATTAAGAACACTCCAGTGGAGAAGATATATAAGTACAAATCACAAAAATCTTGTAAAAAAATACAGACCGAAATTAAAATACGAATATTTTTGTCTGGCAGTGTATATTGCCTACTGAAAATTGACCATTTTATCTCCAGATTTCAATTGTTACTAAAGGTAGCCTGGGACCATAACCAGTTGGAAAGTATCCTTCGAGGCATATTTGGTGTTCTGTATTTTTATTTCCTAACAGATTGTGAACCAAACCTCTTGTGCAATGAGTAGCCACAATTCCAGCCAGCAGACGTCTAAGAATAGTAAAGCTTAAAGAGTGAGAAGAACAGAGATTGAGAATGCTATCAAGAACAAACAGCATGAACAAAAAATCTCAGATTTGGAATCAGCTCTGAAATTGGCGGAGATTGAAAAAAGAAGTGAAAGCAGTCTGAGTCGATGTATAACTTATGGCAGCCTAACATTTCTTGAAATTTAAGTTTGACTTTCAATCGTGTCAATGAATATATTTCAATCTTCTTCTTTCCTGATATCTGAACAATTCCAGCATATATTTTATTATTATAAATATAATATTGCCATCAGCCTCACAGGGTTGTCCACTGAAAACAGTCCATCAAGTTTTAGAGCTTTTTACATGCATATTTAAAAAACGCTCATATCCAAGAATATTCAATCATGAAGAGAAAAATATTTTCTATAATTTTGGTTGCTGTAACTTCAAACTCGTAGGGATGTGGCATACAATTTTTTCAAATGTCAAGGTGTCTATTGTGATACATCATTTTAAATGGCATTAAATTATCTGTAAAACGCCGGCTCATTTGTTGAATTTGAGCAACAAATTGACATATGAATAAATAATCAAATTAATTGGATAATTATAGTTTGTTCTGAAATAAATTATCAATTGCAAAACGAAGAATAATTTTACCTCGTCAAAATCAACTCGAGACATTCGATTTCATCCAAAGCCGAGAGTGCATTAGAAGAATTTATCGGAGAGAGACAGTAAGCTATCGACCGCTGTCAATTTGAAATTTAAAACTGTTGAACAGATCGTTTTCTGATATGGCCGAGTCGGTGAGGATATTTAAGGCGACCGGAAACAAGATATCTTTTGTCTTTAATTGACACATCCAATGACCGAACACGTCGGGAACTTAATTTCTTTGAATGTTTGAAAAGATTTAATGACGTTATTCAATTTTATTTTATGTTTCAATCGGCCGAGTCTATTTTATTGTGTACAGCGACAACACCTAGGATATTTTCTGCGAGAACTGACTGTTTTGTTATTTAGTTTATGGTTTATGTATGAATATTTGAGGTGATGGGGAAAGACGAAATGCGAAAAGTATCCCTAACCAGTCTCATGAACAAAATAATATTCTTGTATTTCATACAAGGTGAACTATGACCATTCACGGAAAATAAAATTGTGAGCTAGTCTTTCATGCAGAAACACACCTGTAATATTTTAGCGAAATCCGTGATAATTTATTTATTTTTTACCGCTATCCCCCGAATATGCGCTACTGAATTAAAACCTATGTTTGACCTTCTCCCTACGATATCCCGATGTTCGATATCCAGTATGGGGGGTACCGGAGTATATCTGTAGATCCTTTGTCAGGTCCATAATTGACTATGGTTGTATTTTCTACGGATCATCGTCAAATACAAACCTTTAAAAGGTTGATAGAAATCAGTACAAGGCCATACGACTTTTTTTAGGAGCCATGAAATCAACCCCTTTTAATGTAATTCTGGCGGAAGCAAATGAAGCTCCATTATATCTCAGACGCCAATATCTTACTAACAAACACATTACTAAACTGAGAACATATAACTCGTCATTAATTAATCGAGTAAATTTGCTAAATACAGAGGATTTAATTAACCCATGTTGGAGAAAAAAAAATCACCATTATTGTCAGCTGCCTTTCTTTACACACACGAGTTCAAGGACCACATAAAGCATTTAGAAACTTTACCAGTATTTCTCATTGACTATAATACAATTTTATGTAATTCTACAGTTATATTCCCTCAATACAAAGGTATACCCTTCTATAATCAAAAATTAATATATTCGTTAATAGACAGTTTGGATTTTAATTAAGTTATGTATACGGACAGTAGTAAGGATTCACAAAGAGTGGGTGCTGCCTTTTGTCTTCCAGACAGACAGACAATTTTTTAAAGTCGAATTCCTGCGGTGTGCAATATCTTCAGCGCTGAAGCTTTCGCCATTGAGAAAGCCCTTTCTTGGTGCTTGGACATTACTGAATCAGTTATTGTCTCTTACTCAAAATCAGTGTTAGAGAGCATTAAACATCTCTCACAGAATATGTACAGAAACCTCAATGTTTGTAGGAAAGGGTATTTACTATATCAACTCTCGCTCATTAACAGCAAAGTTATTTTTATCTGGGCAAAGGGACACAGTGGTATTCTTGGAAATGAAACAGTAGACCAGGCAGCCAAAGAAGCACGAACTTATGCTAACTTGGACAAAATTCCTTGTATCAATGATCTCTTCAGCATATATAGACAAAATGTAGACAAAGAATGGATGGAATGGAAATCCACCAACCCTTACTTCCTCATGCACAAAGAACTTCTCAAAAAAGTACCCCACATATTCCTATTTGATGTCCCCAAAAAATATTCCGCTATTATAACAAGACTCCAATCCAATCATGGTGGCTTTCCAGCCCATCTACATAAAATTGGGATCCTTGATTCACCTCTATGTCAATATGATAATGAAACTGCTGATTTGAGTCACCTATTTTTTAACTGTAAAAACATTCCTGGAATTAATAATTTCATCAACAAACTCCTACGATTGAACCTGCAATTTCCCACCAGTATTCAAAACTTACTAGCAACGGAGGATAAAGTGATATATGACCTGATAGTTGAATTTGTTATAAGAAACGGAATATGTATCTAAGTTCTACAGTTAAAAATTTCAATATAATTAACGTTGTGTGTGTGTCGCTCAAGGTTAATACCAAAGCAAAAAAAAATTATATACTCCTGCAAAAGCATGAATACTATGAGATACGCGGAATTATACATACATTTTTCTCTTCTTGTCTTTCTAATAGATCCCTATCTGTGCCTTACAATGATTGTCATTCGCAGTTCAAAATTATTAAATATGGAATACCACTACCTAAAGGGCCTATCTTAGGTCCACTTCTTTTCATTCTATATAGCAACGACATCGGAAAATATGTTACCGTCGTGTTGTATGATCTTCGTAGATGATGTAACAATGTATAAGACACACATAGGTACATTCCACATACTCAATGAAATCAGCTGATCAAACATCTGAAAAATGGTTTTTAACAAACAAATTCAAGTAGAACCCTGATAAAACTCAAAAGAATTCATTTTTCAATAAACGCTCATGACAATTCCGATGATGAGATAAAACTTATGGGTATGTATTACTGTGGATTCCTCTGTAAAATGGAACTGCCACAGAAAAAAAAAACTTTTTCTAGATTTTCTAATCAGCTCTACCCCTTTAGGCAATTGAAAAAAGTCACCAGTATCGATGTACTGAAATTATCATACTTCTCACTATTCCATTCGCATATTAGTTATGGCAAACGTCTATGGAAAAACTATAGTCTATTATCCAAAGTTTTTAAGAAAGGCATGAGAGTACTTGTTTGTCTAGCGAATCTTGTAGAAACCAATTCACACAATTTGAAATAATGGCACTCTTTTCTGTGTTCATTTCCGAGGGCCTTCTACAAATTCAATAAAACATCTATAAATATCACACTTGAGACTCGCCACTTCAACTAGGGACTCGATCGACTCGAACTTACTCAATAAATTTTCTGCCAATAATATTCTAAGCCGACAACACCATTCTTATATTTGATGATACAACTTGGAACCAAGTCAAAAATTAAACAGAAAATGGCATCTTCGATTTGAAAAATTGGCTAGATAACAACAAACTAACACTAAATTTAAAAAATTACAACTTGTATTGCTTTTCATAGAGAAATTCCAGTAGGCCTACCTACAATACCCTAGAAATTCCAAATACCAACTTTAGAATAGAAGAATTTGATGCGCCTACATATCTTGGAATTACTATGAATAAAAATCTTCAATAAATCAAAATCAATCAAAATATTACCAATCTAACTAACAAATTATGAAGACTTATACATAAGTTCTACGAACTCAGAAAAATTATGAAAAGAAGCCGGCTTTTGATAGTTTATAAAACATTAGTTGAATCAATCATAAAATATGGTATTCGAGTCTGGATTGGGCTCTGTAAGAATTTTTTGAGTCCTCTTGATGTTAAACAAAATTATCTTTTAAAAATAATTCTTCCTAAGGCAAATTGTATCCAAATGAAGATTTATATAAAAATCTTGAATCTCCCAATGTCAGAATGCTTTATTTTCACACACCACCCAAGTTATCAGTAAAAAATTATCAGTTCCATTCTATCGTTAAGACTCTGATCAAAGATTAGCAAGGTGTCTTGCTCCAAAAATTTTCAATATTTTGCCACCGAAAATAAGAAACATAGTTAACTATGAATTGTTTTCCAACGGTAAGATCCATATCATGAGAAACTACTTACACTATTTAAATAGGACGAGGCTAGATTCCCGAACGCGGGATCGCTTGATAAAATTAAAATCCCGAAGAGGTGTGGCTTAATGACACCATTCGGAACTATGGAAAATAATCGCAAGGATGAGTTTTTACCTGATTTGAGCTCCGAAGCATACTATTGCAGTAACTCTAGTATCTCTACTTTAGGTATTATTATTTGAAATTTTAATTTAACTGTTTAAATAACAATAATGATTTTATTTTAGTTTGCATATACAGGGCTCTCTAGTGTTCTCGTATTTACGTCATGAAAATGATCTTCTAGTATCATTTGAACATCAACCAAACCGAATATAAATAGCCTTACACCAGTTTTCGGGCCTTAGTCACATCGAATACCATTCGCATGTACACACCAAATTGCAATACGCATAATAAGATTTGCCAAGCTATTCCAATCACAAATTTCGTCAATATTATGATTAAATGAAAGAAAGAGAAGAAAATGTATAGACCACAAGCCCAGGCACAATTTCAGGAGGTGATTTTATACACCACGGGTCATATATAATGTTGAAGTACTGGTCGAGAAACGAACGTCAATTTTCCGCGGTACAGGTGAGTGTACAGGCGAGTTGAAATGTCGTAAAAAAGGGTGTACTTTTTGATTACTTTATACATGACGGCACTATTCTCGTCAAAGAGGCAATGAAAAAAGAATGCTCTAAAACCCAGTGCCGTCAAAAAATAGCGGTACAGGGAGTCGGAATTTTTTTTTGAAATCGGCGATTTTACCCCCCCTCCTCAGTTAATCGAATACTTGACGGCGTTGATTCAATTAACTTTGCCTTTCCTTAAAAAACTATAATACATCTAAGCCGTCAGAAAAGGGTGGTACAAGGGGTCAGAAATCGCGAATCAAAACCCGATTTTTACCCCTTGTGGGGGTGGTCCTTTTATACAACCTAAAATTTAGCTGTTTCAATGCTATAATTATGATTCATGCAGAAATAAATAAAAAATTACTAAAATTTTAGAGCAAAAAATCAATGTTTTCTTATAAGGTCATTTATTTCAGGACGGCATACGGTTTTTTTTAAGCAGAAACTACTTATAATGGCTTTATAATTATGCCGTCAATAATTCATGGTACCCAATTGAAATACGAATAAATATAAAAATGAAAAAATTTTAAAAAATTTAAAATAGCCTGCACATTTATGAGAGTTTATTTTTGAAATATTATCGTGGATAGCACTTATTTAAACATTAAAAAACATAGAAAAATCGGTGCCATCAATTTTACCTTGTTACATTGTATGCTTTTGACGTGAAATCTCTTGCTACTTTTCGCTTACTTTACCTACCGTATCGGTAAAAATTTTGGTCAAAAATTACAAGACGACATTAACGATATAATATTGACCATTTCAAATAGCAAAATTGTGTTGCCGTCAACATTAATCGGAAACTTTACGTAATATGAGAATTTCAAAATTTTAACGATAATGTTGAGAATATTCGTTTTCGGTCTAAAAATCGAATAGCGAACTTTCATGCAAAGATATGTGATCTATCATCAAAAAAGCAGTATAAATTTAAATGTTCATAGAAAATTTTAATATTTAATAAAATAAGTGATTAAGGATTTGAATAACAATGTATAAGTCATTAAAATTTTACTCTTCTGAAAAATGAATTGAAATACAACTAACACAAAAAAATCTGATGTAATAAAGATTCAAATAAACCACCTTGTTGTGCCAAACAATAGCCGATTCTAAGATACAGAGATAATCTCATATCACGGAGTAGATTTGGCGTAATGTAGGCACAAAGTTGGATAATTTTGGCCCTTAATTCATCAGGATTTGTTGCTCTCTGAAATGCATGTCGATACGCGGATTCTTTCAGATATTCCCAAAGAAAGAAATCATTTAAATCTGGTGATCTGGGAGGCCACAATATCATACCACATGTAGATATTAAGCGATCACGAAATGTGTTTTAAAGAAATTGTGTCACTGGTCGTGACTCGTGACATTGTGACTCGAACAACCATTCTGTTGAAACCAAATGTCCCCAAAATTAATAGGAAGTAGCTGCATTGTCGGACTAATTTGATTTCGAAATGAAAAACACATTTTTCAGCGTATTATACCATATAAAATTGACGGCATAGTAAAATATGTTATCTTTGAAGGATATAGCATTGAAACAGCTAAATTTTAGGTTGTATAAAGGTAAAAATCGGGTTTTGATTCGCAATTTCTGACCCCATGTACCACCTTTTTCTGACGGCATAGATGTATTATAGTTTTTTAAGGAAAGGCAAAGTTAACAGAATCAACGCCGTCAAGTATTCGATTAACTGGGGAGGGGGGGGGGGTAAAATCGCCGATTTCAAAAAAAAATCCGACTCCCTATACCGCTATTTTTTGACGGTACTGAGGTTTAGAGCATTCTTTTTCCATTGCCACTTTGACCAGAATAGTGCCGTCATGTATAAAGTAACCAAAAAGTACCCCTTTTTTTACGACATTTCAACTCGCCTGTACACTCACCTGTACCGCGGAAAATTGACGGCATAGTGCCCAACGTTTGTTTCTCGGCCAGTACTTCAACATTATATATGACTCGTGGTGTATAAAATCACCCCCTGAAAATGTGCCTGGGCTTGTGGTCTATTATGTTTTATCAAATGTTCGAGCAAATTAACAGTAGAAGTTAAATAATTATCAACACAGTCCTCGATAAAAACTAATTTGAATGATTTCGTGACATTATGGTATCATGTTGAATTACATGGAAGAGGTTTTGATAGATTAACATAATAGCACCTGTTAGTTTGTTTATAGCTCCCACTGAAAATTTTAATTCATCACTTTACACAATTAACACTGTTTTTGACATGCTTCCGCTACCTTGGCGATCCCATGTCATATCATAGACGCCCAGTCCTAATATACATGGTGATTGATAGTTCGAACTATTTCTTCAAAGGTGTTTTAGTAAAACTAATTTGAGACTTCAAATGTCCATTCGCTCCCACTCAATGAAATTTTAAAAGATTCATGGCTACTGACTCATGACCTTTCATTTCTGGAGTTAATGAATGGAATAGACTATTATTTTTTCTACGTTCATGCAAAAAACAAATCTTGATTGAACTGTATTTATTGCACCATCTGTCATTCTGCTACAGCGTTCTGTCATCATGACAAACATTACCATCAAATCGACGACATTTTTAGCCCATTTTTATGAGAATGTATTACGTTTCAAACAGTTGCATATTTTATATTTTTGTCAATCATATTTATTACATGCTTGGATTACAACATTACTAGAAAATTCAATTTAATAAAAATAAAATTTGTTTCTTTGAATATTATTATAATACTTTTAGCAGCAAGATTTGAACAAAGAATGTTTCACTTACACTTTAGTACTACCTAAATGAAACAGTTTTTGGTTTTTACAGAAACGTAGAAAAAAATGATATGCAACTTGTGCAAAAATTGTTTATTGCACTCGACGTGTTGTCCAACTCGGCCTGATGACTTCGTCGGGAATTTCACGTGGAGTGCAATAAACACTTACTTTTTGCACTTGTTGCATAAATAACTATAAAATATGCTAATACATTACATCAAGATGTACATATAAAAGGTACAATAAAAAAATTATTTCAATAAAGTAATTTTTCAACATACTTCGTTTTAAAAACGGACATTGAAGAATAAAATAATTTCTCCTATACCCTCACATATAGCCCCATACAGATTCCTTATCCCATACAGCTTGTTTTGAAAATTTGTGGTTGTGAATTTTTAATAGCTATGAAAACAGTTTGAAGATTCAAAATGGAAAACCTAGGCGTATAGATAATAGTAAATATTGTGGGGAGATGCTGTCTTTGATAAAAAGCACACAATAGTTTATATTGATACATCAATTATTTATTGCATCCTCCCCACAGTTCTTGTTTCAATCCCACAGGTTTTTCCATATAGCTATCATATAGATAACAAATTTTCAGAACAATCCGTACGTGTTCAGGCTATAAATCTGCTTGGGGCTAGGAGAAATTAGTTTTGTCGGAGTACGGGGGTGAGGGGTGAGTTGTTGTAATCAAATAACGGACACAGCATCTAATAAGTAACCATAACCATATATTAACAAATGTTACAGGATAAAAAACACTTAACAATAAAACGTATAAAAAGTTGATAAAGAATGACTCTCAACAAGCTCGATCAGATAAGAGCCAGGCGAGAAGCTCGAAAAACGGAGAAAATCGCAGCTTGAAAACTGAAATCTAACTAACTATTTTGTCTCATCTTCCAAACTCAGGACCCCGAGCTCGAGCAGGTGGCTCGCTCCTCCTGGTAAAATCAGACCTGGAATATAACGAGGACATGCTTCCGGAACTCTCACTCGGTGAATCGGTAGCGATCAGAGTGAAAGTAGACGGAATCACTCTCCTAAGAGTCTCCTCAGTCTACATTCCCCCAGGCCCCAACCTGAGGAAAACGGACTTGGAGAAACTTTTTCCCGACCACCACCCAACGGTGGCAATAGGAGATTTCAACGCGAAATCTAGAGACTGGAACTGCCGCAACACCAACCCACGTGGCAGAGACCTATCTGACAACTTACTACCAGACTTTTACAAAATTGCAGTGACGGCGACACACGAACCTACTCACTATCCAGGGAGGGAAGACCAACACCCGGACATTCTGGACATAGCCCTCATACAGGGTATTCCAACTCTGGTGGACATCTCTGTACTGGACGAGGGATCATCAGACCACAATCCAATCCTACTAACAGTAGGGGAGGAAGAAGCGGAAATCGTTCACACGACAAAGCGGATAGTGGACTGGTCACGATTCCAAAGGGCGGTCCACAATGAAATTAACATCCCCAGGATCGACACACCACGCCAACTAGAGGCGTCGGTGACTGAACTCAGACAAGGAATTCTGACAGCAATGGAACGGTGCTCCAGAGACATATAGACGACAAACTTCGACTTCCAAGGAGGGATACCACATGAGGTCAGGGAGTTGATCAGGCTGAGACGACGTCAGAAAAAACGTTACCAGAGAACGTTGACGCCCGATGACAAGCGACAGCTCAACCACGTGTCTCGACGGTTGAGAGAAGAGCTGAAGCTACTCAGAGAGCGACAATGGTCTGAACGTTTGGACGAACTCGACGCCGAAGACAACTCCCTATGGAGGACGCAGAAAGTCCTCAGACACGGCCGAAGGAAACCGTGCCCCCCACTTCATGGTGAGATGGGCATCGTTTTCACGGAGACGGACAAGGCAGAAGCTTTTGCGGACTCCTTCGAACGTCAGTGCCGTGAGAACGAGGTCGATTACACCGATGAGGTCGTGGACACGGAAACACACGTAGACCAGACGATCCGACGGCTCAGAAGAACTGACGACTCAGTCATTCTTCTAGAGCCGACATCTCCAGAGGAAATCAAGGCCATACTTAGACACGCCAAGACCAGGAAAGCACCGGGCCCAGACGACATCCCAGTCAGGGCACTAAAAGCCTTACCTAGGAAAGGACTAGCAGCTCTGACACACATCATAAACGCTATACTCAGACTTCCATCCAGCTGGAAAGAAGCAACGGTCATCATGATTCCGAAGCCCAACAAGAACCACACGTTCCCGCAAAACCACCGCCCCATCAGCCTAACACCTGCCATGAGTAAGGTCGCAGAAAGGGTGATCAGGACTCGACTTGAGACAATGTCTGAAGAATTGAACATCCTACCAGATGAGCAATTCGGCTTCAGACAGGAACACTCAACAGAACTCCAGGTCACCCGGATAGTGGACGCCACCATCCAGAGCTGGAACCGCACGAGAAGAGGACATCTTACAGGAGCAGTCTTCCTTGACGTCTCCAAGGCTTTCGATAGAGTTTGGCACGATGGGCTGATCGCAAAACTGGTTGATGCCGGATACTCCATACCAATGGTCAAGCTGATAAACTCCTTCCTAAGGGGTAGACATTACCGATGCAAAGTCGGAAATGCTCTTTCTTCACGAAGGAAGCTAGAAGCAGGAGTACCACAGGGAGCAGTACTGTCGCCACACCTGTTTTCGATCTACACTGCAGACATGTCTATGTCGGACAACCCCATGACCAAACTTGCTCTCTATGCAGATGACACGGCTATCTTTGCTGAGTCATCTCATGAGAGAGGAGTAACATCGAAGCTGCAACTTCAGATAAACAAGCTGGAACCGTGGTTCAATCGTTGGAAGATCGGAATCAATGCAGACAAAAGCAAGGCCATACTGTTCACGAGGCGACGTAGGACACCCGAGGGCCATGTTACTATGAACGACGAGAGAATTCCATGGGTCTCCCACAGATTAGCTATAGCGAAAGCCGCAAGACATAAGCTGTACCCACTCATCAGACGTAGGAGCAACATGGCACTCGAGTTGAAACTACGCCTCATCAAGACAATTCTTCTGCCTATTATATTGTACGCATCCACTGCTTGGGGGCAGTGCGCGAACAGTTATAGGCAAAGGATACAGGCCTTCTTCAACGTCTGCCTGAGGATGGCAACAGACGCACCACAATATATGCCCAACAGGTTCATATATCGAGACTTAGACATCCACCCAGACTATATCGATAGACTGATCAGACAACATGTGGGGACAACTCTAGACAGAGTAGAGACCCACACGAACCCGCTGCTCACGGAGCTCCACGAGAACAGACGTGAGCAAGACGACAGAGACAGAGACAAATACAGACGTCCAGTAAACCAAGGAGACAACGACACCCCTGAAGAAGTACGGCGGAGGCGAGACCTTCGGCGACGCCAACGTCTACTTCAACAGGCACCAAATCACGATTAATCATGCCTTTATGTTTCAGATACCAAGAAGAACCGACCAAGTAGTAATTTCAATTTCAGTTAACTCAGCACACAGCACTCGGCCCTCAGCCGAGAGTTTTTTCAGGCCTTCAGCCAGTTTCAGGGGGGCACCATGCACAGTAAAGTAAAGTCATTGTTTAAAAGTCAACTCATGTCAGATATAAGGGAGCTTCAAGCCGAGAATTGGCTGGGTACTCCATATCAAACGGTCAGATTTTATTCTGCTGATCGCCAGTCATCAGGATGAGGAACCGCTTTAACGAGCGGGGGTGGTGGATAGGGGGGGTGAGCTTTCGAGTACGTACGAGTGCTGGGGAGTTCATCCTTCCGGGCCTCAACCTTAGGGGGTGCATGGTGGTGGCTTCCAAACTCCCTCTTTTCATTGCAGGCCAGAAATATAGAAAAACCCAGCCTAGTCATTCCAAATTTCCAGCTTACGAAAGCGTCGTCATAAAACTAATTGCTGACTGGCAAGCTTTCGCATCGTAGATAATCCGATTACCAGAAATCTAACTATGGAATTCCAAGTTCTGAAACAATTTTAGCGGATTTAAATATTTCCCCATATAAACATTTATAATCAGACAAAGGCCCTTTGAATTTGAGAAGAAAAAAGAAATAAATATAAAATATTTAGAAATGTTGTTAAGATTATTTTCTTTGGAAATAAAAATTATTGTTTATATTTTATACTTTTTAGTTCGTTTTAAAAACGTAGAATATCTAAAAAGAATATCAAATGATTTTTTCTGCGCTTTTAGTATTGTTTGTAAACTGTTGCAATTGATTTTAAATATTTTGATGCGATTATGTTTTTCGTCACCTGATAATTTATGAAATTGATAATCCGAACAGATAAACATTATTATTCACTGAAAATGGAATGAAACAATATTATTATTGCATTGTCATCCAGTTCTATTAGAAGTTACTTCAAAATCGAATGCAAAATTTGTATCGACCAGGCAAACATTATTATTATTAACGAACAGTCGTTGCCGACCGATGATGAACCCTTTACTCACAAATACACCTATTACGTAGGCTTATTATGGCAAGTACCTGTCAGAAAACAACTACTCCCCTGGCTAAGATCACGACGGGTATGGAATTAAATCTAACAAATATTTTTTAAATTTGAGAATGAAGAAGCTAGTTTCTTCATTCTTCCTCGTTGCTTGGCTATTCTGATGAGCACGTTTTACATAAATGTTATATTCCGCCCCATGTGGCCCCATAATTTACTTTCCTTTCGGAAGAAAAGGGCACTAAGGCTCTATAGCTGCCCTCTTCTCTGTTTTGTTGAAGTTTTTTGATTTCATAATGATATTTCACATGATGGCCTATTAGGCAACATGTAGAAATACAATTTTTAACTTTCATAATATTTTATTGCAACAATTTTTCCTCTCCATAATTATTATAAGCTGATGATGAGCCTATATAGGCTCGAAACATGTCCTTTTAACACTACGGTTTAGCTGATTGATAGTACTTGCCGTACACCATTACAATACCCAGTTGGTAATATTAAATTGTGGAGACGACTTTGTGTTTTCTTGCTGCATCGCTCAACTATACCACTCCACTTCGAGATACAATGGACTTCTACCACAGATTTAGATTCTCAGCCGATGATTGTTCTATACTCGTTTTCTCGATAACTACTGCATCAATTCAAAAAACTAAAAAGCATCGGAAAGAGAATTTGATGACCTTCAAAATGCGGTATCACATGAACCCTAATCCCATTAAAGATTTAAGGGTTGGAGCTAATCCCTCCGAGTGGCTTGAAGTGACAAAGTTGAGAATGTGCGCAAAAGATGCCCCTCTCGTAATAAAAATCGACTGGTCTGAGCGTTTTTTTTTCTGCGAACGATAAATATGGAATATCGGACTGGGCCACCCTGTATACTCACTTAATAACTCATTTTATACACTTGTATAATGTTTCTTATGAAGTCTGAAAGATATATAACCATAAATTTCTGAAGATAATCAACATAACTCTGCAGCATTGCTAACGATGTCTAATAGAAAAATCATGTGATGTCTTGATTACACATAAGAATTTCCCCGGGACTTATCAGCATCGAATCTTTATTACAAATTGGGATGGTTTAGGTAAATGACCAGTGTAATGCCCACTTGCTCGCATATAATTACAATGCGCTCTTCAGTACTGTATCATTTACTTAACAAGCTTTTTTAGCACGCAAGTTCACAATTTACGAGAGGAATTTGCATTTTTTTTCCATGATAAATGCGATTCTCTTGCGTATCGTTAGAGATGTGTGTAGGCTTATCATCAGGAATAATTTGTTTTTATGACGTATGGCTATGCGGTACAGGAAAAGCTATTTTCAGAATGAATTAGAAATAAAAATGGTTTTTTGATGCTAGGAGAGAGTTGGCAATCAAGATATTCTAGAAGCCAGTGTACAGTTGAGACATAATAATATGTTGTGAAGTGAGCAATGAGATTTTTACATTTCGGCATCTCGAGTTTGAAAGACACTTTAATTCGTGAATGCCATATGAAATATTCAGCTCCATTTTTTTCTTCCCTTCTATTTTCTAATTTGTTATTCACAATTAAATATCGAAAAAACTTAGTTCATCACCTTTTCGTCCACATAAATGAAAATATTCGAATTCATGGAGCCGTCTGTAAAGGTGACTGCAACTGCGCCTGTCCATCCATACGAAGAATAAAAAATACAAAGTACGCAGGTGTGATCATTGACCAACACATTCGTTGGAATGAACACATCGATCATACTACAACAAAACTCCGCAAATTAACATTCAAATTTTACCAGTTAAAAAATAAGCTGGACAAATAAAATAATGGTGCACGATGCCTTGGCTGAGTCCATCATTCGTTAATGCATTGTTGTCTGGGGTGGGACTTTCAGAACCTCCCTTCACTGCTTAGAAGTCACACAAAATACCATATCGAAATTATTGTTCAATAAGAAGAGGAGGTACGGAACTGAGCAAGTCTATGATGCAATAGGAGTTTCAGATCTTAAACAGTTATAATGCTATAAATGCCTTATCTGGATAAAAAATTAAACACCTCTCCCTGAAATACACTATAATCATACCCGAAGAATGGCAAGGCTTGAAATTCCCATCCCCTTCTATAGAACCACAATCACACAGAAATTTGTATCCTATTACGGCCATAAACTTTTCAATCTCCTCTCTGTCACAAGAAATATACAAAATAAAAATAAGTTTTAAAAACACGCCAAAATGTTTCTACTATTACGTTATAAGGATGTCCTAAAACTAATTCCAGAATAATTATAAACATTACACTCTGCAATCAACAAGTTCTTTTCCTTTTTTTGTCTTTTCCCCTCCTCATAATACCAATTTAGATAATATGAATTTAAATTGTTGTTTCTCTTACTCTGTTAGTAACAAAAGAATGTACGATAAGAGAATGACCCACAATACAAGCTAAGATTAGTGGCCTCTCTTATCAAAAAAAAGAAAGTTGCAAAGATATAACCGAATGAAACTTACTCACTTACTATTTGTTTTTCAACTGAGTCGAAAATAACACAACTTGTGCAGTCTCAGTGGTCTCAGAATTTAAAAGACTGTGAAGGTAAAATAGGACAAAATCTTTCCCATATGCCCAATAACATATCTCCGCAGCTAGTTGACATCAGCCTTCACAAGTCCTAAACTGCGGTCTTTCCTGAAAGAGAAGACTGGGTCCGGAATGAAACCGACCTATGTAGGGCGAATGAATGTTGGTTTAACGATGGTTCCAAAACTTTGGAAGGTGTCGGAGCCGGAATATATGGGATGAACCCAGTTGTGAAACGCTCATTCAGTATGCTAGAACTCAGTAGAGCGCATTTCAGAGTTATACTGGGTTTGCTTTCTGGCCACTGCAAACATCACATGCATAAAATTGGACTTGCACAAGATGCAGAGTGCCGGCTATGCATGGAGAATGACGAAACGGCTGAACACACTCTGTGTACATGCCCTGCAGCGGCCAGAACCAAATTTTCAATATTAGGCAATACGACAGTAAGGCCTGTTGACAGTTGACCTGACACCTAGTTGCATAATCCCATCAAACCTAGTGTCATTGGATTCGTAAGAAGGATATCCCCAACTAGATTTAGAAGAATATAGGTATCGCATTGAAAAAATTAGCTTTTTGAATATCTTGAAAAAAATAATGTACTATACGAAGGTCAATATGGTTTTCGCAAATCCAGGGACACAGAGGTCGAAACGATAGAAGTTATAACAGAAATTTAAATTCAAATTGACAATAATAAAAAATGTACTATGTTATCTGTGGACTTGTGTAAACCTTTTGATACTGTTAATCATGAAATTATTAAACATTGGGATCAGAGGAAACCTTTTCAATTGGTTCAAAAATTATTTGTGCAATAGAAAACAATTTCTTCAAATCGGAAATCATCACAGTTCTTCAAAAAGTATAACCTGTGGAGTACCACAAGGTTCCATTCATTATGAAAAAAATGTCATAAATTCTCTTTATACGCTCAAAATATGTTGTTTCATCCATTCTGTCAAAATTAAAATTAAAAAAAACATCTAATATAAGTTTTATTGTAATGGACAATATTCAGAATTATACCACTAGACAAACAAATCATTTATTCATTGATAATGTTAAATCTGAAATCGGAAAGTGTATTTATCATAATGGAATAATAATTTACAATTCAATTCCTAATGACTTAAAAAAAAATCAAATCCATATTGAAATTCAAAATCGAATTAAAATATACACTTAGCTCAACTGTATAACAAATTTTTAAAATTAAAATATAATTTGTCTGTGTATGAGTGAAAATAGAGTATTTTGTGTTGTATCTATATATATATATATATATATATATATATATATTTATATATATATATATATATGTATACATAGACTCACAATAAGTCAATGTATTCATTTGATAACATCTTAGTATTTATACTACTAAGACCTCCACCCCCAAGACTATATGGTTGAAACTTTTCATATTTCCCTAACTTTAGCTACTGATAAAATTGTTTAATTGTGATTATGGAAATATGTTAGTTTTTTTTCTTCTTATCTGTATATTTGTATTACTAGATTATAGTCCCTAGTCATTAAAATGTATTATTAATTCCAACTTAAGTGTAAATTACCATACATATTTGGATAGGGATCAAAAACTTACCCATTGGGAAACAAAATCAACCTATTCAAGAATTTTTCTAAAATATTTTCATGTTCAGAAATAATGAATTTATACCATACACTCCATACTTTATGGGTGCACTGTACATTGGGTTGCTCTGTTGAGTCGGCGATTCAATCAGTTTTTTCTCAACATTCTCGTGAATATTACTCAAAACTAAAATATGCTAATTAGTTATTGAACAATTTCCATTTCAATTCATTTCGAATCAAGCCCAAACAATGATAAAATGTTATACTCGAAGAAAAGCTAGGCAACTACTAAGATTTATTGATCTGAAACTTAGAATTGCTAATTGCAAAGATAAAATGTGAGATATATTATGGCCATTGTATAGCTATGACAGCTGTAATTATAAGCATGCCACTGTGAATAGTACCGAGGACATATTTGTAATGGCAGATATGCACAAAGTTCAAATAATTCAAGAATTATATTGCAAAATGAATTGGACTACGATTCAAAAGATAAAAAACACACACGATATGTTAGCTTACTCCCATAAAATACAATTTTGTAACAATTCATAAATAAACCTAATTTGTCCACATTACTATCACTACCAAGTTTTCAACATATCATTGCTTGAGTCAATTCAATAATTGTAATTATGTTTATAATAAACACTTCTTGGGAGATGTTAAAAGGTAAGATGTCATTTGAGACAAAAAAAGTGTTCTATCAGGATTTTGACCCACAATCGCTTTATGCAATCTAAAATAATCACAGTTCACACATCTTGTGGTCATCTGCTTCAACTAGGAAATTACATTGATTGATAAATAAACAAAATTGTAGATATGCAAAATAAAGTTAAAAAAGAGTCTGCATTTAATTTAATTCGAGATTATCTGCCGAACAAATTGAAAAGAGTATCAATTGACATCGGCAGTGAGCTACTTTCAGTTACTATGGTTGTTCCTCAAGGAACAGTTTTGGGTCCAGTTCTCTTTTTGATTTATATAAATACCATCACAAAAATAAATTCCGTGAGTGCATCCGTAATCTCTTTTGCTGATGATATCGTCAACTCATGCTCAGGTAACTCTTGGAAAGAAGTATATTCTAAATCGGAGTCCAATCTTGCTAAAATAAAACATTGGCTAGATTATATTTTTTGTTAGAATATTTCGAAAAGTTTCTAATGCGTTATAAGGAAAGCAAACAGAATCTGAAGTGAAAAGCGAGTGTTTTTTGATTTGATTCCGAGAGCTACTCGTCCCACTCGTCAGGAAGGATTTGTTGTCTCTCTTGAAATCAAAACGAATTCAGTCTGGAATTAGAACCGTACGCCAAAGACAGTAAAAACAAGTAACTTGTGACATCTACAGTCACTTGTTGAAATTTAATTTGACATGAACCATGGAATCCCAATATATCCATTAAACCGCTTCAACTTGAATTCGGAATGTCTTTGATTTTTTTTTTCATTCAAAAATTGAAAAGAAGTTTGCCTACACCTACACACTGATTGAAAATTAACCTAGATGGACATATCCAATCCTACTTTTTTTTCATCATCATTACATTTCAATAATTTTCCGAAACAAAATATTTTTTTCTGCCGTGTTCTTTTGTCCACGCGAACTTCACCCCACCTACCGGTTTTATTTTCTTCTTGAAAGAATTTTATGAGATGCCTCAAACAAATTCCGATTTATCTTTGTCCAGCCTTGAGGAGGACATATCTTAGCCAAATCCTTGGTTCTAGCTTGATAGGATTTTCAATCGTTGGATTCTAGCCCAATATAGAGGTAATAGCGTCGTGGTGTTTTTTCGTAACGTTGTGAAATGATTCAAATGCTAAATCGTCTGTGGGCGTGTCTCAACCAAAATCCGCAAGCTATTACTATTGTTCAAATTGTTGTTGAAGGTTTGCTTGTTAGAATAAAACTATACGATAAAATAATAAAATGAGTCATTATCCAGTTCCCCAAGAACTGTTGCCAACCATACACAAGCTATTATTACAGTTGAAATTTTTGTTGATAGTACCTGTTTTCCCAAAATATTATACTTAGATAGATACTAAATAATGAAATTATGATTTGGCTCGTAATTCATTTACCCAAAAAATTGCAAAGTTGTTTTCAGCCTTGTAAGGGTCTCACAAGACGTTATACTGTTACCTAGTAACTATGTTAATCCAATAACCTCGAATATGTGAAAAAATCCATGACAGAAGCGTTGCCAACTGAAAGTATTTAAGCTGGATTTATAGATTGTGTCCCAGCCGCTTCCGCTGCCGTAGCCGTTGCCGTAGCCGCAGGCAAAATTATGACCAATTTATAGTTCTATTTCGTGTTCATTGAGCGCCAACTGTTTTCCTTCATGAACATATTTTTATAATTCTTGTCCTTCAGATTATATGTTTAGGAATACGCCTACATTAACATCTATATTTTCTTCATATTCTAACATTTCTGAATAAAATAAATTTTTGTTTTCAAAATATGTAAATAAATACATAATCTAAATTATGTGACATTTCGTTCATTTTTGACAAGGATATTTTGAGTTTCATGTCATTTTCCGCTGCCGTCCAAGATAAAAGTTGGTTAACTACCGGCGGCAGCGACAACAGCAACTGCAACGGCAGCGAATCTATAAACACATGCATGAGCAACTGTCACAATCACATCTGTCACAATATTATCAACCATTTTTTTGCCAGCGTAACTTTCCTCTCGGCGTTGTAAAAATGTAAACAAACGCCAAGTGCACACACACCAAACGAACTTAGTAACGGTAATCAGTAGTACTGGGTGTCCAGCCAATGTGGAATGGGACCAATTTATTCTTTGTTTTGTTCAGATTTTGTTTTTTCCGTCAACCAGTTGTAACCTCAGTAGCAACCCTTAAAAGTATTCAAAGGACTTGTATGAGTTGGGGAAGACGAAGCCCTTACCTTTCGACGTGTAATGACATGCACGTACAGCTACGACTCAGAACTTTGAACATACGTACAAACTCGGCATGAGGAACAGAACTACTTGGTGATATGGAGGACGTGGCCGAAGAAGTATAATAACTAATAAATCCTAACAGTGACTTTTTGTTGCTTGGCTACAAATAGATATATGGAAAATAGCCATTTTATTCAAGAATTTTCATCAGAACATTTTTGTATAACAATGTTTTATGTTGCCCTCGTAACCGAACGAAATTGTTTTCGTCAAGAACTCTGGAAACCTATAAAAAGAGTGCATTATCGAGAATTTCACTCTAATGTCCAAGTGTCAGGTGTGTATAATTCGAAAGCCTCTGAGAAACTGCAATTCTTATGTTGTATTTCCATTCATTAGCGAGTACCTGGACTAAGTGTTGTTTCGTGTTTCGAATTTTTATCTGGTGTAGTAGCACAATTTTTGTATGGTAACAATTTTTCAACCGGTTGTTACGACTTGTGTGAATGTTCAGTATGATCCTTATTAGCTCACAGTGCACAGAGGACGGTTATAAATATGACACTTAAAAAATATCGATCGAAAATCGTTAAAAAATTAAGGAATAAATTGTTTCAAATTAAACTTTTCGCAACCTCCCAAGGAATGTCAGTAGCAAGGATGTGACAGAAAAAATCCTTCTGTTATATATACACTTGTCAGAAAGTTCAGTAGTTAATTCTATTTTCTATAGTTACTGGCAAATAAATAAATTTCTAAATTGAAGATTTGTTGCTATAGAGTGTTTCAGAAGGTTTTGCTTGAGATTCACATAGTATATACCGGGTGTTTCCGCATTAGGGTAACAAACTCTGAATTCTGATTCTGTGTACAATTATGAAAAAAAGTTCGTATTAACATAGGCCCATAAATGCTTCCAAGGGAGCAATGGCTCCTAGAAATCTTCAAAATTTCAGGGAACCGTTCAGATTTACACCAATGAAAGTCAACACACGATTCAAGGCGGGCATATTCTTGAATGATGGGCATTTTGAACACATATTTTTGAGACATCTGGAACACGTATATCATTAATATCTGAAAATCCGCTTTCCGGAAATCGGAATCGAAGCTGATAGTACGTACAGCTTGGTTCATCTGAGACTGATGGAAATGGTTTTGAAGGGAATGTCATAGAAGATATGTCTAATATATTTTCACGGCATAAACATAGTTGGCAGATCATTCGAAAATCAAGTAAAAAACCTGGAGGACGTATTTCTGCAACTGAGAAACTCTGAATTGAAACTAAGACCCAAGAAATACCATCTGTTCCAGAATGAAGTACGAAATTTCGGCCATATTGATTTTGAGGAAGAACAGAGGATCGTAACAGAAAAGGACATTTCAAAAGACATTCACCTGCTTCGGAGTGTTTTTGGTTTGTGCACTGAGTACCAAAAAAGAAAGTAGGACCAAAAGCCTTGAAAAACAGAACGACCGAGAGATCGCTTAGACAGTCTTCACAGTAACGGCAGTTGAATAAGCATCAAATCATTCGAACCCTTTGAATATCTCGTAGAGGACGGTATTTTTATTAAAAGCTTTTATTTAACTTGCTCTGTGTGTTTGTGTGTGTGTGTTAGATGAGTGCAAATCTTTCAAGCTGAATTAAAACCTCTTCCTCTTATCCTATGGAATTGAAATGTAGGTTCAGTTCCGATGACAATACATTAATGTCGAGGAAATTGTGTCCCCCTGCCCCCCGAAAGCTAGATAGAGAACGCGTAAGGTTTCGGAAGTCTTCTTGACGGACGTCAAAAACTACAGCGAAAAAAAATTAGGCCTTTCTCGAAAAAAGTTGGAAAACTCGCGAAATTGAAATCGGAAAAATCCTCAAAAGAAGGGAAAAATATCTGACTGTCGAATATTATGGTTCAAAAAAATTGTCCCCTTCTGCCCCCCAAAAGCTAGATAGAGAAAGCGTAGGGTTTCGGAAGTTTTCTTGGCGGATTTGAACGTCAAAAATTACAGCGAAAAAAAATAGGTAGGGTGGCTCTCCACGTATACTCTCTCCATTATGACAACCAAACCGATAAATCAACAGATTCAGCATTACACAATCTTGTTGGGAAAACCGCCCATTCCCTCAACAACAATAAGATTGCGGTGGCTATATTTCTTGATATCGAAGGACAATTTGATAAAGTACTACTAATTTCTATCGGATCAGCTTTGCCATATGTTCACAAACAAAGCAGCTACTACATCTCTTCAAGACGAGGCTATTCGTTTTGATGTACTGATCGACAAGCGTAAGGATGCCTCCGAGAATTGGTTGCGCAGTAGACAAAAGCCTGGAGTGGGGCAGGAGCTCAATAGCTCTGCCTTATTAAACAGTAGTCGATCTTTGTCGCACATCTACTCACGCTGTCTATCGTTTGCGCATCTCAGAGGCATCCTTACGCTTGTCGATCTGTAACCGGCCACCATAATAATGTTTTTACAATCTAGAGGTATTAAAATAGTAAATTACAATCAAATGAAATTTATATATTAAATGAAAAATCATTCGACAATAGCCACTGAACATGATCATATGAAATCAAGATAATATATGTACCAGATGTTTCCAATGGAACCATGTCTGAGATATTCAGAACACCAATAGAATTTTTCAATCATTCGAAACTACTAGTTATATTTGTGAATTAATACCGAGATGATATAGCTTCTGCACCATCACTTTGACATACCGGCCTTCGAATCGTGATGAATGCGAAGACATTTATTTTTGTTGGACAGCTACAAATAATTACTGATCGTCATAAAGAAAACATTTGTACATATCGACGTTCGAGACATGATATATGAAGATCGTCGTGAATTCAATTAACATGTTTGTTAGTCAAACTCTAGATAAAATCCAGCTGTGAGTTCTCGATGGCGTACTAGGTAGCGTTATGAAGATTGGAAAATGGATAGAGTAATTTCAACGAACGCTTGAAAAAAAAAGTTGATAATCTGGTTCTGTCTTCGACTACTTGAGTGGCGAGTAGATAGCTAGTTGATATTCAACTGAAGATATGACAACACAGTCTTCCATTATTGTGAAAATAAAAAATTGTCTTCGAATTCATTCAAAGGTAGGTATGATATTACTATGATTCGTCAATGATTGTGATAATCTTTAGTTTTTTTAATGGTTCCACAAGAGGTCATCAGAGTTCCCAAAACTTCTTTGATATTTTACCAGTTTTTCTTGAAGACAAAGAACGGTTTCTGTATTTTTCGCAGTGTACAATGTATGTGTATGGTTTGGGAGAGTTTGGTGCAAATCATCCCTTTGTTGCAATCAAATTACCTCACAGTAAGATTGATCAATCTATATACTTGTCACTATGAAATTGTGTATAGAGATTTTATCAGCGTTGCTGAATATACCAATTTACAGTGACCTATTTGAAGGCACGACACCCCTTTAAATTTTTTATTTATTTTCCAAGTCAAAGATTATTCATTTCATTGTATAGAGCATTATTAGTTTGAGTTCAGTGCCATTAATTCGAAATTAAATTCAAAATTTCAAGATCTGCTTCAGATTTATTTCATCGCCAAAAATTCAAAAAATGAAATAGCAATTTTTTTTTAAAATAATCTGACAATGCCACTATATCTGCAATAAATTCGAATCGGTGTTATCGAAATTAGATTGAAAAGAATCTTATTCCTAACAGAAATATGACGTAATTAGAATTTAAATATCGTCCTGTATATTACACGAGTGAATTTATAATGCCCCAGTAAACCGCTATCAGTTTGAATTGTAAACATTTCTCACCAAGACTTATTCCTAGGATTGTCAATCTTTGTTTCCTCTATAAACGCTTCTCAGATAAAGATTCATATTAAAAAATAAAAACAAAATAACAGCGAAAGTGATATTGCTACAGGTGATGAGTCAGCAAAACAAATTAGTTGGACAACAAATGAAAAAGTTACAGTGTTATCCCGCTTTTAACTGGGTCATTCTCTATAATTTTAAAAATAAACTCAAAAATGCATTTTGAAAACAATCTTTCAATTATAACTAGTGAACTAAAACGTGAAAGACAAAGAACTTTTAAAAATTATAATATTTCCGTAAAAGCTTGAGTCGTGAAACGTTATTACATTTGTAATTTTTGAAATCTCTTTGTTTTTCGTACAATAAATAGTATTTTTCACGTTCTACTTCCTGGGTTATATAAAAGCTTGTTTCCAAAACGTTTCTACGTTTATTTTATTGTGTACTATTCAGCATTAGAATTCATTCTTCCTCATAACTCTTTTTATACAAAATAGTGTAGAAGTAAAAAATATGGTAGGAACATAGTTTAAACACGCTCACATTAAATGGTTGGTTTTACACGTTGGAAAGAGGATACTCCATGAAAATTTTAAATTGACATAAAAAAATAAAACAGAAAAAGAGAAATTTTGAAATTATCGTTTAGGTACAGAAGTTCTCACAGCGCACAGGATATAGGAATAATAAAAATATTAGGCAATGGACGATTCCAGTACCCCTATTCAGTGTTGCCACAAATGATTTTCTGGTTGAAACCTCTGACATTTTTTAGACCTTTTCTGATATGGTTCAGGGTTGAAACGGATACAATTTTCAATTATAAAGAATCACGAGTGTTCCCGGATACATATATGAAATGGACAAAATAAAAATATCCTAGGGAATTTTATCTGTCATTTTGAAAAACGTTCTAGCGTGAAATTCCCTAGATTTTATTTTTGACATTATCATCATTATTACTTTGATTCGCATATCTAGGAAAATCCAGGAAGCTTTCTAATTGAAAATTGTATTCATTCCGACCCTGAACTATAGCAGAAAAGGCCTGGAAAATGTCAGTCAATTCAACCAGAAAATCAATCCTGGCAACACTGAATAAGGGTATTGGAATCGTCCATTGATAGTTGTCTGGCGATGATCCAAAGATAGTCTTACACTGAAAATAGCTGGTTTGAAGTAAGTATATGGATTACGAGCCGAAATAATTTTAGACTTCACGATATGGCAACATCGTAGGAGAGTTTCACCAATAATCTTCGTTGGGTCTCAGGCTGGGTCTGGGCAATAGTCAACTGACCCGTTTCATTGTTTCCTATGTTCCGTTCATCGTGGGATTTTTTGCATGACCAGCACAGAAAAAACAATTATTTTTGTCGAAGACAATTGAAATGGCGCTGCGATGCGATTGATAAACTGAATGTTAGGGTTTTATTCTGTTGATAAGATAAAAAGGCGCGATAATGACATTAGCTGTATTATCTTTTCTGAAATATACAAAGTCGGATCTGACTATAATAATCATTTCTTGAAAATTTCGTGTTTGTAGAATATGTTGTGACCCGAAAATTTTTGAATTTGTAAAATCAAATTTGTGTTTGTCAAAGTCGATGGTTTTGTGCTATCGACATCTCTCACGAGTTCTTTTGATACCCCTCTTTATATATCTGTCTGTCCATCTTTTATTTCTACTTAAACACCATTTTGTATCAACACATCCTTGAGAATGACTGAATGTACAGCCGATACGTTAACAAACTAAAATAAAGTTGTTTTCTTAGAATGACCCAATTTTCAACAAACTGTAGGTAGAGATGTAGAATTAGGATATTCTATCGGATTTTCTGCCTTTTTTGGTGCTATAACTCATCAATCAATATTGAGTTGGAAAAAAATTGAGTAATCTGTGGATGGTATTTTCTCTCTGCGCCAAGAGAAGAATTTCCAACGAAAAAGCCGAAAATTCATATCTAGTGTCTCAAATACCTTGGCCAGAACTCTGACAAAAATAGTACCCATTAGGACACTGAACTAGTTTGACTAATATTTAACTATTTATTTATTTTCATTATTTTCCCGTTTATCAAACTTTGTCGATATCAACTACTCATACTTTCGTGGGTAAGCGTTCTTTCAGTGGCAGATCCCGACACTACAGTAAATGTTGATGAATATTTATTGCGTTACTTTTACTGAGTATCACAGCCGAGGTGAGTTATACTTGTACTGAGCTGAATAAGTTGCCTGTATGACGTCGAATAACTAACTGTTTTTGACCACCAGTTTCAACTAAGCGGCATTAGGCATACCTCTGGTAAAAAGTGACTGTTTCATTGATTACAAAATCCTAAGAACAACAAAGTTGGGAACTTCTTGTCTTGTCAATGGGCCGTGGTGGTCAGCTGGTAAACCGTTCGCCTCGCAAGCATGGGGTCGTGGGTTCGATCCACCGATTCACCGGTCTCGTGCATGGCATCACACGTTTAAAGGTAAGGGCTGCGTCTCCCCTAGCTCACATAAGTCTCTTGAAGACTTCCGAGGGTTGCGCGTAGGGGTGCAATCGGTTGACGGAAATAACAATTTTAACAACAAAAAATTGGCCAAAAATCCCCCTAAGGTTTTCAGGGTGTGTTCTGAAGAATTGAGTAAGAAGTTAATAAAAATAAACCTATTCGAATGATAGCTTTCAGGTTGTTGTTGAAGGATCGAAAGGGTCGAATCTGAGGACAACTCTTTTGCCTTTGTTGCTGAAGGATTGAAATGGTTGAATACGGGAAAAATCTTTGTGTCTGTATTTATGTAAAATCCGCCACCGCTTGATAAAACCAAAATATTTACAAAAATAATTAAAACTCATTTGCATAAATTATTAACCTAATTGGTGATTGAAATATAAATGTGTGGATTAATAGTAATAGTGGAATAATTCCCCACAAAACCTTTCTTGAGGAACGCACTTTTAAATTTCCATGTTCCCAAGTATCCCGATTCGATTTGTCCATCCAGGTGTTCAAATTCGACCCAGCATCATCGTCAATGAATAACAGTCTTCAGGAAGTAGTCTAGCTCTGTCGGTACCATCATAAAGAAATGAAATTTAATTCATGCGTAAGTAAGTTCTTACATTATTCACAACTAGAGGCAAGGTTGTACGACTCGGGTTCTACATTAATTTATGAATCCCAGGAAGAAGTCCGATTAGCGCTCCATTTAAACTGTGGTGCAGTCCAATTTATGATTGTGTTTTAATTGAGTAATGTTCAGCAATTTTAATTAAAGTTGGCATTTGTTACGGCGGAACTTGTGTTAGCACGGCATTTATGGATCTCGTTATTACGCACTACAACATTGTACGCAATTTCTAGAGCGTATGATATTACGGGAATATCAGATAAATAAATATGTTCTACTTCCTCGGCATACCAGACCTTGTACAACTGATCCTTCGATGGTATATCTGAGGTTTACAGTTTCTATGTTGGTCTATATGCCTCAGTAAGGTTCCTTCAAACCAAAGCGGGAACGCGGAAGCGGGAGCGGGAACAGAACATGGAAACCGGGCGAACTGCTAGAAAAACAGTGCAACTAGCAACCATATACAGGGTGGGTCACGGTCGATGGTACCTTAGACATTTACGAAGAACGGGAAATAGGATCATTCTGAAAATTTGGTTTCTCAAGTAGTTGCTCTTGGTCTATCGATTTAAAATATTTTCAGCAATGAAGCGTTACCGCTTATACCAGAAAGTAGCAGCATCTTTGTTATTTCGAATGAGTCACCCTGTATATTACCGCATTTTTGAACTTGTCATTCCTTTCTGATTATTTCTGCCCCATACTCCCCTATACCTATCTCAAACGGTTTTTGAGATATTGGTTATTTTCCATATTTTTTATCCAAAACATAGCTCGAATTGAATGTTTATTTCTGCGGTATTTGAATTCTTAGGAAGTTGCAATTTTGTGTTTAGTTTATCAAGATCATGTGGGTACATTGATTCTGTATAGAGAAGTTTGTTCTGCGTTATACAGGGTCGTTCAAAATTCATGATCTTACTGCTAGATGCGAAAAGGGTTGAAAGTGCGTTTTTTTAAATGGAACATCCTGTATATTATGAAATATCCTGAAAGATGACTAAATTCCCTTCGAATTGATATATCATGTTCCTATAAGTACCTAAATATCCAGAATTCCGAGATACTAGCAATTTTCACTTGTAATCTCCCAAGTGCTTGAATTATTGCTGGAAATTTTTCGAGTCCATGAATTTAATTTTCTTTGAAAATTCATGTACGAGATAAATTTACGGCAATTAATTCAAGCACGAGGGGGATTCGGTAAGAAAATTTCACACCGAGAAATGAAAATCATCCAACAATTCATAAGAAATAACTAACGATGGTTTCACCTGGACTATTTATAATCACTGAAATATTGATATGTAAAATACAACAAAATTTTCATCAATAAATGCGTTTAAATTTGGAACAAAAAAAATAAACGACTCATAGGCCGCAACACTACCGCTGAGCTACGGGATAAAAACTTGTGACAAATGGTGTATTGAACTTCTTCTGAAATATGGTTTCAGAATTGACAATTTCTGCAATAATCGTGGAGAAAATATTTTCAGACACATTCCAAATATCTAGTAAATACATAATTATCTCCTTTCATATGAAAACTAGACCTCCATTTGTACATTAAAGCAAAATATCAACTTGTCACATGTCAAATGTTTGACAGAAATATTTCCACTTATTAATTTCGCCCAGGGTACCCAGGAGGATAAAAATTTCCGGAAATTTTTAGGGTTGCCATGGTATCTAAACAAGAACGAATTTTTTGATTGGCTACAAAAGTGAGGTGTGAAATTTTCAATTTCAATTAGTGCACTATTAATAATACCTTTGTGTGTTTCTTAACAAAAGTGACTCAAAAATAATTGAAATGGAGGGAAATAACTATTCAAACGAAGTTCTGATGAAATTGTTTATTCTTCATGGAAAATGTGAGGGAATTATAGCAAGAACGTGCAGAAAATTCAATGAAACGTACCCTGACTTACAACCAATGAACAAAAGGAAGTTTGTACGATTACAACATAATTTCATTAATAATGGATCAAAATTGGAAACGGAACGACATTTACTGAAGCATATAACTTCAGATGAAGACAACATGAATGTTTCATGTTTCATCCCGTGTCCGCTCCCGCTCCCGCGTTCCCGCGTTGGATTGGGAAAACCTTAAGGATATGGATGATAGTTATCATTAATAGTATATTCTTCAACGAGCGTATAATGATAGCTATTATTCTCGAGGATAAAAATTCCGAAACGAGCCGATGGCGAGTTTCGGAATTATCCGAGAAAATAATATCTGTTATACGCGAGTAGAAGACTATACTTTCTCTACAATTATACGATAGTCAGAGTTTTTATGAAATCTAAATATTATTTATGACAATAAGTATATATTATAAAGTAATATAAGGTAGAATAACAATTATACATGAATAATCGGTGTTCATTCATGAATGAATAAATGCCTTTATTGAAAATAATTTAAAAAAAACTTACAAGAGTGGTATTCGAACTCACGCTTATATAACTACCTTCGTTATACATTTATTTCATGTATACGCTTCTACCAACTGAGCTATAACAGGCACTCGAAAATTTGTGAATGAAATACCTACTAGAGAAACTCTGACCAAGAACTCAGAGAGTGTGGAACGTTCAAGTAAAAATTGTTTGACATACCTTTGTTGCAAGATAGGTTTCATCTTCCTCACTATCACTGCTCTCCCAATCCGCTCTATTCATATTTATATTAGGAACTTGTCACACAGATTAAAGTTAAAACTAAGAAAATAGTGAATCTGACATTCGCGGATGCCAAGCTGTGACAAAACTTCAATCAAGCAAAGCCTTCTTGAGAAATTTGTTTGTTAAACATATCAGTTCCCGTGGATTCTGAAAATTCTGAACCTGTGATTGGCCGAGTGCCGTTGAATAATGAGTTAGGATCCACGGTGTCTTGGAATCATCTTTATTCTTCAATTAAAAATCAATATGTAATGAATGTAGAATACAATAGTCGTAGAGAAACAACTTTGTCGAATTTACTAACATATCTCAACTATATACAGGGCTTTTGTAGACGAGTGGACAGTTGTATGAGTTTTAAATCACTGGAGTAGACTCACGCTAGGCTTTCTAGTCTGTTTTGTGATATCTAAATCATTTGTGCAAATCGAATGTCTTATATGTATTGGTACTCGAATGGCAAGTGTGGTTTACATGCATTTTTGCGAATATGGTGAAAGGGTGAGAAGAGAAGAAAAAAAGAAAAAAAATATATAAATTGAAATTAGAATTCAAATGAGATTGGACAATTTGAAACACTTTGATTGGGGTATAACCGTTTTCACTACTTGGTATGGTATTACTGGAAAGTTTTGGTAGTGTATGTGAGGAGCTCATATGTACAATTAAAAGTAAGTATTTATTTCAGTGTGAAAATGGAAATTTTTCAGATTGATTATGTAGGTACATATTTTTTGCCTCTTTTTGAATAGTTTGAAGGATGTTATATCTTTTAGTTTTTTTGGTGAAATGTTAAATATTTTTGGACCATCAAAGAGAAAGGAATTTTGGATGACTGTTTTATTGAAGTATTAAATTTTTACGTCCAGGTTAATTTTTGTTCGAGTTTCTCTTGATTGTTTCTGTGTGAAATCTGCTCGTTTTTGGAATATTCTTATGAAACAGTGATAAAGTGTATAGTGAATGAATATTTAACATGTTGGATTCTTGATATAACAATTGTTTATATAGAAGTAAGATAGTTAGTCAATGCCTGTGTAATTGGTGTTGGACGCAAACGCGAGTGTCATCTAGCGTGATTAGTTACAAACATGAATATTTGACGTCATTTTAATGCTGGTTCCTTCAAAAAACCCTCATTTTAATGCTGTCCCATTGTTTCAATCAAGTTACGACATGACTTGGAGGCCAGATCACTGAAGTTACGACATGACTTGGATGCGAGCTCACTATCGCCATCTACATGTCGCATCCATTTTGATCCAATTATAATCCCATAAGGTTGACTAACTATCTTCTATATAAACAATGATATAACTGTCTTGTTGAAAAGAGTCTATTTTTTTAAAGATAATTTTCAATAGAATGTTTTGGGCGGCTTGTAACGGGCTAATAGCAGTTGTGAATGTTGCACCCCGAGCAGGAATACAATATTTTATTGATAGATAGATTCGGCAAGAGAGGTATAAGATTTCTATTTCAGAATGTCACTTTGTTCATAAAAAGTGTGCATTCATACTCTGAGCCTTTTTGTAACGAAGTTGATTTGTTCTGTCCATTTCAGGTGCTGAACTAGTTAGTATAAGTCAAAGGTATTTTATAGATGTGGATTGTTCTACGGTCTGCCAGTCACAAGTATCTTGATTGTCACTGACTGATAAATGTTAATTCTTTTTGCATTTTTCCTGATTTTTTGGGTGATACATCACAAATTCAAGTGTCAAGTGAAACTATTTGAGAAGATGGTGTAAGAAAAACAAAACTTCAATTTTTAATGTTGAGGCTCACGATGCAAACTCGTGATATTTATAAAATATTCCTGTGAATAAATTCACTATCAGTTAGTTTTTCCCTCTCGCCAAAAAAAATGGGATAATAGCCACGACCAGTATACAGTGTGGTCCACTAATTGTGCAACAAATGGGAAACTTGTTTATTATCGATTTCTCAGAAAATTTTATTCTTGACAAAAGTTGATGCATGTTCCAAAACTATACCAAGTGTACCTGAAATGGCTTTATGACAAACACCATACAGGATAGGCCGAAAAATATAAAGTTCGTTCTGGAGTAAAGTACCCTTATTTCAAAAAATAAAGAAATATGTTGAAGAGAAAAGTTGCTTAGAATTAAAAGTTATGTTCAGATACGAAGTCATGGCCTGCTATTCGAATTTTTTTTTCGTTTGTAAAATATTGAATTACCCCCGTATGATACATATTTTTACTATTTTGATTTAAAATGTACGTGAAGTAGCCACAATCAAATCAGGTTGGAGTATTTTTTATCAAATTAAAGTGTATTTGTAAAATTTACTTGGATTTGTATTTTTTTAGGGACCGTCAACTTCATGTTTGTTGCAACGATATTTAACAGAACTCTAGAATAAAACAAATACTTTTTTTAACGAGGCAAATACTTTACTAAGTAAATGTTCACATGAATAAACTGTCAATAAAAGTATAATATTTCTGTTCTTCTGACAATGCCTCAACTAGAACAGATATTAAAAAACACTCCCAAATCTATCGCGGATAGCCATGAACAAAAAACATATACGCCCGAAAACAATACTGTAGTTTGATGGTGTGGCGTCTTGAAACTTGCCTGTAAAACGTTTTCATATTTGTCCTTAATTAAAAATGCCTCGCCCAGTAGTATTATCGTTAACTGAAAAGGCAGAATTAGTTTTAATCTGTGGTGATGGTTATAAAACAATGCGCGAAGCTGCAAATATTTTCAACGAGCGGCATCCAGACAAACAAATTTGCTATTCAAGTGTAAGTAGAATTTTAAAGAATTTCAAACAGACTTGCTCACCAGAATCCTGTATGCACAGAAGAAAACCAGCTTCAAGCAGTAGTAGAAAATCCTAGAAGGTTCACCCAAGAAATTAGTGATTATACCGGCATAAAAAAACCTTTGTGAAGCGTATTCTCAAGAAACACAAGTACCATGCTTACAAACCTACATTCATCTGTACATTGTAAGAAAGAGACTATGATTTGAGATATGATTTTTCCATGTGGATTCAGGGTGAAATAGAAGAACAAATAGATTTTCATCATTGGAGATTAATCGACTTTTACAACAAATGGGGTTCTATCATCACAAAATTGCAGATGGTGGTCAGATGTCAACCCAAATTTTATTATTGACAACAAAAATCGAAACTATCAGAAAACAAACGTTTGGTGTGGTATATTAAATGATACATTACTAGGTCCGATTTTTTTTCGAGAGAATTTGAATGGTGACAGTTACTTGAACTTTTTGAAAACTGAAATAGGAGAGTTTTTGGATGATATGGTATTAGAAGAACGGCAAAAAGTATGGTTCCAACATGACGAATGTCCTGCCCATTCTACAAGAAATGTTACTCAGTGGCTGAATAGGACATTTCGTAATAAATGGTTAGGACGAAATACCGATCCTCGATGGCCTCCTCGTTTTCCAGACCTTACACCTCTGGATTATTTCTTATGGGGATACTTAAAACAAAAAGTCTACAGAGATCGCCCATTTAATAATGTTGCTGAGCTTGAAACTTCAATACGAGTTCATTGCAGAAATATTCCCGCTAATGTGTTGCGATCTACAGTAAACGAATTTTATGAGCGAACAATTAGATGCATCGAAAGAGAAGGTGGACATATACGCTTCGATAATTTTTTTTGTTAGCACCTCTTCCTACTGTTACCTACTGTAAGTTTATGTACTATCGCTTATTGGTTCTTTTTTGTTCATGGCTATCCGCGATAGATTTTGACAGTTTATTCATATGAACATTTACTTAGTGAAGTATTTCCCTCGTTAAAATTTGTTTTATTCTAGAGTTCTGTTAAATATCGTTGCAACAAACATGAAGTTGACGGTCACCTAAAAAAATACAAATCCAAGTAAATTTTACAAATACACTTTAATTTGATAAAAAATACTCCAACCTGATTTGATTATGGCTACTTCACATACATATTAAATCAAAATAGTGAAAATATGTATCATACGGGGGTAATTCATAATTTTCCAAACGAAAAAAAAATCAAATAGCAGGTCATGACTTCGTATCTGAACATAACTTTTAATTCTAAGCAACTTTTCTCTTCAACATATTTCTATATTTTTTGACATAAGGGTACTTTACTCTTGAACGAACTTTATATTTTTTTGTCTATCCTGTATGGTGTTTGTCATAGAGCCATTTTAGGTACACTTGATATAGTTTTGGAACATTCACCAACTTTTGTCAGGAATAAAATTTTCTGAGAAATCGATAATAAACAAGTTTCCCATTTGTTGCACACTTAGTGGACCACACTGTAGAAATGAAAAAACATAGTTACTCGAAAAAGTTCTAGTATAGGATTAACTAGGATTATTTAGGACAAATAAAATCCAAGTTTGCTCTTTTTCTAAAAAAAATTCTACACTGCACTCATTATAATTAATTGAGCACCTAAACTTTAGTTTTCATTAAAAAAATCACTTTATTTCGCCGGTGACACTTCATTCACGCTGTTACTTGCAGATAATGAAATTTTTTGTTTCCACTTGAACGTGAAAACAATCTATATTGTTTTCATTTAGTATATTAATTTGTCATTACAAACTGAAAATAACGATTTATTGTAAGTAGCGAAGTGGTCGTGGTGTTAGAGCGTTTGGCTCCCACCCAGGCGGTCCAGGTTCGATACTCGGTCGCGTGTCACTGAGCTGAAGTGGTTCGGATTCCACTTTTATGTAAACTGAAGGTAACGGATCTCCCTTGCTCGCATAAGCTCTGATTTTGAGGGGTTTTCTACGAAAACCTAGGAGTTTCGTGAAATCAAAAATTTATTCATATTGTTCCTTAGCTCGCACAAGTCTTTCTGAGACTTCTGATAGTTGCGCGTGCGGGTGCAACAAGTTGACGGAAATAATAAATAAAAAAAACAATTGATCAACGTCCTTTCTTATTCTTTTTTCACAATGATGATGTTCACTTCTCTACCTAACGTTGACCTCTTTTGTTTTATTTTCGCTTTATGGGTTATAAGTTAACCTTGTTGTCATTTTCAGTGCAAATTTCGAAATTCAGTCATTTCTAAGCTATGTCCATCAAAACTCTTCTACATATTTTCTTGGATACATTTCTTTTCATTGGTTGGGTGGAAGAGCAAAACTTGTCTTAGGGCACTTTTTGAACCCTGCCAATTGACAGGTACTTATAGATCTTGTTATGCACAAGCATGTGATTGCAACTTATTATGTAGCTATTGTAACTAATAGAAAATAATTTTCTTCTCTATTGTTCCGTTGGTCTACATTGTTGTTACACACCTGTCAATAAAAGCCTTTATTATTATTATCATTATTGTTATTATAAAAATCACTAAAGCACAATAATATTAGTATTTCAGTTTGGGGTTGTAGATTGTGTAGCTGAGCTTTTTCTTTTTTATCTGATTAATATAATCCATGATGAGAATTTGTATATTCAAATAATCATCTCAAAATGGGTATACAGTTGTATGTGAACAAAAGTACAAATTTGACAAGAAAAAAACACATACATTTAACTATGTTAAGAAGAAATATTATCAAGAAAAAATTATTGTTTCTGAGAATAATCCTCGAGTTCTATGGAGAGTTGTATCTGATCTTACAAAGAAAAATAAAATGACAATCAAAACTCCGCAAGATATTGCAGCAGTACTCAGCAAGTATTTATAGAAGCTCCCCAAACACTTACTGATAATATTCCTAAAAACCATGACACAAACAACTATAGCTCTATTCCTATAGACTTGAATCCTTTCAGTATGTTTTTACAGCCTTTCGGTGAGATGGAATTACTCAATTTGATAAACTTGAAGATGAAAAACAAGAGATCAGCTGGTATGGATGAGATACCTGTTTTTATATTGGAAAAAGTATTCAACATCATCATTGAACCAATGACATTTTTAGTTAACCTTCATTCATAAATGGTACTTTTTCAACAGGTTTGAAATTGGGAAAGGTAACTCCAATTCGAAAAAATAATAAATTAAATACTTTGGACAACTTCAGGCCAGTGACTCTTCCTCAGAGCTTTTCGAAGATTTTGGAAAATGTATTTTTAGAACGCTTGATGAATTTTGTTAACATATGTAATATTTTGATTCCCTTGCAACTCGGTTTCCGTTCTGGAAAATCCACTCAGACAGCCTAACTAACCTTCTTCAAAAATTTAATTGATTTCATGGATAAAGGCGAATACCCTGCTGCAATTCTATGTGATTTGAGCAGAGCCTTTGATTGCGTGAATCATTCGAAGTTGTTGCATATTCTGGAATCTTACGGTGTCAGAGGAACACCTCTCACTTGGATCTCGACTTTCCTCAAGAACAGAAAGCAGTGTGTATTTCTGACATTTGAATACAACGGTGTAACATCGAACTCTACTTCAGATACGAGTCAGGTTCGGTCTGGGGTACCCCAGGGTTCTATTCTGGGGCCAGTCTTGTTTCTTCTGTATATTAACATTATAGATAGAGAAATATCACACTCTTTATTTACTGCATATGCAGATGACATATAACTACTGATTTCTCATGGAAATACAGAAGCTCTTAAATACCAATGTGAAGATCTCTTGAATGCAACGTCCACGTATTTCAAAGAGCATGACTTATTTTTCAGTACGACAAAAACTCAACTGATACGTTTTCATAATTATCAAAGCAAAATTGAAGGCCTCGAATTGAATATTAATAACACAAGTCTACGCAGTACCAACTGTGGAGTAAAATTTATAGGAATGAGTATAGACCAATATCTCAACTGGAATTCACATTGTGAAACAATAAATTCCAAATTGAGCTCAGTTAAATATATCTACGATTAGTTTTAGATAAGCATCAACTGAGAAGCATTTACTATGGTCGGGTTGAATAAAGGTTGCGTTATGGTGTTTGCTTGCGGGGCAACTCAACCATGAGCAAAAGAGTTTTTATTCTACAAAAATCCATTTTAAGGTGTATAGTCAATGCTTCAAAGCGATATTCATGCAGAACCCTTTTTACAACTTATAATATTTTAACCCTTGTCAACCTATACATATACGGGTTAGCTATCTCTATTTTTCTCAATAAAAGCGATTTCAAACTCAATAAAGATATTCACAATATTGATACTCGAAAAAAGGAATTTATACATACTTCTGCTGCCAAGTACAAAACAACTCAAAATTCTCCAAATTTCGTGGGCCCTAGAGTATTCAATAATTTGCCAAGTTATATAAAATCTGTCAATAAACTGACGGACTTCAAACAAGATTGTTTTTATTGAATAAATGTTTTTATACACTAAATGAATATTTTATCCTAAACTGAGTAGTGATTTTAAAGTGTTTGTGAATTTCATTGTACTCTCTTTTTTTTTTCTGACATTGTTTCGTCCTTCGAATTGATTTTTGTGACTATTCCTATACAAAACCTGTTTATGCCATTTCAAGGAAAATAAAGAACGCAAGACAAAATATCAACCGTATAGATGATAAAGATGGCTGGTCCAGGAAAATATACTAGGAGAACACCAGAAGAGTTATCTAGATATCTTGAATATTTATCGTTAAAGGAGATTTGTTGTGACTTTTCCAACAGAAAAATCAATTAAAAAATGCATTGACATCAAAGTCGTAATACCTGAATTTGGAGCAAATATGCTCATCGTTAACGGTATCAACTGCTTTGGAGAATTCTTTATGCACTAAAGAACTGACGAAACCTTTGTAAAATGCTTCAATTATACTATTGGTAACCGTCCAACGCTGTGACTGTGCTATACCCCTCTCTAACTGACTAACTGTGTTTGCAAGTATTTTATTCAGTGAATAATGTGTTTATAAATTATTCTCTCTAGGATCCGAGTAAAACCACAAACAAACGGCATCTACCACAGAAGCAAGTTGCTTGTTAATCCAAGTCCGTTTATTTCATCTGTCATGACAGAAAATTATTTTGAATTGTAATGGTTTTCCCAGGATCCTCTTACAGCTAACTGCTGAAAACCGATCAAGATTCTTCTAATAATATCTCAACGATCATAGCAATAACTATTCGATGGTTGTGATTCTGTTGTTGTTCTGCTTATATGTGATTTGCAACCTCAAAAAGATCCCCTGTACCAAGACCTCCCTTAAAAACCGCTTCTTCATTCAAATTTGGCAAAAATCGTGACTTTCTGAATAGTTTTCTTTTGTCATGTAGGAAGAATGGGTTCATTTTCAGTATGAATAGATCCCAACAAGCCATTATCCAACGATTAACTTCAGTGAATGGATCATTCATTAGCTAACTCCTTGTATTATATTGAAACACATGAATGATGAATTGAAAATTATTACTCATAAATAAAACGCGCATGGCTGAAGTTATTACATGATTGAATAATAATAGAAATTCAACAGCATTTTCTCTCTTGTTTGTTTGTACAAACATTGCTCGCGATTGGATAATGACATTAAGTATAATCATCATAATTTATGGATTGAAAGAGATGAATAGCTGAAGATGTATTACTTCTACCTTGAATGTGTTTATCGATCGATGAAAAATTGAGAAGTTTCGAGCTAATGGTGTTCATTTAATGAATTGTATCAATTAGTGTTGAGTTGTAATGCATTCAGAACGCCCACCAGCCATGTTTCCATTGTTTTCCACTTAGTGGTTGAATAGTACCAATATTTGTATTCGTGAGAATTGCTTGGGGCCTAAAAATGGAGATACTTTGGCCTCAAAATTTCTGTCTAATTTGTTCACTTCGTCAACCAGCTCTATGAAAGCTCAGAAAGCTTCTATTCTAGAGACTTGTGTGAGTTATGAAACTTGTCAAGTTGCCAGCCCTATCGAAAATTAAAAAAGTTTTTATTAACATTTTGATTTGAAATCTGTTGACCTTATCACAACAAGAAATTGTGATATTAGGATCATCAAAATCAATCAATATCTGTTCTTCACTGAAAATAGTATCATTCTTTCTTGCCGATTGACAAAAATCTTCTATAAAATACTTATGTTCAAAATGTCTTTCATCAACTTCCATTCAATGGAACGGACGTTCTAATATTTCTGTTGTTACTTCCCTGTTATGTGAGAATGTATATTTATTGTTAAATATTTCTTTTGGTTAATAAATTATTATTAGTTATTTTTATTAATACTTTTTTGAGGATCTCCAGGGTTATTCTACTGTAGTTCCTCATATGATACTATCCGTAAATCTTCGAATGTAACTGATTGTATGCCGTATAGATTTCAGATGACATCGTAAAAAATAAATCTAGAGGGCTGAGGTCCAAGGACATTGATGGCTATTCTGTAGGACCTTTGCTAATAATTCATTGTCTTAGGTGGATAGATTTTATTTAACAACGTTACATTGTATGTTTGTTGCAGGTCAGGTAGAGAATGAAAAATCGATAAAAATACCATAGAAACAACTCTCTTCTAATCATCTGATTGCGTTACTCACGTGACAAGATCAGAACATGAATTCTGCCTTTTGACAGAAATGTAAGAATAAATAATATGTTCCTGTATCGGTATATTCAGTTCTGTCAATAAAATCTATTATTATTATTATTATCTGGCAAATGATTATACAAATTGACATTCAATGCATTTTTCTGATACTTTGATAGTCTATGCTGAGGTGGTACGAGCAGATGCAAATTTCATGTTCTATAGTCACGGATATCCATATGTCTGGTAAAGTCAGATTTCTTTCTATGTATTTCTGAAAAATTATTATGAATAAACAACGAAGGTGAAGGTAAAACGCCGATCTTTATGAATGAAGACTCACAATGTTTCCTAGTAGTCAGCATTAAATTTTATTCTAATGATCCCTTTCCGCAATAAGAATACTCTCACAGAATGTGATGAATTTCACTATTAAAGTAGCCCATAAAAATTTAAATGTGAGTGGAACAAATCAAAATATGCACTCTTCAATGCATCAAGATCCAAGCATTTCCTAAGAACGCAAAAATTATTTTTGGGTATTTTTTTGACAATTCTTCCACTTGGTCAACAATGTTGTTACTGGAAAATTTTATTTCTTTTGTTTTGTCTCATTAAGTTTCAATTGATTGGCTGTAAACCATCTATAAGCAGGGTCCGAATCATCATTCATCTTCTCTGTTAAGTTAATTACTGTTTTGTCGGATGCAAAGAGTACACATTTGTATGGTAACATGCATTTGCTAAAGAGGTAAAGCAAGAATGAAATTGGCGAAGAACTCCATATTTCTGCGTTTTCAAGACATTCAATAACAACTAGATTAATCACTTTTTCAACGTAGTTACTTCTAAATCCAAACTGGTATTTGATAAAATTATCATTTTACACGAACTAATGAACTAATTAATTTTTTAAATTGATGGAAGAGGCTGCAGGAATCTCAACGAGTTTTCTTCAACGAGAGATAGAGTAGATGTGGGATTTTCAGCAATACCTGCAAAAAATAACTGAAGGTTTCAATGGAGATGTCAGTTGCATGTTGTTATAAAGGTTTCCGTTTGAGTTGATGATTTATAACACGCCAGCTGCTCTTCTGTTTGTTGCCTGAATTTGTAATGTATTTATTATACGAATTTTTTTCGGAATTGTTCACTGGAAGGTAGTTATTGTAGATTAAGTAATCATCAGGACTTTCCGTATTATCAATAATAGCTTCAATGCACAAACAAACACATAAAAAATAGACCTACGGAGTCAAAATTCCTACACAACAACAAAATATTAAATGATAAGAATAAAATCGACAAATTCGAAGTACCCTTCTCTCCAAAGATGGAAAATATGAGACAAAAATCTGACAGAAAACAACTACTTCCCTGGCTAATGCCACGACGGATATTGAACTACATCTGACAGATATTTGTGCAACGTTCTTCAAAGAAGACTCAGTTGCAAGTGCTTATTATAGACAAACAAAAGATTATCCTTAATTTGGCTGCTGGGGATGACCACCTGCAGACATGTTTCGAGGTTGTTGCCTCTCATCAGTGCAAGGGTAGGTGCGACAACTTTGAGTTATCTTGTCCCTGCCAAATATTACTATAATTTCTGACTTTGAAAAAATGTAATCTTGAAAAACAGACAGGTACCCGTGTTCTAATTATAATCTTTTGTTAATTTTAAATTTCACAGAATTATGTCTTGATTTAATTAACAGGTTTCTGATGTTTGGTTACGAAATATTAAGATTGATTAGTTGTAGATACTAATTACATGCGAGGTATCAGATGATTGGTATGGATTATTTAAAAAAAACTGTAAAGTGTGCTGCTGCCACTGGTTCACCATTACCATTCATATTTTGATTGTGTTTACTCATTTCCTAGCTTCATTCACATAATTTAGTTGATTAAGTTAAGTTACCAACTTCAGGCATTTGGATTCCTCTCAAAATCAAGAACACTACTACTACTACTCACCAGACTGTCAAAAACTGAAAGTAAAATGCTTCTAGTATACAAAGTAATTCAGTTAAGTGAAATATGGTATACTTTTCCTCTAATTGAAAAAAAAGTCTATGAATCAGTTTTTATGGCTTCTACAAATCTGAATTCGTTCAAGAAACAAAATCAACCATGCATATAGGTCGATGGAAATGCCATCAGGTCACTAGGCGAGCAAGGCAACGCGATATATCAAAGAGTACCAAGAGAGGTGTTCTTTAATAATTAGGATAGAGATCTTGACATCTAGAATGTAGTAATCGAGCTTGTAATTATTTGCTCTTTATTGGAGCATATGCAAATCTTCACATTAAATCAATTTATGTGCTACTTACTTCTATAAAATTGTGAGAGTTTCCATTAAGAGTGGCAATGAAAATAATCCCATGAAATGGTTATGGCACAAGAAAGCAATTTGTTGGATGGTTTGATTCCAGTTTATAGGTTATTCGATTACAATTACTCCTAATGACTTGAGATAATGTTTTAGTTGAGGTGAGATGAACGGGATTTTGTGACCAAAACCAATTTTTAAGTAGGGTAACTCCCCTAATTTGTCGTTTCTCACCATATGTGTCACGTAGTGATTTAATTTTTTTTACGGTTTCGACCGTTTATGCAGATTGAAAAATGTTAGAATTACCTATAGTCTCAAAAACTTTTGAGGAACTCTCGTGGATATTCCAAAAAATTACAGGCCCATTTCACTCATCACAAAGTTCATTGAAATTTTTGAAAGAATACTGAGAAATAGGCTTTCTAGCTATGTATTTAATTTCAGAGGGAATTAGATTGAGAACTTTGCAAACAACATACGAAAATGATCTTTGATATGAGTTTGAGTTATGTTTTGGTATTATAAGGGTGTCCGTTTTCCTTATATTTATGATCTGTACGTCAGTTCTGAATCTAATTATCTTGTATAAAAACAGGGTGACCCAGGGGTGTGTGCATGGTCCATAACTTTTTTTCTATGCAAGCAATCGACTTGATTTTTTTTTCAATCGATAGGTTCAACAATGAGCACATTCTGAAAATATGTTCATCGATATACAAGATGTTTCAAAATAAAATACACGACTACGTTCAATTTTTTTTAAATGGCAACCCTCCATTTTTATTCCATTTTTGGATTCGCTACTAAATTGTCAATATAACGCACCCTGGTTTCATATACCTATCTGCAATAGTTTTTGACTTATACCAATTTATGTGTCAAAATCGCGTCGTGCATGGACCCACAGAAAAATTCATAATTTCAGAACCTTTCAAGATAACTCAAGCTACTTTTTCCCAGACTATTCCTCAAGCTTCAGAGCATCTTTTGAAATGCTGGCGAACTTGAAGTCAATGTTCCATCGCCTACTACGATTTTTTTCAAATAACGGTTTACAAATGGCAATACTAGATTTTTTCAAATGCAACATCCTGTATTTTATTACACCATTACATGGCATTTTCTAAGAGCTTTTCGTCAATATATCATTTGTGGGGTCTACTTTGTGTAGTTTGCGAAATATGTTGAAAATAAGAAATGTGGATGATTTTTGAGGAATCTAGTAGGCTGCTTTCGTAAGATTTGACACATTCTTAAAATTATGGAGAGAATATGTTTTTGAAATTGTAATATAAACAGGAGTACATTACAAAGAAAATAATTCTAGTAATAGTTACAGTTACAGGAAAGAGTGATTAACAATAAACCATGTAAAAATTTTGGGGAAAGGCCACTTATAAATGCTCAAATAGGTCCCCATCATGTTCCACACAAGCCGCTACTCTTCTTGTGAATGAGTCCCGAACTCTAGCAAGCATTGCTCCATTAGTTGAACGGAAGGCTTCCGTGATCCTATTTTTCATATCGTCTGCAGTTGTCGGACGATCTCTGAAAACCCTTTCTTTCACGTACCCCCAAAGAAAGAAATCTAGAGGCGTAAGGTCTGGGTATCGCGCGGGCCAAGGAATAGTACCTCCTTGGCCTATCCAACGAGTAGGATACGATTGATCTAAAAATTCTCGAACTATACTATGGTTATGCACCGGCGCACCATCGTGCTGCAACCACATGGTTCTTCGGGTATTCAAATCCACTTCTTCTAACATTTTCGGAAGATTTTCGCGAAGAAAACGTAAATATCTTTCACCATTTAGCACATTGTCGAAGAAGTAGGGACCAATAATGTGATTTCCAATAATTCCTCCCCAAACATTAAGCAACCATCGCTGTTGGTGGTCAAGGGTCCTCAACCTGTGAGGATTTTCGACTGCATAATAATGCATGTTGTTTTGTTTAAAGTATTATGATCCTCATCAATCATGCCATTCATTTGAATACAGAACGCAACTCTATTGGCAAAATCATCACCATACAATTCTTGATGTAGGTTCAGATGAAAAGGGTGGAACTTATGTTTCGATATTATTCTGTTCACTCTACTTTATGAAAAATCCGTTTCCGCTGCTATTTCCCTAGTGCTTACGTGAGGATTTTCCTGTAGCATCAATAAAACTTGCAACTCATTTTCCTCATCAATTCGACCACCAACAATTTCCTTTTGAGTATAAGACACACTACCACTGAGTTCAAACTGATCTCTTAACTTTTGGAATGAAGACACCCATGGAGTTCTTGCTACCGGATATTTTTCATGGTAGATTCTGCTTGCTAATAAAGGATTTCTGTCAGCTTCGCCAATACAGTAGACCATATTCACTAATTCTTTGCGAGTGAATTTCATTTTCAACAATTTTACGTGTACAATTATTGACAGTACAAGGATGTCAAATTTTACGAAAGCAGCCTACTAGATTCCTCAAAAATCATCCACATTTCTTATTTTCAACATATTTCGCAAACTACACAAAGTAGACCCCACAAGTGCTATATTGACGAAAAGCTCTTAGAAAATGCCATGTTATGGTGTAATAAAATACAGGGTGTTGCATTTGAAAAAATCTTCTTATTGCCATTTGTAAACCGTCATTTGAAAAAAATCGTAGTAGGCGATGGAACATTGTTCGCCAGCATTTCAAAAGATGCTCTGGAGCTTGAGGAATAGTCTGGGAAAAAGTAGGTTGAGTTATCTTGAAAGGTTCTGAAGTTATGAATTTTTCTGTGGGTCCATGCACGACGCGATTTTGACACACAAATTGGCATAAGTCAAAAACTATTGCAGATAGGTATATGAAACCAGGGTTCGTTTTGTTGACAATTTAGTGGCGAATCCAAAAATGGAATAAAAAAAGGAGGGTTGCCATTTAAAAAAATTCAACGTAGTTGTGTATTTTATTTTGAAACATCTTGTATATTAATGAAAATATTTTCAGAATGTACTCATTGTTGAACCTATCGATTAAAAAAAATCAAGTCGATTGCTTGCATAGAAAAAAAGTTATGGACCATGCACACAACCCTGGGTCACCCTGTATATAGGTGATTTATTTTTCATGACTGCCGTGCAAGTAACGTACCTATATACTAAATATCATTCTAACACACATATTTTGCATTTTTTGCAATCGGCTATTTTGAAATGTTGTTAGACAAGGTCCATACAGTATGTCGCAATAGTTGATATGTGATAGTACAAGAGATTCACACAAAATAGATTTAGCTTTTGTATTCAGTATATCTTTATTGCTATTAATTAATTTTGTATTAGTCTTACATTTTCTTATATCATGGTTTACATGCTGATCAAAGTTGAGATCTGAATCTAAATATAAGTTTTTTGTAACATTGGTCAGACCAGGTAGCCGAGTGGTTGTTTTAGTCACTGACTGCCAGTCGGCGATGGTTCAAACCATGGCGAATGCAGAACTTTTTCTGATGGCCCAAGAAAGTGATAGAAATCGCACGTAAAAAGGTAAGACCTCGTTAATCCTTGCCTCGTACAAGTTTTGACTTCTGAGGGCTGCCGTTCGTAAGGGAATATGTTATTGTGTTAAAATGCGATAAACGAGATTTAAAAATAAAAACTATTATTTTCTGCAGTAGGAAAATGAAACTTCCATATGCCTAGCATACGTCCGATCTCTAAATTTTCATTTTTTGAGCTCAACAGTGATATACTTTGCAGTTCTTGAAATCCCAGAAAATCTGAAAGTGTTATATGACGGTCTAATATGTATGATTGTGAACAAGTTGTTTTTTGTTGATAATCAAACTATTGTGAGATTCCATGTTCAGTTGATATATATGTTAATTTGTGTACAAGTTTTAGTGTGTATACAAACCTGTATTTATAAATGAAACATTTTCAATTGAAATTCATATTTCAAATCAGTTTTTATCTAATATATTTATACTTGGCTGTTAATTTTTTTCTCAGAATCAAATAACTGCTATTATCATTTCGTTTCATTTCTCTTGTTAGAATTATTTGGGATACCCCTCTAACAAGCGTCAACTTCAGTGGGACATCCATGTGCTTATTTGCTACATGTGTAAGAATCACTGTAACATCTGCAAAAATAAACAATATTATATTTGAAAGTTTGGATACACCAATTCCAGGCAAATACTTTTCTAATAGTCCAAGATCCAAGGGCCGTCAGACATTACTTATTTTTAAACGAACGAAATGTGTACGATTGAGTAGTGTTAGTATGTACTATGTTCGCATGCCTACCTGCTAGCTTGTCCAGTTGACCATTCTTCAGATATTAGGGAATCAAGGTACGTGAAAACACTACTCACTTAGTTGAATTGCCAGTCTACAGAAATACTTCTATAACCCTTGGTGGATCAGTGGACAGATGGAGCGTTTTATTGTAGGCAGAAATGTTCCACTCGTAGAAGTAGAATTTGACATAGCTGTTTTTTTGACACCAAACATATCTACTTCCTCTGCTTTCGCTATGATTGAATATGCTGGTAGCAGAAGTAGATAAATGGTTGAAAAATGAAAATTCCTAAATCGTAGCAGAAATTGACAGTAGGTTGACATTGAAACTATGTCAACCTCGGTCAGAAATACTAAAAGAAAATTTTACTCGGAGACTATATCTGGGAGCGGAGCTCCGATAGGCTCCGCCCACCAGCGACTTTGCTTCGGCATTGGCCGGAGTAAATGTCAAGTTTATCTATTTAAGAAGCCCGTTTTGGCTGTTTTAGGCAGTCATCCGGGAGCCACAGACCAGAGTGTAGTTGTCCTACCGAGTGGTAGCCCGGGTGGCTCTGGTGTTATTAGTATTTCTGGCCAGGTCTTAGCTTCCTCTAGAAATCTACGGCCTGGCTTAGATAGATGAAGCGTCGTTGGTTAACACCAACAACATTAAGAAAGAATTCGACTGATCCTGAAAGAAGAGTTCCGGTGTTGCTGGATAATTGCGACGATGCTGCACTTGGAGACGCTTGAGCTAGCCGGATGAGGCAAGGAGTCCTCCAATTTCCGATCCAAGTGCACGCATTTGTTGACATGGCGCCCAACGTGGGGCGCCATGTCAACAAATGCGTGCACTCGGATAGTTGGAAGTTAGGACGCATTGCCTCTTCCGGCTAGCTCAGACCGCCTATCCGAAGTACAGCATCGTCGCAAAATCTCAGCAACTCCGGAACTCTTCATTTATTTGGGAAACCAGCAGGAACGCGTCTGACATACGAATTCTTTCTCGATATTGTTGGTGTTGCCAACCAACGAGGTTCCATTAATTCGCATGCCAGGCCGAAGATCGCTAAAAACCAGAAATACTATTTACACTTAACACTGAGCACTACTGAGCCATCCAGAAGTGAGGGCTTCTCTCCTGGGAATTGTCCGAGCCCTCGGGCGGCTCCTGGATGACTGCCTAAAACAGCCATTTGAGCCTTTATTTATACACTGGCCGAACATTTTAGTCGGCCAATGGTATAACAATTTACTGGTAGGCGGAGCTTATTAGAGCTCTCGCCTCCAGATATACTCTCCGAGTATTTTTCCAAACTTCAAAAACTTTAGTATTTCTGGCAGATTATGACAACTATCGACTTAATCACTCTTCATTTCAGTTTGGTTGTGTTTTGAAGCTCAAAAAACTTCACTTACTCACATCGAAACGATTTTAGTAGTGAACAGCCTCTAGTTGAAATAAATATGAGTGTTACAGGCGTAATTAAAGTTATAGTTCAAAACAAGAAGATGACAGCGATAGTAGCGAAAGTTCAAGAACATCAGTGGAATGACTTAGAAATAACATTGTGTCTAATCGATTTTGGTATGATGAATAGAGAAAAATTGTTACATAAAAAAAAGTTATTTTTCAGTTCCTATTTGTTCCCAACCTTCAAATATGCTCTCAGTTTTTAAAGATATTGCACTAACTGCTGCCTGGAAAGTGGGAGGCGTGAAGGTTTAGGAATCACTTCTTCATAACAATTTTTTCATTCTGAAAAAGTATTCTGAGTGAGAATTATTCAAGGAATTCACATACATGATAAGTTTATTATTGTATTTGAAACATTCCCGCCTAGATCTAATCTTCGAATAGATTACATGTAATTGGTCCCGCCTACTTCCATTGTCTATTTGGGCTGAGGTAGTTGTTAATGCAAGCAAATCATTCATTTTTAATGTATCATTTATAATAATGAAAACACTATGTGAGTTACAAACTTTTTACAGAGATTTAGGAAATTTTTGAATAATCTGACTTCTATTGGAAACCATGAAATTACGTTTTTATGGTACTCTACTTCTACTAGTAGATGTAAACTCTAGTGGACAATAAAATGCTGCTTGAGTATCTGGCTACCACCCCGGAGCTCAGAGTTCAAATCTCGTCTGAAACTATTTTTTTTCTTTTTTTTAAAACCCAGCAGACGCATCACACTAAGGTTAGCCATCTCGGTTGGAAACGGCTTCGACTCTGGGAAGATTTTTGTTCAAAAAGAAATTTAAAAGAAAACAGAATTTTGGTAAATAATAGATTTTGTTAAGATTTCCTTATGAGTAAAATCCCAGGGCCTTCAGACATAACTTATTTTTGAAAAGATGAAGACTTAGGTTCTGAGTAGTATCTCATGTTCTTTTAATACCAGCGTGTTTGTGGAGTTCGCTCTGTGACTCCTGGGCAGGTACCAGGTGAGAAAGGTAACTAAAAATAAGAGTTACCTAACTTAAATTTGTGTGGCTGATTTTTATGTATGATTTGTTGAATAATTTGTGGAGCTTCAAAGCGCTTGACAAAAGTTCTGGTCTATGGAAAGCGTCTGACACTTTTTAAATTACTTAAGAGTAATATTCTACAAAATATACATAAAAATCAGCCATACAGATTCGAGTTAGGTACCTGCCCAGGTGTCACAGAGCGATCTCCACAAGCACGCAGGTATTAAAAGTACATGAGACACCACTCAGAACCTAAGTCTTCATCTTTTCAAAAATAAGTTATGTCTGAAGGCCCTGGAATTTTACTCATAAGGAAATCTTAACAAAATCTTTTTCGTACTTCCGGGCCTAAAGTGACAACTTCACTCCCTTGTGACAGGTACTAAAGTGTCACATTTAATCCCTCCGGGATTAAATATTGACGAAACTCCCGGAACGATTAAATCACAAACAAACGAATTTAAGGGATATTTCTTCTCTTCAAAAAAGCTAATAATTTTGGAAATTTACTTATATCAATATCTTCTCTAATGTTAATAACCGATTTCAGCATTGAGTAATGTGCCCAGAGAGTTGAGGCACAAACCGCTTTTGATTTATCATCGAAGTAGACTAACAGCGCATTTTCAGTAGGTTGTCTCACATTTTTTAAGCGGCACCACTTTTTAAAAGCATCGTACTGCTGCTCGTATAGTTTTCTAGATTTCGGTGGTAACAATTCTTCACCTACTTCGGCTGCTCTTTTATCAATATCAGATACACCTTCTTCACTCATGATACCAATAATTATCAATAACAATGTTTCTTTACAATGACACTAGTAATGACAATGTTTCTAAATTATAACTGTCACAACGCAATGTTACTATGGTAACTTATTTTAAAGACAGTTTATTAAATGAGTTGAAGAGAGAAAAAACTGATTGAAATTATTGAAATAATTAATAAAATCATACCGGAAGTACGAAAAGTATCGTATATACCTTGCGACTGAAGTACATTTAATCCTTCAGGTAAATTATGGCCCTCCCTGCGGTCGGGCCATAAACTTTACCTTCAGGATTAAATGTACTACTTCAGTCCCGCGGTATATAATGTACTATTATTTACCATAATTCTGTTTTCTTTTAAATTTCTTTTTGAACAAAAATCCCCCCAGAGTCGAAGCCGTTTCCAACCGAGATGGCTGACCCTAGTGTGATGCGTCTGCTGGGTTTAAAAAAAAAGAAAAAAAAATGTTGTAGACGAGATTTGAACTCGAAGCTCCGGGGTGGTAGCCAGATACTCTGTCCACTGATCCACCATGGGTTATAGAAACATTTCTGTAGACTGGCAATTCAACTAAATGAGTAGTGTTTTTACGTACCGTGATTCCCTAATTTCTGAAGAATGGTCATCTGGACAAGCTAGCACCACTCAATCGTACACATTTCGTTCGTTTCACAATAAGTAATGTCTGACGGCCCTGGGATCTTGCTCTATAATGGCTTTCATCTATTCTAGATATTACAGTCATATCAGATTATAATTTGATATAGCAGTAATGGGAACGACAAATTGAACACATTTGAGAAGAAAAAATACCGATAAAAACGTTTATACCAGCAAGAAAAACATAAATATCAATAAACATCAATTGATATATACAAATGGATTGTACTAAGTAATAATTTTCACTAAGGGTAATGTTTTTCGGAATTATTCTTCGAATTGATCAATTTTCCAAAAATTGTATTTGTTACATTTTCTGTAGACTTCATAAATCCCAAAAAAATATCAAAATATAATTAAATATTATCAGTTTTAGAAGACACAGAATCGTTGTCTTATCTTGTGTGTTCTCAGTTTCAGCGATAAATTATTTCCACTGGATCACATAATGAAGCTTAAGCAGTCCTGGTATGCCATTAGTTTGAACTGTCGAAACAATCTGACATCTAGCCGTAAACATCGAGAGTCAGTTCTACCTGAGTGCGACGGTCCTTCTCACTTCGGTGTTGTCCTTACACATTTTTTCTTGTCCTCGGGCGTTGTAAACTTCAGCTCTCCATACTTTTAGCGTGTTTGAAGAAATTTATTTGCCAACCTCTTTGATGGCTATATAAAATAACAACCCTATTAATTTGAGACCAGTGTTGCCAAAAGCTTAAAACAACATTAAATCGGCATTTTATTTGTTCGGGCGCTAAGAGTTCTTTATTTTTAGGACGGCGCTCTGAAAGATACTTGAGACTAATAAAACTCGAGTGGTGGAGAGAGTATAAAAAGTGAATTAGCACTGACTTGATGATCTTATTTGAAGCGAGATTTCGAGTGTGGCCGTCGTGACAATAATGGCCGCATGTTGACGGAAACAAACATTTAACCCAATGGAAAACTTGACAAATTGGGGAAGTGGTCCTTGCACATGCGTCAACCGAATCAGAAGCACGATCATGATATAGCTATTTATGATACAAGTTCGTAAAGTAGGACTTTTTTGTATGAGCGTGTACAAAAAAGCCCTTTACGAAAGTGTTTCATACAAAGTTTTTCGCTATTATATTGCCAAATTGTAGCAATTATATCGTTAATTTGAATATTTAATGACATGAATTGTCGTCATATTATCAAATAAAGACTTCCGAGTTATATTTGACGAAAATTACTGTATTTTTCAAAAATGCATAAAGGTATGAACAGTTTGTAAAAAAATACTTTACGCACAGTTGACGATTTTACGCACAGGTTATTTTTTTACGTACTTTTGCGAAAAAGTATTTCTTTACGCACTGTCAGCAGTGTTGTAGTTGTGTAGTTGATTTTCACCTGTTGAAACTCAATATATATGATTATTTCTAATCTAAAAACATAGAATTTTTCCACTTCTTATAACAATTCTTGGAGCTTCTATGTCCAGGAGCCAGTGACAGATTTCCATGACCAAGTTCCTCTCAAGCGAAAATTAGTGGAATGCATCAGAGAGTTATATTATAAAGCTTCGTGAACGTCAGCTGCGGTTCCGTGGGGAGGATGAGCGGTGGTAGCCTCCCACGCACAAAGAAAGAGAAATGTATTCAATTTTGTTTTCCTACCTGAAAACATGTTAAATTATCACTAAAGCAATATCTTGAAGAAAGAAAAAATCAGCTGACTATAGCATGGTGTACTATACGACAGCTAGTTGGTGAACACAAAAAAGATTGTAACTTCTATGATTTCCTCTCAAATAAAATTTTATCTTATATTCGGAATGCGTCAATTTAACATGTTTCCGGGAAGGAGGACATAATTGAATATATTTTTCTTCTTTGTGCGTAGGAAGCTACTGTGCTAATCATCCCCCCCCCCACCAACGGAATCGCAGCTGACGTTCACGAATCTTTATAATACAACTCTCTGATGCATTCCACTAAATATCGCTTGATAGGAAATTACTGACCAAATTATTACCGGGCTCCTGGACTATATGAAGATTTGGAACTTTGCACTTTTTTATTAAAAATCTAAGACATTGAAAAATGAGAAACGTAACTTATGCAATCAGATTTTTTTGTATCATCAATTTGTTTCTTCATTGCTATAGTTACATAACGATGTATATATTTTTTAAATTAACTTCCATTGTCTAAATAATTTTTATAAAAAATGCACTGTTAATGAGATTTCTTATAAAAATTTTTCGGTAATATCATCTATGATGTCAATAATTGCTTTTCGTTGCCAAATATTAGTATGAAGGTACGAAAGGTTGAAGGGCCACAAAGAATAAAATAAATTTATTCGCCTAATTCCGTCTTCGCAACTCGAAATTAGTTTAATTTCGACTTCACAACTCGGAATTAGTATAATTCCGACTTGACAACTCGGAATTACTATAATTCCGACTTTACAACTCGGAAATAGTATAATTCCGACTTTACAACTCGGAATTAGCCTAATTCCGACTTCACAACTCTGAATTAGCCTAATTCTGACTTTAAAACTCGGAATTAGTATAATTCCGACTTTACAACTCGGAGTTAGCCTAATTTCGAGTTCATAACTCGGAATTAGCTCAATTCCGACTTCGCAATTCCGAATTATCCGACTTCGCAACTCGGAATTAGTATAATTCCGACTTCACAATTCGGAATTAGTGTAATCATTGCGATTCCACGAGTTGGCATTGATGGAGTTACGTGAAAATGTAAACTTGAACCTTCCAGCGAGAACTTTGAAGATTTAATACAGCTGATGGTTGGCCCTAAGCTCTATGAAAAAATCTACCAATTTTAGATATGCTATTAATGTGAATGAACGCTAGGCGGTAACACTAAGATTTTTGGAAAATGTATATTCTACTCATAGCTTGATGCACCAGTCCACCCAACATAATGCATATTTATTTTCTAACATCATCCACAATACGTAGGAGTCCGCAAGGAGTGCAAGGACATACTGGAGGAGTTTCTGTTTTTTCTTTGTTTCTAAATTAGGTACACACAGCACCGACAATGTTGCCAGCAATGACAACAAAACAGAAACCCTTTAAAACGCATTCCAACAGGAAGTTGCTGCAACACATCACGTTTTGTTGATGAAAAGTTTCAGATTTGTTGTTGAATTTTTGAAGAAAATGTTTTGTTTCTGTTTTGTTGGTTTGATGTGGACAAAACATAAGAAATGAAAATGTGTTATCCTTTTTTTTTAGTGGATAGAATGGATTTGTTGTTAAATTGTTGTAAATCATTGAGTTTATGTTTTTTTCTGTGTTTTTGGTTTGATGTGGACACGGCTTTGTTGGAAACGTGTATTTTTCCTTTTTGTAATGGAAATGGGAACGCGAAAAGTTGCTGCAACTAAAAACACAACACTTTTTGTTGATGAATAGTTTCAGATTTGTTGTTAAATTGTTGAAAAACATTGATTTGATGTTTTGTTTCAGTATTGTTGGTTTGATGTAGACCCAGCATAAGAGTTGAACACGTATTTTTTCCTTCTTTTGATGGAAACGTATCAATTAATGAAATAAAAATCTGTCAGATTAACAAGATGAAACAATGTAATGATTAATAATGAAAGTTTAGCCAAATAGAAAAGTTGAAAAGCATAAAACTAGCACCTTTATTGCGATTTTCTCTCAATAAAGTATGCTCTTCTTTTCCATTAAAAATACTTAACAAGTGCGGAAAGTTATACTTTCCCGCACGCTACTGCCGATGCCCAAACGACGAGAAGCGGAGTACGGCAGGAAGCAGCGTGCGGGAAAGATGTTTCTAATAATATTGAGTAATAACTGTATACACAAATACATAAGACCTGACGAGTATGAACGTTAGGGATCAATGTTAACAGTTTTACTATAATTCCAATGGTAACGCAATGATTTAATTTTTTTATTTCCTAATATTGATATTGAATGAGTTAAAATTATTATTATTGTTCAAGGGTCCGTATCAGTCAGCGCACGCGGGACTCGCATCACCCGCTTTTAGCGCTATTTTCGCCTCTGGATTAAAATTCTAAATATTGGTGGTGGAGTTCCAGGACGATATCTTCAATACTTTTTTTTCAAAGAAAATTCAATTATATCCACGCATATTTTAAATTTGTAGTAGCTCGTTGCCTTACAAAAAAAAAACCTGTGGAGACATAATTTATCATTCCAACCGAACGCAGTATATGATGATACTGAAAAGTGGATACACGTTCACCCGCAGAGCTCTGAAAAGATATCTATAACACAGAAAACCCCTTTTCATTGTCGTCTCGGTCAGCCCATTAACCACATTGTCATCCATTGCTTTATATCAAGAACCCATAAACCACCTGAAGCGTAGGAAGAATTTATAAGCCGAATACAAAAAGAAAAAATGAACCGTCACTATCACAGGAAACTATTAAACGTACCACGTGTACAGCGCCTAAAGGCTAACCTACACGGACGAGGATATACCGGGTACGCGTGCGTTCTTCCTCTTTTTCCCGACCACCGGCGAAAACAAAGACAAAGCTAAAGACTTAATATCCGTCTATTTATACAATATGGTCATTATTTAAGGATATTGTAATACATCATCGTACACGTGCTGAACAAAATCAATTGTGCCGGGCTGAAACTTATTATTACAGCTCGACACAATGGCGGTGGGTGTCTTGAATGAACTCCAACACATCCATAGTGCCATGGATGCAAATTACCGCAGGTTCCTTACGCCGTAAACAATGGGCAAACGTTCGAGCTTTCTGTGATTTTTTTCACGGGGTACGCCCATGGACGCGCAGACGCGTATTCGGCTTCGATTGCAGGTGGGGATTTTTTCTTGTCGGAGATAAGGCCGGATCGACAAGTGCTTTGTTGTCTTTTGTATTTTCATCGCCTCATTATGGAGTACCGGGGAGTTGGTTTATTGGTTGTTAATCCTTGTAATTAACAAGGCCTTCAGACGTACATTGACGATATGTAGAGACTGTATTTATGCATGGTGATGCAGGTATTATTTTTGATTTTTGAAATAGTGTTATTTCGGAAAGTCATCAATAGATCAAGAGAAAATATGGATAGTTGTAAGTATTGTTTTGCAGGCAGTTTTTTTAAGGAACTTCCACAGTCTCTCATTTCCATTATTATTAAAACTGAATTTGACGAGCCAATCTCAGTGAAAGTGGAAAGCCGAACGGTATTTCAGATAAGCGTCGACCATTAAAATATCCAAAATATTGAAATAGGTGGCCAAATTTTTTGTAGTTTTCGTAAGAAATATCATCGAGGAGACAAACTGTATTTCTGAATCTGAAAGGTTCAAAGTATGTTTCAGCGCTGAACTTCATTAGAAAGACTTAGAAATAGAATATGTGCTACATAAGATTAACTTCGCCTTTTGTTTTCTACCATTTCTATAAATTTGAAGTAAATACCTACATTTATTATAAATAAAGCTGTAGACAATTAAGGCGAAAAAATTCATTATCAGAGTTATGAAAACTTAATAGGGGATCGTTTCTGCATATCGGATTTTCACGTAGGTCACGTAGCCAACAATATGTCGGCCACTTTGAAAAATGTATTAAGATTGGGCTGAAAGTGGGGTTATTTAAAAAAATATCAACAAACTTAACAGATTTGAAAAAGTTTCATATATCTAGGAAACTTGCCATTTTTTCGACATTTTTTCTTTATAGAACAATGGTGTTTTTCTTAGTCATTTGAGAATCATTATATGCTTATTCAATGAATAAAGTGGAACTTTTTAGCTTTATTCTCAAATGATAGCGCAAAATGGAAAAACTAGTTTTCAATATGACTTTTGCTGTTTTAAATTTAAATGGTCACATTTGACCAATTTTCTCAATGGAAAAATAACGAAAAGAGTATATATTCCGTAGTACAACGTCGAAACCCAGCTACTTTAATTTTAAAATTTCCTCAAAAAATTTCCTTTTCACTTCCGCCAAATAAGTAATATTTTTGAAAATTAGGTAAAATATGTTTTTAATTTTGACACTGGCAAATTTATCATTCGATCATGAACGAAGTATTGTTTAATTCAAGGCTAATTTGACTTTATCTTTGAAAACAAAGAAATTTCGTCCAGGACAATGTAATGTTTGGAGCGCTATGAGTGGATTTGTTTCATTTGTATTGATTACAATTTAAATTAAGTGACTTCAGAATGATTTTGATTGGCTAGCCTTCAGCAGTCTAATAGACATCTTGTACCTCTTTAATTTTACTATTATTTGTTCCTACTTCTAGTTCCTAAAACCAATCTCAAGTTTCCACGTTGTACTGCGGAATCCATATTGTTTTCCATCTTTGTTCATAAAATTTGATTGCTGTCGAGAAAATTGGTCTATCGTGGCTCTTTAATTTGAACCAATGAAAAATTGCAACAACTTGAGTCATATAGAAAACCAGATTTTTTTAAATTTTGATCTAACATTTGGGAAAAAATATTTCTATCTCTTATTACTTGAATAAAATCATTATGATTCTTGAAAGTTTTTATTAAATAAAAAAAATCCAGGTTTTCAATGAATAAAAAAGTTCAATTTTCTATCATTTCAGGAAGACACTTGAAATTAACCCAATGTGACATTTTATTAATACTTCGGAATCGAATGCACATTGAGACCCTTTCGATATAACAATGTGAAGTTGAATGGACTGGTACTTATTTGTAAATGCCATTCACATTCTGATTCTCCTGTATGTCAAGAATAAAACAAAGCTCACCATGTTGTAAAGGGAAATATACTCAATTGAGTTGTTTTCTGTTAGATATTACAAAAAATTTTCATCGTAGGTGTTTCTCCATTTCCAGAGGAATCATGTATTGATTCAATTTTCAATTGAGAATGTTTCCCTTTACAACATGAATCCTTTCCAAGAGAGGTTATCTTGTACGATGGAAAATAGCAACAAAAGTTTATCTTTCAGTCGCAGATGATTCCACAACTGACCTTATGAACATCCTGTTCATATTTTCGTAGGTAATACCACAAGTGTATTGGTGATTATCGAAATAGCAATTCCTTTGAATTTGAGAATTAAATTATGTTGCTTGGCAACCACACGAGCGCTTGCGCGAGTGTGGTTGCCTAAAGCAACATAATTTGATTCGAAACCGAGAAGGAATTAACGATAATCGCCTATAACACGAGTTGTATTTGTTAAGATTATTTCATGAATAAAATCGAAAACATTTTTATTAATTTACTATTCAATTTAACTATAAACATTAATCCCGCATTTAGTTCTGAAATTATGCAACTAACAAAACATTTACTTGGTATCTATTTCAGTTACAAATGACAGAGCGCGTCATTCGTAGTTTCGTCATAAGTCTACTGCTGAGGTTATGTTTTGATAACATTTTGATTCAGTGATTTGATTAATCAACGAGTATGCAAAATTTGTCGAAAATTGAGAAGTTGATATGAATTAATAGTGAGTGCTAATTTAGTTTTGGTCAAAGTTTGGTGTTGTCATTATAGCAGCTTGCTAGTGGTAAGTTTTTGTTTTGATAATAACCAATCAAGAATCGAACTACAAAATCGAAAACACATCATATTCATATTCAGTAGCCAATCAAGAGCCGAACTACAAAATCGAAAACATGATGTTTTCATTTATCAACACAAAAATTTCAACCAATCATAACACGCTATTTTAGCATAAGTGAAATAATCAATAAAATCAAAGCTCACCATGTTTCAACATAAATAGAAATTACCTATACCTCAATATTAATTATTATTCTTACTAATGAATTACGGTTCATATGTAACAAATGCGTGAGTTGATTCCGTAGTATATACATTTCACAAACAAAAAAAGTTATCAAAACTTGTCTAAATCATAAAAAAAAAAACAAAATACAGAAATGAAGAAGAATCTATAATTCAAGTCCAATCCCCTGGACAGCATTTTCTTCGCAGCGAAATCAGGGGTGCAATTACGAACACTCGATCCGTAGTGAGTTTGACATATCACACATGGTCTTCAAAAGTGACACAAGTAAAAAAACTGAGATTTTGAGTTAATATAATGAAAATGTCTGATGAACACTCAGCCATGCCTCAATAGTGTATTAAATTACCTTCAAAGAGAACTTTTCATGGTTTAAAGTTATCGTCAATACACTTAAATCTGTGAAATCATTATCATTAGAGGCAACAATTTTCTGCAGTTTTTGAAAAATGAACTAATTCGAGTTGTGTCACTTTTGAAGTACATGTGCGATATGTCAGATTTTAGCAATTATGAAAACCAATACAATTCAAAATATATTTCAACTTGAATCGATATCAATGGTCTATATGGCAGATATAATTCCATTCTATCACTTTTCAAAGAAATTTCATAATTTCGATTTCATTTCGAATCGAGAACATCCATCGTTCTAGCCTACGTATCGTGACAGCTCTCGTATCGAGTGTTCATAATCCCAACCAGTACCTATCCTGGAAATGCAAAATTCTGTAAATGACTGAATTTACATTTCTACTCACCGTTCCGGTCCTAGAAGGGATACAGTTCCTGGTGGAAATAATAATTAGGCAATATTAATGAACACATTTGACTTAACTATTGAAGTAAAAATAATCAAACAGACACTACACACTATCAGAAGTACCTATAGAATATTTAAAGAATGGCGTCAACCAAATACAAATTCTACTTGACTCCCGACCCAACAAACAACTCTGGCCATATTGTATCGTGATGGTGATGTCATGCTCAATTTTGTTACCATCCTAATTCCTTCTATACCGACAAAAGCAATGAATAAAAAATTCGTCTTAATGTGCTTTGCAATTTTCTTCACATTTTGTGCCTCAAAGCGACACTAACGAGAAGACAATTGTGAACAATTCATAACATTTGGCATCACTAAGTAGTAACATTGATGTCTAAATGCAACTCATTTTGTTACCAGAATAATCAAGAAAGCAACATTTCCTAGATGTTTGTGTTAACCGTGTTTGAATTGCCAGATTCGTCGATAATCATCAGGATCGCACGGTGTCGGATTTTTCGATAGTTTCACCCTTGAACAAGAACTTTGCTGGTATCATCGAATCTCGAAATTTCTTAGCTTAGTTGATGACCTTCAACTTATTTTGCCAAGCAGCAATTATTCTTGAGAACTAATGGGCATACACAGCGATATTCGACAGTTTTCTAAAATATCCACCGGTAAATATATATATATATATATATATATATATATATATATATATATGCGCGCATCTTCTGGGTGTTCTGGGTGTTGTTCTGAATGAATTGGAGAGAAAAGTTTTTTTGTTAATTTATCCTGGTATATTTTTCGAACATAAATTTGATAAGAACATATCAGATATAGGAAAATAATAATATATTCAGTAATGAAATTAACGTGCAAAAATACTCCCTGGATATAGAATCCATCACTTCACTTCCTGAAGAAAGGTGATACGTCTGTTAATCAACCCACGCCGTTTCCTCATTAAATCGTGACGCATTTCACACGAAAAGGTAAAACGAACACACAAAGTACACAATATAATCAAGAATAGTTCGTAACCCCGCAGATTATGCAGCTAGGCACCTACGTACCACCTATAAATCACCGATGGTAACGACATTGCCCTCCTAATAGCAAATCCACGAACACAATTCCTGTAATCATCCTCCGAACAGATGTCTGAACATCTTTTGTGGTTGTAGACTTCCTGAATACGAAGAATTGTTATTTTGCCGTGGATCAACGACCCAACGGTAGCTGCAGAGGCCGCCTTGGGATTTCAACATAAGGGATACTCCCTCTAGTGTCGAATTTTGAAACTACACTTACGATACAATGGGGTTAAAATTGCCATAATTTTGACGTTTGACAATTGTTTATGTAAATTTTGTTGAATGGTTCGGTAGTGATTATTGGTATAATATAATGAAATTCTGTTACAGAAAAATCAGTGTTTCTAGTTCAGACCCTTACTGTTGTGTACCCCAATGTGACTCTTGGACAAAACGGCTATGTTGTACTGTCATAAATTTTCCTTTTCCGCGAAGAAATTACCGTAACTTTATGGTGCAGACTACACTAGGATTGAGCAAGTTTACGGGCCAGAAAATATGTCCTGAAAATATGAAAACCTGTGACTGACTCTATGCATGTTTGTTCTCTGCATTTTACCAAGGATATGAATAGGAATAAATATTTTCAAAAGCTTGTATTAACTATGAAGTATCTTCTTTTCCATTGTTGTGAAATAGAAGAAGAAATATTCGTTTAAATAGGTTTCCATAATTGTAATATACAATATTATTGAAAAGATTCATCACTGCGGGAGCCATTATTTTAAACTTGTAACTGTAAAAACCAGCTTTTATTTGCAGCGTAGATGATTATGATTGCATAGTTGAACGGGATTTTCAATTCTGAATAACATTTCAAAATAAAATTTTTCAAAATCACAAATGAGAGTATTTTTGGCACTACTTGTATACAAATGGCAAAGGACCCCGCAAACTCCTTATGGAATTTGGGTACCGGTGGATTTTTTTGAATTTTTGGTATGATGTAGTCCATGTAATTCTTAACCAATGTTACCATTGCGCCGACCCAAAAAAATGAGCAGTTTTGCAGCTAGGGGGCGTTGAAATCACCCCTTGCGCAGATTAGAATGTTTATTTTTGAGCCCGGTAACAATATTTTCACTTGTCTCATTATTGCTAATGTTGCACAATATTGTGCTGTTTTATATAAAAAATTCTCACCCCCTCCCCTTTTTCCCCCAACTCCTATTACGGAACGCAAAAAAAATATTTCTCGAGTTCCTTCAAATGTATCGTCGAATGTTTAAATATGCCTAAATAAGGAAAATAGCCGTTTTTTATGATTATCCCCCCACCCCCCAAATGACACAAAACGAAAAAAGTTCGATGGATTTTTGATATGATGCAGTTCAAGTTATTTTGAATAGAAATAAATCGGGTGACAAACCCCAAAAATGAACAGTTTTGATGCTACGGGGCGTTGAAATCATACCTTGCTCAGAGTAGACTATTCATTATTATAGGCGGAAACAATATCTCTAAGTATTTTTGTTTTATTTTATGCCGAACAATTCTGTAAACTTTCATAAATTGAAAATCTAAAACCTGCCCCTTACCCCCAACCCCTATTTCAAAACACGAAAAAAAAATAATTCAGGCACCACCTCAAATTCAAATTGTGGATGTCTAATTTTTATTTATTTTCAAGATTCGCCCAATTGATTGATATTCAAAAATCATGAACTACGCCCTACTAAGAAGTCAGCAAACTCCATCAATATTTTTCTGAAGGGACGGAAAGGTGATATTAAACAACTGTATGATTTCTTCAATTTGAGCTGATTAAAACATTTATTTTGATAAAGCATTTACAAGTAGTCGGGAATAAATTTTTTCGTGTTTTAAATTAAGGGTAGGGGTAAGGGGGAGGTTTTAGATTTTCATTTCATGAAAAATTACAGAATTGATCAGCGTAATCTAAACTAAAATACGTAGAGCTATTATTTCCGCCTATAATAATGAATAGTCCATTCTGAGCAAGGTATGATTTCAACGCCCCCTAGCATCAAAACTATTCATTTTTGAAGTTTGTCACCCAATTTATTTCTATTCAAAATAACTTGAACTGCATCATATCAAAAATTCAGAAAAATCCACCGAATTTTTTTCATTTTGTGTCATTTGGGGGGTGGGGGGATAATCATAAAAAACTGCTATTTCCCTTATTTAGGCATATTTGAACATTCGACGATACATTTGAAGGCACTCGAGAAATATTTTTTTTGCGTTCCGTAATAGGAGTTGGGGGGAAAAATGGGAGGGGGTGAGAATTTTTTTTATAAAACAGTACAATATTGTGAAACATAAGCAACAATGACAAAAATGAAAATATTGTTACCGGGTTCAAAAATTAATAGTCTAATCTGCGCAAGGGGTGATTTCAACGCCCCCTAGCAGCAAAACTGTTCATTTTTTTGGGTTGGCGCAATGGTAACATTGGTTGAGAATTACATGGACTACATCATACCAAAAATTCAAAAAAATCCACCGGGACCCAAATTCCATAAGGAGTTTGCGGGGTCCTTTCAAGATTTGATCATTCAAAATCAGGGTCTATAAGAGCAGAACTTATCGTCAAGAATGAATTTTTTTCTTAAAACGAACACAAAAAAATGGTTTACATATGTCGCCAAGTTAAGTGGATATACTGTATAATATGGAGGTTTACTATATAACAGTTTTTGAATCAACATATCCCTTTTCAAGTTCGTTTATAATGAGGCATTTTCTTTGATTATACAAACACAATCTCGTTATATTTATACTTTGAGGAATAGAAGAATGAAAATATATGGCACTACATTGAGGTCGCAATGCAATGAGCTTTGTTATTCCTCGTTTCTTCTGTTTTTCCATATAAAATTATATGGTCAGCAGTTCTCGACCACATCTTGAATTATCATTGCCATTCACATAATCCATGTAGTCTACTGTACTCAACCACATCCCAACCATTATTATCAATGAAGAAACAATCTGAAACATGTAAATTATCAATGAAAGTATTTTTACACACTTTTGACTTACCTCAAATACAATTGAGCAATATTATTAGTGATCCAAGGTTAGATCAAAGAGAATGACAAATCCAGGGTTTCTGGAAACCAAAGAATAATATTATCATTATTGTTAAACTGTCAAGACCCGTCGAAAAAATGTGTTTGCAAGATGATTACGATTTCTGCAAAGTTCGACCTAGAGGAATCACTTCACTTGAGTCTTTAACTGAATAACAAGTAGAAATATCTGAAAACAAACGCAAAATTGAAATATTGGGACAAAAGTCCCTCAACAATTCAAAACATCTAATCCCAAATAATATCTAATGTCGATGATTAAGGGTTATGTTACTCTATTGAAAGAAGTTCGACTTTTCGCCACTTTGGCACTGGCATCTAATTTTGAATTCCTAATTCTGTTAGTGGCAAAATATATGAACAAACTTTCCAGGAGTACTAAATATAAAAGTGGATATAAGAGTATATGGACGGTCTAGCAAAAAAGTAAACATATCAAGCGGACCTGCTAACTGTCATACACATGAGAAAGAGCATACGAGTTTATTGATCTAAGCATTCAAAGCTGATATTATTTATTCGGTATCGCCAACTGAGTGAATTATAACCTAAGTGGCCATGTATACCATGTGAGTGATATTTATAAATACACTTCAAGTAATTCCACAAGGATCAATTCTGGGCCTCTTTCTTTATTTAGTTTTTGCGAATGACCTGATCATACATTTAAACAGCAATAACAACACTGGCACACAGTATGTTATGCCGATGATACAAATATCTTGCTTGTTGCTGAGAGAAACTTGATTGTCTTGAAAAATACAGCTGAAAAAATGTATGAACTTGTTCTGAATTGGTCAGAAATGAATATCCTGAAATTAAACACCTCTGAAACCCGTGCAAGAGAAAGTTTCTGGTTTTTTATGTCGCTGTCAAATGCTTAACAGGTAAGCATGCTAGGTTTAACGTAATTATAGATGACAAATTGGCTTGGACTTCACATATAGACATCCTATGCACTAAATTGAGAAAAATGAGTTCCTCGTTAAGGTTTATGACGAATAATTGTAGTGAAATGGTGCTGCTGATCCTATACTATGCTAAGTTCCATTCACACTTGAAATACAGGGTGTCAATTTGAAAACTTCCCAACCTTAATATCTTCCTTCCAGTAAACAAAATGAGGAATCAAAGAAACAGGTCAATTTTATTTGCAAGAAGGACACTTTCAAGGACTATTTGTAGCCCTCGTGTTACCCTTAGAATTTTAAATGGAAAGGGGGGTCAAGTGGCACATCAGTTTGATTGGCGTTCATTTCTGTTTACAATTCATCAATAATAAACCGGTGTTGTACATCGACTTCTGGTTCCTACCTGATTTTTTCTCAAAACTTTTGAAATAGTTTCTAATTGATTGGCGTTGTCTGAGAGAGAATCGTTCTCTAAATAGAATACAAGACGCTCTTCCATGTTTTCTGCACTCACCATAAATTAGCAATAATTCTACTTTCTCATTTCGAGTAAATTTTTGCTCCATCGGAATGTTTTTAACAAGTTACAATTCTGTAGTATTGAATAAGTGTAAAAAACTGTAACTTTTTTGATAAAAGATGCTTTTTTTATTCAGCTTTCTTATATTTAAAGCCGCCTTCGTTGAAGAATATTCATTTTATTTTTAAGAACACTTTTAATAAAACCTGATTGTATTTTCGGTTCCTTTCGAAAATCTCCAAAATTTTTCATGCATATATGTAATCTGATAATTCATCATTTTTCAACATGTCGAAGTGAAAATAGCTTGTTGCTATTTGAGAAATTATGTTGAGTTTCTTTATGTGTATTTATCCGTTTTGGAAAAAGTTTTAATAATTGTTGAAAAATACGGAAAGCGCAATTTCATGGGATTTTCAATTTTCAATTGGAATTTATTTTCAAGCTTCCTCTGGTGACAGTTGTAATGATTCAAGTAACAAAATCATTGCTTTATGGAACTGATATATTTTATAAGTATCTTATAATGACGAATTAAGGAGTATTATATCACTTAGTGAGTTTGACTTCGACATTTTTCTGTTTGTAGAAAAATGTTTTCATAATATTGTCGTATAAATTTTTATACAACTCGCATTATAAAATTGAAGCTTGCTTTTGGCTTGAAATAGTTTCAAAATGCATTATAAGACCGATTTAAAACCGTTTTGAAAGAGTGTTTTAAGTGCTTTATAATGATTATATAGTTTCTGTATAACACCTTCAAGTTCTGCGGTAAAAAAAAGAGTTTTGTAACAGTTATATACAAGCTGTATAAAAGCTCTATAGTGTGATGAATAAAACAGTTTTCTAGAATAAATACAATTGCTTTATAAAATAAGTATAAAATTATTTTATAGTGTACCTATACAGGCGTCGCTTATTCGGTTATAAACAGTTTAGAAAGAAAAATAGTAGTATTTGGAACAAAAACGTTACAGAGTGTGCGCAATGAATAGTACGAGGATATCTAGTTAGCCTAGACCAGTTCCCTGCATAAACAAAATATTGCGTTACCATAGCAACGAACAATAACTTATTAGAAGTGACAGTGTAAAGTTTGACGTCCAAAAAGTAAACCAGAGTTACGCAATAAATTAAAAGAAAAAATATGTCCACCGAAATTGTGGAAATCGAAAAATTGGAGTATCAAGCCATCATCAAGTACCTGTATTTAAAAGGGTTAAGAGGTAAGCAGATTTACGAAGATATGCTTAATACCCTTGGTGATCAATGTCCTTCGTATGCGACCGTGAAAAATTGAACTGCAAGCTTCAAAAGAGGTAAATTTTCCATTGAAGATGATGACCGACCGGGAAGGCCAGTTTCTGTGTCAGTCCCCGAAAATATCGATGCAGTTCATGACATGATTTTAACAGACCGTCGAATTGGGCTAAAATGGATATCTGAAGCACTGAATATTTCATACGAACGCGTTCATCATATAGTTCACGTCAATTTGGACATGAGAAAAATTGCTGCAAAATGGATACCTAAATGTTTGAATGTTGACCAAAAGCGTGCAAGGGTAGTAGCATCGCGTTCGATCTGTGCTCGATTTGAAAACGTGTTACGTTTCAAAATGCTACGAGTATTACTGATCGAATTATATAAATCTTTCTTTCATTATATCATTCATTCTGGCACTTTAATAATTCTATGATACATTCAAAAACGAAGACAAGAAATGAATTAATAGTTTTATTGCTAGTATGGAGCCACAGTTTATATTCAGAAGTTTCGAAGTATCTTAAGTTGTCCATAGCAGGCCTTACGGTGAAACCTGGAAAATAAAGAAAACCTGTATTAGTGTTGGTGCATGAATCACTCTGTATATGTATATATATATTACGTTACCTCTAGGTACTCAGGGTTCACTGCAGCGGGTCAACGATCCTCTTCCAGCCTTCTGCTTCTTGTATTGCTGACTACTCCCTGCTATGCCCAGACTTTACGCTGTAATCCATGTATCTCCCATGTATCTCCCATGTGATTTCTGATTTCTGATTTACCTGAAACAATTTCAGAAGATTCCAAGGGCCAATTCAGTTCACAGCAAATGTAGCTGCCATCCAACCTTATTTTCTTGATCTCCCTGTATTTTCCAATAATTATCATTCGAATTTTAAACAATATTTACACAATATCCTGGGCTTGGAACAGATGTAAACATGTCAGTTGTCAGGTTCCATGAAGCAATCCATCAATCATCATGTCAAAAGGGCTGATAATTGCAAGTTGACAGATTGAGATTCTGTGACCTTACTCGGTCATTTTGCCGCAGATTTTCAACTGGAAAGGTCGTCTGAGGTCCATGTGTTGGCTCATAATCGCACTTTGCGGATTTTCTTCCAGTTTTAGTTGAATTTCAAGTAGAATTCGAAGTAGCTTGTGAATACAGGGCTACACACCGTTGTGGATTTGGTCATTCTACCTAAAATTCTCTTGGCAACTTCATAACCACTTGAAGGCCACACCCCAGCCAAGGTATGTCTCAGTTTCTCACCACTAGTTCCTTTTATTAACCATCCTTCATTCTTCAACTCGCTCTCTATGTTTACTAACCTGGGATATCGAAATCACGCCAAGTTTAAATCTTGAAACCCTTTCAGGCCTTTTTATTTCCCACGTGGAACACTTCAACTTCTTAGTAGTCCACCACCCATTCCCCCAACGGGTACACCTCATCCCTAAAGGGGTACAGACACCGACATTACACGGAACCTTGGGGCCCCCTTCATCTCGAATAAGAAGTGCTGGAACCCTACTCTCCTGACTGTCGCGGAAACCCTGCGTGCCTGGGAGAGCAACCCGAGGAGCTGGAGGACTGCTGCACAACTCAGATAAGCTTTATTACCACCTTCCACTCATTGCTTGCTTATTATTATTTGCATAATCATTGACGCTTGCTTTGCATGAAATAGCTATTCGCTTGTATTTTGCTACTGTACTATCATTACAGAATCGTGTGCACTTCTTGTATGGTCGATCATATAAAAGGTATCAGAAATTGGTTCTGTTGAACCACTGTGATATAAACTATAATTATTATGGTCATTTCTATTCATTAATTTTATATTGTTTATAATTGTCGAGACATCCACTGTCAAGTGGAGGTAGTTAAACTCCTCCCCCATTTCTTCTTCTTAAAATCAAAACGGCCTCAGGTCGCTCAGGCTTGCGGGCCACTCGACTACTACCATTACCCAAAATATCAACGCCCTCTTGTGAAGCGCAATACACACTCTCACCTAGTTTGGTTTTCATTTCAATCACCCACCCCATTAGCCTGGCATAGAAAAAACCCCTTGCCACCTTCCTCTTCCACAACGAAGAAGGCAGGTAGCAAACGATGTAGACTTCTTAAACCGAAATGTTACTATGGATGAGACTTGGGTACATTTCTACGATCCAGAAACAAAGCAACAATCGATGGAATGGCGACACTCCGGTTCTCCAAGACCTAAGAAGTTTCGTGTCCAAAAACCTGCTGGAAAAGTTCTTGCTTCAGTTTTTTGGGATTGCCATGGAGTAATCATGATTGATTTTTTGGATAAGGGTAGAACAATAATTGGAGATTACTATTCGACATTGCTGACCACTCTACGGGAAAGAATTAAAGAGAAAAGACGCGGAAAGCTATCCAAAGGCGTTTTGTTTTTACAGGACAACGCCCTTGCACGCAAATCTCACGGTGCCACGCAAAAAATTCGTGAATTACTAGAACACCAGATTTGGCTCCGTTCGACTATCATCTCTTTCCTCAACTGAAAAAAAGTTTAAAAGGTCGTAACGAGGAGGTAATAAAAGCTGTGATGGTCTGGTTTGCAGAGCAAGAAGAAACTTTTTTTTTAAAGGTCTAGAGACGTTGCAGGTTCGCTGTAATGAATGAATCCAATTAAGAGGAGAATATGTTGAGTAATAAAATATTTTGTCATTGAAATTTTGTTTGGTTCTATAGTAGGCTAAGAATTTTCCAATATATCCTCGTATATAAAACATTTTTATAATAACCATTTAGTGCCAAAGTTTGCATTCTTGTGAAAACTTAAAGAGCTGAATTGTTACAAATTTCCGCATTATAAAATTTTCAACTGAGAATTATATTACGTTATAATTATTTCCTAAGTCCTTGAATCAGTTGGATAATACCCTAGAAGAAAATAAAAAGTAGTGGCCATTTCAAAAGAAATGTGAAAAAAAGTATCTGCGGATCCTAGATGATTGTAGTTTTGGTGAACTCAATGAATCCAAATCAACTAGATCTCCGTCATATTCAATGAATTTTCTATTTTGGAAAGTAGCTTTGTCACGAATTCGATGCACTTTCGGATAATCAGAAAAAATATACAGGGTGTCATTTGAAGAAAAAAGTTTGGAACACTTCTGGTGAAACCAGAAGTGGTAAATTCTCAGATATGGCGTCAAAATAGGCGTATTTGAGTACTAATAGTGACATACCAAATTAGAAACCTGTACTTTTAGAATAATAAAAATGATTCATATTGAAGTGCGATGATTGCAATGTGTATATACCAGACAAGACCCAGTTTTCATTAGTGATATTCGAGGAGCATTACAGAAGTTAGAGATTGGATACACAGGATTCAAACTATGCCAGTACAGGTCGACAAGCATAAGGTGTCTCTGAGATGCGCAAACGATAGAAAGCGAGAGTAGATGTGCGACAAAGATCGACTACTGTTTACGGCTGGTTATCATCGGAATGTACAATCGGGAGAGAAATTTTTCTGCAACACGTAGGAACGTAGGTTCTTATCTGAATTTTCATTAATTCCTAATGAACTGTTCGAATAATATAATTGTCTGTGATCACTAGACCGTTTATGAAAATTGCATAATTTTCCCGAAGTCATAAGTGTAAATAAAGTACGACTAGAAAAAGAATGCATAGCCACACAATATCAGAAATGGGTAAATAAATATAATAAAGAACACGAGGAACGTACTTACAGAAGTTGACTAACAATATCACATGACCTCTGACCACTGCCAAATCAGCATTGTCCATGGTAACTTTTGATTTTTTGTTTCTCTTTTTATTTGGAGTTGAGTATTGTTCCATTTCACCTTTTTCAATTTTATTCATTTCTGAATTAATTTTCCTATTGCTTCTAATGCAAACTCCCGTTGCGGCAGCAACTCGTTCTTGAATCTTCACAAGAGGAATACTGGTTTCACCTATCATTGCTTCTGCCTACATAAATTTGATGACATTACTGACAATTTCTCTACTTTGTCCACTCAGAATCTTATTTCTCACTTTACTCTTTGAAGGCATTTTCAAACACAACAAACTACACTATAACCTATCTAATAATATTTCAAAACTATACACAACACAAGGATTTCAAATTCAACACCCAATCAGAATAACGCCACAATAATTTTATTCCACTGACTGTACACTCACGACGTTAACTGCTTGAATAATGCAGAGCGAGTGAGCTCCTGCCCCACTCCAGGGTTGTGTCTACTGCGCAACCAATTCTCAGAGGCATCCTTAGGCTTGTCGATCAGTAATCGAATTACTATAAGGTTATTTTTTTTTATTTGTGCAATTCGAAATCATAAATACTGGTATTGTTACTACAAAAAATATTAATATGTACTAATAATGCAAAACGGCAGAATTCGTGTTGTGACATCAATACCTCCCTAATTTTGTCATGGAAATGGAAAAAACAGGGATAAATTTGCAATTTGTCTTCAAATATTAATTGCTGTCACTATAGTGCCTGAAAATGAATTCTAATATCGATTCTTCGAATGGTACACTAGAATCGCGGTTAATATAGCAAAAAACCTAATGATGCTCATAAAAAAGAAAGTGACGTTCATCAAATGGATGGAAAAGCAAAAGGTAACAGATATAAATCAACGAGTTGTTTATTTGACGTTACAAGTTACTGCTGTCAGATCAATAATCAAAAGTTGTCATTTAGATTTCACGTTTCTCGAGTTGTTGATGTTACCATGGTACCTTTAAAAAACGCGCGTTTTTGAAAGTTCGATTTAAACACGCTGAGGCGTGCTTTAAAAAGGTAAAATGGGGCACCAATAAAAAAAATATAATTACAGTACAAAATATGATTTTTATGAGAAATAATATGAAACAAACGACTCCATTCGATAAATAATAAACGGTCGCTTTGCAATGCCTTGTTTAATTATATGACAGGTATATCAAGGATCACTTCTTATCCATTCACACTTTCCATTGTTTTCTCCATTTTGCTTCTCCGAAACCCGACAGTACTATTCTGCGCAATCGCACCATTTTATCCTGCAATAAATTGTAATTACCCCTGCGGAAAAGGTATTTTCAGTGAAATCCACTCAACATGCGCGTTTCCACCACTTCTATTCCCAACGCATGCTCTGAGTGTTGTTCACTATTGATTATGTGAAACAAATGACCATCTCTCAAGTCACCACCCCGAGGCTACCAGATCGAATGGATAATATGCATCTTTATGGTAATGTTTACAATGTTGATACGTGAATTATAGAAAACTGTTGACATTTTGACCCATGGATGAGTCAGTGGTTTAGTAATTCATTTGAATACCTGAGTTATTATTTTAATTGGTATGAATGAACGGTTTTAATTGAATGATTCAGTTTTGCCTGAAGGCTTAGATGTTATGACATGCGATTTTTCAAAACCTGACATAAGTCAAACGTGGTCATTATTCACTTTTTTGATCACGCATTACCGGTTTTCATTCTTTCATTTCGAGTAATGGACTAGGGCATTATCATCATAATACATTGCACCTGGGAAGTGAGAATGTCTGCGAAAACGCAGAGCTTTTATGATATTTTTTCCACCGAGGTACTGTTATATAAATATAATAAATGACAATAAAAGACAGACCAATATATTTCTTTATCTATAATGAATTCACGGGATATCATGTTAACATTATTTAATCATTCGTAATGGGTGCTTGTTTGACCTTTTCGTCTCGGGAGTTGAAAATATGCGAGAAAAAAGTTGTTTATGATAAAATATGCTACAACGAAACTTGAGTAGTTATTTGGAATCTGTGTTATTTCAGACATTTTGACTCAATGATCTCATTTACACTAAAATAGCCTTTTATAGCTTCCCAAATCTGTTTTAAATAAAATACCTGATATCTAAATTAATGTACTAGTTTTGAATTTTGTACCCCTTTTTGTAAAAAAATTCCGTCAAATTTTTTATGAGAGTGAGAATTCTTTCATATGAAATAATTTCATGTATCCTTCCGCATACAAAGGCTGCCTAAAATATGGAAACAGAGCTCATGAAAAGTACCAATGTTTGTTCTAAATATACAGTGCTGCTTTTTTAGACATTGTAATTGATTTATTGAGGGGGCAGGGGGGCTCAACAAATTAAAAGTTTCAAATGGCATGGGTGGTCAAGTGACATGTCTTTGAAAAGATGTTTCAATTCTCTTTTCAACCATCTAAATTTGATCTCATTTCGTTGAATTTTTTTTACCATATGCATTCGAAATATCAAGTATACGAGGATATATTGAGAAATTATTAGTCTACTATAGAACCAAACAAAATTTCAATGTCAAAATATTTTATTACTCAACATATTCTCCTCTTAATTGGAAACATTTATTATAGCGAACCTGTAACGTCTCTAGACCTTTCAAAAAAATGTTTCTTCTTGCTCTGCAAACCAGACCTTCACAGCGTTTATGACCTCCTCGTTGGAAGAAAATTTACGACCTTTTAAACTTTTTTTCAGTTGAGGAAAGAGATGATAGTCGGACGGAGACAAATCTGGTGAGTAAGGGTGGTGTTCTAGTAATTCAAACCCTAAATCACGAATTTTGTGCATGGAAACATGAGATTTGTGTGCAGGGGCGTTGTCCTGCAAAAACAAAACACCTTTGGATAGCTTTCCGCTTCTTTTCTCTTTAATTTTTCCCGTAGAGTAGTCAGCAATGTCGAATAGTAATCTCCAGTTATTGTTCTACCCTTATCCAAAAAATCCAAATCCAAATTACTCCATGGCAATCCCAAAAAACTGAAGCAAGAACTTTTCCAGCAGATTTTTGGACACGAAACTTCTTAGGTCTTGGAGAACCGGAGTATCGTCATTCCATCGATTGTTGCTTTGTTTTTGGATCGTAGAAATGTACCCAAGTCTCATCCATAGTAACATTTCGGTTTAAGAAGTCTACATCGTTTTCAAATCGAGCACAGATCGAACGGGATGCTACTACCCTTGCACGCTTTTGGTCAACATTCAAACATTTGGGGATCCATTTTGCAGCAATTTTTCTCATGTCCAAATTGACCTGAACTATATGATGAACCATGGACCTATAAAGTATTGTACTGGACCAAGATGTTTACATCCTGGTTTGAAGTCGTGTATGGCCACAATCTGTATTCGTGATATTGAGTTGGGCGTTGTCACATCGCGTAGGTAATAAGTCTTTATTATAGACAAAATTGTATCACTATACGTATTCTATTCGATTACAATCGAAGAATGAAGAATGGTGATGGTGACATTATCACGCAACTCAGACCTGTGTTACTTACAAGTTTAAGAATCCAAACTATCGAAAAAAATCATTACTTGCGTCTTCAAATGGTTGTGAAGAAATTATTGTATCTGGACGTTTGTCAACGCTGTCGAATATCAATGTTTATGTTATCCACAAAGTAAACTTCTGGCAGTTCTGTCATGTTCTGTCTTTGATTTTTTGTGGGATTATTGCTCAAATAGTGGTTTTTGAACTCATTCGTGATATATAGTGGCAGTACAATAGTAAGAGAATCATAATGGTGCAATCTTGTTGGGTTTGCAATCAATCCATGTGTTCGAACCCGAATATCAGATACCATTCGTAAGTACCATAGGGTATCAATCTGTTTTCGCCGAATAAAATGAAATTAATTCGTGAATTCAAACCTTTACATGTTAAAAAATTGTTATTTCTGTCAACCGATTGCACCCCTACGCGCAACCCTCGGAAGTCTTCGAGAGACTTGTGTGAGCTAGGGAAGACGCAGCCCTCACCTTTTAACGTGTGATGCCATGCGCGAGACCGGTGAATCGGTGGTTCGAACCCACGACCCTATGCTTGTGAGGCGTACGTTTTTACCAGCCGACCACCACGGCCCATGTGGAGATAATGAAATAGATATACCTCACGAAACATTTAACTTTTGATTTATCTTAAGGTTTCCAGCTGATGTCACAGTAAAAGCGGCTTGGTTGAAAGAGTTGGGGATGAAATGTTCAACTGAATGTGTTCTAAAGTCTGTTCGGATTTGTTCCATTTATTTCAAAGACACAGCATTCGAGATTAACCCAAGTGGATGAATATTTTTGAAGAAAAGGGTTCTTCCTTTATTATATAATGTATGGTATATCACAAGAAATTCAGCTGCTTCAACTTCAGGGTAATTATTATCAGCCGTCAGAATTGGTGTTTTCTATGAGTTATTTCAAATAATAACAGAGGTTTGTATAAAAAAACAATGTATTACATATTTTCAGATTGAACGATTTCAGCAAGAAAAAATCGTAAACTGGTTCCACTGAAACAGCCCCAGGTACAGATTCTGAAGAAATTGTTGATAACTCAAGCCCCCCACTGAAGAGGTGAGGACAAATTGAGAATAGTAAAAATTGTTAACTCAAATTTCGCAACTCAGTTTTCATCCACTTCAGGTTGTTTGGCTTTGAAATACTGACGATCTGACAGATAATATTATTAAGGTCAATTTCATATTTTCTGGTATGAAAAACAGGACCAAATCTCATGATTTTTCGAAAGAAAAAGTGAGTAGTATTAGTTGGTAGCAGTATCAAATCTATCTAATCTATCTAATATCTTTAAAAGCAATTCTTGTATATTGATATATTTATTTTGGCTATTTCGGAAACAGCTTTAAAGATATGGATCAAAATTTTTATTCAGATAAGGTTTTAGTTTTTAAGTTCCTCCATACAGGCGATTTTCCTGAAGAAACTCGATTCCACTAATAATAATGATGTGAATTTTTAAATTCTGCCAATTATCATAATCTGAAATTTGTCCACATATCAAGGACCGACGATAATACAAGAATTTCCTACTATTAATGTAATAAAAATAATGATTATAATAATAATTGGAATTTCAAATTCAACTTTCACCCTTTATTAATCCTCGGAATTATCTAAAATTTTTCAAACATTTCCAGAACCAACGACAATACAAGAATTTTATGATAATAACGCACTTAATAATGATAATAATGATGAGAATTTTTGAATTTGATTTCAATCGTCCGTATGATCTGAAATTGGGCACACATAAACCGATTGCATTACAAGGACTTAATTATAAAAGTTTAATGATAATGATAACAATGACGTGAATTTTCAATATCAACCCACTTCTAATCATCCGAAAATTTTAACATTTGGCATACTTACCAAGGACCGACGATGATATAAGAATTTTATTATATTAATGTTTTATTGATAATAATAATAATGAGAAATTCTACACTCAATTTCCACCCACTTCTAATCCGCTGAATAATCTTAAATTCAGCACACACATCAAGAACTGACGACAATACAAGAATTCCATAATATCAATGTGATAATAATAATAATGATGAGAATTTTCAAATGCTGCTTTACATCAGTACACGTACTTTGTCACTTCAGGGGCTCTAAAGGATTTCGAAGGGCACACACAATATGTCTGAAATAGTCGCAGTGTAAAGGCTATTAGTGCGGAAGCCAAAAATGAATCTAAGCTAATCTAATCTAGTAAAGATATCTTCAAGCAAAGTTAAAGGGAACACAACTTGATGCCATGCACGGCCTTCATTGACTGCAGAACATTGCAGATCACGGCTTGATTTTGCCCGCCAGTATATCCGGGCGATCTTGCCCGCGAGAAGTCCTGATACGAACCCCATCGAACATATATATGATATTCTTGGGAGATGAATTAGAGCCCTGCAGCAGCCCAAAGTTACTTTGAATGAGCTGAGGGACAGTTTAGTGAATTTAGGAGACATAATTGAATAAGGACTCTGATATTGAGTATAACAGGCGGTTATCATTGCTCGAGGAGAGAACTCAAGAAATTAGCAAATCATTTCAGAATAGAAAACAAATTCTTCATTTTCATTTTATTGTTGCTTTTGTGAAACTCTGTACGTACTTGATCTTCTAGAAAAAAGTGTTAGTAGTATTGTGAATTTTGTTTGCATATTGTCGTAAATACATTAAAATTTCGTATTTCTGAATTTGAATAATATGGGCTGAACATTTCTTTGGAATATTTATTCTTCACAATATTCATATATTTTAATATATATAAGAACATGTATTTGTTGAATATATAAATTACCATTTTTTAGTAAACCTATTTTTATTCTTTTTTTTTCAGTCGACTGTCTCCAGCTTTCCATTAATTGAAAACGAAAGTCTTAAAAGTCTTTTTTTTGAAAAATTTGTGAACCTAATTTTCTAAGGATCGATACTATTCGAGTCAATGAAGTTTTTTTATGACATCAGGTATGTCAAATGAGTTTTTCTATCTCACGAAGTCCCATCGGATGTATATTCTAAATCATTATTTCAAATTCAACATTTTTTTTTTGAGATTGAACCCTATTTTCAGCAAATGCGTGCGCTGCTGTCTGTTGTGGGATGGTCACAGTCTATCGCTACCTTCTCTCTTCCCCGCAGCCCGCGCGCCTAAAAACAGATCGACTTCAAATCACTCCGTGTCGTAGGTATGACAATGCTGAGTCCATATGTATTTATACGATATTATACGTCCATGTGATGAACGCGTTCGTATGAAATATTCAGTGCTTCAGATATCCGTTTTAGCCCAATTCGACGGTCTGTTAAAATCACGTCATGAACTGCATCGATATTTTCGGGGACTGACACAGAAACTATCCTTCCCGATCGGTCATCATCTTCAATGGAAAATTTACCCCTTTTGAAGCTTGCAGTCCAATTTTTCACATATCTTCGTAAATCTGCTTACCTCTTAACTCTTTTAAATACAGGTACTTGATGATGGCTCGATGCTCCAATTTTTTCTTTTATTTTATTGCGTAACTCTGGTTTACTTTTTTGACGTCAAACTTTACAATGACACTTCTAATAAATTATTGTTCGTTGCTATGGTAACGCAATATTTTGTTTATGCAGGGAACTGGTCTAGGCTAACTAGATATCAATACATCTCCGTAAGTTTGGATCTAAATGGTACGTATTAATCGAAATTTAAAAAAAGTAAATTTTTTTAAAATTGGATTGAATTATCTTTTCAATAGATTTTGTTCCATGTTCTTACTTGCAAAAAGTCAAGAAGAGTTCTAATTCGGTAGATTTCTGGAGTTCGTTGTCCTAATTAATATTCTGCAATTTTTGCAGGAAACATTTTTCCATCTGATGAATAGTTCACTATTAACAGCGGATTCAAGCTCAGCAAATATGTACAGTTCGCAGAGTTGCTACATTTTTCTCGAGAAATCAATAAATATCGTTTTTCACTCATTTCCGTTGGAAGAGTGAGAGGCGTGTTATTTTTCCATATGGTATCTCCTGTAGGCCTAATCAACGATTCTGTATTGACTGCCCTGAATGGTCCAGGCTCACTGATATCAATATCTTCTTACACATTGCTCTCCTCCTCTTCCATGCCTTCCTCGACGTCGTGTGCCAATAATTTCGAAACCGTCAGGTTTTCATTCTCACCATCGTCGTCGTCTTAGTTTACCTCAAGGAACACCTCCTGAGTCAGTGAGTTCCTAAGCTTTGCCGTACGTTGGAAGAACTAGCCCAGGTGAAGAGATGTTCAATTTGTCTCCAAAGTGACGACAAAGGGATGTGGAGACTGACCTCGATGGGTCAGACGATGGTACCGCTAACGGTGGAACGATTGATGATATCCATGGAAATAACTGTAAAATAGAAACAAATCGCCATCCTTTCTGCGGTGTTCCAGATGAGTTAGTGAGCTTGTAAGCACATCATTACAAACGAGATGACTGGCTCTTTTTGGACAGAACTTAGAAGTGTGTGTTTGATGGTTGCACTCCAAGCATGGGAACAGTATTCCAAGGCAGCTCGGATCTGTGCCTTGTAAATCATAATCAACTGATAGGAAGTTGAATAGCTCTTGACATAAAACAGAAAATCAAGATTTAGAAAGGCACTTTTGGCAATAGACCTCGCATGGCTTTCCCATGACAAGGTACTGCTGATGGTATTACCGGGACTACATTGGAATTGACACTCCTGACATGATTACGTTTGCCACTGTGACATCGGCCTTTCTAGAGAATGCATGCATGGGATTTATTCGAACTGAATTCTACCAAGTTGATGGATTCCCACTCTAGATTTATGCTAGGTACAAATTCAAATCGTTCACGTTCCTTCCTCATTCTCTTCTAGTTTCATGGGCTGATATCGAAACTTTGGGAGAGAATGTGGTAAATAGAGGACTTCATTGGTATGGACACTCCTGACATGATTACGTTGGCCACTTTGAGATCGGCATTTCTAGAAAAAAAACATTGGTTGTTGGATCCCCATTCTAGAATTTTTGGTACATCCATATTTAAATCGTCACGTTCCTTCCTCGTTTTCTTCTTGTTTCATGGGCTGATATCGAAACTTTGGAAGAGAATGCGGGGAATGGAGAACTTCATTGGTGTAGTTACCAACAAATAATTGATGTGATGGAAACAGTGTTGTTGCTAAAATGAATTCCTGCGGAACACCAGCGTTTATGGGTAGAGTGTAAGATAAAACTTCATAAACCACTACGTGGAGAGATCTGTCTGAGAGAAACCTAGATAGCAAAGAACACAACTGAAGGAGGGCAAGCCATGAGATGAAAGATTGGTGAGGAATATGTGGTGCCAGACGCGATCAAACGTCTTGGAGATTTCTGATACCTCGGCCAGAGTTTCTCCATATTTTTCAATGGATAGTTGCCATAAATGAGAGATATAAGCAAGCAGCTCAAAACCACATTTTCAAATATTACTACATTTATTCGTGCATATACTTATTGGAATATGATCAAGTTAGTTTCATACACTTCAAAAAATGATATGTACGTACTTCATCGTTTGTAGGAACACGAGAAACTCATGACAATATTAACAATCCAACCAGAAGATGTGTACATCGCGGTGCAAAGCAAATATTCTAAATCAATCTTTTGTATGTCAGGGAATTGTACGTGATTAACCGGTGTACGATATTTCCAAAATATGAATGTTTCAAGAATTGAATATTTCACTACAGATGTTGGAATGATAGATTTTACAAATTATTTAGTGAATAATTACGATGTGAAAATACAATATTTGTCGTGTACTTTTACATGACAAATACAATATAGAAAAGAGTAAATTTTCAAAGTTATATCTATTTTCTTAAGACCAATATTGTAAAAATAATTGGGATGATATTTGACAAAACAAATCGTAGAAAATTAAAAGTGTTTTGCTAAAAACTACAGTCAATTTTCAAAATTAGTTTTATAATAAAATTTATTAATCAGTGAGGAAATAATACACACTATAGAAAATGTCCGTTACAAAAAATAGAAATTCCTGAATGTGTTTTGTAGAATTAACAGTACATATCACGAAATACTACCGTGATTTTTTAGAGTAGTGAGCGTCAGTTCGAAAATAAATACAATTTTGTTGTTTTATTATGAGCTCGTAGAAAAATTATAGTATGTGATACTGTTATAAACTCCTCTAAATACTACCTTCACTACGCTGTACTTGTGCTCAAAATACTCGTGACTAAAAGGACTTTTATAGCACTTGTTATGTAATGTACTATTTTGAAATATATTGTCAGGTTTGAAAGGTGTCAGAGTCTTTTATCAACACATATTTTGAGCTTAAACCGAAGATGAATGAATCTTGTGATGAACAGTGAAATATACAAACAAAATCTGACAAATTCAATATTAATTTTCATTTATATCCACTAAAATCATGGTTATCGTTAATAAAATATGAATTACCACTTAGGGACACATTACTTCCATTAAATCTTTTATTGATTTATCACACTGACCAACGCATGTAATAAATCATCGTACTAATAGCCGTTTCTTGTGTGTACACACACACTTATACCTGCACTTCTTTGCTCCTTTAAGTAAAGCCGCTGATTAAGAATAATAGGACTCCTTACTGATACGGAATAATAAATTGATCAACAAGTTCTTGAGGTGCCAGACAGTTCAGTTTTTCTAGCATGTCAACCTGGTTTCAACTGATCGTAGGAATCAGAGGAAAGTGTCTTATTCATTGAGGGGAATCAATATAGTATAGTGATCGAATATAATATCGAACATATCTGATCGCAATATCTAAGGCATTGCCACTGAGAGAAGAAATGGAAATATTGGATCTCACTCTTGATACGAATTTGAGATTCAAAAAGTGTATACAAAACTCAATAATACGTCTTGAGTCCTCATACAATAATTTCAAACATACACCTGCTTGACGCAGAACTGGAATAGTATATTTCATTACGAGTTCAGAAAGTAGGTTTTTTCCGTGCGTGCGCGGGAAGTCGTGCATGCACGTAAAAGCATTTATGGACGAGTGATGAACGATATTTTTCATTTTATCTACCTGAAAACCACAGATTGTTAAGAAACGTTTATTTTTAATGATGAAGGAACAAAAACCTGTATTAGTAATTGAAATATTCATGGTACAAAAATATCCAGAAATTGCCACAAAACAACCATTTACCATGTTGGTAAGAAAATATTCAATATATTATTTAATTTTTACATGTAAATAGGCAGCTATGATGACACCAGCGTAAAGAAAATTTTTCCGTGCGAGCGCAAGAAAAAAAACCCTTTTCAGCTAAATAAGCAATAAATATAGTGTTTTCAGATAGGTATAATGAAAAAAGAGTTGTGTTATTCGCTATAATTATGTCCGTATTTAACAATTCTGATGTTGTCAATGACAACTGTTTGACTTCTGCTAGTGCTTACTATCGAATATTCAAATGATACACATGGTGTGCGCAAAATAACCCGTCATTCACAAACTGAAATCCGAAAAATGGTTGAATATGAAAAAAACACGTTTCCAACATTGTGATATAGTGTATCACAAAATAATTTGAAATAAACGTCATCCATACTTGTATAGGAAAATTAAATACCGCGTATAGACGTGCACAATTTAAATATTTGATTCACACACAAAACGAATTTTTTCGAACGCCCTTTCTATCAAATGTATAACTCGATGTCACATTCTTTCAAAAAACTAACAATCTCCCGGTTTTGGAAAGATTTCAAAAAATGTTTATTGAGTAACTAAAAATTGTATCAATTTACAACAGTAATAGAAATTGTGTGTTCACCTATTCCTTCTTAAATTTGAAAATTAAACATTTTGTTCTGTATCTCAACACAACTGAAATGTCTAGCTAAAGATCACGCCGGAGCTACTACGTGTGGAAAATTCGAAAATGAAAATGAAAATGTAATTAATATTGAAAAATCCTGTATAGAAACAAAACAATAAAGAGTTTTTATTATTATTAATATTATTATCATATGGAAGGAAAAAAATTGTGAATTCGATGCCAATAATTATACTACCTCGTATGCAAAATAGAAGGGAAATCAGAGACGGAAGAATCAATAGTAGACTAAATGACTTTCCATCCAGTGAACCAAGTAGTAGTCAAACCAACACCGAAAAAAGAAAAGCATTCTTACCATATGTTCCCAGAGTTACAGATCGTATTGGCGTATTCTACGAAAATATGAGATTAAAACCGTTTATAAACCTTCAAAAAAACTGAAAGACCACTTTAGATCAGCGAAGGACAAACGAGACGCACTATGCTCTTCTGGGGTTTATCGCATTCCATGTTCCTGTGGCAGCGTTTATATCGGAACCACGAAACGCTCCATTAAAACAAGAATCAAAGAGCACAAGGCTTGCTGTCGGTTAGGGCACACACAGAAATCCGCTGTCGCAGAACATACTCTCAACAACGATAACCATAGAGTGAAATTTGAAGAAACCCAAGTCATCGCTTCAACATCTGCCTATTACCCAAGACTCTTCCGGGAAGCAATTGAAATCCAGAAACACCACAGCAACTTCAACAGAACCGAAGAAGGACTACAATTGAACAAGGTTTGGCTTCCAGTTCTCAAAAATTCTCAATTAGCTCCCTACCCACAAAATAACGGTACGAACGATTCTATGATGTCTGCTAACGCTATGGACCAATCAGATGTAAGAACGTCAAATCACAGGTATTTACTGAGACAACGTATAACAAATGTCAAAAATTTGACAGCAACTTAAGAAAGCAGAAATTTGCAAAATAACTCTTGAAAATGCTAACCACTCGTGTTGGCGAAACGTCGAGATCTTCTCAGAACATTCGTCGGCCTTACAACCCGAAGAACCATCATGTAAGTGACGATGGCCGCGAAAGCCTTTCACAATTTAAGAGTATTTTTGTTTGAAACTGTAAACTGAAACCCTGTAAATAATTGAAAAATGTCACATTTATGCGTCAACATTTTGTTTGAGATCATATAAACGAGAATATCACGAAAAAGAATTCAATTGAGATTTCTGATTCCTCAAACAAAAAGGGTCAATTTCATCTTCAACGTCCTATATCTTGAAAACTAGCTATAGGATCGTGTTGGGCCAATGAGCACTTATCTCCATAAGTGTCCATTGTCCCAAAAATTCGATAGAAGGCCTCTTTCCATAAAATAATTGCGGGGTCCAATTTGAGATCTGAAACGTAATAAAACCACAAGTAATAAAAAAGTTACATCAGAAATGGGAAGCAGATTCGGCTGGGTCTGAATCAAAACTCAGAAAAGTAAAACCGTCAGTCAAACCATGGAAATTTTTATCTAACTTGCCCAGAAGGGAACAAGTGATAATAAGTCGACTAAGAATTGGACACATCAACAGTTTCATGCTTGGTGGCGAAAGACAACCCAGATGCGAACTACGTGGACGAAGAAAGACGGTACAACATATACTGAGCTGTGAAGAACTGGTGGAACTAAGGCAGAGATTAGATATACCACACAATTTAGAATCCTGTTTAGCAGACAATACGAATATGTTGAAAAAAATTGTAATTTGCATGCAAGAACTAGACAAATTTTTCAAATTTCAGAAATGTAAATTACTTGAATACGCCACATGACCTCAGCAGTTGAAGGCCTTGATAAATGAATGAAAAAAAAAATAAAAAAGTTAATGAATTTAGAATGAAAAACACTTGATCTCTGTAATTATTGAAGAAAAACCATTTAAAAAATACGAGAAAGCTTAATGTTGCTAAGTGAAGAAGTATTTTAAAGTCTAGCTCTGACGGTGAACCAGAAGTAAAATAACACAACAATCTAGTCTAAAATATTTTTTCGAGTGCCAAAATATAATGGAGGTTGAATTTCCATTTCAGCTTGATATGAAGCGAATTCCATTTAACAAAGAAAAGTAACTTCATTAGGATTTCAAGGAGAGAAGATAAGTAGAAGAAGCCAGTTGTTAGCATTCAGTCAAACTTAAAAAATCGATTTCACGTCACGAAAAGAAGGTGGGTGGTATGTTACACAAATCCTCTGTAGGAATCAACATCCATGCGTCTAACCCTCCATATATTTCATTAATTATCCTAATAATGCATTGTGATTCGCTCTGGTACATAATAAAAGGTTCGGATAGAGAGGGTGTTACACAATTCTTGTGATTACAACAATAGGTTAAATATCTCGAGGCGCCAACATCGAGTGGGTGTTGAAAATGTACGATTGTTAAATTCCGAGAATGGACTTTAATAATATACCATTTGCTGGTGGAAGATTTGCTCGTATTGTATTGTTTGAGATTCGTGAGGTTATAGGTTCAGTTGGGGTTATAAACAATGGCGAATTCTTTAGACGGGCATGTGAGACAGGATCTCTCTTGCGTATTTGATATACTATTAACCACGTGATACTCTTCTTTCGAATGGATTCACCATTAGCCGTTTCAACTATGAACGGTATATGATATTCCTACCTAAGTAAATTTTTAGAAGAAAAATTATATTTATTTTTTACTTATAGTCCGTCTTTATCATGCTCAAAGCAAAATTTTTGCATTTTATTCATCTGACTATGATTTTAATGAAATTATGACTGTTCTTCATTTTTCCTTCTTATTGTTCTTACGAAAATGAAAATCCTATAATTTTCAGGAAACATGGTAGGATCTAAGGATAACAAGATGCAAGTTGAATATAACTGATTATTTTTAATAAAGAAAAACTTGTGAAGTGCAGAAACATTTTCAAAAGGCAATGTATTTGCTTCGCCTCGCCTTACTTTAGGAAATAGGTCTCATTAAAATATCAAAAACTTCATTTTGATCAACATTAAAAATTAACTTCAACTGTGTGAATTGATTTTGTAGGAAATAATCTGAAAAAAGATTTAATCTGAAAACTCTGAATTATTAGAAAAACTGCTTTGTTTACATATCCATATTTTTTTAACGATATGCATTGCTACATTTACTGTATTTTCTGAGTAAAAAGAGAAAAAAAAATTTATTGAAGTTTATTATTTTATAGTAGTTATTATAACAGTTATTTATTTACTAAGAAAAGTGATACTTTCTCTTACGGGTAGGAAAAATTGACCCACGATACCGTAGGCAGAGTGCTGCAGTTCCTAAGACTAAAGAAGAATATTTCATCATAGTTAAAAAAAAAACATTAGTTTATTACATTAAAAATTTACCTTCTTCATGAGATAGAACTCATCACAAGCATTAAGCAAGATCTTATTTATCTTCTCTCTTGTAAAAGTAAGCGACTTTTTAGGCTTGTAGCCGACAGATTTCCATTTCAAATATTCGATCAATTTCGCATATTTGCTAATGTCAATATTATTATGTACTAAAATACTATGCCTTTAAAAAATTTCTCTCCCGACGTTACATTACAAAAATTGAGATTTTTCAAGAACCTCTTACCGTTATACATTTGTGAATCACTCTGTAAATATAAATATTTTCAATTATACGTTTTCACTGATGTGTTACTAAAACATGAAGTGTGCGCAACGTATCTAGCTCTCAAGTTTAGAAAAAAATCCAAAAAACAATGAGCACAAAATTATGCCCACTTTGCACGAGTATGAAATTTGCAGCACGAGCCGAAGGTCAAATCTAAGTCGATATCACTATCAGTTTCCATTTTAATCAATTGTTTTTATGGAAAACAACTATGAAATTACTCGTTACGTACTAAAACTTTGACAGAAACGATCTGCTGACATTTCATCAATTTGTCGCTGGACGTCATAATTTGAAAAGCCGTAGTTGTCGTGATTTTAGAGTGAACCTAGACCTAACACGAAATATTCCAATTTGCATTTGTTGCTTAGCAACTTGCCTAGCAACCGATGCAAAAATGAAATTCTGTACAAAATGTGCTTGTTTATGATTGAAGTTATAAAATGAACATTTATCGAGGTTGTCGTAGACGAAGTTTTTTTTTATCATTTCGATTTTGATGTCGAAATGACAAAAATGTCGAACTTCCAGAAATTAGTCCAAATTTCGACATAAAAGTTGAAAGTTGAAAAAAGTCGTAGTTATGATTATAAATTATTCACTTACCAGCTTAATTTGTTGCGTAAGTCACATTGAAATTTTGACTTTTTTCTCGAAATTTCGAAATAAATGTTGAAAATTTGACTTTTTTCACGAAATTCCACTTTTTTCTCGGTTTCGGTTTTGGTTTCTGTGAAAATTGCTGAAATTTCAATATGATGTAGCCCATGCCATCCTAAACAAAAGTTACCAATGCGCAAACTCTCTGAATGCCGGCATTTGAATTCTACAGAGGGTCAAAGTTTGATATTTTGACGATTTTTCAAATATTGCGGAATTTTATTTTCATCGTATCCATCCGAATTTTAATAATGGAATAGTAGCTCGCAATATGTGCATCAAAAACCTCAAATGACAAAAGTTTTTAGAAACTGGCTGATACACAGAGAGTTTAACTTTGTTTTTGGTAATTTCTATCGAACTTTTTTCGAGAAAATATTCGTTTTCCTGCAGATCCATATGCAATTGATGTTACTTATAGTACATGAGAGGGTGATCATATTTTGCATTTGAAATAACCATCGAACTTTAAGTATTTGGAATATACGGGGCGATCAAAAATGTATTTTCAATTTCGGAAAAATGTATCCCTTTGTATAGTTAGCTTCCACCAAAATATTTAGCTGATTTTTTGAAACTATGTATTAATCTGAATCCAAATAAAGTTGCGGCGATGGACCAAAAAATATGGACATTTTTTTTTAGAAATTCGACATTTTTCTCAAAATTTCCACACTGATGTGAAACCATAAAAAAAACTTTGTGGCACTCCTATACGCTTTCGTAAATTTTCAACTTTAGCAACCCTCATTTAGAAAACTAGTAATATGATTGAGTTGGGCACTTTTGCTTGCTAGGTTGAGTACAACAAGCCAAAATTTCAGAAAATTTGACAGCTCACCACTTCACATAAAAAATGTGCGGTGTCCTTTATAACTGGAATGACCTAACTAATGAAGTGATCTTTGTGAACTGTCACTGTCACTATTTGAGAATAAGAGTAAGAAATAATAAATGTTGTTTATTGAATCAGAATTACATTCAATTCAAATTGCTATCGACCGAGGTCCTTCTGCCCATGAGAATAGAGTATTATGATAGAAGTGTAGAGGCTACGAGTTAAGGGCACGACGCTAAGTGGAGCATGGCGTATTTAAATCTCGAATATTTCCCACGCTTTTCAGTGCATTTGAAAAGGATTATGATGCAGGTAAAATAAAAAACTTCATTTGCAATATGTAAAACCGTGTTTCAGTTGTGGCTCTGATATGAGGCACGTATTTAACAACACTTAATAACAATTCAAGAATTCAGAAACATAATAAATCATTTTATTTGTCGGTCTTTGATTTTTTGTGGCTTCAAGTTGTTTAGCAGGAATAACTGTTTTCTTACTGTCTCATTCTTGATGTCCTTGGATACCTATATAAAATTCATGAGTTATATCTACAAATATCTCGATTTGCGGTTCATACTCGTCGAAGACAAACACCAAAAAAACAACGTGTATAACCCTTCAAAATTCTTTTATATGCGATAAAGAGTCAGCCTAACAAGGGTGTGTTTTATAGCACCTCGAAATCCCTTCGGAATCTCAACAAAGGAACCAATAAAACCACTTTGGGTTTTATAAGTTCGACAACTACCTGTTATAGATGCCTTTTCGACACTTATTACTTCACAAACGTGAACAATCCATTAGGATTTGTGAAAAGTCGGCCCTAAATTGTATCAAAACTTGGGTATTTGTCACGTATTAATTAAGATAAAACTCACGAAGAAATGTTTAAATATCAAACGCTGCGATGGGCAACACTCATCTAATGGATTACGGAATGTTCTTCTCTATATCAATCTCCGAACTACGAGGGGCGCTCGGCAAATAACAAACGAGAACCGCGGTGAAATAAAAAACAAATTTGACATTCGGTCGTGGTGGCCGTGCTGGTAGAACGTTCGAATTTGGAGCGAAGGGTTGAGGGTTCAAAGCCTCGCATGGTCATCGGTCTCGTGCATGGCATCACACGTTAAAAGGTAAGGGCTGCGTCTTCTCTAGCTCACACAAGTCTCCCGAAGACTTCCGAGGGTTGCGCGTAGGGGTGCAATCGGTTGACGGAAGTAACAAATCACTCTATAATTGAACAACTTACACAAGAGCTTTCTGTGATCAGTAACGATATTTTACAACTAAAAAAATTTCCTGAAATTTTTTCGTGTCGTCGCGATATTTAAGTGTGAATTTTTTGACAGATGAAAAGGTAAACATTTGATCATGTTACTTGTAAAAAAATATTTCTACCACCTTTAGTAACCTAAATAATGATAGACTGATCTAATACCCATCTGAGTTTTAGCATTTGGTGTAACTAAAGTTGGTACTATTTTTTATTTAACGAAACATGGTGGACTTGACAAGCAGTGAAATTAATTTAAAATGTCAGATTGGATTAATAATTTTTTTCTCCAAATTATGGTGTGAAATTTTCTTACCAAATACCACGCAAGCTTAAATTATTCCTGGAAATTTTCTTTCTGGCACGAATATTTTAAGAAAATTATCCTTCGTCTCCTCGCGACTCGGGATAATTTTTAAAATATTCGTGCCCTCAAAAAAATTCCGGAAATAATTTAAGCTCTTGTGATATTATAAGTGAAAATATCTAAGACATGATTCACGCAAGACAGTTACCAAAGTATTGGCATCGTACCGCATTTCTTAAATAAAAGCTTTTATTTAATTTGCTCTGTGTGTGTGTGTGTTAGATGGGTGCAAATCTTGCAAGCTGAATTAGAACCATTTCCTGCTATCCTATGGAATTGAAATTTCACATGGTGGTTCAGATCCGATGATAATACATCAATGTCGAAAAAATTTTCAACACCCCTGCCCCCGAAAGCTTTCTTGACGGATTTAGACGTCAAAAATTACAGCGAAAAAAAATTAGGTAGGGTGCTCACCTCCCCCCTTTTCTCGAAAAAAGTTGGAAAACTCACCAAATTGAAATCGGAAAAGTCCGTAAAAATAGTGAAAAATATCTGACCGTCGAATATCATGATTGAAATAGAGAAATTGTCCCCTCCTGCCCCCCGAAAGCTAGATAGAGAACGCGTAGGGTTTCGGAAGTTTTATTGACGGATTTGGAATCTCGCCAAATTACAATCGAAAAAATCCGTAGAAATAGTGAGAAATATCTGACCATCGAATACTATGTTTTAAAAAAAATTCCATTCCCCCTCTTCTCCCTCGAAAGCTAGATAGAGAACGCAATGGAATACGGAAAATGTTTCAGCAGTCTCGGACATGGAAAATAATTTCGAAAAAAATCGATCAGGGGACTCGCCTCCCCTTTCCTACCACGAAAAAAATTAGGAAACTTGCGAAATAGAAATCGAGAAATGATGAAAATTATCTGATCATTGAATAATATGGTTTTAAAAAATTTGCCATTGTTCCCCCCTCAAGAGCTACATAGAAAAGGCGTAGAAATTCGAAAAAAAAATACAACGGTAAATTAACAGGCAAGCGACCGTGCAACTATGACTATGACTGAGAAACATATCCGAAGAAAACTAAAAGAGAAATAATTACATAAACTTAAAAAAAAATCAGAGAAAAGCTTTTATTTAAATGTACTAAAAATAGGAAAATTAATTTTAAAGTGAATCAAACCAATAATTTTCTTACATTATAATATTTTTAATGACATAAAAGCTTGTCGCGAGAATAAATCTTAACGTTATTTTAAATTTAATTTACAGTAAGAAATACATAAATAGTTCTCGCGACAAGCTTTTATATCATTCAATATTTTATAATATAACAAAATGATCAATTCACTTTAAAATTTATTTTCTTCATTTTACTGCATTTAAATAAAAGCTTTCCTCTAAAAAGTTTTTAATACGATTATTTATTAGTTTTTGAACTCTAGTATATAAGTCATTAGGTAATTAATTTTTTTTACAATATTCCTAAATTGATGGGAGAAACAAATTTATTTGAGATTTTCCTATATCTCGATAATTTCATCAGAAATATACAGACCGAGTTTCTTCCAATATTCAACTTTTCGACATTTAGCTTCAGTTAATATTTCGAATGGAACAGTATGGTTTTTTCGCGAAAAAATTCCACAAAAACAATGGTCTATAATTCAGATTTTCATAGTTATCAATATAAATAAAAAAACTTCAAGATATATCGAAAACTGCCCAAGGTGTGAATCAATATTCTGATTTGTTCAGAAAATATAGTGTATCTACCTGTTCAGAAGGATTGCCGGACAGAATCCGCTAGCTACAGATAGACAGACATCTTACATAATTTCTAAAGAAAGATCTGATGGTGATCTTTTCTTCTGTAGTAACTATATGTCTAACTACATTAAAATTTGGGTTCGATTGGGGAACCGCAGAAATACCTTGGGCTATATCGTAGTATGGAAGGAAAGTTTTTGAGAATTCCTCGAAAACATCTAGAATAATTCAGTTATAGTCCGTAAATTAAATCCTTATTTAGTATGCAACATTCATACAGGGTGGCTCGCGCAAATTTTGATGTAGTACGTTTATAAAAACAGCAAACAACTATTTTCTTCATTCGCTGGGACAATATCTATTTGTCGGATGAGCCATCGTTAGGCCATTGTGAAGGGATTTGAAATTATGTCCAGCCACCTTCCAGTGGTGTATGTTGGAGTATAATTTGTGTTTAAGAATATTCCTTAACAATTAGTTGGTAATAATTTTTTTTTTTAATAGTAAGATATATGTTTTACCGATCATAGTACTTCGGCAGTCAAAAACGTGAAAAGCAGCAGTCAATAGTTATATAAAAATAACCAAGAAATAATGTGATCATAGAAGAATGATGTTATTTTTAAGTTATGGCATATCATATGAGAAAATGAAAATCAGAACTGAATTAAAAAAATGTGGATCAACCGAGATTCGAACCCGAGTCTCATTGTGTCCGGCAATGTGCGTTAGGCCACTACGCTGTTGAACCTCATTCAAAAACCGGCGATTCACACTTCAAATTCAGCTCGTTGTCAGTATGAGATGATAATGGTGTAGACCACTCACAGTTCAAAATGTATGTTTTTTCATTTAAAGATAATGGTCCCAATTTTGCCCGTTTTGATGGTCCTTGTTCAGCATCCATAATACTTGAATCTCATTTTGTATAGATTAGATTAGATTAGATTTATTTCTCGATGAGATTCTACAATATATTCCTTAGTACTAATACAATTTTTATAGTAATTAAGTTGGTGTAAATCTCTTAACGCGAGGCTTAGAGAAACAGCTGATAGATGTATAAATAACACGACTAATATTGTTTCTGGGGACAATACAAATTATCGTTTTGTTCATACCTAAATATACATATGCACACATCCATGTTAATTATATTGTACACAATGTTATTTTAATTTTCTTTAAATAATTTTTCATCCACATTTTACTTTAATTGAAAGTGGTAGCAAAGAATTCTTCGAGATCATAGAATACATGTTGGCGTAATAGTTTTTTCATGTTAATTTGGAATTTATTTGTACCAGAGAAAATCTTCAAATTTTCAGGAAGATGATTGTATATTTTTATGCCAGTATACAATGGTCCCTTACGTGTTCGATTGTATCTATAAGCCGGTAAAGCAAAAGATTGATTTCTCATCGAATATGTGTGTCTATGTGATGACTTAGTAAGGTTATTACGATTTTTATGTATCAATATAGAAATCTTAAATATATACAAGTTGAACAATGTGAAAATACCAGAGCTTTTGAAGTAGTCTCTACAAGATTATCTGTGCTGGAGTCCTAGGAGAGTACGAATAGCTCGTTTTTGTATTGTAAAGGTAGTTTTGGACGAGACCGCGGTTCCCCAAAGTTCGATACCATATTGTAGGTGACTCTGAAAATATGCAAAGTAAACTGACTTGGCAGTTTCTAAATTTGTATTATGTTTTATTGTTCGAATGGCGAATATAGCTTTACTTAATTTTGTGATCAATTGGTTGATACGAGACGACCAGCTAAGGTCGCTATCAATTAGGATCCCTAAAAATGTCGTTGAATCTGTAGCATTGATAGTTTTATTGTTTATGGTTATACTTGGATTATCTATGTCTCGATATAGATTGAACAATATGCTATGAGTTTTGTTAAGGTTGAGTGCCATTTTGTTCGCCAAAAACCAGTCCGATATACCGTCCATTGTTTTTTGTGAAAGTGATATAAGTGATGAGATTTTTTCATCAAGAACGATCATCGGCGAATAGGCTGAATGAAACTGTCGGAAAGTTACTGACTATATCGTTCACATATAATAAAAATAATGTTGGCCCAAGAATTGAGCATTGTAGTACCCCATTAAGAACTTCTGCAGAGGTGGAAAATACATTTTTTATTACATTGCTATCTTCATGCTCAATTTTTAATATCAGTGACCTTTGATTTAAATAAGTTTCGAACCATTTATTGGGGATACCTATAATACCATAATAGTGTAATTTATTCAGCAGGATACTATGACTGGCGCAGTCAAATGCCTTTGAAAGATCGCAAAATATCCCCAGCGGGTAATGGTTGGTTTCTAGTACTTGGTTTATGTGTTCCAGCAAGGCATAGGCAGCGTCCGTGGTGTTTGCATTCTCTCGGAAACCATACTAAGACTCTGTTTATATTATATTATTTTGAGATAGGTAGCATTTAAGTTGTCGATTTACGATCCATTCTAATAATTTGGAAAAGCTTGGTAATAAGGAAATACCGCGATAGTTATTGATATCCATTTCATCGCCTTTTTTATGGAGTGGTATAACAATAGATTTTTCAAATATGTTGGGAAACTCCCCGGTAGTAAGGGACATGTTGAATAGGAAAGTTAATGGAGATCTTTTTTTTATAAGAGTAATTTGAATATCGTCAAAGCCCGTCGACGTCTTTGGTTTTACTGCCATAATACAATATTTTACCTCTGGTTCTGTAACAGGTGTGAAGTAGAATGAGTTGATGAAATTCAGATTCATATTTTCAATATACTCATCGCTTGATTTTTCACTATTGCTATTTGGTATGGTGGATTGTGCAATATTGGAGAAAAAAACTTTGAACTGCTCCGCAACTTTCAGCGGATAATTCTCGATGGTATTCCCTACTTTAACCGACATGTTCTTTCTCGTATTAGATTTTTTCTTCCCGTTAAAATGGTTTACCAATTCCCAAGTAGTTTTTCCTTTATTAAATGAAGAGTTTATCGTGTTATTGTAGTAGTTCTGTTTAGCAAATTGAATGATTTTTTTCAAGATCCGCTGATATGAGGTTATGTAATCAATAATGGATGGGTTGATTGTGTATTTTTTCAGTCATCAAAAACCGTTTATTCTTGCAGGAATTTTTTATGCCTACTGTGATCCAACCTTTAAACTTGTGCTCTTCTGTCAAAGTTAATTTCGCCAGAGGAAATGCTATTTGAAAAGTGGAACTGAATTGCGCGTAAAAGATTTCGAATGCATCAGACAGATTTGTAGTTTCGTAAAGCTGTGTCCACGAAACAACACTAAGCAACTCTGTAAATTTTGCGTTGTTTTTGGCATTTTGCAATTATACACAAGCTGAACACAGAAACACACACAAATAACCAACCAATTCCTATTCCGTTCTATCAGCCTACAGTTATGAAAAAGGCTGGTCTTCAAAAGATTATCGGTTTCGTACCTATCCGGTCCAAGAAATTACGGTACATATTTGGAATCGATGTATCTGAGCGGTTTATTACTCCATGCCTTTATTTTACGGACTATAGGACAAAATCCAAATTCAATGGAGTTTCGTTATTCATTCAAAATATTTTTTTTAAACTCAAGAGCTTGAAAGTGTGAGCTCCACTATATTTTAGTAAGATTTATCATGGTTTTTACTAGCAATTTATGAGAGTTAACAGAAGTACAATTAATTAGGTAATTATTTTTTCAACAAATCTCCTACCTCTGTTAGAAATAGTTCTTTCCTGTCATCTTCAAAAATATTTAAAAAACTCCATGAGAAATGTCCAATTTTCATTGCTCAAAAATCAATAATCAACTACTCATCTTTTTGCCTTGATGGCATGAATATAAGAATAGGGGATTTAACACCAGTAATTTGATAATTTTTTTTTCAAAGAGTTACTTGTCAAACTAGCTAAAAAAGGACTTTTCAATAATTTTTTTTTTCGATTTGGTTTGATCCAGAAAAAAACGATTGGAGTAAATTTCAAATACTAGCTAAATTCGCGAATACATAAGTGGCGCCAAAGTCTCCTGACGTCATGATCTCCATGTATTGCCTACTTGCCTGCCTGTTGTCAAATCCAAGTGTACCTTTCCATTAAATTCGACTGAATAGGATCGAAACAAGACTAATCCGGTGTGGTGTACACTGTGATTTCAACTGGTAACAATTCTTCCTTGTTCAGAAAGCATTCTCTGAGGACTCAATTTGGAACAGTTCTGAAGTGGATTGTAGTCGATATGAAATGAATGAATAGGTTCGTGAAATGATTTTACATGCATCATATATACAAATAAGATCATTAGTTACAAACAAAATGTAACATTTTATTATAGAGTAATTTTCGATTCCATTCATATATGTCTTCATCATCTTTAAATTTAACTTTCAAACTCGCAAAGTGACCAGAATGAAACAGCATTGTAATTAATTATTTTCCTAGTTAGTTTTAATGAAATATGTATGTGAAAACGGTCGATGAGTAAAAAAAAAGGTCTGAGAAAAGTTTATTTATAACTCGAATAATTACCGAGATATCCATTATTTTCTGAAACTGTTTGACTATTTAACGAAATTTGCAATATTTTCTTCATGAAATTTTCAAATTGCTAGAAATAGCATGATTTTGCATACTCCAGGAAAATTATGACCTAAATTTTTTATTCAAAACGAGTGCGATCAAACACTACTTTCAACACCCCGTGCAAGTACAGACCACTGCCACTAAATCTACAAACTTGTCCACTAGAACCATAAATTTTTCGAATGTGCATTGTAACAACAAAGCTCAAAATTGATTGTGCTATTATCCAGGTCAGGAGTAAAGACTGCCCAATGAATCACACTTCATTAGCGTTGGCATTGATACGCCGTTTACGCTTGAAAAATTGTTGAATATTGTTTGCCAATTATTTGAAAAATTTCCTGAAATAGACCCTATCCATAGATCAAAAGTATAGAAGCATTTTGATGGTGACTCGTAAATAAAATCTTCATTAGCATAATAATTTCATTGACTAATATGTTGAATATATTAGCATGATGAAAAAATAAGCTATTATCCTTTCATTATTACCCAACCACTTACTAAAATGTGAAGTACTACATGCCGCTTCAGAGATTTGCCAAATTAAGTCCTGAAAAGTACCGGTGCTTGTCAAATTGCAGACGATTAATTGCCGAATAATTTTTGTGTCAGCAATTTGGCCACTTTTATATGCAGACACGCTGGAAAAATATTAATGATGTATTATTTCCCAAAATTAAATAATATGTCACGTCTTTGACGAAAGTTGAAAATTTGCACACTTTGTCGCTAATTTGCCTGTCATTAGAGCATAATGTGGTCGTTCATTTTATGAGCGGAATTCGTATGAGTTTCGTCTGATTGAAGATTTTGTTTCCACTGGAGTGACGACCCAAGAGCATAACTGTAGCTGATAGGCAATTATTCCTTCATCGAAATTCTCTCAAACAGTTTAGGATATAGTGGGCCATATCACTTATAATAATAATAATAATAATAATAATAATAATAATAATAATAATAATAATAATAATAATAATAATAATAATAATAATAATAATAATAATAATAATAATAATAATAATAATAATAATAATAATAATAATAATAATAATAATAATAATAATAATAATAATAATAATAATAATAATAATAGGGGTGGAGCAACGCCACTCCCAAGAGGTATTCACAGTTAAGAACTCTCTCCGCGGCAAGTATCAGCATAAACTCCGACAGATCTGGTCATCAGAACTGTCGGGGAAGAACAAAGTTGCTGCAACCAATATGCTTGCCGTTCCGATCCTTCTTTACTCTTTCGGAGTAATGAAGTGGACTAAGGAAGAGCTGCGACAACTCGACGTTAAAACTCGCAAAATGATGCATCTCAATAGGTGCTTGCATCCTAAATCGTCCGTTCCACGGTTATACTTTTCCAGACAACGGGGAGGCCGTGGACTTTTGAGTTTGGAGTGTCTGCATAACAGAATGGTTCTGGATGGGGCCTGTAAAGTCATCCGGAGTTCAGATCCCCTTCTCTGCATGGTCCGCGACCATGAAAAAGCAGAGATTGGAGCATTTCTTTTTAAGGCAGCAACCCGTGCGGCCGATGAACTCGGTCTCGTATTCGACACTGAACGGGCTAACCCAAACTCTGTCACCGAGTTGGGACCCGTTCAGCGAAAAGCTCACATCAAAGCTGCGGAGACAGAGGTCCTGCTACAGCTACATATGGATAAGCCAATGCATGGTGTCTTCTTTCACAACATCGAAGACATTGGCTTATCCAAAAGCTTGACCTTTGCCTTCCTCAGGTCGAGTGAGCTAAAGTCGGAGACCGAGGGATTCATAATGGCTTGCCAGGATGGTGTCTTCAACACCCTTGTCTACCGTAGTCGCGTGATGGGTATAGACGTCCCTGACACCCGATGCAGGGCATGTCGTGGGGCACCTGAGACCGTAATGCATCTGCTTTCAGCATGCCCATGTTATGCGGTCTCAGCCTATATCCACAGGCATAACGCGGCTCTACGAGTGTTGTACTACCATCTACGACACTCGTACGGTATAGACGAGACACCAGTGTTGCCTTATGTTCCGGGGGATATTGAGTCCGTGGTGGAGAATGAGAGGTGCCGAATCTATTGGAACTACTCATTCCCCACCCTCAGGCAAATACAAGCCAATAAGCCTGATGTTGTCCTCCTCGACCACCAAAGTAAAACGATATTCGTCGTGGAGTTTTCCGCTCCAGGCGAAATGAATATCGTTCGAAAAGAGGAGGAAAAACGGACTAAATATCGAGATCTTCTCTTTGAACTCCGCAGGTTGTATCCGGACCATTCTGTCAAAATGGTGGTTCTGATCATAGGAGTCCTTGGTGGAATGATGGATACACTGCTCTCCAATTTGAAAATAATACCTGCTTGCCGTAATATGGCAGAAATCTTAGCAGCACGAATGCAGAAGGCCGTTATTCTTGGTTCGCTCCGTCTACTCAGGGCACACGATTCTCGGACCCAATAATCACTCACCCTACGGACGTAGGGAGTGTTTATTGGGGTTAACGACACCAGCGCGCCCTCCGGATGGGTCGGAGCACCGGAGACAGGGCCTGACTGGTACACTCCTAGGAGAAAAAAAAAAATAAAAATAATAATAATAATAATAATAATAATAATAATAATAGGCAGGGAGGTCAACCAACACCTAAGGCCCTGGTGAGTTGCGACACCACCTACCCGAGCAAAGGATGCAAAATCGGACCGGCAGCTCATGCGCATCCGGGAGGGAAGATGCATCTTTCCCTCCGGTGTCGGCCGTGGGTTTACTGGGTTAACCCCCCAGTAAACCCTAACACTCGGTTCCAAATAATCGGGGAAGAGGCCCCCACAACCGACCCCCTCGGATTAGGGGTCAAAGGCAAGGTGGTGGGGCCAACAACGATGATTTGCCAGCTGACGACTTACGCTATGAAAACGGACGTTTTGAGTGGACGGATGAATTAAGGGACGGTCTTATGCATTGCTACAAGAGCAGTGAGCCCGCCTGGAGAGGATACATGGCGAGAATGCATGCTCTGTGGTGTGAAAGACACCCAGAGCATGCCGCATTTTCTGTCCAAAATCTTAGGGATTATGTATCTCATCTTCGGAGACGAGGATATGTCAGAGCACCTCCTCAGCCGGTTATCGAAGTGGCACAAGTTATGCCACGTGTCGGTCTGGCTGTGGAGAATGCTCGCATCATACCACCGATGGAGGACATCAGAACTCGCAGGGCACTTCACCATATGAAGCCCCTGAAGCCACAAGAACTGGCACGAGTGGATGCGGAGATCGGCGATGTTCTTCCAGAAGAGGCTGACATCTGGCAGATCAATTCTGTTGTGTATGACGCCGCTCATACTCTAACCCAAACGCAGAGGAGGGACACCACCGCTGTAGTTGGGAGGCATGAGCGACGCGTACACAAGATGGAAGCTAAGATCAAGTCGGCGAGACAACACGCGTCTCGTATCCAGTGTGTGGTGGACTACGTGGCGGCCAATAGGCCTTTCACGCCTGCAGTGCGGCGAATTGCCGCAAAATTAAGACGAGCTCACCACACATTGAATCAAGGGTTGCTGTTTACCATCAAACAGCACTGTCTTGATAGGATACGAATGCTAGTGGCTGCAAAGAAGTCACTAGTGAGGCGAGCGAGAGGAGTCGCGGAAAACTTGAAGTTCCGCGATAAACCTTCTCGTTTATTTCAAGAGCCTCCACGTGTTGTTAATAACCCGCCGGCTGTTGATCGGGTGGAAACCTTCTGGAAGAACATCTATGAGTATCCGCAACCAATGAATGTAGATACTCCAGCCCTAGCGCAGTTCAGAGCATTCTGCAGGAGGCTTCGGCAGCCTGAGCTCAATGATCTGCGCAATCCGATAACCCCGGAAGAAGTTCAAAGAGCCCTCAAAGGCTCAAAGAACTTTGCTGCTCCAGGACCCGATGGGTTGAATAACTATTGGTGGAAAAAGTTTCCAGCAACCCACCGCCATCTGGCTAGAGTTTTCAACTCATGGCTAGATGGGGAGCAGCAGATTCCGGAGTGGTTTGTCGACGGGCGAACCGTGCTCATCCCCAAAAACGGAGATTTGTCTGATCCAAAGAATTACAGACCGATAACATGCTTGAATGCGTGTTATAAGGTGTTTACGCGCATCTTATACACACGCATTCTCTCCGCAGTTGATCCGGTGTATGAACGGATATATGAGCAAAGAGGGTCAAAGAAAGGGGTTGCCGGCTGCAAGGAGAACCTGCTCATCGATAGATGTATCACGCAGGACTCCGTGCAGTACAAGCGTAACCTTTCGATGGCCTGGATCGATTACCGCAAGGCGTTTGATACAACATCGCATGAGTTAATCATGCATTTGCTCAGGTGCCTTGAGGTACCCGATCAAATAGTGGGATGCATTGGACAGCTGATGCCGCTCTGGAGGACTCGCTTCGCTATAAAATCTGGTGGAGACATAGTCCAAACAGAGCAGGTCATCATTAGAAGAGGCGTGTTTCAGGGAGACTCCCTCAGCCCTCTTCTCTTCTGCATCTCACTATTGCCATTGTCCGTTGCACTCAGGAATACCCGTGGGTACAGATGCGGCACCCCCAGCAACCGGAGGCATACAGTCACCCACCTGTTTTACATGGATGACCTAAAATTATGTGCCTCTGGAGAAAGGGACCTACATCAGTCCCTTAGGGTGGTGGAAGAATATACGCATGCTATCGGAATGGAATTTGGGATCGACAAATGTGCCACGGTTCATCTCAAAAGAGGACGATGCGAGGAATACGGAGAGGATGTCCAGCTCGTAGACGGAAGCATCCTACATCATCTGGATGCCGGAGAGACTTATACTTACCTACGCCGCTCCCAAGAGGTAATCACAGTTAAGAACTCTCTCCGCGGCAAGTATTGGGGTTAACGACACCAGCGCGCCCTCCGGATGTATCGGAGCACCGGAGACAGGGCCTGACTGGTACATTCCCAACTGGAAAAAAAATATAATAATAATAATAATAATAATAATAATAATAATAATAATAATAATAACAATAATAATAATAATAATAATAATAATAATAATAATAATAATAATAATAATAATAATAATAATAATAATAATAATAATAATAATAATAATAATAATAATAATAATAATAATAATAATAATAATAATAATAATAATAATAATAATAATAATAATAATTGTTTTATTGACAGTTTCTTTCAAAATACAGACATACAATGAAATCCTGTCAAAAAGCAGGATTCTACATCAGCACATGATATTGCACATGGCAGATATTGCTCTTCCATCTGAGAACGGATATATCCCAACTGTTCTTGCGAATAGCAATACTTTCATAACAATCTCACTTCCTGTAATCATCACCTGGTATTATTGATTTTGAAATATGAATGTTCATTATGCAATACTAGATTTCCTGGGTTAGGAAATAGTTGTTTTGTGAGCTAATATTTCAAAAATTAGGAAAATATGGACGAGCAGTTAAATTTATTATTTAAAATTGGATTTTAGCGTTCACAATATGTTTATTATGAATGTATTAGTATGTCATGCCTACAATTTTGTGGTGAGGTTTGCTACATTCCGAAAGGAGTTGGTATAAACACGCGTAATGCATATATGCAACGCTAGTATTTTTCACCACTGTATTTTGTAGTTTTCACCATGTTTTACTCAGTAATTCTACACAGAGAGAAAATGCTGCAGCAGGTTCATGCACAATGTTGTGTAAGACACAGTTGTGTAGATATTTTACACAATTTTCCATTCTTTCATCATACGCGTTTTGTGAAATTCAATAAATATTTGTATAGTATTCATGCACTTCCACATTGCCTAAAAGTACACAAAAATATGCACATCTACCATTTATACACAATTTATATGGAAAACATCTACAACGCATTGAACTCATCTTACACCCGTTGTGCACTTTCTAGTTGATATGCACAAATTGTATACTATTTCAACACAATTGTGTAATTTGCCACAACTTGACCAAGGCGTCGTCTCACCCAACTACTTTAAACTTCATTATTATTCAACGTGTTCCAAAATAACAAAATGTATGGTTAATTTATGTTCTGTTTGGTATTCTGAGTTTCTGTTATTTTATTTGTAATTAGAGTTTATAGTTCAGTTATTTTTGTTATTAGTTCTTTGTGATGAAATAAACATTATTTGAATGACATTTAATATCATTTCAACCTTCTGGAAAATGAAGCTTATAATTTCTCAACAGAGTAAGATTTGAAGAAGCGAGCAGGTTGAAACTGATGCTTATTCTTATCTTATTCCGTTTGGATGTTATGTGCCTCAAGTGTATCCTTTCTCTAAATTATAAATGGTACCTATGAAATGGCCTTGCTTTGTACACAAATATGTACAATATACCTACACAATTCGTGTATGCGGAGTACACAAATTTGTGACATTTTTTGCATCCTATATTTAAAATACTTAAACAATTTGTACAAACTAGGTACACAAATTGTTGCCATTCATTACAATTTATGCATAAACAGTACACAAGTTGTTGACATACGTCGCACAACATACCGATTAATTTTGTATATTTTGTGTATAAACTTGAAACAAAACTATTCAGAATAATACAACACTAAAGTGTATCATTTATACACAATATCTCTAATACAATATTCTAGAAGAAAAATTAACAAATTGGTGCTGTCAACATTTTAGAAACAAATTGTTCTGAAATTATTCACAATTGTGTAGAAAACATACATTTATTTCTCTCTGTGTAGACTTTTGTTTAAGAAATGGTGATCGGTGATCGAATATTTTTTTGCGTTTTTTATTGAAAACGGCTGAAAGTTTTTCAATATAGTTTTATCTGTTGGATAGTAGTTATCTAGAAGATTAATTATCTGGCGAAGTTTTTCAAGTGTACGATGAAATCTATTCGACGGATTTCGGTACGAATTTCAATCCTCAACGCTAAAGTGCAGGATTGCCTATATCTTGAAGTTAGGTTAATAAAATAAAAGGTGTTTATTTTGAACTTCGAAGTTTCTCTCTAATCGATAAAACAACAAAAGTTAGAGGAGCCAATTTTACCTGAGGTGAAAGAGCGCTTTCAATTCAAATTCAATCAAAAATCAAATCAGTTATAGAAAATAAAACAAAGGAAAGTATTACATGTAAAGCCAAACTTATTGTCTGGAAGCAAACTGGGAATAAATTTTGCAGTAGCACTAATGGACTTGTGGGGACATATCTAATATTTTAATTACTGTTGCCACAAGAGTAGCAGCCAAACATCGTCTGTAACCTTATGGCAAAGTGAATATTCTTCTATAGCCACGTTCTGCAAAACAATTTCAAATTAAATACTTTGGCATAAAAAAAGAAATAAAGAAGGAATATTCCAATCATAGGCCATACACAAGAGGAACTGGAGGAAGAAAATATATTTCTCCACCTGTACCTAATAAAGAAGAGGAAAAAGAATTAAAGCAAACAATATATTTCTCAGTACACAATCAGAATAGCACTGTTGATGCAAACAAGGAAAATAAACCCAATGACAGAACATTTAAAACCAGTACTTATTATTAAAAATATGAGTAACATTGGTCTTATTGCTTTTTGAGAATTTAAAATTGTAACGTTGATAATTCCTGAAATGCTTATAAACGTTATAAGGGTGTATTAAACTAAGTTTAAAACCATCTTCACTTTTTTGATATTGCTATTCGACTATGTTTTAGATATTTTCATTGTATATTTGTAACAAACGGCTGGTCTAGTAGAAAACCTGTATTGAAAAAAATATCAAAAGTCAACTGCAGCAAAATTTCAAGAGTTAGCTGAAAAAAAAGACTTCTTGTGGACTCTTTTTAGCTCAATCAGAGAAACAAAGATAACAAATTGATAAAACTTAAAATAAAAATATTGTTGAAACAAATTGACGATGAAAATTTGAGGAAAGAAAAAGACCTGAGACCTGAGAATTGCCAAGGTGACTTTTGGAAAAATTAAATGACGATGTGTCAGTACAATATTTGCCTAACTGTAGATAGTTTGTTGAAAATCATATTAATTTTATTGTTCGTGTTTTTTAAATAATATTCATTTTAGTTCATCTCATAGAAATAATAAAAATTAGCTACGTCTAGACCCAATTAGTTATCAATTATAAAGTAATTGCGGAAAACATTCTTCTAACAGTTGGTTTCACGCTGTTTTTTCTCTTATACCATCTTCAAGAGGCTCCTCATCCCATCCAAAGTTGGAATTGATATCTACCAGTATGTCTGGGTCATCTGGAGGATGTTCATCTTCTCTTTCAATGGAAAGATATTGTATAAAACAGCACTAGCTACGATTACCACAAGTGATGTTTCCTGTTTCAATTTCAATTTCTGAGCAACTACTGGAAATCTTCTTTTCCAGACACCGTATTGCCTTTCTACTGGATTTCGGGGTTTTATAACAGCCGCGTTAAACAGTTCTTCAACTTCAGTAGTTGTATTTGATAGTGGTGTTATTGGATGGTTTGCATTAGTATATCCACTATCACTTACAAGTAGAGCATTTCCAAATTCTAGATTCCAAAATCCAAGCCAACAAATCTAGTATTTTCAAATCAACTGGAGACACTGTCTGAACATTAATTGAAAACCATCCCTTTCTTTTTCTGAATATTTCAGCATTGGGTCATCCTAAAATTCACGTACCTATGATTATAAATAATTCTATGAAACCATTTGAGGCACTCACCCAGTGAAAGGATGCACAGATGGGAGTAGTCAATACAATCAACGACTCTTGGCACGAGCCATGCTCTTTGGAAAAAAAACTCTAATGAGCACCATGAATTTCGTTTTCATTGGTAGGAATTTTCATGAATCTTGATGACAACAAGGCTTCTGCGTCAGAAACTCTTTTAATAATTTGACTAGCTGTACTTTTGCTGACATTCAAAAAATCGTCAGAGTATATAACAGATTTACATGTCGCATAAGTTCGCAAAATAGCGGATTCATTTCTAAGCCTGAATCTGGCAAAAATTCCAAATCGTCATATTTTTCAAAATTATCTATTCTTTCTCTAACAATGTATGGTCCTCTTTTGTGATTCAGGAAATCTCGAAAACATCTGAGCGATTGAAAAACCATTATCGAGTTATCTTTGAGTTTATCTAGAGGACATATTTTTGTATTGAATACTTACGTTAAAGATTAATTATGCATTGAAAAACCGACTCTAAGTGGGATTATGGAACGTGGATGCTATCAAACCAATAATATTTGTGATCAAACCGTTAGATTTTTTTTTAAACCCTTTATCGGTTCTTGTCACCATATGGCTACATAATTCTTTGTATCCCTTATCGGGCAAGTCATCAAAATGGCCTAAAAAAATTTGCATAATTTCACAACGTATTCATAATATCAATATTTACATGTAAACGCAACCTTAGCAAAAAAAATTTACGAGCACAAATCATAAAAAGATTAATGATAGAGTGTACAGAGCTTTGTCCTGCTGGAAGCGCTTCCGGAATGACTTTTGTACAGAGAGCCCTGTCCTACTAGCAGGACATTATTCCGCTCATAAAGTTAACCTGCATGCAGGACGTAACGTACTACCAGCTGTACATTCAGCAAAATGTGAATAAAATGTAACTTCCATAAATCGAAGACCTGCTGGCAGGACTCACTTCAATCTCAAATTGTGCTGCCAGAAGTACCTCCATCGCCTCAAACGGAAAGATATTTTTAGTTATGTAATTGAAATAATTTGATATGAATTCAAATATTTTTATTAATACTAATAAATTTGTATTCTATTTGAAGTAGCAAGATAAAATAAAAAAATAAGTTATTTTTGAATTTAAATCTAGAGGAGAAAACGAAATCAAACGTTACAAAAATACAATTTCAGTCCTTTAGGCTGGGATACCATGCTGAATATGGTAGGTGAAACAATTTATTCCTGTTGTTGGGAAACACATGATAGCACGTACGCCACAAGCACTGCACCTATAACTGGACTTTTGTTGTAAATGTCTTATTCGACTACAAAATAATACACTTTCTCTGCACTCTTTGACGAACATCTTCACTGCTTAGAGCGATAAGTGTGTGTACTCCCGGTAACCAATCTTGCCTAGGAGGTATATTCTCCTGTTCGTGCAGAACTGAAGGATTTTCTGATATAGTTAGTGTCTGCCCATTGATTATTTATCAATTGCAAGAGATATAGTAAAATTTCGACACTCGACACTTGCCAGATTTTTCGATTTAAATACCTTTTTTATTACTCCGAAACACCTGGCAGTATTCCAGTCTCCGCCAAATTGCGATATACTCCACGAATGGTCATTTTTCGTATCAAAAGCCGTTGCCGACGCGTGCCTGGCTTCATCATTTCAGAGTAACTGACTGACAAGTTCAAGCACGCATAACTTTGGAACTAATAAAGATAGCGCCCTCGGACAAAAATGCGCTTATAGAGCATTTCATTGGCTACTGAAATGAGTACAAATTGTCCTACAGGTAGGTTTCATAGTTCTAATATTAAACGATTTCTAGCGTACTCAAATGAGGCATTTTAGTACTGCCGGCAGGACTCTATACGTTGTATCATTAACTGGCAATAAGAGGTAACGCAAAATCGATTTGTGCCTTTGTCCCCTCTCCCAAGCTTGTTTGTTATCGTATGGTTTCGTTGCCTGTGAATCGAAGGACTACGGGGAACTAAGAACAAATGCTTTTGGGTGTGATGATACCATATGGTACATTGGTTTGATCAGAATCGGCCGATAAAGGGTTTTAAACAGCAGTTCCCATATTCATTTCGTTTTACTAATTTTGAGATGGGTATTTTCTGAAGGATCTCACTTGTGTGGTAAAAAAGTAAATGAAATATCTGAAAGTTACCAATGACTTTTAGTTGGAAATACACATTAACTATTTCATGTTGATCAGTTAGAATGCTGCTCAATTAAAAATCATAACCAAATAATGAGAAATGGATTCTGCATAATCCAGACTTCCACATCAGAAATGAATTAGTTAATTCGTTATAGAAAAGTGAAATCAGGTTTGTCGATGATGCTTCGCTCACATACTCGTTCACTTCTCTGAAATAGATAGTAGTTTTATATTTTCGGGAACTGATTTCGCGCACATTCAGTGTCAGCCTGTGAAATTGCCTAGGAAGTTGTTTCTATGCCAAAAAATCTCAGATTTTCCCTGAAAACTACAGAGTTTTTCTTTATGAGTGATACTGAGAATAACGAAAATCTTTCACATCCACATTATTATATTTTCAGAACAAATCTGTTCTCAGTCCTGCTTAGCATACGGCAAGGTAGAAATTATAATACAATAACCAAATAAAATCGAGACCTAATTGGTAGGACACAACAATACAAAAGTGATCTCATAACAATGATGTATTAGCAAATCAAATTTAATGTCCTTGTTCCAATTATTTGATTATAATAATTTATGACCTTAATAATGTGATTATAATAGTCTTGAGCGTGTATAATGAATCTGCATACGGATATCTGAATTATTTTTACAAAATTGATTCATTATTGAATTTAATTAATTTTGAAAAAAATGTGAAAACCAATGTTAGCATATCGGTATAAACTAATTGAGTTATTATGCAGGAATCTCGAAAACAAGTAAAAATTTGAAGCAAATTAAAACGTGTACGAGAGTGGATATATGTCGATTAACTATGACATAACATATAATACTCAGAAATATTTAAAAATCATGGAAATATGAAGTACGTTTGCAGTGGTTCTATTCGAATTTGAAAAAATCGAGTCAGTTTGCAGAGGTTCTTTTCAGTTCAATTCCATCGGATTATTTTTATATAAATTATATATAGTCAAATTATTCATATTTCACAGATTTGTATATATCCACATACAATGAAAATGTATTTAAACTAATACAATTTAATGCAAATGTAACATAAACATTCCTTTCTTCTAGAAAAGCAACTCCTCTCATGAGCAAAGGAAGAAGCATTACTCCAAAGCTAAGATTCCAAGACTAATAATGTGAAAGAACGAGAAGTTTATCGGAGAGTTAGAAATTGAATGAAAACGGAAATTTGGAAATACCATCGTCTTCAGCTATTCCCACAAAGTGGAGTTTGAGGCTACTATCTGACAGAAAACGACCTCTCCTGGGTAATACCACGACGGATATTGAACTAGATATATTTGTTGAACGTTCCTCAAAGAGGACACTAAGTAGATGTATATGAATCAAATCAAATCAAAGTATACTTAAGATTTGAATCTTGTTGGCAAAGTCTTGTGATATTTTATTTTAAATTTTTTAGCAATACATAAAACACATTTCACTAACACTAAATGAATAAAAATATGGTAAGTAAGTATTCTTCTAAATTAATTTACGAATATCTTTCAAAAAAAATAATGAAACAATGTTGGAAATTAGTTGCTGAATTAACAAAAAAATGTAGTCCCCGTAGGTCCACAACTATTTTATAGTTGAAATGTCAAAAGCATTTGAAGTTAATTTTTACTAAAATGGATATTGCTTCTCTCAACAATATCATATTCATATCTCTGATAATCGCTATTGCCAAAACTTCAAGATTTAATTCCAAAATGAACATACCTTCATTGTCACTTCAACGAATTATCAATACCTAATCTTGAATTGAACATGTTTCAAAGAATAAATCGACAACAGCCTATTGTATGGCTACTATATCTTAATGGTAAAGTTGATACAGTGAGTTATCAATTTTACTGCAAATAATCGTATCTTTGGCAATATATTCCATATGAAGTTACTAGTAGAAGTTGTCATCTTCGAAATAGCCTGTTGTTGAGAGTGTATTATTTCTTAATGATGAAATAGCTATACAAAATTGCTAATTCTACTGCAACTGTATGTATTTCATTTAACATCCTGTTTCTAGATTAACTATTCGAAATCATCTTATCATCAAAACCTCATTGTTGTTATTCGCAGTAACTTACTGTTGTTCGCAGTATATTCTGAAGTTATTTCAACTATAATGAATTGTAACTTTCACTTCAACTAATTGTTATGAGCACTACCTCCTAATATTATACTATCTACAATAAACTGTCATTGTACTACAACTTCTTGTACTTTTACCAATATTTTCATGTCGTTATGAAACAAATTATCCGAATATATGATGGGTTTCATTTGACAATTAAAAATGAGATTATCATTCATCACATTTTATTTCATGAAAAAAAAAATCCATCTTTAATGAAAAACACAACACAGTAATAACGAAAATTGTAAATTTGTTGATTTGCAGAAATTTGAAGAGTTTATGCCAGACATTATTCACTGTCTCCCTCTTCACAGAACGCTTCTTCATGATGGTGGTTGGTGGAAAAAGTTTTAGCAAGGCAAATGAAAACGACAAATCTGAAAAAAAAACATTCAATAGCTGATGAAAGTGGTCAAATAAATAATGCAATTTACTGAGGATAACTTGGTTATTGAAATGTGCATTTATGAGATATCAGTGATAAACACTAATATAAAATTCGAATGTGAAATAAGGTAAATAATAATTGATTATTATGTTATTTTGAAATAACATTTATTGAAATTATAGAGTATATTTGATTAGAGTCAATTTGGAAGTAGATATTTTATATACTTCTTGAATTTTGACCCCAAAAAACTTCACAAAAATGCGTTTATCCTTTTCGGTCTTGAGGAAGAATTCATGTCTAGAATCGATTGTAATAGATGAAATATAGCTGATATTATTCTTTTGCAGTCAACTACCAATCAATCAGTTTCTAAAAGTGTTGGATACACTAGGCTGTCAGTCCTCTCATGAAATGAAATGGTATGAGTTTTTGACGGATGCTCAATTTGACCTCTACGGAGGGTTCTGATCCTGTTTGTCAAAAAACATCCGTTTTTAGAAGCTGGGTCAAAAATGGCTACTATGAAAGACAAAAATCTAATTGAAAACGATTTCAAGGAAAAAAATTAGACTTACAAATCTGGCCTTTGTTATATTATCCTTTAAATCAGGAAATGGGTGCACCATTGCTGAGGCATATGCTGCTTTCGTTGTTTAAATAGATGGCAGAAAATCAGCCCTGCTGCATGTGATTCACCACAATGTGAACCAACCTCTTCCTGTGTTTGTCATCCAGAGTCTTATTAGTCCTGTAGAAGAAGACAACTTCTCCTCCTGGATCATCAAGTATATATCTACTCGCTCAATTCCTGAAACGATGAGAAGGTAAAAAGTATTTTTCATTTCAAAATCACTTTCTTTTGAAAATTTCAGAAGAACATTTTGAAATGATGCTGAAATCACGAAAAATCAGTTCAATAGACGATAAAAATTACTAGGATGTACGAACTCAAATATCAGAATATTATTCGAACGAATCTTACCTGTACTTTTATTTCTCTCCAACTCTACTTAGATATTTTTCTTGGAAGTTTTTCGTTACTAATATCAGATAAGCAGCTCAAACTTCGGTCAAAACTTCTGAAACTTTCAGTACTACAAAACTGTTCTGATGTTTTCATTTATAACTGGGAGGAACAGCTACAGGTAGGCCTCTTGCGATTTATAGCCTGTAAATGGCAAACAAATATTATTCCTCAAACGATTTGAAAATTAAAGAATAAAGCTTTTCATCAATATTCTTGTAAAGATAATCAATAGGAGCTTCTGAAGTAGAATGAACATAAAATCAAGTAAAAATCTGCATAAAAATGAAAACACAGCAAGGTAGTTATATTTTTGCAAAATGTGTAATTCGTGTTACAGTAGGTATACGTAAGTACACACCACTCGCAAAACAAAGTGAAAAAATGTTTGTCTAGTAGGTACTTGCCTCCATTGTATTTGTCTTACAACACATTAACACGCCCTCAATCAGCGTAACAACCACTACGTCCACGATACAAATAGGCAAAGAACTGATCAGATCAGTAGAAACATTTTCGCTGGAAAACAAACGGAAAATTACGACTATACACGAAGGGTTCAGAAATGCATGGAATCTGAACGTAACACGAAAATGTTTGTAACAGAGCATAAACTGTTGTGAATTGAGAAACAAAGTGATGGTAATTCGTCAACACAAATCGACAAATTCGCAACTTACTAATCGTCCTTCAACAGTAAGATGTTGTTCTACCTAATCTAATTCTCTACGTTTTAATTTCATTTTCGACAATTCCTAATGGTTATATTATCCAGTTCAATTAAATGAATTGTAAAATAACAGTTTAAGATTTATCGACTGAAGTTGATTCACGGAGTGTTTTTTTTATTTTACTAGGTACCTACCTACACTTGGGCTCGATCCCAAAGGGCTTCTGGGTATCTACCAATTTTATTTACTTTCTATTTTATACAAATAAATAGGTACCTACCTATATGATCCTCAAAATACCAATATAATGATGTAAGTACGTAATACTTCTAATGTAACTTCAAATTATCGGTGAGTCAGATTGCAAATTGCTTCCAACCGAGGAAACTCAGAATTTCATATTGAAAATCATTGTACACACTGTGGACACATATAATGAATCAATTGCGAGGAATGACATATATTATGACAAGGAAATTTTCAATGTTTACTCAATTGCCTATACCCACAGCAGTGTATGTCCCCAGACCATCAGTAGGGCAGTCCTTATTGTTCTTACCGTAAGATTGTTAACAACAATATGATATTATCTCCATCACATGTTGAAGTTTGCATACACCACAATTTTTGTTTCAATAACAACGCGATGGAAATGAATTCAAGATTGTGTATTGTTCTTCAAGAAATGTGTCAAACAATAAAAGTACTACATTCTTGCAATTTCAGTTACAATACGTTGTTGTCAGTTTCCAATTAATATTTAGTTATTTTGTTGAAAACATCATGTAGTCGTTTGATGCAGACTTGTGGCTGCTGTATTGACAGTATTGCTGTATTGACAGTATTAGTAGTGAATTCAATAACTAATTTCCAACAGTGAAGGGACAATAATTACAAACAGTTCATCACATGTATTGGCTAAAAGATTATAAAACACTTTATGAAAAGTATAAATGTAGACATTAAAAATAGAGTGTATCGTCATAAAATTTTGCCAAACTGTAATAGGCATTACTTAGTAGTTTTTTGTTTCATTTCTAAAAGTCTGGACACGTTTCTGTTTACTAGCACGTTGACGTTTATTATAATTTTTCACTCTATTGTGAATCAGAAAATCTTTTGTCAAATTGGATATAAGAGTTAGAAGTTGTAAGTGATTTTCTTTCTGATGAATTTTGTAGGAGATGCTGTTGGTTTCAACTCCACTATATATTTTTTTATTTTGTAGAGACTGTTTCCAGTTAGTATAACGATTGAAACAACTAGTAGGATTTGATATTCTTTGAAAAAAGGTTTACAAAATTCTCTCCAATTTGCTTTATAAAGGTATGAATTGCCCTTTTCTGAAGTATAAGCACTGACTGGATAAGTTGATTATTACATACCCCACAGAAAGCTATTCCATGATGTAAATGGGAGTCTGTAAGTACATAATGCAAAATACTTGGCAGCAGTCAATCCTACATAGTTTGATACTGATCTCAAAACATAGATGCGAGATTTTTATTTAAATGAGTTTTCCAAATTTCAAATTTTTCTCCAGAAATATGCCCAAAATTGTTGAAGTTTCCTTGTTGATGCACTATATGATATGCAGCATTTGAAAGTGATAACACTAATTGTCTTTCTAGATCTAGAATTCGGATTCAACATAAATTAACAGAAATAGTGATATAGACATGTAAGATATGAGAAATAAAGGTGATTTATTGATCAAAGAAAGCAAACCACAATTTCTATAAAAAATCACCACTTATTGCCACCACTTTCTTCAATAGGCTTCCCAGCCCCTTAAAAATTGTCCTACATGCGAAGTTTTCACAGGTTGGTTGATAATTTAGATGATCTTGATGCTTTTCTCTGCAATAGCTAATTGAATTCGTTCAGTGTTTCCATTTCTTAGAAAGTTTAAACTGTATCAATTAATTTTGGACAATTGAATTGTTCAAATCTTAATACCAATCGAATTTTCATAAAGTACTAACTCTGCATTAAAATTAGTTGCAAACTAGTCATCAGAAATTATCGTGGTTCTGGAGGTACTTTTTTGGCAGAAATAAATAATTTTCTATGATTCAGATTACTATTTCTACATTAAAAAAAAAAAAACATAATTCCGATTACCCCGTTCATACTATTCATTTCTTATTACTACTGTACAGTGATCACACACCTATAATATAAATGCCAGTGAGGAATTGTAAGTAGTCCAAAACTTTCGTTCAATAAGTTTTAATTTAAGATACAGTATTTTTCAATAACATATTTATGACTTATTTCTATAATAATAAGTTTTTATAAATAGTGACACTCACGAAACAACTGAATTTATCAGTAGTAGTCACACACTATAAGAATTAATTTCAATTGATTATTTATGGTAATTCACTGAAAAGGCATTTGTGTGAATGAATCTTGTAGGTGAAACATCGGTACATATCCCAATACTTTTACGGCATTACCATAAATTTACATTCCTATCAAATATTTGCCTAATCCTAATCACTTAGCTGGGTTTATTCAAACCTATTAAATATTCAAAATCGTAAAAATTTGTTTAATGGTCTTAAATACAAATCATAAAATGAGATATTTTACAAACACTTTTTATACAATAAATCTAGAATACTGCAGTGAAATGGGTGGCCATCGACCATAAACAATATCCATCCTATTCTCGCACCTCATTAACATACCTACTCCCCATATATATAATCAATGAACGATCTAAACATCCGAGTGGAATTGGAATATAATTTGACCGTTAACATAAAATGTGATATGATTTCTCATTTAATAAAACCTATATAAGATCTACTTACGAAATCTTTTTTACTCGGCCAAGAAAACTGCGATTCGAACTGATCGTGTGTGAGCCGATGTCTGACCTATAACTCGGGGCCATGAGCAAATCAAAATTCGATAGTGCGGGAGCTTGGTTCGAGATTTCTTTATAGATTCAGGTTGAAATGAGAGTTCAGATCAGTGTTCAGTTATCAGTATTAGTAACTAACTAACTGCATGGAATCTACCCAGTCCTACTACTGAAAGGACTAGATGTGCTGATACCACCCACATCTGTTTAAAATTTTCAGAGACTATCTTGGGGATTCATTACCCCCAAATCTTACAAACCTATTAGCCTATCATATTTCTGTATGAATATTCTTGGAAGGGTACTGGTAGGTTTTTAAGGGACGAGGTTTTCAAGGGAAGACCCCTCAGTGTTCAACAGTATACGTACCATCTAGAATAGTCAACAGACTTGGCACTCGATGATCTCAGTAGGCTGCTCCAAGTCACTCGATGACGGAGAGATAGCAATAGTCACTTTCCTAGACAGCGGAGGAGAATTCAATACCTCAACGACGTCCATTATGAACGTTATGGCTAGAAGACGAATTCCTCACACACTGTGCAGATGAACAGAGACAAGACTAAGAGGCAGGTCAATAAAAACCCTGATGGACGACCTCAACTATCCAATGAAGGCATGTATGCCTGGGAAACGCAGATGATTTCGAAATTATACTATAGTTTCAAGCCTCAAGAACTAGATAATGCTTGTGCTTGTGAAAACCTAAAAGCTTTTGTCAATTATGCCACTGATCACTGCCTTCTCATCAATTTAACAAAATCCAAAATCATGCTGTTAGGAGGTAAATATCACAAGCAAAACTTTTTGAGAAAGTATCGTTGGTTGATGAAACAAAAAATCTGTGTGTAGTAATGGATTCTGACTTGTATGGACTGTACAATACAAAATAAACTTCAGAAAGTTCAGAATTCATGTCTTCGTCTAATTTCTGGAGTACGATGGCGGCAAAGAATTTCGCATAAACTGGGGGAAATTAGATGGCTGAATATGAAGAACAGGAGGAACCTTCGCTTTGCTAGTCTATGTCATAGCGTGATTGTCAATAAAAAACCTCCGCACGTTATGTATCATAGGCAAGCGGTGTGAGCAAGAACAACTCTCAGTCAATGCCCAGAAAACCCTCGTTATATCTTTTACTAGAAAAAGAGTATTAAAAGGTCTCAAACTTCCAAAACTCAATAGAGATCGAGTACGCAGGAGTATCGTTTGACAACAAGTTCACATGGAATCGCCATATCGACAAGACGACAAATAAGGCTCTAGTGAAGAATGTGCGGTAAGAATTGGGATTTACATCCAAAAATCACCCTATGGATATGCTAGAGGGTGAGGTGTGGTGGTGTGTGAAGACAACAAGGGGTCGATTAGGATCGTTCAGTGGCATTCAAAGGCTGGCTTGCCTGAGTATCTTAGCTGACTAGAAACCTACCACCTTACACATTTTTATTTATAGAGACCACGAGCCCTTCTGTGGCATTGCGAAAGTAAATATAAAGACATACATGAACAAATGGTTGCAAACCGCAAACCAAAACACAGGAATAGTGAAATAACTACTTGAGAATGGGGCAGGTGAACTAATTTATTAAAAAAACCCTCACCCAAATTCACGGCAGACCTACTGAGCCACAAACGAAAGGCCGTTAGAATGATGGTAGGTCTGCTGATGGGCCATTGCCGGCTCAATAGTAATATGAGCCCGATGAATAATAGAGAAAAGCCTGTGCAGGTACTGTCAGGAAGCAGTAGAAACCGTGCTGCCTAGAGTATGTCGTTGCATAGGTCTAACAAGATCAAGACACGTGCAGTACTGGGATGAAAAATCAAAAGCTGACAGCTACTCAAATGAATCACTGTTGATGCTGTTGAGTCTCATTAGAAAGAGCAAGCTAGACAGTGTACTATACATCTCATGGAGTTTCACAATATTAAAGCCAATTATTTTATTGTTTTACATTTTCTAACATTTTTTTTCCAAACAACACATCCTACATTTATAAATTTGGGCATCCCAACAGTATATTGAAGAAGTTTCCATGTGAACATTTCAAATTTTGACGTCTTCCATCGCCTTATGTCAAAATATTTGTTTAAGAATTCTATCTAAAAATGAGTTTTTACTGATAAAACTCAGTATTATGTCATTCAAACGATAGAGAAATATTTTTTTTATTCAATCCTTCTATAGAAATATCAATGAATCATTCAATTTCTTTCTGAATCTTTTTGTTAAAGAAAAAGGTGTCAAATGGATCTTCAGATTTTATGGAAATTTTTTAACCCATTTGGTTTACTTGTACACTTCTTATACTCTCTTTGCGTTTTGAACTAGCAGTTTTCTCGTCAATACCCAAAATGATTTCTCTATTAAAAGAGTCCTAATGCTGTGACAGTCTCAGTTGGCCTGTTGTTTGCTGAATCTGTATTGAAAGCTCCCAGAATTAATCAAACGTGACTGAACAATGATAATACAAATCTACAATCTTGGAGCTTTCCATCCTCCATGCTTCTTTAGCTTTTCAATTGCCTCTCATTTCCTCGTCGACGTCTGTCAACAGTTTGTTTACAGGCTTCTGCGTAATTACGTTTACGCCTCATCGGTTTTTTAATACTTGCGGGAAAGAGGTATCAAAAAATCCGATAAAACGTGGAGAGAATCTTTGATTTCAATCTTTCGGTCTCAACCCCCCAATCTGGTGAATCTTCAGAACTTCCGCAAATACTTTAATTTCAGCTTCTTTCATACCAGAGATATTTGTGTTTATACATATAAGGAAGGCATCCTTTTTCAAATACTATAACAACCATTCTGTGTTAGAGAAACACTGGATTATACTGTCATAAGGCAAGTATTGCCAAAATTTTTCAATCCATTGAGCCCAAATTATCTGGTTTTACTACATACTAAGACCAGGAGAAACTGTTTGTAATGAAGTAAAAGTCTATAATACTGGAGCGGCACGAACTCAAGTTAATTCTGCAGGACATTGAATTGAAAGTATTGCATATCTTGTGAGTTTTGGAGAAGTTGATACATCTTTCTGCTGTAACTTTTTCATAAAATAACTATCCTGTTATAGGTTAGATGATTTTTGAGGGTGTAAAAATATTCATTCAGTTAATGGGAAGAAAAATTCTTGTTTACTGATAAAGAAGGTTATTTGTAAACAAGTAAAGGTAATTTTTGCAAGCATATGTCATATTCAATTGAAAAATTCAAATCTGAATACAACCAAAAATCTTAGGCCATTTCAAGAATTTGGAAAACCATCCTCAGACACAAAGCTGATCAGAATTTTAACAGCAAAATTTGATGTTAATACCAAAAAACCGGGAATCTTTTGAATACAGGGAGGATCAAAATAATGACAAGCAAAAAATAATAATCTCAATGCAAGAAAATATCTAAAAAAACAATTAATGTGATCTACATACTTCCAATTTATAACAAGATCCATCGATTCCAGATGTCAATCAGTAATTGAATGGGTAATTCAAGAATTTTCAATCCTCCACCACCAATCAATTTATAAAAAAAATCTCAATCATTTTACATTATGTATCAATTCTAATGTTTTTTAATTGCGGCTATATTATAGTTACTTATTTGTCTTTCATTTTTTTCATATATTGTAATTAGATAAGCATGGGATCTGAAACCGACATCACAATAGCTAATGATATTTTCAGTCTTTGACTAATACTAGTGATTATTTCACTTATTCTAAAATAGCGTGTTATGATTGGTTAAAATTTTTGTGTTGATAAATGAAAGCATCATGTTTTCGATTTTGTAGTTCGGCTCTTGATTGGTTACTGGATATGTATATGATGTGTTTTCGATTTTGTAGTTCGATTCCTGATTGGTTATTATCAAAACACAAACTTACCACTAGCAAGCTGCTATAATGACACAACACCAAACTTTGACCAAAACCAAATAAGCACTCACTATTAATTCATATCAACTTCACAATTTTCGATAAATTTTGCATACTCGTTGATTAATCAAATCACTAAATCAAAATGTTATCAAAACATAACCTCGAGCGAGAAGCGGTAGACTAGACAAGCAATGAGGAAACTACGAATGACGCGCTCTGTCATTGGTAACTGAAATAGAGGGATGTTTGAAATATCAAGTAAATATTTTGTTAGTTGCATAATTTCAGAACTAAATGCGGGATTAATGTTCCTATTTAAATTGAATAGTAAATAAATAAAAATGGTTTCGATTTTATTCATGAAATAATCTTAACAAATACAACTCGTGTTATCGGCGATTATCGTTAATTCCTTCTCGGTTTCGAATCAAGCGCAAGCGCTCGTGTGGTTGCCAAGCAACAAAATTTTATTCTCAAATTCAAAGGAATTGCTATTTCGATAATCTCCGATACACTTGTGGTATTACCTACGAAAATTTTCGCTAACTTCCGATGATACATATTTTCGTATAACTCCCGTACTAAACATTTTCTTTTTTGTTTCTCTTTCGGTTCAGCGTTCAACAGAGATGGAAGACCAACTTGAGGCGAGAGATAAAAAGTGACTTATACAACAGAATTTATGAATGATTATCAGCCAAATTACGTTGAATCTCTCGTATATGTAATTTGTCGAACATTTTCAATGAGAAAGTTTGTTTATTGATTGCAGGTGTACAGTTTTAACGCTGGTTTTGAATTACACACTACACCGATGTTTAGCTTGTTGAACTCAAAGGGAATTAATGTTATTATTTCACGTATTTTTATCGTCGATATCTTCACTTAAGCTGACCCACATCAACTAGAGTTTCATTGAGAAAAAATACAACTGAATATTAATGGATGATTTTGCGGATTTCCAACAATCAGAAGGGCCATTTTGAATGGTACTGAAACAATTCACTGTGAACCTTCTTGAATAATTATTCCAGGTGATCGATCCTGCATGTCCGACAACCTGAAAATCATTTTTGACATAAATAACATGACTGGTATGGCGGAAACACGGCCAAATTCAATATGAGGTAGCAAAAAGTAGGGTAAGATGGCTAAAATACAAAAAAAATCATTGGAAAAAGATATTTAGAGTTTAATTAAGTATAAACCCATATACAAGTAAAAATTTGAGAAAATTGAAAATAGCAATTGTTCCGGAGTAATTTCCGATCTCCTTATGAATATCAATTTTTTTTATAGCTTGACTAAAGTGGACTATAGCGAAAAATTGTTCGATAATAATGACAATACTTTCCTATTTTCTCTGAACCAGATTGCGTTAAAGGGCCAAGTTTCAGGTTCTCTAATCCCCTTGGTAACACCCCACCCATCCTTCAAGCAGAAGTACAGTGCCTCGAAAAGGACATACGGAAGGACAGAAATCTATATATACTGTCAGAAAGCCAAGCAGCAATGAAAGCTCTGAAGTCATACACTTGTGAGTCTGGGCTGACTTGGGACTGCAACCCAACCCTACCTTTTGGCATTTTATAGTACTTTTGTCATTCTACCTCCATATCAGTGCTCTGGTGACATGTGTCAAAATTGATTCGGGCATCCACGACCGATCACCCACAAACTTTTTTCCAATCTCCTGATAATGAACTTTTTTCCATGTTACATGCTTTTTGGCAGACACTGAGTAATTCAGCCTGGTATTCGCGGTCCTGTCACTTTCTTATTTGAAGAAAATATCATAATCATAAAGTTTTTGAATGGTTCATTGGAAGTAATTGAAATAATGGCTGTCAAATTTTTCTTCATCAAATGAGTTGTCATAGTTTTTTGTGAATACTGATGGAGACTGTATTTTTGAGTAGTATGGAGGTAGAATGACCTGCTAGGTCGCCATATCTTGACCCACTTGACTTTTTTCTCTGCCTCATTCTCAAAGACTAGTTTAAGGTAGACCTATCGTGAGAATATAATACACATGGACTGTAGATGAAAATGCAATGAGGTTGCACAGTGACAGTTTAGTTTTGAAAATAATGGACTTCGAACTTGTAATAGACTAATACTTGTTTATGATTATTTTTTCTATCAATTTCTTCTTCCTCGTTGATGTTCCATTCTAGTAAAAAAATTATGAATATTTTATTCACTAAAGTAAATCTTGTTGAATTTTCATAAAGAGTTCAGTTCTATTTCAGGAAAATTCATTTTTCTGAACATAATTATAATAAAACTGTATGCTTTCTATGGTGGAACTCAGAAAGACAGCTTCTGTCATTATTCACAAGATAAACATGACGACTATCTTGAAAAAATTGACAAACATAATTTTTTTACATATGACAAAATGTGAATTATTGGAATAAGCCATTCAATTGCTATCAATGAACTATTCAAAAATTATCTGAGGAAAGTTATGTTTTTTTTTCTTCAAAATAAATGTTACTGGGCCGCGAATCTAAGTTCAAACAAATTTCAGAACTGGATGACAATGCAATATTATTGCATAATATGCTAGTAGTAGACTGAAAAAAATTATAGTTAAAAAAACTGAAGAAAAATGTTGTAATAATGAAATGAAGAAAAAAGTAAAGAGTTATCTTTGAAAAGTAACTTCAGCTTTAAAAAAGCTTGGTGAGTTTTTCAATTACATTTTAATAATTATTATTATACGAAATAATCATTTGCGAATTGCCAGAGCAGTAAAAAAATTAAAGCACCCCCAGCTTGTTTAACATAGAAGTTAATTATTAAATATTATGTTCTTCTTTTCTGTTCACATTATTGTAAAAGCGCGTTTCTTTAGTTTTTCCAACTATATTTTATTTTTTTCAAATAATTTTAACATTGTCTTCCAAGTTTAATGTTCATTTTGATAAAAGTGACTATCTTTAAGAAGACGTTAAAGGAATAATTAGACCTATTATATTCAACACAAGAACTGAAATTATGTTAGAAATACAACTAACACTCGTTTTTTTTCAGGTAGGCTGATTTTATGAGAGAATAGTTGGAAACGTTCCATTGGTGAGTACTTCAAATCTGGAATTGGATTTAATCAAGTTCAATCCACGATATTATCATAATTTTTATTATTATTGGTTGTTATTATGCATATGTGTTTATTCGGATATAACTGTGCTTTGATTTTAATCGTATTTTTGTTTCATAGATATACCCACGCACAAGGCTTTCTTTTGTGGGTATTTTCTTGTTTATTTAGAGAAATAATTTTATCGTGCTGTCCTCGTATAATTTTATATCTTATAACTGTTGTATATTTCAAACTTTAATTGATATGCTGAATGAACGTTATTATTATTATTATGACATCACAAAGGAACGTTTCACATGCGGAAAGTCATCATCAATAAAAAAAATAAGTAAACAAAAGTTTTAAAAATGAAATAAAAACACTAACTCATTATGTTCAAAATTTGCTATAGATTTAGAAGATGTGAAAATAAACATGGTTCTTCATTTTGAAAAAAATACAACTAGTAGCATTTTCAGTGAAACCAGAAGAGCTATGAATGAATCACATTTTAGTTTTAAATCTGATTATTTCTCTTAAAAATAGGGGTTCGCTGAAAATGAAACTGGGACCGTTTACCTACATCATACAAAAGCATGAAGTATATTCAAATCACGTTGTCATAAAAGTCCTTGATAAAGCTTTCTATAATTCAAGAATTGTCAAAGAAATATATCTTTAATTGTATTTGAGATAATCTATCACTCGGAGATTAATCCTACTACAATGCATGAATTTGTTGAAAAATAGCATGCAACATTCATGAGGTAGCGCAGTTCAGTATGTAATCAATTAAAACTGTCACTGGTCACATTTTAATAACGATAAAAATGAAGGTGAACTAGCTCGGTGCTTTTTTCTGAGCAAATTGATTCAGATGCAGATCAAGTTCCAATTATTTCAACGAAACTGGTATGCAAAGGGAAATTGATTTGTCTGGCAAAGTTTCACTGTGGATTTAATCTTTTCGACAAATGTCAAAACAAGTTTAGAGCTCACGATAAACATGCGAACAAAATAGTCGTGATCAACAACTAAGTATTTATTCAGTAATGAAGTCCTCTATTTCGACGCTCGGTATTATTATAAGCAATACGCTTTCATGGGAAAACCACGTGAGGTCCTTTGCCAAAAACTTGGTTTTCTGTTTCGTGGCAAGAGCTATTTTCCATCATTTTCATAAACGATCTACGAAACAAAAATCAATAATTATGAGAACAACACCAATCTCATTTTGAGGGGTCCAAATCTAATGGATGTCACTCTCCAAGCAGTAAAAGATATAGAGGTGCCATTTCTATATAAACATCACATATTGATGTGAAAGCTGCATACCGCTATCCTTTGTTATGATTTGTAGGTGAGGAGGAGATTTATTATTGTTTTGAAAACTGGAGCTAAGCTTAGAACCAGTGGCGTGCTAATACATTTTCTTATATATTATTAATTAGAAACGGTCGCTGCAGACAAATTTGTTATCACATGTATCGGCATCGATAGACGACCACATGCCTGGTTGGAAAGCAAGTTTATTATTTAGCTGCAACCCTAACGTCTAATGTTCGGAATGCACACCAACCAACAGCAGTAGTGCTGTAGGTCTCCCTATACTGATGAAAAGTGAATGCGCTTCCAATGAAAACAAAGTTGCCTTGGAGCCCACAGCAAATGAAAGCTGCCGTGTACCCGCACAGGCTATGCCTTTGGGTACACTCTACGAGTGTTCTCAAAAAATAGTAGTAGTAATGTTCTTACGTTAACACAATGAATTTTTGGAATAAACTCTTCCTATCATACAAATAGCAACATTTCCTAAATGGTTGCCTAAATAAGTCATTCATAAATAGAATTCATAATGAATAAGTAGTGGACAAATAGTTATTTATGTAACAGGTGCAAAAATAAGTGACTGTTTATTGTACATTATTGTACATGTAATAATTGTCATGTCGGGGCGTGGCGCAGTGGTTAAAGCGTCCGACTCTGAGTCGAAAGGTCCGGAGTTCGAACCCTGGTTGGGCTGGGATTTTTTAATTTAATTTAACCGATTAAATTATTAAAATCTCGTGGCTAGACTAGGGTGAGTCCTGCACGATTCGCTGTTGCGTTCCAATTAACAGTGCTGCTCCTAAGGTGGCGTATGGAGTTAGTAACAAGGCCTGTAAAGAACACATGGCTGGCTAATGACCATAGCAGTCGATGCCAAAACACCAAAAAAAAAAATAATAATTGTCAACACGCTACGTGTACTAACACAGCATACACTAATTCTTTTACGATCATTAAATAATTAGAATTTCATCTGTCAATTTTGAATATGAAAATGTAGTGCTTATTGCTGTGGGGCAATAGAAATCAAATTGCAAGTCGTTATCAAGTTATCATACACTTGATAACGACTGTAGATTTTAAGAGTTGAAACGTCGTGAATAAAATTGCAGAAAATTGAATTTTTCTTTGTTTTTTTTTGACAATGTGAGTCCAGAATAACCTTACTCAAAGTGAACATTGTCAACCACTTTCAAAAAAACGATAGCAATGTTGTTGCCAATTTTTGCGCGTTCACGTGGCAAAGTCTTGTTCCCTCACAAATTTCGCAATTTTTCTGCGAATAAAATGGCTGCATCAACGATTGGTCCGGCATGACTGGCAGCCATTTTATTCGCTGAAAAATTGCGAAATTCTTGAGGACATAAACAAGACTTCACGTGAACGCGCGAGGACTGGCAACAACTTTGCAGTCCTTCGTTGTTCGCTGTCTACGATAATTTTGTTCTACGATTTTGTATTTCAAGTAATGATTCTGGTGCTGTCATCGTAGAAGACGAAGATGCTTCAAACTTTGGGGACAATGCCAGTTGCAGAGCTATGATCCTTAATATCTTTCAACGCTGGAAGGAGTTGGAATACACTAAATAAACGAATTTGTTAGAAAACTTCATGTTTGCTGTTGTTTAACGAAAAAAATACTTTATATTGGTCAATGAACATGAAATATTGAATAAATATGATTAATCAGATACGTGCTGGAAGCATTTGATTTGATAATCAGTACGAATTTTGCACTCCGGAAACCCTTAAACTGCGCTCAAATTCTTACTGGTAAGAAAAATATTTTGAAGAAAACTGAAGAATATTACCTTATCAACGCAACAGATGAAGATTCATCATAAAATGCCAAGACTGGTAATGCTCCTTTACTGATTATAGTTCTACAAACTGACAGAAAAATATGGTGAGGCCAAAGGTGGTTAGAACAGATAACTGAGGATTTCTAAGATAGTGATGCTCACCACAACTGGGCAATTGCTCTATTACTTGGTAACCTGAAAATATAATCTGAACCAATGTCAAAGTATCATAAGGAATATGAGAGAATGGAATCATTGTCTTGACAATCATTAGACCTTCGTAACCCGTTCATTAGATTTTAAACTTGTGATGATATACAGTGATTCGTTAACAATCAAGAAGTTCATGTCCACGTACGGTTCAACCGGAAGCAACATTTTTATTCAAATGGAAACATCGAAAACTTCTGATGAACGGGTTTTTTGATAATCCCTGTATATGAACAAAACATTCCAGTACCCAGCAGATTGGGTCTATAGCTAGTTACTTATTATTTGAATTCGGTTTAAAAGAGTTGGGTTTGCTTACTTACTTATTTTTCAGTGTACCTACTGCAACAAGTATTTTCCTATTTATGAATAGGTAATCATTTTCTCACAATCGGGAATCAATAAAAATCAACTTTAATAATACTACTAAAACTAAGTAGGGTATGCCCATCAGACATTGTATATGCCATGCTGCGACGCCCATGGTTTGATTTGATACTTGTGGAATGTTTGTTTAGTGCTTGATAACTTTTTCAGCCCACAAACTTCACACGTTTTTGCCATTTCGCAGAGATGGTGGCTAATATAACAATTCAACTATCCAACACAACACTTCTACCGCTTATTAAAATTAAAACAATTATACAAATAGGCTCCAATCCAAACTGAACTGACAAGACGATAAATAAGTTGTCAACGCATGTAAACAAACTAGATCGCCAAGTTAGGAGTGAATAACAATACGGAATTTCAACCTGATTAATGAGTGGAAACGGAAATATCCGATAATGTTCTTTTTTAACATGATCCGAGCATAGATATTTATAAACAACGTCGAATATGTTGCTCTCAAGAAAAAGACAGGAAAGCCCTCTCTATATCTCTTATTGCTCGGAGATGTCACTGATGCCTCACTCATGAAAAGAACCGAACAATACTTTTGTGAAAATAAATTGACCATTATAACAGCGGGAAAACCGACTGTATGTTATTGACAATCAATAAGATACACAAGATAGACACCATACAAATCAATAGACAAAAAATAAAATGTAGTCCTTCCGTTCGATTCTTGGAAGTCCACATCGATGACACCATGACACGGACAACCTAAGTGGAGACGCTATGTAACAAATTGTCATCAATAACTTATGCAATTCGAGTACTGCAGCCAAATTCGAATTCCACAGTTCCGCATTGCAATAAAATTTTATTTATAATTCTTTTTTCAATATTGAGGAAAGAAACCATTTCGTAGCAAAATTGATAGTAATCTTGTATGCCATTATTTGAAAATATCACAATACAGAATTTTGAATAAGACTTGGACAGACGATTTCGATCTCTGTGCTTTTCGGAATTTTCAAGTTGATGTTCCCCCAAATAGTGGTATCGTTAATACAATCCAAAATATTTTATCCCATTTTTTCACATCAAATCGTTCAAATTTATCGAGGTAGGGTTATTCAGTCATTCAGATCCTCACTTATACTGGATATTTCGAATAAAGATTGCAAAAAAAATTAATGAAATTTGAATAAATTTCAATGATGTGAAACTTTAACCCCCATACTTTTAAGTTGATATGCCCAACCGAGCCCTGTGTCGAGCAATCATCATTGTTTTCAATTATTGTTGTTGTCCAATCATTCAAAAGATAACAGATGGAGGAGAAAGAGCCTCACTGTACAATTATTCGACTTTAACTTTGAAATGGTTTGACGTAGACCCTTCAAACATGGTATTTGCTGGATTTGCAATAATAATTTCCCTACTCAAAGATACTAGGTTTTTCATTCGAAGAAATTGAACTCTGGTTATCCACGCTTCGATGGTACACTCTCTATAACTAATAATGAGTTTGTTTATTTCAATAAAATGTATATAATCACATTAAATATATTTACAAATAAACATGGAGAACCACAAAGCCATATGCTGTCCGTGGTGTAAACGTGTATACATAAAATTAGATAATAAAAATAAAAATAAAAATTAAGGTTAAACTAGTCACTGTAATGTCTATTTTTTCACTAGCATTTCTTCAATGTAAAATACTTATAATCTAAGAGGTATTCGAGAAAATTATTTAATAAAATAATTCATTCTCACCGGAAATACAATAGATAAAATATAATAAACATAATAATGAATTAGACATGGTATTTATGACACAAAATAATAACTGAAAAAACAATTTCGGAAGATGCTCCTAGGTGGTTCCTTTTGCAAACAAAAAATGTGAGAGATAGGGTTGCAAACTTTTCAACTGGCATATTCCATATATAGGATGAACAACAGCATTTCCTGGATGCAACGAGTATTTTCGACCAGTCGAAATACACTTCTCTCCTCACATTCCCAGAATGTAGGAAATATGAGGAAAACATCTGTCGGAAAACGAGTACTTTTCCTTACAGACACTGAATTATAACTGACATCAAGTATTGCAGCTCCTCCTTTGCAGCTCCTCCTCAAGGACAGAAGTGACCACCTGCGTACATGCTTGTTTCAAGGCCTATGAATGGCAGCGATGGAGGCGATGACCTTTCCTAGCGCTGATGAGAGGCAAGATCCTTGAAACATGTTTGTACTTTTGGTCATTCCTACCATATTATTCATTGTTTTGTTACAATTAGCACTTGCAATTTTGTCTTCCTAGAGGAACGGTGCACGAATGGATATTAGCTATAAATAATTCAATGTCCGTAAGGGAAAGTAGTTGTTTACTGATAAATATTTGCCACATATTTCTCATTTTGTGAAAATGTGTGAAGAGAAGGGTAATTCGACTTAGTCGAAATTTTTCGTTTTATTTAGTTGGTTAATTTCTCGAACTTTGTTCGATTTTAAGTTTTTCCCTGGTCTATTTCTCTATTGTTAATCATCAGGGGCCAGGTGAACGAGTGGTTAAAGCGCCCTGTTTCAATCACTTTTGCTGCCAGTCGAAGATTGAAACTATAGCGACTGCAGAAATTTTTCTGATGGCCCGAGAGAGTGCTATAGAAATCGCACTTAAAAAGGTAAGACCTTGGTAATTTTCGGCTTGCAAAAGTTTCGACTTCTGAGGGCACCCGTTCGTAATGTGACGACAGCTGGTTAACGGAAAAGATTTTTTTCAATTCAATTTAATTTCCTCATACTTGTTTGCAAAAGGAACCACCTATGACTAGCCTTTGAGAACAAACCTAAGAAACCTTTTTTATTGATAGAATAAGTTAATATTGAATTTTTTTTAAAAAATTGTATTTACGAAACTCCCAGGTATTCGTAGAAAATCCCTGAAAAGCTGAGCTTTTGCGAGCAAGGGAGATCCGGGATCTACAGTTTGAATAAAAGTGGAATCCGAACCACTTCAGCTCCGTGACAGGCGCCCGGGTGGAAGGCAACCGCCGTAACACCACGACCACTTCGCTGTTAGTCATTCAAGACAAAAACAACGTTTTTTAATCGACCGAAAAATATTACTATTTTCAAGACAGATATTTCAAATTTTGCATATAAGCCTAAAATTGAATTGTAGAAAAAATGTTCAGATTAGCATTTTTGCTATTTTCAAAAATAACACGATTTTTTGTCCATTCGTTAAGAATTTTTAAAAAATTTTGTCATATTTTTGGGCACATATCAAAAATGATTCCCTAGAAAGATTTTTTTTGTAATTCTTATGATAACATTTTTTCACATATGTTGCAAGTTGCAAACACATGAAAATGGTGATGGTCGAAATCAGCCACGTATTACCTGCATGTAAAAGGTTCAGTTTAATTATGGTTAAGCATATAGTCGAAAACAGCCACTAGACGTATTCCTGCATATGTTTTTCTAGGGTCGCGTCGTGCCAATAGGAGACAATGCCAATACCCCTCACATGCTGACTGCAAATATCTGGTGATCTCATGAGGCTCTTCACGGCAGACCCTGTAGCAAAAAACGACCGAGAGAATACTGGCACGTGCAGAGGATGTATTTCAAATAATCGGTGACCACCGACACAATAAATCTTCGTGGTATTATTCCTTATATCCTCATGATATTCATCATATTATTATAATACTTTCGAGATTATGAGTCGTCTACAATGATCATGTTTTATTCATGTTATTCAAAACATATTATTGAATGAATTAATGCCTTCAATAATCAAAACTTCGGAATCCCAAAGTTATGAGAAGGTGTCACTATATTTAAATTGGTAATAGATTCAGGACTGTTCAACATAATGTACGACCTCTTTGGAAATTTCTCAATGAATTGCCTTTAACAATTCACAGCCATACCCACCCCATATTTTTCCTGCCATCAATATCAATGTTATGCAGTGAGAAACTACCCTTATCTGTCATTTTACTGATCTGAAATCTGCAGCCTACTCAATGCAGTTTTCGCCTCACAGCTCGATAATTTCCTGAATACCAAAATGACTTCTCCATTTTTGAGATCATTTTTGGAAGAGATTTCCATAGAGTTAGTAACGGGTATTCTGAGATTTTCAAACGCAGGCAATCCTTTGCTATAACTTAGAAATAGCTATTTGTGTATTAAGAGCGCAAAGTGATATATTGTCGCTTGACAAAGAGAGTTACCGCGCGACGAGAAGCGGAGCGCGGTAATCTTTGGAGAGCGACAATGACACTTTGTGCTCGAAATACACACAAAATGTTTTCTACAAACGCAGTTTTCAGAAAAAGAAACACCAGATGCTTTATTCAACAAAAGTACATCACATTATAACAAACTTTCATAATGTATATGCTAACCAAATTGCACTAAATTCAAAAAATACTAATCGCTTCTCAAACTACTAAAAGCATGAAATATTAAAATTTACCTTTTTTAGTAGATATTCTCCATCGGGCGCTTCTTGTAAAAATTTGTGAATATCTTCAGTGGTGAATGTTTTGACTGGCACCACGTCATGAATTTATTTCTTCCTTGATTTCTCTAGTAGGAGATTCAAAGTAACAATTTTTGCACTTTCTGCTACATCAGGAGGAGTGTTTGATAATTCGCTGTCACTATCATCAATCATCATGCAGAAATACGTTGGAGAAGCGAGCGTTTTCGAAATATTTCCGCTCTAGAGCGCAAATGCTGTCACAAAATGAAATTTCACGGAAAACGTCAACTTTGCGTCGAAATCTGAAAGCGTCAAAGGCTACTTTGTTAAGCGTTTGTAGAAAAATGTGTTTTTGAATCGTATATTGTAGGAACTCTATTACTGAAATAATCTGTGATTGTCCTTTTCAATTTTTGTTTTCAGTGGATCCCAAAAGCTATCCTCGTAAAAAAACGCCGTGTCATTAGCTAAGCTGATTGTATCACAGCACGTAGGTGAATTGAAGAGTTCATTTATATATTGAGAGTAACATAGGCCCTAAAATTGTTCCTTGCTGAACTCCATAGTTCACATTCTTTGGTTCGACCAATTTTTCATTCACTTTAACGTACTGAACTCTATTCTGTGTTATCAGGTATTTTAAATGTTTCTGATTCTAATTGTTTCAAATGTTCCTGATACAACTTCAGAAATTTTTTTAATTCTTCAATGTTTTTAGACAGACTTTTAATCGTCGGTCCCACGCCAAAATCGCGAATGTGCGTATTTCAGTGTTTTGACTTCAATATGGGAAAACATTAAAAAAATTTCAACGAAAGTTTTCGATGCCAAACTCACAAATAATGTCCTATTAGGTTGTCTTGTGAGAACGAGAGTGAACTCGCGAATGTGAAAACTCACCAAGGTTGTAGCGACCATGCAGTCGCTACCACTTTGTACATTAATTTTTATTATCAAGAGCTTTGGCGATGTTCAGTTTTGTTTAAATAATGTTTTTCATTAGTAGTTGTGTGGAAAACGAAGTTGTCAAAATGTAATAAATGTTTTTGTCATTTGAATTTGGCATGATATTTTAATTCATTATAAAATATAAATAGGAGGAACACTAACACCTCCAAAGTGGTGACCCCGACTCACACTTCACCGATAGAAGAGTAGCGAGTTTGTGCCATCATGCCAGATAGTGGTTTTGGAACCCCAATTACAGAATCGGTAGCTCGTGTCTCGATGCGAGCCCCGCCATTCTGGCCTGAGAAACCAGGATTATGGTTTTCTCAACTTGAGGGACAATTTCACCTCAGTAACATCACCAGAGACGAAACCAAGTTTGCGTACGTTATCGCTCAACTTGAGAGTCGTTATGCAGCTGAAGTGGAAGATATTATAACCAACCCGCCAGATGCTGATAAATACGAAAAAGTCAAGCAGGAGCTGATCAAAAGGTTATCCATATCCCAAGAACAAAAAATTCAACAGCTCTTAGAACATGAAGAGATTGGGGATCGCAGACCGTCTCAGTTTCTTCGTCACCTCCGTAGTCTTGCAGGAAAATCTGTTCCTGATAATTTTCTTCGCACATTGTGGTTGAATAGGCTTCCCAATCAGGTTAGAGCAATATTAGCTACTCAAGAATCATCAACACTTGACGACGTTGCTCAACTTGCCGACAAGATTATCGAGATATCACCTCGCACCGTCGCTAGTGTCCGTGATTCCAGATCAGATGAAATTTGTGAATTATCTAAACAAATCACAGAACTTTCTAAGCAAGTGGCAGAACTCTCCGTCAGGAATAATAAACCTAAAACGTATCGTGCACATAGCAGAAACCGATCAAGAAGTGGTAATCGAGCTGAAAGAAGAGATATTTGCTGGTATCATCATCGTTATGGATTCAAAGCCAGAAAATGTGTACAGCCTTGTAATTATGTTTCATTATCCTCAACATCAAGTGCCAATTTGGAAAAATAACAGGACAGCCGTATGGAGAGGCGACTAACGACTGTCCTTTAACCAAACGCCTTCTCCTCACCGACAAAAACAGTAAAGTGCAGTATCTAATAGATACTGGATCAGACGTATGTGTTTTTCCACGTTCCCAAACCAGACATCGATTGAGAACATCTTATGATCTTTTTGCTGCAAATGGATCTGTCATTCATACATATGGAACAGTGTCACTGTCACTCAATTTTGGCCTGAGACGTGAATTTTTATGGCAATTTATAGTCGCAGATGTTACAAAACCCATAATAGGTGTGGATTTCTTGAGTTACTTCAATCTTCTTGTGGACATTCGTCACCAGTGTTTAGTTGACTCAATAACAGGCATAGCAACTAATGGCGTTCAATGCTTCCATGCACAAACCAATGTTAAATCTATTTCTGGTGATTCGAAATATCATAATCTCCTCAGTCAATTCCCAGAAATTACCAAGCCAGATGGTGTCCCGAAAGATGTCAAACATACCACGATGCACCATATTCGTACAACATTAGGACCACCAGTCGCATGCAAAGCTCGGCGTTTGAATGGTACAAAATTGAGCACTGCCAAACGTGAGTTCGAAGCTATGGTGAAATTAGGTATTGCTCGTCAATCTGATAGCTGTTGGTCATCGCCTCTTCATTTAGTAGCCAAGAAAAACGGAGAGTGGCGTCCTTGCGGTGATTATCGCCCACTGAATGCAAGAACAATTCCAGATCGCTACCCCGTTCGTCACATTCAAGATGTTTCACAATACCTGAATAACCGGAAGATATTTTCTAAGATTGACCTAGTCAGAGCATTCAATCAAATACGAGTTGCACCAGAAGATATTCCAAAAACGGCCATCATCACACCTTTTGGTTTGTTTGAGTTTCCTTTTATGAGCTTCGGGTTGAGGAATGCAGCTCAGACATTCCAACGATTCATGGATGAGGTGACCCGTGAATTAGAATTTTGTTTTGTCTACATCGACGATATACTCATAGCATCATCGACGGAAGAAGAACACTTGGAACACTTGAAAATCATTTTTGAAAGGCTCAAAAGCTATGGAGTAGTGATAAATGTCAATAAATGTCAGTTCGGTGTTTCGGAAGTAGACTTCTTAGGTTTCTCCATCACTGAACATGGGATCAAACCACTCATTGACAAAGTCAAGGCAGTTCTGGACTTTCCTCAACCTGAAACGATTAAACAACTACGAAGATTCCTTGGTATGCTGAATTTCTACCGCAGATTCACTCCAGGTGCTTCAGTTCTTCACGCCCCATTCAATAAACTTCTGGAAGGCAATGTGAGAAGCAATCAAAAAATCAATTGGTGCGATGAACTTTCCATTACTTTTGCTAAATGTAAGGAAAGTCTAGCGCAAGCAGCTCTTTTGGCTCATCCAGACCCCACAGCAATGCTAGGATTAGTTACTGATGCATCAGAGACCTCCATGGGTGCAGTTCTTCAACAGCAAACAACTAATGGTTGGCAGCCGCTAGCATTCTTCAGTAAGAAGTTTTCACCTGCTCAACGAAAATATAGTGCTTTTGATAGAGAACTGCTTTCAATTTATTCAGCTGTCAAGTATTTTCAACACTATGTAGAGTGTCGAGATTTTGTGATATTCACTGATCACAAACCGCTGACTTATGCGTTCAAGCAGAATCCTGAAAAAGCATCTCCAAGACAGTTTCGCTACCTTGATTTTATTGGACAGTTCTCTACCGACATTAGACATATCTCAGGCAAAGAAAATATTGTGGCAGATACTTTGTCCCGAACAGAATCTGTCGAACAATCCTTGGACTTTGCCGCCCTTGCAGATTCTCAGAACAGCGATGCTGAACTCTTATCTCTGTTTGAAAATGGAACCTCTTTGGATTTAAAGAGAATACGGATTCCAGGTACCGAATCAACATTATTCTGTGACGTATCTGAATCTTCTCCTCGACCATTCGTTACAAAACCATTTCGGAAAAGAGTATTTGATCTTCTCCATGGACTGTCTCATCCCAGTATACGTGCCACAACTAGAATCATCAAGGATCGGTATGTATGGCCATCGATTACTAAGGATTGCAGAAAATGGGCAAAGAATTGTATTCAGTGTCAACGCTCGAAAGTATTCCGCCATGTGAAGTCTCCAGTTGAACATTTCCATTCAACCAGCTCAAAATTCGAACACATACACATAGATTTGGTTGGCCCGATGCCTTCTTCAAATGGTTATCGATACTGTTTAACTATCATAGACCGATTTTCACGCCTGCCTGAGGCATGCCCTGTTTATGATATCACAGCAGAAACAGTTGCCAAAACCTTGTTTTCTTCATGGATTTCCAAATATGGTGTTCCATTGCGAATAACCTCGGATCAAGGTCGCCAGTTCGAAAGCAATCTTTTCAGAGCTTTAGCCAAAACATGTGGTATTCACATTATTCGAACCACAGCTTACCATCCTCAAGCAAACGGTATGGTAGAACGTTGGCATAGACACTTGAAATCTGCAATACGTTGCCACCAGACAGAAGACTGGGTTGAAGTGATTCCCACTATAATAATGGGTATGTTGGGAGTTTTCAAAGAAGACCTAGGTGCAACTATAGCTGAGATGGTGTATGGAGAGCCAATTCGTCTTCCAGGTGAATTTTTAACTCCACATCCTGTTGCAGAAAATAACCCAACGAGTTATGTTGATCGACTACGGAAGTACATGTCTTCATTTCGACCAACCCTAGGAGCACATCATGGCAGTTCTCCAGTTTTCGTGTTCAAGGATTTGTCAACAACCACGCATGTATTCGTTAGACGAGATACTCCTCGTTCTTCATTGCAGCCTCCGTATGATGGACCTTTTCTTGTAATCGATCGACGAGATAAACAGATGATTGTTTGTATTCGTGGAAAGAATACAACAGTCTCAATAGACAGAGTTAAGCCAGCCTATATTCTCTCTGACGAACTTCAGACACCACAGTCTGTTTCAGTCGTTCCATTTTCTAAAACACCTGCAGCAGTTATTGGACCATCATCTAACGAAGATGTTACCGCATCAGCCAATTTAAACAAACAGTCAAGATTTGGAAGAAATATTAAATTTCCAGTTCGTTTCTCTCCAGGGTGATTTAATTTCTTTTTCATGAGGGGGAGTACTGTAGCGACCATGCAGTCGCTACCACTTTGTACATTAATTTTTATTATCAAGAGCTTTGGCGATGTTCAGTTTTGTTTAAATAATGTTTTTCATTAGTAGTTGTGTGGAAAACGAAGTTGTCAAAATGTAATAAATGTTTTTGTCATTTGAATTTGGCATGATATTTTAATTCATTATAAAATATAAATAGGAGGAACACTAACACCTCCAAAAAGGTTTCTGAAGCAAAAAAAACACGAATTTTCTAAAAACTCTTTTCATTCGAAATGACATATTGCGCCGACGTAATGTTGATGTAAAATACACTGACAGTAGAATTCTTATTGGGCTCTACAATATTTTTCAGATGTCTTTCATTGATGACTTTGGTTTCAAACTAATCTGGAACAAATTCCGTGAAATGGGGTTTGTTCACGACTAACTAGGTAGATACTGATCTTTTATAGATCAAAACACTTTCGAAAAATATAAAAACATTTATTTTACCGAGACGATTGAATTTAATGAAGGGATTGAACTAAAGAATTGATGAATCTCTCCTAGACCAGTAACTGTTTAAATAAATTATTCTAAAAAGAATTATACTTACAATAAATACTGGAATGAACATTTTAGAAATATTTTCCATGAATATAATCTCTACTCTTCCAAACTCCCCCCATAGCTTTCACTAGCTGTGGGCACCGCAGAACTCTAAACTCGACTACCAGATCGAACTATCAGTGTCCTTTTTGAAAACTCTTGTTTTCTGTTAGTGGCAAAATTGTATTTCAAAATAAAATAACTTCGCTCACGTTTTGAATCGTAAAGAGTAAAAAGGGGACCCACGTATTGATAAATATTTCAATATACAGTGCGTTCGTTCTATTTTTGATAATATATACAATTGAGATAAAATGTTACAAAAAAATGGAATATTTCTTAAATTTTTTTAGTATATTTCTAAAATTCACAGTCCAAATTATTATTTAAGACTTAATATTAGCAGATAATTAAAAAAAAAGAAAAAATCAAAATTTGATTCTGCTCTTTGCTGATCAGGTCTTGAATTATATACACCTCTTTGGAGTCTTGTTCTTTGAGGTTGTGTTCATTTCTTACTACTTCCATGGTTTCAGACGTGCTTTTTTGTAAATATTATTGATCTTTTTCGTTTAAATCTCTCGAGGGCTCGATGGATTTTTTCAAGATATCTAATTTCTTTTCGGTGTTTTTGTCATCTGGTAATCCAAAAATTACTGAATTATTTTCATTGTTTTTCTTTTGTATTTTCTTAACTGTTTCTTCAAGTAATTTATCTTCAGTTTGGAGCTCCACTATGGTTTGTTGAGCTATTTGGAATTTGGCATTGATTTCGTTGAACATCTCTTGTTGTTTTCGATTTTTGTATCCAAGATTGACTGTGATTTTATGACTTCATCTAATTTATCACTTGCCATAACTGAGACGCGTTTACTTTTTAAATAATATAGTCGAATTTTGTCTTCTGGTCGTATGTATTGCTATTCGATTGGAACTCGACGTAGAACAATGGGATTGAGGAGTTTCAGACAGTTCGTACAGTTTTTTGTCTCTATAAAAACTTATCTTCTGTCCGAGATTAATGGGAATTTATTCTCGCTTATTTCTGCAGGATTCCTTCAAATATCTTCAATCATTATCATCCCATTATCAACATTCTTACAAAAAACTAACCAATATTTCAGCGCTATGTGTAGGAGCAATTCAACCAGTGTGTTGAAGATGAAGCAAGTAACCCAAAAATAAACAGCGTTCCTAGTACAAATACTCATTTAACTATTTTCATTCAACTTTTTCTTCACAGGTCAATGGCCATGATACTCGTTTGTAGTATCATGGTCAATGGCGACAAGAAAACTTCATTTGGAGTAGGATTTGAAAGCGAGTCATGGGCACCACAGATGATACCAATTCATCAAGCTCTTCAATAGGTAAACAAACATTGAGTTCGCTTAAATGCAACAACATTAGCCATCTGCCCTCATGGAGTCTATTATACACATTCAATATTCTAATGTTACGACGCATTCGCATTCCGGCCTATAACTTTATAAGTAAACAATTCCATTAGACACATAAGGCATATTGACATGTTATACCGAAGTTAAGCTAACAGTGCGCAAAACCTTCTAGTTAACCCGACTTTATGATTCTCCTTCCTCCATAAAGAACATTAGTATAGAATGCACTGAATATGCAAGTCCATTATTGGCGTTGTTTTGGATTAACATACATAATTGTCGGATCTAACTTGTTTGATTGATGATCTATTTATTTTGTGGAAGTTCATGATGAAATAAGAAAAGGAAGAAAAAATATAACTTTTGTCCAGTTTCCACTAACACTTTACTACTTTATTACGACCGGTTTCGGCTTTTACACCATTTTCAAGTAACTTGAAAATGGTGTAAAAGCCGAAACCGGTCGTAATAAAGTAGTAAAGTGTTAGTGGAAACTGGACAAAAGTTATATTTTTTCTTCCTTTTCTTATTTCATACATAATTGTAACTAACCGATGTTGGCCAGTCTTATTCGGTATATTAACATATAGAAGTCATAATGTTCATTTGCGATGTGTGGTGCTTATCGACACATCGACACGAAGTGTGAAGCGCTTAGGGCTCTATTGCATTGGCGTAGCATGCAATGGTCTCACGAGATCGATCTGAACTGGAGTAACTCCAATTTGCTCCTCTTTCTCCTGTAGGATGCCATAGTGAATACACATATTTCTCCTTTCAGTTCTATTCCATTTTCCAGAACAAGTTGAATGACAAAATTCCAGATTCTCATAAAGAATTACAGGGTTGTTTCAGAATCTTATAAATCTTGTATTAACTGCCGACGACAATACACTTTTGTTTTTGAAAAGATAAAAAATTCTGTCTAGTCTAAATTATTTTATTTTGAAAAGTCTCTTTGATCCACAAACATTATTAACTATATACAGAGCATACAAACAGAATCAACATACACCCCACCTCTACGATTGTTCACCCTCTACATCAATTTTACATAGTTTGTTGTCTAGTCGACGATAAGTTCCTCTGGATGTCTTCACTTCCACCACTCTAATCACTCTTTTCCTAAAAAGTTGCTAAATTTTTTTCCCAATGGCCACAAATTTCTAGGGTGGTTTTTGTCGACTACCACAACATCACCCAGTTGATGGGTTCTGTGGTTTTTGTCTATTTTTCTCGTTTTGTTAATATGGATAGGTATTCTTTAAGCTATCTCGCCATTTGTTGAGATCGCCTCCACTGTTTTCCCAAATCTACGTCTTCTTGTATCTTATCAATTAGGGCATCAATGATACACTCAGTTCTATCAAAACGTATTTCTGAAGTCTGAATGATGAGATCAATATTTTTTGGTTGAAGCATCATTCCTTTACACCGTCTAGAACTTCTTCTTCCATGCATTTTTGTAATTTAATCGTTTTCTCGTCATCAGAATATTGACAAACCTGTACACGTCTGTTGAATTGTGTGATGGATAATGGACAGACTTCAGGTTTTCCATCAAAGATATGAAGATTTTTAACAAAAAATTGCCTGCTGAGAGTGGTTCCTGTGTTGTCATTACGAGAAACTCTCTTCATTGCTTTTTTTATTACTTGATAAAGCCTGTTCGAACTGTTTTCTTCTTCCTTTCCATGATCTCCAAACTCTACTGGTTTAGGGTAGGATTTTTTTACCTGTTATTTCGTTTAAAGTTCCCCAGTATGAATGCCATTATGTGTTTCTTGCTGCACCTTACATATTTCACTTGCATCTTCTTGAGAATCACTTTCAGTATCCAGTATCATAGTTAATGTCTTCAGCTAATTATTTCTCCAATTCTATTATTTTCAGCTGAGAATCTATTTCTAGTTTCTTCAACAAATCTACTTTTGCCCATTCTGCATCTAACTCCAACCTTTTCTTCTCCACATCATGTTCAGATAATCTTGAGGAAACTTCGTTTCTCGATTTCTCACAGTCCCCTCCTTCTTGGAATATCCTGACACACTCAACCTGGAAACATGTTCGGTCGATGAAAGTTTTTCCTTTGTATCTGCTGAATGTTCACATTTAATTCCCACGGAAACTGTGTTGAGAATGATGATATCCTCTCACTGACGGTAGAGCATCACTTTGGTTTTCGGTAGTTGTTACAGGATTTGGCAATAAAAAGTTTGAATTGAAAATTGTATTTTTTCCGAAATTTTTCCTTACAAACTTCCTTAATTTTTCTGACATTTTTTTGACAAGAATGTAACTCACTTTTTCAAGAATATTTTCAAATCTCGATTTTCTTCAGTGTTGAATTTATTTCGTATTTCCACCATAGTTCTTCTTCGGCTCAAGGACCATGTTTCAGAATCTCATAAATCTTGTAATTACTGTCGACAATACACTTTTAAAAAAAAAATCAAAAATTCTGTATGGTTTTCATTATTTTATTTAGGCAAGTCTCTATGATTCACAAAGTACATAACAATTACTAACTATATACAGAGCATATAAAAAGAATCAACAATGGTTTACATAAGTAACGTCTGTTTGTAGGGGTTCCGATTTCCGAGACAATTTGAGCCTCTCTTTCAGGGGATCACCATCCAAGCCTGAATTCATGAAGAAAATGATCACCGAAACAGAAGCAAATCGTCTAAGGTCTCTGAGTCGATTCTGAAGGGCAGATAAGACCTCGCCGTGTAAGCAGTAGACAACTGCAGAGGTCCTTTTGGGTTCAGATTTACAATGGCAAATTTCCCAGGAAGGTAGTAGGACTCCTGACAGGGCAATGCCATGAGATGCTGATCAGCATATGCTGAGGATACACCAAGAGGAAGACAAAAACAGCCTACCATATACTGTTTTATTTCGAAGATCTGACTTACATGAGGATGGATCATCATCATCATCATCAGATACTGTAATGCAGAAATTATCATGCCACAGGAAAACCACGAAGAATCTCCAGGAGTTCATTAGAAGTGCTTACGAGCTAAATCTGACAGCGGGGATCAGAAAAGTTCTGCGCAGTGCTATCATCATTTCGGCCTATTACCAGCGCAGCACAACAATAATAATGAAATACCCAAACCAAAAGTTTCTCGCTTTATTCTCGGAATTTTAAGTAATTTTATTGAATCAAAAATTCATCTTACCAACAGTAGGTTTCAGTCACTACATAAGAAACCCACGATGAGGGATTGAGGATTAGTAGAATGTAAGTGTATTGATACAGTCGTCATACTTATGTTACTGTGCAATCTGACTTCAATTTGGACATCGGGTATTGAAAATATTCATACTATAAATAATATCAATTATTATATTCACATATCAACCAACAAGAACTCATTGACAATGAAAGTTTGATTTACATTTTAAGATGTCATATCACAGTTTTACAATATACTGAAAAAAACCTTGTCGATACGAATTAGAAAAAAAATACTGAAGAATGAATGGACCCATCACCCAGTTCCTGATTTTGTTAATGGTGAAAAATTGAGGATCATAGATTGATTTCTATATTGTATTAGTGTGCATTACTCCAAGTATTCCGTTTTTTTATACATGAGGACAAACGAACAATCACCGTTAATTTTTTTTGTCTATGAAATTATTCTGATAATTGTGTCTACACTGCAGACTTGCGAACAAATATTTCGGAAGCACATATGTCGATAGATTGTATATTAAAATCAAGGTTTTCAACACTATGCATTTTTAACAGATACCTAATTTTGTTGTCGCATAAAGTTTGAGCTCATGCTAATGTTAGGAGCAAACATATTCATATATATTGTACAATTTTATGTATACAGATCTTACAGAAACATTGAAACATTTAAATTTGAAACATGAGTAAAGTACTTATATTTGTAACAATATAGATAATTGTTATTAGACAAATTTTGTTCAAATCTACTGATCGTATTCGAATTCGCAATGATATTCATCTGCAAAAAAATCTCAATAGAACCACTATGTTTACCGATTTCTACAGAAATTATAAACTAGCTGAACCTGCTGCTTTGTACTCGAATATTTTCTGACCCTTTACCGTGATAGGCTGATAGCGATCATGTTAATGGATAAACTAAAAATGTATTGTAGGGAAAAATATCTAAAATGTTTTTCTTCAGCGTGAATTTATATAATTTCAAAATTGAACGAGATTTTCAATTCAGAACAACTTTTCATAATAACAGTTTTCTATTTTGTCACAAATTGAAGAACTTTACTCTTGAAACAAATTTAAATATTTTGACGTTACTCGTATACAACCGATAATTTTCAAGATTTGATTATTAAAATATGGTTTCTAGAACATACAGAACTATTTTTGAGGAATAACTTGTTTTCCTGGAATGAAAAATAAAACAGTTTCAACCTTCAAATGTCGCCAACATAGATAATCAATAAATGCTGGGAATATTGGATAGATTGTAGATGCGCAAATTTTCTACAATCCTACCTGATTTTTCCTAACTGTTTTTGATTAGACATCGAGGTATACCTACTGTATGGCTTCAATTCCATGTCCGTATCTGAGAACAAAATGAGCTCATTGCATAATTATTATACAATAAATTATGTCTCCCACAAAATGTTAAAATTCAAGTAATGAATGCTGACAGCTCTGTTTAATTAGACTTTAGAAAAACTTGTTGAACTAGAAGCGAAAGTGACTAGAAATAACTGAATCCGCGGAACAAGCATGTATAAGTTCAATCTCAGAATCATTATCATGAATGGAGTGTTGCTCCTAAACACACCCTGAATCTACTAGATTCTGTCCAGAAAGAAGGCAAATTAATTTCATTTTCGACCAAACAATAATAAAATTGGGAGTCTCATACAAATGAGATGAGAAATTCATGATACTCTCGTGAAAGTGGGAAGTGTATAGCATAAACCAAATTCAGATAAACCAATTTTCTGACTTCAAATGAGGTGTCAAATACACCTTCTGTACCTTCAGTTCATCTCTTCAATGTCTGGAAGACCTCTCCCCCTGTTTCACTAATGTCGCCACTGCTTTTTTGATTTCTTCTCACGCAACGGCGAGACGCTAGTGTCGCTTAGAGGTTCACTTCGCGGAAAATCCTTTGGATAAGGTTCTCGACAACTTCAGATAAGTCACAGAATTAGTTCTAATGTAGCTAGGAAGGTAACAAGAATTTACTCTCCGTAAGCAGGGACATTATCATATATAAGCGATTTTAGACGACAGCCGTCCGGAATTACGGTTATGGATGCACTAGAGTTCATTTATTTTTTCCGAATTTCTCCGATAGCTTATTCAGATTGAAAAGGGCATCAGGCATCTCTTATACCATTAAAAAAGTTCATTAGAGTAAGTGGGGGTCAATCTCACGCTCTAATCACTATGCATGATTGAATATAATTTACATATAAATCCTTTATTTTTATTAAGTCTATCGAAAACATTGTGAATAATATAAAAAATAAGAAAAAAATAGATGACTCGTACACATGTGCACATCCTTATATAGTGTGGACTCATGCTGCACCAATTAACAATAGTCAAGTAATAATTATCAATTAACACAATTGATACAATCAGGAATAAGTTAAACTTTTTGTTTTACAAAGAATACATTCATGCAGACAATTAACAATTGACAAGTGGAACTTGGCCAACTTTCATCTTCTAACTCTAATTGAACGAGATTTTCTTCTAGTGCGCAACTAGTACGCAGATGACCGCGGATTAGTCAGTATAATGACGAAAATTAGTCTCTTTCAAATATTTGTGAGGAAATTCGTATTATAGAATTAAATTATGCTATTTTGGTTGTTTGTTTGAAGGTTGTAGATGATGATGTAAATTGAGTACATCGGTGAGACCAAGAGACCACTGGCGGTGAGACTAGAGGAGCACGAACGCTTTTACGAGATGAGACGTCAAAATCCGGTATCGCAGAGCATGCATCACCACATTCAATGGAAGAATGCGGGAGTACTACATAGAGAATATAAGGTGGACGAGAGACAGTATATTCGGTTAACGAAATAGAACTATATCCCAAAAATATATTAATAGTGAATAGTTTATCTGTTTCCCAGAAGTAGGTTCAATGCTGACTCTCGTGGTTCTGTAAGTTTCGTTCGCTACGCTTCACCCATTATGTCTTCCTCTGCCACAATAATTTGCTGTTATATTTTTTTTCTAAAAGTTCAATTTATCCATTTAATAATATAAGTCAAGTTAAATACTCAAAGACAGTGGAATGAAACTGTATGTGAACAAATGACTAATTGTCAGAAATTACCAACAGAAGTAACTGATGACAATGATATCATTTGATTGGCTCTGGAGGTATTTTGGTCAGATGCAGAAATATCAAATACACTTCAGTTGAATGAATCTTTTTTTAACGTATCTTGCAATTCCAAAATATGGAAAATTGAGTAAAATGATCTAAATTTTTTGTATGGTGAATGAAATTATTTTATCCCATCATTTCCTCATTCACAAATTGTTCTATATATAAAAACTGAGTAATGGACGATTAATGGTTAGTTTTTTGGTGAATATGCCAGCTGCGCTTGAGTGATTGTGGCTTGTGCATTTATATTCTATTTACGATTAATGGACAATCGAGAGTGTTTTTTTTCGAACGATACGTGTATCTTTGTGATTGACTCGGCTGTTATTTGATGAAGATCCATAGTAATTGCACCAACTACTCCAAAAACTGAAGAAGTGCAACCAAGTAAATTAGCACCGGGTTATGAAAAATTATTTTCCATCCACCACAGTTTCCAAACCAGTTTCCAAACCCGTATTTTGGTCAGATGTGGACGAAATGTTATCTAACGTGCCTCGGTTTTCGGAACTATAACTACTTTCCATTGGAAGCATTAGGAAAGCCAAATATCTTTGGATGAACCAAAAACTGAGCCGTTGGAATCAATCTTTGAGTCCCGTTTACCTCGCTCCTGTCTATGGATATTTCTATTTTTCTGTTATCGGTCATCTTCCCCAAACTTGATATGGAGGCTTTTTCAAAAATGTTATGTATGTGGAAATCGAGCTATTCAAGTTTATTTTTAAATCCAGCCTACATCACTTCAGTGTAGGGATATTTTTCCGTTATCGCTATATCTCCCAATAACTTGAAATGGTGTCTTTTTCAACAGAAGTTACGAGAATATGTGATACCTACCCACCCACCAACACAAAACACTCTCAAACGAATTATAGAATAATTCAAAATCTTCCAGGGTTGAATTACAGCAAGAGTGCAGGAAAGCTAGCCAATATTGTTGATGATGAAGATATAGAAATTGCTATTTTAGGATATTATGCGGCACATCCAACAATGTCGTTGAGACAAGTTGCAAGGAATCACTCAGTACACAAAACGGCGAAAACATAAATTTCGCCACTATAAATTAGTTCTCCAAAGTTCAGTACCTGAAGTAAACTGACTTTTCATGAAGATTGGGATTTTGTGAGTTCATTATAGCAAATTCTGAATAAAATTTTAACTTTGTCGCAAAGGAACGAATTCTTTTTGGATGATATTATATTGACACAAGAAGCATAATAACCGACATAATGGCCATTATTGGAGTGACAGATCAACATGTATGAAGCGAACAGAATTTTCAAGAGTTCAATGTTTATAGTGCGATAAGAAGTGATAGCGTCGTTGTAATGCATTTTTGCCAAGAAAACTCAAATTGTAAGTAAAAGGTGTTGATTTCGAAACAAAAATAATATATAATGATATACCTCTTCTTTTGCAGGTGGAATATTTTGCATAATTTCGAAAGTATATACATAATTGTCAAAGTACTCGAATCGCTTAGCATAGAAACTTATTTTATTAACATCACAGAGCACTTCCACATAATCGATGCTTAGTCAATACTCATTTGCAAGACTGTTTCCTGACCAGTGGATAGCCACCAATAGACCATTTCTTTGGTCACCCCACTCTCCAGATTTATCACTTCTCAATTTAATAATAAAATCAAGAAGATGAAACTTAATTTACTACCACCCAAAATTGTATGCAATTCAATTCATAATTTCACTCTCTATATGAAACTCGCATCTCCTGCTATATACTGACCAATCAAAACTGTGTGTCTTGATAATACATAGTTTCTTCCTTTTCAGTTTTACCCTCTGGAAAAATGTGACAATAGTATATTGTGTATCTAGTAGTAAAAGCAATACATTCCCGGACGACAATGTAAATTGTTGGCCGAGGCGTTAAGCCGATGCCAACAAGCATTGAAGTCTGGGAATGTGCTTTTACTACGAGGTACACATACTATTTTTTCTGAAATCGCAATCAGCATTATCAAAAACTAAGGAATTCTACATACTGTTTGCGTGAATTCAATAACTGTCTAAAATGTAAACAAGCGGGCAAAAATTTTCCCGTTTCGTTTTCGATACGGGAAAGTACTTTCCCGTACCGTTTAGGTCCGAAAACGGTCCGGGAAAGTTCGTTGCTTGGCAACGGACTAAAATACTAGAATAGCGTATTTTGAGTCCTGAAGTTGCTCCGAGAAAGTGGGCATTCTTGAACGATTTCAGAAAAACTATTTTTTAGCTAGACAGATTTATTTGTATTCGTTAAATAGTGTCACTAAGTTTCAACGTCATATAGTTTGCGCCGTCTTGTCATGTACAATTTATTTTAAATTATTTCAACACTCTGTAAAAAACAATCAAAGTTATTCTTATATTTTTTCTCAAAAACAAAGCAAGATCCGAAAAATATGCTAAAAATCGAAGTTGATCGAACATTATAATTTTTAATCTTCACTAAATCAGACCCTTATTATCTTTTGAACAAAATCGGCTGAAGGATTATAAAGATATTTACTAAAAAACGATTTTTTTCAAAAATGTTGATACTTTATGTGTTGAAAAGGAAGCATAAGCGGAACAATGTTTATATAAACTTTTCGTCTTAGAATCACTCAAAGAATTACCCCTTCACGTTTGTCCACGTATTTAGATAACACCCTGTATGAAGACCATCATTTTTAATACTAATATAATTTCACTATCAATGTGTCAGCTACGATTTTATTTTTTCACGATGAAAATTTTAACTATTATTCTGATCTTGCACTTTTGATATGGCAACTGTGTTTGAACATATGACAACTTGTATTTAACAAAATATATTCTCTTCTATTCTGAAGACCGAGATTCAGGAAATGATCAATAATGAAATATGAAACATGAAGCTGATAATGTCCAAGTGATGGAGCGAAATCAGATACCAGTTTTAATATTTATTCCAATTAGTAACCCCTAGCAGAATCGCCTCTCTCAACACGTGTCGAAAAGCAGAACAGTTATGCAATAAGGAATGAACATATACCGAAGAAGCCCCAGGCGCAACCAAATTGTTTCCTATGATTCGAAAACATTACTTTCTTAATTTTCTCAAGTTCATTACACCCATTAAACACAATGAAATCTTTCGAATTACATTGATAGTTTGTTTGCATAATATAAATTCACTCATTGGAGACCCAGTAATTTTTGCAGAGTGAAATTTACTTTGATGGATCTAACCTGTAATTTCGTTTGAATTATATTTGGATATATAGAACGGCTCACTTTCAGAACGGCTTAATTGTTGGTTCGGCGTTTACTTGGTCGTGATGTTGGTATTAAGGTCCATGTCAGTTCCTCAGACTATCAATCATTATCTGACATGCCCAAATGTTCGATACTTCCATTATTTCCGTTCTTTAATGTATATATACCGAGTGTCAACGCATTATTTAGAGAAGACATGGGTTCCAGAGTTCCAAGGGTACGAGATTCAAACCTGGTAGGGGTATTGGATTCAAGAATTGGAAAATTTTCCAATATTTCATACTCCTCCATCACCTCTGGTTTTAACGGAAATTACCACAACTTGGGAATTCCAAATGGAACACTTTTTTTATTATAGGGACGATTCTCAGTACGATCACATAGTTTTTTGACAAAAAATTTGCACACTTGATTTTCCAGAAATAATATTGCATCTACGCGTTGTACGCACTTCAACCAATAGTCTGAAAGTATGTATTAGCATATAAAAAATTGCAATTGTTATTAACAAATTAAGATGAAGATGATTTCATTTTTTCTTGATAACTCAAAAAACATTAACATTAAAGGAATTTTGAAAAAAGATTCTCGAAGAGGAGGAAATTTCCGAGTGAAAAGTTTCGACTCCCGGAACTGTATATCTATTATTCATTATTTTAATTCAACGTTTAATTGAGCAGCTGCTTCTTGCGAAATTTAATTCTTTTGTTGATTGAAGAAAACTCCATAATTTGATCGAGAAAGCTATTTTTTGAAATAAGCAATAGAAGTACCTTGAGTTAGAAATTACAATAGCCTATTATAAAGCATATAGAAAATGAAAATATTGCAAAATATAGGTAAGTGATGTAATTAAGATAAAAAAATTCATATATAACGAAAAACGAGTTAGATAATTATTAATTAAAACACGTACATTATTTGAACTATATGAGATACAGATATAATGTGAAAGCTACTTCATAGATATTTCATCACTTAACAAAATTATATTGAGGTTTAGAGCTGTATTTTCATTATTTAACAAGTTATAAGTCATAAAAGAAAAGAAAATGCAAAAAAAAAAACAAATTTTTTTATAAATTGCTTATAATAGCTGATAAACAATAGTTATAAACTTGTTCATAGCTTATTTTGAAGATTATTCAATCCTTTATAAGAACAACCCGATTGTCCATCATCGTATCTCTAATAGTTTATAAGTTATATCAATTTGTTACTTGACAAATCATGCTGCCGGTTCAACTTCGGTTCCGTGTAATAAATGAAGTTCTATAAAAAATAGCAGAACATTTTTTTAGTATTCTGATATATATATATGCATGTTTTTGTATTTTTTTAATATGACGGTTGTTAGAATTATTATAAGTTAACAAACAATGAAATTATTGATAAAAAAAAAATTCTTTTTCGAGTTTATCTATTAAGAAATGCCTATTATGATTTTTGAAGGGAAAATATTTTCTTAACTAATCATTTAAACAATCTAAATATGAGAAAAACGATTATAAACAATAAAAAAATGTATTTAGGAAAAAAATATCTTTTAAGTCATTAGTTTGACAAGACAATAGAGTGGTACAAAAAATTAGAGAAATAATAATCCTGTCTATTTGTTTATAAAAAATTGTTTAACAAATGATGTAAAAAAAATTCCAACGTTACTGAATGCCATTTTTAGATATAAAAACAGAAATATATTTGTTGAAAAAAAATGATTAACATTTCTTAGACTTTTAATTTTTTGTTAACTTTAAAAAATAATCATAAACAAAATAATAAAATTCAATATACTTCCATCGCGTGATCTTGTTTAGTATATGTATAAGAAGGCGGAAAGATATATTTTATGGAGTACACTGTCTTTAGCGGTAGTGCGCCTATGTCGGTACGGCTGGGCGGAACCCTATTTTCGGCGTTGAATTAAAATTATAAATAATAGAGATAAATTTCCAGCAGTTTTTCTTGGAAATTTCCTCCTATCTATGAATCTTTTTTCAATATTCCTTATGTTAATGATTTTTGAGTTATTAACAAAAAACGAAATGCTATCTTTTTTCATCTTAATTTGTTAATGACAATTGCAATTTTTTATGTGCTAATAAATACTTTCGATACATTTTTCTAGACTTCGAATCGAATGAGCCATTGCTCATATTTTTAGGAGCCTTATCAAGATTAACTCGTTTTTGAACTTGTTAATAATAAAAATAATGTATACAGTTTTTCCGCCTATGGCGGTATGTAAGTTCAAATATCACTAATTGTTGAAAAAGTCATTCATTTCAAACTGCATCATTTTGACAGGTATTTCTCAGATTCTAAATTTCACGACGAATCCATTGATGGTTTCGAATCTAAAATGGATAACAATCCTAATACACTAATTTTTTGTTGGAAAAACATGAGGAAATTGTGGTAATTCGCTAATCAAGTGTGCTGTGAATACAGAATTGAACGAAATCGGATTCATAAAAATTTTCCGATCAAAACGAAAAGTTCACAATATTGTGTAAATTATTCAATTATCAAATAAGCCAAACATTTCGAAGGCACTTTATACGCTCGTAACTGAATCAAACTTCGAAATTATTGATGAAACACTCTGTATAATTGTACAACTCCGCAAAGAAATCCCTATAGGTCTGTCTACTCAGTATCGGAAACGAAAAATGCTCAGTCAATTTTTCATATTTATTGCCATTCTCATCACAGAATTCCCTCTGTTTGGTGAATGAAAATTGTGCTAGGGAAAAAAAATATCTTCGACAAGCGAGAAAATAGTATAACTTTACAGCTCCGACTGAAAATTTCAATTAATCACTTTACACATCCTTTTGACATACTTTGCTACCTTGGCGATCCCATGACATATCATAGACTCCCAGTCCTAATATACATGGTGATTGAAAGTTCGATCTATTTCTTCAAAAGTGTTCTAAAGAAGCTACTTTAAGACTTCAAATGTCCATTCGCTCCCACTCAAATAAAATATGAGAAAATTCTTGTCTTTTGACTAATGACCTTTCATATTTGGAGTTAATGAATGGAATAGACTTCAAGATATATAAAATATGCGAATACATCACGTATAGATGTACATATAAAATCAAAAATGTACAATTTTTGAATAGAAAAATTATTTCAATCAATTAATTTTATTATTATTCTTCGTTTTTAAATTTAAAACGGAAGAGAAAGAACAAGATAATTTCTCCTAGCACCATATAGATTTTGACCTCATATAGATACCGAATTCCTTACAGATTATATGGAAATTTTGTGATTATGAATTTTCAATAGCTATGAAAACACTTGTAAAATTCAAAACGCAAAACTTGGGCGCATGCGACTGTATTCTTACCAAACATGAATTCCACCAAAATACATTTTTCGTCAATCACGTTAACAATATTATCATTATTTATTATAAACATATTGAATAATATTGCATTGCCATCCAGTTCTTAGTTTGAAGTTAGTTTAGAAACTGCTGCAAAATTTGTACCGAACAAACATTATTATTAAGTTATGATGCAATAATAAGTGTTTAAAGTTGGTTCAAAATCAATTGCAAAATTTAGTCAGAACAGGCAAATATCATTATTATTATTGTTATCATCATTGACATATTGGACTTCTGAGCTATCTTTAAAGTTAGTGGAAAATCGATTGAAAAATTTGTTCCGAAGAAACAAACATTATTATTTTATTGAAATTGCATTGTCATCCAGTTCTGAGCTATGCTTGAAGTTAGTTTAAAATCGATTGCAAAATTTGAACTGAACAGGCTATCGTTATTACTATTTCATCATACTATGCAATAATAATGTATTGTCATCCAGTTCTGAGCTATGATCAAAATTTCAAATCAGCAAAATATAAATTAAATTTTAAACCCCTTATTCGCGAGAGTGGAAGAGGTTATATTACACCCTGTATTTTAAAACCCTTGACATAAATTTGAAGGTCTTCTATACGTATCCCTTAAGGAAATTTCATGCCAATTATAATAATAAGTCGTGAAGTGGCCTAGAGCAAAAAATCATCTGAACTGTGATGAACTTCCTCAATAATTTTTTCACATCTTTACAAAATTATCTATTATCACTTATTTCTCTGATATAGGGAGAGGGTAAATGGTTGAAGATTTATTTTTTAATAAATGATAAATAAATAAAATTGCGTGATAATGGTCTGCAAAAATAGTGATTTCTCCACCAATAGAGAAATCCGCCAAATTTTTTACATTCAATAAAAACGGCAATGGCCCGAGATCAGACCCCTGTGGTTACCGTTACCTCCTGGACAAGATCTATTAAATCATCTATCAAAAACTGGGTAATGCAATAGTGTAAGAGTATTGAAGCAAACTATGAATTTCTTAAATTCATTATAAAATTGTGTAACAGGACAATGTAACAATTCGTAAAGAAACGTCCACAAACATACAATGGAGTTTATAAGAAAATATTTTCCTCAAGAATTCATGTCAATAAAAACATGTTAAAGAAATCGAATCATATATCATTTGAAATACTATTTTTCGGTTTAGAACATCTCAGAAAAGGAACAAATTGACTAACTCATTCCAATGACCCTATTTACTATGGATTCTGAAATGAAATTGTTGTTATAAAACCCTCGGATGTCTTCGAGAGACTTTTGTGAGCTAGGGAAGACGCAGCCCTTACCTTTTATCGTGTGATGCCATGCTCGAGACCGATGACCATGCGAGGCTTTGAACCCTCGACCCTTCGCTCCAAAGGCGAACGCTCTACCACCACGGTCACCGCAATTAGCTGGTCTTCGAAAATAAGTAAAAATATCTCCTGTCTAATTGTTGATTATTATTTGAGTGATACATTTTGTTTGTTACATTTCATAGATTTAGACTAAATAAAATTGAACTGATGTACGTAGATATTATATCTGGGATTCTGAATTTCGAAACCTATGTTCACTGACGTTTTTACTGACACCTTGTACTGAATTTGTACCGAGTGATGAGTTCGAAAGTCTCCAAAAGTACTAGTCATATAAATTAACATTTGTGAGCTTTATAATTAGGTAATATTGACGGAGTATTCAGCAACTGATACTCTACTTGAGACTATGGTGTCAATATCATACTGATTTGATATAATGACAATTTTGAAGATTATTCTCGCTAAATAAAGATACTACTGTATCGTTCACACAATTATTCAGAAACAAGATACGAAGTTTAGATCTTGCAGTAGTTTCGAAGTTGGGGTTGAGTGTATATTGTGATTGTTTGGTTTTGTTTCTTCATTAGAATATTTATTTAGAGCAATCTGTAAAATTCCTTATTTAGCAGTACTATATTTCATCTGATCTAACGATCAGCTTCAACCATTTTTTCAATTGATTTATTTGTCTAGTGCCATTCAATGTTTGGCCGGTTTCAATTCCTTTATTCTTGAAGTCTGAGAGATCTTCAGTTGAAAGGAGCTACGCCACTGAACTGAATTTTACTGAAACCTGTCACATTCTCCAGTCGATATGGAACCGAGAAAATATAACGGATGGACGCTACCGTTTTCTCTCTAACGAGTCTTATCAATCGTGGGTGTTTTACTTTGTTTTAGAAAGTATTTTCTAATCGCCTTATACGCTCATATACTCCGAATCAAGATCTAGTTATCTTGTACAAACAACACGTATATTTCTAATATAACTTGTATTTTCTCCCGTAATTGCCATTTCATCGCAAAACAAGGAGAATTAATAGCCCATCATATTTAATGAAGAATTCTGACCGTATTTTAATGATACCGACCAGATGACTAGTCGAATGCAATTATGACAGAAAATGCTGAGAACGACGGAAGCAGTGAAAGGTGCTCATTTACCATTTGTTGGAAAATTCTGTACTTGTTCTGGAATTCAAACTACCATCGGTTCGGCGAATTTCTTGATTTGGGTGACTAGAGAGTTATATTAATATTTAGATGTGTCATTTGGCTGTTCCATTATCTGTTATCCTGTTTTTTCCTTTATCACACAAGAGTATTTTCACTCCTAGATACGCATTTCGATAAGCAGGTTATCTTCATCAGTAGGAATACTAAACTACTACCACCAACCTACTACTAAACTATCTCATTTTCGATGTTTAGTCATAGTCAAAATATACTTTACTGTTGGAAGTTATAGAAACTTATAGACAAAGCTCCTCTTTATTATTCAATAATTTGATAAAATTCAAGATGTAATAATTAAATATAACAATATAAATAAATAAATAACATAAAACAACAACAATAAAAGGGCACACTATGAGCAGGAGTCGTAGAAAAGAACAAATGCCTCTCTGCCCACAAGTGAAGTTGGTGAAATTGGTGACACCCAAAAATCATTATACAAGTGCCACGTATCTTCGAAAGGGTGTCTACAGTAAGCCGTGTAGTGTCCGCTATATGTAGTCCCACTGTGATTGGATACAGCATAAAGGTTATAAACACGAGACGTTGCATTTTCTGTTGCATAGTTGCTCATATCCAATCCGTTTACAGGAAATTTGATGGAAATATTAATTTTATCTCTTGTTCTTTCTGTTGAAGAAAATCGTTTGAAATGGATTACAAGATTTTCTGGAAATTTATGAATAGATATGGATTTCGTGCACTTTCGACTCTCTTGGCACTTCGAACCAGTAGGTTTCTCGTCACCATCCAAAATTTCTTCTTCAGTTAAATAATCCAAACAATGTGACAGACTAAGTTGTTCTATTTTTTTCGGAATCGGTAGGGAGAGATCCCAGAATGTGTCGATTTTTTTATGTAATAATAAATTTTTATAATACAATTTCAAATGATTGAAACCGATATCTATAAATACATGTACACACTTCCAAAATATATACAGTAAAACACATAAATTCTTCAAAATATTTAAAACAAACATTAACCATTTAAACAATCAATAGATTTTTGAATTTACACTCCTACAAACTAAACATTGATTTAAAAAATCGATATTGTCAGTGAAAAAATAAAATTTAGAGCATGGACCTTGACATTTATGAAAAATAAATTGCAAAACTTTTTTAAATCGATAGATTGTAGTCTGAAACGTCCATTTAACAAAGAGTTCCACTATATTTTATTCATTTTGAAAGAATATCTCATTTGAAAGTGTGCCGTTGATGTCACGTTCATCGGAAATAACCCCCACCATAATCCATGTTCCAAAACATTAAATACCGTTCTCCTCAAAAATATAGATTCTAGCTTGGTATAAGCCATTTGTTGAAAATAGTGTTTGCTGGCTCGAAACGGAGTTAATATCATTTACGAATGGTATTAAAACGATGAAATATGTAATTCGGACTGTATTTTCGCAAAGACAACTGAACAGATGCATAGCTTTTTCATTACAGTTGCTAACAACAACAAAATTCATAGTAACGTGATACAAACATTTACAGAGGGCTTTCAAAATTAAAAGTTCTGACACCATTGAGCAATAATTGAAATTTCGTCACTTGATCAACTCATAGAAAAAAATCCACATATTAGCTACTTTTTATTGTATTTGTAACTTTCAAATTTCCTGAACGTACCATCCTTTCGATGAAGAACGAGCATTGACAACACCGCAATTCAGTATGACAGTTCTCATGCAAAAAAGTGATCTCGACATTTGACATTTAACTGATGCATTCATTAATACTGTAGCGAGGTGTTATTGTGACCGATCTGGTGTGAATTTATTTGTGTATTAAATGGATGGTGTTATGCAACAATGAGTCAAGCAAATTTTTTTAATAATTGAGCTATCACAGTCATTGGAATCGCCAAAGTGTTATTTTACAGTAAGCAAAAATGATTCAACCCGCAATTGTAAGGGGGCTTGTAATGAGCCAATGAGACTCTTCAAATAAATACGAGTAATCAGGGAAAAAGGTTACCAGACAAACGGAAATAAGCAGATCCCGAGGAATTCTTTATTCAATAAAGACATAATTTATTGGAAATTAACACAGGTTCTAACTTAAAATAACTCAAATCATCTAAATACGCGGCGAAACTATTACCTAAAGTTCAAATTCGGGAGTCGGTACGCACGAAACTGTTCATAGTCTTATCAGGGCAACGAAAGTTAGATGTATCGGGGAATAGATAGGAAAGAGATCACCTGAATGACAGCAACAAGCAGCAAACAGCGACAACGAAGCAATGATTTTCAGTTGATACCAATACACGTGCATCAATAGTATCCAGTGTAGATTTGATATTGATATCCTATACAGGGATTATCCACAATAATCCCAAGAATTATTTGTATCAAAATCTATGTGACAGCTGTGACAGCACCATTTTTCTGACGTCCCCTGACGCTTGTCCTATTCAACTGTCCACTTCCCAATCGCCGCATAGTCTATCTCCCCGTGTTCGTCGCGCCCGGCTCACTTGATGCACTCACGAAATAGTTCTTCTTAGATAACATTAGTCAACGCATCGAGAAGTACGTAACGCTAAATAGGTAACGCAAAACATTTCAAACAAAAGGGGTAGCGCACTACATTACCCCCCTATTAAATCGAATATAATTTTTTAATGAGATTTAATACTAGTGCTTACTCTAGTCTAACAGAAGGTTTGAACCTCTTGAGGTTTATAACATTGTGAATTCCCACAGAAACCCCCTGTGATTTGTCAAAAATGTCATAGGAATTATTTCCTTTCTTGGATTGAACCACGTAAGGACCTTCAAACAGCAAGAAGAATTTCTTGATCTCCTTATTTTCACAGGAAGAAAGCTTATGGGATCTAACTAAAACTAGATCACCAGGTAAAAATGATTCAAAACAAGAGTTTACTTTGTTATGTCTTTTCTGACGATTCTCAGATGTTTTTCTCAATCTTTTCTCAGCTAATAAAATCATCGCCTCTTTTTTCAACATCGACGGTGCCGGTGGATATTCAATAACTCTAGCAAAAGGATTATTTCGAGATATTCCAAAGTGAATTTCATTTGGAGAAAACCCCGTACTTTCGTGCACAGCTCCGTTTATCCAATTCTCAATTTCTCGAAGATAAAAACTCCATTTTGTATGGCGTGCATAACAAAATGATCGAAGAATCCTCCCGATTTCACGATTCACCCTTTCTGTCATATTTCCCTGAGGGTAATATACAGATGTATGTATTACCCGTATATTCAAATTTTTCAAAGTGTTGGCCCACAAATTACTTTGGAACTGTGTTCCGTTATCCGTCAATATTGCATTAGGTTTGCCGATATCAGGGAAATAATGATTATTAAGTACTCTCAGTATCGCAAAAGCTGTCGCCCTCTTGAGAGCATACAATCGTACCAATTTACAAAAAGCATCCATCACCACGAGTAGTTGGGTAACTCCTCCTCTAGATTGAGGAAGGGGCCCCATCAAATCTGCACAAACTATATCACCGCATCCCGTTGGCAAAACTGGATTCATCTCACCGACAGATTTCGGCGATATTTTTGCCTTCTGACACAGTTCACATCCAGCTAACAATTTGCGAATCAGTTCTCGCATTTTGGGAAAGAAATAAAGTTTTCTAATAGCAGAGTAACACTTTTGTGCCCCGAAATGACCATTTTCTTCATGTTCAAATCGAATCATATTGGTTATAAAAGATTTCGGTAAACATAATTTGAATCCAGGGTTATTCTGGGTACCCTTTCGGAATAATTGACCATTGTGAACCTGATACCAATTATTATAATTATCACCATTACTATTTGCTCCAACATTAGTAATGGCCTGAATAATTTTCTTACAGAACTCATCTGATTCCTGTGCTTCGACAATGCCTACAAACTGTTGCCGTATTTTTTCAAACAACTCTGAAACTACACAAATAGAAACATTTTGTATTTCTGGAACATCTTGCAAATCTGCATTGTTCAACGGAAAACGAGATAAAGCATCAGCTACCACATTTTCAGATCCTTTACAATATTCAACATCGAAATCAAATTCTTGCAAAAAGAGCGTCCATCTGGTTAACCTAGCATTGAGGAGACGACAACTCATCATAAAAGCTAGAGCCTTGTGGTCAGTAACTACTGTCAGTGGCTGCCCTAGCACATAAATCCTCCACTGACGAAGTGCAAAAACTATAGCTAATGCCTCCTTTTCTGTTACAGTATATCGAGATTCAACAGGCGTTAACGTCCGACTCGTATAAGCAATGACATTCCTACAGTCGTTTGCAGGATCTTTCTGATATAAACATGCACCCATGCCATATCCTGATGAATCCGTTTGGATATAAAAACGTTGATCTGGAAGAGGATGACACAACATAGTAACTCGCAAAAAAGCGTCCTTTATGCCTTGAAATGCCCGTTTTTCTTCTTCAGACCACCGCCACACAGTTCCCTTCTTCAATAGCCGCAGTAACGGAATTGTCAAACTAGAAAAATTGTCACAAAACCGCCTATCATAGTTCACAACCCCTAAAAATGTCCTAAGTTCCTTCAAATTCCGTGGAGCCGGAAATTTTGCAATGGCGTCCACTCGTGTGGAATCCATTTCCACACCATCCGGTGTGATTATGTGCCCTAAAAATTTAACAGATTCACACACAAATCTGGATTTTTTTAATTTCACTGTAATATTAGCTCTTCGGAATTTTGTTAAAACAATTTTCAAATGTTGAAAATGAGTATTCAAATCTATTGAATATATTACTAAGTCGTCCACATAAGGTATAACAAAATTTTCTACTTCAGGTCCTAGAATTTGAGTCAGTCCTGTTATAAAACTTCCCACTGAAGTAGAGAGCCCGAAAGGCAAAACCTTAAAAACATATGTCTTTCCATCAAAGGAAAACCCTGTAAACTTTCTATGTTCACACAGTATTGGGATTTGCCAATACGAAGCCGTTAAATCCACAATACTCATTACTTGTTTCCTTGAGAAACTGTGCAATAGTTCACTGGGATTGGGAGGAATTACATGATTCTTAACCATCCTTTTGTTCAGGAAACGAGCATCCAAACACACCCTAATACTTCCATCTTTCTTCGCAACCACCACCAGTGGACTTACATACTCTGTCCTGGCTGATTCAATAACCCCCCAGTCTATCATTTCTTCTATCTGTCTCCTAACTTCAGTACGATGACATTTTGGAATCGGGTAGGACTTTTTATAGAATGGTGTATAATCCCGTAATTCAATACGATGCACATAACAGCTTGTACAACCAGGTTTGTTAGAAAAAACATCTTTGAACTCTAACAGAATATTATTCAGAGTTAACCTATCAATATCGCTGCATGCCTCGGCTTTGCAAACCACATTGCGAATATCTGTCTCTGAATATACATATTTATTTTCTTTTGAATTCCAAATTTCTGGATCAGCAGTAATTTCGCTTACCAAAATCTTAATATCGGCTTCAGGTTCAACTCTGAAAACTAACCGAAATTTTTTTAGACTTGGCAACACCGCAAATGGTTTTGTCGCAATAATTTATGACCGCAGAAAAATCTTCCAACCAGTCACTTCCCAGTAAAACATCCCGAATAAGCCCTGGGACGACCACACAGACAAAATCAAACGTCAACTCTTCGTTGGAGAATTGTAAATAAACTTGTTCTCTCACGACTCTATTCTTCTGAGAAGCCCAAGCTCCCACCAGTGTAGTTTGATTGACAGGCAATTTGTGCAAAGAAGGATTTTTCTTCAAAATACGTTCCAAGAACTCTTGTGAAATGCATGAAATTCTGCTACCAGAATCTATTAATACTGTAGTTGGGAATGTTTCAACTGAAAATTCCACCACAGGAACCACCCCAAAAGATTTAATATTCTGTGGTTCAGTTTCCTCAAGAAGCTCCGCTGGATTGCCCAAAATAGAAGACACCGACGCCTCCCCATTATTATTATTCACCTGCCTGTTTCTTATAGGGTCTACCTGCTGGTTACCCGGATTTAAGCCCCCTTGATGATTTCCTCGAAATTGGTCGTTATTCCTCCGGTCTTCACGCCAATTCCTACTTCGATTCCTATTTTCATTTCGATTTTCAAAAATTTCGCGTTCAAATGTTTTATCGATCTCCCTCAAATGGTTCTCGACATCATCTACCGTTTTCAACCCAGATATCACTATTCCTCGTCGAACCTCTGGTGAAAAGTGTTCAACTGCCATCTTCACCATTTCATTTTCAGCTAACGAAAGCGAAGAAAGCAATTTCATTTCAGATATGATTTTTAGAAAATAATCCGCTCGAGAACCCCTCTCGAACGTTCCAAATTTGAGTTTCTGATATAATACCCGTTCTTGTATCGGACCCCAGTAGCGTCCTAAAAACATTGTTTTAAATTGGTCGAAATCGACGAAGGATTCCTCTTTCATTTGTCCCCAATTCAAAGCTGACCCGCGAAGTGTATTAATAACGAAACCAACCCTTTTGCTAGGTGGCACCCCTGCATCAATGAATAATTTCTCAATTTTTTTAATAAAAATTATAGGATGTAACGATCCTTCTGGAGAAAATTGAATAACATTACCCCCCAAATCTTTCCAAGCTGTTATATATGACTTATCAACGTTCTCCGAAAGGTTTTCCCTGGGAGTCACTGTGCTACATTCACCTCTCACATTCGAGTTCACATTTGTTTCACTCTCATCCGTTTTAATGTTACGTTTGTCATTTTTAGATCTTAATTCATTGGACATTTTCAATGACAGTTCTTGCATAATTGTGGTATTTCTTTCTAAATTAACATTCATGTTCTGAATTACACCCGTTAATGCAGTTAATGCATCAGAAACAGTTTGGTTAGAAACACCGTCCATTTCCTGATGAGATTTCGTTTTCCTTGTTTTAACCATTTTCAGATATTTAAATTTTTTTTTTCTCGATATTTTACGAAAAAAAAATCCTACAGGTACGCTTGTAACCGTTTATCTGACCACGACAAACGAATTCTTATGTAGCACGTTAAGAATTATTGCCTTCAAGTTGAGCGCCATTTGTAATGAGCCAATGAGACTCTTCAAATAAATACGAGTAATCAGGGAAAAAGGTTACCAGACAAACGGAAATAAGCAGATCCCGAGGAATTCTTTATTCAATAAAGACATAATTTATTGGAAATTAACACAGGTTCTAACTTAAAATAACTCAAATCATCTAAATACGCGGCGAAACTATTACCTAAAGTTCAAATTCGGGAGTCGGTACGCACGAAACTGTTCATAGTCTTATCAGGGCAACGAAAGTTAGATGTATCGGGGAATAGATAGGAAAGAGATCACCTGAATGACAGCAACAAGCAGCAAACAGCGACAACGAAGCAATGATTTTCAGTTGATACCAATACACGTGCATCAATAGTATCCAGTGTAGATTTGATATTGATATCCTATACAGGGATTATCCACAATAATCCCAAGAATTATTTGTATCAAAATCTATGTGACAGCTGTGACAGCACCATTTTTCTGACGTCCCCTGACGCTTGTCCTATTCAACTGTCCACTTCCCAATCGCCGCATAGTCTATCTCCCCGTGTTCGTCGCGCCCGGCTCACTTGATGCACTCACGAAATAGTTCTTCTTAGATAACATTAGTCAACGCATCGAGAAGTACGTAACGCTAAATAGGTAACGCAAAACATTTCAAACAAAAGGGGTAGCGCACTACAGGCTCCATCCACTGACGATAGTATCAAGCCACATTCCATCATTGCATGATCTGCTAAACTATTTTGATATTTTTACGAAACTAGCTGACTGTGGCTTGATCCATTATTGTATAACATCATCCAAATATTGAAAGGCTTCGTGAAGGGAAGTTCGGATAATTTACCGAGGGTATATTATGAGATGATTGACTATTTTTATTTAACAGATATGAATTTATTTTTTGCAATGACTAAAATTTAAAATCGTTCCTTAAACGCTGCTTGAATACAGTAATATTCAGTTGGAAATGTTCTTCACAAAAACATAATTGTATTTCTGCTTTTTACACAAGGTTTATTCATTGCTTCGAACCACATTTTGCAATGCGCTTTAAAGGTATTTAGGATCATAAAAAATTGTTTATTAGAATATTCACTGGTGTTCAGACAACCAGGTACGAAGCACCTTTTCGACATGTTACATGTTCACAGTTATTACAGAGATACAGATACAGGAATTAGGAAAAAAAGTTAGAGCACAAACAACAAAAACATTTCAAAACTTTGAAAACCGCATCAACCTCAAAAAAGAAATCAAGTAGGGCCTGTTCGTTTGCAGCATACATATTTGATGGAACTGCTCTACTTGTATTAAATATTAAAGTAGGCAAACGAGTTAAAAAGAGACAAACGATTCATATTGATGCTCCGTGAAACAGACGAACGAACCCATCTGGTATCAAATGACAACTGTCATACGACACATTATATTCAAATTAGAATTTGAGATTTCACGGTGCACAACTTTCACAACGTTGCCAAGTCTAGTTTTGATGAACGTGACGTCACGAAACACTTTTCTTCTGATTATAGAGAAACTAGCGGTCTGAAAAAATAAATAAAAATTCCCGAGTGACATTAGCGTATACACTTTCTAATTACAGTGTTCTCTCATATGTCTTGGAAAGGTTCATTAGAAATTATATTCCATCAGGGTAAGTATGATCTTACGATCTCTGGGGGAGTTTTTTTTCAATTGGATTTTCAATTTTTTTTGACTAAGTAGATCATTTGACATTCCTGGATATTTTTCGGTATGGTAGAACAGTTTTGGACCCAAGTAATGGTAACGTTTTTTCACCAAAAGATCTGTGAGTTCAGGGACATTGAAATTGGACGTTACGTCGTGAGTTGTATGTATTAGTGAGTTCTAGTAGATTATTCTCATTTTTATATTGCCTTGTAGTACTTTTAATAGTATAGCTGCCAGAGGTCTATTATACCAGATTCTTAAAATAAACTGTTGCTTGGATTCAGATTACACTAGTTCTAGACTAAGCTATTGGATAACTTTGAGAAGGCGAATATGTGTTTCAGCTACTCCTTTCTCCCCTTCCAAGCAAACTATAAGTAATGTGACATTTTACTTCACTGTAACAGATTGTTTTTTTTTCGTTTTCAAATATTTTACTGAAATTTGTTATCAGTGAGATGTAAAATTAATTTTAAGAAAGGGGGCGGCGATTTCAGATATATTCCTCTTGATCAGAACTCAGATCTTTAAGTCGTCAGTTGTACTCTAAATGTGCAATGTCTGTTTGCCTGTTGCCTATGTCTTTCCAGACTGAATTATTGCTGATTTTATAAAAAACTCTTGCCAAATTATTCTTGTACGATGTGTATCAGATAGATTCTAATAAATATTATCGAGTAGGTATTTTCAATTGTATAAAATGTTGTTTGTCATTCAGAAGAGGCTTTCAATAGGCCATGGTTTCAGTGCGGAACCCTGAGGAACACCTACATTAATAATAATAATAATGTTTATTCTTCAAAACACGGGTATACAATATAAATTATTACAAAATTACAGATATAATTTAGCATTTAAAATATAATTAGTTTTATAATAGTAATATTAGTAAAAGTTCTGAGATGTTGATTTGAATATAAAAGCAAGAAATAAAAAGCAAATCTAAAATATTTGGTAACAACAAACACATATCTACACACACATACACCCACCCACACAAACTCATATAGAAAAAGATAATCAAGTTCATGTAAGTATAATAATTGATAAACTAATCTAAGAATATGGATTTACATGTTTACAAGGTAATAAAACGAGAGAAAATTATATTACACTAGCATTAGTAGCTTTAAATATTTTTTTTTAAAGTTTTTTGTTTATTTTTGTATTTTTTTGTAGGTTGACATATGCCCACATACATACTTTAAGTTTTGATGATGTCCCTTCCAATTTCCATAAGCCATTTCTTTACTTTCTGTTTGAAAATAGTGATCTTTCTTTGTTCTCTTACTTCAGTTGGCAATAGGTCATAAACACGTTGACCGAGGTGTGTTTAAAATCTTTATCCTATGCGTTTAGTACATCTTTCTTTTTTGTGATGTTTTTATTTCTAGTGTTATATGTATGGGTATTGAAGGTCAATTTGTCCTTATTTTTTTGTAGGTATATTAATATATTTAGCGTTTACAGCTGGGGGATGTCAAAGACTTTATTTTTGCTAAAATCTAGGTTTGTTGAATAATATTTTAAGAAACCGTTTTTGTTCAATATCCAAATTTTTTATGTGAGTTTGAGATATTCCTCCCCAGCCTACAATGCCATATGATAGATGCGTCTGAACTAAAGAATGATAAAGTGTTAGCATCTGGTCTTCTGAAAGGTATTGTTTCATAATTCTGAATCTTGGTAAGAGGTATCTGATTTTTTTGATGATGTGTTTCGCTTGAAATTGATGAATACCAAATTAGAAGACACACTGAGATTCATCTGTACGAATTCCTTTTGTGGTGAGTTGAGGATGACTCGAAAACTGATATAATTGTGCCACTAAAATACACTTACGACTAGAGGCTTAACATCGTAATTGCTATCTTTACCATAAATTAGCAAAAATGTATGAGAAGATAGCGAAAACCTGTTTGGGTTTAAGCGCAACACAGACACTAAATCCTCAAGCCGAGCCACAGCAGTGACAAATTGTCCTTCCTTATTGAGTTTTTATTGAGACGTAACATAATCTGAGCCTTCCATTTAGTTCCTTCGCGAGATAATCGAGAAGAAAGGACAGTTTCACTGATACATCTCCTCGACTTATGAATAATTTCGCGCAGATGGATGACTCCAATAACGCTCTCCCGGTGAGACGAAGATGACCACTCATCCGTCTACCATCAGATTAGACTTAATACCACTTAAGTTGGAGGTTCGGGAGCAACCATTCAGTTTTCTGGTCGTTTATCTGATTCAGTTAAATTTTATTCATGATCTTATTTATTTCTGGCCAGATTGGATTGTGTTGTGATACACTGACTTACACAATTAATGAACCTTCTGCGAGAAGAGTTCTGAGGTAAGATTCTTTACCTAGCCTAGCAAAGACATATACAAAAGGATATACGTACCTATGTTTTCTTTGAAATTGATTCATAAAACGCAAAACTTCAAACCCCTTTTGGTTTCTTCACTGTTCAAGATAAATAATTAATGTGACAAATTGACACTGTATTTCATTAATTTCGACTTCAAACTCGAGATACAGACGTTTATCTCGAGGTTATTAGTTCCTTAGACAAATCTTATTCTTCATATGATATTCTATGGATGAACACTATTATTGTTACGCAAATATCTTTTTTATTATCAACACTCTTGCATTTTTTGTGTTCCGCTGGTTAGCAGAACAAATAGCCAAAACTCTAATTTTGTTACAGGTGTAACCGTGTAGAACAATATTCCTATTTATGTGAAAAGTTGTGCTAGTCTAAACATTTTCAAAGATAGTCTCAAGAAGCATCTATTGACTGATACAAATATATTGTTGCAACATTCTTTTTTATATATGTTCTGTGTTTGGTTCGTAAGGTTATATATGTTTATATGTTTTGTTCGTAAGTATATACACATATGTATGAGTCATCTATTTTTTATATAACTTATATAAACAATGCAGAGGGCTAACTCTTATTGCGGAGGCAAAGATCTTGGTACGATTGTTGGTGAATGAACCCAAAGATATTCCTAGAAATTCAATTTATGGCAGAGAGAATGAAAAAGCTAAGTATAAGTTGTCATTTGGACGCCATCTACAGAAATTCTGATGAAGTATTTCATTCTCAAAGCCAGTCTCTGTAGACAGTCTTTTATTACACTGAAAGAGAAAATACTCCAGACACACATACAAAAAATGAAACAATTGTTGAAAAAATAGTATTTATTGAAATAAACGTTTAAGCCAAGTTCAGGGCTTGACGAGAACTTGAAAAGTCTATAAATGATTATAGTAATCAGGTTGAATAAAAAATAGTATTTAATAAATTTAATAAGTTTTAAACCAAGTTCAGGGCTTGATGAGATCTTGAAAATTCTATAAATTATGATTGTTTTATAAACGATTTATTCTGGCAACTTACGAAGCTAAGTAGCTACATAAAATTATCAATTATCGATGTGCAGACGCGTTACATTATTTTATTTATTTATTATTCAACATAAATTTTTTTGTAGCTTGTCAAAGTTTGTTTTCCAAGGAACCGCAGCAAGTACCTACTTGAAAAATTTGCCTATAAAAATATTTTTTCATAAAACACTTCATCTGATCATGAAAAAAAATGGTACCGTAAGGGTTAAACATTGTTATGCCTGGACAAATATGGTGCACAAATATCTGACAGATCTCTAATCTATCTATTGTCTAGGAAAGAAGATGATTCTTGTCATTATTATTTTCACTATATTACAGACTAAACTGAATATTCTTATATAACTCTTTGGAACTCCCGAAATTCTTCATATGTTCTGGTAATGTTTTCAATTAAAAAAATGACACTGAAAACTTCAACCTATAAAGAATTGTAAAAAAATCACAACATTATTGATTGTTAACGACAGCTTCACTTCATTAACAGTCGGGCAATATTTCATACACAAAATCGAATACTTCCGCTGTCAATCAAACCGACATTCCAGTAACGGTAAAAATATCAAATTCTTTCGTTGAAAACTCGCGATGCTGACTGGAAATTGAATTCCAATTAATTTTAGTGCATCAGTTGACCGTAGGCCATCAAATATTAATTAATGTTTGTCCAGTTGACCCTGAGGGTTACCGTTTTAATGAAGACCAGTTTATATCAGCATTATGATCGATGCCAGGTGCTCCGTTTCGTACTTCAATGATTGTTTAAGAATCGAACGATCGTTCATTGAAAGTGCTTAGAGAAAATGTCGACAGAATGCTGCTCTGTGTGAAATAATATCAATACTGAGCGAGTTATCGATCATTCCAATTCGTGTTTTCTGCTGCATGAAGGAAGCGTAAATTCAGAGCAAAATGATACTGAATTTGCCAGGAATTGGAGAGTGCTACCCTTGAATTGATCAAAGCGCCTTCCTCGCTATATTATTATCAGTTCTTATACCAAACTCCTCCTAATGCCTGACGGTTCGCAAAATAACACAGACGTTTGCAATTTTGTAAGACTACAACGACAATACAATTCAATAACTGTGCGAAGAATATTCAAAATGGTAAATGTTACTCATAGAAAAACTCAGAACAATTAATTCTGAACTATTTGAGTGAGTTTTCACTGGTCCTCGAGCGACGTAACATTAAATAAAAAGACTCTAGCAAAAAAGTAATTCCTAAAGATTGTCTTGTACCTATACTCACTGAATTTCCATTCTCATCATTTTTTACGCCATTTATGGTGATTCTGACTTCGCAGGACCCCTTATTAAAAAAAAACTTCAAAATAAATCAAGTCTATGTTAATACTTACTTTCGAACTTAGTTCGAAACTATTCAGAATTTTAGTAGTATTTTGAAAATATGGAGTGTTCCGTATAAATAAAAACCTGATAACATTTCTGGTCAAACCAGAACTTCTAAAACATCGTTAAAGTCATGAAAATATGGCATTTTTGGTCTATATTGACTTTCTCGATTTTTGTTGATATCTTAAAAAACAAATGGCCAATAAGGGGGGCCATGATTTTGTGGTCACACGGTATATCGGGTGATACGAGATAACAGTAATCGTCCGAAAAGTGGAGGAAAACGGACTAATTATTCTGTGGTTCTGATCATAGAGGTCGTTGGTGGAATGATGGACAAACTGTTCTAGAATTTAAAAATCATACCGGCTTGCCGTCAAATGGCGGAAATCTTAGCCGGACGAATGCGGAAGGCCGTCATTCTTGGTTCACTTCGTTTGCTCAGGCCATATGATTCTCGGACTCAATAGTCACTTCCCCCACGGACATGGGGAGTGGTTATTTGGGTAAATGACACCAGCGCGTCCTCCGGATGTGTTCTAAGGAAAACAAATATTTATATTACATTTATTTTTAACATTAATAGACAAAATTTAAGGTAAACTATAAATGCAAGGTATATTAACATTAACGATGAAATCAACTAAAAACAACAATCTCAATTCTGGTTTCGCGTATAGATTGATATTTTGAAATGTAAATTATCGCAGTGGATCTCATGAGGAACAATTATGGTTGAAGATTTTACAATCTCAGAAAATAGGTACAAGGATCTCAATTATAAATAGTAATTTCTGGACAATAAACTAATCTCGGTACATGAATATTGATCTAGATCAACAAATAGGAACAGTCTGTTATGATGTTCAATAATTTGATATTTCCTTTGTAAAGATTTTGTACTGTCAATTGACTTTTTATGTAATGGTGACCAATTGACTATTGCATATTCCAATTTACCTCTCATAAATTTATAAATGTAAGGTACAGTATTTTCAGACGGTCCATGTCAGCACAGATAGACCAGTTTCTAAAACAGAAGCCAATTAATTTCATTAATATGACAAGTTTATTTTTGCGTTAAGTTGCTGTCAAATGTTATTTTATTTACTTCAGATTTTTGAAGCTGCAACATCTTTCAGGCTTCAGGCAAGTGGATTTTGTTTTCTCAAAAATGTTAAGATTTTGCATTGTTTGATACCTACTAGTAGTGTTCTAATGATGTTGAATTATTTCAGCTTGACTAGTGATTCAGAAAAACCAACGTCAGCGAAGTATGTTAATGAAAGAAAAATATGAAAATTCATTTTCATTATAATCTCTCTAGATCTCATTAGATAGTCCGGTGGCAGGGAGGGTTTTCGTGGCCGATGAAGTACGACGGGATCACCCAAGTTATTGTTATGTATTTAGACCCGCTGAATCCGAATTTCGAGGGTGATAAGCCGTGAAAGCATCCGGAAAATTGTTATAGACGATTTTCCGAGGAAAATCAAAAAATCCATTTTTTCCAAAAACGAATGATACTATAATGTTTTCCATAAAATTCTCTACAAAAAAGGTCTCCTCAAGTTTTTCTCCAAAATGCACCGTTTTTCAGTAAAACGTGCTCAAAATTCGACAAAATGCGATTTTCCCAATTTTCAGTGCTCTCTCAGTCACATAATGCTATTTTCAAGATCACCTTGTCCCAAATTATTCATATATGTCTCGACTATGAATAACAAAAAAAATATTCCTGAAAAAATCATTCGTGTGGATTTCCTGGCACTGAATTTCCCGATACGTTTACCTTGCATCAAGGAGGCATTTTTTTATTCGCGAAGCTCACGTCGTGGACGAATTTCTTAGAGTGACAATTGAAAAGAGTTCAGCACATATTTTGTCATGATCACAAAGCATCTCAGTATCAGAAAAACGGAAAATTTTGCTTAAAATTACGACAATTTTCCGTGGAAAATCGAAAAATCGATTTTTTTCCTAAAACAAATGATGCTATAACATTTTTTATGAAATTCTCCACTAAAAAAGTTCCTACAAATTTTTCTCTAAAATGCACCGTTTTTGAATAAAACGTGCTCGAAATTCGAAAAAATGCTATTTTCTCAATTTTTAGTGCTCTCTCATTCAGTCACAAAATGATATTTTCAGGATCACCTTGTCCCAAATTATTTATATTTGTCTCGACTATGAATAACAAAAATGATATTCCTGAAAAAATAATTCGTGTGGATTTCCTGGCACTGAATTTCCCGATACGTTTATCTTGCATAAAAGAGGCATTTTTTTATTCGCGAAGCTCACGTCGTGGACGAATTTCTCAGTCAATTAAAAAGAGTTCAGCACATATTTTGTCATGATCACAAAGCCAGTAGCGGAAAACGGAAAATTTAGCTTAAAAGTGCAACAATTTTCCGAAAAATTCACTTTTTCGTTGAAAAAAAAAATAATCGTACTTTATACTTTTTGTCAAACACAATTTCTGCCCAAGAATTTTCCAAGGTCTAATGAAAAAATTTAGTTTTATTCAAATTTTATTTTGGCATGTATTACCGCGGTGACAAAAACAAAATGAGCAGCATGAAATTTTTGCTGCCTTACAAACGCATGTATTCCGGGTACAACTTTTGCAAGTACAATTCGGTACCAATTCTGTACTTGGGGGATCAAAATTTCAACCCTTTGCGGTTTAAGCATAGAGTCTTCTTCAATAAACCCAAAATCCAATGGATTCAAAAGAAAAATATCCTCATCCAAACAATGAGTGTGATTGTAAACTATGTAAATAGCTCTGAGAATATGTAATTTAATAGATGCACTTGTTGGAGGTAAATCTTCTACAAGTGAGCAGTTAGCATGATGATAATACCAAACTGTTTTCTTCTCTTTTCAAATTTTCGTTTTTTGTTCAATTTTTAAAAGTATCGGGAAATTCAGTGACGGGAAATCAACACAAATGATGTTTTCAGGAATGCTTCCTTTGTTAATCATAGTCTAGACATATATGAATAATTTGGGACAAGGTGATCCTGAAAATATCATTTTGTGACTGAATGAGAGAGCACTAAAAATTGAGAAAATAGCATTTTTTCGAATTTCGAGCACGTTTTATTAAAAAAACGGTGCATTTTAGAGAACAATTTGTTGGGACTTTTTTAGTGGAAAATTTTATGGAAAATGTTATAGCATCATTTGTTTCAGGAAAAAAATCGATTTTTCGATTTTTCTCGGAAAATTGTCGTAATTTTAAGCAAAATTTTCCGTTTTTCCGCTACTGAGATGCTTTGTGATCATGACAAAATATGTGCTGAACTCTTTTCAATTGACACTCTAAGATGTTCGTCCAATAAAAAAATGCCTCTTTTATGCAAGGTAAACGTATCGGGAAATTCAGTGCCAGGAAATCCACATGAATGATTTTTTCAGGAATATCCTTTTTGTTATTCATAGTCGAGACATATATGAATAATTTGGGACAAGGTGATCTTGAAAATATCATTGTGACTGAATGAGAGAGCACTGAAAATTGAGAAAATCGCATTTTCTCGAATTTTGAGCAAGTTTTACTGGAAAACGGTGCATTTTGGAGAAAAAATTGTTGAGACCTTTTTTGTAGAGACTTTTATGGAGAACATTATAGCATCATTCGTTTTTGGAAAAAAAATGGATTTTTCGATTTTCCTCGGAAAATCGTCTATAACAATTTTCCGGATGCTTTCACGGCTTATCACCCTCTAAATTCGGATTCAGCGTGTCAAAATACATAAGAATAACTTGGGTGATCCCGTCGCACTTCATCGGCCACGAAAACCCTCCCTGCCACCGGACTAAGATGGCAAGAAAAACTTTCCAAATATTTTGTCAGAATTTTTTAAATTAGGGGCGTGTACCTATACATTTCACTCTTGATGACTATTTCGAAACATACATTTCTGTAGTTTCATCTCACTCATTGATTATCTGACGGATTCAGTACGAAATAGGTCTCATTATTGGTGTTATGACCCTGAAATGATAGAAGAGTCATAGAATAAACCTTTATGTGTAAGTAGAGTAATAGGTACTCAATTTCACAAAATGATGAAATTTTAATTTTTGAACTTTTTTTTGTTCTTTCCGTTAACCGGCTGCATCCTTACGGCAACCTTCAGAAGTCTTCGAGAGACTTGTGCGAGCTAGGCGAAACAAAGCCCTAACGTTTTAACGAGTGATGCTATTACCGTGCTGGGATTCGAACACACGCACTTATGATTGAAAAGCAAATGCTCTACTATCACTACCATCCTGGCCCATTTGATGATGATCTAAATGCGATGAAATATTTCTAATGAATTTTTGCTGTAGTTTGAAAAATTGGGTTACTTTGCTCACAATCCAAATAATTAACATGGTATTTCTATCATCCATTATGAGTTTCTCGATAAGCACCACATTTTTTTTCTGAATTCAATTTTGTTATAGCAACCTTTTTGAAATAAATTTCCAAACGAGTAACAAAAAATACGATGAAGGGAAACAGAATAGTTATTTATTGTATAAGTGTTTTAGATATCATTTTATTTACGCAAGAATGTTTAAACGCGAGAGCGACGCTCGAGCGTTTAAATTTCTTAAGCAAATAAAATGTATCTAAAACACGCATGCAATACAACGTTTTATTCACAATCACATTCATTTAAAATCAGAATCGCGGAAATTTTTCATCACAAAATGATTTGACGTTTTGCTCTGACAGCGGCTGTCAAAAATCATTGAAATAACATACAAAAATATCGGGAGGTGTTGAATGGTTGGTGAAAATAAGTAAAATGTGATTGATATTCAAGATTGTATTTTTCATTATTTCACTAGTGGAATGAAGTAATTTCATTATTCCACTAGTGGATAAAGTGGTACTTTATACGGTTCATAAGTGTGGATAAAACTTCAATTATAAGGTGATTGTGGATTAAAAAATTACCCGACCTGATGGTGCTTCGTGGACTATAGACTGCCTTTGTTGTTCTTGACTGCTCTGAACGGTAGGCCTACCTAGTTTTTCCACAACGTACAAAGAGTTTCCAAAATAAACAAGAACCAGCAATTTTAGCGTACGATTCAAGTCAATCTTTCGATAGTGAACGACACAATTTTCGGTCTGGGCCCGGCATACTATTCCACTGCTTTTTTTCGAGCGGTTTGAATAAAAAACTGAAAAACCCGAGTACTAACAAAATATTCGTTTCTGCCTTTCTGAATTATACAGAGTGTACTCTGAAATGAATTATATTATTCTAATTTCCCATAAAAAATAATTAACTGAATTTACTTAATCTAAATTTGAATCAGAAGACGAAACTAATTTTTGATGAATATCTTTGTTATTATTATTAATTTGTCAATTTTATTTGATTTACTTTCTAGAATATCAATTTTCCTCGCATAAATCTTATACAAAAATGCAGTTTCTTTACACCGTATTTTTCTGACGCGTTAAAAATATATCACAACGAAATAATGTATGCTTTATTCAATGTATACATAATGGGTTTTAGCGATTGTACATCTCGAACGTTTTTGGAATCACATTCATCGGTGTACATATTGAGAACACCTGTTCGTTAGAAATTCCAATTCCATATTCAATCTAGTTCTGCATTCAGTAAGCGTATCAGCACACGTTGAGTCTATTCTCTTATCTCTTTATAGGTACGATACTTATATGTAAATATTAAATATATTATCTTTCTGAATGTTGGTTTTACTTCTATTTGACAAGCATGTCGCTTATTGAGATATTTAGGGTTTTTTATTTTGTTTGTTCACAAATAAAAGTCATTTCATCATTTCGGTTATATGCTTTGATGATGTCAGTAAAATATCAAAAAGTATGGGAGAATGTGATACAGTTTAGATTTCGAAAGGGTGCTACACATAGTGTTACAGAAAAAATCATATAATGACGACGAAATGAGATTTTTAGTGAAAAAAGATCTTGGATAGATTGTTGTTAAATGATTGTTTTGTTAATAATTTATATCAAACTCATTCATCAAATCTAACGTCATCAGAATCTACTATTATCATTACAACAATAATGTGTAGGTACCGAGGTATAATTAAGAAAATTGAAGGGACTGATAAAAGGTTTGATGAATTGATTGAAGACACTTTTTGAAATAAAGCCCGTTATTAAGGGTATCGCCAATACACATATTGAAAAGGAAATTACTTAAATTCTGAAAGTAAAATTGGTCACGGATTACCTCAGGGATGTATTCTGGGAGCATTCTTGTATCTATTTTTCGCCAATGATTTGTTAGTGAACCTCAATGAGAACTCGGGCATTCACTGTACAAGTTACTAACATATTTATTGTATCAAAACGTAATTTTTAAATTTATTTTAAATAGTGCTCGAATGGTACATTGAATCTACATCCGGAAGCTATTAAATTCAACATTTACGATACCGAGAAGGTTACCAAAACTTTCGCCCATGTGGTTGCTATAAAAATCGTACAAATGCAGACTGAGAGTTGTACGAAGGGAATTCAATAATTCGAACAAAATATTTTGTATCCAATAATCAGTTCCATTATGAATTCAACGTCATATTTCCATTAAGAGAATTGATTCAAACCATAACCGAGTGTTACAGAAAGATCCATGACTTAGAATAAGTAGAAATAAGACTACCTGTTTTGATATTAAGAGTGTTTTCCTATTGCGAAGAATTTCCTTTATGCTTTTTCGGAATACCTGATTTATAAAATATTTAATGCGTAAGCAGATTGTAGTAGTAAACGAAAAGATATTCAATTCACTATTTCATTTTTGAACAACCCCTATATTAATTGCCAGGCCTGAATAGAAAGTTGGATTACGAGTATCGCGTATCAACACTTAACCAGTGATTGACTACGTCAGAGAGATTTGGAATTGCAAAAGGAGTTTATTCAATATAAAATTACAGTGACGTTAATAATCATCAAAAAAAAAACATTAGACAAATACATCAAAAATATCAACATAATAACAAAATCAGAATCCAAGGCGTTGCGATGATAGATCATTCAACATTCTCCCACCTTGAGTTGAATCTATAACTCAATGTCACGATGAATATCTATCAGGAGGCTTGATTCTTCTACCACACCTTGTATATTTCGGCTGATCTGTCTCAATAACATCATTATCCTTGATGTCTGCTTCCCTGGAATCTTCCTGTATTTTCTTTGTTCTCAGATTGTCATTTTCTTCCTGGCTGTCAACTTCTAATGGAAATAATCTTTGAACTGGTCGTAGAATAGTTCCAGTGGCTGTTTTTAGTTTCACTAACCTGATTTTCCCGTCTTTACCTGGAAAAATTTCTGAAACACGAGCTAAAGGCCATTCAAATCTTTTATCGTGATCGTTTCCGACAAGTACAATATCTCCAATTTTGATGTTCCCGTTGCATCTCTTCTTTTTCAGGAATAACTGACTCAAATACTCGTTTCTGAATCTCTGTTGCAAATGCCCTCTGAGGTTTGCTTTATATCTGTATCTTCTCCTGAGATCACTTGCTTCTACTTTATCAAGATCTAATACTCCAACTTCCTTGATATCGTTTAGGAACATTACAGGACTCAAAACTGCGAGATCGGAACTGTCTTCGCAAATGACAGTTAAAGGTCGTGAATTGACAACAGATTCACAATCGCACAAAACGGAAGAAAGTTCTTCGAAAGTAAGTCGGGCTTTTCCAAGAATTTTTCTCAGAAGGAACTTAGCAATCCCAATCAGTCTCTCCCACCATCCTCCCCACCAGGCGGAGTAAGGTGGATTGAACTTCCAAGAGATTTTCTCTGCTGTACTATATTCACTTATTTCTTTCCAGTTCAATGCAGAAAAGGCATTTTCAGCACCAACAAAACATCTTCCGTTGTCACTATACACTATACTTGGTCTACCTCTTCTGGCTATGAACCTCCGAAAAGCTCTAAGTGAATTGCTCTATAAACGGCGCACATAAATATGCAAATCCACACTTTTTTTCCGTTTCTCAAATGTAGCGGCCCAGCAAGATCAACTCCGGTTACTTCAAAAACAGCAGCATCTTTCACTCTGTTCTTTGGCAATGGAACTGGAGCAGATTCTAAGTTTGACACATTATTCTTTCGGCACGTCACACATTTGGAAATGACTGATCTGATCGTTTTTCTTCCACCAAGAATCCAAAATCTTTGTCTCAAGATGTTTTGCAAAATCTGAGTACCGGAATGACAGGAACGAATGTGACATGCGAAAATGATTTTGTTCACAACAGGATGTTTTGATGGCAAAATCATTGGGAAACAAAAATCTTCCGTATCCTCTCGCTCTGTTATTCTGGTTCGTAATCTGAGAATTCCGAAATTGTCTTCAAACGGCATCAGTGAGGCTAGCCTAGTATCTTCTACACCACAAAAGGTCTCTTCTTGGATGAGTCTGATGACTGTTTGCTCGGCTTTTTCGATCTCGGAGAAGTCCAACTGACCTGATTTACGATTATTTTTATTTCGACAGTTATAGACAAATCGTTTCATCCATCCGACCATATTCAAAATTTTTGAATATTTGGAGAAATATCTATAAATCCATGAAAAATCTTTGTTTTCAGAAAGGAGAGATGTCACTCCTTTTAACTTTTCCACTTGTACAGACTCTTCGTCGACTTGGTAGTCCTGAACAGGCCATTTATCAGCACTTTCCAATAACCAGTGTGGTCCCTCCCACCATCGAGACTGGATAAGTTGTCTCGAAGAGCATCCTCTAGATGGTAGATCGGCAGGATTGTTTTTACCAGAAACATGGTACCAGTGTTTTTCGTTTGTGAGGCTACGAATTTCTTGAACTCTATTGTGGATAAAAGTTTTCCATTTGTCATTTCTTTTGATCCAAGAGAGCACAGTAGTAGAATCTGTCCAACAATATACTGATTTCACATCGAATTCCAAAGTTTTTAATATTGAGGAAAGCAGTCGTGCTCCAATAGCCGCAGCAAGTAACTCTAGACGTGGAATGGATATTTTCTTGAGTGGGGACACTCTACTTTTTGCTTGTATAAGCTGAATATTCACATTTCGCGTCAAAGATTCACTTCTCAAGAATATTGCAACTGCGTAGGCATCTTTACTCGCATCACAGAAGAGATGTAAGCTGGAATCGTAGATATTTTCGGGCGATTCTTGAAATATCCATCGGGGAATTTTAAGATTGACAAGTAAATTCAATTCTGACATCCATGACAAAAACTCTTGTTTCATTTCTTCTGGGACCTCTGAATTCCATCCCAGTTTGGTACTCCAAGACTTTTGTAGCAATATTTTCGGGCGTAATAAAACGGGACAGATGAAACCTATAGGATCGAAAAGGCGATTTGCAGCTGAGAGGATGACTCGTTTGGTTACAACAGACAGGTCGATATTTCTGAATCCCTCCAAACAGAGTTCCAACGTGTCGAATTTTCTGTTCCAAGAAAGTCCAAGTACTGGAGACAAGTGGGATTCTTCTTTATCCTCCATCGAAGTATACTCCCATCCTCGCAGGTCAAATTTACCTTCTTTCATAACGTCTACGGATTGTTGAATAAATTCGTGCAACTTTTGCTCATTGTCGACACTGGTTACACAATTATCGACGTAGAAGCTTTTCATCAATTTATTCAGTATCGAAGCACAATAAATGTTTTGTTCCTGGGCGTTTCTCAAATGGTATTCGATGACGGCTCCTAACAAATATGGACTGGAAGTGATACCAAACACAACTCTTACATGACGATAAATCACAATCTGTTTATCTTCGTTATACCATAAGAATCGTACAAAATTTCTGTCCCTTTCGTTCAGACTGATTTGAAGAAAGGCTTTTCTGATGTCGGAAATGACACCGATTTTGCCCAAACGAAATGTCAAAATGATGGAAGGTATCAGAGAAATCAAATTGATTCCTTTCTCAAGACAGAGATTTAAAGAAGGGTGGTTTTTCTGTCTGGCCGATGCATCGAATACGGGACGAATTTTTGTCGTACTGCTATTCAGTTTCACCACATGTCGATGCGGAAGGTAATGTGCTTCAGCTGCATATTCCATTTCGTGAACTTTTTCGATGATTCCTTCAGCTAGCCACTCTTGAAAAACTGCCTCATATTCAACATAGTATCCATCTTTTGTCAATTTCTGCATGAGATTATCCAGTCGCTTTTTTGCTAAATCGAAGTTATCTGGCAAAGGTGGATGATCTTCAATCCATGGCATGGAAACTTCGTATCTGCCCAAATTATTGATAGTAACAGTTTTTATGAAATGTTCTTTCACCGCTGCTTCTCTTTCTTCTATTGTCTTTTGTGTTCCAGGATCCGTGATTCCTAGAATCTCGAGGTTCCACAAATCGGCAATGTCTCGTGAATGAAGTGAAACTGCCATCATGGAAGTGAAATTGTGGTTGTTCTGTGAGGATTTGTTCACTTTTCCCATTAAAGTCCAACCCAAAAGTGTCTCCATGGCTATGACTCCACTTTTCAAAATTTTCTTCTGGCCAGTGAACAGTTTCCCTGCTACATCTGCCCCTATGAGTATCTCGATTGGACCATCTGTGGTATCGTGTATTTTGATGCCCAGTTCTTGAAGTTCGGTCATCCACGGACCTTGCCGAATAGAAATTATACTGGAGCAGATCACTGGTTGGTCTAAAGCTTCGAAGCAACAAGCGTATTTTCTGTCCAGACTTTCAAGACCAATCTTGTAGCAAGAATGATTCACACTTTCAGAATGATAACCACCAAAAAGAGCATGAATCATTTGTTCTCTTCTAATCTCCCTGAGTTCCATATCAACTGCTACAGGTTTACTGATGTACGAACGTTGTGATCCAGTATCGATGATAGCTCGAACTTTTCTTGATTTGGAGTTCCCATTGAGTTGGACAACAAGAGTTTGTAGAAAAACTTCATTGTAAGTTTGATTCGACAAGTTTTCAACGGCTGTGGTGGGTAATTCGACTACACTTGGAGGAACACTTTCACATTCATCGGATTTGGGACACATTAGGAAAGAATGTCTTCCAGAACATGTTTTACATTGCAATTTTCCAGCTGATCTACATTTTCTAGAAATGTGACCGAATTTGAGACAGAGATGACAGCAACCTTTTTCAGACAACTTTTTCTTACGTTGTACTAATGTCAACTTCATCGCTTCAGTACAATCATCAGCCAGATGTTCTTTTCCACAAAAAATGCATTTTTTGAAGTGGCGATTGATCAAACCTGATGCTGTTGGGATCATATTATTCTCTGCTGACACTTCTTTCTTTTTCGTTTTCTGAATGTCAAATCCACATGAAGCCAAATGTATTCTCTCTTCATTTTCCACTTCCTTCTTGAGAAAATTCATCATATCGTCCAAACGAGTTTTCAAAGTAGCTTGAGTAGAAAATTGTGGGTCTCTTTGCCAAGCACGTAATGTTTCTTCTGGTAAACACGATTCAACTAGAGGATACAGCATTGCGGCACATTTTTCAGACGTTACTCCTAGGGTTTCTAAGGCTCGTAGTTGGGATTCTAGTTGATCGTAAAGAATTGTCAGTTTAGTCTTTTTCTCAACATTATTAAGAATAAGTTTTAAAAGTTCTCGGACATAAACTTCCACGAGAAGATCATCACGTCCAAAACGTGATTTGAGACAGTCAATCACCTTCTCGTAGTTATCCTTGGTGGGAGGAAAACTATCAACCAACTGACGTGCTCTGGACTTGGGTAAAGTTGCTTGCACCAAGTATTGAAACTTGTCTTCGTTCTCCAACTGATCATCCTCATGTATCCTTCTGAACTGGCTCCAAAAAGATAACCATTCTTTGACGTCTCCTCCATATTTTTTGAACTCGATCATCGGCAGTTTGAGCTTTCTTCTTGAACTGTAATTACATGAACTGCCTTGTTTCATGGATTCAACTATGGCCTCTTTGTGAATGAGGTGCTCTACTTTGTATTTCAACGTTTGATACTTTTCAAGTATTGAATCGGCCTTTCGCATTTCTTCATCAGGATCCACATCGATAGAGTCGTCATCCAAAATGAAATCCATCAGCTTTTGGTTCAGATCACCCAGGGTTTCAATCTTCTGTTGAAGAATTCGGGTATTGCCTTGAATCTCGAACAGATCTTTATCGGGTTTCTCTAGTGCTTCAAGAGTACTGTTGTAGATGCGTGCAAATGCAGAACGGTGGATGTCTAAAGCTTTTATCACCTTCTCCATATCGGTTTACTCAGGACACAAATCTGGATACAATCGAAATGATATAGTTGTGGGTCCTGTCACGGTCGCCAAAAATATCGCGTATCAACACTTAACCAGTGATTGACTACGTCAGAGAGATTTGGAATTGCAAAAGGAGTTTATTCAATATAAAATTACAGTGACGTTAATAATCATCAAAAAAAAAACATTAGACAAATACATCAAAAATATCAACATAATAACAAAATCAGAATCCAAGGCGTTGCGATGATAGATCATTCAACAACGAGACCCAGGCTAACTTGAAGACAGATATTTTACGCTCCTAAAGGGTAGTTCTGTTCTAATTGTGAATTAGTTGTTTTGGTAATAATGTGACCTTTTCTGGTAAATGATCTGTTTCAAAATATCAGTTTAATGCTTCAGTAAGAATAATACCCTTTTGAATACTTAGATTAATAACGTAAAATCATGAAAGTTCATTCAATTCACCGACTCTAATTGGATTTGTTTTAAGAAATTATAAATTGAAAACTTCTTAGTTATTCCGGCGTTCTATTTTTTTTTTATTTCGGCATAATAAATGATTGTGGCAGATTTCTTTGTTTTATTAGGCTAAATTTTGTCTCCCACCTGGGCCTCCGGCCTAGATATAAATGAATAACATTTGATAAGTATTGAATAGATTGAAATCCAGAAAAGTGTTGAAGATAATAATAATTAAAGTAACTTTAGTAATTAAAACTAGTGTGTGTGCAGAACTGGTAGCTCGGCCTAACATTTAATAGTATCAGCTGTGATGAAACTCTATTTCACCGGAATAGCCTTTTATTATATGTATGATTACTGAAAACGACACGGAATTGAACACTCTTTCTTCTTTGGAATTGAACCCAACTTCTTCTTGGCATTGAACCCAACTTCGTCTAGGAAATGAAACAACTACACCAACAACAATGTTGGGTACTATTTTGGACAACAATGAATGACATTGTAGATTACCTATACAGTGCTGTTCACTATAGTCCCAAACCCTGTTGACTTTTGAAAGGTTTTGACATACAACAAATGGGACAAAAACAGTTTTGAATGATATCACCGATACTACTTTTTGAAATTTTGATTTTGATTTTGATTGCTCGATATAAGGCGTTTATCAACTTTAAAGTTTCAAATAGTATGGAGGGGTCATGTGTCACATCGCTGAGAAGATAATTCAATTCTCTTTTTAACTATCTACATTTTTTCGAATTCCGTGACACTTACTAGTATTAATAATAATTGATTTTATTGATAGTAAAGCATACATGAATTTTGTTTTGATTTCGCTCCAGTGAATATTTCACGTGAAGTAAGTTTGAACTTCAATTTCATAATTTCTTATTGTGTTTCCATGATATTTTGTGTGGAATTAGTTATTGGGATGTTGTGAGATTCAACGTTACCTCAAATTGAGATTCTAGTCAACACGTGGTACTGAAATATTGCTATGGCTATGTTCCACTTTTTTCTATGTTTCTCTGTCTTTTTGGCACTGTTCGGTAATAAATACGTTTTTATTTACAGATGCTAAAAAATATATGAGAAAATCTGTACAGACATGCGGTACGTAGTCACAAAATGATATGTCAGAGGCAATCAAGAGTGTTGTTAATGGTAATAGCTGTGTTCGCCGAGCTTCTATTGAATTCAACATACCACTTAAAACCTTGGAGCGTCGAATTAAAACGAACGGCGACTTCTGTCAAAAGTGTGCAAAATTTGACAAAAAGGGCAAAAAACTGCGTAGCGTAAGAAATTCCCAATAAATTTTTCTATGGTCATCACTCCCTGAGGACATGGGAGAGATGGCCATACTACTTATTTTCAAGTTCTTCTCATTTCAAGTTCATATTTTGTTTTTTCTCAGAATTGACTGGATGATATTTTAATATATCTCAGATGTTCCTGAGGAATAAATACTTCACAAAAAAAATCGGGGTTATCTCGGACCTCCTATATCAAAACTCAATAGGGTCAAGCGAAAATTATTCCACTTGATTTTTTCTTTGACTACTTTAAAATTTGGTTACACTTTTACACCAGACTGAATTTTTTACAGAAATGAAGTTATAATTACTAATTTTATATTATTTTATATTATATTTATTTAATATCGTGCAGATTGTTTTAAAATATAAGGATGACAGTTTTTTGAGATAACGGATAGATATCAATCATTTTTTTTTTACTGAAGTTCGATTAAATGAAATAATTGGACATTAGTAGCTTCAAGTCTCTATAAAAGCAGGATAATCCTTGTGAATTACACAAATTCTTGTGAAACTTAGAGCAAGTTTATATTCATAGGGTACTGATTCGAAAGCAATTACAATGAAGATGTCAACACAGTCCACAACTGGTATCGCGTTCGAGGAAGATTTCCTTTTTATCGGTTTCCAGACAAGCTTGAGGATAGGTTGAGAAGATGTGAGAATAAATAATAATAACATCCCACTTGTATTTCTCGAACTAATTGGCGCTTTATATAAGTAATCAATGTAGCGTACACGTGTGGGAAACACAGTGGTGGAGCTGAATAAAATCGACGGGAGTAAGTTTGACGTACCATTGTATGAAAATCTTGTGGCCACTTTATATACCAAGATTAACGCCCATATGCACCGTTTTCATAGACTAATCCCAGTTAGCTAATCTCGCTCAAGTTAATCTTCATCCAGTGCAATGCACCGTAAGCCAATCAGGGTGGATTAGGTAATCTCTTGTGAAGGATTGGCAACATGGCTGGAAAGATGCAAAATTTAGTTCTTTTTCCTTTGTGTTGGTGCAAATGACAAATTGACAAATGTACACGTCAGAAAAAACGAATAACTAAGAATATCGTATCGCTGAAAAGTAAAATTTAAAATAGAAGTTTGATTTGAAATTTGTTTACTTCATGTCAGTCACAGAGAATACAATCAATACATCAATACAACCAATTATTATTGTGAAAATCCGTTGCTGCTCTCAATATTTCACGGTTACGGCATGGCATAAATTATGGTCTTGAGGTCTATTCTCGAATTTCAACGTATACGAATTCAATGTTATATCTCTTTCCAACGTGCGGTGTTTGTATCGCTCTATGTTACTTCAAACGTTTGAGAATGATTTCGCATGCACTCGAGAATAAACCCTCTGGTACGTGCAATGGCATTGGTCAGTGGTCACACTTTTCAAAATCCAATAAAATCCGATATTCCAATTTGATATGTACCACAAGAATGAAGCCTCAATGTTGTTAGAAGTTGGTTCATATGTGTCAAACTGTTGTTTCTACAACAAAAGTTTATTAAACAAGTTTTAGAACTTTCAAAGTACTTACAAAGCATTGTCGTGCTCAATTTCTTCTGCAATCTCTGGTAAGAAATTCAAAACTGTATGTTATGGTAATCAAAATCAACAAAAAAAAAAGACAGGTTGTCCATTGTATCGAAGTATATTCACTTCTTTCATAGTTTTTGTCGTGGAAACCTCCAATGTATAATATCCAGGATATCCTGATCATCTTCCAGAAAAATTTCGTCTCCCACTTCCATTTCTGGACAATACAAAACTCGATTACACACCAAACGCCTTTGCAAATAACCAATTTCTCTTTACAATCCCAAGCACTGCAATGAAATTTTACTTATGATCGTATGACGTGTGATCATAATTATAATTTCATTTCTGACAAATGTCGAACAATGAGGTTAGGAATTAGGTCAATCCAGCGATTAGATTTGGTAATCCACCCTTCATGGATGGTTTAGTTTTATACTAGCTTAAGCCATTGTTTCACAACGGTGCATTGTAATTTCTTCATGTAATCGAGATTAAAGATCTACCAGATTAAGTACATACGGTGCATACGGGTGTAAAAGGATTCAAACCTTGATTTAAGCGTTGAACGTACTGGAACTTCATAAAACTTCTAGAAGTTGTTTATTATTGGTTATGTTTATGGAGAGGAACTTTCTCTGGTGAACTAGACTTCTCGTATTGATCTGAAATTTTGATAGATCTATTTATATGGAAATCAAATCATACGGTTGGTGTATTATTTCTAGTAGGTACAAGAAATATTTTCCTGAAATTTTCCCCAAATGTATGACAAGAAAGTAAATATTGGACAAAAATAGTAAACGATAAGTATATGATGTGCTCGGTAAAAAATTCTATTGCATTCTGAGAAAAAATTTTTTTTATAAAAACCAAAATGCCTATAGAAGTAATAAAAAAATATGGAATAAACAAAATATATGATTGATAAGTAACTTTATGGTAAGAAATACATCAATAAAAGTGCAACTTCAAAATTTTTCGAATTTTCCGAATCTAATTACCGGGCGTTTACTGAAGCAATATCATAGAAAATTTTAATTAATAGTGAAATTTATTATCGATCAAGCGAGCATAATTTAACAGACACCTTTTTTGCAGAGTATGAATTGCATAAAATATCGAACATTAATTGTATGTGCAGTTAATGAAAAGTTGTCTATAATTTTTGAGTACTTTCCTGATTATTTTACTGTTTGAAATTATTTAATGTGAAATGTAAAGTCTATTAGTTATGATTGGTCGATATGCCAGTTATTGAAAATATATGTTGTTAAAATTGTATTGGAGCTGGAAGTGTACCAATTTTCTGAATAAATAAAAATTTAGGCTACCAGATCAGTTCTTTGATACATGTTTTTCACAGGGGTACAGTTGGGATAGCAAATAATAAAACTCTGAATTGAATGTAAAGTCAAAAAGGTATACTTACGTGGCATTTTCATTTAAAATAAATACAGTCACTCCGATCTGATAAACATGACAAATAAAAAAATACATCAGGTGCTTTCATTACATTCGAAGAATATAAAAATTCTATCATCATCATTAAATGAATATTACCTTTATCAAATTCATAAAAACTCTGAGTTGAATTAATAAATCTATGATACTGTGTTTGTCTACTTTATTAAAATTTGTGAATTATTTTTGAATGGTATCTGTTTTTAATTCTAAATGAAAATTGTTGGTTGTACTTTGGGTTTCTTCCTGTGAATGAACTACATTATTTATCAAGTCATACAGAAGGTATGGTTAGTCTTCTACAATACAGTACCTGATAATTTTCTCAGATCTTAGTTTTTTATTGTGTTCATAAAATCACTGCAAAATAGAATACTACGACAGGAACGTAGGTACAAACAACAATCTCATCATAAAGCACGACACTTGATGGTAATTTAAGAAACAAGCGGAATAAATAACACTACAGGAGCAGTAAAAACAACGTCATCATTTAATATACCATGACTCCTGGTGATGTGAATAGGTCGTTTCACTGAATTGTCCAGTTCTATCGTCCAAGAAATTATTCGTCTCAATAATGACAAAAGTAAACTAATTACAAACCTTCAAGTACAGGAAGTGAATGAATTCCAACTGTCTCCGTAATTTGTTTATTTGTTGATTTGTTTTCCATAATCAGGTTGTTTATAGTTCAGAGCTAGGTACTAACTATTTTTCGATGATTTGAATGATAACGTATCGACCCTGCCACCCTGATGACCGGTATACTGAAACAGGAATACAAATTTGGAGATTCAAGACCTTTATAAAACTTTTATATCGGTTTTTCTTATTGTTCAGCTCATGAAAGTATTTACATTTGATTCACGTCCAGTAAGGATGGCATCATCTAAATTTTCTTCAACACTCATCTATGCTGAAATTTTGTTTTGCTTATGTATGAGGCCATGATCTTTAATTATTGATTTAGATCCGTTGAACGTAGAGAAGCAGCTAAAAACTCGTATTCTAATGAATTTCAAAACCATATGGAATCCATATTCACACGGAAAAAAATGGTCCAAGTAAAACGTTTTCCTGACTTTTTTTCGATTGTGGTAAGAAAGTTAATAACTATATTTAAAAAAATTGCGTTTTGTCTCTAAAAAAATTATTATTCCGAACGCATGAACTTTTAGCTATGATATTGTTCACTTACAGCAAATACTTCGAACATTTGATTATTCACTTTATATAATGTCAGGTCTACATTTTACTAGCGCTGGAAAAGTGTATATTCATATTTATCTACTTTGGGTTTCTAAAAAGTATATCATAACAACAGAGACTCGTGTTATAGGCATAATACAACAGTTTATTTGCAGTAGAGCTTGGTGTTCCTACGAGTATGTATATTTTAAGTAAGTAACCACTCCCATATATATATATATTTATTTATTTCGACAATGTCTCATCTATTGTATAATAGAAAATCAGGCAATAAATAATCTACCTATCTATCTATCTATGTAACATGTTCACCTACTTGTTGATATTCGACCAGTTCGGGATTAATCGGTATCAGAAAATTCTGTTGACTTGAAACTCACCTTCAAGAGCAGTGATAAATTACACTGCTCACTCACAGTAATAATATACTCAGACCTCTTGACTCAGACGTTAGCTCCTAGAAAAATTAAACTTTAATAAATTTCATGAGTGTATAAACCCTCTCTCAACCGTCATCGCCCGGTAACTCACCTGAACGTTTAACGATAATTTTACATAATATAACTTTATGTTTACCATTCTGTTCTGTAAGTTTTACTACGAAACGCAATGAATTCGGGTGAATAATATCCACCTTGAATGAAAAGTAATCTTAAAACTTGATTGGCATGCATATTCACTGAGAATGTGGTTATTATTACTGTTATCCCTTATGAACATAAATTCGTTAGTAATTCTTTTCTTCTATGGGTAACTACCGTTATCAACTTCAGTTGACAATACTGGTAACTCAATAATAAATACGACTACGTTTTTGCCTGAAGAGTATGATGAACTATGATGCATCTGAGAGCAATTTTTACCGGAAAAAGATAGTTTTATTTACCAGAATATTAGAGAACTCAACTCAACAGGCTAAACTGTTTTGGTACAAAGTAACGTTGATTTCAGTATCATCTATCCACTAATACACGAAATGTTCAACCACATTCCAATGTTCACGTACACTTTTGTAATAGTACAGCTTACTAGTCGTAGCTGTGATTTGTTCTGCGATCGGATTGTCAAGTACCACGATTTTCAGACTGCCAAGGTGTGGTGAATCAGTTTGTCGGATTTTTCTGAGTGCACTCACAGTAAAGCGAGTATAGAACTGAACTTAAATAAACTTGAAAAAAACATAAAAATATATATACAGGGTGTCCGGTAAACCTTGTACAATATTGAAAATGGTTATAGGCCAGGTCATAACTCTTTAGAATATTGGAATTTCACCTCAGTAAAAATATCACTGTTTTCGAAATAATGGTCATTTCAAGAATTTCTGGAAAACCTAACTCTGCCTAACCTAACCTTGAATTTTTGAGTGCCATGTATACAAATTGAGACGAATTCAAATATCTTTGCTGCTGAAGATTACTGATGAGTGATGCTTTTAGACGTACAGAAAGGTTTTTCAGAAAGTGATTTTTTTTTAAGAAATGAGGGTAAAATGACAGATTTGTGTATTATCAATTAAAAAAAAACAATTGGAAGTGGACATTCATTTCAAAAGAATCCTTATTTCGTCCAGACTCTAACCATGGTAAAAAACGAACTATAATTATTTTTGGAGAAAGTGATTTCCATTGAATTGGGCGTGGTTTTATTCTAGGCTTCAATCAACTGTTATTCTTACGCCCAAACATTATTTCAATTCAATTTTATCAAGACAAAATGTGGAAATGATTATCAATAATGAAGAATAGACTGCTTGGTAGCATTAAATAGTATGTCAATAAAATTAATTTTTCATGTAATTAAGCCTAATAAAATTATCGAAATGAAGTGTCGATTATCCGACATGGCACCGATTAATACGAATTGAGAGACCGACAGATATACAGGGTGTAAGCAAATGAGTGCAAAATTTCTTAGGAATCCTTGCCAAAAATTAAATGTTTTTCTTACTCCTGTGTTGTATCCGTAGGAGCAATAGTTTCCTAATGAAAAAAATAAAATATAGCATTGTGAATGAACGCATCTTCTGTAAATAGAATTGAAAAAATCTAATAGTTGGCTGTCACCTTCTGTTTGAACAACTTGTGACTTATGTCGTAGTTTTTTGAAATTATTCCGCTTGTTTCATTCAGTGGTATTTATTTCTTTGTCATGCCGCAAACACGTTATTCTCCCCGAGAATATGCGCATATGCACTACATTTTTGGTGATGTGGAGGTAGTGCTACTGCTACTGCAGCAGCGATTTATGCAGAACGATATCCGATTGCACAATTCCGCTCAGAGAATCGCTGATTTGGGGGCTATAACCTATAACGCATTTGAAAAGGTTCTTCTTGAAAAGATGTCGTCTCTGCGTACGAGTGAATTGAAAATAACATGTTTGTTATATTATTCAGTGCGATGTTGAATAATCGTTATTGTGGTTTATAGTGTATGTTGATTCAAAAAAACGTTGAATTAGTATTATTCAATCATTTTATCTTGATGTGATAAAAATAAAAGACATTACTGACAAAGTCTATTGGAGTTGATTTTAGCTCAGAATAACATCACACTCTAATATAATTGAAATTCTACTCCTTCCAAAAATAATTACATAATATTATTTTATACCGTGGTAGAGTCTGGACAAAATGGGCAGTCTTTTGTAATGAATATCCACTTCCACTTGGTTATGGCTTTCTCAAACAACAATGTCAAACTGTTGTTAAAAAAATTGATGAGACTCAAGTCTGGCATTTCACCTCAATTTCTTGAAAAATTGTAACGTTTTGTGAAAAACTGTTTTGTACGTCTGAAAGCAACACTCATCAGTAATCTTCAGCAGCAAAGATATTTGAATTGGTCCCAATTTGTAGACATGGCACTAAAAAATCCAAGATGAGGTAGTGATTGTCCAGAAATTGAAAAAATGCTTATTATTTCGAAAACGGTGAGATTTTTACTGAGGTGAAATTCCGATATTCTGAACAGTCATGACCTGGTCTATCACCAGTTTCAATATTGTACAAGGTTTACCGGACATTCTGTGTATGTATAGTATAGAAAATGATTGATCCATTCATTCCTGACTGAAGATTCCCAGTTTAATTAAAAATTATTAAAAACAAATGTTGGATTCTGGCTACCACTGCAAAAACCAGAGACTTCAAAGTGCGCTTTGGTTGTTTTTCCATTTTAAATTACTGCATTCAAACGGTCTATCCATAGACTTCATGAACGCTAATGCTCTTCCGTAACTGAACGCCATTAAAATCGAATGAGTTACCGATGAATCACGAGCATTGTGCCATCCGTATCCTGCCGAGGTGTAAATTACCAGTATAAAAATGATTTTAATTAATATTCTTTCGCCTTTCGTACTCTCCGCCACGTGTGGGTTTCGTTTTTATTGTTGTTCAATCACTTCGACTAATTATACATTTTTGTTTTGCACAGTTCTTGCACATAAATCGTGATTCGTTGCTATGGCAACGATATGGGAAGAAGTTTGATGATGAACTCTGTAACGAAGTGAAGAGAGAAAGGTTTTTTTCCAGGAAGTTGGTGGAGATGGGTTCAAGTGTCGGATTTCTTGCTAATGATCTGGTACGGTAAAAACTGAATGAGCTCAGCTCTGGAATTTATGAGTTTCTTTGGTATTTCAATCACTCAATACTCAATTCCTGATAAATCACACTGAGCCTTATTTATCACTCAGAGTAACGTTTAGACTTGAAGTCGAAAAAAGGTGACATGACACAGTTGACCTATTTCTTATGTTTGAACATAATTTTCAAAATATTTTTCAATAAACCTCTTAGGCTTCAACTGCTTTATATAATTTAAAAAATATGAAAGTTAGTAATCTGCCAATATTACTACTAATGTTTCGGATCAATCATATGAAACCCTCAACACACATCGATATATTTCCTAGAAATTTAGATTGCTATGAGCAACACTCATATAGAAAAGTTCATATGCCTCTCGCCTAGAAGTGATGTTGATGAAATTGATGATAAACAAGAGTTATTGCACATGTGCCACGTATCTGCGCAAGGGTGTCTACTGATTCTAATTTCTGTAAATTTATGAAACGATATAGATTTTGAGCACTTCCGACTCGCTTGCCACTTCGGACAAGTATAGGTTTCTCGTCACCATCTAAATTTTTTTCTCTAATAAAATAATCCAAACAATCTGATAGTCTCAGTTGTCATATTCTATGTGAAATCGGTAGAGAAAGGTCTCAGAATGGATCGAACGTGACTGTACAATGACCACAATTTGTACATTTGATTTGACCAACAAAGTTTTCTACACTCTTGGAGTTATTCATCTTCAAAAATCTCGTCCAAGTCTCTTCAGCTTTCTCATTGTCACTTAATTTCTCATCGATTTCTGTCAATTTGTTCACAAGGCTTCTCCTGCATTCTCTTTACAACTTCATGTAGTACCTCTAGCAGGTACCTCAAACATTTCTGAAAATCTTGCTGGCCGAATCCGATAAAGCAAGGTGCAAATTTTTTGATTTAACTTTTCAATCAGAAATTATTAACAACTTGATCTGACGAATATTCTGACTATAGTTTCTTGATCACTTCTGCAAAGGATTTGTTTAAAGCTTCTTTCATACCAGATATATTCAAGTTTATATCTCACATACTCCAACAACCATCTTGTTATTGATAAACACTGTTCATAAAGCAAGTATAACCAATACATTTCGGAACATTGATGCGGAGGCTTGGCAAATCTATTTGTGACTCTGAATATTGGGTGAATATAGTCCTTTCTTGTCCTTTCCGATTAAAGTTGGTAGCAGATATTTACCCTCTCTGTTTATCGTTCGCACATCTCAGAGGCACATAGATTTGCCAAGCTGTATGTTGACGGCACTATTTGCTATAATGGGTTCAATGGTGTTGAAGTTTATACTGCGTTCATTGCTACTATCTTCTACTATCTATATAAAGTGTTTGTGTTAGTCTCTCTTACTGGAGTGGCGTAACAACGAACTCGCGTTAGGACTGCTGGGTATTGAATTGGAAAAAAAATATTGCACAACTAGTGATTTCTAGAGAAGATGATAAACCCACTTGCTTTTCAAGAATACTCTCTTTTTTCATGTTCTTTTGGAATGTTGTGTTGTGAGCGGTAGAAGAAGGTCTTTTGTATTATTGAAGAAGACCACGTACATTGGATTACTCTTATGCAGTTTTCATGTGAGCTTTTTGCTGAACGGGTTCCAATTCGGTGCCCCATTCAGTATCGAACACGAGACCAGGTTCAACAACCTCGCGGGCTGCTGCCATGAAAATAAATGCTCCGATACCTGGAAATCTAAACTACTGATGAATCGACAGGCTCCACGGCCTCCCTGTAGTCTGGGAAAATATAACAGTTAAACCGGAAAATTTAGGATGTTAGCTCCTTCAGCAATTTCACGACCAGCTGTAGTAACTCTTCCATTCCAATCCATTTCACCATTACAAATGAGTAGGGTATGATTGAAACGGCAAACATATTAGTGCAGGAACTTTATTTTGTCTGAGTTCGCTAATGGTATTTGTTTTCTTTGCCACCCTGAAATACGAGGACGGCAAGGAGACCTTATTCCTTACCTTTTGACTCTTCCCTCCTGTTATCAGAGTTGCAACCACAGTAAAGGGGTGGTTTCTTCGGATTTATTCTTGGCACTGAATTCGTAATTGTAGTTTCTGTGCACACAGTGTTTCAACTTCATTTCTAGAGAAGTACTGTCTCTCTCTAGGGGTAAAAGAGGAATAGAATGGTCCCTTGACATGCACGAGAGAGCAATATTTATAAATAGGGTGATACTCAATGGTAGACGATATTTACTTAACCAATTACTTTTTTGATATAGATTTAAAATAATAACTAAAATTGAAGATGGTTAGAGTAGGGATTCAATTTTCATTTATTTTATAACGATTGAACCAGGTTTCCAGAGAAAAACTTCTCAGAAGCCCATAAGAACCAGGAAGATTCGGGACCGGTGATCGGTGGCAGGTACTAGGAATTGAACCTACGTCGCCCAGCTGAAAAGCGAACACTCTACCATCACGGCCACCACGGAAATTTGGAGTGGAAAAAACGGCGATTTTCTATCGCATGTATACTATCTACACTTTCAATGCACGTTTTATATCAATTTATTTCTTATACAACGAATCAGAAATAGTGGTGGTAATATATTTTATCGAAATTAAATGTCGAAGGACCATCGACCAAGGTTCTTCAGCCAGATGTGATATGTAGGCTTTGTTACGAACCTCTTACGCCTCCTGGGAGCTGCACTGTTTATTTGTATATAATAGAGCTAAGATACATTAATTACTGAAATAGGTAATGTTGAAATTAATATAATGAAATTCTATGATTATGAGGAGGATCAATAAATTTAATTAAAATTCAATAAAGAAAATATTTTTTAGTTTTACTCTTGAAAATCTTTACTTTTTTTATATTTTTTATTTCAGTTGGAAGTGAATTGTAAATTAATATATCATCATGGAATATTGATTTTTTCCAAAGTTAGTTCTGATATTTCCCAGGCTTTGAGTTCGCTCGTCTTGTTTTATGATCGTGTATACTATTTACTCACGTGAAATTTAAATTAGAAACTTTCAGTTCAATTCAAATGAAATGAATAAATGAACAAATTTTCACTTTATATAGAGATTTCAAATTAGTAAACTCTTTGACTTATACAAGTTGGCGGTTGCTTCTAAAAACGGTAAGTTATAAATACATTTTAATGATTTAATTTGGAGTTTTTCAATAGGCCTCAAGGCTGAAGTATTAGCAGTTCCACAAATGGAAATCAAATACTGTAGGTTTGAGTAAATAAGACAGTTGTAAATATTCTTCAGGTATTTTAACGAATTTCCTAGTTTTGAACAATTTTCTTCCTCAATTTGTCAGTATGTTTAGTCCATATTAGTTTTTCGTCCATATAAAGATTCAGTTTCAAATAATGGATAGTGGATCAATGGAATTGTTCATGTTTTTTTAAATATTCATGAATGTGGTTTCACTAAAATATAAAGTGAGGTTCACAACTTGCAACCAAATTGAAATCTCCTATCACTTTTCATATTTTCACGTATCTCGTTGAGATCGTTTACAAAATATATAATAACGTGGTGTCATCCGCAAACAAAATACCGCATTTCTAGTTGTTGTCAATTTGAATCTGAATATCTGAAACAACATCCAAGACTGTTGTCTCTGTGTCTCTCGACCTGCGAAAACTGTATTGACTCTGACTCAGTAAACTATTTTTCTCAAGAAAATTAAAAAGCCTGACATTTTTTCTAAAATTTTGGAAAACACTGGTCAAACAGAAATTGGGCAGTAATTATTAATTTAATCTTTTTTACCACTTTTGAATATTCGTGAAACTTGAGCAATCTTCATCTTTTCTGGAGTAGAATATCCACTAGGTTGAACCTAGTGAGACAGACATTTCATAATTGCACAAATAATGCCGATTTTGATTTCCAATGATAAAAGTTTAAAAGCGGTACCACACATTATAACCCAATCTGTGGCAGTACCATAAAAGCAATGCTCCACTAAATCGCCCGACCTAACTGTTCTTAAAGAAATCTTCATTTCATTCAATGAACATAATATATTTATTTCATTTACGAACGAATTAGCATAATTCCAATAGCATAGTTTCCTCTTCTACTTCTTTATGGTACGACTTCCTCTAATGAGATATTTTGCTGTGATGTTTATGGTATTTGGAATTATGTAAACATCCAATCCTATGAAATACCTCGAGCAATAATGAGTGTGGTGTGTTGTACAAGGGACATAATTTTTGAGATCAGTTAACCGTTAAATACCATAACATTGAGAATACGGATATGGAGATGTGTCGGACGAGACGGAATGCGCCAAAGGTCATAGGCGTAGAACTTGATAATTTTGATGGTACATGGCGAAATGTCTCTTTTGCATTCGACAATGGTAGTTTTTCTTGCAAACAACAGCCAGAAAAATTGTGTTGTTCGACTAGTGATAAAAGCAATACCTTTCCGGAGGACAATGTATTGAAGTCTGGGAATGTGCTTCCACTACGAGGTACACATACTATTTTTTCTAACATCGCAATCAACATTATCATAAATTTTGGACTTTTTATAAATGCATAACAATTTTTGATTGCCATCCTTGACAATCACTGTTTGTTTATTGTTGTGACAAGCACGATCTTGATCAAATGATACGTTTTGATCTGAAAAAAGTAAAAGTTTGGTGAGATTCGAATTTACTATCATTCAACATAAAAAAACAACATATCTTTTAGATGTCATCTTGAAAATATTCCGTTTGAAAATAGCCTCATAGAAAATAAAATGACATTAAAATATATTGGACTTCATCAGGATAATTCGTTGAAATTTTATGTAAAAAGCTCTCTTCGGATTGCTACGCATTGACAGTTGTCTCGAATGAATTAGAATTTTCAATTCCAAAACCATCAGTTTATCATTCTCTTATTGAATCGCATCTAAGATATGATATGTAGTCATCGTTTACAGACTGTCCTAATTTTGCAAAAGCGTGCATGCTCTGCGGTATTTATGCAAAATAAAATATAAGGATTCATACCGACCTCTCTTTCGTAAACAAAATCCTTACAGTTATTGCTATTTTTATACTTGAAACTGTTTGTTTGATACACAAACACAAAACAAAGTTATCTATTGGAAACAGTTCTTCTGATCGTAGTACTAGAAAGAGTAATGATTTAAAACTTCCAAATCCAAAATGTACACTTATCAAAAACTCGATATTTAATAATGGATGTTAGATGTTTAATCACCTTCCAATATACAGGGTGTAATATAAGTACCTTAAAATATTCAAATTACGTATTCCTGAGACAATTTTAAGAAAAAAAGTCTATATAAACTTGTATCCGGAAATGATTCGTTTCGGAGATACAGGGTGTTGAAATTGAATTTTTTTGTTCGTTTTTTAAATGTAACTTTTGCAAAAAATAAGTTATTTGCACGATATTTGGTACCCGGGGATTTTATGACGTGGGAAATCATAATTTCGTATTAGTTTTTATGCAACATCTAGAGGGCGCTGCGTACGTTGTCTTTATTTTTTTCAAATTGACCTAACATGTTTTACTGTAAACTTTTGGTACTTTTCATGAAAAAAACTAACTTATGAACAAAACCAACCATGTTTTGGAAATTTTCAACCATCTGTATCTCGAAAAAAAATCATTTTTCGATAAACATTTCATAGGAAAAAAGTAGTTTATTTTGACGAGATCTACCACATACTTAGTTTTTGTAATGTTCTCAGCAACTTCACTTAGCGCCCTAGGAGCTAAGTAACATGTATCGATATAGAAAATTTTAAATATCTCGAAAACGATCACCTCCAGCGTTGTTGAGGAAGTGTACCTTTTTTACTTGGAAAAGGTGTGGGAATTAGGTTTTTTTAAAGAAAAGTACCAAAAGTTTACAGTCAAAAATGTTAGGGCAATTTGAAAAAAATAAAGATTGCGTACGCAGCGCCCTCTAGATGTTACATAAAAATTAATAAGAAATTATGATTTCCCACGTCAAAAAAACCCCGGGTACCAAATATCGTGCAAATAACTTATTTTTTGCAAAAGTTACTTTTAAAAAACGAACAAAAAAATTCAATTTCAACACCCTGTACGAAGCATTTCCGGACACACGTTTATATAGACTTTTTTTCTTAAAATTGTCTCAGGAATACGTCACTTGAATATTTTAACGTAATTATGTTACACCCTGTATATTAAAAGTATCACATCACTTTTTCTTTTAAGGAAAGATGTGAAAAGTTTGTTATCAGAGAGAGTATATTATAGTCTGCAAGAGTTTTGAAAAGTCTTCATTTTGGATCATGAATCGAGCTTAGAGTTTTAACATTTTTATGTCATTACATTTTTTTCTCTGATTTCATATGCATACTCCTCATCTGATGAAGAAATTGTGATCGGGCTGGACTGGCAGAGATGGAGAAGTCCTTGATTAATGAGCATGTATTTATGTTTAATTGTTGTATTGTTCCATTCCCTCATTCACCAAGGACCATATGGTGGTACTGTAGGTTTTTTCCGGGTTTTTCCCTGCATTTGAAGTAGCAAATACACCCGATTTTTGTTTTTTATTTATTAAGTCGCCCCGGATCGCATGTAGTGGTGGTATTCTTTCTCATCAAGAATGATGTTCCGATGGTAGGGGGTATCACCATTATACTTTTTAAGTATTAATTTAATTTTTCAACATTATCTTCAATACAATGAAGCTCTTTCAATAAGTTTATCACTTTGTGAAGGTCATGGTACTGAGTTGAACTTCGTTAAAGTGAGCTCTTGACAGTTTCTATTTTTGAAGTAATTGAATTGGCTGAAAAAATTCAAATCTTGATGTCATATGGTGTATTAAACGGTGGACAATCCGCATATTGAAGTGTTTTTATCAAAATATATGTGTGCTATCTATAAAAGTTATAAATTTGATAATCCGAAATACCCCGATGAAGTTTTGATGCCCTGTTGCCAGATCGCAGTGAATAGGAATAGAACCAAGTAAGTTGCAAAATGAGTCAAAAAACGAGAAGTAACAGTAATTCTTCTACTTCTACTACAATTGATGACTCCACAATAGAACTTTTATTCAATAAATTGATACCAAAACTGAATTCCAAAATTGAAGAACAAATCGATAAATTATGTAAAAGATTCGATAGCTTGGAAACCAAGATGGAAAGTGTGATAAATCAACTTTCTTCAGTGAATTCTTTGGCCGAATCTAATAAGATTAAACTTGAAGAATTAGAGCGGCATAGTAGGCAAAACTCACTGAGTCTGTCAGGAATCATTGAAAATAACGACGAGAATCTATTCTCAAAAGTTCTTGCACTATTCAATGAAGGTATGAAAATAAAATGTTCTCATTGGGAAATTTTCAATCTATATAGAATTGGAAAAGGAATGAATCCCACGCAAGACCAAGAATTATCGTTGTTACATTTGGTTCGATATTGAAGAGAAACGAAATATATAGTGCTCGAAAATCCCTGAAAGAGTCAGGAGTGTACGTTAACGAAAATCTGACGAATAAAGCATATAATCTACTGCGTATTGCCAGAGAAAAATATGGTCGTCAAGCTGCATGGTCAAGTAACGGAAGGATTTTTGTGAAACAAGTCAACTCTGCTGAAATAGTGAGAGACGAAACCGATTTAGATGGAACAATTCAAATGGATAAAAAACTTTAGAATAGCGATAAGCCGTTGTTTTTTATAAGTGGCATTCATTAAATTTATTTTTGCGTAAAGGCGGTTCTATACCAACTATATGTAAGGTCAAGTATAGTTTATAAGAAATAAACTTTTGTTTCACGTCCACTTTATGAGAAATAATTCTGATATTTGTTGAAATGCAACCATATTGTTCTAACCAGATTTTTTTTCCCACTTTCATAACTTAATTTATTGATATTTCCTTCCGATCTTAGATGTTCGCGAATTTATGCTACTGTAATGTATTATTCTGTTTTAGTTTTATTGTCATTAAGCTCACTCATGAGGGCGTGTAACTTGGTATGTTAACTTCCAGCCTTAGCATTTACTACCAAAATTGTAGAGGGTTGAATACTAAATGTGACGAATTTGAAATTTGAAAACAGCATTAGAGATTCTGATTGGAAAAGTGTCCTCTCTGAAACAACTGATGTGAGCGTAGCTTTAGACAACTTTTACAAAAAATGGTACGGAATAATAGTTGAATGTGTACCTAAGAGCAATATTCACTAATTTTAAATGTTTTCCGATTTGGTTTACAAACGAAATAAAGAGCATGCTGAAAGAAAAAGAGAAGTATAGGAAATTAAGATTGATATCTAACTTTTATAGAGATAAGTATATTCAAATGAGAAAGACACTTAAAAAACTTATTAAACTAGAAGAGAAGAAATATATAGAAAAAATAGAAAAAGATTTGTCAACAGATTTGAGTGGATTTTGGAATTTCATATCGTGTAAAGGAAAAACTATTTCTAATATTGGTACTTTCAATTACAACAGTAAAAATATTGATGATGGAGAAACCGCTAATGAGTTTGCAAATTTCATATAATTTGAGCTTTGAATGTGAAAACAGTGATACATGTAACGAAACTTTTGTATTGAAGGACGTTTCAGTCTCAGATTATAACAGCGCATTAAAGAAACTGAAACCTAAAAAAGCCTCAGGGGAAGATGGTATCCCACCATATTTGTTTAAAGGATGTGGAGAATGGTTGAGAGAGCCTTTACTTCATATTTTTAATCTCATTCTTTCATCTAGTACTTTTCCTTCGCACTGGAAAACTTCAATAGTTACACCAATATTCAAATCAGGTAACAAAATGGACATTACCAATTATAGACCCAAATCCATAATGTGCGCACCAGCAAAACTATTTGAGCAAATAGTCTATATATATATATATATATATATATATATATATATATATATATATATATATATATATATATATATATATAACTATATTGAGAAGTATTTTGAATCCCAACAACATGGATTCGTCGCCAATAAATCTATCAATACAAACCTGTTCGTCTTTGGAAATTGCGTGTACGAAACTCTAGAAAGCAAATCCCAACTTGACACAGTTTATACAGATTTTTGTAAAGCATTCGACAAAGTAGATCATGGCGTATTGTTGTTTAAATTATATAGGTTTAGTCTCTCTGTTAACTTCCTCAAGACAATAAAAGTTATTTAGAAAATAGATATTCAAAAGTGAAACATAACGGTAATACATCCGGAAAATTTGAAGCTAACTCGGGTGTTCCTCAAGGCTCAAATCTAGGACCTATTCTATTTTTAATTTTTATCAACGATCTTCTGTCTGTGCTAAAATCTTCAAAATGCCTTTTATTTGCGGACGATTTGAAAATATTTAAAGAAATACATACAGTACGTGATTGTATTATGCTTCAAAAAGATATTAATAGAGTTTATGAATGGAGTTTGATTAATAAACTGTACTTCAACGTCAAAAAATGTTTAATACTGACTGTTACTAGAATAAAAGATCCCATTTTGTTCGAATATATGATTGGAGATGAGATTTTGATGCGCTGTAATAAAGTGAAAGATCTCGGTATTACCTATGATAGCAACTTTTCTTTTTCCCACCACATTACAAGTATACTAAAATCTGCCAACCGTTTGCTGGGATTCATAATCAGGCAATCTACAAGTTTCACAAACATTTAAAATTCTTTACTACAGTATAATTCGACCCAAATTAGAGTTTGGTACACAATTATGGTTTGCTGAATACCACACTAAATTAGGTCAGTTGGAAAAAATACAAAACAAATTTCTGAGATTCATTTACTTTAAGAAATACAATAAACGAGCTGACTATGAAACTGTAAGAACTCATCAACTGAGAAATGAATTCAAAATACTATCGTTAGAAAATAGACGAACTCTCACAGTGTTAACCTTTTTGCATATATTGATCAACAACAAAATTAACTCCCCGGAAATTCTATTTCTAGTAAGATTCAACGTACCCTCAAGAAGAACTCCATCTTTACCAATGTTTAATATACCTTTTATGTTCACTACCAGGCCTCCGCTTGTGGCCATGTTGCGATTAGCAAATGAATTCAATACCTTGATGGAACTAGACTGGACAGTGTCGCAAAATGTATTTCGCACATCAGTTTTGCATCATCTCATACATCTCTCTGTGTAATTCAACCCCAATATATGTGTACAGGTTACAGTTAGCATGCACACACCTAATACCTTCTGAGATTTACTATTGTATTATATGATTTGATAATTTTTTCATCCTTGTAATGAGACTTTCGCGGTCTGTAAGGATATAAATAAATAAATAAATAATTAAATAACCTTACGACAATAAAGCATATTTTGACTTTTGACTTTTTTTGACTTTTCACATAAATTTACTACTTATTTCGGTGTAATACCTACGTATCGCTAAAAAATATCAAAAAATATTAAAAATGGAGAGTGATGATGGTGTTCGCGACACCACCGAAGTTAGTAAATGCTGCTGAAAATGTCATCTTTAATTTATTGCCAAATGAATCCCGTGTAAAATATGAATACGCTTACAAACGTTTGGATTATTGCCAAGAAAAAAAAGAACTCCCGATCTGAAAATGTCATAATTGCATACTTTTCCGATTTATCTACAAAGTAAAAGGCATCTTGAGGTAGATTAATTGAATTATTTATGTGGTTAATACTTTTGACATTATACCTGGCATTGACTTGACGTTACTAACATGACGCAATCCAGTACAGGGGCTGTTAGCTCAAGGAATTGATTGTAATTCAGCTATACAGCCTAGGAACCGAAATATAAACGTATTCATAATAACCAGAGCCGTTACAAGAGGTCATCAGGAATTCACTACGCTTTGTCATTGTGCCTCGGCTATTTCCTATTGACTCAGTCGGTAGGCATCCATTTTTTAAACTCACTACTTGGATTCATATAGTAATTTTTCTTTTTATTAGTGTTATGAATTCGCTACGCTTCCTCATTCTGCCTGGTTATTACAGTTAGTACTATCTTCTATTGGCATAGTCGGCAAGTTTCTTTTTTGACTCACCGTTTGGATTCATATAGTAACTTTTCTTCTTCTTAATGTTTTCTAATTCTTGCAAGTTCATCACAGATGCAAAAAAACTGAGATAAATGTCATATTGTTGTCTCTACCACTACTACTAAACGTATTCATTTCAGTTTATTAAAGTGGCATTGGTAATTTCATACATTGTGTCGATTTGAAAATTTTAGATAGGAAGGACCGGAAGGGGCGATGAATGATACCTCATTTAACTACCTTCTCAAAAAATTCACATCGTGGTGGTCATTCAATCGCTCTTTTTCGACAAATCCATCTACCAGACAATCCATCATGTAGCCACTGTCCAATTGAAAGAATTTAGATATTGTTGGAAGTGAATAAGATCTATCTATTCGATTTTCCTAAGTAGTGGTCTATTACGTAAGCAGATTTGAATGGAGCTCACCAGTTAGATTTTCGCGAATGAATTGAAGGTCCAATATAGCAAATACAAGAATACCAGCCTAAACTTCAACTTTCTCTGGATTCTGTGTTTGATCTTTCCTAAAAAGTAATTCAATTAGTCAGTTTGATGAATTTTCATTATAGTATTTGGTCTTTAGAAGTGATAGCAAGGGTAATATATTTGTTTTTGCTCAACTAAGTTTATTATTGGCCGTGGTGGTCGGCTGGTAAAAGCGTACGCCTCGCAAGCGTGGGGTCGTGGGTTCGATCCACCGATTCACCGGTCTCGTGCATGGCATCACACGTTAAAAGGTAATGGCTGCGTCTTCCCTAGCTCACACAAGTCTCTCGAAGACTTCCGAGGGTTGCGCGTAGGGGTGCAATCGGTTGACGGAAATAACAATTTTTAACAATTTTTTTTTTTTAACCTGGCTTGAATATTGGAGAACACTATTTCCGCTCTCTTGTATTCCTCTACATCTTCAATTTTCATATTTGATGATTAGCAGTGTCATCGGCATATATGATGGGATGACCATTCAAATTATTCTTTTTACCTATTTCGTATATTTTCGTGCATATAACTCAACGGAACCAAAAATGTCTGTTAAGTTTTGGTGTATATTTTATGTGTATCGAAAAAAAAGATCTCTGATAATGTGTTATTAGTCTAGAAAGTTTTGAATATAAAATAAAGAAAATAAAACCAACAAATTATGGTCCTATAAAAAATGAAACAATACATGTTAAACAAAAAACAGTTATGAGGGAAATTTAACAAGTCAGTTGCGTCAGGATGTCGTTAAAAAATCTAAGGGCTTTTATCTGAGCAGAAATTGAGGATTTCTCACCGTAGCAACTAGATGAGAGGCTACTTATTAATGAAGCTAATGATTACCTACTTGTTTGAATAACTTGTATTAATCAGCACGTTATTTCAGTCGGTAGTTACTTGTATTTACTTTTCTTCAAAATAAATGAATTTCACAGTCAAGTGCCAAGCAAATTTGCATACGTTAGCTAAGCTAAGCGCTTGTAATAGCGAGAATCACGTATTCTTCATAGCTTCCGAGTTGGTTGATTGCCTTTGTTTACTTTTACATTCCTTATAATCATTGAATAGAGTCAGTAGCACAAACAAGAAGAAAAAATGCTCATAAATATTATTTATATAATATTATTGAAAATACAGATGGACATTTGTTTCTTGAAACTTGTTGAAGAAAGTATTTTGATATTCTCAGATAATTCAGATATTGATTTGTCATTTATGTTCTTGATGTTCTCCTTTCACTGTTTCTAAGACCTCAAGATTTCCAAAACCTCGATACTATCTCCTGACGCCTCCAATCCCATCTCTTTCAATATTCTTTTTACAATATCACACATCCCTACGCTGTCACCAAATGTTATGTTTCTGTTCTTGCATATAAGGGATACTTTTATTGGAAACAACCTCCATTGCAAGACTGAAACCCAACAAACTGACTCATCCTCAGTGTTATGACAGCTCAAAAACTACCACAAATTTTCTTGAAACTCAAAGTATGCTCCGGTTTATACGATTATCAAAATTAGTCTAGTTTGTAGTAGAACGAACGAGTATTACCAATAGATAAATATCCCAGGGCCGTCAGACGTAACTTAATTTTAAACGAACGAAATATGTACGATTGAGTAGTGTTAGTATGTACTATGTTCGCATGTCTACCTACTAGCTTGGCCAGATGCCCATTCTTCAGATATTAGGGAATCAAGGTACGTAAAAACATAACTTAGTTCAGTTGAATCGCCATTAAACAGATATATTTATGTAATGCCTGATAGGTTTGTGGACAGTGCCACAGTCATTCACCCCGGAGCTCCGAGTTCAAATCTCGTCACCGACAACTTTTTTTTTAAACCCACACTAGAGTCAGCTATCTCGGTTGGAAACGGCATCTACTCCCAGAGATGTTTAATAGTCCTCCCAGAGTCGATGCCGCTTCCAACCGAGATGGCTGACTCTAGAGTGACGCGTCTAGCTGGGTTTAAAAAAAAAAGTTGTCGGCGAAGAGATTTGAACTCGGAGCTCCGGGGTGGATGCCAGCGGCACTGTCCACAAACCCATCAGTCTGAAAAAAAATGTATCTGTATAATGGCGATTCAACTAAAGTAAGTAATGTTTTTACGTATCTTGATTCCCTAATATCTGAATAATGGTCATCTGGCCAAGCTAGCACCACTCAATCGTATACATTTCGATCGTTTAAAAATAAGTAACGTCTGACGGCCCTGGGATCTTGGACTACAACAGGACAGGTGTTCTGAAAGTTTCATGGAGTTTCAGAATAATCAGCAGTTCCTTTTTAAATCAAAGATTGGTAACATTTTCTTTTTAATTAGTTGTGAAAGTAAGTTGTCTTCCGTCATAAAATATATAGCCACTACGGAACGAAGCTCATGCATTCCATCTGATTATGTTATTCCCAAAGAAAGTCCATATCTTTATCATCATCTTCATCGCTCATAGAGCAGTTAATTAAATAATTATAGAATCCAATACGGCGGTGGAAATGCAAAAGTAACTGCTCGTGGGTCATTATTAAAAAAGACCACATACTGCGGTTCCGAAACAACTTATTCATTGCCAGACAAAAGAAATGACCATTTAGTTAATGACCGGTTTCTTGCTCGTGTAATAGTCACGACTTTATATAAAAGTATTGAAGATGTTTTCACTTCCTCGGACTCTACTATCATTACCGTTTTGTCGTAGAATATTCATAGGTGAAGAGTTGAACATTAGGACTACGTATCTTTTCGTTTGGGCGATATGTCTTATTTATACGAGGGTGTAGTATCTATAATATACTTGGTATTATAGATCGGTATGGAGGTATTCCCCCAATTGAATCAAGAACTAATTACAGCTATGGTAATTAAAGAGCACTGCAAAGTAGTTCTTGTAGAAAACTTTGCAAAGTATCTAACAGATATAATACAAGGGTCGTATGGGGCAGTAGTTCTTTTCTGTTAGAGACTTGCCGAAGAAATTTCCAATTGTATAGGTTGAAGCGGAAGAGTGGATTATGTAATCCATTTTTGATTATTCGGTTATTTGTCTCCCGTCAAATAGTATCGACATTGTTCTCATGAAACTTTGGCTTCTGAAGAAGCGGATGCTATAGATAGATAGCTCTTTATTGGCCATATTACACAATAGTGCTTTGACAAGTAAGTAATAAAATGAAACTAAAAAATTAAATAATAATATAAATTAACAAAAGATAAACAATCTTTGTCATTAAAAACACTTGCACAATAAAATTTAGGAAACAGCAATACGTATACGATACATTAATCAATGTATAAGTTGTGCAAATTTGGTTGACTCATCAAAATCATAAAACGCATTATCAGCCAGGAACCGCTTGATAACAGATTTGAATTGAACACACTCGAGAACTTGGACATCGTGTGGAAGAACATCGAAGAACTTGATTGCATAATATCTCGTTTTCGGAAGTCTCAGATAGTGTTGATGTATCATATCTTTGTTTCGCATTATGTATGAATGTGAACCTTCATTTGTCCTATAGTTTTTCAAGTTTGCTTTGCAGTGCTGAGTATGACAAGCAATTTCGCAGGTTATGTATTAGAAAGATTTTCCGTCACATATTCCTACAGACAAAAGACGTATGTTTTTCCCAAGTGAGTTTACCGTCCAAGAGGACACCTAAAAACTTAACGCAACGAGAGGTCTGTGTGCTGTTTTAAGCTAAAAATCAATGTCTCAGACTTTTCTTTGTTGAGGACTAACTTATTGTTATGTAGCCAAGATTGTGTCAGACTATTATTGGCCTCAGTTAGCAGCATAATAAAATCTCTATTTGAATGGACTAATGAGGTGTCGTCAGCAAAAAGAGTTAACTTTGCTGAAGGAGCACTATTAGGCAGGTCGTTGACATAAATAAGAAATAGGACCGGGCCTAGGACAGAGCCTTGCGGTATCCCATATTTAATGTTAATCGATTGAGAGCTGACGTCCTTAAAATTTACGAATTGAGTTCTGTCCGTCAAATACGACCTAATCATGTTTTGCTATTTTCTGAAAATTTCAGTTTATTAATTAATATATTGTGCGGTATACAGTCAAAAGTACGAAGGCGTAGAAGGGCCACGAGCAATTTTTTTTTTGAATCCCGACTTTAATCTGGTACCCCCGACTTCAATCTCGGACCCCCGTCTTTAATCTCGGGGGTCCGACTTTAATCTCGGACCCCCGACTTTAATCTCAGACCCCCGACTTTAATCTCGTGGGTACGACTTTAATCTTGGACCCCCGACTTTATTCTCGAACCCCCGACATTAATCTCGGGGGTCCAACTTTAATCTCGCACCCCCGACCTATCTTGCAAATTTTCTCAATATCTATCAGATGTAGTTGAAAGTCCAGCGTGGCTTTTGCCGAGGAAGTAGGTAGTTTTCAAAAGTTTACTTCTATAGCATTTCAATACATGGGACATTCATTATTTGCTTCATTTCTGAACCATTTCACAAAATGTAAACTCATTATTGAAGGGCCCTGAAGATAAAATGATTAAAATTCGAAACGTCGCATCGGTCAGAAAATATTAGTCCCAACAAACTATCTGAACACATCAATGTAACTATTATCTTCCAGACTGAGATCCGGAGCCAAATATATACAGGATGATTTAGAATGAGAACAATAAACTCCGTGTGCTGATTCTTTATCTCGGAACCCCGAGATTAAAGTCGGGGGTCCGAGATTAAAGTCGGACCCCTGAGATTAAAGTCGAGGGTTCGAGATTAAAGTCGGACCCCCGAGATTAAAGTCTGGGGTTCGAGATTAAAGTCGGACCCCCGAGATTAAAGTCGGACCCCCGAGATTAAAGTCGGGGGTCCGAGAATAAAGTCGGGGGTCCGAGAATAAAGTCGGGGGTCCGAGAATAAAGTCGGGGGTCCGAGAATAAAGTCGGGGGTCCGAGATTAAAGTCGGACCTCCGAGATTAAAGTCGGGGGTCCAAGATTGAAGTCGGGGGTCCGAGATTAAAGTCGGACCACCGAGATTAAAGTGGGGGGTCCGAGATTAAAGTCGGACCCCCGAGATTAAAGTCGGGGTCCGAGATTAAAGTCGGACCCCCGAGATTAAAGTCGGGGGTCCGAGATTAAAGTCGGACCCCCGAGATTAAAGTCGGGGGTCCGAGATTAAAGTCGGACCCCCGAGATTAAAGTCAGGGATACGAGAATAAAATCGGGGGTCCGAGAATAAAGTCGGGGGTCCGAGACTAAAGTCGGACCCCCGAGATGAATGTCGGGGGTCCGAGATTAAAGTCAGGGATCCGAGATTAATGTCGAGCCCCCGAGATTAAAGTCGGGGGTCCGAGATTAAAGTCGGGGGTCCGAGATTAAAGTCGGGATTCCAAAAAAAAATTGTTCGTGGCCCTTCTACGCCTTCGTACAAAAGCCTTACTTAGGTCTAAGAATTTTACATGGACGTACCCATAGGTCTCAAAGCCTTCATTTATTACATCAATCAGTGCATTTATTGCCGCGGTTGTCGATAAATCAGCCCTGAAACCAAATTGTGAGCTACTAAATAAATTTATTTGTTTATATCAGTGAATTATATTTATATATAGGGAGTATGTTTTTTAACTCTAAATATATTACTGAAATAGAGGAAGGGAACGCAGACGAATTTTGAATTGCGGATTGAAGCGACCGCATAGTTTTCCCGGTGATCAATCACTCAATTCATCATCTGTTACAACAACCTGTTCTTGATTTTTCGCTTCGTAACTTACGATACCCATGAAAAACAACCTCATTCCGCCCGAGGTACTGAGTGTACTGTTACCTAATATTTATTACATGAGATATGTCTTCTGTAATCCCAGAGAAAATCAATTTTAATTATTGAAACGTGTTTTTATGTCTTACATACCGTACAGCTGTAAGTCGTTTTCATTTCGCCGATGGAACATCATTAGAATGAGCAAATGGTGTGACTGTAACGTATTAACTGGTAAATTATTTCCTTGGAAGAATATCCGTTTCAAAGATTCCTTTGGGTACAGCTAATAAGCGTGACCATTACGAAAATCAGAAATGAATGATCTATCCTTGCGCACAATTTTTCAATGAGCTCTGTAGCTGCTTTCATTGAGGTTGAATTACTAACTAGATGATTATCAATTGTGGAATCAAAATCGAAAAATATTGGGGTCAAGCAAATTCATCAATGCCTTATACAAATAATGTAAAGAAAACAGTTTTAAAAATGATGAGAAAAGTTTTGAAAATATTATAAAAGAACGGATAAGTGATAACTGAAGAAATTATATCACTATTCAATTATATAATTTTTGTAGAAGTATGAGAGCCATGAGGAGTTACAGATAGCTTATACGAGGATATATTGAAATTTTTTTAGCCTACTATAGAACCAAACAAAATTTCATTGTCAAGATATTTTTTTACTCAACATATTCCCCTCTTAATTGAATACATTTATTACAGCGAACCTGCAACGTCTCTAGACCTTTCAAAAAAAATGTTTCTTCTTGCTCTGCAAACCAGACCTCCACATCTTTCATTACCTCCTCGTTGGAAGAAAATTTACGACCTTTCAAACTTCTTTTCAGTTGAGAAAAGAGATGATAGTCGGACGGAGCCAAATCTGGTGAATAAGGGGGGTGTTCTAGTAATTCAAACCCTAAATCACGAATGTTTTGCATGGCAACATGAGATTTGTGTGCAGGGGGGTTGTCCTGCAAAAACAAAACACCTTTGGATAGCTTTCCGCGTCTTTTCTCTTTAATTTTTTCCCGTAGAGTGGTCAGTAATGTCGAATAGTAATCTCTAGTTATTGTTCTACCCTTATCCAAAAAATCAATCATGATTACTCCATGGCAATCCCAAAAAACTGAAGCAAGAACTTTTCCCGTAGATTTTTGGACACGAAACTTCTCAGGTCTTGAAGAACCGGAGTGTCGCCATTCCATCGAATGTTGCTTTGTTTCTGGATCGTAGAAATGTACCCAAGTCTCATCCATAGTAACAATTCGGTTTAAGAAGTCTACATCATTTTCAAATCGAGCACAGATCGAACGCGATGCTACTACCCTTGCACGCTTTTGGTCAACATTCAAACATTTGGGGATCCATTTTGCAGCAATTTTTCTCATGTCCAAATTGTCGTGAACTATATGATGAACGCGTTCGTATGAAATATTCCGTGCTTCAGATATCCGTTTTAGCCCAATTCGACGGTCTGTTAAAATCATGTCATGACTGCATCGATATTTTAACAGAAACTGGCCTTTCCGATCGGTCATCATCTTCAATGGAAAATTCACATCTTTTGAAGCTAGCAGTCCAATTTTTCAAGGTCACATACGAAGGACATTGATCACCAAGGGTATTAAGCATATCTTCGTAAATCTGCTTACCTCTTAACCCTTTTGAATACAGGTACTTGATGATGGCTCGATACTCCAATTTTTCGATTTTCACAATTTCGGTGGACATATTTTTTCTTTTAATTTATTGCGTAACTCTGGTTTACTTTTTTGACGCCAAACTTTACACTGACACTTCTAATAAGTTATTGTTCGTTGCTATGGTAACGCAATATTTTGTTTATGCAGGGAATTGGTCCAGGCTAACTAGATATCAATACATCCTCGTACCTTAATGTTCTTCAACAACGAGTTTGTCAAATATCTAGAGCTGCTCAGGCTTGTGAAGAAGAATAATCAACAATATGGGTTCCGTTCTCATGAGTCAACTGATAGATATTTACGTCACCCATATACAGTGTATCCAGAGGCTTTCTGTCTTTTGCCAAGCTGTTGTGATGGTCCGAGTCAACTCCAGGCCCAGAGTGGAAGATTAATGCGTGATGACTCTCGGCTGGGGTTGGGGTGTTCATCTAACTTGTTTCGTTTCAGGTAGGGCTGATCCGAATATTTTGATGGATCAGTTCTAACCTGATCCGGTCCAGAGAAATAGCTAGTTTGAATATCATTTACAGTGACCAGTCCAATAGTCTAAGAACTATTTCGCTTGGGAACTAGAGCTAAGTAGTTAATATTGAACTAGTATCGTACAGAATGGAGCAGAGAATATTTACATTATACGCTATAACGTCTTCTTCAACTGATGGAAAACGCTGCCGACGAGATAAAAGTTTTTCTAATCTGGATGACGACTTGAATCATTTTGTGGAAATTCATATTCATTGAAAATACTTGTTTATTCCTTCACATATATTACCAACGTTATCTATCCTGTTTCGTTGTAGTTGTAGGAACTGGACAGGATCAAATAAAGAATATTGTTCGACTTATTATTCTTCTGTCAGCAAAGGGTTTTCAGCAAGTATCCTGATATAAGTGAAGCTACATGATAAGGATTTGAAATTTGAAGAATCTAGTTCATGAAGCTTACGTCATGAATACTGATTATAAAACTCCATGCATGTGGTAAATGTCGCAAAGCTATTGATCAGAATCATCGAGCAAATTATTTCGCTGGCACTAATCAATATTTTTCAATGAAGTAGAATTTCTTAGAAGCATCAATACTCCCTAATTCTCTACCAATTTAAATCGTCACCAACGAACAGCTGCTTCTGCCCTCTGGGCGTCCTGATTGGTAGACGTCTTCTCGATTCAAGATGAATCGTATATAGGCATGTTGAGCATTTCATGTGATTTCTTGCCCTAGGCAGAACTATCACGTCGAAGGCAAACGAGATTATTAAACTCTGGGTACAGGTCTAGGTGGCTCTGAATACCTATCGAACGCCTTGCCTAAGGCTTAGAATCATATTGGTCAGCATTGCTGATGACGACCAGAAGGCGGAAACGGCAGTCCGCTGACGATTCAAATTGAAAAAGAATTGTGGAAGTTTTGTCTTAATTGAATAATGTTAGGAAAATGTATTGGGAAGAAATAGAATACGAATTAAATAGAATTGAATAGGTACTTATAGTAGTCATTGATTGAGAATGGTTCCTGTTATATACAAAAATCTTTGAGTTCTGTCAGGTACTACTTGTTCATTTTGTCAAATTGAGCTTTCGTAACTAGTGCTTATCAACAGTTTTACTATCATAATGGCGTATTACTATACCCATCGATGAACTTTCATTCAACAATAACAAGGTTAGATAATAATTATACTGGGATACCGGAAGCGATGAAAACAAATTACGTTTCCCTTTAACACAAACTATTTCTTTATAATTATATCCATATTTTCTTGGTAAGTAGGATTAAAGATATAACTTCAATATGAAGAAATAACAAATGATAATAATCAATTCAGATGAACTTTGAAGAACTGATTGTAATTGGGAAGAATATTCTCGAACACTACCTATGTCAATGTGTTAACATTGTTACATAGGCTAAACAATCGGTAAAATTCAATTTTCTCTTGTAGTCCTTCATTTCATTATTCTAGAACTTGTATAGAAATACCTAATTGTAATTTTGATAGTTTTCGACTGTTGTTCATGATTCCGTTAATTGTAAAATATCAGTTAGTCATTTTAGAAACTGACAAGAGTCATCAAAGAAAGAGAAAATAAAGTAGTAAGGCAAATTGCAGCTGTGTGCTGATTTGATAAAGCAAGCCAACCACAAAGTGTACCATTTGCATTACTCTGAAACGAAATCATAAATTAATTTGCGATAGCAATGATAATAAATGCATGTCATGTAGAACCTAGACACATGAATAGCACCATGATTTCCAAAAATCAATTAATTCCAAGCAGGAACATATTCGATCATTCTAAGAAGTATGACACCGTTCTGGATTACACAATTCTTAAATTTTCAATAGAACTATTAATACACCGGCAATAATAATGAAATATAGATTACATTATTTAGTCTTTCGCTTTAACCTATTGAACAGGTTGGATAGTGGCGTTGACATCTTCTATGAACGAATTAACTTAATTATCAACAACTTACTACCGGAAAAAAAATAATAGCTGTTTTCCACTATACGTCAGTAATGGTATGATTGAATTGATCCAAGATAAAAACAGGGCTCACAAAAAATGGAAAATAATTTTTATTATTGAGAATTATTACATGGATTCCTCCGAGCTGACACGCAAAACCAAACTAGCCACTAGGACAAACTATAATAAATATATCAAGTTAATTCAGAACAAAGTTTCAAAATATTCAAAATTTTTTGACATTTTGTATCTTTGATGAATTGTCATAATCAAATTCCAAACTCAGTTACACCTGTTAATGGCTCTCCTAACTGTATAACAGAACCCAAATTGTTATTGTGAATGGTTTCAGATCAGATGACTTCGGCCATTCCCCAGCGTTCCTTAATAGGCCCACTTCTTTCCATAATTTTTTTTGAATGACTTACGCAGATGAAATACACTTTTTGTCCAAATTTCAAGTATTAGTGACTACTCATATTTCCAGCAAGATCTAGATATATACTCAAAATACTGTAAAGATAACAAACTTTTTTTGAAGTTACTTTTTGTTAAATACTATCTTTGCCTTACGCTACTAATTTTGAGTGGATTCGTTTTGATTTCGAGAGCTTCCATGAATCCTCTCTGATGAGTGGATAACCACGAAACAGCTGTCAGAGGTAGGAACTTTCGTACCTACTCAAATAGAAAAATAGCTTCTTTTCACTTAGTTATATATGTCGGAGTAGAATAGGAGCTCTTGTGTTGATTAACTTCGAAGTCAGACATCCATTTTCTGGTAATTAACACTTAATATGCACACGATCCGAAAAGATTTCACAATTGATAGTATCAATATTTCCTAGTAGCAAAAACGTTATAAGTTCAGAGTTTGGGATCGAACACACCGCGATCAGGACGGTAATATATGCAGACACTGCTCGCCCACAACTCAACTATACTGCCGTCCAAATCTGTTTAACTTCCTTCAAAACTCCAAGTCATCATTTCCCAGAAGATCTCTTCGTATATTTGTATACCTGCCCGTCCTGTCGCACGTGTCTACGTTGTAAAAACGATCACTAATTCAATAAGCTCACAATATTTTGCAACTAAATTGATGTGTAGGAAGGAATTTCCCTTCTAAGATAATCCTCAGCTATTTGCACCGGTTCAACTTAAGATTACCTTATGACTTAAGTGGACCTTTCATTACGATTTTGTTTTCCACTGCCATTTGAGGACAACGTAAGTCTTAGTCAAGATAAGCCTCAGATTTTCCAGGCTCAGGTTCCACTTAACGACGTAACCTCAAATTTCCTACACGTATTATTCTTCTATTTTCTTGATTTTCAAAGTACTTTTCTGGATTTTGCTGATGTGATTGTATTTTGTGGGTATCTGAGTGTATCAGGTTTGAAACAAAATATCACGTACAATATTGGATGACGGCGACGTAGAATTTGAATCAATTTTTTTATGATTCGCCTAGAAAAGTTTACGAGAGGAGACATCATTGCTTGATGAGCTTACATTTTTCCCTCGATTCAGGGTTACCAAATCTACAGCTCTCTGGATACTAAACCTGATTGAGGCTGAAATTGAATAACCCTAGGATGTGAAAGTATAAAACTAATATTCAGATTCAACCCTGTACCTATATCTTAATACAAAATATTTATCGATATATTGTTAATTTATATTACTTACGAGCTCAAAAATATTCTGTTGCTTTGTACTGGAAGAATGGAGTGGCGAGTCTTTTCATTTTTCTTATTCATCCAAGATTGTTTACTACATCTTTATGTGGTGAACATTTTGGATGGTTACAATTCTGTTTACCTAAAGTAAGTCAGCTCATGTTAGGGTGGCTAATAAACTACGCATTTTAACTTATGTGCACGCAGCTCTCTTGGCGATAATGTGGATAGTTTTTCTGGAAGAGACAAATTTTCCAAATCACATGCCACACTCCCGCCAGCCTTTCAAATTAGACAGATCTGACAGCGCTTGCGCAATGTGCATATTATTTAAAACTTTCCGTTGTTTAACGTCTCTTCGTTGGTTACGTAATAATTTTTGAGCTATTGCCAAACATTTCCAATACTCAGCTAAGGTTTGGGCCAGGAGTCAACGGTGCAAACCATCTTTACCGTAAGGTGTACCTTGAGCTGATCCTCCACTTAGCTGAGTTTCTTATTAAGGAGAACTGGTGCAAATAGCTGTAAGAAGTACCGAAATAAATTCCGAATAAATCTCATGAAGAGATTAAATAACAAATCTCACTAGATTTGACAGTCAAATCACAGTCTAGGCCGAAATATTAAGCATTCTCATACCGAAGGAAGGATTTTTCGATATAAATTATTCGACATATATTTGTACAAATTATTAAATGAATATATCAATTTACCTACCATTTTATCTAAGATAAGCATTCACGTTCCGAATAGACTTCTGAGGAATAACCCAGGGCTCTTTGAGATATCATTTCACAGAACTAACTTGAAAAAATATTCCCCCATATAATTTTATAATACTAATTATACTGAAGCAAACCATTTAATGTAAATTCAGATATATTGGTTCTTCTTCTTCCAGTGTTATGGCATTAGTTTCTAGGCTACTTCGCCAGTATCGGAGGACTATAAAGGAGGGGACCCCCCCTTTTACCTCCCTTCGATGGGCAAACTGAAAGTCTCAGAGTGATATCAGGAATACCCGGAATTCTTCACAACAAGTTATAAAAGTTCACACCAACTAAAGTATTTGCGATGCTGAAGCACGTATAACGGCAATGTATCTGTATATTCTCACTAATACCCCCTTTTTCCGACAAATCCGTTGTCATCCGGCCTAGGTACCGGCGTAGAGATCCAGGGGGGTGGACAGCTTCACTCTTAAATGTTAAACGTCACACACAGATATATATTTCACATAAAATAATTAAATAATTATTGCACTGCACAGTTAAAAATGGCAAACATTCACAACCTCACACATGACTTCCGACCTGTACCATGGTCGGAAGGCGAATCGGTACTTATTTGTTATTATTTTTAGGTTACATCTAAGCTAGGCTAACTGGCAATCTGTATTAATTTTATATTTGTTTTCATGGGTGTCGATTTAGACTTTTGCCTGTTGATATCCTATGTGAGCATTGGATTAATCAATAAAGAATCGTCGGCCATTCTTCAACAGAAAACAACAGAAGTATAGTTTATGAAAGTAACGCTCTTTGTGAAGTAATATTCTCGAGCCAAGGCCTTCTTTAGTTGTGTTGTTGATATGTCAAACAAAGTTCTTTCATTAAGTTCAATGTCCGGGTTCGCATTTCACATCAGAATATTCAACAATTCGTTCATGACGCATAACTCATACTGTGAGGCAACTTACTACGCAAAAAGCAGAACAGGTAATATACACAGCCACAAGTTGTCATTAATTGCATCTGACAGACGTTTCAATGAAAAATCAATCAATAAACCAAGAATGCCTTAAATATGTGAGATAATTGCTCTTGCGATACTTGCATTGTAATGGCTTCAAGAGTATAATTAATTATTTTCCTAACTACTGATAATTATCAATTCGTGGAAGTCATTCATAGCATTATTATAATCCTAACCCAGTTCCCATACGTCTTTAGTAGCCAAAGACACAAATTTCCCTATTTATATGTACAAAATACATCAATTTGTTTGCCAAAATGATTATTACAGCTTAGTAACAGTACCTGATGATGATGTTGATGGAAATAATTGTTGAAAGATGCCGCGGTTACGAGCAAATAAACTTGCTGCAATTTGAGAGTTTGGAAAGTAATTAACAAAGCTACCTACAAAACATCTTCTGTAATTACTTTGGAGAGCATTGATAGGCAAAAGCACAGTTAAGTCTCAAGTGGAACGTTCTGTTAGACAAACTACTTCTACAAACATTCTCGATTTGAAATATATCTGTTAAATACGTATATTCAGAATTATCAAACTTGTATAGAAAAATAAATATTGGGGTCGTGATACTAGATCTGGAAACCTGAATTTTTTTGAAAATCCATGTTATAACCTATAAATCTTGTTTTGAACTTTTTAATGAAATTCCATATTTTTCCCTGTACTTATATGATAGTTCTTTCTGGCACACCAAAATTTGAAAACACTCAATTCCACGGCCCTGATCAAGTCAAAACTTAACAATGGACAAACCCCGTATCGAAATACAGAGCATGGTTGATTTGAAAATTAATTAGAGTTTCAAGAACTGTCAATTAGCACAATAAGATGTGAGTTTATCTTACAAATATATTTTCTCTTCTACATTTCGGCATTTTTGAGTTTCCGAATTTTTTACTTTCTCTACATCTGCAACATTTTTTTACATAATGATACTTTATTTGTCAAAATCATCTTACATAATCCTTTTTATTCTGTGAATATTGTGAATACATCAGTAACACCCACGCTCAGGTTCTCCTTTGTCGATCAGCTGCATTTGTTAAGATCGTTCAAATTGTTATCATACTGAATAAATTCATTATTATTATTATGACAATTTTTCGTATATATATATATATATATATATATATAAGTAAAGAAGTTATTGGGTATAACCCTCAAAATGTTGTGCAACCGTAGACACATGTTTCGAGCTTAAGCTCTCTTCAGTACGGTAAAATCAAGTGCGAAGATGTACAACACTTGGATGTAAAAATAGAAACAAAGGAAGTCAACAACAGGAAGCCAACCACACATTTGTGGCATCGGTTAGAAGACCTTGTACTCACAAGGCAACAACTAACGTCGCCACGGAGGTAGCTATAGCTACCAGCGTGACAATCCTACCCTCGCTAAATCCATATATATATATATATATATATATATATATATATATATATATATATATATATAATGATATAGTTTCTTATGGAAAGAAATTTTGTAGAAATTTGGAAATTTTATCATATAAAAAATAAGAAAAAATGAAGAAAACTTGGAAAAATATTTTTAGCAGCAAACTTAGTCATCTCACGGTAAAAATATTCACTTAATTCAAATGAATAATCTACAATAACAATTTTTTAAACAGTTTAGACATTAAAAGTTAGAAAATACTAATATTTATTATTATTTCAAGAAAGCAAAAAGATTTAACAAATACCATACTGTATACAATTGACAAAACAAGAAAGGATTTGAAATATGACGAAGACGACAAAAACTTGGAATAAAGAAAAATAAAAATTGAAAATTTAACTCGAAGACAGAAAGAATTAAAGAAGTATTTTACGGGCCATGGTGGTCATGCTGGTAGAGCGTTTGCCTCTCAATCTTAGGGTCGTGGATTCTATTCCCAGCATGGTCATTGGTCTCGTGGATGGCATTATACATTAAAAGGTGAAGGCTGCGTCTTTCCTAGCTCGCACAAGTCTTTTGAAGTCCGGTTGACGGGAATTCTAAGGCTCTAATTACCGAAGGCTCATTAATTTCCGTGGTTCATAGATAATTGTATTTCTGACTGATTTCAATAAACTTTTTTTTATTTTTGAAACGTAATATATGTTTCAATCTATTATTTTTCCGGTATATTTGAATCAGGTACCGTGGATTATAGGAGTTTTGGTCGTTGCATGGCTGTCAACGACGAACGATATATTTTAGCATTTCTTGTTCAATTTTTACATGTAAAGGTAATATTCCAAGAGATTTATAACCCTCTTCATTGATGCCATGGTGTATGGTCAGCTTATAACATCCCGATCAGAAATAATTAAGTAATTAAGGTGTTTAAACAATTAAAATATCGTGATTCAAGAAGTTTGTGACAGAGTGAAAAACTTGTATTGGTGACAAGCGAAAATTTGTGTGGGTGCAATGGAGTTTTTAGAAAATAGCAGCGGACACAAGAGACATTTTTTTGGATATCTACATTATCAAAATTGGAAAAAAGTCAAATTACTTCCATCAGAAACCTATCAAATGTTTGATAAAGTACATTTGGAAAGCATATGCCATAGTCTCAACAAAAGTTAACCATAAATCAAAGTCGAAAAACCAGAAAAGAAATAAAATGTCGTTTGAGCAGTAAAACTGGCGTTTCTATATTTACCATATATAACTATGGAATCATCGAAACACCACAAGCTCAAAGCAGCATTTTCAAAAAGTATTGTTTCCATTGGTTTGAAATGAGAAAATGATGGCCTTTGATTGGTTCATATGATTTGAGGGAAATTGTCAGTAGTAATATCTTGACAAAATGCTGAATTTTCAAAAAATAATTTCACCTTGCTTTCACGAAAACTGTGTTGCTTAGAAACACCACGAGAGCTTGCTCGAGTGGTGTTTTGTACAGCAGTTGCCAGACAACTCAAAAGTCGGCATAGCTGAGTTTGTGTAGAATTATCTGCTTGTATAAAATGTTTATAAGCTGATAATTGCCGCGAAACAAGCGGCAGTAAAAATTGTTCTTAGAAAGTGACTCTGTCTTTATCGCAGCTCGAAATGTAAAAACCACTGTCTAACGGTAATGTCATTGCTGGAGATAGTGTTTTCGAAAAGTCATTTTCTCATTGGTTTGAATTCAAAAAATGAAAGTATTTGACTGGTTTATACAAATGGGGGAAATTGTCAACAGGAGTCGATGTCGAAGTCCCTTTTGGCAATTCTATCATTTGAATATGTCTATCAAATTCTTATACAAATCATGGAGAACGATATTTTCAAGCCATACTACCAGTATCTGACATCCCGTCCAGAGAAAAGTGGACGGCAAACCTAGTTAAGCCAAATGGGACGCTCTTTTATACAGATGGCTCAAAACTAGAGGGGAATGTAGGAAGTGGAGTCTTCTCAGAGTACCCACCCCTCAACCTATCATTTCGTTTGCCGGACTACTGTAGTGTTTTCCAGGCAGAAATGGTAGCTATAAATGAAACAGTCAAATGGATATTCCAAACCGGACTTGAGTCCAAGGAAATATCTATTCTAAGTGACAGCCAAGCTGCCATTAAGTCTCTAAACTCAGTCTACCTGACCTCCAAGGCGGCTATACAATGCCGTACAGCCTTAGATGAGCTGGCGACTAAAGTAAGGGTCAATGTTGTCTGGGTACCCGGCCACAGGGACATAGCATGCAATTGTATGGCGGACGAGTTAGCAAGAGCCGGTACGACGCTGACAGCTATATCCGCTAATACTAGACTAGGGGCAACTATCGCTGAACGGAGGCTGCTCCTCTGGAAGGAAGTACTCCGCCTAACCAACCTTAGGTGGCGGGAGGAGCTTTCTTGCACCTCGTCAAGACAGGTATGGCCAGAGCTCAACCTGCGACGAACGAAAGATATTTTATCTCTTTCCAGGAACTCCATTGGAAACGCGGTTGCGGCCATCACTGGACACTGGCTTGGAGGATGCCATGCTGCACGTATGGGAATCCTACAACGTAATGACTTCTGTAGAAGCTGTCAAGACGATGAGGAGGAAGAGACGATGGTCACTGCCCAGCCCTATCCAGGAAAAGATTTTCTGCTCTGAGACAGTCCCATTTTGATAACCTATCCGATTTTCAGTCGGTTGGTATCAAAAATATCGTGCTGTTCATTAACAGCAGCAACTGGTTCTCACGGTGATGATGGGGGTGGTAACCACCCCATACGGCATCACAACGGGCCTCTGCCTACGTGGGTTCCATCCCGGACCACCGTGTTAACCTAACCTAACCTCAGTATCTGTAGATTTATTGTTTCTTGGCATGTATTTCCGTACAAATTTTACTTCAGCCTAAATATTCTCTCTCAATTATCTAAAATTATAATGAATCCATCAGCTTGCTTTCTCCGAAGGTGGGCGTTAAAAAAATTAAAACAGCTACGATGGACAATCAAAATCAACATACGTGTGAATCAAACTCTTTTGTAACATTACCCACTCCAACCTTTGTTTCTAATGGTAATGCTAATGCTTACCGATACGACATGTTATTATTATGATTAATTGTTTTTGAAATTGGTTGCAACACAGTTCTTGTATATCCAGATCCTTTTACGGAGTAACAATGTTGTGTCGAATTTTTTTTCACTTCATTTGATGCTTCATTGGCTTTGTGTGGTGAAATATATGTTTCGTATGGGGAGATCCAGTTACTTACATCTAGCTTAGAACAATGCCACGTAAAATAATTAAATCATTTACAGAGGGTCAGGGACTTAATTACACCATAACAAAGTAACATGAATAGTGAAATATTATTTAGGTAACCAGTTATGAAAAAACTAATTTAATTTTTTATACGACTGAGTCAAATAAAATCGGTATTTTTTCATGACGTATTGGGTACAAACTAATGTAAAAATAAAAAAGAATTGTGCTATTCCAAAATGTAACAACGCTTGAAGCTGCACTAATAAATTCAACTTCATCGCTTTGGGTATCCCTTCTTCTACTCTAGCAATAAATTGAATAATATCGTGTAGGTCAAGAAGCAGGTATGAGAAAGTATACCAGGGAACCCACGATCAATATACCACCTGTATCTTCGTTGCTATTTTGTATGAATATTTCAAAATTGTTATAACGATTTTATGTACACTTTTGCATGTAGAATGTGTAAAATAACAGTTTTGTTTTGTCCAATTTTTTTAGTTCAAGTAGAATTTTCATTTATTTTTCCAAGAACTACAATTCAGTATTGAATTACTTTTCCAACGATATACAGGGTGTTTCTTAAGTACGTGTAGAAAATTTAGGAGCGTATTGCTGACATCAAAATAAGAAGAAAAGTTCCTATAAATATATGTCCACAAGTTATTCGTTTCTGAGATACAGAGTGTCAAAGTTGAATTCTTATTTTTATTTTTTGTGAATAATTTCAAAATAATTTTGATATTTGGGTAAAGTTTGGTATCTGGGAATATTTATTATTTAGTTTGTGTAAAAAATATATTCTTGATAGAGGTCACTGCGAGCAACTGTTTTCGAGTTATTGAGATTGGAAATAATCGATGCAAATGATTTTGAATGACAAGATTTTTTAATTCAAAATAAATTCAATTAGAAATTAGTTTTTTCACAATTAACACAAAATTTGAATTTGTCATTGAGAAATCATCCCAGATACCAAACTTTACTCGAATATCACAAGTATTTTGGCATTTATTCACATAAAAACAAATGTAATAATTAAACTTTGACACTCTGTATCTTAGAAACGAATAACTTGCGGACATGTGTTTATGGGAACTTTTTTTCTTATTTCGACGTCAGCAACATGCTCTTGAAGTTTCTACACGTACTTAAGAAACACCCTGTATAACAATCATACTTCCAATACACGAACTACTGATATGATTGAGATTGAATTAAAAAAAAATACTTTTAGAACATTTTCATGAAAGTGTGCTTTGGAAAATTACACAATAGCATGTACTACTTTAACAAAATTTGAGTCGTGAAAAAAACATCTTTATGCAAAGGAAACAATTAATCGATACAGTTTCAATCGAATTTATTGAATGGTGTGATAAGATCAAACTCATTGTGAACCTGAACAAAACAGTATGCATTCAATTCAAATTCATTTCGAAGTCTACATGACCTCAAGATCAATTTCTGAAACGAACCTTAGAGTTGGCCAGTTCACCAAAATTCTGGGGAACAATGATCTACTCACTCTTCACATGGCAAGAACAAATAGATTTTACGTGTGAAAGATTGAAACATCATATTACCTGATAAAATCTATCAAGAATAAGATTGATAAAAAATCACGGATATCGATATGTTATGCTAAGTTCCATTCGATAATATACCAGGCTCAGACAGGATTTTTATAAAACAAAGCACTGCTGAGAATGATTTTCAATCTAGACTATAGAACTTCCTGTAGAGAGAGTTTTCGACAAAATGAAATATTGACTCTGCCAGTTTGTTAATTTTGAAAATAATAACAAACATCCATGAAAACAGAGGACTCCCTCCAACACATGAGAGCTGAAATGCATATTTATAATAAAAGGAATAAAAATACGATCACTACACAAAAACATAATCACGCAAAATATGAAAAATCTCCAAAATTTGTTGCCGTTATAATTTATTGCCAAATGATGAAGAACTTATTACCTAAAACTTTGAAATTTTTTTTACGTGGTAGGTTAATTTACACTTGAAGTGAACAATGTACGACTGTATTTATTGAGTAAATTTAATTTTAATTTTAAATATAGAGTGCATAAATGTAGTATTTTAAAGAAAGTGCTCCAAAATTATTTCGTTTTTTGTTTATAACAAAATGAAGATGTCTAATGAAATAAAATATAATCTTAATAACAAAAATGGAATTCGAAAATCGATTGTACTATTGTTTGGAAATAAATGGAATGCATTTTGAACATCTGATCAAATAAAATATCATTTTAACACAATACCATTTATTGTGTTCGAATTTATGTCTTTGTTATTGGATGGAAAAAATCTTGTACTGGTGAATACTTACAAGTTCGACCTTCCAGTTGAGGTATCACAAAAGAGGTAGTGCTATTTGACATTTTAAAGATGGGGTGTGTCGCACCTAAGGGGTAACTGACCCCTTCACTGAAATATAGTGGTTTAAGTTACCCCTAACTCTTCAGCATTTGTGCCAAACGGCGTTTTTCCAACTTTTTTATATCGTGAGATATTCGCATAGAAAGTTCTCAAGTCTGCACCCTGTATATGAATCCACAATGGAAACAGAACATTTGAGAAATAATAACTATCTGAATGTGGACTTTTTCAGAAAACAGCTATTTAGCATGTGTGTTCCTGGACCTGAAGGGAGCATATGAATCAGTTGTTTTGAACATCCTAGAGTCAAAACTCCGCAACTTTGGACTAAACACGAAAACTTCAGCCATCATAGTTGATCAATTTAGAAATAGGAATGCTTATATTAAAGATCATAACAATATCTTGTATGGGCCTAGAAACGTCAACCAAGGGCTTCCTCAAGGAGCTGTACTGAGCCCAATTTTAAACTGCTACACAGCAAACTTGCACGAAGTCTTCGAACAGCCCATAAGATGTATTCAATACGCGGATGACATCTGTATATATACAATCCGTCGGAAGTATTCCGAATGCGTAGTTGATTTACGACACATAATGTATTGCCTTAAAAACTGGTTAATCGAACATGGATTCTCCCTTGCTCCGGAAAAATCAGCTGTGATGTTCTTCACTCGTCACGGACTGAAAGTTAGAAACAATATCAATCTAAGCTCCTTATCTATTTCAGTAGTACCCAATTATAAATATTTAGGGTTGGTAATATTAGATAAGAATCTTACTTGGAAAAAACACATCAACCACGTACAAACCAAATGTGAAAGAGGCATTAACATTCTTAAATGTGTATGTAGAAACAAATGGGGGGCAGATCCCAAAACATCGTTATTGTCCTACAGGTCCTACATTCGTGCAATACTTGATTACGGATGTATATTATATGGATCAGCCGCAAATTCGAATCTACTGCTAGTAGACCGAGTGCAAGCGAAAGATTTAAAAATTTGTCTCGGAGCCTTTGAATCTTCACCAACCCCAGCTGTACTTGTGGAGGCTCAGGAACCACCACTCCACCTACGCAGACATTTTCTGGTATGCAAGAAATTAGTTAACATCAAACAATACAGTAATAACCTAATGGGTGCAATTCACAGTATATCAATTGAAAATCTCACCAACAAATTCTGGAAACGTAAGAACAGGCTGAAGCATTCGTTGCAATGTCAGAGAGGATAAATGATGTAAAAGCACAAAACGTGCCGTTTCAGTTTCAGTTAAAATTTCACATGCTGATGTTCAAGCCAACAGTCATACTCCCTAACTTCTCATTGAATCCTCAATTCAATCAAGCTTTAACAAAATCTGTACTGGGATCAATGGAAACTTCTAATATAATGTACTGTGATGGCTCTAAAAGTATTTGTGGCACTGGTAGTGCATTTTATGTACAAAATAAAAATATTACACGTCAATTCCACCTCCCTAATAATACATCGATTTACACCGCAGAGGCATACGCTATTCTCCAAGCGCTCATTTGGGTAAAAAGTAATGCAGAAGCTAGCTCTGTCATTTTATCGGATTCCAAATCTGTTCTTCTTTCACTCATTAACTTTAAAAGACATATTGATCAAAATACACTCATCTTTGAGATTATAAGTATCTTAGAATACTTCTTTACGAAGAATATTGATATCGTTTTTATTTGGATTAAGGGTCACTCAGGTATTGCCGGAAATGAAAAAGTAGATTTAGCAGTGAAAGAAGCCACCTCTTTAGAAATAACAACCAATATCTGCTCTCTTCAAGACATAATCGCAGAAGTTAGACATGAATCACGGCGAAATTGGGGAAGACTTTGGAGAGAATTTGTTTCCAAATCTAAAAACCATTATACATTAATCCACCCCACACTCCCAATAAGCACCCCCCATATAGACAACTTTAACATGTCCAGATTTTGTTCTACCACCATCACTCGAATGAAAATGAACCATGGTAAGTTCCCTTCTCACTTGGCAAGAATAGGCATAAACGTAAACTCCTTGGCGGATCTTAATCACATTCTATTCGCATGTCCCAATCACGGCCTACACCGGCCAGAATTTTTACAAAGTCTACTTTCCACTAAAACTTTCCTTCCCACCAATACAACTGTCTTGTTGGCTACTCTCAACGAAGAGATTTATAATATAGTTCTGTCATATATAATTAAATCTAAAATATCAATATAGTTTTATAACCTGACATTACAAAATTTCTAAAATTTTCTGTGGCAAAATAAACTCCGGTTTGATGCCAAGGGGGTAGGTAATAAAAAAAAACTATCTGAATGAAAATGCAAATTTTCACAGATTTTTTTCTTTGAACTTAGGTTATTTTAGGGAGGGCTAGCCCCCCTTTTCTCGAAAAAAGTTGAAAAACTCGCAAAATTAAAATCGTAAAAATCCGTGAAAATACTGAAAAATATATGACCACCGAATATTATGGTTTAAAAAAAATTCACTCCTCTTGTCCCTCCTCAAAAGCTAGGTAGAGAACGCAAAGGAATTCACAAAATGTTTAAAAGTTTCGGACATGGAAAATAATGAAGAAAAAATCGCCCCCTTTCCTGTCACTAAAAAAATTAGGAATACTCGTGAAATAAAAATCGAAAAAATCCGTAAAAATAGTGAAAATTATCTGACCATTGAATAATACGATTTCAAAAAAATGTACCCCTCTTCCTTCCTCGAAAGCTAGATAGAGAACGCGTAGAAATTCGGAAAAATTTCCAACGGTAAATCAACAGGCAAGCGACCGTGCAACAATGACTCATTAATTGAAATGAATAGACTGAGAAAGATATCCAAAGAAAACTAAAGAGGAAATTATAAAGTGAATCAAACCCATCATTTTGTTACATTTTAATATTTGGAATGATATAAAAGCTTGTCGCATGAATAAATCTTTTTAAATTTAATTTACAATAAGAAATACAATACAAGCTTTTGTAAAATTTAAAATTCTATAATGTAACAAAATGATGGGTTTAATTTACTTTAAAATTTATTTTCTTCTCTTTAGTGCATTTAAATAAAAGCTTTTCTCTAAAAAGTTTATTTTTAAGCTTATTCATTTTTATCGTTTTTTTATTTCCATTTCCAAAGGAGTCATGTTTGATTCAATTTTCAAATGAAAGTTTCTCCCTTTTCAATTCAGAAATTACTTAATTCACTTCATTTCATGATTTTTCTTACATCCTTTCATCTGAAGTAAATGTTCAATCTGAAGTATTTTATTGCATACATCATCCATAAACCGTTTTCTATATTCAAATCTGTACATTTCTCGTGAACGAACATACAACTGAGCTGCCAATTTCCTTGTACAATTCCTCAAACCCCCCGCAAATTATTCGCCATTTCGAATATGCTTATCTCGCTCAGGATCATCTTCTTTAGCCTCTGGCTCGTCATTAATTTAACTTTTTCCCAAGATGACACTTACATTAGACTATCTTTCGCTTTTATATAATGGCCTCTCTGCAATACCGTTTCAGGTTGGCTTCCTTATAGGGAAGAAATAAATCACACTTTGGTGTTAAAACTAAAGCCGAATTTCGAAAAATTATTTGAACAATAAAGTCAAATTCCCACGGCAAGGCGATAATTTTTTGGTGACCAATGCGGTAGAGACGCTAATTCAAGTGTTTTCGAGTGTGACGACTTGAGTTTATGTGAATGTCTTCTTGTAGTGAGGTATGGAGATGTCGATGGAAACAAGTGTATTTGATAAGATCAGGTTTGTATTTAAATTTTAAATGGTCTGTTTGGTACGTGTCGATTCAGACTAGAATTTGGTTAACAAATTGTTTCCACTTGATGTATGAAAGCATGATATTTCTTATCTTTTGAAGGAATGAGATTAGATCGTGATTTGGATGTGAACTTCCACAGTCTCCATTGGTTTCAGTTTCCACAATACCAATTATAGATTTGTAACACATGCAGGCTGATTGAAGGATAACGTTAGTTCATTGATATCTCATCTGAAGTTAAAGGTGATTTATTTAAAATTTGTGGTCATGAAGTAAAAATTCTATTGAATTCAAATATAAAACTGAATCGTTGATCGACAAGAAAAAAACCATATACTTTCTATGTAGAAAATGTTTCACTTTCAGATGTCACTAATTAACCAAGCTAGGTTTCAAGTGATGCTTGAGCGGTTTTTTCATTCTTTTCTCTCTGAATGTAGTATCAATGAAAATATTTGATCAAATTTTCCTGTGAATTGTGCATGAAAAATATTTCCCTCTCAGAAATGCAAATACAGATTATACTAATTTGGGTAGGTACTCATATAGAATAGAATAGAAAAGAATCTTCATTTAACCAAGTTACCAAACATACCACAGTATACATGTATGTACTCACAAAGTTCACAAAATGTAAAGTGAATTAATAAACTTTAAAAGGCTTTTTATAGGAAAGCTTTTAATTTCGCGAATTTTTCAACTTTTTTTTCGAGAAAAGGGGGGCAAGCCACCCTACCTGATTTTTTCTTCGCTTTAATTTTTGCCGTCCAAATCCGTCAAGAAAACTTTCGAAACCCTACGCGTCCTCTATCTATCTTTCGGAGGGCAGGCGGGGACAATTCATTAGACACTAATGTATTGTCATCGGAACTGAATCAACACGAAAAATTTCAATTCCATAGGATGAGAGGAAGTGGTTCTAATTCAGCTTGCAAAATTTTCTCCCATCTAACACACAAACATATACACAGAGAGCAAGTTAAATAAAAGCTTCAAAAAAAAACATAAAATATATAAAAATACCTAAAATATACAGAAATACGTAATATTTAAAATCGGCGGACCTTCCTTTTTTTTAAATAGTATCGTATTTGATCCATAAAAAAAATGTATTCAGCAAGTCAATTTCGACAATGAATAAAAGCAGATAGAATAGGATAGAATCTTTATTTAACCAAATTAAAACAAAAAAAACTGTTTTCGGCAAGTCAATAATGGCAAAGAATAAATATAATATTGAGTACTCTCAAATCCAAATTGAATTTGTATCACAAATAATTACAACAATAATTTCGATAGTATAATTCAAATCTTGCCATTGAGAATATTTTTCTAATTACTAAAGAGAGAGAATGGCATGGGAACAGATACGCAGAATATTTCTTCAATCTTAAGAGGGAATTTCAGCATTCAATTTCAGTTTTTTCGGTCCAAAGCATTAAAAATCACTTTGAAGAATTGAAGGAACTCGTTTTCGTGCTTGAAAAGTATTAGAAATGATTTCTACATGTTCAATCTCACATTATTGATTGAAAAAATGCAATTCTTCTGATTGCTATTGATTTTACAGCTAGTTTTTATAAATTTTCCTTCTTTGTAATTAATTGTGTACAGGGGAAAAATTTTAAATCATGGGTGTTGTTTGTTACAAGAATCGATATTCCATGAGCCTTGAGATGAGATCTGTGGAACACTTTTTGAGTGAACTCCAAAAAACATCTAAAAATTACGTTTTAATTTTTTTCTGGAGAACCATTGAACATATTGTTTTCAAAATCTCAGGATTTTTTCTGTTTGGGAATTAATTGCACTCAGATTATTTTCATGATTTTTGACCTAGTGTTATTTTTCATGGGTATATATGAATCCAGTGAGCAAGAGAAGCAACTTTAGTTAATTTAAATTTTTTGAAGCTGTTCAGGAAGCCAAAGAAGGCGTTGAATGTCTAACATATATCAAGAAATTTGGTCCACACGTGCGAATTTTCTATTAATTTCATCCGTGTTTCCGCAGGATGAGCCAGAATAAACGTAGAATGTCGGAAAATTCTGTCAGGGGCCTGCCGATTTTTTATTGAATTATCGACATGATATTTTGTCAAATTGACGAAATATTTTTTTTTGTGTATCAGAAAATGTATTTCTCGTTAGTAGAATTTTTGTGCCTACATATGTTCAATTTCTTCTCTATAGATCTGTTACCGTGTTATCAGGAGAAACGCTCTCTATTGTAATTTTTTACATTGTTATTGCAAATTCTGTCGAAATAGGTATTATTAATTTTTTTCACGTCTGTTACTACCTTTTTCTTCTAGTTCAACTGAAGCGTCTAATGACTTTTACATAGGACTGCATGTAGATTCAAAAATCAGTGAATTGTCAATTCACTGAGACTTTCAAGTGATTAATGAAGAAATAATATAGATATCAATACAAATGAGGTTGAAGTTGATACACAACGTGAATCGAAAACTTTCACAAAATATCCGTTTTAGCTCTAGAAAGCCTTAAGTCATAATTTATGTAGTAATGACACTGGACTCATTTAAATCAATCTCACCAATGATGTCACCACTATCCACAAAAAAAATATCTCAAAATCTCGTATTAATCAACAACAACAACGTAGTAACCAACTCTTCTCGTTTCCTTGCTAAAGATGCCTTATCAAAATTACATCCTAAATCTACATTCATGATGACTTTAAATCATTTTCAAAAACTTTCCCTGCATGTTTTTATACAGAGGATTCAACACATTTCTGGTATACTACGACTTGATCCAAAATATGTAAATATTTTGGGTATGTGTTTTTTTCTTTGAAATGTATTGAATGAAAAATTTAGTACCTATCCAATTTCCCTAAAGCAGTACGTAAATAATTGATGAGTCTTAGGTTATTTTGGAAATTTAACAATATTACGTTTTTCAATATCCAGCTGAATTTCATGGTAATTACATTACCCTAGAAAAATTCTCACTGAGATTGGTGTCGGTAAGGGCAGTTTATTATATCCGCCGAAAAATATTCATGAATGAACTTTCGGCTATTAAAATCAGAAATCATCTATTACGTCATTACAGAATTATAAAAACGAAAGTGATCCTACATTTGGATCTGGAGGACTCCACAAGTAAATAATGATTTTTCTGAATTATATCCATCATATCAACAATCTCATGAACAGAAAAATAGAGAAAATAAATTAAAACAGGTAAACTGACATTATAGCAATGTAAGAATTTTTTTATTATAGAGGAAATTTTGGATGGTGATGAAATCAATGTGTGCGCCGTGTAGAGAAAGTGCACATAATCTCTTTCGATCCAAAACTTCAAAATTATTCTGACTACACCTGGTTTAACTAAATACAGATCCTTAACATTTTCAATTCTAAATTCAATAATGTATCGCACATGACAGTTTCATCTTGTATCAAATCAATTGCTTGGTTTGACATGTTAAATGAAAGGTGGAAATATTTTGAAAAATTCGTGATAACTGCCGAATTGAATCTGAAACGTATTGAAAGCGGAAATGAAACATCGTTGAATTCAGAAAGAAATGTTCTCCATAGAACTGTATTCTTCTAAACAGGGTTGTCTTTGAAAAAATTAAGTTGATTATGGTTGTTCGAGAACAAAACGTCAGATAGTGAAACTGATGTCATTACATGTAAGCATTTGAAAAGTTTTCGTGTAGAAATATTTTTATCTTGGTCCAGTTTCTACTATTCCCAAATGTTTCGAAAATCTGATATATTTTCAGTAATTTTATACTTCCATATAGATGGCCCTTCTGTTACATAGTTTTTCCGTTTAACTCTGTATATCTATTATCGTTTCAGATATCCCCTGGTGGAAAACTTCATCTTGGACTCACTGTATATTATAATAATTACAGACAATAAAGCAAAATACCTCGAAGAATTCCCGTGGCAAGTATCTATCCAGAAAATTCCCACTTTACGCATGTTTTTATCGACCAAAACATAGATGAATGATTTGAATTGTGAGTTTTGGTTTTCAGAAAAAAATATCAAACAAGATCATTTTCGTGAAAATTGGAAAATGGATGAGCCGATAAAATAGGTCTTGTTATATCACCCCCGATAAACATTGGATTGCAAAAAAGGAACAGAATCAATTATTAAACATTATTTTTATGTCTGCATATGTTTACAGTGCGTCTTTTTCTCCTCCTATTAACTTTTGAACAGTTCGACGTACAAACTTGGGATAAAAACCGTTTTCGATCGTATCTCATAGTGCTTTTTAAAATGAAATATTTGGTGATAGCTCGACAGATGACGCGAAGAGCCCAAAAACTTAAAAAGATCTAAATTGTGTGAAAACATTTTAACGAAATAGGTACCTGACCCCACACCATGCTATTTGAAATTTTTAAGTTGATGTGCCTCCCTACTCCCGCGCCATCTGTCTCCATGTCTTTTATTTCAAAAAGTAGTGTCGGTTTTTGTCCTATATTTGTGCGTTGAACTATTGAAAAGTTAACAGGGTAGGAGACTAAAAAAAGCCGCAGTAAGTAAGAGTTGGCACACGTGTCAAAATACGTGTGAAAAAATAGGAAACATTTGAAATTACCCGGTATCAATCAATCAAACCGACATTACTTCAGCGAAAAAGTCATAAACCGATAACATTTTAGATAATTGAATTGGTCTATAATTATATACAAGGATATTATGAGCTCCGAGATAAAATCATTTTCATGTAATATGACATGCGGCAAAAAATAGAACTAGGAAAGTACAATATGTTATAAATAATAATTCACTACCTTGAAATTCATTAATGGAATTTTTACAAGCTGATATTAATTATCATGGAGCTGTTAAGTTTGTTCTGGTTGCCTGAACTCGTAGAATCAGCGATGACCATATATGCAGAAGTTTAATTTTGGTTATAGTTAAAAAACATCGTTGTTTGCAAGGTAATCTATTATAGATTCTTGTGTTTACCTTTCGACTGAACTTCAGAATGGTTAATCCAGAACTTTTGTGGAATGGATAATTATAAATAATTAGATAATTACCCTAGCCAAATGATTCGGAATTATGTTAATAAAGCTGTCAAAAATATCAATATGCTCAATGACCCTGTCGCTCTTTCGGAATGCAACAAATCCTTAGTGTCGGGGTGAACGATAGTTGAAATGCTGCAGCAATTGATGAATGCTGTTGTTATGTATCATTACAATAATCAATTCCTGCTGAAAATGTCTCATATAGACTGATAAAAAAGTATATGAGAGAATTCAAATCTGTATAGAGCCATATTCGATATTCATCAGTATTGAAAAGACATTACAGATACATATTCCTTCAATTTCTAATGTGTTTTTAGACAAAACTGTTATCCGTTTCTCTCAGCGATTACAGGGGTGGATCCTGTTTGAAAATGAATGAGAACGTATGAGATTTTATCGCAGTAACTTGATTATTGAAAAAAACTCAATGATATTCTGCCAGGTCTGCGAGCTTGTTCCTGGCATTAATAATGCAATGGATTTCATAATTTTATATGCACATTCAGAAATAATAAAGTAATTTTCAAATTAGAAAAAAATATGAAAATTACAGTAATTGCACATTCAATTCTAACAGAAAACAAAAGGAGGTAGATCGAATAGATCTGTGCAGACAGTTCTAACACCATCTGTCCCTCGTCCGTATTATCACAACTCTGATCCTACCATGTCTATGTTATCTTTGGCCAGAAATACTATAAAATGAAGTTTAAAAAAAATACTCAGTGGAGTATATCTGGAGGCGAGAGCTCTAATAGGCTCCGCCTACCAGTATTTTTGCAATACCATTGGTCGACTTAAATGTTCGGCAATGGTATAAATTAAGGCTTATTTGGCTGTTTTAGTCAGTCATCCAGGAGCCGCCCGAGGGCTCGGACAATTCCCAGGAGAGAAGCCCTCACTTCTGGATGGCTCAGTAGTGTTATGTGCATAGTGTAAATAGTATTTCTGGTGTTCAGATATCTTCGGCCTGGCATGCGAATTAATGGAACCTCGTTGGTAGGCAACACCAACAAATCCAGAAAGAATTCGTATGTCAGACACGTTCCTGCTGGTTATTCCAAATAGATGAAGAGCTCCGGAGCTGCTGAGATTTTTGCGACGATGATGTACTTCGGATAGGTGGTGCTGAGCTAGCCGGAGGAGGTGTTTCCTACTATCCGAGTTTCCTACTATCCGAGTGCACGCATTTATTGACATCTGGCTATTTGCCTACTCTGATCCCGCCCCGTGAAACGTGGTCTAGTCCGCGCCATCTTACGAGTAGAGGAAGAAGCTCTCCGAGTAGCCGGTTAGAGATTCATTCATTTCATGCATTCAGATATTCAGAGCTCATGACTTGTGAAAGAACCATGCAGTTCATTCGAAAAGAAACTGTTTATCATCTGACATACGAAGGAAATAATAAGTATATAAATTCATTCCCGATGATCTAATGATGATGAAAAAAATTGATCATTTGCAATTCAATTTTGAAATATAGATCATTATTTGTAGACGTAGATAAAATAACCTAGGGTACATTATGATTCTTCTGATATGTTTTGAAAATCTTGAGCAATATGATAATAATACCTCATCGAATCGTATAGTCTCTTTGAACCACCACTGCCTAAACCAATCTCTTATACTCTGTATCCTTGTTTTCTTATCGACGCGACGCTTGTGAATTCTCAGTGATTTGATTTGTATGAAAACTTATAGGAATCGCATAAATTTTGATAAGGAATTCCTGATCCAAACTATCCTGATCTCACTGTTTCCACAAGATACCCAAATAAATTGGATACAGAATTTCTGATACAGATCTTCCAATACTGAATCCACTTTCTCCATACGATACCCAATAAGATTGGTAACTGTGAATTTATACACATTTCTTACTCGTAGACAAGCTTGTGAATGACCATATAATATCGTTGTGATTGAAAGTGGAATACCTCATAGAATCTTATAGTCTCCTCAAACATCCACTACCTGATACAAACTCGTATTCGGGTATACTTATAAATTACACCTACTTATAAATCCTCATACATCATATGTGCCATGGATTACGTACGTGTAGGTTAACTTTCCACGTAGATCCTTATGAATTCTCATAATTCGTATATATTTTTTCATGAGATTTCATGTGATATTTTTGGCAGGAATCCTTTTTCTCGACATATTCTGGTGTCTCGACTAAAAATGTTGAAGAATTTAGTGCATCGTGGGGCTAGTACTCAATGGATCCAAGGAGCGTGTGCTCTGAGTCGAAGACGACTTTCTTCTTGAGCTTTTTGAAACTTTTGCCGATTTACAGCAAGTCAACATCCAATAGATCCATTCCATTGCGACATAATAATATGTGGTTCCACTGTGCGGCGCAAGATGTTTTCTTTTCCATGTGTAATTTTTCCACAATCGCTTTATAAACAATTTAAGGTCACATCTTGCAAGATGCGCCGATTTAAGGTGAATCGTCGTATTCAAATTCTATGAATGGAATCTGGAAGTAGATAAATCTATAATTTGTATATTTGGGAAATGTGTTGAAAATGTCACTGAAAGTCGGGCGACTTCGGGTGCACTTTGAGCATTTAGAGTATCTTCCAGTGACATTTTCAACACATTTCCTACCTCTCAGGTGAAAATTCAAAATATACAAATTGTAGATATTGATCTATACTTCCAAATGCCGTTTGCAGAATTTGACTAAGATGATTTCCCTCAAATAGGTGCGTTCAGAAAGATTTCCCCTCAAATTGTTTATTACTCGATTGTGCAAAAACTACTCATCGGTCAGAAACCATCTTGCGCACAGTTAATCCACATGTTATTATCTATCAGCATCTGAAATATTGTTTGTCCAGCGTCAGATTTATAAAAATTATGAATTTTTCTAGGTTTTCCCGCATTTTCTCAGTGAAAATGCACTGATCTGGTCGTATAGGAAACCATTTTGTAGGTTTTACAAGCTCGGAAGTTGAGAAGCTCGGAGGTTGAGGAGCTCGTAAGTTGAGGAGCTCGGAAGTTGAGGAGCTCGGAAGTTGAGGAGCTCGGAAGTTGAGGAGCTCGGAAGTTGAGGAGCTCGGAAGTTGAGACGCTCGGAAGTTTAAGGGCCTAGAAGTTGTACAACTGATTGACTCTCGCGCTTCGCGCGAACACTTTGCGGAAAGCTCTTAAAGTTGAATGGCCTAGAAGTATAATTGAATACCAATAATATGAATACAACGACCTTAATGCCTTCAAAACTATAATTGGACACCAATAATATGAATACAACGACCTTAATGCCTTTGAAACTATAACTGTAATTTGAAACTATAACTGGACACCAATAATTTGAATACAACGACTAATGCGAAATTTGAGAAAAAATCCAAGAATATTTTTCAAGACATGACTGTCTTAAATAATTTCCCACAAAAATACGTGTTTTCAATACATCGATGTCTTGACTAATTTCCCACAAAGATACGTGTTTTCAATACATGACTGTCTTGACTAATTTCCCACAAAAATACGTGGTTTCAATACATGACTGTCTTGACTAATTTCCCACAAAAAAAAACGCGTTTTCAAAACATGACTCTCTCAAATAATTTCTCACAAAAATACGCGTTTTCAATACATGACTGTCTTGACTAATTTCCCACAAAAATAAGTGTTTTCAATACACGACTGTTTTGACTAATTTCCCACAAAATACGTGTTTTCAATACATGACTATCTTGACTAATTTCCCACAAAAAAACGCGTTTTCAAAACATGACTGTCTTAACTAATTTCCCACAAAAAAACGCGTTTTCAGTACATGACGGTCTTGACTAATTTCCCACAAAAATACGCGTTTTCAATACATGACTGTCTTCACTAATTTTCCCCAAAAATACGCGTTTTCAATACATGACTGTCTTGATTAATTTCCCACAGAAATACGCGTTTTCAATACATGACAGTCTTGAATAATTTTCCACAAAAATACGTTTTCAATACATGACAGTCTTGACTAATTTCCCACAAAAATACGCGTTTTCAATAAATGACTGTCTTGAATAATTTGCCACAAAAATTCGCTCCTGGGAAAATTCGAAGAAGGGATGGAGAAGTAAATATTCAAAAATCCTGGCGCTTCGCGCCCGGGAAAATTCGAAAGAGGGGAGGAAGAAGTAAATATTCAAAAATCCGGGTGCTTCGCACCCGGGAAAATTCGAAGGAGTGTGGGGGGAAGTAAATATCCAAAAATCCCAAAGTACAAAATATTTCGTTTTTGTGAGATATTTCCCAGGCTATTGATTTTAGGGAAAAATGTTTATACACTTTTTCTAGACATTTATGAGATGATCAAAAAAGATTCGTTGTTAAACTTCAAAATCTGTCGCCATCTTTGAGTTTTTGGTGATTGTTTAAAAGAAAATCAAATAGATTGTTTATTTTCCAAAATATGCAAAAATTGCGTAATAACTTTTTGTAGACATTATTGAGTTCAACAAAAATGTTGGTACACATTTTTTCGAAATTTCTTTCAGTTTTTGAGTTTTTGGTGTTTTTATGAAAAAATGTGAAATTAGTCCCAAATTTTTCCAAATACCATTTTTTTTTTCAAGATATGGAAAAATTTCATAAAAATTTTTTGTAGAATGTATCACGAACTATAAAACTGATCTGTACAATCTTCCTATGTCTCGTGTCGTTTTCGAGTTTTTGGTGTTTTTAGACAAAAAAAGGCCAATATTTCCAAGTCCATATCTCTATTGTTTGTCTAGATATGGAAAAACGATGTGAAAACTTTTCATAGGAAACTTTAAGTACAACAAAATTGTAGGTATACAACTTTTCGATATCTCGTTTGGTTTTCGAGATTTTGGCGAATATATAAAAAAAGTACAAATTTTCCACTTTTTTTTTAAATTCAATTATTTTTCCACTTTTTATCAGAGTTGCGAAAAAGCGGTATAGAGATATCGATGTGGTTTGTGAAGATCTACCAGAATAATTTTTAAGATTTTCATTTGTTTCATTAGTACGGTCAATATCTCGATTTTAATTTTTTTTAAATATTTCCTGCACTATTGATTTTACGGAAAAAAACATTGAAATACTTTTTGTAGGTTTCATAAATACGGCCAAAAAAGATATCTTGACAAATTGTGAAAAAATGAACCGTTTCTGAGATATTTCGTATTTTTCAAATTGCAATATTTTTTTTCAGTTTTCTCAAGTTTTCCCGGCTTTCTGATCATTTTTGTGAAAAAGTAAAAGTATAACGGTTTGTTTCTCTAGTCAAGTTCTAATCGCTCCATTTTGGAAATTCAGTTTGAATGAACGGTTTGGCGTATATGAATTTTTGAAAAAATGGACATGTTTCGGTAAGTTGTAGAAAAAAAATGTAAGCATTTTCCGATCCTGCTCAAAAACTATACACTTCTGTAGGGATTATTGGAGTATATCTTGGAGAAATATGGAGGGAAAAATCACTTCCTGAAGCTGTATCGAGAGAAGTACAAACGCCAAAAAAAAACGGAAAAACCTTGTAAAATTCTTCCGGATTTTCCGATCCCAAAAAAAAATTGAGAAATATTGTTTTTGAGTTATTAAAATGATTCAAATTTCAAAGTGATATCTCCAAGAGTTCGAAAAATATAACAGACAGAGCTACAGACAGACGGACAGACAGAAAACAAAATTTTTTTTCAACGGGGATCATTTTCGTAGAGGTAACTCTTCAAATAAAAAAGTTGATGTCCGTCTAGGAAGACCAATACAACTTCCTAAGATAATCGTAATAGTCGTTGTATAATAATTCTCTACAAGAGTTCTATTGACTGTAAAACGATTTCTCCAATACTTTGAGATATTCGCAAAAAAACACAAAAAAATTGGAATTTTGGTTCAATAAAATCCACAAAGAGATTTTGCTGGGGTGAAAACCGAGGTTTTCATTCACGAACTATCTTATAAAAAGTAGTATTAGACCAAAAGCCACCAATCTGAAACCCTCCCCCCCCCCGTGGGAATTTATGACTTATACTTTTTTTTGTTGGTACCTACCGGATGAAGAATTGAATTGTTTGCCTCTCTTAAATTACAGCATATTCCGGAAAATAAAGAAAAGCTGAAGAATAAAAAAAAATTGTTTTGTTTAAGTTTAATTTTACAAAAGGGTAGGAACATTAGTTACCATGTTTTTTTTATGAACTTATTTGGTATTCATTTAAGGTCTAATAATAAAAAAAAGTTAAAATATCTCAACAGCATATGATTTTATATCTTTTATAATCAACTGTCATTTTCTTCATCCTCGTATATTATGTAGTCTAAGTTTTGTACTTCTGGTTCATCTTCATCTTCAAATTCGTCTAGCTCGAAGGTTTCTGGAACGTCAAGCAGTTCGAGTGGCAACGGATCTCCTTTAATCCAATCGAATTTGAGTTCACCATTTTACAATTTCCACCCATGTCCCACTGGAGTTGGTGTGGAGGGTTTAGCTACATGTGCGTTATTCCATAAGTAACATTGGTAGTTGACACGTTTTATGTGGTTTTCTAATGACGTTTTGCATGGAGGAAGTAGACTTAAATCCATACCTTGATTGTTGGGCAGAGAAAATGCAGTTGTGGGAGAATACTTTTGTATTTAAAATTATTATTATTTATTTTTCCGGTATATGCTGTAATTCGCAAGTGGCAAACACCTAAAATCTTAAAGTACATGTCAATACAAACAAAAAAATGTATGTGTCGAAAATTCCCTCGGAGGGGGGGGTTTACAACAGCCTCCGCTCTATATAGGCCTTTTGCGTCTATTATTTTGCGTGAAAAGAGTCTCTTATTTTTATCTACAGCTTTGCCTATCAATGAAAACCGACTCCAATAGAGAGAACCGCAAGTTTCATTACATGATTACATGTGGGAATAATTCTTTGCGCAAGTACTCCCAAGTGTCGGTACTGACCCGACCACAGCACCTTTAACATTCTTTATTGTTCCCTCGTAAAATAACTCACTCTGACAGAGTACAACCTATATTTGTATACAAAAACCACAAATAAACAAAAAGATGTATCTGAGGCACGTTTTCTCCACGAACCCATTACGACACCCCTAAATTAAATTTCGTGGTCCATTAATCAAGCGAGCTGGTTCAGTGGTCGACAGGGCTCTTAATAAATATGGTAATATCATAGAAGCACGCACGCGATACGCATATCTACGCACTTTAAGTCTTTTTCATGGCCTACTGGACGATGACGTGTTTGATAACAGTTCATATCTTCCTGATCTGATGTAGAGTGAATCAAAGTGAAAGGAGTTTGTATCATAAATTGTTGCAGCTTCCTCTGTCATCTAGCGAGGAAAGTGAAATGAATCTTCAATGTTTTCATTTGATTACTCAACACCTATAATTCCTAAAAATTGCACAGAGAAAATAATGCAGCAGGTTCATGCACACAGTTGTTTAGATATTCTACACAATTGTCTATTCTGTCATCATACGCGTTTTGTAAAATTCATTAAATATTTGTGCAAGTCAATTTATGTACTATTCATGCACTTCCACATTGCCTAAAAATACACAAAAATATGCACATAACACAACTTATATGGAAAACATCTACAACGCATTGAACTCATCTTACACCCGTTGTGCACTTTCTATTTGATATGCACAAATTGTATACTATTTCAACGCAATTGTGTAATTTGCCACAACTTGACCAAGGCGTCGTCTCACCCTACTAAATACGCATGCGCCTGTCACCTGTCCAAATACTCCGAATGTTTGATTGTTTTATGCTGATCGGAGGACGAAGCTGGTTAAGTGAACTCACCTATTATTTATTATTTGCTCATGTGAATGTGGTTTTGTGTCAAATGGAATTGTTAGAATATCTGCAAACTGATGCCAATATTTTAAGGTTAGTATTGCTATTATTTTTTGTCATAACATGAAACCTACAACCTGATTCACTTTTATCATTTGTAACTGTTTCAAAGTAGCATCCTCGTACCTATTTCCTACTTGAATAGATAAAGTTCGACACGAAGATTACTTCAAACTTTACTATTATTCAACGTGTTCCAAAATAACAAAACGTATGGTTCATTTCTGTTCTGTTAGTTATTTTGTGTTTCTGTTATTTTATTTGTAATGAGAGTTTATAGTTAAGTTATTTTTATTATTAGTTCTTTGTGATGAAATAAATGTTATTTGAATGACATTAAATTTTATTTCAACCTTCTGGAAAATAAAGATCATAATTTCTGAACAGAATAAGATATGAAGAAGCGAGCAGATTGAAACTGATTCTTATCTTATTCCGTTTGGATGTTGTGTGCCTTAAAATTATAAAAATGGTACCTATAAAATTTTGCCCTGCTTTGTACACAAATATGTACAGTACACCTACACAATTCATGTATGCGGAGTACACAAATTTGTGAAATTTTTTGCAATCTATATTTAAAATACATACACAATTTGTACAAACTAGGTACACAAATTGTTGCGATTCATTACAATTTTGCATAAACATTACATTAATTTACATTAATTTTGTATATTTTGTGTATACCACAAGTAATAATGCACAAAGAACAATAGAACATAAGTTGTGTTTATTTTTTAAGCAAAACAATTAGTTTTCATTCATTCCTTGTATACGGTAAGTACATAATATTGGTTGATAAAATTTAACAATACTATTCAGAATAATACAACACTGAAGTGTATCGTTTGTACACAATATCTCTAATACAATCTTATGGAAGAAAAATGAACAAATTGGTGCTGTCAACTTTTTAGAAACAAATTGTGCTAATTGTGATTGTGATTGTGTGATTTGTGTAGAAAACATACATTTATTTCTCTCTGTGTGAAAAAAGATATTGAGACGAAGAGTTTACCGCGAAGAGAAGCATTTTTACCAATATTATCGTAAATATGCCTCAATAAGCACCTCAATTATAGGATAATGCAAAATCCATATGAAATCCATATTAGTGGGAATCATACCACTAATAAATGTATGTACACTCAAATTTCAAATCCTAATTTTGACCAGTGCATTTCTGAGAAATAAAAATTAACACCATAAGACCTACTGAAAGAAGAGCAGAATATTGTTCGAATGACGGAAAATTTCAATTGGAGTCGCAAAAATGGAGGAAAAAAGAATGGAACGGGGTGAACTTTGAAGGGTTGAAAGTGATATGTCATGGTTTTTCGCGATTGACATTATTATGTCGAAAAGTACTCTTTTATTACTGTCGAAACCTATACAAAATGGATTTTTGTACTACCGGATCGGTTCATTTTCCACTAATAAAATCCGGGAAAACTCGAAAAAGAAACCAATTTTCCAAAATTTTTAATTTTTATAAATCTGAAGCTAGACGAACAATATTGCGGAAACTGATAGATAATGATATGTGATTCAACTGTGCGCAAGATGATTTCTGTCCGATATGTAGTTTTTGCACAATCGCTTTATATTATAAACATGTCAAGGGCACATCTTGCAATATGCGCCGATTCAAGGGAAATTGTCGTATTCAAATTCTGTAAACGGCATCTGAAAGTGGAGATCAATATCAACAATTTGTATATATTTTGGATTTTGTGCGAAAAGAACCTTTAATTTTTATCTACAACTTTCCCTAATGGAGGAGTAATAAAATTAATACAAAATCCTGCTATATTGTTTTCAATTTGCCTTGACTTGTTTACTTTTTCTTTTAACCAAAGCTATTTCCAATCAGGTAGCAACTCACGAAAGCTGACAGATGGGTTTTCATGCTTCGTTCTATAAGTCTTAGTCAGAAAATCCAATCCAACAGTACCTATTTAGAAAGATTGAAAAAAAATATTACCACATGACATTCAAATTTGGCAATAGAAACTAGAAAAAAAATTTCTTGAACAAAATATAGTAAGACCGTACTATAGATGTCAAAACAGAAAGGAAATGATAAATGTTAGAAGGTTAACAAAAGTTGAACAAAATGAAAAAAGTAATTTGGTAATTCAAGCTTTAATAAAGATCAGATCAGACCAAATAAACATTAAAAATATCAATTATCAGTATTATCACAAGAAATTTCACAAATTATGAAAGTGAAATATTTAGAAATAAGTAGATATAAAGCTTCAGTAACAACAATCAAGGAGTGCGGGAGTGAGTGAAAAAGGTTTAGTAACTAAGGGTTAAGAGAAAGGAATCAACAAGAAACATTTTGAAGCGTCATTTTAGAAAATTTGGATGAATAGAAAGTAAGTACTTACCTATATCGGGCTTTTTCTCGAAATAAAAGAAAGGTGATGTTACTCACGTAGTTTTATCTCCTGAACACGAATCTGACTATATTTCGTGGGGGTCTCTTGACCTTTTGAATCTTGAAAATCGACCATTTTCAAACTTGAGTTTCTCAGCGCCTCCTTTTTGTTGACACTCTATTGAGACGCTAATCAAGTTATATTCCACAATTACAAGCACCAAAACCAAACGTTTTACACAAAAAAACAACCTTCTTATAAAGTCTACACAACCCTTCCAACACCTCTAGCCCTTTCGCTCACCGTGTCCCCAAATAAGGACAACCTATTCAAACATTATTTATGTTGAACTCTGTTTTCACTGCAATCTTCTATCGCACTCTAATCAGGATAGTATACTTTTTCAAAAGAACACATGTGCAGCCATCTGTAGAATATAGTAAGAAGGTGAAATTCAAATGGAATAAGCGTTTCTAGAAGTCTGCGTATATGACCGTGTAGAGCTTTGTTCTGTAATCCTTCTTGGTGACAGTCGAATAGTGGCAACTGTCAAATAAAGTCTATTGTAGAGAAAACTTGTTGAATTTCGGTTAATAATTAGTGTATCATTCGTTTTTCGTATATTTTAAACTATAAGATTTTTATAGTGTGGTGTACTGTTTTGTGGACATTGTGAGTCAACGGTAAAATCAACGCAACCTTTTTATATATCACTAAGATATATTTCAGTGCATAAAAAATAGCCAGGAGACCTCTCACTGACGAGGAGCTATTGCAAATAATTGAACGAAGTTTATCAGATATCGAATGTATGAGTGATGACGGTGATGATGTACGGGAAAAACAAGAATACTTTGTAGCAAGTGCAATGTTTATTTATGTTTGTCGGAAAAAACTGTTTCATTGATTATCATGTGATTGTGAACACTTGTTAATAAAATATCATTATAATAATGTGATAAACTCTCATTTCATATAATAGGGTTCATAGAATTTTTACGCCGTTGACTCACACTGTCCTCATTTGGGGACATGCCCTAGGGCACAAAAGAACATTTTGAATATATGTATATCAAAAAATTGCAAAAAAATCATAGATAATGCAGAAAAATATTCAGATTTTTATCTTCAAAATTCATAATTCGTGAGCGATAGGGCTAGAATGAACGCCAATGGTGAGTGAGGTTAAGTATAGTGTAATATAATTAAGAAGGTTAATTTTTTCGTAAAACGTTTGGTTTTGGTGCTTGTAATTGTGAAATAAGAGTTGGGAATAAAAAAAGTGTCGACAAAAAGCTTTCTAGAATTTACTTGCAGCTCGTAATTTATTGACTCGCATTGTTCTGATGCGGAACCATGTTTCTCATAAATAATGATATGAAGGTTAGGTACTATGGATATGTCAAGTAATTCAGACAAATTCCAAACTTTTATCTAACGAATATCTTTCATATGATAGATGAACTTTGAATATGATTTACGCAGAAATCCTTGAAAAAATCTAATTTCGATTGTTGCTGTCAAAAACAGTCACCGTTTCTCTATCAAGTAAATCTATTCGATTGTTATATTTTTTCTCAACCACATTTGGATCTGTACTGCACTCGGCACTCACGATTTCTTAATAACGGTATAATATGCTTAGTTTGGTAGTCTGTGGTATGAATCGACCTGTTAGTAACAAATTGACTATTGTTTTCCAGTACTCTGATCGTATATTATGTCAACGTGGTAGCAGGAATAATAATAACATCGTTCTCGATAAATACTGAAAGGACAGTGAAAGGAATGTATTGCTAAATTCAATCAATTCTTGAAATCATTGTCAACTAACTGACAATTAACATTTCAATAGTGAAATCACATGGGACCGGAGCGATAGTAGGCAAATCAACGAATGGAAAAAATCTAAAAGAATGTGGTAGGTTATCAATTTTTCCGGAATTATGGATAAATTATTCTTGGTTCGTGTTTATCTATGCGCCATGGCCAGTTTTTACAGTTTCAATCTTCATCTTACCAAACTTTTCTGCTGACCTCATGTACTCTTTCATTGGTCTCGTGGACTGTATCGCTAAGTTCCTACAGTTCGTCGTTTTTGTTGTTTAATACAGTATTTGTGAATTCCCAACAGTTTCCACTGAACTTACAATTCATCGACACGAATATATTTTGTATGTAAGCCCCTTTAGTTATTTCTAGCTGTTTCTGATTTACTGAATTCTGAAATTATTTCATTGATTATTTTCACTGATATATAAATTCCTTTGTACCGTACTAACACAAGGGTCATGTTCTTGTAATTTTTATTATAATCACCGTGTATGAATGATTTACTTTTGTTATTTTTATTGACTAAAAAATTGAATTTTGACAAAACTTTGTATTTTGAAGTTGAATAAAAAAAATACTTTCAAAGGTAATTTTTCTCAGTTTATTTGACTTTAAACTAGAGGAAATCCCATTAGGACTGACTAGTCCGTACATTGGTCCTTCGAGCAAAAACGTTGGTAAAAGCATGTCCATCCCAAGAAGGAGTGAACGAATAACCAAAGGAATCCCCCCCGTTTGAAAGAAAGAGCAAGGGATACAGTACAACCGCTTCTTGTTGCGCCAGAGAACGTGAAAAACATCATGGAAACCCTGAAAATAAGATAAGATAAGATAAGATCTTTATTTTCCAATAGACAACACTACATTTGGACGACCTAAATTCATAATTTCGAATTTAGTAGATAATGTTCGGCGAGCCCCTCCTCCAAATGAAGGAAGATTTGATACATATCTACCTTTTTCTAATGTAATCGAAAATTTGGTGACGACTATGGAACTTTTCAATAATACGGGACATATGACTAACCCAAAAAAATTACCTTTTAATGCCTTTTTTTTATTCAACTTCAAAATACAAAGTTTTGTCAAAATTTAATTTTTTAGACAATAAAAATAACAAAAGTAAATCATTCATACACGGTGAGTATAATAAAAATAACAAGAACATTCTCCCCCTCGTGATGACATTACAACAAGACTCTTCTTCTTCTTTTTTTTCAGGTTCCGTTGCTGCTGAGTAACAAATTTTGGCGACTGGACGTTTATATATTCCTAATTTTGTCTTCACTTCAACAACTCGACATTTTTTATCTTTCCCCATGTATACCTTTTGTATCTTCCCAAGAGGCTACATGTTCCTTCGAAGTGTGTCATCCATAGCAAGTACAATGTCGTTCACTGAGATACAGTCTCTATCAGCATACCATTTCGTTTGTCTGTTCAGGTTGAGTAAATATTCTTTTTTCCATCGTCTCCAAAAAATATCTGCTAAAGCCTGTGACGCCCTCCATTGATTCCTCAAGTTCACTTCGGATTCTTCGAACTTTCCTGTAGGTGGTGCAGCTCCATTGGAACAGTTCAGTAAGAAATGATTGGGTGTGAGACTTTCAGGATCTGTAGAGTCGCTGGATACGTAAGAGAGTGGTCTACTATTTACCATATTTTCTGCTTCAGCTATTAGTGTTTTCAATACTTCTTCTCTTGGATCTTTCTCTCAAAGTCACTTTCAAAACATTTTTTACCTATTTTACCAACCTCTTCCAACTCCCTCCCATATGCGGGGAGGCTGGTGGAATGAATCTACACTGTATGCCTTTGAGGGACAGAAATTCAAAAATTTTCTCTGAATCTAGGTCCTGGGCGGCTTTCCTCAATTCACGATCAGCAGAGTGCAAATTTGTTCCGTTATCGGAGTGTATCTCCCTGGGACATCCTCGACGACTTACAAATCTTCTTATCGCCATGATAGCAGAGTCGGTATTGAGTGAATTTGCTATTTCTAAGTGGATGGCTCTCACACTCATGCAAGTAAACAAAACGATATGGCGTTTTTCATGACGTCTGCAAACTGTTACTGATAAAGGTCCAAAATAATCCATTCCGGTCACAGTAAATGGTCTCACAAAGCTCTGGACTTTCTGGAAGCTGTCCCATTTCCGGAACAAGTGGTTGGGAATTCCTTTTTTACAGAAGAAACATTCATTTCTACATTTTCGAACGGCGTTTCTCAATTTCATAATCCAAAATTGTTGACGAATCTCGTTCATAATGAGTTCTTGATCCTGATGTCAAAATCTAGCATGATAATTTTCAATCAACAGTTTCGTGAAGCGTTGTTTTGGATCTAGAATTGCAGGATGTTTTTGATAAAAATTCAGGTCTTCAGATTGTTCAAGTCTTCCTTTGGTTCTGAGAATACTGCGTTTGTCAAGAAACAGTATAAATGTATAAAGTCTACTTGATTTTCGTAAAGATTTCTTGTTCATCAAATCTGAAATTTCTTGAGGAAATGCATCCTCGAATGTGTACAATTAAACGAAATAAGATAGAAATCAAACAAAAACAATTGACATTCAAAACACCAAAAAAAATGCAAAATCGAGAAACAAACCTATGGTAAAAATTCATTTCAATGAGATCTGGGGATCTAGCAGGCCATCGTCACAATTTCTTCTGAGCACTCCCAAAACAAAAACAATAAAAAAAATTTGCTTTGCTAAAATTCATTTTAGCTACAAAAGATTGTACGCTCCATTGATAACACAGTATTTGTAAAACCAAAATAATGCACATGCAAAATACTCATTTCATAATCGTGACGAAAGTAATATTTTTCTATGGTTAGCAGATGGTCAATATTGGAGGGGTGAATGGTCGCTAAAAATTTCATTAAAGAAAGCAAGAGAAAAATCTACAGGATCGAGGATTTCTCTCAGTTCGTGCTGTATTTTCAGCGAAAGGCGCTATTGACAGTTTGCCTTGTTTTTTTTAATCATCTTCCTAGCTTTCATGAAGAACTCGAGCAGTCGGTTTTTGACCCCTATTGCCTCACCCTGCATATTGTTTCGGTGTCTTTCTCATTTTCCGTTTTTTTTACTTCGTTTCTTGTTTAGTATCCAAGTTCAGAACGATATCAAAATCGATATAACAATGAAGAAAACCTCATGTAGGACAAGTTTCGGCATATCATATAGATTTCATCAGTCTTCTTGACCTAACTCGAATACCATCATAGATATCCATCGAACAGGCCTCCATATAAGAACTAAAGTATTGATCGAGACATGACAACATCAGGAGAAAGGTAAGTGCTTAATATATTCAATTTAACCGGAGGCTCATTGAACAATATATTATTTGATTGTTATCTCAATAGATATTGCTAATGTTATATCTTACATTAACGTTCCAAGCAAATTTACCAAATATTAAAGATAACTTTTTTGTTCTTGCTTGTAATTTTTTCATTGAATCCCGTCATTTAGTTTTTTTTTATGGCGTTTTGGTTGCGTCTAGCTGCAATCGTCATACTTAACCTTCAAGAACTGGCGCGCGGACTGCCGGTCCGCAGATGTTTTTAATTGTCGTTTACCCCGAAAACCATTACCCTTCGAATCGGTGCGTTTCAGTATTCTTCAAGCATTGGACAATCAGTCTATAACGAGAGTTTGAAGTGCGTGGATGTTATTGTTTTTGAGTTATATAAGACTGCGGAGTGAGAGTCCGACGCCAGTTCCCGATCCCATTTTTGACCTGCATCATTTTTTCTTTCTTTGGCACATTTGAAGGTGAGCAACTATTTTTTTGTATATCATCACATACTATTGTTGTGTTCTATGGGTTACATAATGCAGGGTAATTTCCAGATGGCTTTATATGAACGCGCAAATCAAACCACTCTACCGAGGACTATAAGGGCAAGAATAAGAGAAATCATTGTAATGGAGGATGCTGTAGTACCTGCGGATAATCCCCAAAATGCACGAGGTCGCTGCTATCTTTGTGACAGGAAGAAAAATCGGCCGACGAGGTACACATGCATAGAATGCCGTCAGTTCCACTGCCTGGAACATTTGAAGTTTATATGTTTGGAATGTCATCGCAGATGATTTTATGTAGTATTATCTATATATACATATATAAACCTATTTATAATTACTTATAATATTATGTTCTTGTTGTGAATACTTTTATTTTGTGTTTTTCTAGAAGTAAGATTATAGATACATGTAGGATGTTAGCATGTATGTATGTATTAAAAATATTGCCAAAATTATGTTTTCGATTTGTTATTTTGCTTGTAAAATAAATATTATTCAAATATTTTAATATAAATAAGCAAGAATAAATACATAGAAGTAAGTAATTGCCATATATCTGGTATGCGGACTCACAGTCCCACGCCAGTCCTGGAACACAAAAAATTCACGCCAGTTCCGGAAGGTTAAACAACTGAAGATATAAGCAACTAAGACGTACTGTTAGGACGAGAGCGATTCAGTTTTAGTACTATCAGTGGCGGCGATAAGGATTCGGGGTCCCATCGCCAAATTTTGTTCGGATATTCATACATGTGGCAATAAAATCTGGAAATACCAGATTCAATGGAATCTAATTCCATATAATAATACACAATATATTCATTTATTATATTACATTATTTATATTAAAGTATTTTCCAAAGAAAAAAAATTATAAGAAGTGTAAATTTTTCTTAGAAATTTGCGATATTTCGGTACAGCTAAATATGAAACAAAAAATGCAGATTTCACATGTTTCTCATGTGGGCTTGTTATTAACTCAGAAATCCCTTTCTTGTCAACGTCCCCCGACAGATTTGATACCAGTAACAATATCTACCATTTGTTGGAAATAAAAACAATTGTATCTAGAGGATTGTAAAAAAATACTGTAAAACAATGTGTGGGACAGGGGTATTTCATGACAACAGTAAGGGAGTTTTAGCTTTAAAAAAACATCAATTATTTTCAAATTCCAAGGCAATTAGCTCTAACGGGATTACATTAACGTGGGCTGGGATTTGGATCCTGTCCCAGGTTCAACAAGATTCTGTTTCGAATATTTCAAATCCAATAATGAGCTTTATGCAGTCAGCGTTCGCTGTGGTTTTGGAGTCGAACTACTACATACTTTGGCCAGAGGTTGACAATGTATTATTGTTAGTAGAATTCTTCTGGACTTCCATTGTCTAGAAACAAAGAAAATAAATTCTATGCATGTGTTTGAGTCACGACGTTTCAACAGTTGACATCTACTGTCGTTATCAAGTGTGTGAATGCGACAATATATCTCGGATACTTATTATATAGCCTGCAACTGATGTACCTGCTATAAAGGTAATTATCATCTTCGTGGGGTCTCTCTCAGGTCATCAATGTTAATTAATGTGATACAAAGACCTTTTTTGGTGAGTGTTTTTATTGATGACCGATTTTGATAGGTCATGACACGGAGTTTTTATTGAAATCTCAATCGATCTAGCTGAGTGATAAGTGGCTTCACACATTCGGAATCTCTAAGCTCGGCTGACTGAACACGTCATTATTCTGAATATAAGCCGACTCTATAAACTTTCTCTTATACCAATGCTGTTCTTTGAGGATGACTTCGGCTTCCGACCATGCGATGCTGTGCTGATTAGTCCATACGTGATCTGCTATTCCCGACTTCGCTGTCTCTCCTCGCTGAGTATTTCTCTTGTGTTCACCGATTCTCACATTTAGTGGCCTCTCAGTTTCTCCAACATAAGCCATTCCACATTCACAAGGAACACGGTAAATGCAGTTTTTGGAGTCACTATTTTCGTTGGGTGGTCTCGTTTTTGTTAGTTGGCTACGAATGGTATTACTTGATCGGAGGCAAGTTCGGATGTTGTATCTTGGTCCAATTCACCTCATCTTATACGATAAACCTCTCACATAAGGAAGACATAGGGTAGGCTGTGTTGGTTCATCTGATTTCTCGGTGTTGCCTCTTCTGCGGTTAAGGGCCGCTGTTATATGTTTGTCGGAGTACCCATTCCGTCGCAGATCTTTCTTGATGTTGTTCAATTCGTTGGTCAGACTCTCATCGGTGTTACAGAGGCTGTAGGCCCGGTCAATCAACGAGCGGATAATTCCTCTCTTCGTCGCTCCATGATAGTTCGACTCAAAATTTAGGTATTGTCCGGTGTCAGTTGGTTTTCTGTACACTGATGTTTGAAACTTGCCATTCGTTCTTTGGACTTTCACATCAAGAAAGGGTAACCCCTCCTGGGTCTCCTTTTACATTGTGAAATTTATGGACGGTCTAATGTTGTTTAGGAGCCGCAGAAAGGCCTCGAGTTCTTCGTCTCCGTGGTTCCATATGACAAAGGTATCATCAACGTATCTTAGCCACATCATTGGTTTCTTGTCGGCTTTATCAGAAAGGCCTCGAACCATTCCATATATATATTTGCTATGACAGGTGACAGTGAGGATCCCATCGGTAGTCCATCCTCCTGAGCAAAAAAACGGTCTTTTTCCTGAAAGTAACAGTTCCGAAGGCAACATTCCAGTAGTTCCATAATATCAGTTACTGGTAGGCTCGTCCTGTTCTTCAATGCTTGTAGTTTTTCGCGAATAACCTGTAAAGAATCTTCAACCGGAACGTTGGTATATAGACCTTGTTAGGAGTTTTCATTCAATTGATTCCAACTCTTCAAATGACGTGATGTTATAGTTTTGTCGGTTTTTCTACAGCTGTAAAAGCAGATGCACCACCGAATCAATTTAAGCAGCCCCGGAGCTCCGATATATATTTTTTCATTATTCCTTTGTTATTGCTGTATTCAATATTTTAATAATTTTTTTTTACTTTGGTCCCAAATACTGATTTTTTTCAACTGAACTCAATTTTTTTCCAGTTTTCAGTATTTTACTACTTCATAGATCATGTGATCCATGATTAGAAAAATGTGTGAACTCAGGGCAATCATAAATGTATCGATGTTTCTCTAAAAAATTTTTCATTATATTTCAACTTGCAGTTTCAGATAATCAAAATAGTAAACAAATTGTTGAGGTTGACAGATAACAATTATAATTTACTTAAATTTAAAAACAAAATATATCACCAAACTGAAAGCGAAAAAACGATCACCAGAATCCTGTGGAAAAATGTCAATTACGGTGGGAATCGAAACAGCGAAGCTGAGAGAAATTGACCATATTTCACCTGAAAAAGATGAGGGATTTGTTGTTATGCGGTTGGCACCATTTGCTGTCGATTTCAAGTCACCTGTCAATGTCAAATGTTTGTTATTAAAATTATAAATTTGAAAATAAATCAAGTATTCAAAATAATTCACATTCATCAAGGCCTGCTGGATATTCAGAAAGCATTCGCATTCGACTCTGTCTTGACAGACAGTTTTGTCATGAAGATGCAGGCATGCCTTTATACATGGTAAAATTACTTTACTCGTACCTGGTACAGGGTTAAGGTCAATGGAACCAGCTCCGCAATGAGGCCGGCCGGGGCAGGTGTGCCACAGGGGTCGAGCTTGTCTCCACTCTTGTATTCGCTATATTCGCATGACTTCCCGTATGGTGCCACCAACACGGCTGTCTATGTTGATGACACTGCAATCTATGTTCACTCACACTCTACATGGCAGCCGCCAGGATGGCAAAAGTACATATTGAAAGGCTAGTCATGCCGTATCTAGATATAACAAGATAGTGTTGAATCCTGATGAAACAGAGCTTATAAATTTCTCAAAGAAACGTTTCTGGGAGCTGGCTTACTCTCCATAAACATGTCAGTTTGGCAATTCAGTGAGCTGCAGCAGCGATAAAAAGGACCTATCTTTTGATAGCAAGGGATTCCAAGCTGGCAATGGAGAGTAAGCTACTCTTATATAAACAGGTTATTATGCCAGCAATGACCTATGCCTGTCCAGTGTTCTGCAGCCTCCCCAAAACTCAAATAGTGGGACTGGAGAGGATGCAAAAAAAGTGCTTCGTATCGTCACAAACAGTGATAGATGCTTTCGGCTGGACGTATTGCGCGAACTGAACGATATTAACACAGTAGAAGATCACATAAAAAATCTTGCTGACAAATTCTATCAGTACTTCATTCTTGGAATTCCTTTTACCAGGAACATCATGACAGTAAGAGCCCACCATAACGTGCGACGAAAGCACAGTGGGTACATATACCAGGCATTGAATCTTTTCCATGAAATTCCATAACACCATAAGATGACTCCTTATACCTAAGGACAGTAACACCAAGGCATAATGTCTAATCCAGTTTTTTCGCTGCTTTTCCGGGAATCAACTGAAAACTTTGATAAGGAAAATTTGATGATTTGATGTCGAACAGAGAATATATCAAATCCACCCGTATAACATGGAGGAGACGGGTTTTAGACCAACAGTCTACGACTAAAGCCACCTACTAGCATAAACCTACAAACATCGTAGGGCTGCCCTAGGGCAGTAGTGAGCGGTCTGCCAGACCTTTGGATATCCCAAACGGTCAGGAATAGACCTAACACATGCAGTCTATACTCCCTCCCTTTGCCCACCCTGCAGTACTGTGATAGTATTAGCCTGTTTTATTTATTTATATGTAGTAAATTAATAAATATTTTTTGACATTCATCAAGTTAATCTCAATTTATAAACTCCGCTGCCGTAGCTACAGCTGACGCAGCTGTTGCAGATGCAGTTGTGGAAAAAAAAATTATAAACTTGCGGTCCGCTGCACCAATTATATGAGTAAATAATTCCAAAAGAGTAAAAAACAACCCTACATCCATAGTTTTGTCACTCGCCTAGACTAACCTAATAAATCAAAAACCAGAAATTACTGTAGCTGCCAAAGATGAAAGTTGGTTATTTTCCTGCGGCAACGGGTCGCTGCGGAGTTTATAAGCTGCATCAACTGTAACTACGTCACCGGAGATTATAAATTGAGCTTAACTACGGCAGCGGAGTTTATAAATTGAGATTTATTCTTCTTAAATTTGGCTGTTTTATAGTGAATAATTAGTGCTCCGTTACTTTTTGTTGAACACTTTGCCCTTGGATGTCTTAGGGACCATTTGGGAAGCATCATTAATTTTATAAATCAATGAAACAAATAAACAATAAAAGTAACGGAACGATCGATGCTTATACACTATCAAACACCTCTAACACAGCTTAGATAAATACAAAGCTGTGCCTCTAATCTAACAAGAATATACCAAAGAGTATCTACAATACTGAACATTGTAGATATTCTTTGAATATACGAGGCTTGTTTGGTAAGTCCGTGACTTTTTAAATTTCCCGCGCAGTAACTTTAAATGCAACACTGCTGCTGTCAACCACCATCTTTCAATAGACTACTGTCAAATTTTGAGCAAGCTGCGACATTTGGTTTGTGTTTAACAGCAATTAGAAGCAGACAACCTCGTGAATTTTAACAAAAATGGAAAAAAGTGAATTTCGTGTGTTGATTAAGCATTATTTTTTGCGTAAAAAAACCATAACTGAAACCAAGGAAAGACTTGATAAATACTATGGGAACTCTGCACCATCAATTTCAATGGTTAAGAAGTGGTTTACTGAGTTCCGTTGTGGTCGTACCAGCACAAGTGACGCCGTACGTTCAGGTCGCCCAAAAGAGGTCATCACGCCAGAAATCGTCGATAAAATCCATGGAATGATATTGGACGATCGGAGAATAAAAGTACGTGAGGTAGCTGAGGCTGTAGGCATCTCAACTGAGCGAGTACATCACATTTTACATGAATATTTGGACATGAAGAAGCTATCCGCGAGATGGGTGCCGCGATTGCTCACACTCGACCACAAGCGCAACCGTGTGACCACTTCAAAGGAGTGTTTGGCAAAGTTCAATCGCAATCCGGGCGAGTTTTTACGCCGTTATATAACCGTAGACGAAACATGGAACCATCACAATACCCCAGAGACCAAGGAACAATCAAAACAGTGGGTGTCAACTGGTGAACGTGCACCAAAGAAGGCTAAGGTGCGTCTGTCAGCCAACAAGGTTATGGCCACAGTTTTTTGGGATGCACGCGGTGTCATTCATATAGATTACTTAGAGAAGGGTAGAACGATCAACGGCGAATATTATTCAGAGCTTTTAGACAGATTCGATATTGATTTGAGGCAAAAACGACCACATTTAGCGAAAAAAAAAGTGCTGCTTCATCAAGACAATGCACGAGTGCACACGTGTGTAGTCACTATGGCAAAAATTCATAAATTGGGCTACAAACTACTACCCCATCCAGCATATTCTCCAGATTTAGCCCCTTGCGACTATTTTCTTTTCCCAAACCTGAAGAAATGGCTGGGTGGTAAGAGATTTGGGTCGAATGAAGAGGTTATAACCGAAACAAACGCCTATTTTGAGGGCCTTGAGAAAACCTATTATTTGGAAGGAATAAAAAAACTGGAAAAACGCTGGACTAAATGTATTGATCTAAAAGGAGATTATGTTGAAAAATAAAACGCTTATTTGCCAATTTTTTTTTTCTTTATTCAAATAGTCACGGAGTTACCAAACAGCCCTCGTATCTTGAAAATTGAGAACTACTCCATTTATTTTCAAATATTTGACAAGTGGCATTGACAGGTGACTTGAAAATCTTGAAATTGACAGCAAGTGGCGCCAACTGCTTAACTACAAATCCCTCATCTTTTTAGGTGAAATATGGTCAATTACCGAGTATCGACTACTCGAACACCACAGACGAAAAAGTGTGCTAACGAAGTCTGGTGGACGCAACACACGCACGCGATTGCATTAACGCACTTTCGCATCGGCCTACTCATGTCTTGGTAAACGGACAACCGGCGTTGGTTCTTTATTTCCTATTAGAAGCTAGGAAATCATAGCGTGACGGCAGCACGTGTGGCCAATTACGCGTCTAATCTACCGTGCTAGTCGTTATTTCATCAAATGGAAAGAATAACGATGAACGCTACGACAAAAACTTGACAAATAAACGCATTCTAATCGTCAAAAATTAAGTTGAGAAAATCATCCAAAGATGTTCCGTAAGGCTCAGTTTTTGGGCCATTCAAAGACTACTCTCAGAGTGCATGATTTTCTACTGCGAAAATGTTAGATTATTCCACGTCACTTATGAATAACTAGAATTTTTAAAATTTTCACTATCGTAGATGGAAGGAGTATACAAGGTGGGTCACGGTCGATGGTACCTTAGACGTTTACGGAGAACGGGACATAGGATCATTATGAAAATTTGGTTTCTCAAGTAGTTGCTCTTGGTCTATCGATCTAAAATATTTTCAGCAATGCAGCATTGCCGTTTATACCAGAAAGTAGCAGCATCTTTGTTATTTCAAATGGGTCACCCTATATATTACCGCATTTTTGAACTTGTCATTCCTTTCTGATCATTTCTGCCCCATACTCCCCTATACCTATTTGTAACGGTTTTTGAGATATTGGTTATTTTTCATATTTTTTATCCAAAACATAGCTCGAATTGAATGTTTATTTCTGCGGTATTTGGATTCTTAGGAAGTTACAATTTTGTGTTTAGTTCATCAAGATCATTTACATTGATTCTGTATAGTGAAGTTTGTTCTGCGTTATACAGGGTCGTTCAAAATTCATGATCTTACTGCTAGATACGAAAAAGGTTGAAAGTGCATTTTTTTAAATGGAACACTTTGTATGTTATGAAATATCCTGAAAGATGACTAAATTCCCTTCGAATTGATATATCATATTCTTATACCTAAATAGCCAGAATTCCGAGATAGTAGCAATTTTCACTTGTTATTTCCCAAGTGCTTGAATTATTGCCGGAAATTTTTTGAGTACATGAATTTTTTGAAAATAATTTTCTTTGAAAACTCATATACAAGATAAATTCACGGCAATAAATTCAAGCACGAGGGGGATTCGGTAATAAAATTTCACAGCGAAAAATGAAAATCATCCAACAATTCATAAGAAATAACTAACGATGGTTTCACCTGAACTATTTATAACCACTGAAATATTGATATGTAAAATAATTAACAATATTTTCATCAATAAATGTGTTTAAATTTATACATTATTATTACATAGGCCGCAACACTACCGCTGAGCTACGGGACTTGTGATAAAAACTTGTGACAAATGATGTATTGAACTTCTTCTGAAATAGGATTTCAGAATTGACAATTTCTGCAATAATCGTGGAGAAAATATTTTCAGACACATTCCAAATATCTAGTAAATACATAATTATCTCCTTTCATGTGAAAACTAGACCTCTTTTTGTACATTAAAGCAAAATAACAACTTGTCACATGTCAAATGATTGACGAAAAATTTCCAATTATTAATTTCGCCCAGGAGGATAAAAATTTCCACAATTAGAACATAACTTTTTTATTTATTTTTTGATCCAAATTTAAACACATTTATTGATGAAAATTTTGTTAAGTATTTTACATATCAATATTTCAGTGGTTATAAATAGTTCAGGTGAAACCATCGTTAGTTATTTCTTATGAATTGTTGGATGATTTTCATTTCTCGGTGTGAAATTTTTTTACCGAATCCCCCTCGTGCTTGAATTAATTGCCGTAAATTAATCTCGTACATGAATTTTCAAAGAAAATGAACAGTTGAGGGACACTTCATTGTCAAATTGCATAACGTTTAACCGGTCCAAATAATGTTGGTTTTAAATAGAGTGTTTTCAATTCTTCGCATATTTTAGGTTACATTGAGGGAGTTTATAACTTCAAATGCTCATAACTCCGAGATAAAAGCACGTATCAACATGAATGAAAAGCCAGTTTTCAGAAAAAAACCTGCTCTTATTGAAAATATTCATACAAATTTGGTTACTTGTACAAATTTTAAATGCAAAATGCAATCCAGTAAATCTTTTAAGTACTTAAAATAGAGGTTACTCGGCATTTGATCGCATTATTGTTCTATGGAAAGAAAAATAAAATCAGTCCTTGATGGAATATGGGGATTCGAGACCGAGGAACACAATGCACCAAAGGAAACTGTCCCGAAGTATACCTGCTTTAAACTCATTGAGATTCTAAAACCTGAAAAATATCGGCTTGGGACCTTGTCAATGCGGCAGCTAGCGCGCCGCTGTAGTATACAACGGCGCGGTTCTGTCGATGCGCAGTGGCAGCAGTCTACGTTGCTCTATGTAAACGTCAGATAATATAAAAGTTCCTGTGCAGAAAACACTGGATACTGGGATAACATCGATAGTCGGAGACGAGGAAACATCTCTTATTGCTTTGTCACTGTTATTAATTGAAAATGGTGAGTTTATTTTTGAAATATTTGTTTCATGTTCAACTCAGCTCTGTTTCAAAATATCGCAATGTCAGATATGACTTACATTTCCAAAATTCCAAAGGTCTACCTAGGAATTCAGGGAAAGTGCCAGTTTGTTATTAACATTTTATTGAATGGAACTTGCTTAACCCTGCAGTGGTCGCTAACGGACTCACACTCCGAACGATTGATTGTTTTACGATTGTAAGTGTATGAATTAGCCCGCCGCTGTCATATTCTAGGTACCTTTCGGCTACACCATCGCAATGAATCAGTACTGCTTTATCGCCTGATAGGCAAACGTGTGCGTCTGCAAATTTAGTTTTCGGAGTGACAATCCGTAGCGACTACTGGTGTTATAAAATAATTCAGAGAATTTTGAGGTAAGTTTTCATTTTTATTTTATAATAAACTATATTTATATTTTAATACTATGTACACAAGTACTTTTATCGTGAATTTAACGTTATAGTTGACATAAATTGCAAATATCTGTTGATTATTACATTTTTCCTCTATTGCAGTTACAAAAATGTCGTCTTATGAAAAAGATCAAGAGCGTCTGCGAGACTTGATGGAAGAATGTCTAAATTCTGATAATGAATCCGCAATTTTTGAAGACGATGAAGATGATGAAGAAGAAGACCAATTAAGTACAGAACTTCTAGAAACAGATACGGAGCAAGAAATATCTGATTAGGAAGATGCGAATGTTGAAGAAATTGTTGCTACCCCGTATTTTTTGGGTAAAGATAAATCAACAAAATGGAACAAACATGTGCCATCTATAAGTGTTAGGACCCGATCAGAGAACTTGGTAACTCATTTACCAGGTCCGAAAGCAACGACAAGGAATTTGAAAAACCCGTTAGAAATTTGGAGCTATTTTTTTAGTGATGAAATATTGGAGTTAATTGTGCAAAATACGAACAAAAGGATTGATTCAATGAAACATAATTATTCCCGGGAACGAGATGCACAACCCACTAATATAACCGAAATAAAGGCGCTACTAGGGTTACTGTACTTAGCTGGTGTCAAAAAATGTGCTCGGACAAATGCTGAAGAACTATGGAAAACCGATGGCAGCGGTATAGAATTGTTTAGACTTACCATGTCATGTTCAAGATTCAGATTTCTAGTTAGATATATAAGATTTGATGATAGCGAGACACGTGAAGAACGAAGGGCCACTGACAAGCTAGCCGCAATAAGAAGTGTGTTTGATGGATTTGTAGAAAAGGCTAAGACTGCATATACTCCATTTGAGTATGTCACGATAGACGAAAAGCTTGAGGCTTTTAGAGGACGTTGTGGCTGGCGCCAATATATTCCAAGCAAACCCAATAAATATGGCTTGAAAGTGTTTGCCCTTTGCGATTCGAAAACTTACTATACCGTAAATCTCGAAGTATACGTCGGAAAACAGCCTGCAGGACCATACGAAATAAACAATTCTCCTGGAGCCGTGGTGGAAAGGCTGTCCGAGCCAATTAGAGGTACTGGTAGAAATGTAACAGTGGACAATTGGTTCACCAGTATGGAACTTATTGCTAATTTAAAACAAAACTTTAAGCTCACCTTGTTAGGGACAATAAGAAAAAATAAAAGGGAAATTCCAGTTGAATTTGCAAACCCATCAACTCGACCTGAAAAATCATCAATGTTTGCATTTCATCCAAACTGCACATTAGTTTCGTATATTCCGAAAACGAAAAAAAATGTGTTACTTGTTTCAAGCATGCACAGAGACGACGTTTTGGATGAAAATACAGGCAAACCAGAAATGATAATGTCATATAATCAAACAAAAGGAGGTGTTGACATGGTGGACAAGCTTTGTTCTATATACAATTGTGCGAGGAATACCCGCAGGTGGACGATGGTAATTTTTTATTCGTTGCTGAATATAGGCGGTATCAATTCATATGCAATCTTTGTCGCAAATAACATTAACTCAAATATTCCAAGGAGGGAGTTCATATATCAACTTAGTTTTTCCCTGGTTGAGGACCATTTGAAAGCAAGAGTAATGATAAGAAACATGCCTGTAACGATAAAAACTCGCATTCGAGAGCTTCTTAGATTGGAAAATATCCCAATACCTGAAGTAGCTGAGGAACGTCGAGGGAGATGCGCCCTTTGTGATAGTAAGAAAAATAGACCGACGAGATACTACTGTAGGAAATGTAATAAATTCTTATGTTTAGGTCATTCCATTATTATATGTAATGAATGCCTTCAAAGCGCCACTTGGTAAAAAAAATGAATCTGTTATTTCGCAATATTACTGTTTTCTTCTTTATTATTAATAATTAAATGTCATAATAAACTTTCAAAAATGTAAAAGGTGTTTATTTAACATATTTGTTTTAAAATTTATTATTATATCTCCATATATAATGATCGGAGTATCAGTCCGTAGCGACCACTAGTGTCGCAAAAATTATAGCGACCACTGTAGGGTTAAAATGCATAAATGCTTAGGATTTTATACGCTCATTCAAAAATTTACCTGCAGAATATAAATGTTTGCCTAGTTGACCAAGTTGTTTCTATCCAACGGAAAGTGCCCAGTGTTGTTTTGAAGGTCCAAGTAGGAATTTAGGGGAAACTACCAATTTGATATTGACATTTTTTTTAAATCAAACTTGCTCAACACTCTCATAAGTGTAACCGCTTTGATTTTTATTTGCTATATGTATCAATGTTTGTAATAAATGTTGCAAAGATATCTGTAGAAACTTGGCAGTGATTGTTCCGGATTGTGAAGATGAAGACGACGAGACTAAAGATGAAATAGACGATGAGTTGTATGAGTGAATAAATATATTTTCCTAAACATTTCTTGATGGTGATTACTTGTGGATTCATTTCTCCATACTCTTTCTCGATATCATTGAAAAACACCATCATATTTCGGTACCTCCGATCCGCGTTCGATTTATACAATAAGTTGATCTTCTATCGAAGTTGCGAATAATTCTCATAACAATACTTCTGAATCTCAATAACGACAGTTCTCAACGATTATTTACCCACATTTATATCTAAGAGTAGTAGTTTGAGGGTTTTTTCAAATATTCTTCCCCTTCCCTCTCACCCCAATGTTTCCGCGATGCGGGGGATATGCCCCGAATGCGGGGGCGGAAAAATCGTTTCTAATAATTTATACCTATTTTTTTTACAAATTTTCGCTCAGTTTCATTACTCAGGACTGACAATTTTACATATTCATAGAAAATACCCCAAAAAATTACGATTTCGGGAAGGGGTTGATGCCCCGGGAGGGGGTTTTAATTGTTGAAAATAATTCGCCCCCATTATTAATACTGATTTTCACTCATATTTATTGCCCAGAGCTAAAATGACAAGAAAATACCTTCCAGAAAAAAGTTTTTACGATTTTGGGGGGGTTGCACCCCCTCGGAGGGTGATAACTTTATTGCTAATTATTCCACCCTCCGTGACGACCAAATTGCAGAAAAGAAATCGGCGGAGCAATTTAAGTTGAACATTTATGAGAAAAATTGCTCTGTCTATTGGCCTAATAAAAGCCTTGAAAATGCCAAAAACAGCAAGAATGGTTTTTAATTACTTTTCGACTTTCCCTCTGTATTTTCAAAATTTTCACTACCGTAGATGGAAAGAGTATATAACTTTTCATATTTCTCCTGAATTCCATGGTGGCACCATTCTTTGTTTTCGAGAGTTTTCGAGATAAACGCCTTGAAAGTGAGAAAAACAGCATAAAAACTGGATTTTAATTACTTTTCGATATTCCCCCGAATTTTCAAAAATTTCACTATCGTATGTATTATGGCTTCATGTTGACTTTGAGTGTCTTTCTGAGCATCTAATGGATATGAATTAGATGGTTTTACTCGATTTATCAATGTCTCTAAAAGCAACGGGAGTTATGCTTAAGAGGTGCGTTTCACATAAATTAGGTGTCAATATATGCATTTGTTATTAAGTTCATTTCCACTTTCAGGCGTTTTTCTTGGGATTAACTCGCTCTAAAACTGCCTCAATATAATGCTAGAAAATTGTAGCTATTCCAGAAAATATTAGACATTATAAGGAATATATCTTGCACTAGAGAATTCAAAATCATAGGAAAAATTAGTGGTTTATTTTTAATTTTCTTGATTGTGACCAGGGGTTTCAAGATATTGCCGTTAGTCAATCCGTAATATATTCTGGGAGATTTTGTTCATGTGTCATTCAGCCATCCTCCCTTTCAAGCAATTTTTCGATACTGCGTTCCTTAAATATTGTCCATGATAATAAGTTTTGTATTGTGCAGAGGCAGAGAAAGTTCCCGGGTTCGAGCTCCAGTCGAATCTGGGATTTTTTCATATTAATTCGACCCATTGAATCATCAAAACCTCGTGGTTCAACTGGGGTGTGGTATGCACGATTCAGAAAATATTGCTCTGAGGTGGCATATGAAGATAGTAGTAACACAGCCTACCCAAAACACATACTGGCTAATGATCACAGTAATGGATACTATAAACACCAGAAAAAAATAGATCTTATGTGAATTCGATGTTTTTCATTGTCTCTTGTAGATATGGATGGTTTCTCAATATCTGCATACTCTTCTTCATCATTATGTTTCTGTACAGATGAACGACATATTTCGATGCTCTGGTTTCCTTGGCAGAGGTACATCCTTTTACAATCCTTCATAGAGAATTTTTCTACAGAGCTCTTAGACTATATTGAAAGTTCCTTTGTGCAAATTAGCTATTTTCTTTTGTTTCTCTTGGTTTTTTACATTACGACAAGATGTGGAATCCTATTTTTCTCATTTCTTGTTCCACTTTACTTTTCATTTCTGAATAATCTTGTTTCTTTATGCTTTCAAGAACTTAAAATTATATGCTGACGCCACCATTTTTTATTGCTTAGATGTTCACGAGTAATGAAAATTTTTATTATAAAAATGCAAATTTCCGATACATGGGAAATGTTCGTAGACGAGTCAGCGGTCATAAAAGAAAGTAGTTGCTTTCTGTTTGAGACTCGCGATGGAACTATATTTATATAGTTTATTGTATAGTTTTATGCGGCAGATCGGATATATTATAATTCACTTGTCACATTCGATAAAGATTTTCTGTTAAGCAAGTCAAACCCCTTTTAGAAGAACATTGATTACAGTTGTAAAAAAATGGAGAAACATGCTCTCAAACAATCTTTGAAAATTAACTTTAATGTTAGGAAAGCATGGGGTGCCTGATATCAGTTAGGTAACTATATATTTTTTTATTGCTACCGCTGTTATTATGAAAATGTAAGTGTAAAGCACCCCCGCGCTTTCAAGATTGATGATAATTTTTAAATATCATTTTATTGTTTGTAGTTAATATAATATATAATGAGTGTTTCTTCAGTTTTTGAACATTCATTTATAGTTTTTTATTTTTAACTATAATTGTTCCTTTAGTTTTTGAAACTGTAATAAATTTTCTTATTATTATCAATAATTACGAATCTCCCATGTGAGCATTACTTTATAAAACTATATACAAATTAAAACTACAATCTAGTCCAGTATTATATTTGATTGCAAGAAGAAGTTTAGGACAGTTACTAGATCAAAAGTATAAAGTAATTAGTTACGTTCAGATTATTTCTTGTGGTAATTTTCTTGGAGAAGTTCGCGTGGAAAAATCAAACACAGTTATTTCTTTCAATTTCCTCTTCACTTCGTCGAAAAATCAACATGGTTTTTGATTTTTGAAAATTTCCGCTTTGCTCATTGTGTTTTTAACTTGGTACAGTTTATTCAACATGTACTTTCAACTGGGAACAGCTAACATTATATCTGAGTTCTCTTTGATTTTTTCAAGTTCTAACTGGTAAGATATCCATTATCTGCTTCTTCAATGGGTTTAGCGATGTCTATTATTTCCGGAATGACACCTTCATTTTCATTAAGCCTACGTTTCGCTGAACCTTGGAACAGATTGTAGTTTTATAAATGCCCTTAGGACACAGCAATGTGACAAACTACACCTTTGAAGAAATCGCGCTGCCCATATAAATGATTGGAGTTCACAGGTTCGCAAAGCAACTGCTAGACGCGGGCAGTAGTAAAAGTTAAGTAGCTATTGTAAATATCATCCGATTCAGACTCCTCAACACACTTATCTCAACTATATTTTGAGTTTTCTTTTCTATTTGACGGAACTTCTTCGTAAAATGCATATGCTCTCTTTTGCTGCTGTAATGGACAAATTCATTACACTCTAGACAGGGTATGATCTCATGATGTCATTGTAATCGTTTGGCATCAATCGTACTCCAAGCCAATTGGTGCCCAGCATCATCAGCATACACCGCCACATTCTCACCTAAAACTTTGGGAGTTATCGCATAGAGAATAAAGGAGTGTGGGCATGCTTGAACCCTGAAGTGAACTGGCCAAGATTGAAGATTCTATCACCCTGATCTTTGGGTAGGAATTGAGCAGTTCCATGATGTTAAAAAGTATTTCTTGATTGGAATATTTGGAAATGATTCTTCTGTCTAATCTTCGTCGAATGATATTGCGCACGTCCTATATTCATTTATGCTCATTTAGAATCCGGAAGTTGGTCATCTCTTTTAATCTTAAGTGTAAAATCATAAAATTTAAGTATCTCCATAACTTTGAAAATGTAATTTCAATATTTCTTTTGTGTTGAATGATAAATCTTGAACGGTAGGTGATAAATCATAAATGCTAATTTTTTATAACGCGGCAACACTACAAGGCAAGCAGTAAATGTTTTTTTACATAAACTTGGAAAATGTTTTTGTGATTCCTTATGAAATTCAAAACTTCGTGTGTGTCATGAGTAAAGGTAAATTATGAAGGTGAGGAAGTACAAAATTATAAATTATCTAGTGACAGCAATACATTTATTTGTTTTTTATTCAATTAGTTTTTTTTCAATTGTTTGACTTCGATTACATGTTGTATTGTAGTAAAGAGCATTGTTCTAATAAAGTTTGATATATTCTACATATCAAATGGCCTCTGACGGGTAGCTCCACTTCTCATCGCTATATTTTTTAAATTAAAACGCCAATTCCGACTTGTTATTGGCTACACTTGTCTTCTCTAACTATATCAACCACAAGTCTTGTATGGGAAAGAAAAATGCAGAGTATCAATCATACTCAAATCAACTATTAAAAAAAAATCTATGAAAACTAGTCCCGACACAAATTAAGATTTCAATAAATGATCATAAAAACTTGTAATATCATTGCGAGATTGATGTATGATCATTCTTCGTAGGATTTGTTTTTTCGTCTATCCGGAAGCTAATTAAAATTTGAATTTGAAAGCGTTTTAGCCGACAGATTTCACGTTGCGAGACGAAACTAGGTTAATTTTCGACTACCTAATTATTCTAAGATGGCCCGATAGAAAATGGAAATGGATGTCAGAACCGCAATTTGAGTTGTTTACATTCATATCAATACTCCAGGTGAACTATACAATTTGGTGAAAATATTTTTCATGAAATAGAATTCGCTGATTTCCTAAATTTCAAAATGTATGTCATTGAAATCTTCATATCTCAAATATATCGAAATATATATTTGTTTAATTTTCACATATCGTTTTTCGCCTGTATTTAGTTATGAGAATTCGGATTTCAGAAGTGTTCTCCCAAATACATTTTACGTCACTGACACAATCCGACAACGTTGGAATCGTGGAGGCATTTGTCGATTGACTATTGTCAAGTCACTAGTGTCATTTAATGTACGATCTGTCAGAGCTCACTGTTGATGAAAAAAGCATTGCTGATATTATATTTACTATCGATTCTTGAATAACACTTCATCGATGTGGGACTCTTTTCATCGGTTCGACAGAGATACCAGTATAAAAAAGTGACAGCAAAAAATCTATTTTGTATGCTCGAAAATGGTAATAATCCGAATCTTACCTTGGGATGCTACACAACATTCAAGTAACGATTTTTTACTTCATCATTACTGTCGTCAATAGTAGCTTCAGCAAAGTATGGTTTGCTTCGTACTTTGGACTCAGGAACTATTCGACACTTAATACAAAACGAACCCCACCTTTTCAGCAGCATATAACCCAAAGCATCATCATCACAGCCTGATCTAGCAGCCCTATAAATGAACCTTATAAAAGGATATTCATGCCATCAGAATGAATACCAAATAAACAGAACTTTCCTCATCTTTTTCATATCTTTCATCTCCACTCTCAAATAGTTTGGATTGCAAGATAAAAATGCATGAATCATTATATAATTTACGGGTGGCATATTTCCACTGGTAGTTTTAAAAAAGTTTTCCTCCATTTTCACAAGTAAAAGTAATCTTCCAATAACAATTTCACGACAAGAACAACATAAACAATGTCAGCGCTTCCACTGTTGTCAGATTAATATCAGTAGTATCAACTTAGGTCAACAAAAAATACTAGAATCTAGTGAAGACATTCTACGTCACAGGAGTATACATATTCTAAGTTTTCCTATGTTTCAAAGGCTCTAATTTTTTTATAACTGAATGTTGAATTGAATCTTTCACAAGGTGGGGACCAAATGCAAAATGGTTTCTAAAAATAACAGTAATTTCGATTTAGAAGTTTTAGGAAAATATCGAATTAGGTCCATGAGCAGTTTTTTGTAGATTGGTGTACTTTGGTAGATCGTGTTGATATAACAGTCAGTCAGGCCAATGAATTTCGTATCACGAGCGTATCGAAATTACCGAGAAGTATCGAAATGTAATGACAGTCTTCAAGAGCTCCAATACGCTGAGGAGGATTTTAATAAAAAATCAATCACTCGAGAACGGTTAGAGTAAGGTACAGGGTACTTTGTACAAAATCATATTATTTTTGTCAAGACCTCTTTTTGAAAAGACACAACTTTTTCACACTTTTTTGAGCCACCCTGTAGACTCCAAAATATTATTCTGTTCTAGCCTCAATCAATATATAAGTAAAAATGACTTTGGTGATATTTTTAAATTGGACACCCAGTATATTTTTACATATTTGGTTAGGGATCGTCATTACGAATCCAGTGATACCAAATTTGATGGGATTATGTCAAACGGCTGCGGAGATATGGCCAAAAAACTTCCTCGTATGTCTAATGAGTATGACTGCGAGACTCCACACGACTCAGAAGGTTAATAGGTTCAAAGTTTCTGTCGCACTCATTGGGTATATGGAGAAGTTTTTTGGCCATATCTCCGAAGCCGTTTGACATAATCCCATCAAACTTGGTATCACTGGATTTGTAATGACGATCCCTAACCAAATATGGACAAATATACTGGGTTTCCCATTTAAAAATATCACCAAAGTCGCTTTTCCTCAAATGCGGATAACCCTATATATTTTGGGTGATGTTCAAAAATTGGCCTATCGGAAAAGAAAATCGGCCTCTGTCCGAGGATTTTTCCGATATATATTTATATTCAGAAATAATGAATTTGTTCCATAATTTAGCGTCGCACTGTATATATACAGGGTGTCCGGTAAACCTTGTACAATATTGAAAAAAAAAACATAACCAAGTGGAAGTGGATATTCATTACAAAACAATGCCCATTTTGTCCAGACTCTCCCATGGTATAAAACATACGATAATTATTTTTGGAAGGAAACGAATTTCGATTATATTAGAGTGTGATGTTATTCTGAGCTAAAATGAACTCTATTAGACTTTGTCAGTAATGTCTTTTATTTTTATCCTATCAGGATGAAATGATTGACTAATTACGAGTAAAAACGAATCAACTGCTTAGAAGCATTCAATGAGATGTAAAGAAGTAAATACTAATTCAAAGTTTTTCTGAATCAACAAACACTATAAACCATAATAACGATTATTTAACATCGCATTAAATAATATTACAAAAATGTTATTTTCCATCTACTCGTAAGCAGAAGAAGGACCTTTTCATTAGCGTTATAGGTTATAGCCCCCAAATCAGCGATTCTCTGAGCGGCATTGTGCAATCGGATATCGTTCTGCATAAAGCGCTGCTGCAGCAGTAGCACTACCTCCACATTCACCATAAATGTAGTGCATATGCGCATATTCTCGGGGAGAATAACGGTATGACAAAGAAATAAATACCACTGAATGAAACAAGCGGAATAATTTCAAAAAAAACAAGACAGAAGTCACAAGTTGTTCAAACAAAATGTGAAAGCAACCTACTAGATTTTTTCAATTCTAATTACAGATTATCCGTTCATGCACAATGCTGTAAATTATTTTTTCATTGGGAAACTATTGCTTCTACGGACACAACACAGGAATTAGAAAAGTTTTTAATTTTCGACAAGGATTCACCCCCTGAATATTTTGCACTTATTTGGTAACACCCTGTATATCTGTCGGTCTCTGAAACTTCGTTGGAATCTGGATGTTGGGCAACTGCGACATTTATCACAAGAATTCGTATTAATCGGTGCCATGTCGGATAATCGACATTTCATTTCGATAATTTTATTATGAAAAGTTAATTTTATTGACATACTATTTAATGCTACCAAACAGTCTATTCTTTATTATTCATAATCATGTCCACATTTTATCTTGATAAAATCGAAATAAAATCATTTTTGAGCGTAAGTATAAAAGTTGATGGAAGCCTAGAATAAAACCACGCCTAATTCAATGGAAATCACTTTCGCCAAAAATAATTATAGTTTGTTTTATACCATGGTAGAGTCTGGACAAAATGAGGATTCTTTTGAAATGGGTGTCTACTTTCAATTGATTATGTTTCTTTCAGACAATAATGTCCAACTTTAAAAAAAAATTGATGAAACTCAAATCTGTTATTTTACCCTCATTTCTTGAAATTTTTTTCACTTTCTGAAAAACTGTTTTGTACGTCTTAATTCATTACTCATCAGTAATCTTCAGCATCAAAGATATTTGAATTCGTCTCAATTTGTATACATAGCACTCAAAAATCCAAGGTTAGGTAGCGATTTTCCAGAAATTCTTAAAATGCCCATTATCTCGAAAACGGTGATATTTTTACTGAGGTGAAATTCCGAAATACTGAACAGTCATGACCTGGTCAGTCACTAGTATCAATATTGTACAAGGTTTACGGGACACCCTGTATATGCAGGATCAGCCAAATTGTTGGAAACATATGGGAAACTTTTTTAATCATAGTTTCTCAGAAAATTTCATTCTTCATTAAAGTTGGTGTATTCAATTAGAATAAGTACGCGCTGATTGGTTATTGCCAGTGGCGTGCGGCTAAGCGGGAAACGGCCGATATTCTAAAATAACTATTAAGTAAAGTGACAATAATATGCAAAATATTGAAACATGTTATTGATAAGTTGTTTGCAATTGAATGATATTTCCAGTTATCCAGTTCAGTCTACCAATTACTAATTTTGATAACTACTTAAAGAGTTGGCCTCAATTTTTTAATTGGAACTATTCACAATAATTTTTAAGTAGTAATTTACTGAATTAGGATAAATTATCTGTCAAAGCAATTACCTGATCTAACAAAATTTTGAATATGAGTCAAAAAAACAGTAATGGAAAGATAATTAAATAATTAAATGAAGCCAGGATCCTTAAACAAGTTAAAATTGGTAATTAGTAGACCAAACTGGATAACTGAAAATATCATTCAATTGCAAACAACTTTTTTTAATAACATTTTTCGATATTTTGCATATTCATGTCACTTTACTCCATAGTGAAATTAGAATATCGTCCATTTTCCGCTTAGTCGCACGCCACTGGCAATAACCGATATGCTCGTATTTAGTCTAATTGAATGCACCAACTTTTATGAATTATGAAATTTTCCGAGAAACTAATAATAAAAAAGTTTCCCATATGGTTCCAACATTTTGGCGGACACTGTATATACATATATTGAAACGGAGAGATTCCTGAAAAAATAAATGGTTTGGCTTAAAAGGAACGTGTCGGATAGGGTGCCCTACCCTGTATACAAAGACTTGTTATAAGCAAGTCACGAATGAAATAATCTCAAAAGTGGGAAGATTTGTTTGAAGCAAGTAGGTAGAGAATTTGAGTAGGAACAATAATATAGGATGAGTTATAATTTTCTTTCGATCAAAATATCATATCTCCATACCGCTGCTTGTTCCTTGATATTATGTATTTGTTTTATTTTATTAGGCACTAGATTGTATCGTTTTGACCCATAATAGATAGCAATTTTTTGCGTTAGTGTTTTATGTACGAGGATGTATTGATATCTAGTTAGCCTAGACCAGTTCCCTGCATAAACAAACTATTGCGTTACCATAGCAATGAACAATAACTTATTAGAAGTGTCAGTGTAAAGTTTGATTAAATTAAAAGAAAAAATATGTCCACCGAAATTATGAAAATCGAAAAATTGGAGTATCGAGCCATCATCAAGTACCCGTATTTAAAAGGGTTAAAAAGTAAGCAGATTTACGAAGATATGCTTAATACCCTTGGTGATCAATGTCCTTTGTATGCGACCGTAAAAAATTGGACTGCAAGCTTCAAAAGAGGTAAATTTTCCATTGAAGATGATGACCGATCGGGAAGGCCAGTTTCTGTGTCAGTCCCCGAAAATATCGATGCAGTTCATGACATGATTTTAACAGACTGTCGAATTGGGCTCAAACGGATATCTGAAGCACTGAATATTTCATACGAACGCGTTCATCATATAGTTCACGTCAATTTGGACATGAGAAAAATTGCTGCAAAATGGACACCCAAATGTTTGAATGTTGACCAAAAGCGTGCAAGGGTAGTAGCATCGCGTTCGATCTGTTCTCGATATGAAAACGATGTAGACTTCTTAAACAGAATTGTTACTATGGATGAGACTTGGGTACATTTCTACGATCCAGAAACAAAGCAATAATCGATGGAATGGCGACACTACGGTTGTCTAAAAATCTGCTGGAAAAGTACTTGCTTCAGTTTTTTGGTATTGCCATGGAGTAATCATGATTGATTTTTTGGATAAGGGTAGAACAATAACTGGAGTTTACTATTAGACATTACTGACCACTCTACGGGAAAAAATTAAAGAGAAAAGACGCGGAAAGCTATCCAAAGGTGTTTTGTTTTTGCAGGACAACGCCCCTGCACACAAATCTCATGTTGCCATGCAAAAAATTCGTGATTTTGGGTTTGAATTACTAGAACACCCCCCTTTATCCACCAGATTTGGCTCCGTCCGACTATCATCTCTTTCCTCAACTGAAAAAAAGTTTAAAAGGTCGTACATTTTCTTCCAACGAGGAGGTAATAAAAGCTGTGGAGGTCCGGTTTGCAGAGCAAGAAGAAACATTTTTTTTGAAAGGACTAGAGACGTTGCAGGTTCACTGTAATAAATAATGTATCCAATTAAGAGGAGAATATGTTGAGTAATAAAATATTTTGACATTGAAATTTTGTATGGTTCTAGAGTAGGCTAAGAATTTTTCAATATATCCTCGTAACAAAGGTATTTGGAGTTGCTGATTTCTTGTACTTCTAGTGAGTCTGGGTTTTGTAGAATTAATTTTTCTTGGTGTTTCTGAGCCCTAGTAATATTAACATTTGTATATGGATCTTTCATTCATAATATTTCTTTCCTTATATAGCAGTTTAATCGAGCCTAGTCTTTTCTTTTTGAAGATTATTTTCAAAATGGCGTTCTGTGTGCTCTGAAGGATATTGAACGTGGTGTTAAAAGTTTCTCTCCATTGTAAAGTAACGTTAAGTTATTTCGAGTAAGGATATCTCTTAATATGTAGAATCAATTTATAAGTGACCTGAGTCTCTTCTTCATACAAACTAAATAGTTTATATCGAACTGCTTCACTCAAAATTAAACTGTCTGTGTTGAACTGTATCTCTATCTTTGGTCATGGCTCTCTATTTAAATCCACGTAGATTCGAGATCGTTGTAGACTTCGAATTTGGTCGATCGATGTTCGGCAGCATTGTTCTAGATGCCTCTCGGAATCTCATCAGACATGGGTGGTGATATGCATCATCGTTGTTTACGAGTAAGAGCGATGATGTTGTCGACAGGCCCGGCTCCAGCTCGTTACATGTCTCTTCTATAGACCAATCGATCTTGATAGCAGAGGAAGAAACTCTTATCTTCTTGTTTAGAGCTTCCGTCAGGTATCTGAGTTATTTTGGGAAATCCCTAAGTAACTATAGCTTTTATATCGACCGAGGTTTTATCCATTCTCGTACAGTGTAGATAATAATAGCAAGTATCAGTCAGAAAATAACTAGTCATCTGGTTAAAACCGCGATGCGTATTAAGTTATATTGATATTTGTGAAATGTACCTTAATCGTCGCGGACATTATTGCGAGTGTTCCCTATAACTAACTGAGTAGCAGAATTTTGGTTGATTAGATGAATGGCAGGAAAAAGAGTAAAACCTCGGTTGGTAACGACAATTTTTACTTAACGATCTCCCAAAAGAATTTTGAGGTTTGTGATCAAGTGTCTGAACCACTAATGGTTCTTACTAATCCAGAACCAAACTAATCGATGTGCGTCACCATTTTCTACGACAGAAGATAGCTGGAAACTTATCAAGCTTTCATATATACCAACAAATGATATAGTAGCCGACACTGTTACCAAGCCATTGACCCCTTTAAAATTTCTGAAGTGTATTCACTTACAAGGAATAACCAAATAGGAGGGGTTGTTGGACTATTATATTTGGTTATATCATCTTTATATATTATCAGTGGCAGTCATTTTCCAATTTAACTCTCCCATAAATAAGTATAGAATTACCACACACCATACATAGCATCTTCCAGTTTTAAGATATTAATAATAGAGAATTTGAAGAAGTCAGTTTAACTGTGCATTCATAATATACCTGGAGCATTGAGTAAACGCAACGAGGAAATGTCCCAAAACAGAAAATGCCGCAGGGGTTAATTTTGTTTACTCAAGTAATTGCCGGAAACTGTGTCTAAAGTTTGTTCAATCGATACTTAATTAAGCAATTAATTAACACACGTCCACCTTATGAATCGTTGACCTGCTCTGACTACACGAAAAGAGAATTAGTGAATAGACAAAGTGCTGGATATATGGATTCAGAGACGGTAAAAACGCAGAAGCTCTTGAGCGAGCTTCTGAGTAGTTTTCGCGGAAACCTGTGGATTTTGTTATGAAAACAATAATTTGTTCCCCATTGATTTGCATGAGATTATAGATACAATGCATACACTCATTCTGCAAACATATATTATGTATCAATGTATGACAGCACTTGAACAACCAGAATGTTCACAGAGCTAATGCGAAAAATGCAATATTCTATATAGCTGGAAATCTAATTTTGGAGAAAAAATTATTTTACATTTCTCGAAAAATACGCAGGCGATCAAAATCGAAAACTGCAATATTCTATAAAGAAGGAAAACGAATTTTGCAAATATATATATAAATATAAAACCAGTTGATATTGGGTGTTGCAGCAAAGTCAAAGGTGTACTCTTTTGAGTTTATTCCAAGCTTTCGTAAATTTTATTTACATCTTCAGGGAACAAAGAATTATTTTGTCAATTTTACATGTTGATGTTATAAAATTTTACTTACAACTATGTCACTATTCAAAGCATAAGAACATGTCAAACAACCTCACTATAGTTGTAAGTAAAATTTAATAACATCAACATGTAAAATTGACATAATAATTCTTTGTAGTTCCCTAAAGATGTAAATAAAATTTACGAAAGCTTGGAATAAACTCAAAAAAGTACACTTTTGACTTTGCTGCAATCCCCAATATTAACTGGTTTTATTCTTAACTAGTCAGCAACGACTACCCTTTCTATATATAAATATATATATATATATATATATATATATATATAACAAAGGAAGTTATCTCGACTGGACTAATAGTAATAACTGAATGTTCTATTGGGGATGCAGTCAGAAGATGGCCACTAATAAATGATACTCTTTGGTATTTCCTGAGCTTTCGAAATTCTTTATCATTTTCAAAGGCATCCAAAAAGATTTTATGTAAAAAATTGGAAATACTTAAATATATCAATATTCTACTCACATCATGAGGTTTAATTTTGAAGCAATCAAGTAAAAACATCGAAAATATTCCTAGTAAAAAGAAAAACACAGGAGAATAAAATTATGTCAGGAATGATCTTTCAACTTGACATCAAAGTTCTATTTTTCAAGATGAAGGGTGAAATCTTGATGATTTACATTCTAACATATAGAGAATGATAGGAATGAGGATGGGAGAACATTTTTTATGAAAATATTCATGTAAAAATAACTTTTTACCGTTTTATGTAATTAGTAGTCTGAATGGTATATATTTATGAATTAACTATCAATTTCGTTTAGGTATTATTTAAATTTAACAAATAGGTGTAAATCTGACTGAGTCCATCAATATTAGTTCTTTTATTCATTGCTTTTTCATTTTTGCCAATTTCGACCATCTCTAAAAATATTCTTTTATGATAATTTTTTTCTGTTGTTAATATCTTAGTGTTACTGAAGTCCATGCAATGGTTTTTATTAATCACATGATTTCACACCTCTCCTAAAATCGCTTTTATGTGATGTAATTCGACCTATCATATTTCTGGAAGTTTGTCCTATATACGTTAGGTCACATTCATTTCATAAATTAGGTTTGATTTTTCTTTGTTATCTAAAGGTGTTTTAATTTTAGTAAAAATTCTGGAGGCGATCAAAGTCGAAAAATGTAATAAAATGCAATATTCTGTATAGAAGGAAATCGAATTTTCCTAAAATTTTCATTGTCTATTTCTCGAAAATTCCCAAACTTCCCACAGACGTAACTCGACGAGATGATTTTGAATATCACCTCTAAAATTTTAAACGACAAAAGAGTAACTGAAAAAGTCAATGTTTTCGACGAAAAAATGCACCCATTTACGAAATTAATATTTTCTGAATAAATTAACCTTACCATTCGAAAAACAAGTACATTTTCTGAAAAGTACTAGTGATATGAAATAATACCAAACAGAAATTAAAATTTTCATATACCCATACGTCCAGCATAAAACCAACACAATGGCCATATAAGTTACTTATGATAATGATAATAATACTCCTACTTAAAAATTGGTATAAGTGTTTCCAGAGACATAACCTGTGCAGATAGAATACGGCTACTGTTATTTGTCGTAGCGCTTCGGAGCGACTTACTTTGGTAGCACATCAACTTTTCAGCTGTAGGGTGTGCATTCCAAGCAAGCATTTAACTTCAGGATTGGCAAATAAGCATTTCACATCATGCTTTCGAACAAGGCATGTAAGCGTCTATAGAGACCGATGACTTCAGCAAAATTTCCTCTGGTACCAGGATTCGAACTCCCATCCAATGCTAGCAGAAATTCAAGAGGCTGACATCGCAGACATTATATGGAGAAAGATTCCCAGATCGTAACGCTCCTTCAAAAAATTATTTTCCATGGTTAGTTCAACACTTGAAAAATGAAAATAATGCAGATGAAGATGCCAGCTTTATAGTGAGCGAAGAAGTGGAAACAAATGTTTTAGCTTATGTAGAATATGATCAAACTCTTCCGTTCGAGAGTTAGGCAACCAGTGCAATATTTCTAGTGAAAGTGATGGAAATTTTTTAAAGAAGCACGGATTCAAGTCTTAAATATAAAATTCACTTATACGAAAATGACTTTGAGAGGCGCTTAAATTATTTTAATTAGTTTTGGGAAAATATTAATGCTAATACGATATTCCTTCATCAACTACTATTTTCAAATGAATTCAGATTTGCCGTAATATGGCAGAAAACTTATCCGCACGAATGCAAAAGGCCGTCATCCTTGGTTCACTTAGTCTGATCAGAACACATGACTCTCGGACCCAATAGTCACTTACCCTACGGACGTAGGGGGTGGTTATTGAGGTAAACGACACCAGCGCGCCCTCCGGATAGATCCGACCTCCGGAGACAGAGCCTGACTGGTACATTCCTAACGGAAAAAAATAATAATCGTCTGCTCAGAGCACATGATTCTCGAACCCAATAGTCACTTACCCTACGGATGCAGGGAGTGATTATTGGGGTAAATGACACCAGCGCGCCCTCCGGATGTATCGGAGCACCAGAGACAGGGTCTGACTGGTAAATTCCTAACGTGAAAAAACAAACATTTCTTCACATAAAAAAAATGGTGAGCTGGCATTTTATTATCTCCTTGCTTTCTAAGAAATACATAAACGGTGAGAGTACATAGTATAGTATTAATCAAAACAAGAAAACATTCATTAAGCATCAAGCTTGTCTGCAAATCTAGATGTTGCTTGACATCCTAAATATTTGGAAAGGTTTACAATGTTATTTCCGTATTCGAATCGGATTCGGGAATTGGAAAAATAAAATAATATGAAAAAAAGTAATTCGTTTACAATATCGTAAGAGGATTGGTAACTATCCAATTAGATATATTTTTTTTATTATTTATAAATTTGATTTTGTTCTTTAGGTCCTGAGATATGTTATTGAAGACTTTTTGATCGACATACAGAAAACACCTTGGCCTATGCTTTTTTGTGTTTTGGGGGGTACAGCATTTTCATGTTTCCTGAAACGTGTTTGGTAAGTATGGGAAATATCATCTGTAAGTAATTTATTTTCGATAATTTTTATAAAAAAGATTTCTTATATCTAGATATCCGAAATGTTTGAATAGAGTTTCCGTGGGAAATCGAATACCTATTCGTTTTATGGATTATCTTTATGATTTGTTTTTGAGCGATTTCAAATGGTTTTTTCAAAGAAAAAATGTATGCAACTCCTCCACCAACTTTAGAGACTAGAAAATGGAATAAGACAAGCCATTGAAATGATTTCGGAACAACATTTGAGAAACTTATACTTACTTGAAAATATTAAAAGAATTCAATTTTTTCAGCAAGAATGCAGAGGAAAGAACATGTGATTGAATGAGTTTTTTTTACCCCCAAGTTTCATCAATGTAATGTACCTTAAATTCATGCAGACGTAGTTATTTATTTAGGTGTAATGAAAAAGACAACCTTCAATGATTTTTCAATTGAAAACAAAAAAGAGAGGAGAAGTGTGTTTAGCATTCATCTGTAGATACTGTCTTATACTCTGATGTTAATTTAAAAAAAAAGATATTTTCTATTTAAAATTTTCGAGAATATTGAAATTTTCGCATGTTTCATCAAGAAGTAATCAAAGTGCGCGTTTATTTGCTATTTTATTAGGTTCCGACAATTCGATCGATGACGTCACAGTGTCCCCATATCGATTTTAGAATAATGTCTCCTGCGCCACCATTTTAAAAACAATTATCTACTTGTGATATGTCATATTGAAAAGGAAATTTTTTGTTCCATGGAATGGCATAAAAATATTTACAGAGTTCCATTTAAAATTCTTGATCCAGGTCCGTAAAACCAGAAGTGATATTCAAATGTTTTTCCATGGAAAACATGGGTTTTGAGGAACTAAATCTTCGGTCCAAATGTCAAAAGTCTAACTTGAAAAACAACTGAATGACGCTTTGGCCAATGATTTCGTTGTCACCCGGTGTGTATAATAGGTACCAAAACTTTGAAATTTCTATCGCCACCCATGCTTTTAAGGGATCTTCAGATTGTTGGCCCATTTATGGTTTTTATGGTATTTCAACTGAATTCGTATACATAGATATTATGTACTTCAAGAGTGAGGAAAAAGTATTGCTCTTTAATACTCCAATCTGAATAATTATTACAACTTGTAATCCTCATGACATCCAAACAATCTTCGACACACTGCAACAATTTTTCTCCCATTATTAAATTCTGCTAATGAAGCAATATCTATTATTTATAGATGAGAGGACATGATTTAACGCATGTTATTCTTGATTATTTATAGCATGTTTTACTTTGTTTATTTCTACTTTTAACACGTTCTCTATCGCCTTAACTTCATTAACGCGGTTAAACTAATTACATTACGAAGTAATTAAATTGAAAGGACCTGACAGCACTGGAAAATACGACGAGTATAATAAATAACGTTTGGAGAATACGCATGATTTGGATGGTAGGTTACTTTTTTTTCAGAAAATGAAGTGTGGAAATCGACTATAAAAACGACTCTAATGTGTAAGTTTTATTCAACTATTGACTCTTTTGAGTATTTTAGAATTTGAATCAAATCTTTAATTGGAATCAGCCATTATTTGCTTATTCCACAAATATAAGAATACCTGAATTGAATAAGAACAAGGTCTTGCCATTTAAATGTTTTTTCTTCGGAAATGTATATGCTCCTTTTATACTAATATACAGATCCAGACTCTTTGAAAGGGAACATGTACTTCAAATAAAGTGACGTACTATAGGTAGCTATAGGATTCCATTCTTAACTTTTAGATATTTCCAAGTATTGTTGTTATTTTGTGTTGTTATGTGGATGTTTTTTTTTTCAACTTAAGTTGAAATTATTATATCATTAAATACTTCGAAATTAAATCCGAGCCCTTTAGATCTATGGAAATATCTACTGAAATGTCTTGCAGAAAACCATCTGTATATGCTTAAAATATTTGTATGAAGCAAAATTTAGCGAATCTTGTAGGACTTTGTTTGCAAGTCAAAGTATTCTCCGTCTCACTTCACTTTTCGTTGTCGAATCAGTCAGTATAGTTCACAAAAATAGAATTAAATTTATAAATAATTCATCAGATCATGTAACTCGTCAACAAAATCATGAAATTACCTTCACCATCAACTACATCATTCAAAGACTCGATTATATATAATAGATCAAAGATATATAATCACCTACCGACTTATATCAAGGAAATTGCTGACCATACAAAATTCAGGAAAAATCCAAACTCTTGTGTTGTCGCACTGTTCCTAGCTAATAAGAACTTTATTTTTCAAAATACCTGAATAATTTTATCCCATATCGAATTTGGCATTCAGGAACATACTGCAAATTTGTCCAATTTATTATCAAATCAAATTAAACTTTATTCATTCTAGCATTTCAATATTGTTTACAAATAATTTTGTCCAGAAATTGCCTAGGCATAAATGCTTGTTTTGCATATTTATTTTTATAAATAGAATAGAAATTATTTACATATACAGCATGCTCATTCCACTTTAGGTGTTGATCGACAATAACTCCTAAATATATGATTTTTACGATTTTTTGAATAGTTGGGCAGTCGCAGTTTCGTTGAGAACATGTTTTATTATGAATAAAAATACTTACTCCAATTGGTTGTAGTCGACGTTTGAGGAAAATGTTGGGAATTTACTAATTTACTAAAATTGAGCAACTGATATTTTCGAAAATCCTTTTCAGCTTTACCATATATAGTTTATTCCAGTTATTATCAGTGAACACAAAGGCTGTATCATCAGCGTAAGAGACAAGATGACCCTGAAAATCCTTTGATTTTGCTATTGAGTTGATATATGCCAGGAACATAATTGAGCCCAATACTGTTCTCTGTGGTACACCTGTGGTTATTTCAACAACAACAACAATTTTTATTCTCTGATATCTGTGTTTTAAGTAGTTTTCAAGAATGGTCAGTGTTGGACCGCGAATACATACCTCATTCAGTCTTTCTAGTAATAGTTCGTGGGAAACCGTATCAAAAGCCTTGGCCAAGTCGAGAAATATACGTAGGCATTTTTCTGACTTGTCCAACGAGTCCACAATGACTTTTGTGAGGTCAATTATAGCATGCTCCTTACTTAAATTGTTCCTATTTTTCAAACATTTTTCAAAGAGCTTCGCGAAGTTATTTATTACTGAAATAGGTCGGTAGTTACTGGGTTTTTTTCTATTTCCATATCTAAAAACTGGTGTTATATTGCTTTCTTTCCATTGTTTCGGTATTAAACCTTTCAAGAAAGATAGGTTGGTGATGTAGTAGTGAAATTATATGCATATGTACTGTTTTGATAATTTTCACAGTCAGGCTGTCAGGACCAGCTGAGGATTTACGTTTCAGATTTGATATATGTTCAATAATTTCATTTGGCGAGACTGGTTTCAGATAAATTGTGGAAGTACCATTTTGTTTATTTATTAATTCATTGGGTTGTAGTTCACCATCCCTATTGACCTCCTCTGTCATTTCTTTACCTATGTCAGTGAAAAACTCATTCAGAATATTTGTTTTGTCTTGATTATTTTCAGTTACCTTATATGAATAATTAAAATCATTTTTTCAAAAACAATTGGGTTTTCACCAGTCTTTTTTATTATTTTTTTAATTTCAATTTCTAATCATCATATGTCGAAATTGAGTCAGTCATAACACCCTACCTGTATAATTGACTACGTTTGATAGTACAAGGAATTATTTAGTTATTAAAAAATTTCTAACTTTCTCAATAAAAAAGCTATTGTATTTTATTGATCCTAATCTCTAGTCACTTCTATAAATCACGAGATGTCATAACAATCGTTTTCCAATGCTAGGTATAGCTCAACATCTGCGTGCTACTTCACAATAAAATCGTTAATTTCATTGGTATGAAGTAATTTCAGCAATAACTCAGCATTAGACGTGACATCACCAGCAACAAATTATATCCCCGCGTAACAAAAAAATGATCTCATTCGTTGGAGTGACTCAAGGTGCAAAATGGAAAAAACGATAATTATAACACAAAAATGCAATTGTTGAATAAATATGGTTCGTAATAATAGCAGTTTCCTGAAGGTTAGATGCTCTGTAGGAAACTGTAACATAAAAAGATCTAATTTATTACCCCATTAAATTATTTGTAACTCTTGTTGTATTCTGAATACATCAAAGACATAAAAATAACTGTTTCAGTTGACGTTTACAATGATTTATGTCTTATTTACTATAGCATTACCAATTAAGAAGTATCATCCATTACTATTCTATGGCCATTTTTAATGACACATTACTGAGAGGTACACCTGATCTCACAGAGCTGGTAAACATTCCGACATTTTATATACCATTTTGATTTATTTTATTATTTATTGCCTATGAACAAGTCCGAAAGAATCCACCAAGAATCTATCTACAGTGCTGAGTAACCATATTGAATTCTACCACTAGGGAAACCACACTGCAAAATATTATTGAATTAAAATTCACAAGAACAATTAACTAATTTTATGAACATTATGTTATGGATTGTTCTAATAATTTGCAAACAATGGTTAATAAAATGATAATCATTATTTTTTTGTGTACAGGACAAAGATTATCTATACTCTCAAAATGTGTTCTTGCTAATATTTTGATGGTTCGAAGCGGAACAGAAAACTGGATCAATAATTACGTCTGGTTCTCATGAAAAGGAAAATTCTGTGTTTGTGTCAATGTATCATTTTCAAAAACTCTTCGTCTAATCTCATCTATGTCTACAACAGTGTTCCGCAAAGATCCATATGTGTAAACATACATAACAATTTCCAGATCATCTTCAACATACTTTTACCATGTGCTACGCGAATGATATTCAAATCTAGATATTTTTGACTCAACACAGAAGAATATGTTTTATGACTTGAGTTCTCTAATGGAATTATCAATATTGCCTAACTGTCACTCGTACTAAGTCAGTAGTTATGCTTTTCGAAAGAACATCGTTCCGTAAATGCAATCTGTATACAAGGTTTGTATTACTGCAACCTGTAAAAGAAATTTCTAAAAACTTCCCCGTTCTCTTCTGGTTTCACGAGCTGATATCGAAACTTTGAAAGAGAAAAATAGTATGATATTCTAAACTATGCTCTGGGCACAAGGTCCCCAACAATCTTTGATGTGAAGAAGAACCAGTTTTGGAGCTAAAATGGAACCCTGCAGAACACCAGCATTTATAGATGGAGTGCCGGATGAAACTTCTTCAACCACCATGTGGAGATATCTATGTGCGAGAAAGCTAGAAATCGAGGATCAAAACTGACAGGACAAGCCATGAGAAGGAAGCTTGGTGAAGAGTAACTGGTGCCAAACACAATCAAACGCCTTAGATATATCTAATGCCACTGCCACCTTATTCTTCAATGGATTGATAGCTGTCATATATGTGACACAAGCAAGCAGATCACCAGTTGGTCTGAGATGAAGGAAATTATATTGTCGATCATTCACTATTCCCAGATATTTCATGCTCTCGAAATTGGGGTATTTTTCCATTTTTCTTTGAGACTGGTTCTACTCTCGCACTTTTCGAGTACTTTTCCAGTTGCAGCTTGCAAAGAACTATTGTACTAACTTATAGAAATTAGCGTATGGTTTGAGTTCTCAATTCCGTTTGTTTATTGACTACACCGTACTGAAGAAAACCAAAAAGCCTGAAACCGAGTTTGCGGTTGCACTTTTCCATTAAATCATTTATTTGTGCTAGCCACAGTTCCCCTCGAAATTCCATCCTCTTCTTGTTTATGAATATATGTAGATAAAATAACCCGTCTTCAAATGGCATTGTATGATACACCTCTGGATTCAGAATGAAAAGTTAATTCGAACAGTGTGTTACGGGTTTATTTTGCACTAGAAAACCCTTTCTGTTTTAATACAATAACATCAGAAATTCTCTGTCATTGATATACACTTTCCACTCTATACGCCACTGTATCAAAATGACAACTTGATCGTTGTCATGTATAGCTTGTTCCGAATGTTAGTACTTACCTTTGCTGTACTAGTTCGAGCGGACATGAACCGGCCTTAAGCTAATGACAGTTATCAGTTGTTCTATTTTGCTGTATGACAGCGTTGTTTTGTAAACATACTTATGGAGTCTATTGTTTTGTGCTTGGAACACAAAACCGTAACATTCCTACTCTATCTCTATCTTGTGCCATTGAGGTACCTACTTCACATTCGAATACTTGACCTTTTGTTTGTTTGTTTGTGTTTGGTTCTGAGATTGAGAGGCTGGCGTTTTCGTCTTGGTTCACTGAATCTTAAGGTGTTCTTTCATAGCTCCTAGTAGCTCGAGGTAGTTCCTGGACTGTTCCCACCGAACACTAATGAACAAGAAAGCGCCTTGATATTGACAGTTTTGACTTTGACGTCTGAGATATATTTTCCTCTTCCTTATTTGATATTGATGAGTGACTGACCTATTTTGAAGATTTCCAATTAAAGTTTGATCATCGTTGATGGATCTTGGGAAAATTCATATCAGGAGAGTTTCTCATATTGTTTGCGAATTTTGACGCTATATATTTATGAGAAATCTCCGTTCGCTTTGCGGATTTTTGAGGTTAGAAGTCACTTCATCATTGTGTGAAACCACTGGAACGAGAAACTCAGACAGCAAACAGGCCATCAAAGCTGTTATCAGAACCCTCTCACTTAATAGAGGTTAGTATTTGCATTTGGGCTCTACTTATGGCCCCATACAAGTGTAATCAGAAATCAGACTGGTATTGTTCATTCTAGGGTGCTCCGCTGCGACTACTCTGCTTGTTACTGCTCCTCTGCGACTACCACTTTGCTACTGCTCCGCTGCGGCTAGTCCTGCTACCACTCTGCTACTACTTTGCTCCGCTGCGGCTAGTCCGGCTACTACTCTGCTACCGAATATTGGAGTTCCACTAATGTGATTGTTCCACTGTTTCGTTGCTACACGATTATCTTTCCACTATTCACTGCTGTGGTTGTTCCTGCTCGACTGTGGTTGTCCCGCTGCATATCTGTTGTTCAGCATTCCTTCGCTATTCGTCCCAGCTGTACATGTACTTTGATTGATTGTGTCGTACCCACTGTGCACCTGTATACACCAAGGCACTGATGAACTACAACCACAATAATTGGTGAACTGGCATGCTTGAGAATATCTACATAGTATCAGATAAGTTTAGAATAAGACTGCCCCTAAGGCGTAAGCATCCATAACTGTAAGCTATCATCGTGACGTCACAGGCATAGCCGTCACTGGAGGTTTCATATTGATATATTCAAACAATACCATACTCTCAATCACAGCATTCACTTGAATTCATCTTGGTGGTTGATTTTTACATTAATTTCATTTTCATTTGTATGGTGAGCTGAACTGTGCACATACAGGGTGTGTAACGATCAATATATTTTATTAGTAAGGGACATGACTATTTCTTTTGTTCTGGTCCAAGTTATCTAAGCGTAAGGGAAGACAAAACCTCTACATATTTATATATTATTATTATACCATTTACAGGTATCTATTGTTTAACATTTTAGTAATATTAGTGCAGTGGGTTGTCCCATTCCATCAGGGTTGTTTCGGATTTTTCACTAGCGATAAATCCGTGGCGCTCCGGAAAATTAACCCGATATTTCAATCTTATCGAAATCAATTTTTATTGTCGAATCCACGCCTACTGAGCTACTGGGTATGTTAGAGGCGTGACACATCATTGCACATTCACTGCTCTCCTTTCCTAAATTTCGTCCCTAACAAGTGTCATAAAATATCCAGGTCCGTATTTAAAAAAAAACAGTTGAGGGTGGTCCTGAGAATACGAAGCGTTGGATACAAAATCTGAATACGTCAAATCAAAGAGAATTTACCCTCCATAAAAAAATATCAGATCAATTTTTTGATATATCTGAAAATAAATGAAATATAACCAAAAAAACAGAAATGATCAAATTTACTTTTTTCTTCATATCTCAAGAACCGGCCTTGATATTTTCGATTAATTTCCACAGATAGACTATGCATCCAGATGTGCTACTTTTCTCCATTTAACCGACCTTCTCACTAGTATGGTTTAGAAGTTACCCATACAATCGTATCAAAAAGTGGCCACCCTGTATAATACAAAATTCACCAATGTAACCAATTTTGGTTATATCGTTCCAAAACAAGTGGTTGCCAATAATTTGGTGCGTGCTCGCTTTTTTATAAAGGGTGCTTGTTCTCTATAATTAATTCTACAAGGAATGTTAGGGTTTTGTTTGTCGTTTTTGTAAGTCGATCCACACGTTTCCCCAGAGGGTGCAAAACAAAAACGCAAAGACAAACGAAGATGCAATTTTCAATCAATTTCGCTCCAAAATTAATTACATTTTAAAGCACTTACGAAGAAAGTAGGTTTTTTCTCGGCCTTCCAAATGAGTTATTTCCTTTCGATGGTAACGATAATTCTCTGTATTTAGGACCGATTCCGAAAACGCGCGTTTTTGTGCGATGGTCTAGCACGCAAACAAGCAATCTGAATCTGTCCGGAACGCAAATGAACGCCATCATTGCCACTTTAATGAAATTAAAATGCATTTATTCCGGACCGAACACTATCTGTCTGGCAGGCGAAATTCTTAGAAGAATATACACTTAGCTAATTAATTAACACGAAAGGGAGGATTTCGCATGCAAATAAAACGGTTTAGAAGAATGAGACGCATATATCACTGTCCTCGAATGAATAAAGAAGAGCTATATTTCAGAGTCGAAGGACAAAGATCTGAAAGAGATTGTATCTTCGTGTATAAAAAAAATTGGTTTATTGAAAGAGAGGAGTTTTCTGGCATAAGCTCTTTTCATAATAACCATGTGTATAAATAATGAATATTTATTGGATGAAATTGACAGAATAACTGTTGAGGTTTTATAATAAAAAAAGTTAGTTCATTCTGAAAAGTCACAGAATATGACCAAACTATTTCTGGTGATTCAGACAGATTTTCATAATATCATTACTTACTTTACCTCATACAGTTTTTGAATGGTTCATTGTGGTCTAGTCAACATGCACCATTTTTTTTAATTAATAGTAACCGAAAATCAGTCATTCGATTCATAATTTCCATGTGGAAATTTTAAGGAAAATTGCAAAAGTTATAAACAATTAGGTGAAAAGATCTAAATATATCAGCAAATTTGCTGGAAAAAAGTTCTGACTCTCGAAACTGTACCTCCAATATTAGTAATTTTTACAAAGCCCTAAAAATAGAGCCAAAAACGGGTAGTCTGGCTTCCGCGCGCGTTGCTTCACTCTGACACAACAACAACACAAATCATTTTAACATATTAAATATGAATATTAAGGAATAAAAAAAATCATGTACTATTGGAATACATCAATCAACAATAATTCGCGGTTAAAAAATGTTTATCCCAATTTCTCGATAAATTATACATTTGTTAATTATCAAATTTTTCTAAACTGAATGTTAACATAAAAATCCCGATTATTATTGAACTGAAACCCTAGGATTTTTTTCACTTAGTCAAGTTATTCCTAATAAGCTCACAAATAGATAACCGTTGCAAAAATTGTAAAATTTCGTTTTACCACTTTTTTATTAACAATTGAAAATTAAAAAATGAAAAAAAGTAAATATATATATATATATTTTTTTTAAATATCTTGAATGTTTCGATTTCTAAATGTTTAAACTTTAGTTAAATGAAAATTATTTTTTTATTCATAACCATTTTTTTTTAATTGTTAACTACAAATACATTGTTTATGAGCAAATCAAAAGTTTTTTTGTAATGTTATTATTTTTAAAGAAAAAACGATTTAAAAAAAATGTTTGTGGCTGAAAAATGCGTTTGTTAAGTAACAATCGTTATTTGCGGCTAAGTATTGAAATTAAGGAACCATTTTTTCTCTAAAAATCATAATTTTCATCAATAAATATATTCCAAAAAAAATTTGGTTTGCTCATAAATAATGTATCTGTTTATATCAATTTTTTAAACAATGGTTGTGAAAATAAATATTAAAAAAATTATTTGTATTTAGCTTAAACCCTTATAAATCGAAACATCAAAGATATTTTCAAAAAATTGTTTATTTTATTTCATTTTTTAATTTTCAATTGTTAATATAAAAGTGGAAAATCAAAATTTGACAATTTTTGCAACGGTTATCTATTTTTGAGCCTACTAAGAATTACTTCACTGAGTGAAAAAAATCCTAGCGTTTTAGTTTAATAATTATCGGGATTTTTTTATTAACATTCAGTTTAGAAAAATTTGTTAATTAACGAAAGCATAATTCATTTACCTGTGAAAGACATGTTAGCTTTTTCTTCATATTTTTTGTTGTGAATAATGGTAGACTGTCTTCCTTATAGTTTAACCATATAATTTCATAATTACTTCGAGAAAAATAAATCATTCTGATGTTGAACTGAATATTTCTCACGCATATTCAAGAAGTCATCACTGTATCTGGGAAATTTTACCTTCGCGTAAAATCTCTGTTCTACAAAAATGGAACATCAACAAGGAAGTAGAAATTGATGAAAACAAAACAATCGGCAGAAATTAGTCTATCAGATGTTCAAGATGATCTCGATTGTTTTCAAAACACAACTGTCTCTTGTTCATAACAACCTGAGAATTTATTTTTCGAATACTGACTGTGCAAAATAACGTCTCATGCTCAATGCGTTTTCTGTTCTTGGGGTCTCCGATATTTGCAAGGGTTCTACTTTAAACAAGTCCCCTAATTAAGGGACAGAAAAAAAGTCCACTGGGATAAGATCTGGCGTCCTAGCTGACCATTCAGCCCCCGTACTTCTCGTCATAATTATGATAAAATGTACACCACTTCACATCGTTGAACTCAGAAAAACAGCCTTTTTCATAATTTACAATAAACAATATCAACACATTTGAAGAAAAAAAAGTTGACATGTACCTAACTCTTTGACAGGTAACAAAATGTGGATAATTGGAATCAATCGTTCCATTTCAGAATTTCAGGCAGATTTTTAAAATAGTGAACTTGAAGGTTATTGTTTTGAGTAGATACGGTCATCCTGTTTTTTTTTCACTCTAAGTTCATTTTGCGTACTGTACATTCGTTGTATTGATTGATAAATAGAGATTGTTTTTATTTTAAGCAGGTCGGTATCTTTATAGGATAGGTAAATGGGTGGAAAATAATTTGTCTATTTTTAACATGATCGTAACCAAAATATTTTCCGCTGTAACCAAAGTTTTTTCTTGATATAAAATTTATAGAGCAAGATCCTAGTGCCGTCAGACGTTACTTATTTTTAAACGAACGAAATGTGTACGATTGAGTAGTGTTAGTATGTACTATGTTCGCATGCCTACCTGCTAGCTTGGCCAGATGACCATTCTTCAAATATTAGGGGATCAAGGTACGTAAAAACATCACTTACTTTAGTTTAATCGCCATTATACAGATACATTTCTGTAAAGTTCCGAGTTCAAATCTCGTTTCAGACAATTTTTTTTCAAACCCAGATTTTTATACAAAAATCCTCCCATAGTCGATGCCGTTTCCAACCGAGATGGCTGACTCTAGTGTGACGCGTCTGGCTGCGTTTGAAAAAAGAAGTTGTGGGGACAAGATTTGAACTCGGAGCTCCGGGGTGAATACCTGTGGTACTGTCCAAAGGCCAATCAGGTGTTACAGAAATATATCTGTATAATGGCGATTCAACTAAAGTAAGTAGTTTGAGTCGTGGCGTCTCAGTAGGCGGATGACAGATGTGAACCTCAAATTTCACTTTCATTCTTTCACAACATAGCCCTTTTGTTTTGCATAAAGAACACGTGTATGGTCACAGTTTAACAAATATTTTTTGTGAATATGATTTATTTGGCGAGGTCAAATCATCCCCCTAACAATTAGGGACCCGCTCGTATTGCGGCTAACGTCATGTTGAAAATTGTTTAATTTAATTTTTCTACATTTTTCATAGAAGTACTTTTTTCCACCACATATGGTATGTTCGAACGTTGATACTGTCATTATCAATAATGTAACATTTCTCTTTTCTGTAGATCTTAACTTTGTAACCCCTTTTTTCGCTGAAGATGAAGGATTAATCCTTCGAAACATGTCCTGCTGCTAATGTAAGTCTTTCGACTACATCTCGTAATGTACTGATGTGTGACCTCTGACTACACTCACATTATCAATGAAGATTTTATTTGGTGGAGTTCGACTGTAAGTTTTTTAACTACCCAGTAAGATCTCACCTCTACTGTATGTCATGGATTGCTTCCGTTGGATAAAGTAAGTAATATTTTTACGTACCTTGATCCCCTAATATCTGAAGAATTGTCATCTGGCCAAGCTAGCAGGTAGGCATGCGATCATAGTACATAGTAACACTACCTAATCGTACACATTTCGTTCGTTTAAAATAAGTAACGTCTGACGGCCCTGGGATCTTGGACTATTTTTTTTTTCATTGGTGTTTTGGCATGGTCATTAGCCACGTGTTCTGGATAGGCCTTGTTACTAACTCCATGCGCCACCTCAGGAGCAGCTCTGTTAATTGGAACGCAACAGTGAATCGTGCAGGACTCACCCCAGTTCAGCCACGAGATTTCAATAATTTAATCGGTCAAATTAAATTAAAAAATCCCAGCCGTAACTGGGGCTCGAACTCCGGACCTTTCGACACAGAGACGGACGCTCTAACCAATGACTAACGCTCTTATCCTTTTCGTCACATGAGATATGTGTTCTGGCAAGTTCTGGCAAGATGTTTTTTGTAAACTCGGACAACTGCATGTATCGTTATCAGAGGTTGGAGTATATATTTTAAGAATCAATTGGGAGGATTAATCAACTATTGTTTGGGGAAAAAGTTATGAACTTGTTTTTTTTTAATTCAAACTTAGTGAGTTGTGATTCAACCCTACTTTTTTCAGTCCTGCCTCCACTCTGTAATTAACATCTTTCCCATCCTTAAGTGTAATAATTAGAGCTGTGTCATCTACATAACATATTATATTTCCTATTAATTCAGTTATTCTAGAGATACTGGTTATGTATGCAATGAAAAATATCGAACCCAATACTGTTCCTTATGGTACTCCTATTTAAATTTTCAACTCTGAACTAATCTCCTTTCCAATTGTCACTACTTGTTATCTAAGTGATCACTTGAGAGATCAAGGGCCGCGTGTTAGCTACTGTGTTAGCTGAACATGTCTGATTTAATAAAGTTTGTGATGATCGTATCGATTTCTCTGTAATTTGTACAATTTGTTATAATATTAAATTACTAAAATGGTAGTTGTCAAAATATGACAGTCATGGCTAGATTATAATTTGATTTTTGAATTTAAAGAGAAACATTCTCAATTGAAAATTGAATCAATAGATACATGACTCCTCTGGAAATTGAATTTACTTTTTGTAATATCTAACAGAAAACAACTACTTCCCCGGCTAAAGCCACGCTGGACATTGAACTACATCTGATAGATATTGAGAAAGGCCCTATATAACTTGAGAGAAGAAATCTGAAAGTGAAAATTTGCATTTTCATTCAAATAGTTGATTATTTATTAAATGTCCAGTTTCCATTGGAGATTCTTATCTATGAATGAGATAAGGGAGAATGTTATTCAGAAGTATCACTCACAGAAAATCGCTCATATCATTGATGCGTGAATAGCACCTCTTTCGCTAGGCCTCCAATACATTTTGGTCGACAAATATCTATTTCACTCTTCTAAGATCATCAGAGAGGTCGGAAGAATTGGAAACCATACTCTTCCGAAGCAATTTCACACTGTAATGAGGAATTGTTGGACTATTTCTTGTGCGGTGAAACTGAAAATATTTTTCTGACATAAAACCTGTCATGGGTATGGCATGTTGATTTCATTGCAAATATGAACAGGATGTTCATAAAGTCAGTTGTGGAATCATCTGCGACTGAAAGTTGGAATTTAGTCGCTATTTTCCATCGTACAAGATAACCTCTCCTGTTAATATTTTCAATGAAATCAACTTGATTTTTGAAGTTATACAGTCTAAATAGCATTGGTGAAATTTAGTTAGTTTCACAAATTGTGAATGCTTTTGTGGAGGATTGGACAGATTTGCACGCGAAGCCATTTCGAGTGACGAATCAGAGACTATCTCAAAGTCATCTTCTGCAGATATCAAATCTCTCGTGAGAAATTCAGTGAGAAACAAATGGTATACGTCCAACCCAGAGTTACGTGAGATGAAACAATCATTAAGTCATTGGCAATTTACAACTGGATCTAGGAAATCTCAAGTGATCCTGAATCGACTTAGTTTTGGTCACACCAACCTCACTGAAGGACATCTCATGACTCGCAGTGAAGTGTCAAACTCCGTTTATTGTGACGTGGATAAATGTGTGCATTTATTTGTTGATTGTCAGAATTTCACAATCCAAAGAAATATATCAAACATTTCAGTCGAGAACTATGACAAATATTTTGAAATTTTTGACTCAGTTGAGTCTCATGAACAAAATCTTACAATATATTAATATTATTGTAACTGTGCCCGCTAATAATCCAAAGGGTTGATGCGATTTTTTTAGTAAAGAAAACTGCTTGTAGCGATGTCTCTACTGGGAGAAAGCAGAATTCTGTCGTATTTGGTTAATAACCTCCACTCAGAGCATTAAACGTTTCACTCCTTGGCTGTAAGGGGTGCTCGTTAAGTTTGACAAGAAAATCCCGCTAGAAAAAAATTAGGTTATATATTTATTATTATCATTATTATCTCCACCATGGAAACTTAATTGTTCGCAGTTCGTAATTGAACAGTAGGAACCCTACACCTAAACAAACCGTCATATCGATCAATTCCACTTAGACCCTTATACCTGTATCAGCTGGCTTATGGCCAGTTACTTCTGGTAGGTCTTTTAATTATTTTTTCTTTTTGGGTCAGCCGACGATTCTCTAAGCGATAATGGCCGGTCTAGAGTCCTTCGACAGTTCTTATAAACTACTTATTAACGATGCTGCTACTGAATTGTCATTAATATTCTTAATTAGCTGTTAGATGTTTGAGTTCTTGAAATAGGAATGACTCGAGAAGATAGGTTATCAGAATATCCAGATGTGTGTTGAAGATTTTCCCAATTAAGTGTGATCGCGAACGAGAAGAATTAACGTTTCAAAATGAAGATGAAATGCATCAACTTTCAGGTAGATAAATGAAAGAAGGATGGCGTTATTTTTGCATTATATCAACGTAGATTTTATATATCTACTAGCCAGTACAATATTGTGTTCGTGGCAAGATTTATTAGATATTTGAAATACAGACGATAATTCAAAACACTCCATTTGCTTTCAACCAGGGGTGGCTTAAGGCCTGGATGACCCGGGCGCCTTCCCAGGACACCGCACCCAGGAGGTCACCAACAGTTCAAACATATAAAATAATGGACTTTCATTATCCAAAAAAGAACACAGAAAAATTCAATTCTGTGCAATTTTATTCACGACGTTTCAACTGTTAATATCTCCAATCGTTATCAAGTGTATACATGCGACACTCTCAAGGGTACTTCTTATATATGAAATGGCTAATTTTGTGTCATCAGCCTAGGGGTAATTTGCCTGTGTTCAGGTAAGCTTGTTAATACCAGTGCCGGGCCCCTCCGGTACAGTATTGTTAATTCTTATAACAATTTCAATTGATCCATGCCACTAATTAAGGGTTTCCACACATTCCGGATTTCTATGCTTGCTTGTCTGAAGACATTGTTGTTCATAATATATGCACTCTCTTTAAACTTCCTGCTACACCAGCCCTCTTCTTCATGGATGACTTCGGCTTCAGTCCATGTAATATTGTGTTGGGTCGTCTAGACATGATCCGCTATTCCTCACTTTGACTTTTCTCCTCGTTGAGTGTTACTCTTGTGAGTCTAACGCTAAGCGGTCTCTTAGTTTCTCCAAGATTAGCTTCACCGCATTCACAAGGGACGCTGTAGATACAGTTCTTGGAGTCAATGTCAGCGTTACGTGGTCTTGTCTTTGTGAGATAGCTGCGAATGGTGTTACCCGACTTGAAACTTGTCCGTATTCTGTATTTCAACCCAATTCGCCTCGTTCTTTCCGATACCTCTAACATAAGGAACGCACAGGGTGGCTTGTGTCGGCTCGTCTGGTTTCTTGTTGTTATCTCTCCTTGCGGGCTAGAACCTCTTCTATATGTTTTTTTGGTTATCCATTTCGTTGCAGATCTTTCTTGATACTGTCCAATTCGTTGATAAGACTTTCATCTGTGTTGCACAAGTAGTAGGCACGGTCCACCAGCGATCGAACAATCCCTCTCTTTGTAGCACCATGATGGTTCGATTCGAAGTTCAGGTACTGTCCAGTGTGAGTCGGCTTTCTGTACAGTGATGTTTTGGCTCTTACCATTGTTATTTTGAACTTTCACGTCTAGAAAAGTTAAACCGTCTTCGGTCTCCTTTTCCATCGTGAAGTTTATGGACTTCCTGATGTTGCTCTGGAACATCCAAACAACATCATTCGAATTGAACCATCATGGTGCTACAAAGGAAGGGATTGTTCGATCGAAGGTGGACCGTGTCTACAACCTGTGCAACACAGATGAAAGTCTTACCATCGAATTGGACAATATCAAGAAAGATCTGCGACGAAATGGGTACCCAAAAAACATATAGAAGAGGTTCTAGCCTGCAGGGGGGATAACAACAAGAAACCAGACGAGCCGGCAAAAGCCACCCTGTGCGTTCTTTGAGTTAGAGGTCTATCGGAACGAATAAGGCGAATTGGGTTGAAATACGAAATACGGACATGTTTCAAGTCAGGTAGCACCGTTCGCAACAATGTCTCCAGTCAAGCAAGCATAGAAATCCGGAATGTGTGGAAACCCTTAATTAGTGGCATGGATCAATTGAAATTGCGATAAGAATCAACAATGCTGTACCGGAGGGGCCGGCACTGTTATAAACAAGATTACTTGAATACAGGCAAATTACCCCCAGGCTAATTACACAAAATTAGCCTAATCTTATATAACAAGTATCCTTGAGAGTGTCGCATTTATACACTTGATAACTACTGTTGATTTTAACAGTTGAAACGTAGTGAATAAAATTGCAGAGAATATAAAATAATCTTAATTTTTTGTTTAAAGGAGGGTGCCAAATGACCTTATTGCCATGGTGAAAATTTTATCTTGAGCTGGCCCAGCACAACCAAAGTCTAACTAAAGTTTGATTTGAATGTTATTTGAGAAAAAAAAAAAGAAAAATCTTTTTGAAAACGATCTTTCATTAATGAATCATTGAACGAAGATGAAAAAAATTATTAATGTTTAAGAAACAAAGAACATTTAAAATTCTTGATGTGTTTCCAAAAGCTTGAATGATCCTTTATTTCAAAGTTAACGACGTTCCAAGCCTGCAGCTTTTGAAAATTTTTAATTTTCCTTTTTCATACACAATAATCTTTTACTTTATAGTATGAATAAAATGAATAAAAGCCTGTATTTGAAACGATTTCTTTCGTTCTTTCAATTTTGTACTTGTTAGCATTAAAATTTATTTATTATGTGTCTTAATAGGTGCGATTCCTAGCACTTTCTCGGGCCATCAGAAAAATGTCAGCATTCGCTAGGCCACTCGGCTACCTGGCCCGTAATATGTGCAATGTTCACTAAATTCTGCCTTGGAATCAACCCTGATAAATCACAAGTGATGGTATTTGGCAGGCAGCTTGCTAAACAAAAATACTTTCACGATGTTGATGTCTAAATTCTGAAAATCTAGTTTAAAGATGATGGACTCAGATTTGAAATTCGAAAAACATGTAATAACAAGATGTATCACAAATATGAAACTGATTTATAGCAACAATGATCTGTTAGATTGAAATACTTAAACAATACTATGTGAAACTCTGGTGTTCTAGTTAAATTACTGCGATGCAGTTTACGGTCCATGCATTACAAATTTTGTTAATAATCGCCTTCAACGAATACAAAATAACTGTATCAGGTTAGTTTATAACCTGAAATGGCATCAGCATGTACCGACCTGAAGAGTCTAATTAGGTTGACTCTCTGTTAATAGAAGGCGTTATTTAAACAGTTGTTTTCTCTTTTCGAAAATGATTGAATCACAATCTCCCGCAAGTCTGTATTGAAAAATTAAATCAAGAACTGATTTTCGCAATCCGAACAATAGAAAAAAAGATACCAATTCACAAATCAACTGCTTTCCAAAGGTCCTAGTCTTATGTTGTCTACAAGGTAAAGAATTCGCTACCCCCTTTACTCGGAAGTATGAAAACCAATAATTTGAAACAAAAAAGGAAAGCATTCACATTTCAAATACCTACGTACGATGTAAACAATGATCAATGCATGCTTGCCGCGTGTCCACCTCGTGATCACCAATTCTCGCAACCCTATTGGTCGTCAGAACATCAACCTGACCAGACAGTCCAGAGTTGTATTCAGTGCATTACAATTAATAAAGTTTTGTGTTGGTTTTGTAAGCATAATACGCCTCCGTTCTAGTTTGGCTTTTGTTGACATAGTCTGTATTTGCAATGTGAATACACTATAATATTACACTATAAAATAAAAGCGAACTTCAAAATATTACCTCATTGTTACGATCTAATTATTCTTATGTGTGTGTGTAAAATATGATAATTGATTCAAAAATGGAATATTGTTATAGTTGTTTTTTTTTGTTGATGTTAGTTTAGGAGTAATTTCTATTGTTTTTATTTTCTCGTTTTCTTTTGTTTCCTCGTGATTTGTGGCAGTGAATATATCTCTTTCAATAAGCCTATTTTGTATTAGCATGTTTCTGAAATTTTGTTTCAGTTTGTAAAAAGGCTTATTCAATAAACATATTATTATTTAAATCTGGTTTTCCTGATTTTAAGGAGGAAAGGACTACTTTTCCGTTCTCTATCAGCCAAGCATACCTATTGAAGTCCCTTTTGATTTAAGTTTTTTTCAAATTTTGATTGATAAGTTTCTTGCAATTTCACTAACTCAAATTAAAAACAATAACATTGAAATTTATTGTACAGTTGGTTAAACTATGGAAGGAAATACCACCAAAACTGTTTTTTGACGAGCAAATGGTCATAATTTTCTGTTCATCAGCTCTTTTGATAGAAATGCTGTCAGGATAACTGATTTCAAATATCATAATTTTATAATATAACGATATTCCGGTGAAATAGAGTTTCATCACAGCTGATACTATTAATTGTTAGGCCGAGCGGTGCCTTTGTCAGTATTTTATAGGAGCGTTTATATAGGAACACATCAGGAAAATTATACATTTACTTACCTATCAAATCTCATCTCCAGCAACCATATCAGGAAGCTGCTACCAGTTCTGCACACACTCTATCAATTTACTCTATCTATTATTATTGCTATACTCACATCACCCTGTGGCTCTCTGTTATATTGTAGATGTTCATTCATCTTATGTTTTTTGATCTTGTTAAAAAAAAAAAAGAAAATTTGTTAATGTCAGTTCTGAAGTCATATAAATAAAAATACTTCATCTCGTTATTCCAAGTTTATTTTCCCATTTCTTTCAATTTATCCACATTATTGAAGAATGTATTTAGGTGATCTACCATGGATTCACTGTCGACCATTTTCGTGAATAAGAGTTGTTTCAACAAGGTAGTCTTTCGGGCGGGACCTTCAGATTGATAAGTCTGTTGCAACTTTTTCCATACTTCACTGGAAGTCGAGCAATGCTTCACGATAAATAGTTCTGAGGCTTGAATGGATAGAATGATATCAGCTTTAGCCTTCTGATCATTCTTTATCCAAAATGTTGCTTCGGCTGCATCTTCTGGCTTGGGAGTATCTCCATTTACGTAACCCCAGAGATCGTTCTTGATGAGAATTGCCTCAATTTGCAACTTCCAAGTATCGTAATTTTCTTTGACCAATTTTTCTATTTGCATCAGCGCTGCTGCCATTACTAATATAAACTGATAACTTTTATATTACTGAGAGTAGCCTGGGCCCATAACCTGTTGGTTATTTATTTAGAAGATAGTAAAATAAACTTGGAATAACGAGATGAAGTATTTTTATTTATATGACTTCAGAACTTTTTGTGAATAAGAGTTGTTTCAACAAGGTAGCCTTTCGGGCGGGACCTTCAGATTGATAAGTCTGTTGCAAGAAAAACCCACCATGATTTTTTGCGACAATCAAGGTGCACAAAAATTAATGCGAAATTCTGTGTATCATTCAAGAACAAAACATAGATATTCGTTATCACTACGTAAGAGAAGTTTTTGAAAGTGGCGATATCGAAGTTCAGTATGTTCCCTCACAGAATATGGCGGCTGATATTTTTACGAAGGCTGTTCCGAAGGTGGCCTATGAAAATCATTTGAAGAGCTTGGGTATTGGTACTCCACGTTGAGAGGGGGTGTTGGATATGTTTCACCGTGCTATACTCACATCACTCTGTGGCTCTCTGTTATATTGTAGATGTTCATTCATCTTATGTTTTTTGATCTTGTTTAAAAAAAAAGAAAATTTGTTAATGTCAGTTCTGAAGTCATATAAATAAAAATACTTCATCTCGTTATTCCAAGTTTATTTTCCCATTTTCTAAATAAATAACCAACAATTATCTTTATCACTTTTCTGGATTTCAATCTATTCAGATACTTATCAAATTGTTATTTACTAATATCTGGGCCGAAGGCCCAGGTGGAAAATCAAATTAACTTAATAAAACAAAGAAATCAGCCAAAAACATTTATTATGCCGAAAGAAAAAAATTAGAACGCCGGAATAACTAAGAGGTTTTGAATTTATAATTCTTAAAACAAATCCAATTAGAATCAGTGAATTGAATGAAATTTCATGAGATTTACATTATCAAAGTATTCAAAAAGGTATTATTTTTACAAAGTATTAAACTGATAATTCGAAACAGATTATTTACCAGAAAAGGTCACGTTACTAGCAAACATATATTTCTCTCAATATTTAAAACAGGACTGAAGTTTAGAAGCATAAAATATCTGTTCTCAAGTGAGCCTGGGTCTCGTAATCCCTATTTCTGTTTAGGCAATAAATATAAGGGTTGTTCGAAAATTAAATAGTGAATTGACTTTCTTTTCGGTTTCTTCTACAATCTGCTTATGCATTAAATATTTTATAACTCAGATATTCCGACGTTGCGAGAAAAAAAAACATAATGCAAATTTTTCCCATTATGAAAAAAAAACTCCTTATATCTAAACAATGAATCTTATTCCTACTTATTCTATGACATGGATCTTTCTGTAATACTCGGTTATGGTTTGAATCAATTCTCTTAATGGAAATATGACGTTGATTTCATAATGAAACTGATTATTGGATACAAAATATTTTGTTCGAATTTATAAATTGCCCTTGTAACTCTGAAGTCGGTATTGAAACGATTTTCATAGCAACCACATGGGCGTAGGTTTTGGTGCCCTTCTCGGCATTGTAAATGCTGAATTTAATGGCATCTGGATGTAGATTCAATGTTTTTCGGGTTTCGTCCTCTGTTTAGAACAATAAATAAATTTCAAGATTACGTTTTGTTACAATTTGACAGGATTTTAATTCAAAACCACAATTCAATTATTAAAATAAAAAAATCTCGAAAATGAGCATAAAAGGTAGAAAAAATTATAGAAAGGGTAGTAAAATACAATTAATGATGATAATAATTCATCAGATGCAGAAACAGATGAAAAAAAATATATAACAACACATAAATAATTAAATATATAAAATAATAATATGAAATTACCTTAAAATCTAATCTGCAAATATGAAAGGGCGTATCAGTAGGAGTATCAGCAGAATGGTGTTTTTCAACTCAACCCGTACGATTTTTCCGCGAAAAAAAAACACGTTCTTCCTTTGGCATTTAAATAAGGATGAATCAAAATTTTTTCGTGATTTCAACACTAGTTCAGTCAGGAGGCGATTTATGGGATTTTTTATAGTAACTCATTAATTCAATTTTATGTAAAGAATCAGCTCATTGAGTTCATCAGTCTCATGTACATCATATTCATTCATTTCAATAACGAAAAACTATCGATTGGAATTACCAACAGACCCATCATTAATTATGCTTGCGTAAATGATACATCAGTTTTTTCATCCGTTCCAACAAAAACCTTGAACACAGATGACTGATAATAAAGCCGACATTTCGCAAAATAACGCGATTGTATGAAGCCCGAGTCTATTGTGACGAAGAAACAGGAAAAATCAGCTTCATCATTGTTTGTGTCCCTTCTTAGTGTCGTCCAAAGCCTGCTGGACCGCAGGTGGCACTGACAAAATGATTATTGTTATGAACGAGTGGCTATAAGCTTCTGAATTTGATTGAAAATATCGATAAGGTGATAGATACTTGTCGGATTCGAGTGGATAAATTTCGAGATTGGATTACTTTCTGAAACTGATTTATTAACTGGGATTTGTTGGTTGCTGCTGAAGAATGGCTTTCTGTAATGGCGTGGTGGGCTTTGGAACAAAGATTGATCGGGACGAACATTGACTTAGGAATTATTACGCATTTTTTAAGTTGATTCCGGCTGTAAGAGGACAGATCCTTATCGGTGGATATACATGCTTAAACCTCTGAGAAAAAATTGTAACTCTATTCTATTCTAGTTAGTGATGAACTGCATAGATGGAGAAAAGATAAAGGCCGACCATGATCAATTCTATACGGTGGTCTATTTCAAATGTACCCTCTACCCAATAGGTTGAATATTGACTTTGTGCGATTTATAATAGCTACTGAAATATACACAAGTCTCCACAATTCTGAGTATTTCTCGTATGGGTGCAACAGGCTGACGGAAGGAACCCATTTTTTAAACAAATAAAAGGTTCTCATCAACTAGAGTATTTATCCTAGGAGGTACGGTATCGGTAATAATACTGAGACTGATTTGAATGCAATTGCAAGCTAGGAGACGATTAGGCTCATTGATATTATGAATATGTCAGACATGAGTAGAAGAAAGAAGGCTTAGTTCAATCAATGGAGAGATTTCAAGCACTCTATTTGTTCACCTTTCTTCCGTTATCGTTATTGTGGGCATGCGCAAAGGAACTCTGTCGATTCGTTAACGTTTTAACGATAACCGATTCCGTTAAAGGTGGCCTGTGGTTGTGTTTATCGTTATGTTTAATAGAGCACCGCTGCCACATGATCCAGCTTTTCGGGCTTCAAATAATTTTGAAATAGGAGACGTACCTGATGATTGAAATATTCATTATAAAATTATTTTTTAAAAGTACATATCTGTTTCCTAAACTCAAGGACATTTATTTGTTATCTCAATATTGTTCAAAATTTGAATACCTAGTTCGATATTTTTTGCAGGTACGTGAAAATAAAATTTTAATTGAGTATCTGACAACGTGTAAAAAATGTAAAAAGATATGTTCCGATTGTTCAGAAACATAACTTATTCTGTTTTTGTGAATTTAGACTTTGTACCCTTGGCGGGTGAAAACTGAAAACTATACTGTTTACTTTATACATTTTTTCAATCACAACACACAGCACAGCACCAGAAATTTTTGAGGTTAGGAAAACCAAAACAAAATAAGGGTCACCTGTCAATTTAAGGAAGTTAAAGAAGTGGTTTAAAATGTCTTCGTTTTATCGTCGTGCTTATCGTTATGGTTAGAAAAATAACCATAGCATCACCAAAATAACGAAATTTTTTAGAGGGCTTAAAATCTCTCAAATATCCTAGGAAATTTCAAGGTTCAACTTTGAGATGGATATTGAAAAAGACTACAAAAACACCAAACTTGTGTTTGAAATACTCTCATAAGAACCCAACTAAATGAGGCAAACAAGCCAAATAACTATACTGGGTGTACCTATAACTTTTTTGTTTTTAAAATTAAATGAAATATGGAGGATCTGTATACAGCATTAAACTGCATTATCTGACAAGTGATTCAGCTTCATGCTACGCTAGATTTCACCGTAAGTGACATAAACTTTCGATTTTTTACCGGTATATTCTCACTTCTTTTGTTTCCATATGACCATGTATCATTTGCCAGTTTTTATCAATTTTTTCAATTTTGAAATTTATTTATCAATCTGGAGGCTAATGGATACGTCAAAATCACTAATTTTAGTCCTAAAATTTTGGGAAGAATACAACTTCACTGTTTTCTGTCAAAATATATCTGCTATACGTAAAACATAATTTTTAAATATTTATTGCTATTTTTTTTTCAAATGGCATCATGGTGGCTCGTCGGGTTAGGAAAAAAAACATTTTATTACGATTAATTTGATCACACACTACTAGGTTTCAAACAAACATCTGTTAAAAGACTCGATAGGTCTTTCTGAAAATGAATGCATCGGGTAACCTGTCTCCACCATAACTGATAAAACAGAATCATCAAGTTGTCATGAAAAAAATTTACCTGTCTACATCTTATTTTACCTCGTATGTGCAATAGTAAAAATGTAACTATTGTGTAACTCAGTGTTTAAATTCAAAGTCGAAGTAAAAAATATACCTTAATGTAAGAACTTTTTCAACTTATCAACAAAGCTTTTTAACTATTAATAAAAATGTAAATTCAAATTGTTATGTGTGTTGATAATTATATTTAGGCAAGGAGGTATCTGCGTACCTTTCATAATAAATCTTAGTGTTGATTTTCAGAAATTTTTGGTTTACAAACCATCAATTGTTGTAGTGTTGTAAACCTAAAGTTTGTGAAAATCAACATACAAGTTTTATTATAAACGTTATTAGAACTAGAACATAACTGTATAGTTTTCACTCACATGCATGTTTTAGATTTCATTTTGTGAAAAATTAAACGAACTGAACAAGAGGGTTTTATAAATTTAATCACCTACACATATTTATTGTTCTTTTTGGAAATGTTTAAAATAGTTCAGACGATTAAATGGGAAGAATCCCAACTATTTGTGGTTCTTTAGAAATCGGGAAAAAATTGGAAAATCATACTGGCTCAAAATGAAGGCAAACAAACTGAAAACAAAACAACTTGCACACTAAATAATAGTATAAACATTACAGCAAGCTTAGGTATATGAGTTTTTGTGCCAAACTCAATCAGATAACTGAATTGTAGTGGTTAGAAAATTATGTTTCAGTATTGGGAAAATGTGGGGAATATGATAAATGCTTTTTAAAACACGCGTGTTCTACAGGCAAAAAACCTTCATAAATATACTGTATAAGGAGAGGCATAGAAAGCATTTGGCTTAAACAACTATATTGCAATGAAATTTAGTTTGGAAAGTATTTGAGCTGTTGTATAGCCTCTATAGAGAGTTAGCGAAGCTCTGAAACAGTTGCGTGAAAGATATACAAATTAATGACATATTACGACTAGAATCCGTTATTTACATTCCGACCTGCAGTCACATTCTAAACACAATTTTTATTGCCGCTTGTTTCTCGGAAATTAGTTGCCAGTCAACCCAAAAGTCGGCATAGCTGAGTTTCGGCTGAATTATCTGCTTATATACAATGTATATAAGCAGATAATTGCCGCGAAATAAGCGGCAGTAAAAAATGTGTTCAGAGTGTGACTCTGTTTTGACCGCAGCTCGAAATGAAAATGTCTAACGGTAATATGTCATTGATACAAATACCATACTCATAAATGTGCATAATTTGTATCTATAGGAAAGATGTAACTGAAACTTTCATGAAATAATGAAAGTCTATATTAGTATCCTTAAATTTGACAAGATCTATTTTCATATTGTTCACATTCCTGTCCCGTAAAAGAGCTATGCACTGGACATGAAGTTGCTTCCAAAAATCGTCAATGTGAAATACAATCAATATTGTTTGCCAGATTGGATTTTCGTATGATATCAGCATTTATAGGTAGAGTGTCAGATGAAACCCCATCGTCCATCATATAAAGAAATATGTCTAAGGGAAAGATAGATAAACAGACACACAACTGAGTGGGCAAGCTATAGGAGGGAAGTTTGGGGCCTGGTACCGCCTTGTGAATATATGAAGTCAAAGCCAGAGTTTCACTAAATTTTTTGGTAGATAGTTGCCAATTGTTCTCCGATGATGGGAACCATATTGTCGATCGTTGACAATATTATATGAGCTCGCGCATGTTTTCTACATTAATGCCTTTTATAAAAATTGGTTTTACTCACGCAACTTTTCAGTTGGATGGAAATGCACCCATTTAATTAATACTAATTATTAGAAAAAAAAATCATAAAAGTTAAGCCTACAGGGAGAAAAAAGAAATGCATCTTCTAGTCTTCCTGGAAAAAATAATCAGACATTATTTGGTTGAGAAGAAACAGTGTCTGCATTGTATTCATACCACAAAACAATATATGATATGATTAATTTACCTGATTTTCTAGAAGAAAAATTACATTAAACATTTCAACTTTTTTTAAAACACTAAATCGACACTAAATCGATTAAAAACAACTTGATCAAAACTCGAAATTTCATTCATTTTAGTTATAGTTGGTTCATTCAGTTCTCCATTCTTTGAATAATTGGATATTATTAACTCTGCGACATCTTCAGCTCCAATCAGTCAGAATAACATCTCCATAATTCGGACTATTGTCGTTCATGCATTCTTGTATATCTTTAAGCATAAGCTACCTGTAGTTGAGCAGTTATCCAAACACAGAACCCACGTATGCATTCTTTTCACGTTAATTCAAAGAAGCCCGTACACGACAAGCCTAATTAAGCAAACAAATGAATACATCAATCCACTGGCGTTCTTCAAGAAGTTTCAAGTATGACCGGATGACCAGTTTGAAGGAAATAGCATTTGACACTATAATTTCAATTGTGTTTGTATACAGAGAATGGCAAAACTGAAAGTAATTTCTTTGTAACATATCTAATAAATAAAAATGAATTGATAAACCCATACAGTGGTATTTTCGTGGGCAAGTGTCCAATACTACCCCCTACGACCGATGATTTATATCGGTTAGATTATTAGCAAAGCTTGTACAAGGACATCTTTGCTTCATTTCCAAATCCATAAATGGCAAATCGATCAATTATAAAATATATACCTTATCAACCATAAGTAAGGAACACGATCTCAATCGGTAACGGAAATATGTTTTACCAACCGTACTAACTTAGTTCGGCCAGTTGCGAGGTAGGTCGCCACTGTTGATCGTGTTGCCAACTTTTACTGCAGGTTTGACAACTCTCTTTATTTTTAGTTTCTCTATGCAGTGCACTGTGACAATCACATTCAATTTTCAAAATAAATGCTTCATCGACATAACTTGTAGTTTTATTGAAACAAATAACATTTCATGTATCATTTCCAGGAACAACAAATACTTTTAATTAATATAACATTCTTAAGTTTCTCTACTCAATCAAACACAACTGTTGAAAAAATTATTTTATTTATATGAAAATAATTCAGATAGATTATTGAGAATATCCAGCTTTTTTATTTTTATTTCAAGTTTCTTTTTCAGAAGATCCATTTTCAGAGAGTGTTCCTCTTTTTGTATTCACAGAAAAGATAGTTTTTCCTCAATTAGTATACTTTGAGGATTTATAACTTTTTTCGAAAAATTAATCCTTTTCAGTATCCCTACTTCTCCTTCTATTCTCAGCTTTTCAGAAACTGGTTTTTCCAGATTCTTACTCGTGTAGAAAGTCCAATCATCTTCATGCAAAGTTTCTACTGCACTGGTGGTGTTTTGGTAGATGACGATGTTCGTTTTTTCAAGAGAACCTGGTTCGGATACATGATTGTGACCTTCTAGTGAAGCACATGTCATCACCTCATCTATTTCCACACTTTGAGGTTCTTTTGCGTAAGTCTGTTTGAATCATAATTATTATTAAGCCCTGTCAACTGCTCCCCAAGAATATCTTTAATTACAACATCAATTATGTTTTCCACTGATGTTTCGTAAGTTCCTCCTCCTGTTTTCAGAACCAGCATTCTTTCCTCTGCCCATTTTTGTTTTGTTCTTTTCTTGATGTTATTATCATTTTCTTTGAGATTTTTTTGCGATCTAAAACCATTTTTTCCACTGCAACTGTTGAATTCATATTGAATTATTTTCCAAGTCTTTTCTTTTTCTTTCCATGACACACAATTGCTTTTTCTGCATTCCTTGATATTATACTTCTCAACAAGTGCTATCACGAGTTGTTCTTTTTCAAGGGTGAAATCGGCGCATCTTGGATTTTTATTTACAGTTTTGTCATTGAATGTTTTCATCGCATCCTGTAAAAATCAATGTCTTTTGAACAGATGAACGAAATATATTTTAGCAAATTTCTAGAAAGTATTTGGTTAAGTCACCAGAAACATCACCACACATTGTGAAACTGGCCCTTAACAGATGTATTAAAATATTTCAACGTGTCAAGTTGGAGAAACACCCCTGCCTAGTCGTCTGCCATTATGAGCTTTATGCAGCCATCGTTCATTGTGGTTCTGGAGTTGATGCTGGCCAGTACTACACCTTGGGCTGATACAAATTTGATGGCAGAATCGTAAATAGAATGTTTTCTGTCGAATTGGGCTTTTCGAAGCCTCTGCAGTCACCGTACATACTATTCAGAATCCGACTGACCTCTTTAGGAGTATTCTTGCAATTGATTCGAACTCCGGGATGCCCTCCAGCTGAAAAAGCTTATGCGCCACCAAATCAATTTAAGCCGCCCCGGATATTATTGTTGCTTTGTTATTGTTTTATTGTATATTTCAGTAAAGTATTAATATGGTTAACAATTATTCTCCTTATCACCAAAGCATGCACTTATTCAACTTCAAAAATGTTGAAAACTCTGAACATTTTTTATAATCAAACCTATCCCTAGGTTGTATAGAAAATATTGAGAATTAAGAAAACCAAGACAAAATCTATTTTGAGCCAGTGGCGTGAAAGTTGGAGATGGTCGATTACCCCTAATATTCCGTATGACCTTGTTTGAAGTTGCAAACACTTGAATTGCAATAAAATTTTGAACTATTCGCTGTCAAATGACATGCCAAATTCCACAAGGATATGTTAAGCCGTTATGGAGTTATTCCGGTAAACATATTTTGTGCAACTTTCAACACCCTGTTACTCAGTACTTACCTTAAAACTTTACCTTTTGGTCTGTGGGCATCCTTCCAGGTCTTTAAGAATGGGATTACCTCATCCCTTTTCAGGATAGTGCTGCCACGCGTTGATTTCATGCGGTATTACCCAAGAGTTTGAGATTATAGTGGTCGAAGCAGCTTTTGAAATGATCACAATAATAGTTATTTCTAAGAGATTTACTATCAGGCTAATGAGTGATTCGAACAAAATGATTCCATATAACTTGGTTCATGAATCGTCTCAAAATTGCAGTAATAAAACTTTTTACTTTCACGTCAGAGAAGACAAAGTTATTTATTATCCATTATTAGCTTCATAATATTGAACAAATCGTAGAAATATCCCGAGTTAAACTAATTAACTGCAATGATTTCCTATGAAATACATGACACTTATTTATTATGCAGAGATAACTTGACATTTTAACGTTGATTGATGCTATCCTTGGAAAATAATGAAAATTTGCTCAATCGATGTTCAGCTACAAATCATTAGAAATTATGAATATTTCACAATGGATTCTGAGTCACATATTATTGAAATAATTTCTGAAACTATTAATATAATGAATCAAAGCGGAAATAAACAAATGGAAAACTGCACAAAGGCGTGGATAGGACAAAACTGTACACAGGCAAGATTTGAAGAATCGTACAGGTTTGATCTAGTAGAGAGATTTGATTATTTGGGCACTTTAATTCACATGGAATTTGAAAATGGAGAAGAAATATAAACTAACACTATCAACACCATTTTACTAAGGGAAGCATCAAAAAAATCTCAAGGTTCTGTTATACAAAACCTTCTCAAGTATGAAAAAGACGTATGAACAGTAAGGAATCCAGACCAAAAAATTGTCCACTGAAATAAGCTCAAATATAAGAAGACTCCAACAGAGTTCTTACAAAAACCAAGCTGCACTGCTTTCAAAATCTTATCTGTCATTTTATGAAATACGCCCTGAAATAATGAGTTGCCATCTCTTATAGGTTTCAGAGGAGAACTAGATTGTTTATTAGTTCTTCCGTCAAGTAGTGTCCATTTCCTCTTAAAAAGAGTTTAGATATTTCTTCAACTCATGGCCCATTATCCCGATTCAAATAATGATAATCAATATGAACCAAAGTAGCTGATAGTTATACGATAATTGAAGTAGTTGAAGCACCTGCTAATTTGATAATAACAAAGCACAAAGCTCCTTCTTCAAATTAATGTAGATGAAATTTTTTTGACCTAACCTAACCTCATCAGATGTCGTGGATAAACTGAATGAATCCCCGGAGATACCCATGCAAATCTTCTCACATTCAACACATCCAAAACCAATATAGTTTCTTTCAGATGCACAATCGGGGATGTATCCCTAGAAACTAAAATAATAGAAAAACAAATAAAATCTAAATTTTTGGGGTTATACATAGACTGTGGTCTAAAATTCAAGGAACACATAACCAACCTCAATAAAAAGTTATCCTCTGATTGCTATGCCGTCAGAATGGCATCAAACGAACTGGGATTTTCAGCTGCGAAAGCAGTTTATTATGCCCTTATAGACTCTCAACTGAGGTATGGTATACCATTCTGGGGAGCATGTAATAGTGTAAAGTGTCTTTGTTCAACAAAAACGTGCCCTGAGAAGCTTATGCAAATTAAGAATTCGAGACTCATGCAGAATACACTTCAAAAATCGCAAAATACTTACTGTCATATCGATATATATATAATGGAAACGGCATGCCTAATACACAAAAATAAATCCAAATTCCAAAGAATAAACACTTATTCCACCCGACAAAAAAATCAGTTGAAACTACCAATTCCTTCATCTTCTCTAGTGAAAGACTCAATAATATATAATGGATGTAAGATATTCAACCACTTGCCGGATAATATAAAAGAAGTGGTATAGAGTTATTTTTAAAAAAGAAGTCAATGCATTTCTTTCTTGTAGACCCTTTTATAGGTTGGATGAATTTTTTAATGACCAACCTTTTTAGCAGATATAAGGATCTCAATATTTCTACTTCTCAACATGCCTTACTTGTTCTAAAATTTTTAATTTTTTTTGACGAATTGTGTTTATATGTGTATTCACAATTTTATGTACACTATTGTATAATTAGGTCTACCTAATGATGTATTGTGGAGCGTATTATTATCAAGACTGCCTTTCATGTGTTTATCTTATGTTTGTTATCTATTGTGTATGTATTATTTATTGACTATGTTATATTTTACGGATGGGTCTACACTATCTAATTATGACTATGCTACCCATTGTAACCTAACCTATCACTACGCTTTCCCAATGAGAATGTAATTCTTTGTGTAATAAAGTATATTTTGATTGATTGATTGATTGATTGTTTTTTTTATGAAAGAGGCGAGTTTCACAGATCGAAGGGCGTGTCCATCAGTATCAGTTCTTCACAGGATGTGGTTCTGCTGGTTTTTCCGGGTTCCCCTGCAGTATCTCAAATATTTTGTCACAAGATAACCTCGGGTGCCTTCTGGATATAATCATTCCTAGGTTACGCCCTGTTGAGTCACAGACTACCCCGTGCGGGTAGAGGTCAGCTATTATTATTTGCCGTGGCGCTGCAAAGCATTTTTTGGTGGAGGGTAATACCACGAGTGCTCTCAATACTATCGATAGTAATTCTGTCAGAAATCGACTAGATCAAGTTGCTTTGTTACCTAAAACCGAGACATTCTTGTTGGTCCTGGAACCTGAACCTGGAAGTAAATATCATGTTGATTACTCCATGCGAAAGATATAACCATAAATACAGTACAATTTCTGTAATGTTTTGTGACTAAAAAATTCTACTGCAAACATCCCCTTCGGTCCTAATAGCTTCCTGACAGCCATCAGAGTTTCCTTTTTCTCCACCGTGTAACCACAGTCAATTAGAGTAATGAGCTCGTAATTCTTACCCCAAACAGAATGACCCCAACTACCCCATTACCAAATTAGGGTTGCACGCTTTCGAAACATTAGTCGCCACGTTTTCGCGTTTAAACACCTAACGTGACTTTTTGACCCACAGGGTTGCTATTCAGAACTGGTAGCGTTCCTTGAAAGAATCTTAAATGAACAAGTTTCTCCCCGAAACTATGCTAATTGACATCACTGTGTGAAAATGTGAAAATCGGCAATATTTTTATTATAACTTCTAAGAAAAAAAGGTTTGTTTTAATTATAGCTTTTCAGACAATCATTTTTTTTATGATGTCCTGAGCAAGAGTGAGTTATCGTACATTTCCTTCTGTTCTGAAGACTGAGAAAGCAAGGTGCCTAAAAGCAACGTTATCAATAAAATATGGAATTTCTTGAAACTGAAAAGTTTCACTACTGGTTTCAGGATACATAACACTTTAGGAATACAATTACAACAAAGAATTTTAAACAATAAGAAACGTGTCTATTATTAAGATGAACTTGTGGAACTTGCCCTATGTTTTACATTGGACAAACAGTTAGAATCTTCAAATTGGGTATAACTAAGCATAGTTTGCTGAGCTCAAAACAAATTCAATTTCTGCTGCCGATTTACCAATAGGAAACCGTATTTTCGAATACAATTTTGATGTCATTCATGTCATGAATTAGAGGGGTATCAATCATTATTATTTCAAGCTTCACAAAGTTCGGGAATAATTTTATCTTATTGCGAATGTCGTCAAATAATACTCATGAAAATATTGAGTACCTAATTAATACTTTCCTCAGTTATCTCAAAAACCATTAGAATTGGAAGGTCATTCGAATTTAATGAAAGTTTCTAGAAGTTAGTAGAAAGGAGCGTCGAAAAATTGCATTAAGCCTTTCGAAATATACGAAAGTTTCTAGGGGACACTCAAATAAAATAAAATTCTTTTCCTAAAAAAACTAATATATTGGATTTTTTTCAGTATATTGGATTTCTTTTCAATGTATTGAATTTTTTTTTCAAGATATTGAAAATATCACAATACAGAATTTTTAATGAGACGGGGACGCAAACTTTTCAACTGGAATACCCCATATACAGGATGATTCAACAATATTTCCTTGATGTAACGATTAGTTACTTACATGAAGTAGAAAATACATATGAGGAACATATCTGAAAGAAAAGAACTACTTTTCCTTACGGACATTTAATTATATCTGACATCCATTTGTGCAACGTTTCTCAAGGTAGACACAATTGCAAATGCTAATTGTAATAAATAATATCTTTCATTTCGTTGATGACCACTTACATTCAAGTTTCAAGGCCTACGAATGAGGCAGCAACGGAGGCGATAAAGCTTTGAACAATGTATTCGTTAGCTTGAACAAGGTGACTTTTATGTTATCTGACCTATCCTAGCATTGATGAGAGGTAAGATGGACCTAGGTGGTCCCTTTGGCAAACAAATATGAGAAATTGAAATAGTGATTCACAATTGCGCAATTGGCTTAGTGAGTATTGTTGACTCACACTGTAGGAGGGGTATTCTACCTAAAAATTTGAATTCCTGTCATATTCCAAATTACATATTGTTATATTTTCAAATTAGGGCTTCCACGATTGCTATCAATTTTGACAAGAAACGGTTTTATTTTTCTCAAGAGAAGTATAAATGAAATCTTCCCTCGCACTGTTGTCAGCAGTAATTAAAAACATTAGGTGTATTGAAAAGAAATCCAATATTTTGAAAATCAATTCAACATTTCGAAAAGAAATTCAATACATTGAAAACAAATTCAAAATATGAAAAATAAATCCACTATATTGAAAAGAAATCCAATATTTTGAAAAGTAATCCAACAGATTGAGAAGAAATCCAATATATTGAATAGAAATACAATATACTGGATGTATTTTCAATATTTTGAAATAAAATCCTTGAAATTTAAAGTAAATTCAATGTATTGAGAAGAAATCCAACATATTGAATTTTTTTCATGATAATATTCTTATTTTATTTGTGTGACCCCTAGACGTTTCCGTAGAAATATTCGTAATAATCAAAATAGTTCATTGTTCTTTTTTGTTTTGTTCTAGGTTCATTTTTGAAATATGAATAAGCTATGAAAATATCCAATAATTCGCATCTCTAATGAAAAGAAAAGGGAAATAACTAACTGAAAAAAAAAGACCTCAGGCAGAGATTGAACCCGGGCCATTTGTTAGAGTCAGTTATGTGCTTCAAACCTAGCCCCATTATTACTTAGAATGCTTTGAATCCACTGTCACTATTTTTAATCATGCGAGAATAGGATCGTTTTCTAGAAAAGCGGTGGAGATCAAGCCTTTTTCACCGCTCTAGACCGCAAATGCTGTCACAAAATGACATTTCTCGGAAAACGTCAAAGGTTGCAGAAAAAATTAAGTACAAACCGTTTCGAAGATTTCATTAACGCTCTTAGGGACGATGATACTTTCGATAAAAAATTTGTTTTGATAAATACTACCTACTAATTTTTTTCTTGAATGTGGAGCTCCACTTTTTCGCATTTAGTAGTCTCCTTCATCATGCATATAGCTATACATCCGACACTGGGAAGTACAAAAATGAAATAGAGATTGTGGTATATCGAAAAAATATTTTGCACATTTTCATCTAATAAACCACTTTCTGAGCTGTCGCTACCATGCCACGAAGTCACCACCTTTCCACCCCTAGCGGTAATTCTATAATGACCCAGGGGTGATAAGAGATGCTAAAAGGTAATGGTGTTTTTTGTGTAACGTTATAAACTCCGATGAAAGATAAATATCGCATGGGGAGAAAGTTGAATGTTTTTTTAATAGGGATTACGCATACCAAGAAGGGTTGTAATTACCTAATATACATTTTAATTTAATTACTGGGACACGCAAGAAGATGATTATTCACACGAATTCATGGTTATTTAGATTAACATGTCATATGGAAGATGAGTTGAGTGATATGACATGTCCAAAAAGCGTATTTCTCTATGTATTTATTATGGATATAAATAACCTGACTCGTAAATGGACAATTATTTTGATACTTTCCTGTAGGTTATCTCCAAAGTGCATCCATCTTGCTCTCCCTGTACCACTCAACCTAATGAGAATAGTTATTCAGAGCTAAACCATGAGTTCAATATAGAAGGAAGCACTTTAGAGCTTTAGAGCACTGTGGATGAGAGCTAAAACAATATTGGGAGTCAAAACGTGCTTGACAATTCGAGCACGAGAAGAATTTGAAAACGATTCTTCATACCTCAAAGATAAAATTTGTTTTTACAAAACTCCCAGGTTTTCGGAGAAAACCCCTCAAAAGCAGAGCTTGTGCGAGCAAGGGAGATCCGGGACCTACAGTTTGAATAAAAGTGGAATCCGAACCACTTCAGCTCAGTGACACACGACCGGGAATCGAACCGTCTGGGTGGAAGCCAAACGCTCGACCACTTACAAGTGAACAGTGAAAAATTAAAATTAATTGCAACTCTCAGTCGGAATTTCTATGCAACAAATGTGTAAAATTTAATTTGTCGCAATATTAATTTCAATTTTGAATGGAATATTTTAAGAGGAAGACAATAAATCAAACAAAATGTAATTGTTGGCTTAAATTCTTTCAGTCCTTTTTTTTTTCTTTAAATAAATTCACCTATGAATCTATCGATGAAATTATGTGGATTTTATTAGTAACATTTTAATACCAGACTCTGAAATAATGGTATGAATAACTTGACAACTTGAACTAAAAATATTCAGAACTGATTTTTCCTTAAACTACAAAAATATGGTTTCCGAGGAATCACTCCCAATTGTTTCAATTCTCATTTAATTGAACGAAATCAAATATTAGGAAATTCATTATATTCGGAATTGAAGAGTATTAATTGTGGAGTTCCTCAGGGTTCCATCCTGACCAATTTTATTTTTATCGTATAGTAATGACCATGTTTCGAAAAACGTGTAACAAATAGGCGAAAAATTGCATATATGAGACTAAAAACGATGTATGCCTACAAGTGTGTGATTAATGATAGAATCAAATTCCAACTGTGTAATACACTTATACTATCCTTGCTTGACTATGGAGATACTGTGTATAATCAATGTATAACAGTGGATACGTCAAAGAAAATACAACAATTGCAAAATGTGTGTATGAGATATGTATACAACATTCAATATAGAGAGCATATAACTCCCCATTTGAATACAAAATGTAAACTTAATACGAAGAACAGACGGTTATTGCATTATTATTGCTTTATTTTCGATATTTTGAACAGTAGAGAACCCAGATATTTATTCAACCAATTGAACTCCCATATGCATAGTTACAATACAAGACACCACAACAACTTCAGAATACGCCGCTACACCATACAGCATACAACTGCCGAATGATATAAAAAATAGTAGTCTGAATAATTTCATAAAAAATAATTAAAGAATTTCTACTAACACACCAGGGCTGGGACTCTGTAACTGATTTTGCATAGCAAAGCGAAGCGAAACGAAGCTAAACGAAGCACACGCTATCAGTACCTGGCGTAACGGAAAGAGATAGCGTATGCTTCGCTTCGCTATCGCTATGCAAAATAAGTTACAGAGTCCCAGCCCAGGCTACCGAAATTTAATAGTAATGAACTTATGTATGTATCTATGTTTTATTTTGAAAAATTTACATGTGAGTTTTTTACCTTTTACCTTCTTTATATATGTATGTTTTATTTTTATATTTGTATATTTTGTTGTTTTAAGCATATTTTTAAGCATATATTGTAAATGGCGAGATGGAAGATCAACTTAGTTGAATCTCGACCATATACATTTACCCTTATTTTATTACGTAATTGTACAAAACCATGTATTTCTTTTTTTTGGGTAAATGAATAAAAAAACTAAACTATTGAATATCCAGATCAGGTTCATTGACTTTTTTTGCTGATGACAGCACTATACTTTGGCACTACAAAAACAAAAAGAATCTGGATGAATTTATACGATTTGATCTGAAAACAATAAAAGATTGGTGTGATTCAAATTTACCGTCGTTCAACATAAATAAAACTAACATGATTTTCTTCAAATGTGATCTTGAAATCTTTGTGAAAATCTCTCTTCTGGGTGGTATGCATTAAGAGTTGTATCGAATGAATTAGAATTTTCAGCTTGCAAACCTGTGTACAATTCTCAAATTGAATCACATCTGCGGTACGGAATAACATTTTGGGGAGCTTGTGGTGGTGATCGATTTCAGAATTTTCTAATTTTGCAAAACAAAGTATCGGGATTCAAGTCGACCACTTTTTAAAACATAAAATGTGAACAGTTATTCCATTTTCATACTTGAATCTGCTTGTATAATGTATAAGCATATAACAAAATTCACTATTGATAGATCTTCTGATCATATTACAAGACAAAATAATGATTTGAAATTGCCAATCCCTAAAAGTACTCTTATCGAAATTTCAATAATTTGTAATGGATGTTCCATCACACATCAGAAGGATCAAATCACTTTTTCGGTTTGGAAAGGATGTAAAGCGTTTGTTGTCTGAAAGAGTTCAATAGATTGCTAGAGGCCTAAAGGCCTAGAGGTCTATATTGATGGGTTTTGAATCATAATTCAATCATGAATCGAACATAGTTGAATTAAAATATCTTTCATTGTTTCCATCTGAATCACTTTTTGAATTGATTTTTTCTTCAAAAAAGGTGGAACCTAGAATACGTATCTTCCGTTTGTTGTACTTACATGGATTACAAAATTCCTCTGGAAATAGTTCCGTATCGATTCCCAGAAAATGCTGCTCATTAAATGGGGTTTTCCAACAATCATAGTGGCAATTATTATGATTATTTTTCTACTATGATGTACTTTCAAACCATTCACAACATTATTATAGTGGGAATTTTCTACTTAGATTATTGCCTCGGGAATATTCGTGGTATTTAGTTTTTATTGTGTGACAACAACTGATACTTTTGATTTAACGTCTGTCATCAGTTTGCATGCAAATTGAAAAATGAGTTTAGATGACCGTAATGAATAAAAATGTTATATAGAGAATGTGTCTATGATTGGGGCATCAAAAAATAATGTATCGAATACCACACGAGAGTTCTATACAGTAGAAAATAATTCTCCACATTTTTTCTCAAACTTGTTGCCATTTGGCAATAGCCACTGGAGCCCTTCGGGCTCTCGTGTCTATTGCCTGGCAACAAGTTTTCGAAAAATCTGTCGAATTATTTTCACTTTATTCTCACTCTCTTGTGATATTACAACTAACAATTTGATTTGTAGAATTGAGGTTGCACTTTTTTCCTCGATCCAGTTTCTCACATTCACTCATTGTATCGATCGACTCTTTGTCATGAATTTATGAATATGTTCTTGCAAAGAGAAAATGGGAGATTCTTGCTGACCACTTTTTATGTTCGAAACTCCTAACAGTTTGGTTCAATGAATTTTTTTTTTTTGATACTGTAGTACAATTGATCCATGATACCAAGATGTGATGTACTGAGAACTCTCAGAAAGGTAAGAAGTGAGAATATGAACTTGTTTCGCAGGTAGCTTCATAGACAGTATTTTATTTTGTACACAAACGTCTTGTATTTTGATCGTATACAGGGTGGCCCATCGAAAACGTACCGCAAGGCATTACAGGCTGGTAAAGAAGTTTTCGAGAAAATCCGAACACAGGTCAAGTTTGTTTGTCAGGGGGACACATTTTGATGTAACAAGCATAGTGAAACCTTCAACCCCCTAAGTACATTTTTTTCAAATGGGAAGGGGGGTCATGCGATACCTCTGTAGACGGGGCTTGTCATGCCCTATACAGTGCTGCTTAGATTTTCTAAATTGATCTACTCTTTCAGAAAATATGGAGCGTTGAAACTCCAACCATCATGTGGGACGAAAAATACAAAAATCGGTGAAATGAATTCGCTATTTTTGCCGATTCGCTGTTTTTGCCGATGCACATATTTTTTTAGGCTCATTTTAGAGAGTAAAAAATAAATAGGATTCATTTCTTCGCAATTGAATTAGGTCAAGTAGTGCTAGATACCTGTCGTGGTTGAAGTATTTACGAATTGTTGACTTTAAAATGTATTATTAGACAAAGTAGAAATCATTGAGCTTTTTTTCAAAAACGATGAATGTGGAAATCGGGTCGCGGAGTTGTTCACGACTTGGTGAAAAAATTTCGCGAAACAGGTTCAGTACATAACAAAAAGAGAGAGCTTGAAAATCCAGTATTAAATGAACCCACGGAGGTAGCAGTATTGGGGCAAGTTGCAGTTGATAGTACAAGACAATTGGCCATTGCGACGGGTGTGTCTCGTACCAATGTCCAACGGGTATTGAAAAATACAAATTCCATCCTTAAAAAATTCGCTTAGAGCACGAACTGAATGAAGACGACTTTGATCGTCGCTTGCAATTTTGCGAAATTATAAGTGAGCGAGCGTTACACAATGGCAATTTTACTATTCAATGTGTGTTTTTCGGACGAGTGTTCCTTTTTCCTCCATGGTTTAGTGAATCGCCACAATTGCCGGTACTGGGCTGACACCAATCCAAGGATTTTCCACGAGACACACACGCAACACCCCCAGAAGTTAAATGTGTGGCTGGTATTTTTGGAAATTCCATTGTAGGACCTTTTTATCTTCCTGGAAATTTAACAGGCGATATGTACTTGGATTTACTACAAAATGCAATCGACCCAGCTCTAACAAATACCATCCCGCATACCATGAACAGGAACTGATTTTCCAACAAGACGGAGCTCCTCCTCATTATTCCCAAAATGTGCGCAATTATATACATGACACATTTCCGGGACGATGGATAGGAGGACGGGGCCCAATAGAATGGCCACCTCGGTCACCCGACTTAAGTCCTTTAGATTTTTTTGTGGGGACACATCAAAGGCCTTGTTTACAAAACACCACCAGACACATTAGAACAGTTGCGACGAAGAATCATTAACGTATGTCGCGAAGTGACACACCAAATGCCCCAGAATGTACGACAACAGTTTGAAAATAATTTATACCACTGTATGCAGGTTGACGGACAGCAATTCGAACATTTACTTGACTAATAAATGAGTTTTGAAGTACAATTGAATCAATTTTTGCATTTGTCGTCACACATTATCGTTGGAGTTTCAACGCTCCATATTTTCTGAAAGAGTGGATCGATTTTGAAAATGTAAGCAGCACTGTGTAGGGAATGACAAGCCCCTTCTAAAGAGGTATCGCTTGACCCCCTTCCCATTTGAAAAAAATGTTGGGGTGACACCCCTACTTAGGGGGTTGAAGGTTTTACTATGCTTGTTGCGTCAAAATGTGTCTTCCTGACAAACAAACTTGACCTGTTTTCGGATTTTATGTAATGCCTTGCGGTACGTTTTCGATGGGCCACCCTGAATATGGATGAGTCAGCTACACTATAGTCCAAGATCCCAGGGCCGCCAGATGTCACTCGTTCTTAAACGAACGAAATGTGTACGATTGAGTACTGTTACTATGTACTATGATCGCATGCCTACCTGCCAGCTTGACCATTTTTCAGATATCAGGGAATCAAGGTACGTAAAAACATTACTTACTTTAGTTCAATGCTACAGATAATTTCAAGTAAAGCGTGGTGGCTTGTGGACAGCTTTGCCGGCATCTACCCAGGAGCTCTTTATTCATACCTTTTTTTTTGGGAAACTATTTTCCGAAATAATTCCTAAATAATTTTTGGGAAATATTTTTAACTTTGGTTTTCCCTGGCTCTGAGAGTTCAAAAATCCCGTGTTTCGAGTCTTTGCCTTGCACTAAGGAGAAATTAACAAAATCTTTTATGTACTAAAATTCTGTTTTCAAGTCAAATTTCTTTTTTAACAAAAATCCTTCCGGAGTCGATGCCGTTTCCAACCGAGATGGCTGCCTCTAGTGTGAGGCGGCTGGTTTGGTTTTTCTCAAAAAAATAAATCAATTCAATTCAATTCAAAATGTTTATTTGAATAAATTCATTGTAAATATAAAAACAAGTACGTAGACAGAGAATAAATAAAAACTACTTCATGCACCTAAAGGATGAGACGAAGGAGATTTCGATCCCTAGGGATATGAACGCCCGTCCTGCACCTGTGTCAAGGTGTTTAGACTTTCCCCGCCTCCTCTGAATTATGTGGGGGAATTCATTTAGTTTTGTTTTCAGGTTAACATGGTTGTCATCTTCCAAGTATGTTTATGAGAGAGGGTGTTGCCATAAAAATACAGTAAAAAACTGGGTTTAAAAAAAAATCGGAGACGAGATTTGAACTCGAAGCTCTGGGGTGGATGCCCGCTACACTGTCCACAAGCTCACCAGGCTTTACATAAATTTATCTGTAGACTAAGTATTGAACTAAAGTAAGTAATGTTTTTTCGTACCTTGATTCCCTGATATCTGAAAAATGGTCATCTGGCCAAACTAGCAGGTAGACATGCGATCATAGTATGTACATACTAAAACTACTCAATCGTACAAATTTCGTTCGTTAAAAAATAAGTGACATCTGGTGACCCTGGGATCTTTCTCTACTAGCTTTAATTACTGCTTTTGGATAATTCAACAGTTTGGTTAGATCTTTTTTCAAGCGAGTCCTCATTTGTTATACGGAAGACTCTGAAGATTTCTGAATGTTTCAAAAATATTTTTGTTATAACCTAGTAGTATTTGAGGTTCTTCTCTTTTGCGTTTTCTTGAATTTCGTAAACTATTCATTGATTTATAAATGCCGTATTACATTTGCAAGTTTTCATGCAAGATCTGTTTTGAGGACGATTTTCATACAATTTCGGTTCTTTTAGTATTGCATTTGTGTTATCGACTGAGATATATGTCTCTAATACATTTTACATCAAGTATTTGTATTTTTGTCATAAAAACCGGTATTTTTCGTTATCTAAAAAGTTGCGTAGGGTCAAAAGATATGGCTGGAAATTACCCTTCATTCAAACAGAATTGCAACCAACTTGAATCAATGTAAGAGACGATGCAAGGCGAGAGGCATGCAATTATCTCTCTTGCACAGAACTTGCATGGCGTGAAACTTGCAAATGTTATTCGGCTTTAATGCAATAAAGATGTACAACAAACTTCCTGCAGACTACAAGGTATCTTCGTTGAAACTGATTGGGAAAATTCTAAGAAATAATTGAATTGAACAGTTATATTTAGACCAAGCTATAGAATTTTTTTCCCCCAGAAAATAAAAGACGCAAACGGCCTATCCTAACTATTATGAAAACTCCAGTTCTGGCCACAGCAAAATCGCTTTGTGGAATTTTTTAAACAAGAAATAGTGAAAAAAATTACAACTATTTTGGTTTTTTGGAAATAAACTACTCAACACTAACTTCGTCGCACCCCAAAATTTTGACCATATTAAAATCTGAATAACTTTTTCTGCACTGAACAATTTGAATTCTGTGAACACTGTTCGCTAGCCCAGTCATTCATCTCGTACTTCTTCAAAACATAAGTACTTCTTCAAAACATAAGGTTTTTCGCATAAAATTGCTACAGGGTATTATCTGAACCTGTGCAAAATTTATAAATTTTCAAAAGGATCCCAAATGCAAAAACATGAAGATGAACTCATTACCTCAAGATATTTTTCGAATTGTCTTATTATCTCTTTTGTTTACAGGGTGATCTCAAAAAATTAACTTTTTGGTTTTGCAGTCATAACTTTTTTCCTCGTCTACCGATTTTCAAAATCTCCGGCTTATTTTGAAGCTGAAACTTTAGATGAAGAGATAAGAAGATCAGAATAGACTCAAGATGAAGATTGAAGATCAAGGGTTTCCTCAAAGGTGACCTAAATCTGAAACACCCTCAAAATCCGGTTGGGAGGAGAATTAAATGAAAATCAACTTGTTTTCGGAATGATCATCCATTCTGAATACGTCCAGATCTTTCTTGCTGTCAGTAGTCAAGAATTGTGCATGAAAAAACCCAATTGTAACTGCAGGATTTTGAAAAAATAAATAAATTCAACCCATTGTCCGCCTGAAATGCCTGGCCCGTAACCAAGGTAACAAGAATCACAATCAATGACTGACAAGCTAGGTTAGACGTCAATTTTGATTCGTTTGCAAAAAAAAATAATCATATCGATGCCGCATCTAACGCCCGACCAGCTGGAACTGATTCCACGAATGACGGAACAAGGATTACCTACCCTCCAACTTGCCAATCTGCTTGGAACAACAGTTAGATCCGTCCAAAGGGCCCACGTCCGAGCTAACGCTGGGGATATTCAGTATCGACCTAGGGGGCCAAGAAAGGGTACAAGAAGAACAACTCCCGCTCAAGACCGCCTTATTGGAAGATTGGTACGGCGGACTCGGACTTCGACTGCCCCCAAAATTCGTCGTGAATTGATCGATGCTACACGGGAATTCAGGGTTCAAGTCGGACAATCCGACGCTGGACTCCACGATCTTGGATTACACGCAAGGAGACAAGCTGCCTGCCCCTTACTGAAACCTGTACATCGAGCAGCAAGACGATTATGGGGGGAAGAACATTAAAACTGGGGAATAGCATAGTGGAATAGGTGTATGTTTACGGATGAGAGTAGGTTCAACTTGTTTCGAAAGGATGGTCGTGTGTTGGTTTGGAGAGGAACGAATGAAAGGTTTTTGGAAGGAAATATGGAGGCGAGGGTGGCTTTTGGAGGTGGAGGAGTGACTGTGTGGGGTGGAATATCGATGAATGGAAGGAGTGAATTGCTGATTCTGAGAGGAGAGAGTATGAACGGTGAGAGGTATAGAGATTTATGTATGAGAGAAATCGTGGTCCCTTACGCCGCAAATATCGGCAACAACTTTCTTTTCGTTGATGACAATGCGAGACCGTATAGGGCTCACATTGTCAACGAGTTTTTGAAGGATCACGGCATTGAGCGAATGAACTGGCCGCCTTTCTCTCCGGATATGAATCCGATGGAACATGTCTGGAGTCGTATGAAATTGAAATTGAAAGAAAGTGAAGGGCGAATGGAAAATTTGGATGACTTGTTGAATGCGGTACAGCAAGAATGGACAGATGTACCACAGGAGTTAAATCTGATAGACAGCATGCCGGAAAGGGTCAATGAAGTAATTGCCAAAAGGAGAGGGACCACTAAATACTGAATATCATAAATATTTTTTTCAATTCTAATGTTATTTTCTCTTTGTTGTTCTTCAATAAAAACTCAATAAATCTTGTTTTCTTGTTCTTGCTTACTAACACGATTAACGCTTCACGATTGAGACGAAAACCGCTATTGTGGAATGAGCCTCAGCTGGTCAGGCTTGTCAGTCACTGAATGTGATTTTTGTTACCTTGGTTACGGGCCATGCATTTCAGGCGAACAATGGGATGATTTTTTTTTCAAAATCCTGCCTTTACAATTGTGTTTTTTCATGCACAATTCTTAACTACTGACAGCAAGAAAGATCTGGACGCATTCAGAATGGATGATCATTCTGAAAACAAGTTGATTTTCATTTAATTCTCCTCCCAACCGGATTTTGAGGGTGTTTCAGATTTAGGTCACCTTTGAGGAAACCCTTGATCTTCAATCTTCATCTTGAGTCTATTCTGATCTTCTTATCTCTTCATCTAAAGTTTCAGCTTCAAAATGAGCCGGAGATTTTGAAAATCGGTTGACGAGGAAAAAAGTTATGACTGCAAAACCAAAAAGTTAATTTTTTGAGATCACCCTGTAAACAAAAGAGATAATAAGACAATTCGAAAAATTTCTTCAGGTAATGAGTTCATCTTCATGCCACTGCTGTCAAATTTGAAAAAAAAATTTTTTTTCTTCATTTGGGATCCTTTTGAAAATTTATAAATTTTGCACAGTTTCAGATAATACCCTGTAGCGATTTTATGCGGAAAACCTTACGTTTTGAAGAAGTACGAGATTATAGCTGAAGAACTGGGCTAGCGAAAATTATTTTCAGAATTCAAATTGTTCCATACAGAAAAAAGTTATTCAGATTTTAATAGGGTCAAAATTTTGGGGTACGACGAAATTAGTGTTGAGTTGTTTATCTCAAAGATTACTCAAGGAATCTTCAACAGTCAATGGAGCTTTTGCAGAGATTTATAAAACCTGCGGAATGGATTTTCATACACCTGTATCGGTGCATTTTCCACTGAGAAAATACGGGAAAACCTCGAAAAAGAGGCAATTTTTCAATTTATTTTTATAAGTCCGAAGCTGGACAAACGATATCGCGGAAACTGATGAATATAACATGTGGTTCAACTATACGTAAGATGTTTTCTGTTCGATGAGTAGTTTTTGCACAATCGCGTTATAAACATTTTGAGGACACATCTTGCGCCGATTTCAGGGAAATCGTCGTATTCAAATTCTGTGAACGGCATCTGGAAGTAGATATCAATACCTACAATTTGTATATTTTGAATTTTCACCTGAGTGGGAAATGTGTTGAAAATGTCACTGAAAGTTGATCAAAACGCTTCAAATGCATCCGAAGTCATCCGAAGTCACCCGAAGTCGAACTGAAGTTAATACGAGCGATGTCGGGTGCACTTTGAAGCATTAAAAGTAACTTCCAGTGACATTTTCAACACATTTCCCACCTCACAGGTAGAAATCCAAAGTATACAAATTGTAGATATTGATCTCTACTTCCATATGCTGGTCACAGTGTGAATGAAATGCGGGCGCACGGAAAAAAACCATTTTCATTATGCTAAATAAGCTTGTAAATATAGTATTTTCAACTAATGAAAAGAAAATTAAAGTCACTATATACAGTACATAAATACAATTAGACACACTCAATCCATGTGATAATGTAATAACAGTTACACAATTTCTGAAATGCATTCAAGATTAGAAATAATTACAGTAAAGCACTGAACAATTTTGAACGGATTTTATTGCAATTATTTTCATTGTCGTAATTTATACTGAGAGAACTCATATTGTTATTTCGTTATATAAAACATAAAATTGCATAATGCTCATTGGTACTTACAAAATCTGACATATATCATTTCAATTTCAGGTATGTGAAGCTAATGGATTCCCCTCACGACTTCCATTGGTTTGGTATGGGTGAGTTGTTCAACAAAGTAAATATGTTTGAGGAATCAATCCAACTGAATCATTCCAAATATGTTAAACTTTATAGTATAAAACGTATCGAGAACATTTTATTGATATCTTGTGTGAAATGTGATTGAAATAACGCAACCAGAAGCGTTCCGGTATCAGGAAGAGACAAGAGAAATACTTGAGATTTTTCCACCAGTTTACGGAATACCAGTAAGTGATTTTATTGAATACAGTTGTAAAAATACGAGCTCGAGGTTAAGTAATCACAATTAATAATAATTTAATGTTCAATTTCATATACTAATACCACAATATTAATTGGAATTCCTTTCAATAACTTCAACGCTAATTGCTGCTCATCGGCCATTTCGAATCGCACTTATTTAAATTTCTGGGAGTGGCTGCTACAACGACCGGAAAGGACTTCGGTGGAGGAGAACGACCGCCTCCACCAGTTTCCTCGACTATTTTTCCATGCATGTTTTGATCTGTCACGGGTCCTACTAAGGATTGAGAACAGTTGAAAGTCTGTAAGTTCGGTACGCATGCGCGAATATTTCATCTGTCATCGTACTAACCATCATCACCTCCCTACTAACATGAAATGATGAACTAAAAGTGTGAGCCGCCGGTTAATGAATCAAGGACACAGTGTTGGTTTAGAACCCCCGACTGAAAATTGGGGGACGGGGTTCGAATCGTGGCTAGCCCACATTTTTAATTTAGTTTCTCAATTTTCATTTTTATTTATTTATTTCAGTCATTTATTTATACTTCCAACAGGCTTGCTTGAAATAGGTAAAATGGGGCAACAATGAAAAAAAGTATATTTTAAAAACTTTTTCTTGACAGCTTCCAAAGCATCTGCGTATTTCGTGTAGTGAGGATTCCATATGATGCTATAATATTCCAACTTACGTAGTGCATCGAAAGATTGAAATTTCCTACAGTTGGTTCACCGATGGTTCCAAAACTCAGGAAGGCGTCGGAGCCGGAATATATGGGATGAACCCAGTAGTGAAACGCTCGTTCAGTATGGGCAAACTAGCTACGATATTTCAGGCAGAGGTATATGCCATTGAAATGTGTGCCAGGGAGCTGGAAAATCGACACCACACACGAAAAACAATAAAAATATTTTCAGATAGTCAAGCAGCACTTAAAGCGCTTGAATCCAACTGCTTTAAATCTAGGGCAGTATGGAACTGCAGAGACACCTTAAACCGACTGGCGCAACGCAACAACGTTACCCTAGTCTGGATACCAGGTCACACAGGCCTAGAAGGAAACGAAATAGCGGACGCCCTAGCAAAAGGGGGGCCGAAACAACGTTCACTGGTCCTGAACCGGTAATGTCATAACAGCTTGGGCAGACAATAAAAGACTCGAGTACTGGCGTAGTCTACCGGGCCTAGCCCATTCCAAACTGCTAGAACTCAGCAGAGCGCATCTCAGAGTTATAGTAGGTTTGCTTACTGGCCACTGCAAACTCAAACATCACATGCATAAAATCGGACTTGCACAAGATGCAGAGTGCCGGCTATGCATGGAGGATGATGAAACGGCTGAACACATTCTGTGTACATGCCCTGCAGCGGCCAGAACCAGATTCTCAATATTTGGCGATACGACAGTGAGGCCAGAATACCTGGTAAATTGTTCTCCCAATGCATTCCTCAATTTCGTCAAGAGATTGAATATACTGGGAGAAATATAACCATAGGGTGAGCCACAATAGGCCATTGGCAGCAGTGGAGGGCCTGATACGGGCCCACTCACGTTCAAACCTAACCTAATAAGGAAACCTAAATTGCGAGTGGCTTTGGCAGATAATTGTATTGATATGTTTCACAAAGGTGACCTTTTCGTCGAAAATAACACCTCAATTTTTGCATTCTGTGATCCGTAATAGCCAACCAATACTAAAAAGTAAGGGAAACATTTTTGCGGTAAAAAGTCATTATGTTACACTTAGTGGGATTAAATAGTAAGTTCTCATCCACACACCAATTTTTCAGAGTTACTAAATCTTCAAGTAAAAGTTCACAATCCCGAACATCATTAATTTCACGATACAACTTGAAATCGTCAAGAGTCTTTGATTTTAAAGAGTCACAGATATCATTGACAATAAAAGAAATAAAAGTGGTCCCAAACTCGATCCCTGTGGGACTCCCGATGTTGAGATAAACTAAGAAAGATTTTACCTCCTTATTTTCCATGAACAATCCTCTGTTGGTCAGAAACGATTTCAATAAACGTTGTATATTCTTGGAACCACCAAATTTCTTCGATTTGTCTTTGCCAAAATTCTTTCTTATAGAGAACTATAAGATATACACTCTAGTAATAAACATAAATTGGTGGTTGTACTAAGGAGTTTGACAAATCCATGCTAATGCTGAAAATCATAGAGGAACAGAAGAGCAGCTCTGGATAGAACAATACCATCAAGTTACTCGCCAGTCTATTTAAGGCTGATTTACACTCAGAGAGTTTACTGGCAGAAAGTACTTGCCATCAGGAAACTTGCCACGCTAATGTTGTAAACACATGATATATTTCGCTTGTTGGCTAGTACAGATGCAGAAGGGCGATAGTTCGTGCTGCTCTTGAAGTTATTTTCATTGGTATTCAAGAATATTTGTCTACAAAGGAAAAAAGCAAGGAGCGAAAACTTATAAGAGAATAGATTAGGCACAGAAATACTCTAGGAGCTTTTGTTCCACTTCTCAAAGAGATAGTAGTTGAACATCCTGAATCATATAAAAATTTCACGTGATTATTCCCTACCAACTTTGAAGAATGGTTGAGGTTGAATCAAAACTCACCAAAACAGAGACGTGCATGAGATAAAACCTAATAGATTTCAGTTTTTTCATAAATACTAAATGAAGTAGAAAGTCGCGCACTTTTCTCATTTACCAAGGGCTGGTTTACTGGTGAAAAGCCGTTTCCATCAGTTAATAGAGAGTTGAAGTAATTACACTACTACGTGAATCTTCACGTAGACGTTAACGTACGAAATATAACGTTTACGGATTGTTATGAAATTGAGTTGAAGTTGTACGTATGTCAACCGTTGACCCTAACATGTTAATTTGTCTTTATTTTGCTTTTATGCTATTTTCTCTGAACAACTGGATTAGAGTTCATCTTTGCAGATCTCAATAGGGATTTTGACCATCTACCTTCCTTGCCAAATGCAAATCAAATTCTTCCGGAATTGGCTTTTCGAAATGTTCAATGTTTTAAATAAAGCGAAATACCGATCAAGATCATTAAAGAAATGATGATTGATGTAAAATTGTAAATAATGCTTTGTCACTTTTTGATGTTACGACTTTAAAGTCAAAATTCGCCGTTCGCAACTCATCGGTGTGATTCGTATATTCTTCGGTTAACGTGCGTTGATTTTTAAGGTATCCGTGTGAGACCGTTAAGTTACGTATGTCCGTATACCTATTTTCAACGTTAACGTGAATAGCTGACGAATGCGCATGCCTAGATGTCATTTTGTACGTTAACGTTTACGTTCATGGCTGCACTTCAACTCTCTAATCTTCGAAATGTAAACCAACACTAAGCGAGAAAAGTCATAAGCACTACATTAACTCCACAGCCTACTACTCAACAAAACTAATCATGTTAGGCAGAAACCAGCAGTCGAAATCAAAAATTATATAATTTTTGGTTAGGTTATGTCCTCAGATTTGTTTCACTGATTGTATTAATAAGTTATTCATAATTTGTCAAAAAATGTGAACTTGATATGAATTAATAGTTAGTGCTTATCACGGTTCAGTGTTGTGTCATTGTTTCAAAAACTATCAATGAGGAAGTGAACTACAGAATCGAAAACAGTATGTTTTCAATAAAAAAAACGCGTATCTTAGATTGAGTGGAAAAATCAAATGAAGTTGTTGCCAGTTTGCCAGTGACGAAACTGCAAAAAAATAAACTCCCCGACAATATTTAAGGTAGGTACTGTCAGAATGAATCAACTTTTGGAAAACTAGAGTTGATTCACTCACCTGTCATATTGATACGGACATCGGCTTACTAGTCACCACCTCGATTTCAATCTACCTCGTCTCCGTATTTCCGATAAGTAACAATTTTCAACGCTCATTAAAATCGAATAAAAACGATACTGATAAATGGAAGGAGGTGAAATGCGAAAACCGTGTATATTTTTGAGCAAAGTGCACCTTATAGTTCCAGCAGCTTATATCGGCTTATAATTTTAGCACGGGTGGTAATAGTAGATATTCATCATCTAATGTTTTTCCAGAAGGCAAGGAATTGTTACAAATCATCTATGAGTCCGCCAAATGAACAACACCTAATATAGAACCTAAACAAGATTTTACCAATTTTTTGGATTGACGTGGACGTTACTTGATGGAAATTCATAGTATATGACACTAAGGTAAACACGATTAAATTTCCACAGATTATTGTCTACGCGACATGTTTCGATACACTGTATCTTTTTCAAGCGAATGTAATGCATTAAATTATTCTACGTTGAACATTACTTAAATACCCTTCTTCTTATCAATTGAGGTAATTAGGACCTACCTATAATAAAAATAAAAATTGACAATACAATATAGATACCTGTAAATCTCAAAACATCTACTTAATTAATTGAAAAGGTTTAACAAAGGGGAACTATTAAGGTCCTAAGTTCCAATTGATCATTCAGTAAACAATTCGAATTTTTCAATTTTAATCATTTCCAAGAATTCTAAATAATTAAGTCTAATACCCTTATTTTCAACACGAAGGATTTCAAAGTTTTCGTCGAAGTCATGGTCTTCTTCCAAAATGTGATTGGCATATGTTGAATGTGTTTTATTCTTTACATAATTCATACGGTGTTCACTTACGCGACTTTTGAATGGTCTACCAGTCTGGCCTACATATACTTTGGAACAAGATCCAAAATTCAATTTATAAACTCCTGATTTTTCAGATCTTTGTGTTTTATCTTTATTATTTTTGATAAACCTTCCCAACGTGTTATCTGTTCTGAATGCTACCCTTAAATTTTGTTTTTTTTTTTAAATGACGCTATTTTTTTAAACGGGTCCTGAATAAGTTAAAGTTCTGTAATTATTGTCAAGGTTCCTCATAGTGGGGTACACTTCTTGGATAACCTTTCTATGTCATTTTTTAGCAAGAATTTTCTCTATTAATTTGACTTGATATCAATTCTTAACAGCTATCTGTTTTATGATATTCAATTCTTTGCAGAAATTTTCTTCAGAAAATTGATTCCAATTTCTTTCTTATTGATTTTTCGATTTCAGAAGGCTCATCTTGCGTCCTTATTGGTTTGTTAATAATAAACAATATTATCAATAAATATTCTTAAGTCATTTGGAATAAATGCTGAGGATTTTTATTTACAAACGTTCATTTTCAATAAATAAAACATTAATAATAAAAATGTGTTTATTTAATATTAATGAAATATAACATATTAATAAATAATCTTTATTTATTATAAATAATGTTCTATTCACTGTTGATAAATCTATAGTGAGACCTATATTTATTGGAAATAAATTTGAATTAACTGTTAATAATGTATTTTTGAATAATTTGAATGCATCTTTTGTTTCTAATAAATAAACGTTTATTCCGCAATATTCTAATAAATGATTTATTAGGTGTTACTTAATTTAGTTTACTAAGAACAAACTGTTTTTTTGGTCTAAAGGCTGTTTCACATAATGGCAGTAGCAGTGGCGTCACCCCCTCTATTGATGAAGATAACCAATGGCAAAAATGTTTAGACGACTAAAGTATTATGGAATTTCAGGGATTGTGCTAGATTGGATTCAGTTACTCATTTAACAAAAGACAAAAAACTAAATTTGGAAAAGAATTGTCACATAAATTTATAATTGAGACTGGCATACCCCAGGGTCCATTGCTTTTTATTATTTATCTAAATGATATTAACCACATTTCTGAAAAGTTCTATGAACATATTCATAGGTTTTGCTCGAATAAAAATAGAGAGAAAGAGCGAAGCTGTGTATAACTGACGACTAACTTTTCCACAATTGGAATTCTCCAACGTTCTCTTCATGATAGCTAAAAAAGTTACAGAGAAAGTTTTTTCTAGAACTGAACATGCCTCTGATCAATCTTTTTTGAAGTCTTTTCAATTTTTGATTCTGTTTCTGGTTTTTATATCGTAGAGATTTATGTTCTATTAGTTGCCTTCTTGTATTTTTTCGAGTGGACCTGAAAAATAAAAAGTTTATTATAGTTATTCTGAAAGACAGATAAAAATTTATTTACTCTCTAACATTGTGAGAATTCGAAAGAAGTTCCCATATTTTGACGTAGAGTATAAATTAAGTAATTAGAATAAAATTTACAATGTCGAAGTACCCTTCTCTCCAAAAATTTCCACCAAGTGGAAAATATGAGGCAAACATCTGACAGAATAGTATATTCTGTAACAAGGTTAAAATGAAAATTCGATGCGAGTGGAAAGTTCCGAGCGCGAGCCGAAGGCAAGCGTGAGGAACCATGAGCATCACGAATTTTCATTCTAACCGAGTAGCAGACTATATTTTCTCCACGATCAAAGATAGGAAACGTGACAGCAATAATTTTGACACTTACTCAAATTTTGCCACTACGATGACAATCAACTGTGTCAGGGCTAATGTTATTATTGCTAACCAGTGTGAGAATATTATTCTATCACAAGAGAGATAATGCAAATTCTGTGATGATCGTGGAGAAAACAACTACTTCACATGCTAATACCAGAAGGGACATTGAACTACATCTGACAGATATTTGTGCAACGTTTCTCCAAGAGGACCACAAGTGCTTATATTAATTGGAGCAAATCAGATTATGAGGGCCAAGATTTTCTTCTGAAGACCTACCTATGGCATGTAGCCAACTTGCATCCCTTTTTTTCCCCTAACCTGCAAGGAATGAGAACACTTCAAAACTGAATATTTCTTAAATACGGTTCTGCTATTCTGATGGTTTGAAGTGTGCTTACCTATGATAGGTGATACCAGCGATATTTCCGCGGTTTCCACAACCGATCACTAAAAAAGTCTGACATTTTAAACAAATATTCTTCTCTGAATCGAATAAATATCAAATAAAATAAAAACAAACAAAAAAAACGAACAAACAAATTCAAACTGAATTCTCTGCTATGTCATATGTCAAATAATACCATCAAAGCGCATGCGTCCCACTACGCCGATACCGCCATGTTGCATAAACATTTTTCTAATGATTTGAGATCTAAATGCCATTCTCTCTCTGGGATATAGTTCTGTGGCACAAACACACACATCCATAAGCAGTTGAGCACGGTAGTAAAATTATTAGGAGTAGCAAGAATAATGGTTGCAACATAATTAGGCAATCAGACAAGTTTGCAGCCCCTGGAAGTGAGCTGGTCAAATGCGTCGAGTAGGAAGCAATGACCAAGAACTACGGAGAGAGAGAGATAGGTTTATGTCATATAAAAGATTCATCATCATAAATTTTTTCTGGGTTGGCCAAATGTGCCTTATGGGAAACAACGGCCATTAAAACAAGAAAAAGAACTTTTTCTGGATAACAGATGCGAGTTAGAACGTGGGTAACCACCCGTAGTTATAGATAAAAGACGACCTTTCTGCTATATTGAGCAGCCGCTTTTATCATCGTTAATCACCTGAATCTCTGTCATTCCGCTGTTATTCATTACCTCGCCATTATCTAATCCGGTAAAAAGCGTCTAATCAACCATACTAGAGCTCGCGTGACCGTCCGCCGATCCGTTGGTGCGTGGCGACTCTAATGCCCTCTGACATCGCGCTTCCTCAATCCATAACTGTAGCCACGCTACCTGGTCATATCGAACACAGAAATATTTAATTATACACATAGAAAACAACATGTGAATTACTGTAAGTCCAATATTCTAAGACACTTCCTGCATGATGTAGTGCTGGCAGAAAGAATATTAGTACGAGGTCGTGCCGGTCGAACGTTGACTTGTTTTTGTTTTTCGTATACGAGACGTGTTGGAGAGGACTGACTGATCGATTGAATAGCTTATTGAAACGGATGGAGTTCGATGTTGATTTTGCTATGAACATTATAAATGTTGGACATTTGTTCAACTGTAGACAAATTCAAATAGAAATTACCTTTTAGATCCATCAACAAAGGAACAAAGGAACCATGTTATAACTCCACCATTCTCACTGATTCCATTTGTTAAATTGTTACATATGTGGAACATGAAGTTAACGTCTTATGAATGATGGCATCATCAATACGTAACCATTATACGTATTTCCTGAGGCGATAAGTCCCAATTTTCAGCGTTGTATCAACATCATACTTTAATGATCATATTTTTATTATAAAAATGACGGATCATGGTCAATGTCTAAATAGCATATCATAACAAATGTCCAGTAACTGATTCAGAACTTACGTTTTCAATACGACGGTTTTTTCTGAGGCGATAAGTTCCAACTTTCAGCGTTGTTTCATGCCATTTTGGACAACCTCTCAGAAATACGAGACATAATAAAATTCGTCATGTAATTGCCATGGAGCTGGCTTCAAAATTTGAAGTACATGAAGAAATTAAATGTATTGCTGATAACGAGAGTAATCGAAGGATAGATATAATAGCAATAGACCGTAAACATGACACAGCTTACATAATCGATCCTACAATACGCTTTGAAACCAATAAAAATCAGCCAACAGAAGTGAACAATGAAAAGAAGGAGATTTATGAACCCACTATTACATATTTCAAAGAAAAATTTAAAATTAATGGTGAAATTCAAGTGACGGGGCTATTTACCGGAGCTAGGGGTACCATTTCAAAAATTTTCGTCGATTTTGCGAAGACTTTCGGAATTCCAATGAAAACAGTTAAATTCAATGGATAAGAGGCACTCAAAGACTGTGAAGATATTGAGAAATCATATACGAGGATATATTGAAAAATTCTTAGCCTACTATAGAACCAAACAAAATTTCAATGTCAAAATATTTTATTACTCCACATATTCTTCTCTTAATTGGATACATTGCAACGTCTCTAGACCTTTCAAAAAAAATGTTTCTTCTTGCTCTGCAAACCAGACCTCCACAGCTTTTATTACCTCCTCGTTGGAAGAAAATTTACGACCTTTTAAACTTTTTTTCAGTTGAGGAAAGAGATGATAGTCGGACGGAGCCAAATCTGGTGAATAAGGGGGGTGTTCTAGTAATTCAAACCCTAAATCACGAATTGTTTGCATGGCAACATGAGATTTATGTGCAGGGAAGTTGTCCTGCAAAAACAAAACACCTTTGGATAGCTTTCCGCGTCTTTTCTCTTTAATTTTTTCCTGTAGAGTGGTCAGTAATGTCGAATAGTAATCTCCAGTTATTGTTCTACCCTTATCCAAAGAATCAATCATGATTACTCCATGGCAATCCCAAAAAACTGAAGCAAGAACTCTTCCAGCAGATTTTTGGACACGAAACTCCTTAGGTCTTGGAGAACCGGAGTGTCGCCATTCCATCGATTGTTGCTTCATTTCTGGATCGTAGAAATGTACCCAAGTCTCATCCATAGTAACAAATAGGTCTAAGAAGTCCACATCGTTTTCAAATCAAGCACAGATCGAACGCGATGCTACTACACTTGCACGCTTTTGGTCAACATTCAAACATTTGGTGATCCATTTTGCAGCAATTTTTCTCATGTCCAAATTGACGTGAACTATATGATGAACGCGTTCGAATGAAATATTCAGTACTTCAGATATCCGTTTTAGCCCAATTCGACGGTCTGTTAAAATCATGTCATGAACTGCATCGATATTTTCGGGAACTGACACAGAAACTGGCCTTCCCGATCGGTCATCGGTCATCAATCTTTTGAAGCTTGAAGTCCAATTTTTCACGGTCGCATACGAAGGACATTGATCACCAAGGGTATTAGCATATCTTCGTAAATCTGCTTACCTCTTAACCCTTTTAAATACAGAAACTTGATGATGGTTCGATACTCCAATTTTTTGATTTTCACAATTTCGGTGGACATATTTTCTTTTAATTTATTGCGTATTTCTGGTTTCCTTTTTTGACGTCAAACTTTACACTGACACTTCTAATGAGTTATTGTTCGTTGCTATGGTAACGCAATATTTTGTTTATGCAGGGAACTGGTCTAGGCTAACTAGATATCAATACATCCTCGTATATACCAAATAATTATTTATTTTATAATTTATTGATTAATTTACTTAGTTTTTATTTTAAATCATATATATACAACAATTTGAGGGCTATATTTCTATATACAAAATATTTATTTATTTTATTTTGAGTGTATTGACTACACCTTTTTCATATGTAATTCAGAAAGCGTAACTTGTAATTCAGATTAGTAAAATGTAATTCAGAAAACGTAACTTGTAATTCAGAATTGTTAATTGTATTTCAGAAACCGTAACATGTAATTCAGATTAGTAAATTGTATTTCAGAAACCGTAACATGTAATTCAGATTAGCAAGTTGTAATTCAGAAAGTGTAACTTGAATTTCAGATTAGTGAATTGTTATTCAGAAAGCGTCAATTGTAATTCAGAAACCATCACTTGTAATTCAGAAACCATCAAAGATCTGACCGGTGTGAAAAGAGCGGCCAAAGATAGCAGCCGAAATCTCCGGGACACCCCGGAGACACCAAAAGGGGGCTATTATGATAAATAATAACAAATATCTACAAAATAGAGTATGTGGACGTTTTGCATAACTTTACTGACGACAGGGTTGAAAGTGGGTGGGTGAATAATGCGGTTGTAGCGTAAAATGATTTCCGGCAAATTAAGGTATTGTAATAAACTAATTTCGCTTTTGGACTAGGGTTGGATATTTTGAATATGCAATTTTCGTAAAGTACTGAATAATGGGATTCAGGGTTGAAATTTTCAACCCTAAAATTTTGAATATTCATTTCAAATTGGTTCTAGCATACACAGATTTTGACTGTCCATTTTTTGTTGTAAAAGGACCATTCCGTTAGAGAATTGTTGACCTCCGTTGGGATCCCGTGGTGGATTTTTCAACCCTACTATCGGGGGAACCAGGTGGTGCATTTAGCACTTATCTTAAAATTTTTACTTATGAGTGAAGTCGTCGTCGGAGCACTAACAGATTTTGTCAAAATGTTGCATATCACTTCTCTTTTACTGTTTGATCAGAAAATTCGACTTCCCGTTTGAGGATTTTTCCACTTCGGAGGGTTGTTGAGGGTAGTTTCTGATTCACAAATTATTTCACCCGATAGAGCGTGTTCACTAGCTGTAGAATAATTCATTTTTGTCAAAAAAAATCGAGCAACGGGTTTTTAAACTGTTTGAGGAATTTTCCACTTCGGAGGGTTGTTGAGGGTGGTTTTTGATTCACAAATTATTTTACCCCATAGAACGTGTACAGTAGCTGTAGAATAATGCATTTTCGCCAAAAAACATCGAGCAACGAGTTTATAAACTGTTTCAGGATATTTCAAATTCAAAGGGTTGTTGAGGGGTAGTTTTTGATTCACAAATTATTTCACCCTACAGAGCGTGATCAGTAACTGTAGAATAATGCATTTCCGTCAAAATACCTCGAGCAACGGGTAATTCAACTGTTTCAATATTTTTCTAATTTAGAGGGGTGTGGAGGGGTAGTTTTTGATTCACAAATTATTTAACCCCATGGAAAATATTCAGCAGGTTCACAATAGTTAATTTCCGTCGAAAAACCTGGAGCAACGGTTATACTTGAATCGAAAAATAAAATAAAAAAAAATCGTTGCTGGAAAAACCGTTGCTGCTTTCACACCCGTGGTCTTCAATAGTTTTTCATAAATTCCATGAGAAAGGTTCAGGGTTTTGTTTGTTTGACTTGATTGATTTTTTGAGATATGCGTCAATATGCAATGAGGGTCTGTATAGATTTTGAGAAGGATCGGAAATTGCATAACGATTTCCCCGGCAATTTTCCGAAAAGAAAAAAACACGAATAAAAACCGTACCGACGACTGAAATGAAATTTTTAATAGTGCAATGGATAGTGCTGGAAAATGCAAACAAATCATGTCACTTGAAAATTTCCGAAAAAATGATTGGAAAACTGAGGAAACTTGAAAATATGAATAAAAAAATAGAAATTTTTCGGAAACACTCAAAATTTTCCAAATTTATAAACAAATCTTTTTTGATTGCCTTCAGAAAATCTACAAAAAATGTGAATAATTTTTTTCAATAAAATCAATGTACCGTGAAATAATAAAAAAAAAAAACGGGGAATCGATAGATCTCCCAAACTATTGAAAAAATCCAAATTGTTTTTTGCAGCAAATACCTTTTGACAAAATCTACCTACTCTTCAAATTTCAGTTTTTAGAATTTGTTAACAGAGCGGGGAAAAAATAAAATCGAAAAAAAACGGGACTTGGAAACTTTTTTTATAAAAGCATCAAAATCTAAAAAATAAACGAGATATCGAAAAGTTTGTAAAAAATTTCACGACATTAGCGCCTTCTGGCGGGCCTTTATCTTCCACCTAGTCTTCTGGCAATTTTTTCTCCTCTTATTTGTATAACATCCGATTATTCTGCCAATTTCCAGCCTTGCACCTTATGACTTATTTTACGTAAAAGTGCATATTTAACCCTCTACCCTCGCGTTATTCTTCCGGGGTGCCTTCTGGCGGCCCGTCTCACGCTACGTTGGTGACACCCGAACCTATAAATGCTAAATTTCACTTTGCACCGAGTCACCCGTATTTCTCCGTAGTCAGCTCTCCGTCTAATACGGGTTGTTCTTGGTTTCTGAATTACAGTTGACACTTTCTGAATTACAACTCACGCTTTCTGAATTACATGTCACACTTTCTGATTAACAATTCACTAATCTGAATTACAAGTTACACAATCTGAAATACATCTTACTAATCTGAATCACATGTTACGGTTTCTGAAATACAATTTACTAATCTGAATTACATGTTACGGTTTCTGAATTACAATTTACTATTCTGAATTACAAATTATACTTTCTGAAATACATGTTATACTTTCTGAATTACAATTGAAAAAGGTGTAGTTAACTTAGTTTTTACCTTTGTCTTTAATTCTATCAACTTATTTTATTGTATTTAGTATTCCTTGTTTATATACAGATATATATATATATATATATATATATATATATATATATATATATATATATATATATATATATATATATATATATATATATATATATATATATATATCAGAAAGTTAATTATGACATCTACAGTCACTAGTTGAAACTTAATTTGACACGAACCAAGGAATCCAAAAGTAGAGGTTTGTCTACAAATTGACAGGCAGCCAACAATTCGTTGTTCTGACCAACCCAAGGTTCAATCAAGTTTCTAGTACGTTATGAGGAACGTAAGCAGAATCTAAGTGAAAATTGAGTATATTTCGTTTTAATTCCGAGAGTTCCAACCTTTGACAGCTGTTTCGAAATCAAAACGAATCCACTCAAGAATTAATACCGTGAAGGCAAGACAGATATAACAGAAAGTTAATTATACTTTAGAATCGAATACCGTTATTGGAGCATTATAATAATAGCGATGACTTTTGTTTTCAGTAACTATGATTTTTTAAGCAATCTATGTGTATATAGTCTGAAGTTCCTGATCCACATAATTCACAATTAGGGCAAGACTTTAATCTGGTGCCCTGTAAATAATTTATTTTTGGATATTAGCTTTCAGAAATTCTAAGCAAATGTGTCATAAAATGGTATTGAATTATTTGCATAATTTTTTGAATAGAATGTATATTACTGTACTTCAGTAACATGAAGTTGAATTATAGCCATCAACGTTTGACGAAAATTATATATTTCAGTAAAAAGTTAAAACGTTAACATTAATATTCTGATTAGTAATTTGTTTATGGTTCAGAATAAATATCAATGTATCAAGTTGATTGGAATTATAATTTTTTCCTTTCAAACCTTGCCTGCCATGCTGGATTAAAAATAAATTTCAATCAGGGATTGAAAGTGTCGCTTCAGACTCTATAATTTGGAAATGATTAGTTCAGTCTCAGAACTGCAAAATAAACATTTTAGAAACAATACTAATAAATATTCATTCCTTGGAACGATCATTTCACAATGACATTTGACATTTGACAATTGTCAGTTTCAACATGAAACATATAAAAGTATAATTACAGAATACATAAATTAATGATATGAACGCAATACAATTTTGCGTGCTGAACATAAAAACTGCTCCTGATCATCTTACATACGTTACTGACGTGAAATTTCCATCTAAAATCGTAATGAATATGAATCCCTAAAAATGTCGTTGTCACTGATAGATGTACCACCACCTCATTAATTTCAACAAACATGTTTTGGTTGCTCAATGTGTTGTTTTCGAAAAAATTGAACCAGCACCATTTCATACAAATTTAGAAAGAGAACACCATATTGAGAAGATTCTTCCTACCGTGTTGAGTTTGTCTTGAAGTGTAAACAAGACTATCAGCTTTTGCTGAAATGGAGGTTTCATTGTCGAAAAGAGATAACGTGGTTGTGTCTGTATGCTGAAGCTGTCTGTATGTTGAGCTTGTGTCAGTATCTTGTGGTGGGTCAAATCAATAGGAGTAAAGGTCCCAAAACTGAGCCCTGTGGTACACCAACGTTCACGTTGAATAAGTTTGAGTTCGGATCATCCTATTTCACATAAATTCATACAGGATGTAACCCACTCATGGATGTGGTTCAATAAAAATTATTTGGATTCGATTCAGTCCATAGTTAATACGGCACCAAATTCAATTGAACCAGTATTTCTGATGAGGTCATTTAATGTGGTTGATATGAGAACTATTCATGAATACAAAGCCAATTTCGCAAATTTCTTATGAAATTTCAGATGTGCTAGTACTATGCATCAACATCACTATAGCTGAGCCACCGGCCTTTTATCTTATTGAATCAACGCAATTATGCATTGCCGTAAAAATTGCTTTTTTACAGTGTAGGGTAAAAAAGGTAAAAATAATAAAACTAGCCTTATTTCGTTCTCGAACAGTTATTTTCCATTCAACCGAATATTCAACAGCGGTTTTCTCGTCTATAAATAATTATACTGAAAAAAAATATAATTATAATACTAGTTTTATTTCGATCGAAGAATTATTCCCTATTCAACCGAACATTTAACGGTTGCGTTCTCGTCTATAACTAAGTATATTTAAATTTTTCTCGTCCAGAAGTTTTTGATCTCTCCTCGTATAGCAACTCCGCAAATCCGTGCTTAGTGAGCATGAACATGTTAAGCCGTTTTTCCGAATATATAAGATCAGAATGATAATGGCTGGAGGGGGCGCTGATAAAGGTAATGAAAAATAGAAATTACTGGTATTCCACATGTAATGGGTCGTTTAGTACCGTAACGAGCAGCCGAGCCTTTAATAGGGATTTTTATTTCGTTTCAATCAATATTATTTCCTTGTACTGCTTAGGAAATGCAATCGGATGGAATTTCAATCACGTCGAATCGGTTGTTGAATGATTTTCCTTCTGCTTTCACGTCTTGCGTCAAGTGATTAGAGATTCGTCATTCTGGAGTAGTTGTTCGATATATTCCATTCCGAAATTGAAATGAATCAAGAAGATATATGTATGTACGTGTATTATTTAAGGTCGAAAGCAGTTGCACTTCATCTGATCAAAGCTTTGGATAAAGTTTGAGTCAATAGACTCAATCAACTAAATCAAACAACCTCAAATCGAAAATATTCTTATTTAAAATAACTAAGGCATAATTCATAAAACATTACATGTGCATAAAACTGGATCGGTTTTTTTTTTCACGCAATTCGAGTAACAAATCATGCGGAGTTTTTAATGAAACTGTTCCTCCGAAATCCAATCGTTATTGTAGGTAATGAAAATGAATAATGAACCTTTATTGTAGCTACCTGAAACTAGTAGTCACTCAAAACATTCAGCAGGTTTACATTGAAAGATCTTTCCGCTGCAAAGTTTTTTCAAGACAATCGTAACGAACAGGACAACCAGACTACCACAGACAAAAAAACCTAAAAGAAAACCACATTACATAATAAACATTACAATGACTGACAAACAACAAAAGAAACCAAATACAATTTGAAAACAAACAAAACCTTTATAAGAATCAAAGCAAAAAGGACACATACTGTACATGAACTTCACAAACTAGACACAAATCAAAACACTGACTATGACAGACAGAAAGTAGGAAAAATGTATGAATTCAATTTGGGAGAACAAATGAAAGTAACAAGACAAAAATTCAATACATCATAAAAAATAAAGAAAAAGCTTCTTAAGAATAGAAAGTATAAAAAAGTGATCCATGAAAACGAATGAAAATCGTAAGTGCTACAATAACGTATTTTTGGCAAAGAAGATGTGACGAGACAACAAGAAGAGGAGCCAAAGAAATCTGAACGAGAGAAGACAGAAAAAAATTTAGAAAAAATAAAATTGAAAATTGAGAACAAGAAGAAGTAACCAGACTGGCAACATTTCATAGACACAACGACAACAAAACAGAATGTGTACCTGACACCAAGAATTTTACGACAAACTGATTCAACAAATCAAACAATAGGCGACTTCTCAAATTGGCATCAGCAAAAACGAAGGTATTCACATATTGCTGTATTACATCAAAACAATAAACTTCCTGAGTAGCTCAATTAATCAAAAAAATCCTCCAAGACTCTTTTAAAACGAACAATATTCAATAATTTTCAAAATAATATAACCCCAAAAGACTATGTAGAATATATTTTACCCTGAAATACCGAAAAGTAGCTTTCTTTTTAAAAACTTGCATTTTGCAATCCAGAACAGTTCTGATTTGTATCGAAACTTTACTTGATTTTCAATAATTTGAAGAATTTGTTATTGATAATTAAATATAAGTTAGGTTTCTCCTAGATTAGGAAAACTTATCTCAAGAAGCTTGAATTTGGATATTTGAAAAATACCGAATTTTAAAAAACGGAATGAAACAAAATTGGTACTAGAAATTTTTTAAATGTATTCTTTTATTTTGTACTTTTCTTTGATTTGAGTAATACATGACATCAAGAAACAGAAGAAAACTTCACAGCAACCAGCCTGCAGGGAGGGAGATCTTCATGCTAGAGAAATATGTATCTGAAAGAAAGAAATACAGGTAAAATTTCTCCTGACACAAACAACTACTTTTCTAACCATTCTCCTGAATATATGAACGTTTGTCACCATTTTTTATTTCATTAGAAATATGATTGAAATAGTATTTTAAATTTTTTGATATGAGGCATTGCGATGTACAATGGGCAGCAACTGGTCCCTCATTCTAGTGTTATATACATTATGATGCTCGATTTTCCTTTTACAAAGCCCTGTTCCTATATCAGAAGTACAAGCTTCTAGAATATACGTTCTTATGGGAGTTAAAATATTCAATATTTTGAAAGAATCTCTATAAGACTCTCTATAACCCAATTTCACAATGATCGTCGCAGCATATTTTTGAAGTATGAAAACTCTTTATGCAGAAGGGCTCATTCCCCAATTCAGTATACCGTATCGCATACGTGAAAAAAAATTGTCACAATAATCTAATGTTAGCATAACCCTCTCATTACTATGAGCAAAAAAAAACAGATTTTTCTTAGTTTATCACATAGTAGGTCATTGTCGTAACTCCGTTGTACATAGTCAAATGTAATTCCTAATTTCACTCATTCTGAAGTTAGAACTTCATCTTCAGTATTACCAAAGAGTGTAATTTGTTGTTGCTGTCAGAAATAAGTGAACTTAATCATACTTGTTTTGTTTTATTCAATTTCAAATTATTTCTCTCTGCCCATGTCGATATTTGAATGTGTGTGTTTTCTGCATTTAATCTCAGTTCCATTTTATTCTTTTCTACAAATAAGATGTTGGGATCATCACCGTAACATGTTACATGTACACGAGAGGTTTTACTGAGGAAACTGATCAGGTCACTTTTATCTTCGAAGAAAATACCTGTAAATCTAATGACAGCCCTGGGAGAGGTAGATTTTACCCATTATATGAAACAATATTGGAGAAATTGGAAACTGAAATGATCCCCTCATTATCAATCTTCTCTCTGTGTGTTAGATATTAGAAAGTGTTTTTGGAACTGGTTGAATTTATCTTTATGAGATAAAAAGATTTTCGCAATGTTTGAACATTTTTTTATCTGTTTGTTATTCACTTATTGAGTATGCATTTAAGTACTGTCAAATATGTGTGCAATATTTATTTGTTCACAGTCGAACAGAGTCTTCTTTATCAAGTTTATCTTTCATAGACAACAAAAAATCTTAAGAAATATTTGAGTACCCATTTCCCATGGATATCAGTTTGTCAATATCGAAATCACCGGTTTTTTAAATACCACATTAATAACTAAATAACATTTCTTCAGATTTAGAAATTGGCACTCACGTAACGAATGCAGTTATAAGAAATAATTGAATTAAGAATACGATTTTTTAAATTAATAGTTGATAGTTTTGCTATTTAGGAGGTACTAACATGATTTGATTACTGGATAAAATAAAATAATTGACATGAATAACCATATGTTTTTGAAAGTTTTCACAGATGTGGTCACCAATTCAGCTACATATTTTAAAGCTGTCATATCACATATTTATAGTCTAGTTTTAACGCGGAAATAACGGTCACACTATTTTAGTTTCAAGTAATAAAAGCTGCATTAATGATCATTAATAACATCTTTAATGTATTATAGTTTCAATAAATTGACATGGAAAAATAGGAAAAGAAGTATGGTAGAATGAGTATCAATTGATACCTTCTGTACATTTTTATACGAATGTATTTTTTAGGCAACTTCATTTCTGGCACTATTTAATGGTACAGAATTCCGATTTATGGCCCTTTGAATAAACAACAGTTTCTCTATTGGATTCCATAGAATTGTAATCCAGACCATCATTCAATAATATGTAAGAGAACGTCAAACACTTAAAGAATTTATTACTTCTGAAAAAATTGATGTTTTTGGAGGTACTGAGACATGGCTACGTCAGCAGATAAATTCTGATAACTTTCGAATAACTAATTATAAACTTGAACGAGTGGATAGGGATGGCAGGGGTGGAGGACTTTTATTCTATATCCGTGAATCGATTCAATACCAAATCATTTTCAGAGGAATGAGTCAATGTTTGGAGCAGTTTTGGTTGAAAACCAAAGTTAAAGGTGAGTGGTATATTTTTGGAGTTACATACAGACCTCCTAGAGGAAATATTATGGATTTTTTCGAATGTTTAGAAAACTCTGTCACACAAATGATACCTAACTGCGACAAGATCATAATCTCTGGAGATATTAACATTGATTTATTATCAGATTCCCTAGGTGCAGAACGTTTCTCACAATTTTTAGAATCGTTTTCTTTGAAGCAAATAGTGAATGAACCTACCAGATTAACGAATATCAGGCAAACCTTGATTGATGATGATTGACCATTATTGTACTGAATGATGATGACAATAAAGAAGAGAGCACGGTAACGAACTTACATGATAACTTTGATCACTGTGCAGTCTCGTGTAGATTCCGAAAGTCCGCTCAAAATGAAACTATAAACCACGTGAAATATCGCGATTGGAAATCTTTTGACAAGGACCACTTTTCTCAGATCTTGAACCAAATAAACTGGGATATCATTTACACTCTTAATAATATTGATGATATAGTGAGTTTCTTATCCGAACATATTAAACTAGCATTTGAAATATGTTGCCCAATCCAAGAAAAACGAGTACCAAAAAAACCTGCTCCGTGGATGACATATACAATTAAAACTATGATAAAAATAAGAAATTCAGCTTACAACAGATTTAAAAATATAGCAATAACTTAATGCATTGGAATTATTATAAAGATCTCAGAAACTACGTAACCAAGGCTATAGCTCGAGAGAAAAAAGCCTATGTTGAATTTGCTGTTCCTGACAGAAATAGTAAATTAACTTGGAATCGGCTCAGATCCCTCGGCATTATTCCTAAGAAAAGCTGCCGTGATATCCCAGAACAATGTCTAACCTGGACGCAATGAATGCTCACTTTATTAATATTTCTAATGTTGACAAAAGTCGGGAACAAATAGATTTACTTCAGAAATATAGTAAAACAAATTTTGATCATAGCTTTCAATTCTCTGAAGTTAGTTCTATTGACATCTCGAAATATGTTGATTCTTTGAAAAGTGATGCCGTCGGCTCTGATGGCATTACCCGAAAAATGATTGATGTAGTGAGTATTTATCTTATGGACCACATAACATTCATCATAAACTGTGCTCTCACTTCTGGCGTCTTCCCTACTCACTGGAAATGTGCCATGGTTCTACCATTACCGAAGATTACCAACGTTTCAGACTTTTCAGATCTCCGACCCATCAGTATACTGCCTTTCGAAAATTCTTGAAAAAGCCATGAATCAACAGATTACTGATTATGTTTTTTCTCACGAGATCATTCTGCATTCACAATCAGGTTTCAGAGGGCGGCATAGTACAGCAACGGCCCTAGCCAATTTCACTGATGATATGTTGCTGGCCACTGACTTGGGAAATGCGTCTTGTCTCCTGCTGCTTAACTATAGCAAAGCATTTGACACTCTGGACACTGAGATACTCTGTAAAAAATTAAGTTGGTTTCAATGCTATGTCTGTTTCACTGGTTCAGAGCTATCTGGATAATAGGAAGCAATATATATCTCTCAAGGGCAGTACTTCTGATCAATTATCAAGACGATATGGAGTACCACAGGGATCTATTTTGGGTCCAGTTCTCTTTTCACTTTACATAACAGATTTTAGTGATTTCGTTCAGAACTGCTCCTTGCACCAATACGCAGATGACACGCAGTTGTACATACATTTTCCAGACGAATCAACGTTACAGCCTTTGCCATCGATGCATTCAGACACCAGCAACGAAGTGACTCTATATGATGTGAGAGCCTTGATCACCGCTTGGCTGTCGGTGCATATCGTGATTTGCTGGCCGCGGTAGCCTCTGTTGAGATTTTCTCTTACACAGGCGAGTATGGCAAACATTTCTGCCTGAAATACAGTAGCAAAAGTTCCTAGAGCGTAACAAAGTTCCGCTTTCGGAGACTGCCCGTATACCCCGGCGCCGGCTGACTTACCCATTCTGGAGCCATATGTGTACCAAATGATCCCCTTGGTGGGAAGCAGCTCATAACCTCAAGTTGAATGCTTCTAAATGTAAGGTAATGTTTTTCGGACCAAAAAGAAAACGTGAAATATCAAAAAGACAATCTCTTGGGAGAGCTGATTCCAATCGTTGAGGTATGTAAAAACTTGGGGTTGTGGATTGATGAAGACATGAGATACAACAAGCATGTCAGTCAATTAACAAAAACATCTGTCGGCATTCTTAGGAATCTTTATCCCAACCGAAAAATCTTGAGCAGGGAATTGAAACTGAGCATATGTGAATCGACCATTATTTCTAGATTGTCTTACTGTGATTTTGTTTATGGGCCCAGTCTCCGTATGAGTGATAACCTGCGTTTACAACGCATACAGAACTCATGCATGCGATTATTATCTTTGGTAATTCGCAAATTTGACCATATCAGTCACACTTTCAAGGATATGCATAAACTTCGTCTGTTAGAACTTAGAAAGTTACATCTATTGACAGCGGTTCACAAAGTTATTATGTTTCGAAGTCCAAGATATCTCTTCGACAAACTGAAAATGTTCGAAAACATAAACAATTTGCCAACAAGAAATCGGCGCCAACTTGTCATCCCTAAACACAAAACAGGTATTTTCAAGCGCAGTTTCACTTATAACGCAAGTAAGCTTTTCAACGAACTTCCGCCAGAATTCCTGAACTATTCAATAATGAATTTCAAAAAGAAACTCAAGTCCAAACTTCTCGACATCACATAGGTTCACTTCCATAAACTGTACTTATCGCGATGTACCTGGACACTCTGTTAAACCAAAACTGTATACGCATGATAGCAAAATGTATGTAATAATTATCAAATTACTTGTTGAATTATATATTTCTTTTACTCCTTGAATTATATTTCTGTTAGATGTAAGTGTTATTGCATGTAAGTATTTTTTTTGTTTTTCTTTTTTACGGTTGAGTTAAAAAACACTGTTTCTACAGTGACACTCCGCCAATTCACATATATTATTAATGTTCGTTTCATTTATGTATGACTAAACATTTATGTGAATAAAGTCTTATTATTATTATTATTTTTATAAATTTTCAGGCCACTCATATCATTACGAATCTTAAATAGTGTATTATGATTGACTCAAAATTTAGACTAGACATTTCAAGAATTTGCATTTCTCATTCGTGTCTGAAAGTACCCTGAAAGTTTGAGTTATTTTGCTGCATGGAAAGTGTGATACTGAGCTGAATGGAAAGTGTGGTACCGAGCTGCACGGAAAAAAGAGGAATCTAGGAAAAAAGCGCAATTGAAAAAAACAAAAAAACGCAATGTTAAATAAGCCCACAAGAAATATCCACTCGTGGACAATTGCACACATGGATTAAATCGCACAAGGCAGAAACCTCTCCTGTATACATATACAAGGTGTTTCTTAAGTACGTGTAGAAAATTTAGGAGCGTATTGCTGACATCAAATTAAGAAGAAAACTTCCTATAAACATATGTCCACAAGTTATTCGTTTCTGAGATACAGAGTGTTAAAGTTGAATTCTTATTTTTATTTTTTGTGAATAATTTCAAAATAATTTTGGTATTTGGGAATATTTATTATTCAGTTTGTGTAAGAAATATATTCTTGGTAGAGGTCACTGCGATCAACTGCGATCAACTGTTCGAGATATTGAGATTTGAAATGATCGATGCAAGTGATTTTGAATGACTAGATTTTTTAATTCAAAATAAATTCAATTAGAAATTAGTTTTTTCACAATTAACACAAAATTTGATTTTGTCATTGAAATATCATCCCAGATACCAAACTTTACTCGAATATCACAAATATTTTGGGATTTATTCACAAAAAAACAAATATAATAATTAAACTTTGACACTCTGTATCTTAGAAACGAATAACTTGCGGACATGTGTTTATGGGAACATTTTTTATTATTTCGACGTCAGCAACATGCTCTTGAAGTTTCTACACGTACTTAAGAAACACCCTGTATACAGGCGCAATCGAGGAGCCCTCTCAGGGATTTAACGTATCGTAACAGAAGAGACATTGAATTCATGAGAAGAAATATACAGGGCAATTCAAATTCGACCCCCACCATTGGGATCTCCTAAACTACAGATACAGATACGTCGAAGCTTAAATTGGGGCAAAGTTGCGTATTCTGGTGCTTAACAAAATACCGTTTTGAAACTTGGAAAATTCCGAGTATTTCCGGAAATATCGGGAAAAAACTGAAAATCGGAATTTTCGTTTTTATTTTTTTCTATCGTTATTCGACAACATAGCTCAAAACCAAAAGTACATTTTCATTAATACTTTTTTCAGCTACACGTTTTCATGTTCAGATTTACTATCCGACGTTTCGTCTTCTGGTATTCATCATCAACTTTTTTTTCTGTTATGGACGCCATATTGTTTTTTTATACAGAAAAAAAGTAATTCTCATTCTAATTTCATTGATGTATAATTTGTTATGATTTGTATTTCTGAAACCACAGATTTAAAAAAAAAACAACTTCATCTGAGATGGTCATGACTCCATCGAAAAATTTTGTTTAATAAACACTAGTTGTCAGAACTCATTAAACATCATAAGTTTGCACAAATAATTCAGTCGAAATGTCCTCATTCTCAAATGAAGAAAAACGAGATATGTTGAAACTTTATTATAAATTCGATAGGAATAGTACGAAAACAACACAAATTTATTTTGAATTATTTCCGGAAAGACAACAGCCGGATAGAACATTATTAGGAATATTGGGCAAACACTTGGCTGAGTACGGTGTTTCAAAAAACAAGAATGAAATCATGAGCTTGTAAAAAATGCACAAAAAGTATTACAACAAGTGTTCGAAATGATGGCCTTCCTCTTGAATACATAACCGAGCTCGTCGTCTCAAATTAAGAACAGCCCTAACAATATCCCTTCTTCTGATAGACCTGAATTGCGTGATGATATTGTCTCTAAGTTCATCTACTGTGTCATATTCTTGCTCTCCATAGATTATGTTCTTCAAAGTGCCCCACAAGTAAGTATCCAAATCTGTAAGGTCAGGTGACCTTGCCGGCCACCTCACTGGTCCAGAATTTCCTAACCACCTATTAGGAAATCTCTGGTGTAAATATTCGCAAACTGCTCTTTTATTGTGTCATGCTGAAACCAGCAGCTGTTATAATTAACAAGGGGAAACGTATCCATATATTCTTCGAATCCGTTTCTTAGGAACCGAAGATAGGTTTCTCCGTTCAAATTATTAGAGAAGAAATGAGGTCCAAGTATTCGGTCGTCATAAATTCTAGCCCACACATTCAAACGAAACCGAACTTGTGGTCTGACTTTTCTGAAGTGTCGTGGATTATTTTCACACCAAATGTGCTCATTATTTCTATTAAAAACACCACAGTTCGAAATAGTTATTTTCCTAACAAGTGCGGAAAGTGATACTTTCCCGCACGCGACTGCCGTTGACCCGAACGACGCGAAGCGGAGTTCGGGCAAGCAGTCAAGGGCGGGAAAGACACTTTACGCATGAATTAGGAACATTATTTTTTCTACGACCGCATAAATATTCAAAAAGCACATTGAAAATATATATTTTATTTCAACATACAAAACATTCCATGAAAATCCACTAATTATTATTAATAATAATGTTGAAAACACAATTTGTTGCATTCTGCAAATGCGTCAGAATAGCCGGTCCAGAGTAGTTCGTTGGTGGTAAATGGCTGTTAAGAGTAACACTCGCAGATTGCAAAGTGCATGAAGATGACGGAGACGGCATTGGTTACAAGTTGCCAGTACATGAAAGAATTTTATTCGAGATGGTTTTCTTCTGTTCTACGGAGTCCTCCAAATAACTCTCAGCAACAATGAAATGTACATTTAATAACGATAAATTGACATATTTTAATTTCCCGCACTAGTACGGGAAAGCGAGTTTTCCCGCACTAGTGCGGGAAAGTGACACTTTCTAAACTACAATGAGTGCGGGAAAGTGGGTAAAAACGCACGGTCGTAGAAAAAAGTACTTTCGTCGGTCAAAATAATGTTTTTCAAGAAGTTTGTAGGGTCTACCCTATTCGAGAGCCAGCTACAAAATTCCATGCTTCTCTCAGGATCACCTGGATGTAATTTTTGTGAAATATGTATCTTATAACATTTCAAACCACTTTTTGTGAATTCCCTCCAAACGCTCGTCTGTGGCACATCCATTTCTGCCGAGACTTGATGTGTTGATTTGGAAGGATCTGCATTTATCTAAAAAAGTACCAAAAATAATTATACTTCTTCGAATATGGAATGAACAATTATTTCACCTCGGCTAATAAGTTACGTCTAATATTTTGTTCCATTCTGCTTCCATATTTAATTCTTGGTTTTTGAAACGCACCGTACTCAGCCAAGTGTTTGTCCAAAATTCCGAATGATGTTCTATCCGGCTGTTGTCTTTCCGGATATAATTCAAAATAAATTTGTGCTGTTTTCGTACTATTCCTATCAAATTTATAATAAAGTTTCAACATATCTCGTTTTTCTTCATTTGAGAATGAGGACATTTCGACTGAAGTATTTGTGCAAACTCATGATGTTTAAGGAGTTCTGACAACTAGTGTTTATTAAACAAAATTTTTCTATGGAGTCATGACCATCTCAGATGAAGTTGTTTTTTTGTTAATATCTGTGGTTTCAGAAGTGCAAATCATAACAAATTATACATCAACGAAATCGGAATCGGACTATTTTTCTATATAAAAAAACAATATGGCGCCCAGAACAGAAAATACAGTTGATGATGAATGCCAGAAGACGAAACGTCGGATAGTAAATCTGAACATGAAAACGTGTAGCTGGAAAAAAGTATCAATGAAAATGTACTTTTGGTTTTGAGCTATGTTGTCAAATAACGATAGAAAAAAATGAAATCGAAAATTCCGATTTTCGGAAATACTCGGAATTTTCCAAGTTTCATAACAGTATTTTGTTAAGCAACAGAATACGCAACTTTGTCCCAATTTAAGCTTCGACGTATCTCCTGTAGTTTAGGAGATTTCAATGGTGGGGGTCGAATTTGAATTGCCCTGTATATGCGCACGTAGAAAAAAACACAATGATGTGCGTTTTTTTCCGGTAACAAAATTAGGTGAATAATAGGGCAAATGCAGACGAGACGTTAAATCCCTGACAGGATTCCTCGATTGCGCATGTGCCGATCGAAACCTAACCTGAGCAAGCTAACCTAGTAAAAAAGTAAAAAGTAAAAAGTATTTATTGGATTAAATAATATAAAAAAGTATAAACGGCGTGACAACATATAACGAATATAAAATAAATAAATAAATAAATATGTAAATATAATATAGACGTTTCACAGGTCTTAAAACTATCACTTAGCCACAGGGTAGTGGTAGGGAGGGAGTGAAAGACTGTGGGGTGGGGTTCGACACGGGAGGGCCGAACCAGATCGTACCTACCTTGCGGTAGGTTCTACGATGTTATGTAGTTCGAATGCTGTCAGTGTTACGTCGCATGGTGTTGTGGTTTCCCTGCCTCCTCCAAGTTATGCAGGGGGAATTATTACTTTACGTGTGAGACATCAGATCATTGGACGTTTCTCATTGGTGTGCTTAAAGAGTCTCCGGGAAAAAAAGGAAGAAAAACCGGATTTAGACATTGTGGTGTGTTTTGTGTGTGCGTTGTCTTACACGTCTTCTTCTGGGGTTTCCTGGAATATATCCAGTGCCTGGTAGATGAGCCTACTCTGCCTCTTTTGGGGCCTGTTATGGTGGGCTCTGACTGCTGTTATACCTTTGGTCAACGGGCTTTCGCGGATGAAGTATCTGAAGAATTTATCAGACTGTTGTTTGATAAATTCTTCGATGGAGGGAATATCGGCTAGCTCTCTGAGGTCGGTTAGCCGAATGTACCTGTCACTGTTAGTGACGATACGGAGTACCTTGTTCTGCATCCTCTCCAATCTCGACATTTCAGTCTTGGTGACGCTGCAGAACACTGGACATGCATAAGTCATAGTTGGTCTTATGACTTGTTTGTATATTAACACCTTGTTAGTCATAGACAACTTGGAATCCCTGGCTATCAACGGGTATGTCCGTCTTATAGCTCCCGCAGCTCGTTGGATTGCCAAGTCGACATGCCTAGCAAGGGTTAGCTTTTTGTCCAGTTGGACTCCCAGGTACCGCGCTGTCTCGCTCTCATCAATCTGATTACCCAGAGCTCTGAATCCCCCAGGAATGTGAACGAAGGTACGTTTCCTTTTCCATGTGAAATTCATGAGCTCTGTTTTAGCAGGATTCACCACAATTTTGCTCTTCGCTAGGTACGGTATAACTTTGTGTTGCAGATGCGTTTTCAGCTTTGCTGCTGCTATATTGCTGTACTTTGACTGGGCGTATATTGCCGTGTCGTCAGCGTATATAGCCGTGTTCGTGTTTGGGAACGTGGGAAAGTCATACGTATGTAGCGAATACAAAAGTGGGGACAAGCTCGAGCCTTGCGGTACTCCTGCTTCGGCCTTCCACCCCTCGGAGTTTATGTCATTTACTCTAACCGCGAAAGTTCTGTTGAGCAGGTACGAGTCTATAATCTTAACCATATATTCCGGCATACCTGCCCTTAGCATCTTCACGATAAAGCCCTCTATCCAGACGGTATCAAAGGCCTTTTGGATATCCAACAGGAGCATGACTGTATTGTGCCCTCGATTGAAGCCCTCCCTCACATCGTGGACAATTCTGGCCACCTGGGAGGTCGTTGAGTGACCTCTTCGGAAGCCGAACTGTTCCGCCGGGATGAGTTTGAGCTCTTCCTCGAGGTCGCAAATTCTCTTAAGGAGGATTCTGTCCACCACCTTGGCGATAGCACTAAGCAACGATATGGGGCGATAGCTCTCGACCCTTCCACTCGGTTTTCCTGGCTTAGGAATCGGGATAATCTCAGCTTGCTTTAGGCACAGCGGGTAATGTTGCCATTTTACAATGGCGTTTATGATGTAAACTAGCTGTACGAGAGACTTCCTCGGGAGGTTTCTGAGTAGAACTGCATCTATCTTATCTATACCAGGCGCTTTGTTCCTAGGGAGCCCTTTTATGGTGTTCTGAACCTCCTCGTAGCTGGTCATCAGCTTCGAGAAGGCTCTGCCATTTAAGGCCTGTTTCGGGACTTTTCTGAATTCTTTTGCTTCCCTAGAAACTGACTCATGCTCTTGCATTGAGTCAGCGCCTGCCCGGAACGTGCTCTGGTAATACTCTCCGAACATTCTTGCCTTTCCTGGATCGGTCATCGCTTGTCTTTGACCATTCCCTATGGCTGGGAGTTCCGTCCGCCTCCTTCGGAGGTTTCGGTTCATCCGCCACAAGGAATTGTCGCCGACTTTGAGGTTTTCCATTTTCCTGTTCCAAGTCACATTTCTATGGCTCTGAATGAGTGAACTAATTTCTTGGCCCAGGTGTCGCATATTCTCCCTGTGTGCGGGAATGCGGGTGGTCTGCCATTTTTTACGCTCTTGGTTGTTCAACTTAATCAGGTCAAGAATGTGGCTTGGAAAAGGATCCCGGTCCTCTCTAACTTTTCTCTTCCCAGTGGTAAGATCTCTTGCCTTCTGTATGTTGTTGATCAGCCTCTGAGTCTCCCCCTCAATGTTGTTCTCTTGTATATGGGGGGTGAAATGTGTTATTTCATTCATCACTCTCCTGTACTCTTTCCAATCGGTTGTTGAATAGTCGTATAATATTCGTTGCCCCTTTGGCCTTGGTCCTCCCTTGATTGTAAAGAGTACAGGGTCGTGATCTGAGTTTAACTCAGAGACTGCTCGTAATTCAGAGATTTCTGTTACATTTTTATTTACCACTAGGTCGAGTGTGCTAGGCGCACCACCGTTCCAGGAGTAGCAAGTTGGGTCGTCTGGAAAGTCGATGATGACTTCGTTGTTCTGAGAGTATTCCCACAGCGTTGTTCCATTCGTAGACCGACGGTTGCAGTTCCACTCGGGCCTCAGCGCGTTGAAGTCTCCCGCCAGTAGTACCTTGTGCCCGCTGCTGCAGAGACTATCCAGATCCGCGGCCGTGAAAGTGTTTGTAGGGGCGTTGTATACCACATACATCCTCGTGCCACATTCTAGCTGTATACCAGCGTGCTCCATGGAGCATTGCCGCTGTGGCAGTGGTGCATGTGGTATAGTGTTCCTGACAAGGATCGCTACCCCTCCCCCTCTCCTTGCGTTAGGTCTATCGACCCTGATGGTGGTGAATCCTCTGAATTTCAGCTTGTGTTCCTGTCGGAGCTTCGTCTCGGATAGGAGCATTATATCGATCTTGTGCCTGCGGATGAAGTCCGAAACAAGTTGGTGCTTGTTTCCGATTCCATCCGCATTGAGCATGCACACCCGAATAGGCATCTATAAGCCGTAGCTTTGGATATTGTCCATGACCCTCCAGAAGGCCATGAATTTCTCCCCGTCATCCCGGGCACTCCTCAAGCCATCAATGATGGCGTCCATTGCCTGCAATAGGCCAGTGGTGTTCACCAGACCTTTAATGGTCTGATGCCTCTCCATTACGCCACTCACAGCATTCGAAGTGCTTGGCTGGTTGGCCCGTGGCAGTCTTTCTTGGGGTTGGGATGTGGGATGGGATGGTGGATGGGATACCCTGTGGCTTACCCCTATCTCTTCATTCCTCTGCTGCTCCTCTTTCCTTCTCTCCCATATGTTTACCCGGGGTGGAGGGGCCTCAACATATCTCTTCTGGGGGTTGTTTCTTGGTTTTTCTTTGTCTTTCCTCTCTGTTTGGTACTGGAGCTGGCGTTGATATGCTTCACAGGTTGTAGAGCAGGATGTATGCTGCCCCCCGCAATTTATACAGATAGCTGGAGTCGTCCTTGGCTTGGGGCATGCCCTAGACCAATGATCACCTGCACACTTCATGCATTTGACAGGTTTATTACAATTGGACTGGGCATGTCCCCAGGCCTGGCATCTGTAGCACTGTGTTACTTGCCTGTTGTTCCGCCGGATTTCCCAACGTACCATCACATCATTTACGGTTTTGAAGTTGGCGTTGAGAAATCCAACTGTGACATTTTTGTTTGTATTCACTGTATACATTTTTCGCACAGTGCTGTTGATCTCTTGGATGCCAAAGGTTTCAAGGCCTTTCGACTCCAGCTCTTCCTTGATGTCTTCTACTGCTGGGTTGTGATCTACCTTTCAGTAGAAAACTGTGCCGTTTTTCTCCCGGCAGTGTATAGGTGTGAAACTCGACGTCGACACCTTTCAGCATTGCTCTCAAGCTTTTATGATCTTCTTCTGAAGAAGTATATAGCAGGGTCGAGCCGTTCGTAAATTTATACGTTATTTCGCCCTGTATATACTTCTTCATGTGCTTCTTGGTTTCGGCGTCGAGTTTGATTGTATCCCTGACAATAATAGGTGGGCACCTTTTCTTTCTTTCTATGGCTGCCGGGAGTGGCACCTTGTCTTTATTCATTGCGGGGGGAGGGGGCTTGGTGTTTTTCCCCTTTCCCTTATCCTTTTTGATGGGGGTTTTCGGCTGGTCTTCTTCTTTGTTTTCTTCATCCTCAGAGATGGCCTCGAATCTGTTACTCACCTCCACGGGTGGGGGGGAGCTCTGCAGGTTGAGGGATGTCCATTTTCTCTTGGCTGTCTTCTTTGGCTCGACAAAGGGTTCCCCTTGAACTATGGGGTTCATCCTTGTCTTGCCAGGAGACGCCAAGAATTTCTGCAGAGCTAGTAGTTCCTCTTTCCTCGTCCTTGTTTGTTCTTCGAATTTTCCCCGATAGTGGTCAGCAATTTCCTGGATTTCCCTTTCCCGGATTTTAATCCACGGGAAGTCTGAGAGGGCATCTGGGATTGGCATGTGTGTTCCACAGAACAGGGAGACTTTCTCTTTAACTTTCTCGTTTATTTCATGATTGATTCGTTCTATTTGTTCTGTTATTTGTGTGAAACGGCTTTCTTCAGTCTGATCCCTGTCCTGTTCCTCATTGCTGCTGCCTGCTATCGGGGGTCGTGGAGGCGGGTTCTTTCGGGGTGGGGGTGTATTCCCTTTTCGAGGATCTTCTACTATCCATCTCTGAGGGAAGTTCTGGGGTATTGGGGTTACTGGCGGGGTGATTGACTTCCTCCTGCTGAGTAACCTTACTTTCTGTACTTCGATTTCCTGTGCCTTTATTTTCTTTCTTCATCCTGCTCTACTCGCTGTTTCCTCTGCTTCACTGCCAGGTCTACCCTCCTCTGTCTGTCCAGTAGCTGCTGAGCCTTAATCTCTGCTGCAAACTTGTACAGACCCATTGGGCTTTCTGGCTGAGGTTGAGGGCTTTTGAGGTTGTTTGGGGTGGGGGTTGTTGGCTCGTTCCCTATTGTTTCTGTCTCCGTTTCCATTTGCTCAGTTATTTCGTTGGCTTTTTCTTCGTCTTCGGATGATGATGATAGTTCATCATCATCATCTTCGGAGGTTTCCCTAGCTTTGCGTTCAGGTTCGGAGGGGGTTGTTTTTCCCCTCTCTTCTATTTTCTTTTTCTCCTCTTCTGTGTTGCTCCTGATGTCTTCGATTTTTTCCAGGAGGCTCTTCCCTTGGATTATTAGATCAGCTTCCCTTTCGGTACTGGTCTTTGAGGCATTCCCGTTTTCGGATTTTTCTTCCGGTATGGTTTCCTCTTCCTTACCCTTGTTGTGTTCTGGAAGTGGGTTGGGATTGGGAAGCTGATTTCTCGACTCCTTGGAGAGGTCGAAGTCCTTGAACAAGGTTCGTTTTCCGTCCTTGTCGAACGTGACTTCGAATATCTGAGCCGGCTTGGTTCTTCTTCTCAGTCCTTTTGTTGTCTCTCTCTCCTTGGAGTCGATGTTCTTCTTTGCTCCAAGAATGTCGTTGAAGAATTTCTTCCTCTCCTGGAAGCTATTATCTCCAACTTCATTCTTGAGGCGTTTGTCTGGGGGTGAGCCTCCTGTATCTCTAAGATATGCACTGTGGTAGTGCGGTTGTGGAGTTTTGAGGGGTGGTTTTTCTGTTCCCCTTTCTCCCTGATTCTCGTTTTTGTCGCATTCATCTGTTTTTTGTGATGCTGCTGGAGGCTTCTGACGCAGTGCGCTTCTGCGCCTGTGTCGCATCTTTTTGCTTATGTTTCTCCGGCGATTTTACGGGAATCAGGGAGGGTATCTTCCTTGCAGGGGTTATTTCATTTTCAGGGTGTCTAGATGGGGTAGGGCTCTGGGGGGTGAGTTCTTTCTCACCCCCCGAGCTATTTAACATGGTGTAGTTTTACCCACTGGCTTCGGCCTAGGGGTATACTTCTCTCGCTAGTCCCCTATTGGCCTATTTGGACAAAAGGGGCGTGGCTTCCGAGCTAAGTCTAGACCAGGCTCCCAAGAGCTGTGGGCAATCCCGCAAGAAATACCCACTCTCCTGCTCACCTGTCTAGACACTGAGCCTCACTATAGCGGGTGAATTTATTCTTAAAACGGTGTAAAATTTGTGTAAAATATAAAATAAAAATGATAAAAATTGAAATATACTATTTAAAATTTGCCGTAGGTGTGCTCTGGACGGCTAGCCAGAGCCTAACCTAGCTTGCGAGTCGAAAATGCGTGAATTCCTTTACTGATGACACCTCCTTCGGCACATGCGCAATCGAGGAGCCCTCTCAGGGATTTAACGTATCGTAACAGACGAGACATTAAATCCATGAGAGGAAATATAGAAAACTTTACGCGATGTGGAAATTTGGTTTTCCTTAAAAATAAATGTATAATATTAGTTTGCGTTTTTTTCTATGTGCGCTTTTATAAACGAGAGGTTTTTGCCTTGTGTGATCTAATCCATGCGTGCAATTTTCCACATGTGGATATTTCTTGTGGGCTTATTTAAAATTGCGCTTTTTTCTGTGCGTATTTCCTTTGCGATTTTTTCAACTGCGCTTTTTTTCGAAAAGAAGATAATTGAGAAATGCTGACAAATGAATATTGTAACTTCATTAGTGCCATACTTTTTGCAAACGAAAAACCTTTCATTTTCCATCATAATCAAAATGGACCTTTTGTTTTCATTCACTTCTCTGGTTGGTTTAAGCTGATATTATCATTAAGATGGATCAGTTGTGTACAAATGAATGTTCTGCTGAAGGAACTAACTTATATCCTGAGGATCTTCCATAAATAACATTATATTACATGAAAATTAATCTTTTCCATCGATTTCAACGCTTATTTGCAATAAAAAATAAGAAATTCTCAAGATAATTGAAAATCGAATATGAAAAAGTCGTGTTTTTGTTTTATTTTTATTTTCAACGATTATTTTACATTCGAACAATATTTTTTCCTACAACTGCTATGAAAAGTAGCGTATTTCTCATAGCTTACTTAATTTCAAAACGATGTATTGCTCATATTGTGAGAAATATTTTTTCTCGCGGTACAACAATCGACAAAAACTAGTTGGCTAGGTAGTTGGCTGCTGTTCATTTTTAGATAGTTATCAGAACTGTCAGATTATAGAAGTTTTTCAAACTCTTCAGATATTTTTCATCATAAAAATCGCAATTTCTATTGAATATTATTTCAATAAGACATACTTACTCATAATAAATAATATGGATACTGACAATAGTGAATTTGATAATAATACTCTGCCAGAGATATTGGAAAAAGCTGCATTTGTTGCCGGAAATTTCAAAAAACAGGAAGAGTTGGCATACGAAAATAGTTATTTATGTACCAAGGACGAAAAACTGTCTATTATAGTAGAGCCTGCAAATTGATAGCCGAGGCGCAGCCGAGGATAGCAAGCAGGCGAGACAGTAGACAGTTTTTCGTCGAGGTGCATATTACATTTTTTCGTCGACCTCTACATACCTTTATGAAAGTAAGTACTAGCATGTTTGCTGGCCTCAGCTACGTCCAACTCTTCGAACTGCAGACTCGATCAATTCTTGATTATTATGAACACTAATATTCACACCACGGTCTAAATTCACACGTAAAATCTAGCGAATTTCGTAAATAATTAATTTGACAACAGCAAATGACAGTTATTGTCACAGGCGCCTATGTATTAATTAAAACGTGGATTTACGAAAATGACTTAATCGCCGCTCTCGTACCGTGCCGTATCATAGTGACCACAGCGGACGAAAAGAGTTTGCGGACGAAAAGTGTTTGCGGACGAAAAGTACTTGCCTTCAAAATTAGTCGATTTTTCGTCCGGAAATTAGTACGTAAAATGTCATTTTTTGCAGAGGTCGACGAAAATAGTTATTTATGTACCAAGGACGAAAAACTGTCTATTATAGTCGAGCCTGCAAATTGATAGCCGAGGCGCAGCCGAGGATAGCAAGCAGGCGAGACAGTAGACAGTTTTTCGCCGAGGTGCATATTACATTTTTTCGTCGACCTCTACATACCTTTATGGAAGTAAGTACTCGCATGTTTGCTGGCCTCAGCTACGTCCAACTCTTCGAACTGCAGACTCGATCAATTCTTGATTATTATGAACACTAATATTCACACGACGGTCTAAATTCACACGTAAAATCTAGCGGATTTCGTAAATAATTAATTTGACAACAGCAATTGACAGTTATTGTCACAGGCGCCTATGTATTAATTAAAACGTGGATTTACGAAAATGACTCAATCGCCGCTCTCGTACCGTGCCGTATCATAGTGACCACAGCGGACGAAAAGAGTTTGCGGACGAAAAGTGTTTGCGGACGAAAAGTACTTGCCTTCAAAAATAGTCGATTTTTCGTCCGGAAATTAGTACGTAAAATGTAATTTTTTGCAGAGGTCGACGAAAAAATTATTCATCTGTCAAGAGGTAGGATACTTTAATGTTATTATAGTTGTGCAGTTGTAGGAAAAAATAAATATTGAGGTATATTACTTGCATTTTTTAAATTTTTGCAGTTGTAGCAAAAGTATAGTGTTAAACATGTGGGGAAGTACTTTTTCTCGCTCGTGTGTCTGCGGCACTCGCCCTTCAGGCTCGTGCCACAAACTTCCACACTCGTTAGAAAAGTTGCACATTCCCCATTTGTTGCACAATATACTATTTCCATGCCATCGCAAAGTCCAGGTTTCAACGAAGAAAATGAGCACTGATAAAATAATAAATAATTCGCTTTGAAAAAATTACAGCTTATTTGAAACTGAAAAAGAACGTTTCCACCAAGTTTCGCAATTTTTTCGCAGAAGAAAAAAAACGGTTTTAACATTTTTAGCGTTTTTTCGTTAATTTTGAGGATATGTTGGAAAATTAAAGTCACAAAAGTTTTAGATTTTCCAATTATCTACAACTGCTATTACATTGAATTTTTCTTGATAGAGTGTATATTTCACGTGGCATACACATTACTGACTGGCTTTCGATTTCTACATTGTCTTGATGATTTAGTGGTACACTCAACAGCATATGAACATTGTTTAAGAAATGACCATTGGTCGTGGTAACATTTCGTAGCTCAGTTTGATTTGATTTTATTGACTCCATCGGTCCATGGGTCCATTTTTACTTTCATTCAAAATAATATGCATAAGATTAATTTGAGCCTTCAATGAATCAGTTGAGCCATATTGTTCTATGACATCCGGAAAAACCATACACCGTTATATTTTGTCAACACATTAGAACTCCCTGGCTGTACCATAAGTAACTTTTTCTACGTTCATACAAAAACAAAACTTTATTTAGTGGAAAAACTGATTCTTTATTGCACTGAGTGCAATAAAGTCTTTATTGCACTCATCTGTCATTCTGCTACAGCGTTCTGTCATCATCACAAACATAAAAGTCTAATCGACGCCATATTTAGTCCATTTTCTATGAGATTGTTTTACGTTTTAAACAGTTGCATTTTTTATATTATCGTCAATCATATTTATTACATACTGGGATTACAACATTCCTAGAAAATACAATTTAATAAAAATAAAATTAGTGTTTTTGAATATTATTATATTACTTTTAGCAGCTAGATTTGAACAAATGATGTCTTTCATACACTTTAGTACCACCTTGATGAAAGTTTTCGGTTTTTACTAAACGTAGACAAAATATGCAAAAATTGTTTATTTCACTCGACGTGTTGTCCAATTCGGCCTGACGATCTCGTCGGACAATTTCACGTCGAGTGCAATAAATAAACACTTTCTTTTTGCACTTGTGGCATAAGGAACTATTATACATAAATTCGATCGATTTTCGAGTGGAATAAACTTCTTAAAAAAATCAACAATAAGCTAAGCAGAATCTGGTGGTACATTTTTAGCGAATTCCATTGGTAAAACCAGTGCTGAACTAGTTTTGCACCAGTGTTGCTGTTGCATCGACACTGTACTGGTTTTCTCCATGGTTTTCTCATTGTCAATGGTATTCGAATTATTTTTGACACACACGTGAAACCTGTCACCTTGTCAGTTTTCATTTTCACAATCATCATAAAAGAGAGGTTCTCTAATAAATTGCGTTGAAAACTTGGAAATGAATAATTTTCATTCGTACCATAATCCGAAAAGGGGAACAATGAGACATGTGAAACCTTTGGGACAAATCTCTTATAGATAATTTATTTCCTGCGAAATCTATAATAATGAAAAAAGGTTATAGGTGGCTTTATTGGCGCCTATAGCTTATACAATACGAAGTTCAAATTTGAAAGACCAACAAATGTTTTTCACATGCAGTAACTCAACGGAAGTGAGTTCTCCAGGATGCAATTCCTCATCAATTCTTTATCAATTCTTCCTCACAAAAAAAGTTCATGGGAGGTTATGAGGACAATATTTTTAATTTTCGAATAATTATCTCCTTGTCTTTATATTACAGAAATCCACTTCGATGAGTCTCTGCTGGTGTAGGATTTCTATCCCCATGGCAGATATTTGTTGAATGAAACTGCGATGTTCTAAAGTCATTAATTATTTCATTAACAGTGTCTCTCCGCATCCTGAAGTTTTTTCGGAACTGCAAAAACATGAAGAATGAAAACCCACATTTATAAATATATTTTTAATTGTTAATTTTAGGGTGTCGTCTCATCTCCTTAATTACTTCGTAATGTCTTCATCTCTGCTTGACGACGATGTTAACAAAAATGCTACTAGAAGTAGTCTGCATTTTTTAATTTTTTAACTTTCCGCCATTTTCACAAATGCACTAGCCGCGTTTCATTGACCACTAGAGTTTACATCTACTAGTAGAAGAAGTAGAGTATCATAAAATCGTAATTCCAGGGTTTCCAATAGAAGTCAGATAATTCTAAAATTTCCTAAATCTCTGTAAAAAGTTTGAAGCTTATAGTATTCATTATTATAAATGATACATTGAATGTGAATAATTTGCTTGCATTAACAACTACCACAGCCCAAATAGACAATGGAAGAAGGCGCGAGCAGTATTATATCCATTCGAAGATTAGATCTAAGCGGGAATGTTTCAAGTACAATAATAAACTTATCATATATTTGAATTCCTTGACTAATTTTCACTCAGAAAACTTTTTCAGAATGTAAAAATTATTATAAAGAAGTTATTCCTAAACCTTCAGAGGCAGCTTTGAGTGAACTAGCAAATAAGCCTGAGTTACCGTATTTGTAGGTTGGGAACAAAAAGGAACAGAAAAATAGTTTTTTAATATTTATCTGGACAATTTTTCTAACACAATGTTTCTATATCATCCCACTAATGTTTTTGAACTTTCGCAACTCTTGGGGTCATCACCTTCTTTTTTGGTATCCATTTGTATATTTGTTTAAGATATGATTTCAAAATGAAGGTTCAACAGAGGTTTTTAATGAATTGAAAATCAATATGAACCCACCTTCTTTATTTTGTAAATAAAACTCGTTGCACAACCTATACGTATTTAAACATTTTCATCTATAACTTTACTCCATAACACTCATATTTATTTTAACTAGAGGCTGTTCAAAATCGTTTTAATGTGAGTAAATGAAGTTTTTTGAGCTTCAAAATACAACCAAACTGAAATTAAGTCCATAGTTTCAAACTACTTTCAGTGTCAATAGTGTCAATTTCTGATACGATTTAGGAATTTTCCTTTTTCAACCAATTATCGTAGAGAAAGTAAATATATTTGGTGTCAAAAAACTTTGCTAAAATCATTGCACTGAGTTCAAAACTAGGTGCACCAGATTCCCAATGGAATACAAAACTCTACACCAGTTTTACCAATGGAATACAAAGAATGCACTTGGTGCGCACCAGTTTTACCAATGGAATTCGCTATTTGATTCCCATTTTTTTGTTAATTTCTTTTTCATTCAAACAAGGTCAACAAAAAAACAAGAAGATCAAGAAGACTAAGACTAATTTTTTAAAATGTGTGTCAATCAAATATTTACTATCGCACATTCCTCGCATTTCATCATTAATTTCCATTCATTAAATCTTCCAACAGTTGAAATCGTTGCGTAACCACACGTTCACAATATAATTCATCTTCTACGCTATACGCTGTGTCCGAGCTTCATTTCGACTTTCTTGTAACTGTTCAATCGATTAATTATCTTCGCTATGATAATTAATTTCCCTTTGTATAGCTTTCGATTAATTCTCATTTTCGGAGCTATCCTACTGAGTGACATAGCGTGACACAATGCTGATATCAGTTTTTATATCAGAGGGAAATCCGTTCTAGTGTCAGAAATTCCAATTCGATTTAGATGAATCGATAAATCTCAATCTATTGCGCAAGACATACCGTTCCTAGAAAGATGCAGGCGAGATGGATGTAATTGACAATATTCCACGGGCTATTGGTAATAGTTTTTTTTGCTGTCAGGATGGTAATACATTTTATTTTTAAATGTTTGAAACACTGAATTGATACACTGACATGTGTGAACATTGTCAGGTGTCAAGTTAAATATTTCTTTATTTGAAATCATTGAAAAAATATTTGCAAAAAAATCGAGCTTGTTGCAAATGTTGTGATCCATTTTTCTGCAATGAGTACGAATATACAAAAATACGTTTCACAGATTCCCGAAAACTAAAGAACTTGCGCGAAAATGGTTGTTCCATTTGAATCTTCGCATCGACGAACTAGAATTCTTTTATCGTAAAATAATTTTTGGAGATCATTTCAAGGAGAGTGAAAGATTGGGAAGACACCGTTTATGTCAAAACTCTGATGTTATTGAGTTCCATTCTAGAGGTTCAAATTCTAAATTTGAGAAAAGACTTTCCTTTCTAGACCCCATTATCTGAAAATGATCCTAATACTTTGTAACGATCCTTTTGTGACACCGATTATATAATTGACATATACTCCTTACTTAGTAATATGTCCCCAACTGGTTCGTTTACAAAGGTTTGTCTCGGGGATCGACGCTCAAAAATCCCTGCATGCTCGCGGCTACGCTCGAAGTGGAGATGGTCGTGGGTAAAACTACAGGTGAGCGTTTAGGTGACTAATAGAAAAAAACAAATTCACCCTACCTGTAAAAAAATAATTGTGGGCACCACCTAGTTCCCTTCTACAGCAGGTTCGAAACTGGCTTCCTCCTAAAGAACTAGGAAATCGGAAAAAGGAAAGACCAATTCCCAAAACTATAACCTTGTATATTCAAAATTTGGAACAAAACACACCCTGTACATTTATGTAAAATTATATGATTCAAAAAATTGTTGTGCCAACGGTAATGTATATGATGAATTAAATTGACAATGTTTGTGTTTGGCAATTACGATAAATTCATGTATTATTATTATTTTCGGTATCCAAGGTATAACTATGAAACAGGAATGCCTAAATTAGTTTCATAAACACAAAAATAGATTCCTAGTGAGTGAGTAAATATTTATACCGTACGGAAAGTGTACCCTCTGAAGATTACCAAATTATAAAGGGACATCGGCGAATGGATCCATTGGCAGAGGTTTATTATGTGCAAATCGTGCGCTTGTATATGATGTTATGGGCTTTCCGCAGATATTTTACAACAAAAAGTACCTATGTATACCAGTATGTTATTTACCTTTTTAAAAGATAACTTTACGAAAGTTCTAAGGGTTTCAACCCTTCAAAATAATATTTGACCAGTAAATAAAATAATAAAGATATTTCACACAGTTTATAACCACTTATCTGTTGGTATATGGACTTTATTCATCCGAAAGGACTCTGGGACAGGAATTCTCTGGACTTGCAGTCTCTAGCAGCTACTTACAGCTTCCAGATGAGTCTGATAGGACTCCAACATAGTTTTCTCAACGTATTACCGATTCAACAAGAATATGAGCCTCTATCTTGACATGTAGGCATCCCACAGGAAAACTTGGGCCTCCAACAGAAAACGTATAACTCCAGCAGCAACGTAGGACTCGACCAAAAACTTGGGCCTCGAACAGAAACGTAGGTCTCGGACAAAAATTGGCCTCGGACAAGAACTTGGCCTCGGACAAGAACTTGGCCTCGGACAAGAACTCGGCCTCGGACAAGAACCCTTTGTTAACAAGGGTTCCACACAAAATACAACCGTTGTAAGACGACGAGATGAGTTATGTGATGGTGATCCCCTCAAGGGGTTTGAGAAGGTTATCTTCAAAAAAACCAGCAAGGTTCCAGAACAGCGCTCCATATCCAACGACGCTTCCAAAAACCACAACGCTTCCCAAAACTACCATATAGCAACAAGATCAAGGATCCCCGACATGGGATGACACAAAGGTCACTAGATATCCTCAGATATTTTACTTGAATGCAAGAACCTACGGCTCTTCACAATAACTTTCTCATCCAGTTCCTACTAACACGACAGCTTCAGATAGACTGCTCTAACACGGAAGTCCCACTACCAATTCCATTAGTGACTTCAAAATACAGTGTAGCCAACGTACCGACTCTAAACACTCTACCGAAGTACGTTTTAGTACGTTTTACTTCACTTACTTTGTGGACCCTGTAACAATTAAATTCGACGACAGACAATACTAAATTACACAAAACAGATCTGAAACAATACCAGCACAAACTAAGTCAAACGATGTGATAGTTATCATAACAACAGATAACTCACGGATAATAGTCCGCCACTCGTAACCTTGACGGTGTAGGATGGTGTTAGTAAGAATTCTTCGACAGCGAAAACTACCCAGGTACGTCACGTCCGTTGTGAAGCGGGCTCCGAGAAATTGACCTGCGCGTCTACAGCTAAATCTATATAGGAGTGAGCGGGGCAAAGCTAGAAATTAGATGTAAATTCGTAACGTTGAAAATGAAACGTTACAACTTCAACCAAAGAAGATAAAAGAATAACTGATGATTCTGCTTCTTGTAACTCTGAAATTGGTAAGATTTACTTTTGTAACTCTAATGTTGATGGCCGAATCAAATTTGAGGCATTTTCTGTTAGGAACTGTTAATGAAGGAAGTAATACTATTGGTTATGTAGAAGAAGATAGCCCATATCACACTGAACCCATGGATGAGACTGTTGGCTGTTGTCTTTCTGAACACGGTTATAATTGTGCAGAGTTACTGGATAGTTGATCCCTGGACCCCAATTCTCGAGTTCAGGAGAACAGAACGCTCCCATCACTGGATGTGACTGTTCACATCGCCTGCAATATTCTCGCGCTAGAAATCGGTATTCTCGAACGCATGTGATCACAGCCTCTCGAGAGAACCGTTGATACAACGTTGCCAGATGATTTTTGGTAGAAGGAAGCCTTGCATTTTCAAAGGAAGAAGAGTTACAAAATAACCTATTTTGTAAATTAAATCAAATAATTATGTGTTGTGTATTATATTATTATCCACTGAGCTGAACTCTATAGCTTCTTGAATAATACTAATTTCATAAAAAAACACCTTCAGCGCAAATTTTATAACTCTTGAAGATTGTTTGAGAGTTTTACGCAGTTATTTGAAATGTATAGTTTTTTTGCATCTGTAACTTCTAAAATGCAGCGGAAGTGCTTGATTGACTTATACCAGAAATTTTTTTTATCCCGTTTCTGATAACTTCTTGAAGCATAAAATCTCGAAGTTACAAGCACCTCCAACAACAAAGTTATTTAAAACTTATTTATATTACTTTTCGGTGTTTGTAGATATAGAGTAAACACTTCCATCAAGAAGCCAGTGAGGTTTTTAATGAGTCTAACATTTTTAGGGGCGGGCGTTCTGCTTGCCCCTTTGCTTTTGAAACAATATAAGAAACAGAATCGGTTGATAATATCGGGAATCGTTGAGACTCACAGCGCAAAACAGATAAAGGCCTTCCGCGCTAATGTTACTTTGGATCAAAATCCTACCTTGGAGATTGTTGAGAACAACTTCAAATACTGCACCTGTTCCTTCTAAAGAATCCATCATTACACAAAAAACTAAGAGAACTGAACAGTAAACACCAAACGCTGTGTCAAAAGCAAGTCTAAAATGCCAAAAATCAAGGTTAAAAATGAAACGGCAGTTGGTCATTCTCAGGAGAATCAAGCAATCTCCCACAAAATAGCAGGAGAATCACGTTCTCCAGCTTTCACGCGAGAATGATCACATGTGTTCGAGAATACGCTTTGATGAGTTTCAGGAGAACTGTGCCTACTTCTCTCAGGAGAACGATGTTCCCCAGTTTCGAGAATAGACCCCCGACGATAAGGAAAACACACAACATAGAAAATAAAACAAATCCCCACAGTGCTTCTCAAATTTGGAGAAAAAAAACGAATGACTAGGATTACATCTTCCAAACTTGGACTCATAATCAAACAGAAGTCCTAAATGATAGAGAACAGCAGCCATGAAAGCTGGGTTGGATAATCAGGATGATGTTGCAGCTAAATATGAAACAGAAAATGCAGATGCCACATGTTTCTCATGTGAACTTGTTATTAACCCAGGAATCCATTTCTTGTCAACGTCCCCTAACAGAGTTGTTTTTGGTACCAGTACCATTTGTTGGAAATAAAAACATTTGTATCTAGAGGATTGAAAAAAATATACGTTGTGAAACAATGTGTGGAACAGGGGTATTTCTCGACAACAGTAAGGGAGTGTTAGCATTAAAAAAAACATTAGTTATTTTAAAATTTTAGGGCAATTGGCTCTAATGGGATTACATTGTAGTGGACTGGGCTTTGGATCCTGTACCAGTATCAACAAGATTCTATTTTGAATATTTCAAACCAATCATGAGCTTTATAAAGTCAGCGTTCACTGTGGTTTTGGAGTACATTCTGTTCACTACGACATACTTTGGCCAAGGACAGAACAGAGTGGTACAAATTTGATGGCAGTTGCTTTGTTGCTTAAATAGACTGTTTTCCATCGAATTTGATCTTTTGGAGCCTCTGGAGACACCCTACATCCTATTGTACTGTAAAGCAGCTATAATTCAACCGCGTTAGGAGATTTCATTCCATTCATTCCAACTCTTCAAATGACGTGGAGTTACAGGTTTTTCCGGGTTTTCTACAGCTGAAAAAGCGAATGCGACACCGAATCAATTCAAGCAGCCCCAGAGCTCCGTTACATTTTTTTTTCATTATTTCTTTGTTATAACTGTATTCAATATTTTAATAAAAGTTATTTTTGTTACTTCAATCCCAAATACTGATTTTTCTTCAACTCCTGAAGGTGGATAGGAACACAATTTTCTTCCAGTTTTCAATATTTTTCTACGTCATAGATCATGTCATCTATAAGTGGAAAAATGTGTGACCACAGGGCAATGCATAAATGTATCGATGTTTCTCTAAAAACCAAAGATATCTGATTCGATTAATTTTTCGTTATATTTTAACTTTCAGTTTCAGATATTGAAAATAGTAAACAATTCTTGGATTGACGTGGCCTTTACTTGATGGAAATTCATAGTATATGACACTAAGGTAAACACGATTAAATTTCCACAGATTTTATAGTCTACGCGACATGTTTCGATACACAGTATCTTTCTCAAGCGAATGTAATACATTAAATTATTCTACGTTGAACATTACTTAAATACCCTTCTTAACAATTGAAGTAATTAGGAGCTACCTATGATAAAAATAAAATTGACAATACAATGTAGGTACCTGTAAATCTCAAAACATATCCACTACTTAATTAGTTGAAAAGGTTTAACAAAGGGGGACTATTAAGGTCCAATTGATCATTTAGTAAACAATTCGAATTTTTCAATTCATTAATTTCCAACAATTCTAAATAATTAAGTCTAATAATAAAATTTCATCGAAGTTATGGTCTTCTTCCAAAATATGATTGGTATATGTTGAATGTGTTTTATTATTTACATAATTCATACGGTGCACACGTACGCGGCTTTTGAATGGTCTACCAGTCTGGCCTACATATACTTTGGAACAAGATCCACAATTCAATTTATAAACTCCTGATTTTTTAGATTTTTTTTTTTTAGATTTCTGTGGAAATTTAATCGTGTTTACCTTAGTGTCAGTAAACAATTCGTTGAAATTGACAGATGACAATTATAATTTATTTGAATCAGTGTTTCCAGAATCTAAAAACAAAATATATTACCAACCTGAGCGAAAAACAATCATCAATATTCTGTGGAATATTGTCAATTGTAATATTTATGGTTGAATGTACGACGAAAAATTCACTGACAACAATAGAGTATATAATTTTTAATTATTGGAGGGAATTCATTTGTATTCATATCGCGTGTTCTATCAACCTGACTCCAGATGTTCTGATCAGTGTCAGTAAAGCAGTGTTGAGATCAAAAAATAAGAATTCAGCGATCGTACGTGTGCTAGGCATATGAGAGATTAACTTTCCGTTTGTAGAAAAAAAACTGTTTTTTTAATCTCTTGTTTATGGCATTTTAACACAATAACATATATAACAATCTTATGGTGAAATACCAAAGCCCTAAGATTTGGACTTACTATGGGCGCGATTTTGTAAAAAACTACTCGGTTGCTGTTGGATTTTCTCGCTTTTGCAATCGACAAAAAGAAATTTGAAATCGTTAGGAACCCGAAACAAATTTCTCATGAGCCAGTCAGCTGTTTAAATGCCATAAACGAGAAAGTCTGTCGGAAAACGGAAAAAATTTAACAAAAATTTAACTCAAGAGCTGACTGGCTTATGGGATTTTTTGTCGGGTTCCTGACGATATCTATTTTCATTCTGTCGAATGCCATAAGCGAGAAAATTCATCATCAACCGAGTATTTTTTTCGCGCCCTTATTTCTAGTACATGTCCGATCGCTAAATTTTCATTTTTTGAACTCAACACTGACATATAATTTTCAGTGCTTAAAATCCCAAAATAGAGCTCATCAGTCAGCAAAATCTGTTATTATCTGACGGTGTATTACAATCTTGAAAAAATTATTCAATTTTGTCAGTAATTTTGACTAAGTATCTATGAAAATGAGATCTAAATAACTAAATTATCCTTTTTTTCAAACTATGTTGACGTTTCGGAGAGCAAATCTGTTTTTATTTCAGAGGGAAATCCGTTCTAATGTCAGAAATTCCAATTCGATTCAGACGAATCGATAAATCTCAACCTATTGCGCAAGACATACCGTTCCTAGAAAGATACAGTCGAGATGAATGTAATTGATGTATTATTTATGGTTAAATGAACGAGGAAAAACTCACTGAGTTCAACAATAGAGTATAATTTATAATTATTGGCAGGAATTCATTTGTAATCATATCGCGTGTTCTAATCAACCTGACTCCAGATGTTCTGATCCATGTCAGTAAATCAGTGTGTCATGATTCATACTTTTTTATTTGAAATCGAAGTACTTGGTCGATCCACATCTCTGTTAGTAATAGGAATTTTATTTTTAAATATGAAACCACAGTGTGATTTTTTTGTAATCTGTCGAAACCCAAGTAGCACATTTGTATTGGGATAATATTTGGACAATATTATGAAAATATTTGCATAATATTCAAATGTAGTATTGGCGAGGAAAAAAATGGGAGCATTTCGTGATATTGGTCCAATATTACTTAGCGATGACCTCAAAAAATTCAGCGATATTGGGCAAAATCGTTGTTGTCGCACACTTATATAGGGACATTCAGCCCTATGCTGTATCAGTTCCGTTATGTTTGGCGGTCAGACGTTATGCCAACTTAATTGGCAAATTGCCATTAAGTTTGCATAACGTCTGACAAATTGCCATTGAGTTAGGATATAATAATAATAATAGTAATAATTTTTAATGATCACAAGTACACCTTGGTGTCTGGATAAGTCAAAAGTATGAAGTATAAATGAAATGTATAAAAAGTACAAAGATATGAAAACTATGACATACTACAACACAAATATACAGATATAAATATAAGTGAAAATATAGTATTTTTCGTTTTAATTTCGAGAGTTCCAACCTTTGACAGCTGTTTCGTGGTCACCCACTCATCAGAAAGGATTTATGGAGCTCTCGAAATCAAAACGAATCCACTCAAAAATTAGTACCGTGAAGGCAAGGCAGATATTACAGAAAGTTACTTATGACATCTACAGTCACTTGTTGAAACTTGCCTTCTTGGCAAGACAGATATAAGATATATCTAACTAGTGACAGTAGATGTCATAAGTAACTTTCTGATATAAATATACACATATAAATAATTTAAATTAGACATTACAATGAATTTACAAAACAAAATATTCGAAAATTATATACTAGAAAATTACATACTCATAAAATGGTAAAATCATTCGTATTGGTCGTCTTGTAGTAATTTAACTTTCAATTGTTTCTTGAATGTTTGCAGATTAGCTTCTCTCAAAAGCAACGGAAGTTTATTATACAATTTTATGTCTAGTTTGCTACGATTTGTAATGGTAAATCTATGTTTGGGAATAAGGAAATTTTGTCTGTTTGGAGTACCATAGTTATGATTAGAGCCCACTTCTTGGAACTGTGTGATATTTTCCTAAACATTTAGTAAATTGGTAGATATTACAGCTGATGGTAGAGTGAGAATTCCAAGATTAATAAACCAAGGCTTACAACTCTCTATCCGAGTTATACCTACTATAGCTCTGATTGCCCGTTTTTGGAGTATGAATATGTTCTTCAAGTAACACGATTGTCCTCAGTTGAGTAATCCATAAGTCATAACATTATGAAATAATGAATAGTGTGTTAGAAGTGCAGCTTCAATACCTATATTCAGTCTCAAATGTCTTATTGCATAGATTGTACTTGATAACCTACTCGCGAGTCTTTCTGTATGTGTTCCTCAACAGAGATTATTATCTAAGTGCATACCTAGGAATTTGATTGATTGAGTTGTAAATATCATCGACGCCGTTTTATTTTTGTTAAGACTCAATTTATTAGCTCGAAACCAATCTGAAGCCGTTTCAATAATTTTCTCAACAGTTTCAACTGCTTCGTTTCCATCTATTCTCATCGAGAAAGTGGTATCATCCTAAAAGAGAACGGAATTGATATTCATGGATGGATACATCATTTATATAGATTGAAAACATCAAGGGACCTAAAACACTGCCTTGCGGAACTCCATTATTTATTACCATTTGACTACTATATTCATCATTGTGAAAAACTATTTGCTTACGACCTGACAGATAAGATGATATGATGATATGATAAAGTCTGACCGCTAAGCATAACGGAAGTGATACAGCATAGGGCTGAATATTGGTATAATATTATGAAACTAGTGACAAAATCTTCAAAAGTAATATTGCATGCTAGACAAAAAATGAATCATTCACTATCTTCGTTCAATATTACTTGGACAGTTTAAAAGTATTATTCAGCGAATTGGAACCAAAGGTCGACATTTTTTTTAAATTTGTCCATGCCCAAGTAGCACAATTATATTGAATAATATTGGTACCATATATTATGGAATTATTTGCGAAGTATTCAAAATAATGATATATAGAGAGGAAATAAAAACTTCCAATTTACACAAAAAATATTTGCTTATAACAAATCAGCTGACAAAATTTTATCAACACACAGTGTCATCATCAGAGCAACACATTTGGACTAGCCAAAACCTCCGAAACGTTAACTCCTAAAATTTTGGACAAATAGAAGTGCAGGTAATAATATTGTTAAATGGCACTTTAGTAGAATGAATTAATTTTATGGATTTTAATCACCAAGGGGCATTTAGGTTCCTAGTAATGAGAAAGTTGATTATAGGGGAATTATACAGGTCTACCTGATTATTCAAAACTGAATTGCTATTATTACCTAGGTGCTTTTTGATACTTAACTTAAGAGGGAGAATACGCCGGCTTGGCTGAGGAGTTACGGGCACAAGGGTACGAAACGTCGCGGGATGCCTTCATCGTGGGGGCCCTGGGCACATGGGACCGGGAGAACGAGCCAGTGTTGCGAAAGTGCTCTGTGTCGCAGAGATTTGCGAAGCTGATGCGCCTGCTTATGTGCAGCGTTCCATCAGATGGTCGCGCGACATCTTCGTCGAGCATCTGACGGGCACCAGGCAGTATGTCTAACGGTATTGTGGTATTGTGTCCTCCCCTATTTGTGTACTGGACATAAAACAATGTACTAATGTGTAAATTTAAATATTGATATATTTGATTCCATTAGGTTGAATATGCAAACATTTTGGATTCTGTGTGAAATTATGGTAATTGTCAATGAGGTGGTTGGCGTAGTTTGAATCTTGTTTATTCAACCTGTAATTTCTCAAGTGCTCTCTGAATCTTCGATTGAAACTACGGCCTGTCTTGTCTATATGTTGTAAATTGCAATCCTCATACACTCAAGGCTTGTAGGCTTTGCATTATTGATAAATGAATGTAGGTTGTTATTTCCTTTAAAATCGCAAATTTCCCTAATCAAAAAAGGTCCTCAAAGAGCAGGAAATTTCCTTTAAAAAATGTCTAACTCCCAGAACTGTCCCCACAACATTAATAATTTCAATTTAGAGGTGAAAATTGGGAAACAAATGAATTTTTGCGCTATGTTTTTTTATAAATCCAAAAAATACTCAAAACAACAATATGTACTTTTTTACATAAATTTAAAAAAAATTTATCATAATCATAAGAAGAAGTGTCGAATATGACGCCACTACCCGTTTTTATCCCAATTTTCACGTCTAAATTAAATTTATAAATATAATTTATAATAAATTTGTCGGTACAGTTCCAGGAATTAGAACTATTTTTAGTAAATTTTGTAATGTCTCAAATAATTTTTGAAATATTTGCAAAAAACCAAACCACAACTTTTTTCACATATTGTTTATAAATTTTGCAGTTTTTGTCTGCCCCAATTTTCCAGTTTGACATTTTAGACCGTCAGGTAGTGACAGATTTAGTTGCCCCATTTCCGCATACAAGCCTCGAATAGGGTTGAAAAGTACATCGATGTTGAGTAAAATGAAGAAAAATTTACGAGTGGCTCCTGGGAAGAACATACGGAAAAATCAAAAAGGATTTCCATAAAATTTTCCGACGAAAATATCTACTTATCCATTCGCGCCACTCAAGCCTTTATGTTTTTCGGTCTAGTGACGATGTAGGTTTTCATAGTTTCGATGGGCTTGTGTGGGAAAATCTGTTAAAATCTCGATTTTTCCTTACAAGATTACGACCTCATTTCAACCCTTTAAGAACCTGCAACACTCAATCCTTTGGTATTCCGAAGCCAGGTTCATTTAATTAATGATTAGGTGAACACGTCCTGGAGAGAACATACGGAAAATTCGATTTTCCATGGCAAATTCGATTTTCTATATGTTCTCTTCAGGAGCCACTCGTAAATTTCCTTCCATTTTACTCAACATCGATGTACTTTTCAACACTATTCGAGGCTTGTATGTGAAAACGGGGCACCTTAATCTATCACTATCTGACGGTCTATTTTTTCTAGATACCATTTCGAATCGAATCAGACCAAAATTATAATTTTTGTTGTTTTAGATCGGCTTTTTGACAAAATGGCACTTGTGAATCAGTCTGTTGCAATATCAACTCTTATTCAAAGCTATGATGAAAGAATGGAACAGTCCATCAAGACGCAAAAAGATTGAAAAAACCGTTGAGGAGAAACCATAGACGGGTTGGACTCGCCTTATAGATTCAGAAAATTTGAGGCAGTTCTAGTGCTGGAGCTATATTGATGATGCTGATGAATGTAGTAATCTATAGTTTATTTTCTTTTAAGGATAAACTATAAAATTTCATGGAGCAACTGGATTCATGTAATCCAAGCCTTCGTTCATTCGCAAGTCCTTCCAGTGTCATTCATTTCAATTGATGATGGATGCTCAATGCTGTACCGTTACCAAAGCGACATTGCACCGCTACAGCTCCTTTTTCAAGCCGTTCTCCAGCTTATATGACTTTTAATATGGACTTACAAATGCCAACGATTTAAATCAATTTATTTCCCGTATATTCATTTAAAACACCTTTAGAATCATTTACCATTGCCTTCTTCAGGTGTCCATTTGCATGGAATTATAGAGACGCGAGTATTTCTGCCACTTTTGAGCGTACAATCCATTTAGGTGTTATTTAAAGATGATAAATATTAATATTAATCGCTGAGACATTGGTACATAATAGCCTTGCGGGACTACGGTTTAGTTAGACAGTTCGGGATTTTCTTGATAAGGAGCGCTGGGTGTGCCTCAAGGTTGCGAATGAGAACCATTCATTGATTCAATTTATTAATGAAATGTCGCATTTGCTACCGAAAACAATGCAAAGTATGATTTATTGTGGGAAATTGAATTTTGTGAATTTTTTCAAGGTTCTGGACATTCGAACCTCATTTCGTAAACCGTAAGTGATGCAAAATTGGAAAATACCAAATACTCTCGGAGATATCCAGGAAAACCTAAATTTCATAAAATATTTTTCAATTCTTTTTGGCGTTATTTGAAAAACCTCATCGAAATGAAGGACACTTTATCATGGCCACATTTCCTTCCTTACAAGATGGCGTTTTCAAATATGGAATCTGACGTTTTGTCTTCCAGAAATCAGCATCAACTATTTTTTATAACAAGAATTTTTTATTTCATGATTTGTTACCTTTAGATACCCCAAAAGCTATGACCAATCACAATCTTTAATATTTAAAAGTGTCAATGACAAAAATCTACAGTTAAGAACTGTTTTTTTTATTTTGTCGATTTTCTAAATTAAGTTGAAGAAATTCTGGTCAGCATCAAAATACTGGCAAGATTTTGAAGAAACCCTAAACCCCTCTCCTTCTGAATTATTATGAAACTAAACTTCTGGCAAAATAATATTATTGAAACTCAATTTATTGATAACAAGTATTACTAAACTGTAAAAGGTACAAACTAAACATTTGAAAGTAAATGCTTGAGTAATCCCTATTGCACCTCTACGAATTTTTGTATTCGTCTTTGAAGATTGCCAGTAACCACCCGCTGGAGTTTCCTTCCTCTTGCTAGTAGGGTTGTTATTTCCATTCCATTAAAATTTTTGCGAAAAATATGTATGTGACGTGGAATATCCTTGAGCAAACGGTTTTTCAAATATCCTCAAAAAATAATCCAACGGGGATAAATCGGGGCTTCTGGCACGCCAGCTCACAATCCCTTAGTTTCCAATCCATTGATTAGGAAATGTTTCATTGATATACTTCGTAACTGCCTTTCCATTGTTCTGTGGATCGCTATCCTGTTGCCACCAGCGTTGCCGAAGCCTATTTAACGGCTCCTCTTCAAGAGCATCTAAGTTTTAGATTTGACCGAAGTACAGCTTGGCAAACATAGCTGCAATTCTGAAAATAATTACGCCCACGATGCGCATTAGTCGTACGACGGACTCTCCAGTGATATTCACGTGATTGTTCGCGCAAGAAGCGGAAATAGAGAGTTATCGGACGCGCACTTTATGAAGAGCAGTATTAAAATCGCCCTTATTTTGACATCTGCGCATGCGCTCATGTACCTTACCTTATCCCTTATTAAGGATAATGCCTGACTTTATTTATGACTGCTTTAAGTTGCTCTTATTTTTCCCTTATCCTTATTTTTTCCTTTATCTGTCATTAAAATATAATCTGATACCTGGTATATATTTCTGATTTCCCCATTTGTTTTGTTATTTGTCCTGTTATTACTTGATGGTATTAATACATTGGAGATAAGAAATGCGATGCAAAGGTTTTGATATAAAGTGAAATAGAGTAAATAAAAATGTCTATTCTAAAAGAAAGAATTAAACCATTTTGGTTTACGTATGATGATGTGGTTTTATTGAGAGAAGTTGTTCGCACAATTCTAATTTATACCCAGAAAAACAGTCATTACCAATGTGCCATACAACATAGACTTGTTTTCAACTTCCAACAAAGGTTAGAAATAAGGTAAGTAATAAATAAGGGAAAACCAGATGATTACCGATAACACTTATTTTACAAAACAAATACGGTCATGCAGTATTTAAATAACGTCGTCTTTTATTACTGCATTGCAGTATACGGAAGCTTCCGATAACTCTCTAATGTTACAATCTCAGCTATGTTTGCCAAACTGTAACGTTCCGTATTTGAGTTTCCATAGTGAATTATTGGCCCCCATTTTCTGTTTCAATTCAACCCTACCTAAACAATGAATGTGACCGTTCTAGCCTTCTCACTTCTAATTTTGATGCGGATTTTCCACTACATAATAATGTTCATCATTCCTGTTGAAAAGGACCCTTTTGGTAAAATTGCAATAATTAGTCCAGATAATAACTTTATTATGTAAAGTAACAATAACAAAGTAACAGCAGAAAAAAATAATATTATTCCTGGCTGACATGTTATTTATAAGGATGATACTATTTTTTTTAAGAATCAACTGTATTCGGCTTTCAGGCATGTTCAATTCTAGACCAAATTGTCATGTGGAACCTCAAGGATTTTCTGTACCTTCAGAAAAACGTGATGAAATGTAATCGCAAATATTAATTCAAAACTCACAGCATTTATAGCAGCTCCTTCATCTTTAACTTGAACTCTTCCGCCATACGCAATTCGGAATTTACTTAAACTACCAAAAATATCCAAATTATTAAAATCCATTTAATGTGGTTGTGGACGTTTGGAGTATCATTCTAAATATCTTTTACAAAAAAATTCCATTTACGCTGTAATAAATCCGAACCATTCCACATTTTTCTGAATTTCTGAAAACACCATCTTTACTCTATCTAATTATTCAAAACATTTAACTGTCATTCTTTGATAAGCCAGTGTGACTTTGCGTCTTTGAATATCAAGGCCGCCTTTTCCATTTTCTGGTAGTATTTAAATGAAACAGTGTTGTATCAAAGATTTAAAAAAAAAAACAAAAATTGTCAATTTTTGTCATAGAACCGTTTGAAAATTGAAATTTGTGATTGGTCATAGCTTTTGGAAAGTCCGAAGGAAACAAAAAATGAAAGAAAACATCCAGGACCGTATTTAAAAAAAAATTGTTTATAAAGTTTTCTGGAAGGCGCAACGTCGGATTTCAAATTTTAAAACGCCATCCCGTAGGAAACGAAAAGTGTTCTTGACATACTTCCATTCATTTCGACAAAGTTCTTTAAATAGCAGCAAAAATAAATGAATGAAATTTAGGATTTTTCCGGATATATCTGAGAATATTCGAAGTATTCCAAATTTTGAAAAATCATTTTGTACGGCAACAAATTGCGCAGCTTTGTCATAGTGTGAAGTTTTCCGAGATTCCAATGATGAGGCCCAGCCACGTACATGATGAGGCGGATTTTGGGGTTCGGAGATGTGGCAAAAAGCTCTACAATACTTACACCTAATTTAAGTGCTAAATAAAAATAACACTAAGTACTGAAAACTAACAAACATTCTATAAATAAAATACATAACGTATTGCAGCTTTCCTTAACATTCTTGAAATTGGACTATTAAATCCATAATTGAAAGTATGAGAGTTCTCTACGGAAACAGTTTTATCATCTCTTGTTGCTCTTTGCTTGACTCTCAGGCCAACTAAAGAGACAAGTTCTGGGCAATTAAATTGGCCCGGCAGTAATTTGAATAGAAATATCAGGTCAGTTTTCCAATGTAATTAGGTGTTTAGTGTAGAAAGAATATCAGTGTAATTATGTCGTTGATCCATTTTGAAAGCCCATCTTGTAGGCAGCACCACGCAAAAATTTATTTTGAACCCTTTTTAGTGACGTTTTATACACTGAGAAAGAGGAACACCACACAATGGATGTATATTCCATGTGTGACCTGATTAATGAACAATTCAGAATTTTCATTGTGTTTGCTAATAGGTCTTTAGCAATCCTACCTGCATAGCCAATAAGTTTGAGTGATTTCAAGGTTGTTTCATCATTATGGGATGAGAATGACAGTTTTTTATCAAATATAACACCAAGATCTTCAACTTCATCAGCTTGGTTCAAAGGCAGTATTCATATGTGATTGGTAACTGAGAACGATTGAAACACATGACTCTAGACATTTGTAAAGATTTAGTTCCAAGCAATTATTTCTACACCAATTAGTTAAACGGTTAACATCATCTTGAGGTTTCGAACAATCAACATAAGATTCAATCACCCGGTATATCTTGTTATTGTTTTATACACTAACTGATTACCTACTTATCGCGGCATCTTTCAAACTTTGTTACGGGTTTATTTTGCACTAGAAAACCCTTTCTGTTTTAATACAATAACATGAGAAATTCTCTGTCATTGATATACACTTTCCACTCTGTACGCCACTGTATCAAAATGACAACTTGATCGTTGTCATGTATAGCTTGTTCCTAATGTTAGTACTTACCTTTGTCGTACTAGTTCGAGCGGACATGAACCGGCCTTAAGCTATTGACAATTATCAGTTGTTCTATTTTGCGGTATGACAGCGTTGTTTTGTAAACATACTTTTGGTTAGTCTATTGTTTTGTGTTGAGAACACCAAACTCATTCCTACTCTATCTCTGTCTTGTGTCATTGAGGTACATACTTCACATTCGAATACTTGACCTTTTGTTTGTTTGTGTTTGGTTCTGAGATTGAGAGGCTGGCGTCTTGGTTCAGTTGGCAACACTGAATCTTAAGGTGTTCTTTTCATAGCTCCAAGTAGCCCGAGTTAGTTCCTGGACTGTTCCCACCGAACACTAACGAACAAGAAAGCGCCTTGTCAGACATTGACAGTTTTGACTTTGACGTCTGAGATATATTTTCCTCTTCCTTATTTGATATTGATGAGTGACTGACCTATTTTGAAGATTTCCAATTTGATCATCGTTGATGGATCTTGGGAAAATTCATATCAAGACAGTTTCTCATATTGTTTGCGAATTTTGACGCTATATATTTTTGAGAAATCTCCGTTCGCTTTGCGGATTTTTGAGGTTAGAGGTCACTTCATCATTGTGTGAAACCACTCGTGTGAAACGAGAAACTCGCTATCAGACAGCAAACAGACCATCAAAGCTGTTATCAGAACCCTCCCACTTGATAGAGGTTAGTATTTGCATTTGGGCTCTACTTCTGGCCCCATACAAGTGTAATCAGAAGTTAGACTGGTATTGTATATTCTAGGGTGCTCCTCTGTGACTACCACTTTGCTACTGCTCCGCTGCGGCTAGTCCTGTTACCACTCTGCTACTACTTTGCTCCACTGCGACTACTCTGCTTTGCTACTACTTTGCTCCGCTGCGGCTACCACTCTGCTACTACTTTGCTCCTCTGCGACTACCACTGTGCTACTACTTTGCTCCTCTGCGACTACCACTTTGCTACTGTTACCTCTTCGCCGCTGGTAGTGCTCCACTATGGTTTATTGCTACTACTCTGCTACCGTTTATTGGAGTTCCACTAATGTGATTGTTCCACTGTTTCGTTGCTACACGATTATCTTTCCACTATTCACTGCTGTGGTTGTTCCTGCTCGACTGTGGTTGTCCCGCTGCATATCTGTTGTTCAGCATTCCTTCGCTATTCGTCCCAGCTGTACATGTACTTTGATTGATTGTGTCGTACCCACTGTGCACCTGTATACACCAAGGCACTGATGAACTACAACCACAATAATTGGTGAACTGGCATGCTTGAGAATATCTACATAGTATCAGATAAGTTTAGAATAAGACTGCCCCTAAGGCGTAAGCATCCATAACTGTAAGCTATCATCGTGACGTCACAGGCATAGCCGTCACTGGAGGTTTCATATTGATATATTCAAACAATACCATACTCTCAATCACAGCATTCACTTGAATTCATCTTGGTGGTTGATTTTTACATTAATTTCATTTTCATTTGTATGGTGAGCTGAACTGTGCACATACAGGGTGTGTAACGATCAATATATTTTATTAGTAAGGGACATGACTATTTCTTTTATTCTGGTCCAAGTTATCTAAGCGTAAGGGAAGGCAAAACCTCTACATATTTATATATTATTATTATACCATTTACAGGTATCTATTGTTTAATATTTTAGTAATATTAGTGCAGTGGGTTGTCCCATTCCATCAGGGTCGTTTCGGATTTTTCACTAGCGATAAATCCGTGGCGCTCCGGAAAATTAACCCCATATTTCAATCTTATCGAAATCAATTTTTATTGTCGAATCCACGCCTACTGAGCTACTGGGTATGTTAGAGGCGTGACACATCATTGCACATTCACTGTTCTCCTTTCCTAAATTTCGCCCCTAACAACTTGTTACTCTCAGAATAACGTCAAATACCTAAAGCGAAATTTTTTTACTTTTTAGTGCATCTGAATAAAAACTAACCTTTGACTTTCAGTTTTTTTCCTATATTTTTACAGAATCCACAGAAAAGTTAATATTTTGCCAGGTCCAAATTTCTTCACTTCCAGACCCTTGGTATTCTTGGTGGTCACCTCCCAGAATTCAACTTTTGGTGTGAACCTGAACATAAAATATAATGTAGCTCCAGAACTTGAGAAACCTCTAGCTGAGCAGTATCAGAATAATAAATGGTATCAATTAGAGGATTAAGGGTATTTTTATGGGGGTTCAATCGCTGAAAAAACCGGTATAAACTGATTGGTCCCCGAGAAAATAACATGTTCCTCTACAACGACTATCGCCAAGTATTTTATTGTTACCATTGTCTCCGGAATGTAAATTTATGAATAAAATACCGTCCTTACAATAGCGTAAATCCAGCGCAAGCGACTCTACGATACCCCACGATAAAAAAGCCAATAAAATCCGAAATTTAAACTTCTCCGTGTGACAAATATCACTTTTACGGCTAGATAAACTACGCCGTACAACTTAATATGATTTTAAAATACGGCTCAAGATTTAAACTCCGCTTTTTATAGTGGGAAACACAGTTTAACAATTAAAAATCGCTTCCATTAAATGCGAGGTGTCAAATATCACGTGAAACTATGGGTTTTGAGCACAATAAAATATCTTCGGTAGTGTTTATATGACAAAGATCGATCTGTAATGTTCGCCGCACACGTTGTGGCTTATACAATTAATAAAAAGGCAGGTAGTTTTTGCCTATTTATACGTGTCAAGTTGCAAAGAGCGTGTCTGCAAGTGGGTGACAGGGTCCTACTTTCTGAAATAAAATGTATATGTTTCATTATCGACCAATATCTTTGACAGACAATTTTGCTAAAATCTTTGTACACAGCATCAAAAAGATACTGATAACCTTTTGAAAACAACGTTATAACTGAAAGACAAATCGGGTTATTGAGTAATTCTAACACAGAAAAACCAGTTCCTCATTTTGTAGAAAAAACGGTACACGCCTTGGAAAGATCGGAAAAATGTCCATATATCACGAATTACTTTTGGTGAAGCTTTACAATTATGGCATTAGAGGGCCTACGAAAAATATTCAACAAAATTATCTTTATAAGAGATCTCAGTAGGTAAAGCTGGGAGAATATAGTAGCATTCCATCAGAAATAACAATTTGTGTGCCACAAGGAACAGTATTAGGCCCAATATTGTTTTTTATCTACATAAAAATTAATGGATTTTTGGAAAACTGTTAAGTCAACATTATCTCGTATGCCGATGATACCACCTTGATTTTTTCTGCAAAAACGAGTTTATCGATGATGCAAATAATGGACTAGGACAAATTAAGAAATGGCTATATCAAAACTTACTGAGCTTGAATATTAAAAAACTAAGTATATTTCATTTTTTCATAACATCAAGAGATCAATCGATAGTTGATAATACTATTTTTGTACACGAAAATAATTTCCAAAATCGATCAACAAATTGCTCGAAAATAGAAAAATGTAATAACATCTAGTATTTGGCTGTCATGATAGACGAAAACTGAAGATGGGAGAAGCATGTTCTATCACTGACCAGCAGACTCAGGCAGCTGACTATAAAAATGTATGTTTTGAGAGATATTCTGAACAATAATACAATAAGGATAATTTACTTTTCATTAGCTGAATCCCTATTAGGTAATTGTATTAAGGTATATGAGCATTTGCGACTACTTGATATTAGAAGCCTTTATGCCTAGCAATGCCTTTACTGGATGTTCCACAAGGTAAATCGTTTCAATCGTCCCATGGAAGTAGTAAAAAATACCAAATCAACATATCACAATATATATATATATATATACCAATGTTCAAAAAGAGCCATGCACAAGGACATATTTTCATAGGCCACAATTGCCTACCTTCTGAACTGAAGATGATAACAAAACTTCATGGATACAAAACACAGATAAAACACTTCGTTTAACAAAATCCAACAATAATTCACAAAATAATAAATTAGGTGACATGTGTACCCACCTATTCCTAAGATCATCTCATTCAAAATTAAACTAACGTTACATTCATTATACATATATAAAACACTGCAAAAGGAACTTTTTATATTTATTGAACACGTTCACCATCAATGAATATCTGTACAATTATAATTTTTCTGGAGGATTGCAGACAAGCACAACACAAGCATGCATTATTCTTATACGGGTGTCCGGTAAACCTTGTACAATATTGGAACTGGTGATAGACCAGGTCATGCCTATTCAGAATATCGGAATTTTACCTTAGTAAAAATCTCACCGTTTTAGAGATAATGAGCATTTTTTAAATTTCGGGAAAATCACTACCTCATCTGTGATCTTTGAATGCCCTGTCTACGAATTGGGACCAATTGGAATATCTTTGCTGCTGAAGATTACTGATGAGTGATGCTTCTAGATGTACGGAACTGTTTTTCAGGAAACAATACAATTTTTCAAGAAATGAGGGTAAAATGACAGATTTGAGTTTCACCAATTTTTTTAACAACAGTTTGACATTATTGTTTGAAAAAACATAACCAAGTAGAACTGGATATTCATTACAAAAGAATGCCCATTTTGTTCAGACTCTACCATGGCATAAAACATACGATAATTATTTTTGGAAGGAGTAGAATTTCGATTATATTAGAGTGTGATGTTATTCTAAGCTAAAATCAACTCCATTAGACTTTGTCAATAATGTCTTTTATTTTTATCCTATCAAGATGAAATGATTAAATAATCATGAGAAATAACGAATCAACTGCTTAGAAGCATTCAATGAGATGTAAAGAAGTAAATACTAATTCAACGTTTTTTTGAATCAGCATACACTATAAACCACAATAACGATTATTCAACATCGCACTGAATAATATTACAAAAATGTTATTTTCCATCCACTCGTACGCAGAGACGACATTTTTTCAAGAAGAACCTTTTCAAATGCGTTATAGATTATAGCCCCCAGATCAGCGATTCTCTGAGCGGCATTGTGTAATCGGATATCGTTCTGCATGAAGCGCTGCTGCAGCAGTAGCACTACCTCCACATTCACCATAAATGCAGTGCATATGCGCATATTCTCGGGGAGTATAATGTGTGAACTGCATGACAGAGAATTAAATAACAGTGAATGAAACAAGCGGAATAATTTAAAAAAACTACGATAGAAGTCACAAGTTGTTCAAACAAAATGTGACAGCCACCTACTAGATTTTTTCAATTCTATTTACAGAAGATCCTTTCATGCACAATGTTGTGTTTTATTTTTTCAATAGGGAACTATTGCTTCTACGGACACAACACAGGAATTAGAAAAGTTTTTAATTTTCGACAAGTATTCACCTCCTTAAAAATTTTTCACTTATTTGGTTACACCCTGTATATCTGTCGGTCTCTGAAACTTCGTTGGAATCTGGATGTTGGACAAATCCGACATTTATCACAACTATTCGTATTAATCGGTGCCATGTCGGATAATCGACGTTTCATTTCGATAATTTCATTAGGCTTAATTACATGAAAAGTTAATTTTATTGACATACTATTTAATGCTACCAAGCAGTCTATTCTTTATTATTAATAGTCATTTCCACATTTTATCTTGATTAAATCGAAATAAAATAATTTTTGCGGGTATAAAAGTTGATGGAAGCCTAGAATAAAACCAAGCCCAATTCAATGGAAATCACTACCTCCAAAAATAATTAGAGTTTGTTTTATACCATGGTAGAGTCTGGACAAAATGAGCATACTTCTGAAATGAATGTACACTTCCAATTGGTTGTTTCTTTCAGACAATAATGTCAAACTGTTGTTAAAAAAATTGGTGAAACTCAAATCTGTCATTTTACCCTCATTTCTTGAAAACAATTTTCACTTTCTGAAAAACTGTTTCGAACGTCTAATAGCATCACTCATCAGTAATCTTCAGCAGCAAAGATATTTGAATTCGTCTCAATTTGTATACATAGCACTCAAATATCCAAGGTTAGGTAGCGATTTTCCAGAAATTCCTAAAATGCCCATTATCTCGAAAACGGTGATATTTTTACTGAGGTGAAATTCCGATATTCTGAACAGTCATGACCTGGTCTATCACCAGTTTCAATATTGTACAAGGTTTACCGGACACCCTGTATAGGTGCAGTCTATCGATCCAATAGAGACTTTATGATAATTCGCAAATGTATCTTGATCTCAACACTTTACTCTGAATAAAATCTCTGGAAAAAAATTCTTTAATCAATTTGAAAATTGTTCGTCTAATAATGTTATCCAATATTTGAAGAAATAGCCAGGATAGTATTTATTTCACCGAATAAGTCGGTATTTTAAAAACTGAAATGATTTGGACAGTAGTCGGTCACTTAAGAGTATATCATAGGTTTGACACCGCTCCATTAACATATAAATAAAATAAAAATATGCGAAGAATAGTATAAGTATTTACAATTGTAAATTAAAATATTAGAGACTCACAGGGCTTCCACATTTTTACAAAAAATAAAAAAACATTAACAAAAAATATACTTTTCCAGTTCTCGGTGACCTTTCCAGTTATCGTCCGCAATCACCTTTTCGTGGCCACTGATCTTATGTTCCCTATCAATAAGGTCGATATTAGTGAATTATCTAATGAACAACCCAAACAAAGGATGTATGAGTTTAATCAAAATAACAATTAACAAAATATAAGGAAACACAAAAATAAAATATATAAACGTCAAAAAATATTGGTTTATCCTTAAAAATTCAAAAATGTATCACAGAAAATAAGGAACTAGTTGACTAAAAAAATTTGGAGCCCAGAGTTTTTGTGTTTCTGTTCTCACAGAATTCTCGCAGATTTATTCCTTTTTGGCAGCTTCAATATAAGAGAGATTGGTTCATTTCAGGTGGTACCATCTTATGCAGTTGTCACGGCCTATATTTTTCTCCCTAGTCCTCTATATGGCTAATTAGTTCTTCTTCACACATCGAACATTTCTGCTTCGGCCTTTCAGGTTTTTGTTTCTATTTCAATTTTGTTCGCCTTCAAGCAATTTTATTTCGTCTGATTAGTCCGTTTTCTTGCAGTTTTGCATCATTTTCTGATTTAAAAATCAGCGTGGCACTGCTACGCTTTCTTATATTTTTTATTCGTTAGAAAATTATTAACATGTTGAAATTCAACTAGAGAATGGAATACAAAATTAATTTGCAAATGATTAATATGGTCTTCTGCTCAGTTTTGTCAGTGTTACACAAAGCTCAATACTTTGACATTCACTTTTCTTCTTGTATACTTTTAAATCCATAGATTTTCACAACATTGCTTGATGTTGAAATCTGGAAAGATCCGCACATAATATAATCGTGATCATGGTGGTACTATAATTAAAATTTGTAAAGAAAGGTTTATAGACAAGAAAATTTTGGAAAATTCTTAATTAAAATATTATCTTTATGATGTATATACTTTATAACTGAACCTCTTCGTTTACTTTTGACCACATTTTTTTAAATCTCTATCTCTCTTCTCCTGCTCGCCTGTTATCCTGCCTCACTTCTGTCCTCCTTGGCGATACACATGAAGAGACATATTTCTGCTCGTTCATCCCTACTCTGCACATATCTCCCCAAGACTTGCAAGAATTGGTCGTAAGAGTGCAGTAGGTATGCGGAAAAAGATGTTTTGAAAACGTAGAACAATTTTTTCGGGTTAAATCTCCCCATCAGTCACATGGTCGTATTTTTTTTATTTTTGGATTCTTGTCGGCAAGTACCCTTCAAATATATAATGTTTTAAAACTTTCGACGGGTTGGTGGAGTTTATGAACGCCACTGGTGAAGTCTTAATATTAATGACGCCTCATTCTTCTCAGAGTATTTCGTATTGTCGGTGTAAGAATCACCTAATTGTCTTTATCTAGGATTGAATGAAAAATGCACTCTGCTGGAGACAAAACTTCTGTGGGTTCTTTATTCCTCCAAACAAGTTAATGGGATGCTTATTCAATGAATGTCGCTAGATTTGATGGAGATTAACAGTATTCAATTCTGACCCACACTACAAGTACATATTACAGTCCAAGTTGAGAGAATTGTTACCTTTGAGGAGCGTTTCAACAGAATATTTGCCTAAGGCGCTTTTCCAGGATGTCGATCTGAGGTAGGAGGAGGACTGCTAATTGTAATCAAGCTTTGAATATTATCCTTCAGCTAGATGGGAATGACCACGAATGAAGCCGCAACTCACAACGAGTTGCGCTGCGACTGACTTGTTGTAAGTTGCGGATTCATTCGTAAAGGTGAAAAAAAACTATTTAGCTTCGGGTGTTATCATTTGTTGGGTAAGACAAGATGACTCTAATATTGTCTCACTTATCCTGGCACTGATGAGAGACAAGAACCTTGAAACCTGTCAAATAAGTAGATGGTATTATTATTTTTATTACTTGATTTCGTATTGTTAAATTCAGTTCGCTCAGTAATTGTACCTTATTGATACTGAACCCTAACTCTACATGACAGAATGCAGTTAATTTAGATATTCGATATATTTCATTCCAACGAAAGGCAATTTAAAATAAATTACAAATTAAACAAAGGTTACAATGAATTCCTGGGAATCACATAGTAATAAAATATGCCTTCAGAAAACTTTTTAATCAATTTTTTTCCGAAATCATATTGAACTTTACATGCGATAAAACCACTAACACGTATCTTCGCATAAATCCTCTCAACGCACAGTCGTGTTAGCGGAACAGAATAAGTTGTCACATCATCCGTAATTTGCATTTTGAGTTAGAGAATTGAAATTTTAATCACCTAACTCTTAATCTATCATAACAAGCAATCCATAAACAATTCCAGATGGATATTCTTCGAATTGAATGATCTGGGAATCTTGATATCTGTCACCAAGCAAACAACTAAGTTTTGTGTCCTGATCTTCACGAAAAGCTATAAGTGAATCATGATAGACATTGATTTGTAGTTGTTACTCGTTGTTTGCCCAGTTTTTTCTGTTCTTTGTTTTTTATCTCATTCCATCCATTTCAGAAGACGATTGAAATGTGTTATCGAGGTTTGTTAGAGACTTGTGGGTAGTTCGTGAAAAATATCAGTTTCGTGTCAGCTAGCTTCTTGAGGGTTATTATAACTTGAATTGTTGCATTAGAGACATGTTCAAAAGTGTTTAACAATTCTGCTGAAATAAGAGTTACCGTAATCTCCCAGAATGGAGTAAAAATCAAAAAAGGAAGTTGAAATTATTGAAATTATTAAATGAGTAAACTTTTAGAACCTAAGAGATAATGAAAAGAATAAAACCCTTGAAGATAATTCAACTAGAGAATAATTTCACTTCAAATGGAAAAGGCCATGTTGTAATTGTCTTGAAATTATTGAGTTTCTGGTGTTCACGAAGTGGCGTTGAAAAAAAAACACAATTTTATAGTCTCGAGTAATTTAATGTTCATATTTCCAGGAAGTACACTTGAGTTTTATCCCAACACCGATCCTAACAACTCGACACATGTTTCAGTCACCAAGTGACCATCTTCAGAAAAAAGCTGTCCCTATAAAGCCGACTTGATTATAATTGTAGTTCGAGGATGTTCTCGAAGAAAAAATAACTCATCAGAGAATTTTACTCAAATCCATGACTCAATATTTTGTTAATAAAAGCAGTCAGCGAATTAAGCTGGGTTTATAAACTTGCCGTTCGCCGTTGACGTTTGCGTTCGCGCTGGCGTCCGACTTAAAATGCATTTAACTCGAACGTCAGCCCAACGGCGAACGGCAACGCCGACGGTAGATATAAAAGGTCTTACGGTTTTACGGATTTCTGTACTTTTAATTGGGAACGCCAGCGCCAACGCCAACGGCGAACGGCTTGTTTATAAATCCAGCTTTAGACCCATATAGATGTGACTTAAATACAAGAAAACGCCTTCAATTATGAAACTTGAGTCAGAATTTTGGTTTGGAACACTATATCCACTTGACAATTTCGTTCACTAATAAATCCACCGGAGCTAACAGTATGGTAACTTTGCAGAGGTCATGCTTCAGCATTTTTTTATATAAATACTCCTTCCTTCTCTATCATGGAGCCGTTCCTATGCCAAAGGAGCGGGAGCTATACAACCACGATTTCAAGTTTCGGCGTCATATTGGCCGCCATCTTGGATATCTCACTTTCAATCAGGATTGTGGATAGGCAATCGGTATTTCCGGCATTTTTTGATCAAGCAGTACCGAAATGGTCGGAAAATAAATTTTGATCAAAAGTTATATGAAATGCTTTCAAAATTTCGATTTCCTAAAAATTTGTCTACACTAAATCATCCCCATAGTTGAGCCAAGAATCAGCAATGCTTGTTGTACGTTATACGAAGACCCTTTAGGGTTATTATACGAAGACCCTTTACCGTGAATATAATACGTCCAATGTCCGTAGTTCTGCATCTCGTGACAAATGCGAAAAGCTCTAATTTCAACACCATTGAAGATATCTCTTTGAAATTTGAACTACTTCAAAATAACTCGAGGACGGTATTTGTCGTTTTTTTTCCATTGCAAATCTGGAAAAATACGGGGTTTTCAGTTTCTCTCAACCTTCCTCGATAGTGGATTTGATCAGTTCCATAACTCTTTGAGAAAGATCGGAAAATGATAACAGGCTCTTGCGGCCAAATTTTCAAAAAAACGCAAGTCGATAGAATCCCAAATGAACTGTATTTTGAAAAATCGATCGGAAAATGGTGAAAATCCCTTAAATCGGAAAATTTAAATTAGAATTTTCGAAAATGCAAAATATCTCACGAACGGTTGATATTTTCACAATTTACCAGGATATCTTTTTTATTAGCCTTCAGAAAATCTACAAGAAATTTGGTTACATTTTTTTGGAAAAATCAATAGTCCAGGAACCATTTCAAAAATACGTAAAAATTGATATATTGACCGTACAGATGATAAAATTGATTTTTCAAATCACTTTCAATACGCCTTTACTAGCCCCAACTTGATTGGAAAGTAAAAAAATTATCAAAAAATTTGAAATGAAATACACTATTTTCTTTCTTAAATCTCCAAAAATTCGTAAACAAAACGGGAAATCATACAAATGTATACCCACACTTGCATTATGCTTGAACAGGTCTACAAAAAAGGTATCATTAACCTTTTCTATATATTGATAAATAAACTCGGAAACATTAACCAAACCAAAAAATAGCAAATTTTTTAAATTGGCAAAAATTGAAAGTAATATCAATAATCGTAGAAATATTTTTTAAAAACAAATAATTGAAGATACGGACTTAGTTTATGAACAACAAAAATTCAAAAATGACGATAACAAAAAAAACGAAAAAGAACAATTTCATTGTCCTCCTAGGTCTACAAAAAATGAGATTGGTCTTTTTCCGTTATATCAATTGTCCTGGAAATATTTTCAAAAAACGAAAAATTGATAATATTGAAAAATTTTACTTTTTTTCTGAAATAAGGAAACGTCGAGAGTTATATTCAACTGTTGATGACCATCAGTTATAGTTTCAATCACGCTCAACCATAAAAGTCGTAGTATTCACGTTTTAGTTTTACTATTCAAAACGCACAAATCCCATACCAAATTTAATAAAATCCAGTGGAAACATTCTAACTGTAAGATTATAGCAAATTGATTCGGAAGCAACAAGTGGGTCAGGTTCGTCTGCAGACGCCCGCCTTTTACAACTGTCAGATCTTCAGAAGACCCGCCCTTACAAGATTATTGGCACTGCGAACAAAGGGCATTAATAGAGGATAAGCTGGATATAAATGGCATCAGACATGCCCAAATTGTGTGCTGTTTATTAGAGGGCCAATTGAACTGATGGATCTGTTTGGGAGGAGTTAGAATATTGAATGCACTTAATTTCATTCAATTCCTGTTACCATTTTTATTATATAACATGAAGACATTGGCTTTATCTCGTAATAAAAATATTTGTCTGTACTTCCATTTCGTCGGTTTTTCGAAGTACAACATTTTCTCAAAGATGACTCGTATCGGCGGGTATATCAATAAAAATATATATCACTTTGATATTTAAAGTTTAACAAGATACATTCTCCATATTGGCTAGTTATATTCGTATGGGTATAAATTAATAATTTAACTAATGAATTATTCTGATATTTTCAATATTTTCGATAACAAGGCGAGTTTTATAGCCTTGAAGATTTTTATATTTGAATTGTATTTCTCAGTAAATAGTTTTGCAAAGAAATTATTTCCAAGCGTTATAAATGGTTTGATGTCAGTATATCGGGCATCGGGACCATAGACTTCTACCTTGAATAATGCATTTTCATTTGCCACCGTTCCAGACAATGGCTTCTGCTTGGGTGGTACTGTATTTCTACCGATTCAGATAATTATAAATGTAAATTATTGGGTTGTTGTTTTGCAAAACACGCGAATGTGTGAAGAATAATGATTATTCAAGAATAACTTCAGTCTACTTGTTATTTTAAATCCATTCCTAAGTGACGTTTCGTAAAAATACTTGTATCTCTTAAATTAAAATATCTATGGCGATATTTATTTAATTTCTCATTGAAATTTGTGAAAATTCATCTAGTGGGATTGATTGGATGAGTGTCATAAAACTCAGTATTCCCATCGGAAAAATTCGAGGCAATCATATCCGGTGATCTCGCTGGCCAATCAATTTTGTGGGCCTCCTCTATCCACCAATATATTTATTCCGAAAGGCACATATTTAAAAACTGTCTGATACTAAATTTTAAATGTGCCGGAGCTCAATTCAGTTGTTACTACACCCGTTGTCTTATTAATAATGGAAGTTTTGTCTATTTGGAAGTTATTGTAATGAAAAGTAGATTAATCGGATTATTTCACTTATGCTAAAATAGCGTGTTATGATTGGTTGAAATTTTTGTGTTGATAAATGAAAACATCATGTTTTCGATTTTGTAGTTCGGCTCTTGATTGGCTACTGGATATGAATATGATGTGTTTTCGATTTTGTAGTTCGATTCCTGATTGGTTATTATCAAAACAAAAACTTACCACTAGCAAGCTGCTATAATGACACAACACCAAACTTTGATTAATTCACATCAACTTCACAATTTTCGACATATTTTGAATACTCGTTCATTAATCAAATCACTAAATCAAAATGTTATCAAAACATAACCTCATCAGTAGACTAGACATGCAATGACGAAACTACGAATGACGCGCTCTGTCATTTGTAACTGAAATAGATATCAAGTAAATGTTTTGTTAGTTGCATAATTCCATAACTAAATGCGGGATTAATGTTCCTAGTTAAATTGAATAGTAAATAAATAAAAATGGTTTCGATTTTATTCATGAAATAATCTTAACAAATACAACTCGTGTTATCGGCGATTATCGTTAATTCCTTCTCGGTTTCGAATCAAATTATGTTGCTTTAGGCAACCACACTCGCGCAAGCGCTCGTGTGGTTGCCAAGCAACATAATTTGATTATCAAATTCAAAGGAATTGCTATTTCGATAATACACTTGTGGTATTACCTACGAAAACAAAATGGAATAAAAAAACTGTTTATCTCCACAAAATTGTCAAAAACCCATAAAAAATAAACTTGAGCTGACGATTAAAGACCATTTCATACTTCTTGTGGAATATGGTACAGGTGGAAATTCCATTTTTGTATTACCCTGGAAATACTTTCTCGATCTTACTTTGACTCAGATTTGGGTTTCCTATGACAGATCCCATAATAAGAAATACATTTTCTTCACTTCCAATGATATAAGTTTTGGTCCTTTTGCCTCTCCATTAGCTACACTTTCAGTCCTACGAAATTCATGTAGCAATCGTTTGAATGACAACTAGTTTGGATGATCCCGTTCCGGATATTTTGGGGCATACATGCATCCTCGACGCCAAAAGGTTATTCTGTTTACGCTCCCCAATTGCTAAAACGATATCTATTTGTCCTTGAAAGAGAAACGTTCAATGAATACTTATCTGACTTTGAAAAGACTGTATTCCAAAGTCAGTTGAATGAACCAAAAAATTTGAAGGAAACATAGGAGAATTTTCAGCTTTATTCTCATCCACTGACCATAGGCAGAGCAATCTTCATTTAATTTCATATTTTCCTTCATTATTTACACTTCTCATATACGTACCAATTCGAACGAACATTGTACATTGAATGTAAAATATTCAACTGAATTTGGAAGAACTGTAACAGGTTAAATAAATCGGAGTCCGGAGTTCGAGCCTCAGTTAGAGCTGGGATTTTTTATTTAATCTAACCGATTAAATTATCAAAATCTCGTGGCTCGACTAGGGTGATTCTTGCACGATTCACTGATGCGTTCCAATTAATAGTTAGTAACAAGGCCTATCCAGAACACATGGCTAATGACCGTAGCAGTCGATGCCAAAACACCAAAGAGAAAAAATGCCGTGTCAAAGCTATCTTGATTCAAAGAATGCTTTGAAAAAAGAGCTACTAACTGAAAAACTCTGTATCTGAAAAAATATTCAGATTTGGTATTTGGTATAGGAAACCCTAAAATGAAATAACAATGATTGTTTTTCTATTTCACAAACCAAAAAATATTTGGGTGCTTTGTATGAAATAATAAAAGTAATCTTCAAGCGAAAATATAAAGAAATCCTCATTGATTTTTCAGCATACTGTATAATGATAAGAAACAAGTTTTATTGAAATCAATAGCCCAAAACCTCTTGATAGTATCTATCAGAGTCGAATATGAAATTAGTTTTGGTTTTGGTATTCAAATTTTTGAAAATCCTTCTCACTTGTTCATAGTCATAATATCACATCTAAACAGAATGGAGTTCCTGTTTTTCCTATAATCTCAATAAAGATACGTCTTCATGTGGGTCGAAATACCAAACATCGCTAGGATTTCAGGCCAATAGCACTCATTTTGAAACAATTCAAGCTAGTTGAGATAATGACTGAAAATATACCTGTGACCTACTTTAATAAATAAGTGAATAGGGGTCGAATCCAAACGAAGGACTAGTGACTCTATGTTTTTTTCCAAATGGAAGAAGTTTTTTCTGAGACCAACCTCGAAGAATCAGTTTCTGTCAAAGACTTCAAAAACAGCAGTCTCCAATACTTTCAAACCTATTATTCGAACTACGATCAAATATATGAAACATCAAATATTTCAAATGTGGTGTTCACTGAGAATCGTTTCTGGGCACAGCTCTCTTTCTTTACCGTTTGTCGTAAGTACTCATAATTATCTCAGATATCTCCAATCTCTCCGCGATATCACGAGAATATGATACAATAAATAAGTTTTTCTCCAAATGACATTAAAAGCGGCCTTTTAATGACACTTGGTAGGCTTAGAAGTTGTACTTTTAATGCCTAGGCAGAAAAAGTCCACTTTTACTGCCTAGGCAGAAAAAGTTCGTTGCTAGGCAACCTTCCAAGTAATAATTTAAATCAAACTGGTTATTAAAATTGACAATGACATTAAGAAAACTCAAAATGATTCTGATGATAATAAACTGGTTTTATTGCATTAAAACTACAAACTACAACACGAAATTTTTATTTATTAGATATATTTATGGTGAATTGTGAACAATTATTTAATACAATTGAACTCTGTCCACTTCCCTCCTTTCCAGTAAAATTAACAACTTTAGTATCCACACTTGATACTCCGGAAACGCCAGAAAATATTTTATTGCCGATGTTCGACGTATTGGCTAGCGAGTCCTCAATATAGCCCTCCGCGACAGCGGAAGACTTCCATCCTCCATGTTGCTTCAACATTGTTATGTCCCCACCAGAATTCACCAGTAACGTGGCCAAAGTTCTGCGAAAGCAGTGCCCGGTATACTCTTTCGCATGGGATAGTCCCAGAAAAGTAGCAATTTCTTCTGGCATTTTACCGAATTTGTGAATGCCAATGAATTGATGATGTGCTTTACCGTTCGCATACTTATAGAAGACACGCCGATTATTTAAATTCGAGGGTCTGGAGGCTGCATATTTTCTGTAAACGCTTAAATATTCCGTTACTACAAAAGATCTTAATCTTTTGGTCTTAGTATTTGGTAGCATAATTAGCAATTTGTCGCGCATATTTAAAAAAAAAAAAACATTTATATCATCTGTTTTCATTTGCAAAAGCTCATCACATCTACAAGCCCCAGCGACTGCAACAATAAGTACAACCTAAAATATAAATTGAAAATTTGTTCTTTAATCCATAATAGATCATTTTCAATATATTCCTACAAATACAGTTCATCTGGGGCATCTGATAAACATTTCTCGATTTCTTCTCTTTGAAAAACTCGGGATTTTTTTGCATGGAAACCGTCTGACTGGCGTTTCAAAAAAGCCCGTAACTTCAGGTATTTTGCCAAATCAATGTTATTTTTTATGTTCAGGGTAGCTTTCAACATCGAATAGGTAGACCATAACGTTGAAGGCTTCAATTTCTTTGAAAGATCGGAAAAATAGACAATCAGCACATTTTCAGAGAAAGATCCTATATTTTTCTTCTGTCTATATTTCATGAATCTGCTGTATGTGAGTTCATATACAGTTCTTGATTTTTCCGGTAAAAGGTTAAATTCCACATCTCGCGCCTGGTCTCTTATCTCAGGTGGTGTTAATTGCATCAATTCATCCTCACTTTGCAGTAAATCCATTTCTAACATGACAACTTTTCAAAATTGACAATGACAAAGTAAACAGTAAACAAACATATTCAACAAACGTCATCAGCGGTAAACATAGTAACGCAGGGCCCAGTTACCTTTGATAATACGAGGGCTGACAATAAAGTAAGGTCTCCAACGCTGCAACTTCGCCGGATCACGCGCTAGGCGAAATCTGGCAACACCGCCGTGTTCCTTGGTTCCCCCACTACCACTTTGCTGCTGGGTGAGGCTTCCCCGACCGCTCAGTCTTGGCTGAGCAGCCGTCAACGATGGAGGTACCACTCGCGTCAGCGTCCAAGTGCGAATTGCGTTCTGTAATACGTTTTTTGAGTGCGAAAAAGGTGACACCTATTGAAATCCATCGTCAACTAGTTGAAGTTTACGGGGAAAAGTGTATGGACATAAAAAACGTGCGTAAGTGGAGCCGCGAGTTCAATTCCGGGCGCACTAATGTTCACGACGAGGAGAGAAGTGGCCGACCGTCGGTCTCGGATGCGATTGTTCAAGCAGTGGAGGCAGAAATGCTCAAAAACCGCCGTGCGACAATTAGGGACTTGGAAGAGAAGCTTGGAGGAGTGTGTAGCAGCGAAACAATCCGTCATATCCTTGTGAACAAGTTGCAGTACCACAAAGTTTCTGCCCGATGGGTGCCGAAACAGCTGACCGAAGACCACATGAAGCGGCGCGTGGAATGTGCGACCAAAGTTGTGGCCCGTTTTGAATAGGAAGGCGATGATTTTTTGGAACGGTTTGTTACGGGGGATGAAACGTGGGCTCATCACTACACACCCGAAACAAAGGAGTCGTCCAAACAATGGCGCCATAGCGATTCTCCGAAACCCAAAAAGTTTAAGGCGACACTGTCAGCCGGCAAGGTGATGGCTACGGTGTTTTGGGATCGCCACGGGGTATTGTTGGTGGATTTCATGCCAAGGGGAACCACTATCAATGCAGCAAGGTACTGTGAGACCCTGGAAAAGCTTCGTCGTGCCATAAAAAACAAACGCCCGGGATTGCTGAGCAAAGGAGTGAAATTTCACCACGACAACGCGCGCCCGCACACAGCCAACGTTACCCTTGACCTGCTCAAGACATTTGGCTGGGAAATCATCGATCACCCTCCCTATAGTCCCGACGTGGCCCCCAGTGACTACCACATGTTCCCCGCCCTGAAAAAACATCTCGGAGGGAAGAAGTTTGATAGTGACGCGGAGGTTCAGAAAGAGGTCAACACCTGGCTGCGCGAGGCGGACGGAGAGTGGTATTCTGCCGGCATAGACAAGTTCATCGTGCGGATGCGCAAGGTGTTGGAAAAAAATGGCGATTATGTAGAAAAGTAGCCAAGACCTTGGCCTTTCCAACGGTGTATCGCTTTTTGTAAATAAATGTCATTTTGTATGAAAAAAAAAATTGGAGACCTTACTTTATTGTCAGCCCTCGTAGTTATTTGTTTTACTAGGCATAAAAGCACAAGATTTAATGCCGCGGCTGGTGTTTCATAGCCGAGCGTAGCGATGCTATGAAACCAGCCAAGGCATTAAATCCGCTTTTCTGCCGTGTGAAACATATAATTTTTTCTTCAAATTTGTTCCAATTCCACGCAAAATCGACTTTTTCATATTTAAATTGCGTTTCATTATCAATATCCAAATAACTAAATTATTTTATCAAAGGTAAGTGGGCCCTGCGTTACTATGTTTACCGCTGATGACGTTTGTTGAATAAGTTTGTCATGTTAGAAATGGATTTACTGCAAAGTGAGGATGAATTGATGCAATTAACACCACCTGCTGAGATAAGAGACCAGGCGCGAGATGTGGAATTTAACCTTTTACCGAAAAAATCAAGAACTGTATATGAACTCACATACAGCAGATTCATGGAATATAGACAGAAGAAAAACATAGGATCTTTCTCTGAAAATGTGCTGATTGTCTATGTCATAGTCAATTTTAATAACCAGTTTGATTTAAATTATTACTTGAAAGGTTGCCTAGCAACGAAATTTTTCTGCCTAGGCAGTAAAAGTGGACTTTTTCTGCCTAGGCATTAAAAGTACAACTTCTAAGCCTGCCAAGTGTCATTAAAAGGCCGCTTTTAATGTGATTTGGAGAAAAAAAAATTTAGTTATTTGGATATTGATAATGAAACGCAATTTAAATATGAAAAAGTCGATTTTGCGTGGAATTGGAACAAATTTGAAAAAAAAATTATATATTTCACACGGCAGGAAAGCAGATTTAATGCCTTTAAACACCAGCCGCGGCATTAAATATTGTGCTTTTATGCCTAGTAAAACAAATAACTATAATTAAAATCATACACAGTTGCTGATATGTATGGAAAGTAAGATAGCTAGCTGAAGCTCAAGAACATGATAAATGAAATATACATCCAACTGGTTTTGATGAAATTACCACTCATTTTGTTCTCAATTTCGAAGAATTTGGGATTAATAAATTGCAAATTTCAAACACTCACGTAATGTGTTTTTTCGAAACGTCACGTCACTTAGGAACGGATTCAAAATAGCAAGTGGACTGAAATTATTCTAGAATATTCATTATTTTTCACACAACCACGTGTTTTGCAAAATATTTGAATCCATTCCTCAGTGGCGTTTCGAAAAGATACATCACGTGAGTGTTTCAAATTTGCAATTCAATGATATAAAATTGTCCGAACTTGAAAAAAAACGCGTGATAAACTCATTGAAACCAGTTGATGTATATTTCATTCATCTTTTTCTTGTACAGTCCAGGATTAGATTAGATTAGGGGCTTCCGTAATACAAACCTTTAAACCGCGACCTTTTCATATCTACATTCGGTCACGGATGTTTCAATGCATGATGTTAAATTCGAGACATATTTTGAATTAAAGTATGGTCAATAATCTTTTGACTTGTTATTCCAAATAGAACAGTAATAACAGCCCCTGTTCCATTACATTATGATAACATTGCCGTATCACAAACCGTAATCGATGAGGAGGATGAATGAAAAAACTGCCTATAAACTTTATCATTGAGTTGGAAATAACAAGTAGCACTTGAACCATTACTATACAGGACCAACAAAAAGACCTTATCTTTAGTGTCCGAAACTCCGAAACGTTGAATTGAAATTTTTGACACTATATCGTTGCTTGCATGAAGTTATACCGAACAATAAAATCCAATACATCAGTATGAGGCCGATTTTGAACATTTGCTTTTAGAATAAATGGATTGGTAGAGAAGGATCAAGAAATTGGCCAGCTTGATCTCCGGATATGATTGCCTCGATTTTTTCCAACGGGAATACTGAGGTTCCAGATACTCTTCCCAATCACACTAAATAAACTACTGTCTGAGTATGATTGGAAATGATAGTCTAATGTTAGTGTATTATGAAATATAACATATGACTTCCAATGAGAATTATGTCAGCAAATCAAATAAATATCGTGTCATAGATACGTTAATTTGAAGTAAGTGTTAAAATAAGTACTATTATTTCAAAAAGCCAATATCTGAAAAACAATTAAGGTTATGTATAAGGAACCCCAGTATAAAATAGAAGGTAATTCAATTTTCTATCAATAAAACATCTTCTGTCCTTCAACCGGCCGCAGCCTCATGAGCAACCCGTAGAAGTCTGCGAGAGACTTGTGCGGGCTATATACAGTGATGCTTTTTTAAGTCCTCCCCACCCTGTTGAATTTGAACGATTTGCAGCACAAATATGGTACAAAACCCACTTTAAATGGGATCACCTATACTACTTTTTGAAATAAAAGACATTGTAATTGCTCGTTAGTAGCTGGGGACACGTTAATTTGAAAAGTGTACTCAATGCTCTTTTCAATCATCTAAATTTCTTCCTTTTTCAATAATATTTTTTTCACCATATGCCCTCGAAATATCAAGTAAAAGAGCAGATCTGATAAATTTGAACGGTTTTATTTGGAGCAATGAAACAAGAAATATTTTTAATACTAATTTTTGAGAGAAGATATATTGCAATATCTTGACAGGTGGCTCTGGCACATCATCACATCGAAATTGAGAAAATACTCATCAACAAAAAACAATAAAAATTATATGGTTGAAAAGACAATTGAATTCTCTTTTCAACGATGTGTGCTCGGGTCTCCCATGCCTAATGAAATTTTTAAATTGGCGTCCCTCCTCCCCACCACCCTTATATGGTAACCATAATGTGTTTTACTTAAAATGATAGTAATGATGATACCATTCAAAATGGTTTTTGTTTCATGTTTGTACGTCAAACCATTCAAAAGTTAAAACATAGGGAAGACTAAAAAAGCCGCACTGTATTATTTCCAAATACGCAAAACTGCTCAGCTTAACTCAGCTCTGACGCCACAAAATATATTTTCTCCATCCTTTCCACAATTCATTTAAGTTCACTAGAAAGTAAATGATCTCTAAATTGAATAACGTTTTCAATGTTGTGACAAGCTTACCTACCAACTAATCATTTACCTCGGGGCAATGTTTGCTCATTGTTTTCGTTTTTGATTTCCTTTAATGACAGTCGCGTACCGAGAAAATGATAGGTTGCACTAAAACAATTACAGCTACCGTTCATTAGACTCAGACCATTTCATGCAAATTAGATGCTATTTCGTGATTTTTTCCCGCGATAGATGAAGTAATGTCTTGAATAAGAATATCAGTGCACGCCATTAATCATGAATCATCCATCTGACATAGACATGATTTAAGTGAAAAAAGCCGTCACCCTATCCTTCACCAACCTTACTAGTTAGCATTTTCCTAGCGAAGCTTTACTCATATGTAAAACATTATTCATAATGTCCGTACCACATATATAACATAATATATTTATTGTTATTATTGCTTCAAAGAAGACGTGAAAGAATTTCGAGACACGTTAATAATACAGTCGATAAAAGCAGAGGTTCTTCGAAATGGAAATGAGTTCTCTTTTACAGAAGACAATCGAGACGTTCAAATAACATGTTCATCACAATAGTTATACCTATAGTTATTCTATTCCCGAAAGGCATATATTTTAATTCATTACTTTCATTTAATTGAAAATTATATGCACGATATTCTGAATAAACGATAACATTGGAGGTTTTGGGGCTAGATTCTTTCGGGACAGGATATGCTTAGGTTTTACATATATGGCAATAATCTTTCGAAAAATAAGGCAAATCTCCAGCACTAGTATCTCAGATATCTGCACAGCGTTTGAACACATGTGGCATCTTGGACTCCTTGCCAAATTTTTATGTAATGGCTTGCCCTCAAGGCATATCTGTCCTTGTAGTGGTTGATGGTTATGAGTTCAGGCTGGGCTGGACTAGGTAAGAATATATATGACTTTCAGAGATTATGGGTTTACAAAACCACAACAAGTGTTTCAACATGCAATAGCTTCTTCAAGAGGAAGTGTTGTCGGTCAAGAAAGCGGACATAAAAGTGACCGCCATTAACGGATTGAATGCCATGAGAGAATCGCCAGATGAAGTAAGCTAAGAACTGAAGAAGAATGGACTACCGCAAACATGAAACCTACATTAGAAAGAGAACAAAATTTGTAGACCCTACAATTACTCGAGAGGTTTTTGGAGTCAGCCCATGAGATATCATCAACTTATCAATTGATTCCAACCAGATACCGGATAGGTGAAGTCTTTAAGGAGATTCACAATGGACAATCAGGAGGACATCTTGAGGTCGATAAGACTTTGTAAAATCTATCCCAAGATTCTACTGGGTTCAAAAGACGGGAGGATGTAGAAAGCTGGTTCAGAAGATGCCTAGAGTGCGGAGCAACAAAGTATCCCAAAAAAAAAACAGAGACGTGAAATGAAGACATACAGTTCCAGTTGATGTAGCTGGACCATTGATGTCAACAAATACATCATTGTTGTCATGGACTATTTCAGCAAATTGGTAGAAGCCTCTGCCATGCCAAGCCCAAAAGCATCAACAGTATCAATATTATTGGTGTACAACATGTTTTCAAGATAATGGAGCTACAAGTTACTATTCAAGAAAGTTTGTGTGCTGATTTATATCAGCCAGAGTTTAGCGACTGCCCTTCAGTCGCCCCTAGTCGGATGGCATGGTTCAAAGATTGAATCCAACAGTAGAAGAACATCTCTTCAAGGTTGTGGAAAACGTTAAAGGAACTGGAACATATGCCATCCACCCTTTCTGGTGGATTTTGCAATCGGAGTAATCGGTTTTATTCGTATTATATACAGACCTACATTCCAGAAATATAGCTTCGTGAGCTGATGTGTTCATAACTTTCGTTTATAAATGGTTCTTTAACGGAATTCGAATAAAATTTTCTTAAACTTATTAGGAAAACATTGTAAGGTCTGCTTCATATTCCATCAGGCATTCATTTCTCACACAGAAATGTTATGCATTTTGGCAAGCTAACTTGCCATCTTCAGACACTCACAAATCTTAACAAAACGGCACTTACATATTTAAATATTGAGCTTGAATTGCCAAGAGTTAACTGTCTCTGAAACTGTTTGGAAGTGAATAGTTTTGGCGCAATCAATTTCTTGTAAGTGTTTCCGAAATATGACAACAAACTTCGGGTTCTTATTCTAAATGAAAACATTATGGAAAAAATTACCATTACCACAGGACCTCAAATTCTTCCTAAGGAAGGTACGCACCCATAAACTGATTTTTGTTCAGTATAGCACAGAAACCCTTCGAGATATACTACGATTCAATATCATTGAAAGTTGTCATTTCCTAAAATCAGCCGAAGACCATTTTAACCATAGGCGTGCGAAACCTGAAGGGGCAGTATTTCCTTTTCTTAAATGTTTTTGTATATCTTAGTTTTTCTGTAATTCGATTATGAATTATGAATGATTAGTTGAAACTGATAAGGTTCTCCTTATGAATTGCTGTGGAAAGAACCGTTAACGAGATGTTCCGTTTTAAATAAAATACTGTATGACGAGACTCTCAAATTGGGTGAAAAATTTGCTGAAATAATGAATTTAGTTATACTAGTGACGGTCTGAAACGATAACAAATATGCTGAAATTCACATTATGAAGGTGAGTGACTAAAATACAAATCAATCAAAATAGGGCAGAAAATGTTGTACCCTTCAGGTTTTGCACGCCTATGGTTGGAATTGGTTTTGGCTGTCCAACTCTTGTTGATATTTAATAGTGTATCAAGTGTCATCTGAGTATATGGCAACGGGTTCCTGAGAAATTGAATGAAAATCAGTTTCGAATGGCCGTAGCTACATTAGTATTTGCTGATCTATGTTTATAGAAACTTTCTTTTTACTTTTTGCATGGAAAATCGGTACACGAAGTTTGTTCCATATATCGCAAACACCCTGTATGTTATTAACTTTTAATGTTTGTAACTTCATTTTGCCGAATTTCAGTATGCAACAAAATGATACTAAGTACCGACAAAACTTTGATAAAAACCACAATTAACAAAAACGAATCAATGTTGAAAAGCAAATAAATCAAAAATGATACTCCATTGAAAACTCGGACACAATCTCATTCTTGAATCTCATTACATTGATTACCAAGTTTTAAGAGAGAATTTTCTTGCAGCTGAATTTCAAGGTTTAAATCGATACACCAGGATTTCCAGACATCTTATTGTGAAATCCAAAATCCCCACCTAATCTGCCTACTTATCTCTGAATTGGTTAACTTTAGAAAATTTTATTCTCCTAGATCATCAATCTTTTTTGTCCCTGTTACTTGCGATGAAGTACAAGACATCATTAAATAATCAAAATGCTCAGATTGTTCAATTTCAAATGGATTAAATAGTTAAGGGCCGGTATTATAAAACTATTTTGACAGATAACTAGAAGTTAACTTGAGGAATGACGTCACATCTTACAGTTAAATTCAAGATGTAGGAGTTAATTTTATTGGTAGGAAGGGCTATCAGTTAAAGTTAACTTTCTAGAAAATGGTGGTTTTCGACAGTTCTTCTTTCAATAATTTAGCATAAAACCTCAATTTGATTTTTTTTCTCGCAGTAATGTTACCAAACGATATTCTGGTTATTTCCGAGGAACTTTTAAGGGGCAATCAAGGAGATGCTGTGATTATTATTGAAGGCCCTTGGCGTCGAAGGATATTTAGAAATCGGTTAATCTTGTGGAATGAAATAGAATTTGAAAACAAATGAAAACGGATTTAGATCATCAAGAAAGTCTGTATATGCTTGTTAAATGGGCACATAGTGAGGCAAATTTGCAAAGACCAACTAATAAGTCAACATTTCTAGTTTTAATTACTGTGGAATTATAAGTATTTTCAATTTTAGAAATCATCTTCTATCGCCAGTATTACAAGTGTTAATTACACTCAGATTTCTTACAACATGTTCATTTTTGGTAGTTGTTTTGGAGGATTCTCAAATCTATTGCTAGAAGTTTTATTATTCATTAGAAAATTAGAAATGTCACAAGAGAAATTGCGATGAATTCTAGGTTACATATTTGCCTTCTTCTTCTTTTTATTTCAGATATGAGACTCTTATAAAACTGCCATTTCAAAGCTGAAGTTAACTTGACTGTTAAAATTAAAGTTAACCTCGAGAGATGTTTATAATACCGACCCTAAATCATAAAAGAAACCCAGGATATAATTCTTTTCCCATTAACAAATTTGATCAAATTAATCTTTCAAACAGGTAAATTTCCAGACATCTTCAAGTATACAAACATGAGATCTTCACACAAAGATATAATCGATAATTTCAGACCATTTATATCATAAGTATTTTTTCTAAATTATCGTAAAATCAATGAAGAAATTACTCCAAATACTATAACAACAACTTTTTTTGCAACCATGAGTGTTGTAGGAAGCATAGATGAAGGTATTGAGACCAGAAAAGTTGTGGGAATCATACTGTTGGACTTGTCAAACGCCTTCGACTGTGTTTCCCACAACATTATTCTCGAAAAACTTTCACACTATGGTTTTAGAGGCATTGCTTTGAATCTGATTCGAAATTACTTGAACAAACGTTTCCAGTAACTAACCTAAGTGTACCTCAGGGATCGGTTCTGGGTCCACTTTTGTTTGTCCTTTACGTTAATGATTCGTACAATTTTATGAAACCATGTCACAGTGTATTATTTGCAGACGAGACAACAGGAAACTCATGATAAATAACGAAAATTCACAAAACATGATTGTTTCTACGGCGTCGCCATTACCTGAATTTAAGTGCGTCAAATTATTAGCTCCTAATTTAGGTTTAATAGGTTGAATTAGTCGAGCTACATTTCAGGTTTGAGAAGTAAATTATCCAGTACCTGCCAATATTAAAAACATAAATATGTTTTGTTTTAAACAAGTCATGAAAAAATATTTCACGAAACGTTGTATTTATTCGTATTCAGAATCATGTTTGTAACCACACTTTTGGTGCAACGAATAAACCTACTTGCCAAACCTCCACACTTGTTTTGAATGTTTGTTTTGAAATTGGTTTTGATTTCTGTTTTTTTTTTTGTTCTTACTCCATAAAACTAATAACCTGACATGCTACAAACATTTCTTTCCTTCCTCTTTCTTTCTTATTAATGAACCAGAATGAACTTGATTTTCAACTATGAGTTGCGCCACATTGCCTGTACCAACACAGGATAAAACCACGGCGCGCTCGAAGAATAACAAATTCGCAATCGTTCAATGACTTCCACCGGTGTAACATATGAGGTTCAAAGCATCAAAACCTTAAACTTAAAGAAGTTCACGTGATGTACGAGACATGTTTAATTCAGAACTCAACCGATGTCGATAGATGGTACTCAAACAGATTGACATTCCAATGAAGAACGCGTCCGTGCATACTACCATTTGAAGTTCGAAGACGACAAGTCGGCGTTGATTTGTTATTGATGGCCGAAATCGAGATTTATTCGCGGCTAGTGAAGAAAGGTTGTTGATCCCTATACGTTACAGATTGGGTTTACTATTCAAGGCAACGGGCCACAGAATATCAAGATTCGACGAATATGTCAATAGAGGATAGGAAATAATGAAAAAAGGGTTTAACGTATGCAGATCCAAATATTTCTATAATTTCTTATCCGTTCCAGTTATCTGCTCTACAACTCATTTGATGTCGCTACTCGCCACGATAACTCAGAAAACAATTCATCATTCAGAACAGTGATGGCTAAAAATACTTTGACCAGAAAGCAAAATATTTTTTCCCAACAATTTCGACTCATTACTAATGATGAATTGAAAAGCATAATATTTTGAATGCCCAACAAGGAAATCAGCAATGACATTCACACGGTTTTCTTAAAAAATTGCTATTAAGGAGCCGTTGATGAACCTTAGTAATGCATCACTAGAGACAAGCGGTGGCTTCTCGATTGTGGATATCTAAATTGGGGGCACCCTAAAAAACCCTCTCGATTGCAGTCACCTCTTGATCAGTGAACTCAGGTATAAAAATTGGAGTCCAGCCTGAAACAATTCTAAGTTGCGGGCATTTTCCAATAATTATCGATATTCTAATGACAATAATTCATGATTTCCCTTCTTGTTTCGTGCACCCAATTAAAATTTATGTGTTCAATTTCCACGCACTCAAATTTCTACGTTAGGTTAGTTCGTTCTTGTTCAAATATACTGAATAATTACCTTTCGCAAAATGTAAGTATTAAATTCCCACGCATTCAGATGTCTATGTAAGGTTATTTCGTTCTGGTTCAATTATACTAAATAATTATACTCCTTCTTTTTTCTTAGATTCAAAAATAATTTAATCCCTGGACTGAATTTCCTAATGAAAAAATTAACCTAAAAATTACAATTTCAAAATTACTTTATTTGTGACCACAATTTATAGTGTACTACAGGTATTAAAACACCCCAACCATTCTCACCTGAACCATCAAGTACAAAGTTACCGAAATCAAGATATATCCGCAATCTGGGTGTCCGCAATTAACATAAACATTTTGCAATGACCTGAAAATTTCAACTATCATACCAATAACAAAAATATTACAATACTTTTTATTTAGGGTCAGTAAATACACTAAGCTCTATAGAAAAAAACCTTGAAAAACCAGAAATAAAAAAATAGTAAGTTTTGTAGAAGAAAATAAAATTATTAACAATGTTCAGTCAGGTTTCAGAAGTAAGTATATACTGTAAAACAGCCTTCCAATGTGTTCTGGATGACTGGAAAAAAAGTCTAGAAGAAAATCAAATTACAGATATGGTATTTCATGACCTTCAAAGGGCTTTCAAAACTGTGGATCGAGATGTGAAAAGTGCAGTGGAAATCTACTGAAAATTAACGGTGATGAAACTAAATTCATGGTCATTGCTAATCAAAAAGAAATTATGGTAATGTTCTCATAAAAAATTTGAAGAAATAATCCTGCAAGCAAAAAATTAAAATATCTTGTTATTATAGTTGATTATAGACTCACTTTCAAAGAAAATGCAGACTATTTCATGAAAACAATATCTGTTAAAGTAAACTATCTATATAGATGTTCAAGATATCCCAATCAATGGACCAAACGATTATATACAATACTAGTATACTAACTCGTATTTTCAAATGGCATGGGGGTAAAATTACACATCGTTGAAAAGAGTCAATTCTCTTTTCAACCAATTTATCTTTTAATTTTTTTAACACATGTTTAAACAATTTTGATCTATTTGCCTTTCGAAATTTTCAAGTTGATGTTCCCTCAGCTCCATCTGTCAAGTAATTATAATGTACCTTCTCTAAAAAGTAGTATCGGTAAAACGATTCAAAATAATGTTTGCCTCACTAAAATTTCCGGATAAGATCCCACTAAGTAACCGCAGTCAAATAGTGCGCTGTATCACTGACTCAAATATCGCTGATATTGCATTGGAAGTACCAAATGGCTCAGTATTCGGCCCCCATCTTATTTTTGCTCTATCTCAATTAAATTATTCAAACGATTATCACTGCCAAGATCTTTCTTTGTGCAGGCGATAAAACCATCCTTTGGCATGATAAAACAGAGCATCAACATCTTCTTGACAGAATTGAAAACGAGTTAGTGGCTAATCAAACAATGATGCGACTCCAATTCCTTGGTAATATAATCACATTTCGCTGTAATCTTCTAGGCTCAGTTTTGGGAAATTGAAACATTCTTAACAAAACAACAAGATTTCTTGGATTAAATATCGACAATAAACTAAAATTTGATTTTCACATCAACAATCTCTGTCATTTTGTCGTCTGGATGTTAGGCAATCCAAATTATATCGAAAGAATTGGTATGTGATTTTGAGGCGTAGGCAGCTCTTACCTGCACAAAAATGTTTGTACTCCAAAAAAGAACTATGAAGTGTGTCTGTAAAAAGACCAAGAGATTCCTGCAGAGGATTACTTTACCTCCAACCTTTAGATTTGCTCAGTTCTCCTTGCTCATGAATTATTCAATTACCCTTGTGGAACTTATGACTGAAGTCATGTTAATTGCTAATTATAAAGAAATTATAATAATTTTCTCATAAAGAACATGGAAATAAAAATTGGAAGAAATAGTCGAACAGGCAAAATAATCAAATATCTTGGTATTATAGTTGATTAGAGACTAAATTTCAGAGAATATGCAGACTATTTAATAACAATTTCTTTTGAAGTGCACTGAACAGAAAATATTCGTTATTTTTCATATATAAACATTTCTTGTTTTATGTTTATATTTAACATTTTATTTATTTACTATTGTTTGTATTTTCTCGAATGTCCTAAATGGTTGTACACACCATATTTTAGAAATTTATTCAGATATATTTGTAACATATTTTTATTTCTATAGCATATTTATTTTTCGTTGCTTCCTTACAAGCCAGTCACCAACTACCTAGAGGAATAGTTGCATCTTATTGAGAATATCCTCTGAAACATGTAGGCATCAGTTCAGTTTGCGGTTAACTTCTTCAAAAATACATTAACAAGCTGTACCACTCCGTTCGTAATATCTTGTGTGAGTTATGGAAGAGAATAAATATCCTGATGAGTAGATTATTTTATCAATATCATGCGGTTTTATTTTCCGTGCATTTATAAATATTGTTCGTTTTTTTCCTTTGTCGTTGCATCGATATAAACCCTGTCTACAAATGCTGTTAGTTAAATAAAACCAGCGATTCAGAGGCCAGAAAGGGGCATTCTTCAATACCGTTTTTATTGGACTCGTGAACTTGATAGATCAGAATATGCAGGAGATATGAAAGGGAGCAGATGAAGACTTTTTCAGCGTAGTTTATCTTTGAAAATCGACACATACCTTTCCAGTAATCCGACTAGGTCTCAAAATGTGAGTAAAATATCTAACAGGGAACAAGTGCTTTCCGCGACGGATATTGAATGGCATCTGAGAGATACTTAGCCTTCTCAGGTAAAAAACAGAGTGTTGGTCAGTCTGATTGGTGTGAACACCTGCAGACCTGTTACGTGTTTTTTGCTCATCAGAAAATGTTATCGTTGATAAGACTGCAGTCATCTGTCTCCCATTCAATACAACTAAATGTCTATTTCTGAATAAACAACTGTTAATGTCTTCTCTAATGACTTTTTCTCGTACTGATGAGATTAAAGAAGTCGGAAACTGGTTTGAGGCTTAATAAAATTAAACAGTTCAACAACAATTACACGATAATTTGACATTGTCAGATACCTACTCTAGATCCTATACGTAATATTTTTTCACTTTTATCAAGTTTTCTCCTAAAATATCATTGACTATTTCACGCACTTGTCAAGTTCGGTGTTTTCAGATTTGCGCGTGACAGTTAAATATTTTTTCTGAACTTTTTTGTAACTAAAGAATTTCAGATTTTTTCCTTTCACTTTGTTTATAAAATAGTCTTATGAAATTCTACTAGTGAATGAATTTTAAACCTTTCTTTTATTTTCGAACTGAAATGAATTGCTTAAAAAAAACACCACTCGTCCTGCGGACTCGTGTTGTTTTCTAGAAGCAATTCAGTTTCGTTCAGAAATGAATCAACAGACTTATCGCGAAAATTAAATAACTTGTGGTATTACTACTGATAATTTTGATAAATTTTCTCGTTTTTTATCATTGCTGTGATAGATCCGTAATGATGAATTTCCAGACATTTTATTAGTTCAAACTCTATGTATGTAAAAAATCTAGTACTAGTGATGAAATGAAAGAGCCGTTCATGAACAATGTAACGATTTAAAAAGTCTAAAATTAATTTAAAATTTGACATTTCATAGCTGAGCTAGATAAATGAATCATCGCACTCATTTTTCAAGTTTCCTGAATTCTCTAAAAATATGCTCTAATAAGGATAATTCCAATTTAGAAACTTTCGAAATGTTGCAGCATTGTCTTTGGAAGAATGCTATTAGAATTATTGCTGCCACGTTCTATTTGAGAAACTGTCCTGATTTCTTCCGTTATATTTCAGTTATTTAATTTCCATGGTTTGATCAACACAAACTTCGTCTGAAATATATGATATGTTAGGTTGAGTACATTTATATTTCATCGCTATATTTGTGCAGGGTTCGCCGATATGTGTCACTATATATATATATTTCAGATAAATGTCATTCATATTTATTCGTTGATTTCATGGATATATTATATCACCCAATATAAATTACTTTGTTAAATAGGTTGAAACCTCTTAAAAAATTCAAAAGAGAATGAGTGGGAACTCCCTAATCATTCAGTTTGCTGTCAATTGTCGGGGAATCCCATTTATTTAGTGTGTGAATCCCCTTACTGTGTGCTGCCGCGTCTGTCTGCTCTTAGTGTTCTTCTGTTCGTATCAACAACAAACGTGGTTCATCTTGTAGCCGTTGTAGGTAGTAAGTGAATTTGATGAAAAAAAAACAAAATGCCCAAAACTAAAATTTATGGCTAAAATAGGTAGAATCGGTAGATAAAGCCAGTAATACTGGGAAATTTGCTAAAGCAAGAAATGTAATAAAACCATTTCTAACTTGTTATTGAAGGTGTTAATTTGTTTTATTATTAAAATCTTGTATTTAACTTGCTGTGTGTGTGTTTTTGTTAAATGGGTACAAATCTTGCAAGCTGAATCAGAACCACTTCCTCTCATCCTATGGAACTGAAATCTTACATGTTGGGTCAATTCCGATGACAATACATTAATTTGGAAGAAGTTGTCCCCCGCCCCCGGAAGCTAGATAGAGAACGCGTAGTGTTTCTGGAGTTTTCTTGCCGGATTTGGACGTCAAAAATTACAGCAAAAAAATTGGTAGTGAGGGCTCGCCCCTCCTTTTTTTCGAAAAAAGTCTAAAACTCGCGAAAAAATCCGTAAAAATAGTGAAAATTATCTGACCGTCGAATATTATGGTTTGAAAAATTTCACCTCTCTACCCCCCCTCAAAAGCTAGATAGAGAACGCGAAGTAATTTGGAAAATGTTTCAACAGTTTCGGACATGGAAACTAATGATGAAGGAATCGATCGGAGAGCTCGCCACCCTTTCCTGTCGTGAAAATATTAGAAAAACTCGGAATAGAAATCGAAAAAATCCGTGAAAATTATCTGACCATCAAATAATAAAGTTTCAAAAAAAATTACCCCTCTTCCCCATTCGAAAGCTAGATAGAGAACGCGTAGAAATTTGGAAAAGATTCCAGCGGTTTCATACATAAAAAATTACGACAAAAATATGTCTGCCGGTGGGCTCGCTACCTCCACTCTTATCAAAAAAGATGCGAAAACTTGCGAACACAAAATCGGAAAAATCTGTTAAAATAGTGAAAGTATAGTAAAAGGTCTCCTCTTAGTTCTTTATTTAGCTCACTACCCTCATCTTGACACTCCACTTCTAGTATAACTACTAACTGTTATCGCATGGAATACTTGATTTTCTTTTTTTTTATCAATAAGTTCTTTTTGGCTTATCAGAGGAGGATAGTTGGCAAAACAGGCACTAGTGTCTAGGTCACCCCTTTTCTTTTGGAGCCCAAATTAAAATCTTAATTTATATAAATTTATATGTATTACTTCATACCAATTGTTTGTTATCTACTACACTGACTGTTATGGAATAGAATAAACTTGAAACTTGAAAACCAAAATTTGATATATATCCGATATTTTGGCATTTATATAAATATCGTGATATTTACGAACCCTGATTTGTAGTGATATTGGACCAGATTACCAGATTTTTCATATTCCTTAAGAAATTCCTTTGAGTATCCCTAAATCCTATCGCCATTTTGTTTTTCGATTCAGATAAGTCGATGATTTATAGCATATTAATAACAATTTCGAATATCACTATTATTATTTTAACGACTCCACCTCTTCTTTCTGTTGAAGAAACTACAGCAACAGTCCGTATCAAACCTATCTCGTGCAAAAGTAGGTCTTCAACCAGATACGAAGTTCAATCAATCTCAGCTTTTCATAATCGGAATGAAAACACACACGATAAAATTGGATCACGAGCCCCATTATATAGATGTTGAACTGCCCGTGTAACTAACAGACACTAATTTATCATGACAAACAATCATTAGGATCGTAATTACCTGGAGAAATTTGATTGGCCAATCGAGATGTACGAATGTGATACCCGGCAAATAAATTCAACTAGTTCCAGTTACAGATGTAAAACGTTGTCATAAATATAAACGGCCAACATCATTTCGCACGTGCACTGAACGTTTTATTTTACATTTTCTCCTTCTAATCTTAATGTACGATGACATCTTGGATTTTTTTCGAATGCGAAAAAGACGTACGTGATTTTTGTGAAAGTTTGCAATTATTAAATATTTATTAGTAAGAGACATGTTTAATTGGATCTTGTCTTCGGAGAGAGCGTTTTACATTTCTTGGAAGCGATTGTATTTTTTAACAGTCTGCAACGTAACATTCACTTATCCCTTGTAGTAGAGAATAAACTGGTCAACAAGTGAGAGAAATGTCAGTGAATTATATCACGAACGTGTTTGTCATCCAGACGATAATCATTTTGAAACTGTTCGTCTTATCATGTTATCGGAGGTAAATGTTTATATAGTGTGAATTTTGTAAAACGTTTTATGTTTTTCACTGGAATAATACTTTTCTGAATAACGTGGTGTGGAAAGATTGTACTGCAATTAAAAGAGCCTCGATATTTTTTAATAAATTGTATAACTTTATCTTTATGACAATGTGATATTTCTCCTATTGCACCTCTGTTATTTTTCTTATAGAGATTTCCACACAAAAAATGTTTTGTTTGTCAAAAAAACTTAGTATTTTTGTTTGACATGTATTCCTTTTGTCGACCGATGTCAACCTCACGAGCAAAATCACCAAGAAGTTACTTTTTTTCCTATTAAAGTGCGATGCAGTATAACAATAGTCAACAGGTAATGTACGATTCAATTTCATTTTGTGAAGCTTGAGTGGAAGACAGCACTACGGGCAATCAGTATAGGCAAATTCTACCATTTGGTAATTATACATTACCTCTATAATAATACAGTTTACACTAAGAAAAAAGTTATGAACAAAGTTAGGTGTGCGATAAATGCTACTGCACTTGTTTCGCAAAAAATACACGGTTAAAACAGGTGACACTATGTCTAAAAAACATTTATACAGATAAGAAAACGGTAATTCGATGAGATACAACACATTATGAAATTGTTAAGAAAGGATTTCCACGGAAATATTTAAAATTACATGATTTGTATAACACAACAGATAATACAATGAAAAGAATTAAACGATAATGTATACAAATATCGGGGAAATACTATTTAAATTTGGTTGACTCACACATTTATATTGGTTTTCATTGATATAAAAGACTATAAATGTGATAGGATAAAATGCAATACGATATTAAAATAAAAATTAAAATTCAGAGAAATGCAGAAAAGTAATGAAAACATATAATATGAGAAGAGCGGTATTTGTGTGAATGCTTTTTTCCACTACCATTTAAAGCATTTATCAGTATCATTGTTTTCATAATCTAAATCACAAGAAAGAAAAAATATATATACTGGCAAAATAATTTAATAGTAATTCGATTCGATTCGATAAGGATTTTCGGAAATGTGTCAGCGAAGGTGGCAATTAATCAAGGCCTCAAATAGAAAATAAAAATTGAGTGAGTAAATTTTGTAGGAGTTCGAAATAAAACAGGTCAGTAAAATCTTAAAATATTAATAGAAAATTCAAAAAAGATACAAGACATAAAATAATTCAAATCGATAAATGAGCCAGCAGGGATAATTTAAACTCAATAATGAACTTCATCAAGATTATAGTTTCAAAACATGATGAATCGCTGAACTATGCGAACTCGTTAAAATAAAGCCTTTGTATAAAAAAGAAGATGAACAAATAATTGAGAATTACAGACCCCCAACATTGATTTTCACTGTTACTGTAGTCTCATACAAAAATTTTGTGCAAAACCTGACCGTTTACAAATTATCGCAATTTGGGTCATACCTGCATAAGGCCATTAAGAGTTCCTTCCTGGGACTCATGAAAATTACTGAACCTCAGTATTTTCAATTGGAACACCCTGTATATTATTACTCATTTGGAAAGCTGTAACATTTTCCAGTTCGATTGTATATACTTTTCTTAGAACTATCTCGTACAGTTTGTTAGTTATGATCATTTATGTTATGAAATCGTCTTCAATAAAAAAATATTATATAGTGATTCAGACAGTAGGCTATGAACTTCATTCTGACAGAGAACTGGCATGTTATACCTTCATTGTCATGCTGAATTCAAGTTGCATAGGTGTGAAAGTACAGAAGACAGAAAATAATAACTCAAATGTGTTTTTGATGGATTTATTCATCATTAATGGTCAATATAACAATAATGAACATGCAGAGAGTTTGATGAAAAAGATGCTGATTTACCTCTAATGAATTTGAGAAAATTCATTAGATTGAGTTGAAATTTTGAAATGTTTGTATCATCATGAAAAGCTGAAAGAATCAAAGTCGAACATGGGAAGAGAATGAGGAATCCTATAAGGATTCCAAAAATGAAATAATATATTTGAAAAAAAGTAGCTACTACTTTCTGATACAAGCGGATTTGATTATCCAGACCACAAATTTTCGAAATGAACTGTCGTTCTGTTTTCCAGATACAAGGCTAATGTTCCATCCACTGTGAAACACCCGGTATATGCTGTGAATATCCGTTTTCAATAAATTTTCTCTAATAAAGAACTTATATTATCATTATTTTCCAGAGTGAATCCAGGAGTATATAATACGGTGTACCACAAGGAACAGTTTTAGGTGTGATGCTTTGCATTATTTATAATAATATTTCACTGAGATAGTATACAGGAGAAATATTATTTCATATGGCCGATACATAGCAAAACAAGAAAACGATAGAGAGCAAGACTTCAGATTTGTTGAGTGGTTTTATTAATAAAATTAACATTGAATTGCAAAAAAATTAAATATATTCTTTTTTGTTCATATGATCATAATCTTCAGAATATGTGGAAGTTGAAAGTTAATCAAAATATTCGATTAGTAGATAGGCATATGAGACGGGACTTGCAAATAACAGTTTTAACAGAAATTCAATATGGATTTTAATTTCATATCAAACTATCTATTGGACTATTATTAACCAGCTCATATATATTTACAATGTAAATGGAATAACAGAATAGAATAGAATTTATTGGTGTTTTTTGATATTAAAATCATTACACAAGTCACAAAATAGCATAGTACATTTTTCTTAGTATATAGGGATAAAAAAAATAACTGACAATTACAGTATTCAAGAATAAACACGTTAAAATTAAATCAGTAAGGTGGTTGCATAATAAATACAGGATTGTGTCAGCTACGCTAGATTCACCTCAGTTAAATTACTTGACAAAAATTATTCGTCAACTGAATAAATACTGTGTCTCAGTAGAAGCTGCTTGATTGCCAATTTGAATCTGAAGGAGCTGAGTTTCTTATAACTTTCCGGAATTTTATTGTAAATATTTAAATTTATCGAATTTTTATAGAAGTATTAAGACGAAGTTTGGGATTGACGAGTAGATTTTTATTTCTAGTGGAATAGTTGTGTGAGTCTTTAGGTTTGTTATACTCGTGTAAGTGATTATGAATTTCTATCAAACAATAGTAGATATAAAGTGCGGGAAGTGTTAATATTCTTAGTTGCCTGAAAAGCGGCCTGCAAGAGTCTCTGAATCCTGCCTTGGCAATGACCCTGACAGCCTTCTTCTGCAGAGTAAAAACACGATGTGCTTGACTAGAGTTACCCCATAAAATTATGCCATAACTTATATAGGAATGAAAAAGTGAGAAATAAGCCATTTTCAGTACATCCTTTTCGATGGTGATTCTCAAGCGTCTTAAAATAAAAATTTGATTTGATAGTTTTTTCGAGAGTATATCTACATGTTCGGTCCATCTGAGTTTATTATCTAGAGTGATACCCAGAAGCTTGATTGGAGCTTCCGTGATGAAGGTCGGATTTGTAGAGAAAGTCATTTTTTGTGTTTTGGCATTGTTCTGAATTAAATTATTAGGAGTTAGCCACTCTCTGATTTTTTTCGAAGCAACAATATCCTTCTCAGTCAGTTCTTCTAGATTTGTGACAGAATTATAGTAGGTAATGTCATCTGCAAACAGGACACACTGAGATGGCTCAACATAATAAAATATATCGTTTATAAAGATTAGAAATAGAATGGGGAGAGAAGTGAATTCGTATTTGTTTTAGGTACATAAATATAAGAGTTCAAGATTAAAATCATATATGGCAAAGATACAAGAATAAAAAAATATGGAGTCAACCTACCTACTATTTTTTTACTACTGTCCGAAGATATTTCAATTTATAATTGTTTACAAATACAAATAGATTTTACGATCAATTGATGATAGAACCTTAAAAATATTTGACAAAAAATATAAAAAAATATTTTCTGATACTAATTCTTTATAATTATCAAACGATTTCCACAAAAGCTCAATTCTGACGAAGCACATTTTAACAAAAACCATAATTTATACGAAAAAGTATTTGATGATTAGGTATATGTAGGTGGATATATTAATTTTATTTTGTCTTTCTTTAATTTTACATTATCTAAATTTTAGTTTTGTGTGTTATAAATGCTTTGTTGCATGCCTCAATATCTCGGTAAAGCTTCCGTTTTGTCAGTTTATTTACACATGTTCTTCTAAAGGTATATTCTGTATAGCATTTCAGTTAATAAACATCATTCGGCAAAGTAGCCGAGTGGTTAAAGCGCCATGTTTCAATCACTTTGGCTGCCAGTTGAAGGTTCAAACCCTAGCGACTACAGACATTTTTCTAATGGCCCGAGAAAGTGCTAGGAATCGCACGTAAAAAGGTAAGACCTCGTTAATCCTTGGCTCGCACAAGTTTCGACTTCTGAGGACTGCCGTTCGTAAGGGGACGACAGCTGGTTAACGAAAAAACAATGTCAAACATCAACAACTTTAATTTTTATACATCTCCGCTTACTCGGAATAATAATAATTTAATGCTAATAATGACAAAATTATTGACAGACTGGGAAGACAGACAAATCACGCTGCATCAAAATTTAATCCTCACTCAAGAATTGAGGAGCTTAATTCCATTTTATACTTCACACACTTTGCAATAATAAGTAAGTGCACCTTGCACCTGGGGTAATTATTTAATAGGCAAAAATAAAAAGAAAGTTACGCGGAGGTACGTTTATGAACAAAACTCCCATGGATAAGTAATTAAATATTTTATATGGTAGTAACAATTAATATTTATTTGAATACAAGTAATGAAAATAATGTTATTGAAGTAACGACTAGAGATATTTTACAGCGAGACATGAATAGGTAGAGAGATATAATTATCAGGTTGATATTGAAATGTAAAACAATGAATTTTTATGAATATACCCTTTTTGTACCTAAAAAATCGAGAAATTGAGGTTAGATTTGGCACAAGCATTCATAACATTCAAATTGTTGATCATGATAATGATATGAATTGAGTTCGAATGAGACAATAATTACGAGTGTCTAATTAAAGTTATGCTTGTTTCTATAACAAAAAATCGAAACAACAGTTTACCAAAATGCATCAAATACGGTTTGCGGGTACACCGATATTCAGTTGCCAAAGGTCAGATCATATCATCTCACCGAAAAGTTGTATATACCTATTGCATTAGTTTTTTTTTTACCACACTATCAGGTACTGCCATTTGGTTTCACCATTTCAAAAACTTACTAGACAAGGTCGAAAAATGAATTCCATATTGAAAAAACAAATTTAAAAAATCCATATAGATTATTTATTCTCCAAATGCCTGAATGAATTCAATAAGCTACCAAAAACTGTAAGAGGATTAAAAAACTTGGAGAGTTTTAAATCTTTGCTGCTGGAACATACTTTAAATTTGAATGATGAGCTTTAAACTTTAAATCTTTAATTTTAATTGTTAAATCAATCTCAGGGTAGCTTTATTTTAATTATTTAAATATCTTAATATTTCAATGAAAAAACTGCATATGTTCGTATTTTGAAAAAATGTCAAAACTAACTAATGTTTGGATATTTCAATAAATTATTACTACTACTACTGCATATTTTATATATTAATTGATTCTCATCAGCGGTAACATAGGTATTGATGATTCACTTAAGTTGCCAGAAAACTTGTCTGTGAAACATCAATATCAAAAATCTTTCTTCTGAAGATAATAATATAATAATAATAACTTTATTCACGTTAATTATATTAAATATAGAGAAAAGATCGGCTCAAAAACATCGTGAGTAAAGAGTGATAAGTGCTAAAGCACTTGTTTCACAAATATAAAAACAATAAAAATTGTATAAAAACGTGTAAGTAAGAGTATGAACAATTTTTATAATGAATAACAGTAATAAATAAATAAAAAATCAGACACACACCTATACACGCATATACAAATAATAAAGTCAAAATGTTCATTGTGGTTCAATATAAAATTATAAACATAAACAAGCAGATATATGAGCTGGGTACATAGAGATGATAAAAATGGGTAAAAGTCAGAAATAAATATAAAAGTAAACAATAGAAAATTAAGAACAATATAGAATGGTATAAAAACATTTTAGTGAAATTATTAAAAATGTATTCAAAATAGTGGTAAGCAAATAAAATAACCAGTCACACCCTTATACACACATATACAATATAAATATAAAATGTTCATTGCGAATAAAATTTATTTAGTCAATTTTTTTTTTCAGTCATCAAAGAAAGAACGAATCATATTTCTTGGATTTTCGTTTATGAACTCTCTCAATCGTTTACATTTTCTTTTCATATTTATACATTTTAATTCATCAGGAATGCTATTATATAACTTGGGTGCTAAGTAGAGGAACATTATCTGTGTTGTAGCTTTGACCATTAACGGTGGTATATAATGATTTTTTTTTTCGTGTATTGTAATTGTGGGTAGGTGGTTGGTTGAGATGCTTTGAGTCGTGGTACTTTAGGCATGTGATGAAGAAGTGTAATTGTCTAACGTCCAAGATTAATGATTCAGAATAAAGTAAGTCAGATGAATATCTGGAGTTTTTGGAAAATATTAGTTTTATGAATCGTCTCTGTAGTACTTCCAACTGAGTTAGATGAGTTTTTAATGCTCCACTCCATGCCAGAATTCCATAGCGAATATGACTCTCTACTAAAGAGTGATACAAAGTTTTCATTTGATTGAAAGGTAAGTTGTTTTGAGCTTTTTGAATTTATACAATATACATCTCAACTTTTTCACTACATACATTATGTGTGAGTCCCATTTCATATGACAATCAATGATCATGCCCAAGTATTTGATTTCTTTCAGATGGCCATTATATGATGTATTTCAAATAACTCTGGCATACAAAATAGTGCTTATTTTCTAATGGTATTGACATTAGTTATAGTAGTAAAATTCAGATATTCTCGCTAGCAATCTATCTGTCGAACTAGTGATAATATTTTTGAGATACAAATCCTAATGCCATATAAATAAAACATGCATAGTAAGAAAGGCTCATAAAATATTAAATTTAAAAGTATGAAAACAATAGAAGTGTAAATAACGTAAAATTATAAAATACAAAAATATAGATTTGTGAACGTGTAAAGATATAAAATGTTTGAATATAAAATACAGGTGCGTTTTTAAAATATTTGAAATGCTAGAATATTGTTAGGAATGTTGAAATAGATGTGAATATTGGGAGATTAATTCAGTAGAAGTTATTCATGGTATTGTAATTTTTTGTATTTGAGCCATATCTCTCTGTGAAAACTGCTAGACATTTTTTGAATTTTTTTTAAATATCTTTGCTATATTGAATATTATGCTTATTGGACGATGATTGTCTACTTTAATTTTTGCACCCGACTTAAATATAGGTTTAACAATTATTACTTTAAAGGTTGAAGGGCATGTACCAGTGGCAAAAATGGCGTTTATCAAAGTACATAAAGGTTTCGTTATATGTTCAAATAATATTCTAATAACTTTCACATAAATTCCACCAGACCCCTGTGCAGTGTATGACTTTAGCTCTTTAATTATATCCAATATTTCAGCCTTATCACATGGTGTTAAGAAAGTTGTATCGCCAACAATATTCACATCTTGTGGTAGTAGTAGTAGTTCTTTGGGGAGGCCGGAACCGCAGCCAGGCAAGTAGGCCCTCATGGACCCTTTTTGCCATCCCCTGTTCTCCACTTATCTACGTTCATCCTCCTAATTTTCCTTTTGGAAACTTTGTGACCTCCTAATGAAGGTCAGTATGTCCGACCACTCCAAGTTGATTAGTTCCTCTTGTTGGAGTTTGTCAACTCCGAAGGTCCCAAATCTTAGCCTCCCGTATGCCACATACTCGCCGAGGAAGTGAGATGAAGTTTCTTCGTCTTCTTCGCATTTTCGGCAAGTGGAACTGTCTTCTATACCTATAAGTGATAGGTGTCTGCCTAACTTGTTATGTCCTGTTAGTATTCCTATAAGGAGGCGTAGTGCTTGGCGATTTCTGCCTTAGAGCCATGTCGTCCTTGACTTATTGGAGCCGGCCACGAAGTCTGTCGACTGCCTGCAGCCGGTGTTATCCCTCCAAAGTTTATTCAGCTCTTCTTCTGCCCACTCGTCGAGGGCTGAAGAGGTTTGGCTTCTTGCGATGCCTAGTACAGGCTCCGGTCCACAGAATAGCGCTGCGGATCCGGATCTGGCAAGTCCGTCTGCCACCTCGTTTCCGCGCACCCCTCTGTGTCCCGGGACCAATACCAGCTGAACTTCCTTCGTTTCAGCTAGCTTCTCGAGCGCATCCCCGCATTCCTGTACAAGCGCTGAGCTTGGTTTTGGATGGCAGACGGCTCTGAGCGCTGCCTGACTATCCGAGCAGATATAAATTCTCTGTTCGGATCCATCTTTCACCTCTTCTCTCGTAGCTACGGATAGGATGGCGAACACTTCAGCTTGAAAAACTGTTGTATATCTGCCCAAAGCGTAGCTCTCTCGTACTTCTCTTCCCTCCGGGTAGATTCCGGCACCCGAAGCCTGTTTGTCAGTCAGACGCGAACCGTCCGTGTAACATATTAGGCTTCCTGTGCTAAACTCCACCGTGTTTCCTTCCCATTGTTCTCTGCTCGGAATAGTAAGAGTAAACTCTCTATTCCATCGTAGTCTGTCTTGTGCGCTTTTCACTCTGAGGGCAGAGATAGGGATATCCTGTTCCGCCCACTTCGCGATTTCCGCATGACCTATCATCGCTCCTTCGTTCACCCAGACTCCCGAGTCCCGCATCCTCAAATGGGTTGACATTGCCTCCTTCTTGATCCAGACTGGAAGCGGTGGCAGCCTCAGCAGTACCTCCAACACTGCGGTTGGATTCGTTCTCATTGCGCACGTTATTATCAAACAGGCCAACCTCTGAACCTTGCTGAGTTTTCGGCCTATTGTGCTACCCTGTGCGACTGGCCACCATACGGCTAACCCATAATGGATCTTTGGTCTTACGACTGCCATGTACAGCCAGCGCATGATCTCTGGATTGGTGCCCCAATTGTTTCCTACAATTATCCGCAGTTGCCATAGGATTGCTACCGACATTTGAATAACCCTATCTACGTGCGGCCTCCATGAAAGTTTGGAGTCCAGGACCACCCCCAGGTATTTGACCTGCTGGACTAGCTCCAGCTCTTGCCCAAACATGATAGGTGGCCTGAATCCATCTTTTTTCCTCCGTTTGGTGAACAGGATCATCTCTGTTTTTGTCGGATTCACAGACTGACTGACTGAGTTCTGCATCACCGCACCATGTCTCAATTATTCTGCAGGCAGCCTGCATACGGTAGCAGACGACTCCGATGAATCGTCCGCTGATTAGGACAACTCCATCGTCCGCGTATGCCTGCGCCTCGAAACCTTCATCTGTGAGTTTACCCAGGAGTTCATCCATTACTAGGCACCACAGATGGGGAGAGAGGCAGCTCCCCTGAGAGACCTTTCTCCTCGTAAGCGACGATACAACCCAGCTGACCATCGAGTGAGGCGTTCCTCTGGCCATTAGTGCTGCCTCTAGTATCGCTGTTTTTGCCTTGTCAAATGCGCCTTCCACATCGAAAAATACTCCTAATGTTACCTCTTGAAACCTTAATGTCCTTTCGATCCTTCGCACTACAGCGTGGAGGGCCGATTCAGTCGACCTTACCTTTCTGTATGCGTGCTGATTTCTGTGGAGAGGGCTCACCCATAGGGGCCCCTCCACCAGGAATCTGTCCACCACCCTTCCAGCGGTTTAAGCGGGAACGGTGTTAGGCTGATGGGTCTAAAGGACTTTGCTATTGTGTAGTCTCTTTTTCCCGCCTAGGAGATAAAGACTACTCTTGCTGACTTCCAGACCTTTGGAACGTACCTTAGCGCTATACTGGACCGGAATATCCTTCCCAAGGTTGGGGTAAGAAGTTCCAGGCCCCTCTGTAGCATTGTCGGAAAAATTCCGTCGGGTCCTGCTGCCTTATATGGGTTGAACTCGTTCACTGCCCAGGCTATGGCATCAGACGTAACGACCCTCTCTGCCAGTTGCCAGTCCCCATGGGGGACCTGCTATGTTGGCAGAGCCCGTTGGTCGTCCCCGACACTACCCGGGAAGTATACTTCCAGCAGATATCTGACCGAATCTTCGGCGGAAGTTGTCCATGTCACATCTGGTTTCTTCAAGGTTGTTATAGAACCTTCTGTCTCGTTGCTCAGGATTCTCATGAGCCTAGCGGATTCCGTTAGGGAATTGATTTCCCCACAGTAAGACCTCCAGCTAGCTCTTTTGCTTTTTCTTAGCTCCTTCTTGAATTCCCTTCTCGCAGTTTTGTAGTTTTCCCACGCATCCTCGTTGCCCTCCTTGATGGCTTTGTTATGAGCCTTTCTGGTCACTTTTCTCAGGCCCAGCGACTGGTTCCACCAGCGAACCCGGCGCTTTAAGGCAATTCTCAAAGGACATGCCTCTTCAAATGCCTTGGTCATTGTTTTTCCTAGTTCTTCTACTTCCTGATCTATTTGTTCCTCCGAGAAAATCTCTGCCTCATCCCTTGAAAGCCCTGAGAGACCTTCTAGGAAGGTGTCCCAGTTGGTTGCTCTAGGGTTTCGGCGTTGAGGAACAGACTCTGCTTCAGAGTAGACATCAAACCTTATCATTCGGTGATCTGTGGTATTAACACCTGTATTTCTTGCCTGAATTTTTGTGCAATTTTGTCACTCACAGTTGAATAATATAGTTTACAAATACATTCCCGATATCGAGTTTGTCAGTGATTATTAATTATCTTCTGTTTTTATTTCTTTCGGTTTGACTTTTCTTATGTTTTCCTGAAAATTCATGGACAGTAGACCATAGAACTTTTGGGATATATCTATTTTGTTATACTACATGAAATAACCTACTGCAACTAGAGAGATCTAAATATATACCATCAAAATCTACTGAAGTATTCGGCTCTGCCATTGACAGAATAGTTACCACGAAAGTATCAATAGATGAAACAGTTACAAGCCGATATCGCAAAATACTCAATAATAGAAACTCTCCTTTAGGCATATAGCGAATTTCTGAAATTGAAACAAACGACACGATCCACTACATTTTGATTGACCCGAACGAGTGACATTAAATATACCATGAAACCCCATGATACCAACACGACTAATACATTCAAATGAAATATTCTCATTCCAGAATTAGCAAAGCATCAAACATCTGCAATAATGCAACATTCATGAACCTTGTACAGAATTTTATTGATAGTAGTAGTTGACTATTGCAAAATAAAGCAAGCTACACGAGTTAAATGAAAGCTGTTAAATAAAATATAAGGAAAAGGGTAAAAGCTATCTGAGACATGCAATAATTTATAGTGATGCATTTCACTCTCGCGGGAATCTTGGATATCAAAAGGTTAATTCATTCTGCATTTGTTCTCTTTTCATTCGTGCATTATTTCAAGAATGACTTCATTTGAATTCGACAGGATGACATATGGATCGATATGGAATTACTTCATTTTTGTTATTATGCAATAAATGGAAATTCTGTTTGGAAGTTAGCAGGGACGAATATTTATCTAGTATTGGATTTTCGAAAATCTGTTATGATTGTTGTGTTGTTAATATCATTATTATGAAGCTTGAGGATCGAAAAATCTAAGTATAAAGCAGAGTAATGATACCCTCCAATTTCTTTTCTAGCAATAAAATTTGGCATTACACGATATCTGCTGAGTTACTTCTCTTTCAACGAGGGTACTATTAACTTTTTCAGTTGTTTTACAGTTTCCTGTTTGTGAAGCATCATATTTGGAAACATGAAATATAAGGAAAAGTATGTACAATTTTTACTTGAAATCATTATTCAATATGTTCCTCTACCATTGAGAAAATCCGCCAGTCCTTCTGACTCCTATGATTGGTAGATAAAGAAAGAGCAAGGAGCTCATGCAGCAGCTAAAAAGACCTAGAGCCCTAGAAAAGAAAACATCGTGAAGACACTCGTGGAAAGAGCAAGGCCCTTATGCAGCAGATGAGAATATCCCAAATTATCAACATAACTACTGGAAGAGGTTCTGAAACAAGGTACACACGACAAGGGAACAATGATCATCAACCAGTAACAAGCACTTAACACAAACGAAAAAAATTTGACACACCCGGAGAAAGAGCAAGGAGCAGCAAAGAAAATATAGAGCCCGAATTATTCAATATAAATCCTGGAGGAAGTTCTGAAACAAGGTTCCCTCAACAAGGGACCAATGATCTACAACCAGGAACAGAAATAACCACTCAAATTAATGAAGCAAAAGAACATTGTGAAAATACTCGTGGAAAGAACAAAGACTTCATTCAGCAGCAAAGAAAATCTAGATCCTAAATTAATCAACATAACTCCTGGAAAATGTTCTGAAACAAGGTACTCACAACGAGGGACCAATAATCAATAGCCAGAAACAGAAACAATCACTCCATATTAACAAAAAAATACATCGTGAAGACACTCATGGAAAGAGCAAGGGCCTTAAGCAGCAGCAAAGAAAATCTAGCGCCCAAATTAATCAACATAACATCTTGCAGAAGTACTGAAACAAGCTATACACATCAAGAGACCAATGATCAGCAACCAAAAACTGAGAAGGACCAAGAACAAATAAAACGCCAGAAGCTACTTCAAGTCCGGCCACACATGGAGAAGTTCTCTGACAACAAACCAATCTGGAGAACCAAGCGAAAACTCGAAGAACTGCGTTGACAAATGAAAAATCATAACACGGTCAGGGTGTTTTCAATATCAGCCCTCAGAAGTCGAAACTTGTGCGAGCCAAGGATTAACGAGGTCTTACCTTTTAACGTGCGATTCCTAGCACGTTCTCGGGACATCAGAAAAATGTCTGCAGTCTCTACGATTTGAACCTTCGACTAGCAGCCAGTGATAGAAAAGATCGGCGCTTTTACCACTCGGCTACCTAGCCCCATTCTTAATGAGAACAGATAGGCAACATCAATTTAAAATATCTCTTTGGATCGGTATACTGAATGTCCACGTGACTGGTCCGTTCGAGCTTTCGCTGACACTGACTTCTGAAAATTATTCAGAAGTTTTGTAATAGATATTTACGATATAAGTGTCGTAAAGATTCATATAACGAAATGGGAAATTTGTCAAACGAGGCCGTTAGGTTCAAGAATGCCCACTTTCTCGGAGCAACTTCAGGCCTCAAAATACGCTAATCTAGTATTTTAGTCCGTTGCTAAGCAACGAACTTTCCAGGACCGTTTTCGGACCTAAACGGTACGGGAATAGTAATTTACGTAACAAGTCCGGAAATTACTGTTTTTTTGGACGAGTAGACTAAATTCTAGGACGAGCGTCAGCGAGTCCGGGAAGTCTTCGAGTCCAAAAAAACTGTTTTCGGACGTGTTGCGTACACTATTTTTTCGGCAATCATGTAGAATAACAAATCAATGAGACGCATTTAGTCTAAGAGACGAATAGAGGTCGACTTTCACCCATCTGTTAACCGGATGAAACGATTCCAAATTTGAATATTTTGAACATTTCAGTTCTTATTTGTATTATACAAATGTATATAGAAATTCGAACAGAATATAGGTACCAACAGAAACATTCTAATTCTTATTTATATTAATATTTGTATTAAAATTCGAGCACTTCCGGCCTAGTCCGGGAAGTACGTACTTCCCGGACTAGGCCAGGAAGTGCTACTTCTCCAAAGAAAAAGTGTCTGGGAAGTGAACACTTCCCGGATGGTTGCCGAAAAAGTACTTTCCCGTATTGAAAACGATACGGGAAAATTTTTGCCGGCTTGTTTACATTTTAGACAGTTATTGAATTCACGCAAACAATATGAAGAATTCCCTAGTTTTTGATAATGCTGATTGCGATTTCAGAAAAAAATAGTATGTGTACCTCGTAGTAAAAGCACATTCCCAGACTTCAATGCTTGTTGGCCTCGGCTCAACGCCTCGGACTACAATTTACATTGTTGTCCGGGAATGTATTACTTTTACTACTAGATACACAATATACTATTTACCGAGCTGTTGGGCTTGTATCAGAGCAGAAGGTAAACAATTTGAACATTTGTTCAAATCATGTGAAATATTTCGAACATTTCCAATTATCTACTAATTGTTTTTGTTATTTCCGACAATCTGTTTCACCTCTACGCACAACCTCGAAAGACTTGTGCGATCTAGAGAAGACGCATATCCACCTATTAATATCCAACCATAATAACTGGTAATAAAAATCATAATAACTTTCATAACTTTTTGATTGTTTTTAGCGAAACAGATTAAAGTTCAATGATGATAATGCTGGAGAGTTCAAATCTTTTTTTGATAAACAGAAAATGAACAGTTCCGAAAATATTTTTCAAAAACGAAAATCGAATATTCCCAATTCATAAGAAATTGAACTAAAAAGGAAATTAAATTGTTGTCATAAAAGTTTTCATAGAAATTTTAACTCCTATATCAGTTGTAAATAGGTTCGTACGCTAGATTTGCCACCTATCAGTCGCTGTGATAAATGAACTACGAATTACAGCCCGAACTTTGATAAAATGAAAATTAAACACATTTTGAACAAAAGTAAAAGTCTAATAAGGCATCTTAAAATTCTCCCATTTCTTACTCCATCGGCAACACTTTTTTTCTAAAAAGAACTATGACTGAGACTTTGTACAAAATGTGCCAGTTTTCAAGGTCAATTTGTAGCAGATTACTTTGTTATAAATAAAAAAGTGTTTCATAATTCGATTAGGCATCTTGAAGGATCCAGATCGGAGGATATTTTTTTTGGAGACCGAAAATGACTTCTATCGAAAATCTGCCTTCTGCATTTGTTACAAGTAATACTCAGTAACATTCATCGGAAATAAGAATAGACATAAAATACAAAAACGTTCCTATATCTCAAAAAACGTTTTAACTGAGGTCAGGTTGTGGTTTTCTGATAGGTTATGACTTGGTCTATCACCCGCCACAGTGTGATTGTTAGAATTTATAGTTCATTGAGAACGCTTTGTATATTTTGGAATTTATAGTTCATTGAGAAAGCTTTGTATATTACTTTTCATTTTCTACTATGTTGTCATGGAAAATTTATATTATATTGGAGAAAAATTTGATTGATCTGTCACATTTGAAAAAGTATTTCATCATTAAATAGACTTGAAAGTTCAGGGGTTTTTAAAATTACAGGTGTAGATCTTGCAGGTCCGCTTTATTTGAAAGAGGATGTAGAAGGCTTGGATTGTGATTTTTACATGCACAGTTTACAGGGCTATACATTTAGAATTGATCAAATCACTTTCTACTGAAGCTTTCATTTTCGGCCTTAGAAGGTTTATAAGCAGAAGAGCCAGAATATCAGTTATATATTCTGACAATGGTCTTAACTTTATTGGAGCAAATAATCAATTTGCGTATAAAATGGGGGTTCAATCCCCCCTCAGCACCATGATTGGGAGGATGGTGGGAGAGGCTAGTAAGAATCGTAAAAGATCCGCTACGTAGGAATTTAGGAAGAGCTTCACTGTACTATGAGGAACTTTATACTGTATTATGTGACTGCGAGGCGGTTATATATGCACGACCTCTGACATACATATCGAGTGGTGAAGAATTCTTACCACTTACCCCTTCAAAATTCATTAAACCACTGGATTCAGAAGTTTCAGATTTGGACCAGATGGACAGGAATCATTTCATCAAGAGGCTCAGATATCTCCAAACTATAAGAGATAACTTGAGACATAGATTTCAGAAGGAATACCTTGCGGAACTGACTCAGACTGATCAAAAGCCACGAGGTGTATTAAAAGTTGGTGACATTGTCTTAATCCAATCGGACAATAAAAAAGGGGTTAGTTATTGGACATTAGGAAGGGTGATGTAGATTTATACTGGAGGTGATGGTATAGGAAGAGTGGCAAAGGTGAAACTGAAAAGCGGAGAACTGATACGTCCAGTTCAACGACTATTTCCATTAGAGGTAACAGCAAATGAAGAAATGAAAATAATGAGGAATAAGGATCTTCGACAGACTGCAGAAGAAGAGGAAAACGAAAATGCCAAGGACAACGAAGAAGAGAAGCAAATTGAAGAAAAGGAAGAAAATGAAACGAACGAACCCATCGAGAAATTCACCAGTTATGGAAAAAGAGTGAAGTTACCCAATAGACTAGGTTTTATTTAATAATTTCAAATTTCCTTTGGTTTGGGAGAATGTTAGAATTTATAGTTCATTGAGAACGCTTTGTATATTTTGGAATTTATAGTTCATTGGGAAAGCTTTGTATTTTACTTTTCATTGTCTACTATGCTGTCATGGAAAATTAATATTATATTATGGGAGAAAAATTTGATTGATCTGTCACAATTTGAAAAAGTATTTTATCATTAAAACTCCGAAAACTTCTATTGACTCGTCTTTTTACAATGATCTATCCTCTACCGGAAATCGTGTATTTCCAAACCAAGAACGCTTTTCATTTTCAAATATAGATTTCTCTTTGAAATTGATATTCAAGATCAAGTGCTATATTTTTGTTGTCGACTAAAATCGATGGCAACGCAGGTATTCTGTTTGAAAATTTACATATATTAAGACGTTTCTGTAAGAGCTGTCAGCTTCCTAGTGGAAATACCTCGTTTTGGACATGCTTCCACAGAAGAAATTGACAAAAATATTGTAAAATTGCTTATACTTTCTAAATATAGTGATAAATGCTCAAAATATAAAATTCATTGATAATTGTCTAGTGAAAGTTGAACAAGCAAATTGTTGATTACTTTTTCATGTTAATTTGGGGTTCCAGTGAGAAATTAACTAGTTTACAAAATTCTGAATTCAACGCTCTTTTAGGTTTTAATTTCACAGGCAGAGTTGAATTGTTATTCAAGCACTAGATATTTGAATATTAATTTCTTTCCAAAAATAGAATCAATAAGAGAACGCCGTTAGAATGAACAGGATTATGATGCAATAGCTCTGTTGCAGATTCTTTATCGTGAGTGTCATAATAATAATTAATTGATGTCATTAGTTGTGACATTTTTTCAGATAAGTTAAGCTGCATGCTTATTGTTATGGGGTTTCATGCTGACAGCCAATAAAAAATACTTGGCAATGAAGGACGAATGTTGAAATGCTTTATCTCTCACCCACAATTATTGTTAGATATACTATATTTAACTTATTGTTTATATTGCGGTCACTTGCAAATTTTGATGATATTGATAATGGTTGAAAACTTACACATAAATTAACATCAAATCAGCTATCTCCACCACATCCTCATAATATTCATGTAATCTTTGTCGGTAAGATTTTCAATACATTCCGCTGATAATTTATCACACTAGTAAGTATATTGAAGTATGTTCAGAATATATTATATTCGTCTGCAATCATTTTCTAACATATTAAAGAAAACCAACTGATATATTCAGGCGTATACAGTTGATATGTTTTCAGTAACAATATCTCGAAAAAATGCAGAACTTTCGAAATATGCTTTGATCTTGCTGTCACAAAAACTGTGTTGCTCAGAAACACCACAAGAGCTTGCTCGAGTGGTGTGTAGGATATTCGATCAGACAATTTCAAGAATAAATAAATAAACGAAGTTAAACTTTATTTAGAATAATAACATATGAAAATCATTTTGCGAATTTGTTGTCTTTCAGGCTTCAAACTGACGTTTCTATATTTAACGTAATTGTTGTAAATATGGAAATGCAGAACTCAGAAATCGTCTAAATACATATTTGAAAATAGCACGAACTGGAAGCATTTTTTTCAGAAATTCTTGTTGTCATTGGTTGGGATTGAGCAAATGTTATATAATATAAGGGAAATTGTCAATGAAACCTTAGTAACTTAACAAATGACAATCTTATAACTGCTTCAACATTTTAAGTTTTTATCATCAATTTTGAAGTTCAGATGGCTCTCCTCAATTGTGGATATTAAATATTTTTCTATCAGAATGTTTTCAAATGTTTCAATATTTTGCACCAAGTAAGATAGCTGCGTAGTTTCAAATACCAGCACATAATGTATCTTATTTCGGTAATTTTGAGACGAGTTGCAATTGATATTTTTTCGAACTACATAGGTAATTCCTGAATTTTCTTCTTCAAATATGATTAATATATCAGACTGTAGGATTTATTTGATGGATGTTTTCAATAAGATAAGTACATTGAAAGATAGCTTTAGTTCAGGACCTGATGGCATACCACCATATTTTGTAAAAAGATGTTTATATACTTTAAGCACACCGATTTATTTACTATTTAATGTATCTTTAAATACTGGAGTATTTCCTTCTTTCTGGAAGAACAGTTTTATCAAACCTATTTTTAAATCTGGCGACAGATCCAATATAAAAAATTACAGAAGAATTAGTCTTCTATCAGTTATTCCTAAAATGTTGGATGATCTTATTGCAGTACAAATTTCCTGGAAATACCAAAATATTTTAAATTGTTAACAACATGGCTTCTCCAAGGGGAAGTCCACAGTGACGAATCTGATGTTATATCAGAGTCGTTGTCAGATCCACGCAATCTACACTGATTTCTCAAAGGCTTTTGATAGAGTGAATCATCAAATTTTAATAAGGAAACTGGAATCAATTGGATTTTCAGGTAATATACTATCATGGATAAGAAGTTTTTTGAGCGACAGAATCCAATATGTCAAAATTAATAACTTTGTTTCCGATTCGGTTGAAGTATTTTCCGGAGTACCGCAGGGCAGTCACTGTGGACCACTGTTATTTAATCTTTTCGTAAACGATATTGTTAGTGAAATTTCTAATTCCAGCTGCTTATTATTCGCAGAAGATCTTAAGATTTATCGTATTATTCAGTCCTCTCTTGATTGCCAACATCTTCAAGATGATACGAACCATGTTGCTGACTGGTGTAGAAGAAATGGTATGGAACTAAACATTGATAAATGTGCTGTAATGTTTCAATCGTTCCCACTCCCAAGTTGCTTTTGATTACTGCATATATGGTTTGCCACTGAACCAGGTTGAAGTGGTGAAAGATTTAGGAATATATTTCGATTCTAAACTGGCATTTAATGATCATATATCTAAAGTAACACAGGATTCACTTCGAATTTTGGGTTACATTACAAGAATTGGAAAAGATTTCTCACCGTGTACTCTAAAAATATTTTACTGTTGTTTGGTACGATCAAAACTAGATTATGCTTCTGTGATTTGGAGTCCGTCATATATTTTTTATAAACGTTGTATTGAATCCATACAAAACAAATTTCGAGTTCAGAGTTGTTTGAACTTGTGCGTTATTATTTGATTTCTATATTAAAAAAAAATACCAGACTCCTGTCACATTCATTTCACGGTTTTATGTCATAAATATAACACCTACTTACTTGATATTTCTGTCGTCCATAATAACGAATAGAAATTCCGTTCTTATCTAAACTGCTGCATTTTGCTATTGTTTTTCACATTTCTATTAACCAAACAAACTTAACACCCATATCATTCACTAATTGTTCATATATTATAAAATGCAACAAAACGATGACAAAAAGATGCTTGTTGCTCGTAGAGCTAGTATAAAATCTTCAGTAACTAGATTCAAAAAATATTTAAAGAAAATCTCCGACTCTACATTAACTGAAGAAATAACTATTGAACTTGACACCCGCTTGAATGCTATTACATCACTTCTGTCTGAATATAATATAGTAATAGTAGGTACAAACCGAAATTGAAAGCCTAGAACCTAACGATGTCGATAGACACGAAGTTGAACGGAGAAACTCTGAGGATAAGTATTTTTCTCTCGTAGCGCTAGCAAAAACGAAGTTAGCCGAATCGGCTGCGCAGAAACAAACTGCCCCGCAGAAACCAATTGACTCGCAGAAACCAACTGCCGCGCCACTCATATCACAACCGTCAACGCCAACCAGTGGCGTATCAAGTTCTAACCCGCTGATAAATGTAAAGTTACCTGACATTAAATTACCTGAATTCAATGGACGCAATTTCATGAAACTTTCGATTCTCTTATTAACAAAAATGCAATGCTTACCAATGTACAAAGATTCTTCTACCTACAGGGTGCTCTCACAGGCGAAGCAGCTCAAATAATTTTCTCATTAAATGCTACTGATGAGAATTATAAGATTGCTTGGGACCTACTCAGGGAGCGCTATCAAAACAAAAAGGCCATTGTTCACTCGCATATAAAAGGTATTTTTGAGTTATCAAATATTGCTAAAGAATCACATATATTTCTTAGGAAATTTCTAGATGATTTTCAGATCGTTAAAATGCCTAGGTGAGAATGTTGATGAATGAAATACTATTCTAATCTTCCTCCTTAACTCTAAATTAGATTCCTCAACCAGAAAAGAATGGGAAATTTCTAGCAAATCTAAGGACTCTCCAAAAATTGATAATTATATAAAATTTTTAACCCAACGTTGTCAGCTTTTGGAATCACTAGACACTAATACTAATTTTTCCAATCGAAATATTCAATCCAATAGGAAATTTAATGACAGTCGTTCATACTCAAATATATCAACTAGCAACCCTCTTTGTCCATTATGTGATCAAACTCATTTTATCTATTCTTGTAAGGCGTTCCTAGACATTCCCATAGAAAAAAGACTTGCTGAAATCAAGCGTTTTAGGCTCTGCTCTAACTGTTTAAGACCCAGACATTCAAATCTCGACTGTAGATCCCAGTATTCTTGTCGCTTTTGTCAAATAGTTTGCTGCACTTGAATCAAAATGTTAGCAATACAAATAAAAATCAAAACTATATCCAAGTTACCTGTAAAAAATCACAAGATATTGATTCTAATCACGAATCAAAACCTGATACATCTATCTCGCATTCATCTAATGCTACCGAAAATTTGTGTACCCATGCTATGGCGTCCCAAATCAGTTCTCATTCCTATACAATCCTCTCCACTGCAATAATTAATGTTTTTGACAGAAACGACAAACCTATAAGATGCAGAGCACTGCTGGACAGCGGTTCGCAGTCCAATTTTATTACTAAAAAACTTTCCAATACATTGGAAATTGTACCTCTATCAATATGCCGATTTCCGGAATAAGTCAAAATCTTATCAACATTTCTAAACGCACCTCAATCAAGGCCTAATTACAAGTTTGAATTGCCTTTTCTAATAATTGACAAAATTACAGGCTTAACGCCCCAACAAAGAATATCCCTAACCAATATAAAAATTCCAGAAAATATCTTGCTTGCTGACCCAATCTTTTATATTCCCTCTGACATTGACATGCTCCTAGGTGCAGGCATATTCTTTGAACTTCTGTCCAATGATCAAATCAAATTGGGCAAGAACCTACCAATACTGCATAAAACTAAACTAGGCTGGATAATATCTGGACCATTACCCATTCTTCCCTCTTCTTCATTGAATTCTTGCTGTTTATCTACAAATGATTCAATGCAAAACCAGTTGCAGAAATTTTGGCAAATCGAAGAAAACTATGCAAGCCAAAAAATTCTCACTAAGGAAGAAGCTGAGTGCGAATCTCACTTCTCTGAAACCTTCGTTAGAGATATCACCGGTAGATTTACAGTAAGTTTACCTTTGAAGGACAATTACCGTAAGTTAGGTGACTCCCAAGAAACGGCCATTTTCCGATTTCACGCCATTGAAAGAAAGCTGAATAAAAATGATCAGCTCAAAACACAATATTCTGATTTCTTGTCACAATATCAAAGTCTCGGCCATATGAGTAAAATTAATCCTGACAACCCAAACGAATATCCTATTTATTATTTACCGCATCACTCCGTAGAAAAACCTGATAGCACTACTACCAAACTGCGAGTAGTCTTTGATGGCTCCGCTAAGACCACTTCAGGCATCTCATTAAATGATGTCCTTAAAATTGATCCAACTATCCAAAACGATCTCTTTACAATTATTTTACGTTTTAGACAACATAACGTCGTTTTAACTGGTGACATTTCTATGATGTATCGTCAGGTCAATATTCATCCTATGCAACGTAGTCTTCAACGTATCGTATGGCGGGACCATCCCAGTCAAGAACTTTCACATTTTGAACTGAACACAGTCACTTATGGAACTGCTTCTGCAAGTTTTCTTTCCACCCGATGTCTAAAACAGATTGCACTAGAAAATCGACTCACCTTTCCTGTCGAATCCAACATTATCTCTAATTACTTCTACGTCGATGATGTCCTAACAGGCACAGACACTGTGAAAAACTTGATTTCGATAAGAAAAAACTTAGTCAATATTCTCGAAGCAGCAGGATTTCAATTGCGAAAATTTAATTCCAATGAACCTACTGTCTTGGCTGATCTTCGCAGTACTAATTCCATCAAAAATCTTATAAATGAGTCCCAAAGTACGAAGACGTTAGGAATTTCTTGGTATTCCGCATCAGACTGTTTCATTTATGATTCACAAATGTCCCTAAATTCCTCAAATCCTGTTACTAAGAGAACCATTCTTTCAACAATTTCTCAAATCTTTGACCCTCTAGGCCTCCTCGGTCCCATAATCAGCCAGGCGAAAATTCTCCTGCAGCATTTGTGGCTAGCTAACCTCAATTGGGATGACCCCATTCCCATTAATCTTTGCAAATCTTGGACGAATTTTTGCAATCAGCTCTTGAGTATCAAGATTTTGAAAATCCCTCGACATGTTATACTAAAAAGTCCCATAAGTTTACAAATACACGAATTTTGCGATAGCTCCATTCATGCGTATGGGTCGTGTGTTTATGTGAGATCTACAAATAGTAATGGCGATACTCAAGTCAGACTCCTGTGCGCAAAATCTCGCGTTGCCCCTCTTAAGGCCATCTCTCTTCCCAGATTGGAATTGTCAGGTGTCCTGCTCTTATCAAAAATCATAAAAAGGTAGTTAAGTCCTTAAACCTAAACTTTGAGTCAATTTACTACTGGACTGACTCAACCATAGTCCTAGCATGGCTCAGTGCTGAACCAAGGACATGGACAACCTTCGTGTGTAATAGAATTTCAGAAATTCAAAATCTGTCTGACATACACAACTGGAATCAAATATCTTCAAAAATCAATCCTGCTGATATATCCAGAGGAATTAACCCCACTGATCTAGAAAATTTTTCCTTGTGGTGGCATGGACCATATTTTTTGTCTGAACCTGAAAACAACTGGCCTCAAAATTGTCACATTTCGAATTTCAATCACCCTCAGATCTTGAGGAATTTAATAAAAAAGGTAATTGTTTGATAGCGTCAGATCAGAATAATATCTTTGAAAGATTTTCTAGTTATTCTAAATTAATACGCGTTATGGCTTACTGTAAAATGTTTGCTAAAGGACGCAGATTTAAACAAATGTTCAAGATAACCTCTCTAAATATAACCCCCTCTGAGTGGTATCATTCAGAAAAATGTTTAGTCAAACTTATTCAAGCTCAGTGCTTTGCCGATGATTTCAAGAGTTTAACCTCTACAAATTCAGTCAGATTCAATAGTTGTCTGAAATCCCTAAACCCCTATCTTGATATCGATGGCATAATTCGAGTAGGAGGTAGGTTGGAACATGCAAACATTAGTCTTAATGCCAAACATCCTATCCTGATTCCTAAAAAACATCCTTTTACGGTTCTGTTGATACGGCATTTTCATGAACTTAATTTTCATTCTGGTTGCCAAGCCACTCTCTTTTATACGAAGAAGGTTTTGGCCATTGAATGGTCTCGAAGCAGTACGAAATGTACTCCGACAGTGTATACCCTGTTTCAGAGCCGATCCACCAATGTTATCTAACCAAATGTGTAACCTTCCTGCACCTCGTGTAACCCCTTCTCGTATTTTTCTAATAGCGGTCTTGACTATGCTGGACCCTTTCTTCTAAAGGATGGAAAGTATGAAAACCGAAATTTTTTAAAATGTTATGTATGCATATTCGTGTGTCTATCTACAAAGGCGGTTCTTCACATCGAACTTGCAAGCGAATTAACCACAGAAGCGTTTGTGGCAGCGTTCAAGCGTTTTGTGTCTAGGCGAGGTATGTGTATAAATCTCTACTCAGATAATGGATCCAATTTCATTGGAGCCCACAATGAATTCAAAGAAATCTATTACATTCTCTCCAGTAAACAGGTGCAAAATTATTTCAACAATAGCCAAATGCAATGGCATTTCATACCGGCTCGTTCTCCCCATTTTGGTGGATTATGGGAAGCCGCTGTGAAATCCCTAAAATATCATCTAAAACGCATTTTGTCTACTGATACTTACACCTTCGAAGAATTCATAACGATGTTGACTCAGGTTGATGCTTCTCTGAACCTCTCGTTCCCCTATCCTCTGACCCCAATGACCTTGAGGCGATCACTCCAGGTCACTTCATCATCGGACAGCCCTTAAACGCCGCGCCTCAACTCAACTTCGAGGATACGCCAGTTAACCACCTAACCAGGTTTCAGCATTTGCAAAAGTTAACACAGATTTTCTGGACAAGATGGAAGAATGATTACCTCCACAATCTCCATCAACGAAATAAATGGCGATTCAAGAAGGAGACCCAGGAGCTAAATGGAAGTCTAGTACTCCTTCGAGATGAAAAAACCTTACCTCAGCAATGGATTCAAAGAAGAATCACTTCAGTACATCCTGGAACAGACAATATTGTGCGCGTAGTGAGCGTGGTTACCAAGACCGGGATCATAAAGAGATCTATCACCAAAATCAGCGTTTTGCCAGTAAATTGACTGATTGTTTAATAGATTTATTTTTTGTTCTGTTCATCTCTTTAATAGCTTTATCATTTGCTTCAATGCTATTTATTTTATTTTTTTAAGTGGATACTTTCAAGGCCGCCGGTATGTTTAGTAGTGATATGGATAAATCTGAAACGTTACTAAGGCAACGAGATTATTATTATGACAACTTTTGAAAGTAAAACTTCAAGCTTTCACTAATACTGTTATTTGCTGTAAATATTTTAAAACCAGTACAATTTCATAAAATTAGAAGTTGTATCATTCAACAAAACCACATAAACCCAATTCACTGCTTTTGTGAGCGTATCATTGTATTTTACGAGTGTTCTATATATCTTTCTCTTTATGGATAGTGTTGGGTTGCCATTCAGTTTTTTTTATACGTTTTTTACTGAAGAAGTAGTTATTTAGTATTTCATAGGTATAGTGTTAGAACTCATTTGAATAAGTTTGTCTCCATAATCGTCTGTGTAAATACCCCCAGACCAGACCCAGGTCAGCCCAGCGACATAATCACTTTCTTGAAAGAGGCCTTGCAATACATTTTTTGCTCCAGGCCTCGCATTTGCTGAGGACGGCTCTGCTTGAAACCAACCCCTATTTTGCTGAAGATGTAGGATCGATCCTTCGGAAGATGTCTTAATGTAAGTCTTCTGACTCCTTGGTATTTACTTGATGTTAGTCTTCTGACTACATTTTATCTGCAATAAAGATTGTTTTTGGTGGAGTTAAACTGAAAGTTTGTTCACCTTCCTAGTTATATCTCACCTCAACTGTACGTGATTGATCGTCTCCGATGAATAGTTTAGGAATAGATTACAGCTAATTATTCCATCCTTATATCGAATTGAATTTCAGTGATCAGTTTCTTAAAGTCTTCGTCTTTAACTTTGCTTTAAGTTTGGTAAAGAGTTCAAATCGAGGAGATTTTCGGAGTTTGTCAACCTATACAAACGCGGTGTCAACATAAACCTTGCATCGTCTACTCAACGAATGAAACATATATAGCTAATCCACGGAAACCAGTTTTTAATATCGCACAACCTCCCACTCACAATCGGCAGACGTGCGTGAAACTAGAAAAAACCAACCAACCAAGTCAAAACAAAATTAAAGAGACTCAACTGTCACCGGAGATAACTTAATAGCCACTCTGCTTTTTTATTATCTGCAGCAAAACCTCATTTACATTTCATTTAAAATTTTCAGATAATCTAAACAATTTATCAGGCAAGACCGCGCGCCCCTCCATTTCTATGATTCGGTGACTGCGATCCGAGACCGACTCGTATTAGTGCTAAGTTGGCCGTGGAACGCAGAGCTCGATGCGCGATTGTTAGCTCGATGCGCGATAGGTACCGATCCGTTGGAGGAGTTGGCTCGCGTGTTTCCCTGTGCAAGTGACGTGATTTTCCCGGATGGATTTTTCGCCGGAAAAGTGAACTGGTTCGGGGTGGGTTGTGATTCCGTCCGATTGGTTGGAATTCGAAATGAGACTGAATTGTGATGGTCGACGGCAAGCGGGGTTGTGTTTGGTGACTTTGAGTTAGAGGACTGTCGTTTTCATGGTTCTGGATTCTAGTATGTTTCTTGTAAGTTTGCTCGTAAGTTTGTTCGTCTCCCATTGATACTCGAATTAGGAAACTTTTTTGAAAATGCGTGCGAAAAATTGACGCCGATTGAAAAGATTCAAGATCGTTTCAGTTTACTAAAATAGTTGGAAATTCACATCAAAAAGTGTGGGTACTGTTCCATGACTGCCTTGATTGTAATCAAAGTTTCAAACTTTTCTGCTCCAAATGATCATCAAATACACGTTGAAATCATGTTAAACCAATATTTAATGTTTGAAAAAACTTACGTTTACTAATACTCTTTATCGTTTTAGTCTTCTAAAATAATTTGAAATTCATATCAAAAAGTGTAGATACTGATTCATGACTGCATTGAATGTAATCACAGTTTCAAAGTTTTCAGATCCAAATTATCATCAAACACACGTTGCAGTCCTGTCAAGCCAATTCAATATTTGAAAATACTCACGTTTTCTGATATTCTTTATCGTTTCAGTCTTCTAAAATGAGTTGTTGGAAATTCACATGAAAAAGTGTAGACACTGTTTCGTGACTGCATTGAATTTAAACAAATTTTCATAGTTTTCCGCTCCAAATTATCATCGAACACACGTTGAAATCCAGACAAGCCAATTCAATATTTGAAAAAACTCACAATTACTGATATTTTTATCGTATGAGTCTTCTAAAATAGTTGGAAATAAACATAAAAAAGTGCAAATACTGTTTCATGAATGCATCGATTGTAATCAAAATTTTCGCTCCAAATTATCATCAAACACAAGTTGAAATCCTGTCAAGCCAATTCAATATTTAAATAAAACTCACGTTTACTGATATTTTTATCATTTTAGTCTTATGAAATAGTTTAAAATTAACATCAAAAAGTGTAAAAACTGTTCTATGAATTCATTGATTGTAATCAAAGTTTCAAAGTTTTCTGCTACAAATTATTATCAAACCCACGTCGAAATCCTGTCAAGCCAATTCAATATTTGGAAAAACTCAGGTTTAGTGATATTCTTTATCGTTTCAGTCTTCTAAAATAGTTGAAAATTCATATCAAAAAGTGTAGATACTATTCCATGAATGTATTGATTGTAATCAATGTTTCAAAGTTTTCTGCTACAAATTATCATCAAACACACGTTGAAATCCTGTCAAGCAATTCAATATTTGAAAAAACTCACCTTTACTGATATTCTTCATCGTTTCAGTCCTCTAAAATAGTTGAAAATTCATTTCAAAAAGTGTAGATACTGTTCCATGAATCTATTGATTGTAATCAATGTTTCAAAGTTTTCTGCTACAAATTATCATCAAACACACGTTGAAATCCTGTCAAGCAATTCAATATTTGAAAAAACTCACTTTTACTGATATTCTTCATCGTTTCAGTCCTCTAAATTAGTTGAAAATTCATTTCAAAAAGTGTAGATACTGTTCCATGAATGCATTGATTGTAATCAAAGTTTCAAAGTTTTCTGATACAAATTATCATCAAATACACGTTGAAATCTGGTCAAGCCAATTCAATATTTGATAAAAATCACGTTTACTAATATCCTTTATCGTTTTAGTCTTCTGTAATATTTGGAAATACATATCAAAAAGTGTAGATACGGTTCTATGAATTCATTGATTGTAATCAAAGTTTCAGAGGTTTCCGCTCCAAATTATCATCAAACATACGTTGAAATCCTGTTGAGCCAATTCAGTATTTGAAAAAACTCGGGTTTAATATTCTTTATCGTTTCAGTCTTCTGAAATAGTTGAAAATTCATATCAAAAAGTGTAGATACTGTTCCATGAATGTATCGATTGTAATCAATGTTTAAAAGTTTTCTGCTACAAATTATCATCAAATACAAGTTGAAATCTGGTCAAGCCAATTCAATATTTGATAAAAATCTCGTTTACTGATATTTGTATCGTTTTAGTCTTCTGTAATATTTGGAAATACATATCAAAAAGTGTAGATACGGTTCTATGAATTCATTGATTGTAATCAAAGTTTCAAAGTTTTCTGCTACAAATTATCATCAAACACTCGTTGAAATCCTGTCAAGCAATTCATTATTTGAAAAAACTCACTTTTACTGATATTCTTCATCGTTTCAGTCCTCTAAAATAGTTGAAAATTCATTTCAAAAAGTGTAGATACTGTTCCAAGAATGTATTGATTGTTATCAATGTTTCAAAGTTTTCTGCTACAAATTATCATCAAACACACGTTGAAATCCTGTCAAGCAGTTCAATATTTGAAAAAACTCACTTTTACTGATATTCTTCATCGTTTCAGTCCTCTAAAATAGTTGAAAATTCATTTCAAAAAGTGTAGATACTGTTCCATGAATGCATTTATTGTAATCAAAGTTTCAAAGTTTTCTGCTACAAATTATCATCAAATACACATTGAAATCTGGTCAAGCCAATTCAATATTTGATAAAAATCACGTTTACTGATATCCTTTATCGTTTTAGTCTTCTGTAATATTTGGAAATACATATCAAAAAGTGTAGATACTGTTCTATGAATTCATTGATTGTTATCAGAGTTTCAAAGTTTTCCGCTTCAAATTATCATCAAATACACCTTGAAATCCTGTCGAGCCAATTCAGTTCTTGAAAAAACTCAGGTTGACTGATATTCTCTATGGTGCCAGTCTTCTAAAATAGTTGTAAATTAACATCAAAAAGTATAGATACTGTTTCATAACTGCATTGATTCTAATCAAGGTTTCAAAGTGTTCCGCTCCAAATTCTCATCAAACACACGATGAAATCCTGTCATGCCAATACAATATTTTAAAAAACTCACGTTTTCTGATATTAGTCATCCTTTTATTCTTCTAAAATAGTTGGAAATACACATCAAAAAGTGTAGATACTGTTCTATGAATTCATTGATTGTAATCAAAGTTTCAAAGTTTTCCGCTCCAAATTATCATCAAACACTCGTTAAATCCTGTCAAGCCAATTCAATATTTGAAAAAACTGAAGTTTTCCGATGTTCTTTATCGTTTTAGTCTTCTAAAATAGTTGGAAATACATATCAAAAAGTGTTGATACTGTTCTATCAATTCATTGATTGTAATCAAAGTTTCAAAGTTTTCCGCTCCAAATTATCATCAAACACACCTTAAATTCTGTCAAACCAATTCGATATTTGAAAAAACTCACGTTTTCTGATATACTTTATCGTTTTAGTCTTCTAAAATTGTTGGAAATACATATCAAAAGTGTAGATACTGTTCTATGAATTCATTGATTGTAATCAAAGTTTCATAGTGTTCGCTCCAAATTATCATCAAACACTCGTTAAATCCTGTCAAGCCAATTCAATATTTGAAAAAACTGAAGTTTTCCGATGTTCTTTATCGTTTTAGTCTTCTAAAATAGTTGGAAATACATATCAAAAAGTGTTGATACTGTTCTATCAATTCATTGATTGTAATCAAAGTTTCAAAGTTTTCCGCTCCAAATTATCATCAAACACACCTTAAATTCTGTCAAACCAATTCGATATTTGAAAAAACTCACGTTTTCTGATATACTTTATCGTTTTAGTCTTCTAAAATTGTTGGAAATACATATCAAAAGTGTAGATACTGTTCTATGAATTCATTGATTGTAATCAAAGTTTCATAGTGTTCGCTCCAAATTATCATCAAACAAACGTTGAAATCATGTCAAGCAAATTCAACATTTGAAAAAACTGATATTCTGAAATAATTTTATTGAGCTTATTGAACGGTAATTTGTATGATGAATATAGGTACTTTTTCCTTTTTCACTTTCAACATATGGCATAGTCTAAAAAACAAGTCCATTGAAAACCTGCACAACTTTTAAATACCAAGTTAATTGACTCCCATCTTCGTTCTCTGCTGATCATAAGTACTTTGACTTGACTCAAAATAAACTTATGAATAGAACTTTTTATAGGCTGGTTGACTTCAGTTTTCATTATTACAAATAAATTATCATCTCCAAAGACAATAAGAGGCAACAAATAATGTTCCAGTACTTGGTTGCAAAAAGTGTTATACATACGTAAATAATAAGTACATATTGTAAAATTAATAAGAACGAAAAAATGTAGATGAGCCAGAATAACGATTATGACTTAGGTGGTGAAATTTTTTGTTTTATTTCTCGCATCTTCTCGATTTATAAAGTATTTATTTTTAGTAATATTTGCGGAAATCCGAAGATATATTATACTTTAAGTTTACTGAATTACAGAAAATATATTTACTCCAAAAACAAAATATAAAAGAAAATTTATTGTTAATCAATTATATTCAGAATATTATTCATATGTGATTGAAAATTCCCCAAAGTAAATAAAACCGACAAGGAAATAGAACACCCGAGACAGTATTATTCAAAGCTGAAAATATTTTTTCTGATTTTTGCAATAAAATTATCACATTCCAATAGAGCGATAGAGATATCTCATTGAAAATTTTCAAAGCCCCACATGAATTTTCTAATAAAATAATAACTGAGTTTATGTTCATGGGAGTAAAGGGTTCATCATCGGTCGGTAACGACTGTTCCTTGGCAAACGATCTCCCAAAGATTTCTGTCTTCTTCGATTAAATCTCTCAACCCGGAGATTCGGAGTGTCTTCCTCTGCTCGCTAGGTGGAGCGGCCTAGAAACTGCTTTCATCTCGTGAACCAGAATTGACTAATCAGCGGAGTGTGTATTGGTTTGGACGGGGAACAGATGGCTTCAGTGCTGTCTGTGTTGACCTGCCCTTGCACTGATGAGAGGCAACAACCTCGAAACTAGTCTGCAGGTGGTTGCAGGTGGTCCAAATCAAAACATAATTCTGCTGGTTGGTCATAGAGGGCACTTGCAATTGCGTCCTCTGATGTTTTGAGGAACGTTGCACAAGTAGCTGTTAGATTTAATTCAATACCCGTCGTGGTCTTAGCCAGGGAAGTAGTTGTTTTCTGACAGGTTCTTGCCATAATAAGCCTACGTAGTTAGGTGTTTATGGGAGTAAAGGGTTCATCATCGGTCGGTAACGACTGTTCGTTGGCAAACGATCTCCCAAAGATTTCTGTCTTCTTTAATAACTGAGTAATATGACAGTAAAGTGAACCAACAGTATATTAGTGTACGAGCATGGAAAGTGACATTCGCACGCCGAGTGCGATAATCCCACGAGTGTGAAAAATCACACTACACTATTTTTCCTACGACCACGAAATAATTTTACCAACTAATACTGATGTTGTTGACATATTGTGAGCAAGAAAATCGAACAAAAATGCTGGCTGATGACCATTTAAACTAACTTCATCTATTTTGAATAATTATTTTCAAATGCAAAATATTTTCTCTACGACTTTCATTGGAAGCATGCGATTTCTAAATTGCTAGACGGTGTATAGTAAAAACAGAATTTTGGTCAATAGTAAAGTAGGTACCGAAAATTTCTAAAATGTTCAATTATAGGAAAGTTGTTTACTATTGAAAACAATATCCAGATTTGGAATCACAGCCCCCCAGAGCAACAAACTTTCTTTTCCCTATTTTTTATGTAGCTGGGCTCACAAAGAATACTAGTTACTTATATAAACCATCACCATCATCATCGAAATGTTAGTAAAGTGATGGTGTACACTTTACTAACATTTCGATGCAGAATTTGTTATCATTTATTATTTGGAAAAGATTGTCGAAGTTTGTTGGAAATGATGATTTGTGCAGGTTTTTTGATGCAAATTTGATATTTCACTCTGTATTTATGTAGGTACATTATATGTACCACTATAATTAATATAAAGGAAACATGTGAATGAAATAACCTCATCAAACTTAACAACTAAATAAAATAAATGTGCAAGTTCACGATCTTTTAGGTAATTCATATTTAAATTTTCTTGATTAGAAATCTGAATATTGTTTTCTATTATAAAGAACTTTTCTCAATAATTTTTTTCGAATTCATCAAAAATAAGGTTACTTTAATCCTGATAAAAATTCCTTTTTTATTCTCTCCCTAACCGCAAAGGAATTTAAAAATTTGATGCTTTCAATGAGAGTTTTTCGTAATACCATGTTTTGAAGAATAACATTTTCTGACATAAGGATAATAAAAATGAGCATAATTTTTGACTCGAACTGTATAATGCCTGCGAGGTCAAAATCGTATTTAGATACACTTCACTTTCAGTAATGAACTATTACAAAAACGCAAGATTCCGAACGGGAAAAAATGTTTTTATTATACATATGATAAAATTAACACTTTTCAAATATATTTTTTTTTGTGCATCCAATGTTAATATTACGTATGTAAATCGAATAGAAATTATATACTTATTTAACAGCTTGACAGCGGCAAATCTAAACAGAAATTATTCATTTGACATTTCAAGTATATAATGCACATCTTGTTACGAGTCCTAGGTATGAATTCTTTGGAAATGTAAGAACATCAACATTAAAAATATATGATGATGAAGAACATCAAATAGTTCATAGCATCACATTGATACATTTAGTATATTCCTCCAGTTTCGAGATCTGAAACTTCATAGTATCTACACCTGATTATTCTTTTGCTATTTGTTATAATTCAGACAGTTGAAACAGTCCATTTTGAATATTTCTGTTCTTTAATAGCGAAATATATTTTATACCTACTGATGAAAACTGTTTTTTTCTCCCTTTCAAAATAAAGGGCTGGTAAATGTGTAACATGGCTCTTACAAATTATAGCTGGATAGGACTCGGGATAGGATCGTTCACAATCCTAGTAGACATCATGGGGTATATGAAAAAAAAAATGTTTTTCCTTTCCTTTACTGAGAGTGGAGTGTTGAAAAAGCTATTGGGTATTCAAATGGAAAGTAATGGATACATTCAAAGCTAATTTTTGAACTAATCAAAATGTTTCCCTCCAGTTCAAATCAAATAATAATCATCACTGATAATTTTTACAATGACTCTTTACTTAGGCTCTTAATTAATTGTGTATTGAAATAATTTCACTGTACACCAACGTAGCTAAATCAAAATGTCTCCATATGTACGCAAGCTTAATTGTTATCGTAATTTATGATCATGACGAAAGGAATATAGATTTTTTGCAATGAGAAAAAGAGAAAGCTAGAAATTAACAAGTGTGTTGCGAAAAATATCAACGGTGTATTTCTCTCATAAGACAGACATTTGAGGTTTGTAAAATGTTAATATGGTACTGAATTTTTGTAAGCTGTCTCATTAACTCGACAGAGTTTGATTCAGTGATATTGATAACCATTTCAACATAAATCAAAGTGCTGGTTAATTTACCAGTTTTCTGCTGTCCACACAGGGTAGAAGAATTGAAGTTAAAAACAAATATTCTTGAAATTCTTTCATTATGTGTTTGCAGGTTTCAAAAACTCATAATTTTCGATATATTTTGAATGTAATAAATCAGTCCAATACAGTAGTCCATCAGCATGATACCAGCATTATCAGTTATATTAATACAGAAATGTTCATTTTAATGGATAATATGGAGAAATATTCTGAAAATGTCAGTTGTGAACTTATGTCAACAATGTTGTCCAATGCAGTACTGGTGACATAATAACCAAAAGAAATTTAGGAATATAATTAAAGAACTTCTGACGAACCTATAATTTACATAGTTGATAAAATTGTCAACTCATTGAAATTAAAAGCATAAACTTAGAAGCTGCAGTGATTCTAAATTCAGTTATGACTTCTACTACAAGTTTTTCTTATCTCACAAATGAACTTTGACACTATTGCCAATTTGTGACTTTCCGTTCATTGCCACACTCTTTGCTTTATTTTTGCGATGCGTTTATTTCGATAGTAACCCAACATTTGGTCCATTTGGTCCACATTTCGCTAAAAGTGAACCAATCTCTTAAATCCTATGGTGAGAAATTGCAAATCAGTTTGGAACCTCAAAGTTCTATGTTCTTTGTATAAACGTTTGTTCGGTCTATATTGGAATATGTCTCTATCATATGGAACCCTGTTTATATATGTAACAGGTTGATGATAGAACGCGTTCAGAGACAAATAGTCAATATCCCGAAAAAGGCGTCCCCCAAGTTTTAATTTTAAGAAGGAAACTTGCTGTGATTATATTACTGCTATTGGCTGTATAACAGGTTCCCAATCTCTTATAAAGAAATGTCTAGTAGAGGATTGAAAATGAAATTAAACAAAGTACCACAGCTGCAAAATTACTGTGTATGAATCCTCAGCGTATATTTCCCAGCCACTCACCTCACGAACAAGATGGTGAATATTTCTATGTTTTCGCATGCAAGTTTCTTTTCTATAATTAATTTCTTTTGTTATTTTGTTTTGTATACTCGTTTGTAACTTGAATGTTATCAACACATTATTTATAATTATATTACTATAGTTTTGTTGTAACAATATTATTTTGTAAAGGTTATGGATGGAAGAACATGAAGGTGATTAGTTTTCTTAGATTTCTAGTTCGTCTATTGAATCCTGCCTCTTGGTAGGGTTGCATATTTTCTGTCAGTAAAAGCTATTATTGTTATATTTTTATACAAATTATTACACAGTCAAATTGATGCAAGTAATGTAGTATCTTAAATAAATGTTTTTGTTCCAAACTCAAGAACTAGTTACTCTTAGACCTCTTACTGTTATATCGCCAGAACAAGTTTATATCTGTAGTCTCCTATTTACACCATGTGTGAAAACTCCAATACGATTTTCAATCACTACGATATTCATTGTGATACACTAAATTATATTCAATATCTAAATGAAAAACATTATGAATATGTAGCAGTTTTTTCTTTCCCGGGTTGTAAAATTTCTTTCATCCATATTTGAAAACTGTCTTTCTTGTATATTCAACTATACTTTGAATTTTCTTATTAAATAATCTGTCCCGTAAATTACTGAATTCTTATAATTGTTAGTTATTTATTGTTTTTATTATTATCTACACACGTTTCAACATAAAATACTAATTTGAGTGAGCTTTTACAGAAGTAATGGTGATGAATTGAATAGCAAAAACACAATGATTCAGACGCTTATGATTTTTTGTAGGTGGATTATGTAACAGGAATGCAATCAAGCATACGAAACAAATACAAAATTCAATTATCATTCTTTGAACATAATTTATTAACAGTTGTATAACTGAATGTTTATAATATATTATGTACACAAAGGATGGCACTCAAAAAGTAATTCAATATTTGTTTCGATGTCGCAAATACCAATAAGCATAAAACACATACAGATAAAAAACATATGAAGCTCGGTTTGAGACGTGTTCCAAACGAAATTTTCTGAATAAATATTCAATATGAAAAGAGAAACATCATCATAAAGATAAACAGTTAAGAAGTGGTGTACTTTGATGTATAAATTCGATCTTTTGATTTCCGCCAAACTCTTATCTACCTACTAAATTCATCACAATATTTTCAATTTACTCTTCGGCAGATAATAAATGCAGCAGTTTTTAGTATTCCATAGAACTCATGATCAGGTACAACTGAGTAAAGTGTTGATACAGCCTCTAATATATTCAGATAGCCATTGTTTCGATCAACTCAAGAAGCCAATATTAGATGAGATAGAAGAACGCAATGGTAAAAACTAATTTATCCTAAATTATGGCGAAGGAGTAATAAAATACGCATTCCGCGATTATAGAGATTACTTAATGATTTTTCTTTATGATCAACCTCTGCTGTTTTTTCCCAGTTTCTTATGAGATAATAAATAGGTCCATGAAATGTTTTCCTATGAGCTACTAACGATCAAAACAATATAAAAATGGCTTTTTGAAGTAATGGCGAGAGCGCCAGTCACAATTCAATTTTCGGAAGTAGTAAAAAAAAATTCTCTTGGTGAATCAGTATTCATGAATTTTATAGTTCGTCGTCTTGAAGACTTTGATATTCAACCTAATCATGAAAATGTCTGATAAAAATGAGGTTTTACCGAATTATTGACAATACAAAAACATTAATATTAATTGAAATTCAATCTTCATTTTGTATTCAAGAGTTATATTATTCAACTACAAAAGTGGTTGACAATGTATTAGTGTCAGTAGAATTCTTCTGGACTTCCATTGTCTAGAAACAAAGAAAATAAATTCTTTGCATGTGTTTGAGTCACGACGTTTCAACAGTTAACATCTACTGTCGTTATCAAGTGTGTGAATGCGACAAGATATCACGGATTGTATAGCATGCAACTGATGTATCTGCATAATTACCGTTATAGCAGGTGTTTTCGTAGTACTTACAATTATTTGCATTGCATTGCTCTGATGAGAAATTTCATATATGACGGAACTATTTGATAACTTTCTGTACTACTGTCGAAAAAAATCAAATGCAAGGACTCTATGAATTTTTAATCATACAACCAAGTTAATTGGTATGTAGGCTACGCTTGGCTTATCCATAATATCAAATATCTCAGTATAAATTCCATATATAGACCTGATGAAATCTCTGAAGACATTTTTTGAATATTTCTTCGCTCCGTTGAACTTTCTGCAGTTGTAATGTTTTTGTGTTCGATTCAAGTTGTAAGCTAATTTCCATTCTTATTCTCAAGTTATACACAGCTACTTCCACTTCTGTAGCTGTCTCAATTTCCTATAGTTCAATCGATTCATTCAATTGTAACGACCTACAGAACAATTGTTTTCATTCTCCCGTAGCACTCAACCAATGAAATATAATTAATTTTGCTAATATTTCCTTCAGAGCTATATTTATTTCTTTCTTCTCCGTATCGATATATACGTATGTAGTCTAGTTCAAACCCCCATGTCTAAATCGGTATAAAACAATTCATAGTCACTGATGGTTTTTGTTGAAGATTTCCATATCTTCTTAGTATCAATCAATGATCCATGTTACAACACACTGTACAATGAGTGCTTTGGTGTCCGTTTCCGCTTCATAAGATCTTTCACATACTACCTCATGTGTATCTGACGAATCGGGTACATATGTGAATTCAATGGTTCGGGTATATGGAAACACTCTCTTTAATATCCACATATTATTTTTTTCCTAGTAGGTTTAACATTATTTTCTGCACACTCTGAGAGTCGTAAGATTGTTCCCAATGTCCTAGTCCTAGGATAGAGTTAACGTAATGAAACTTTTTGAGATATCTGAGACTTCATCAATTCAGTAATTCAGCCAAATAAACCATGAATAAGTCTTAATTTTTCTTTTATAAAATCGAGTATCTAGTCATCAATGTTATATCATACTTGTCTTCATCTTGTTTTTTTTATTATTATTTTAGTAAGTTAATTAATAGCCACACACAGGCTCTTCCTGTTATCCTTCCATATTTATTCACAGCCTCTAGTTTGTCGAGAAATTATGTGAATGAATATATCATTATTATTACTAATGGATTATCTTAGGTAATATCCCAAAACCATGACAAATAGCCGACCATTATTTTCTTCATTATTTCATTGAGAGTACTTTGTATTTTGACAATTAAATGAGACCATAACATTAATAATCTGAATAACTCCCGAGAGCTTTAGCTCGAGGGAGTTATTCTTTGATTATTAATGTTCATAAGGTCGAATTGAATTGTCACAAAATACAAGTTACTCGAGATGAATTAAAGAAAATAATAGTCGCTATTTTGTCATGGTCCAGTGATATTCAGGAAGATTATTCCTCATCCATATACTTGTTCATATACGTTTCAACATTTAGATCAACCCGTATTTTAACAACCATTCTGTAGTAGAAGATAACTCAAAACAAGACATTTCAATTTGAGTTATGTCAAACTTTGACAGTAATACAAACAAAAGAGAGCCGCTAATATTTCTTTGTTTTCATGAATAGCCGTGTTTACCTAAACATCCGCTTGTTTCCCTAAATAGCCGCTCATATCACACATCATGTGACTTCAATCACGAAATTTTATTGGTGCAGCCATGTGTGAATGAAATAATCAACACAGTTTTTGCATCCGATCATCAATTATTACTTCTATAAGTAACCGAGAATAATTAAAATATCAAAACCAGTATGTGTAGCTATATAGTCGAATTTCATCATCACTATTCTAATTGGCTTTTTATCAATTCTCATCCGGTCAGAAAAATGTATCAACAAACTTATAACATTTCAGAAATGGAAATCTTCTGGGGCATCGCATCCGAATGGCTGTCCTTGAGACGCTTTCATTCCGAATATCAACCTAACGATTTTTAATTAGATGTTGGAATAATTGCCCAGCTGTCAATTTTAATAGAGTTTAATGAATTATCGAGAAGCTGCTATAAAATGTTGAGCGGAAATCGGCGTTCAACTGAAAGATATCGATAGGGGAACATTGAATTGAATTAATATGTGGGAGTTTTCGAAATTGATCGATCCGATCTTGAGTTGTCATAAACAAATGAAGCTCTGTTACGAGGTTATGAAGTAATTCAGCATCACTTGCTCATACAATTGACAATATTCCATGCACGGGTTATTCGTTATCGTTTTTTTGTTGTTAGGTTGGTAATAAATTTAGTTTTTAAATGTTTGAAACACTGAAATGATACACTGACATGTGTCAACACTGTCTAGTGTCAAGTTAGATGTTTTTAAATTTGAATTTATTGAAAATATATTTGCAAGAAAATCGAGCTTGTTCCAAATGTTGTGTTCCACTTTGCTGGAATGTGTACGAATATACAAAAAAAAATACGAAAACTAAAGAACTTGCGCGGAAATGGTTGTTCCATTTGAATCTTCCCATCGGCGAACTAGAATTCTTTTATCGAAAAAGAATTTTTAGAGACCATTTCATAGAGAGTGAAAGATTGGGAAGACACCGTTTATGTCAAAACTCTGATGCTGTTGAGTTCCATTCTCGATGTTCAAATTCTAAATTTGAGAAAGCACTTTCCTTTCTAGACCCCATTATCTGAAAATGTTCTCAATACTTCAACCAATGAAGATGAAAGAATTACTGATGATTCTGTTTCTTGTAACTCTGAAGTTGATAAGATTTACTTTTGTTACTCTGATATTGATATCTAAATTTGAGGCATTTTCTGTTAGATACTGTTAATGAAGAAAGTAAAACTATTGGTTATGGATAGGAAGGTAGACCATATCACACTGAACCCATGTTGACTGTTGTCTTTCTGAATATGGTTGTTATTGTGCAGAGTTACTGGATAGTTGGTCCATGAAGCTGAATGAAGCACACAACATAGAAAATAAAACAAATCTTCAATGTGCTTCTCAAATTTGGAAAGAAAACGATTGACTAGGATTACATCTTCCAAACTTGTACCCATAATCAAACAGAAGGCCTAAATGATGAATAACAGCAACCATGGAAGCTGGGTTGGATAATGAGGATGATGTTGCAGCTAAATATGAAACAGAAAATGCAGATTTCACATGTTTCTCATGTGAACTTGTTATTAACCCAGGAATCCCTTTCTTGTCAACGTACCCCGACAGAGTTTTTGATACCGGTAACATACACTGTAAAACAATGTGTGGAAAAGGGGTATTTCTTGACAACAGTAAGGGAGTGTTAACTTTGAAAAACACATCAATTATTTTCAAATTCTAGGGCAATTAGCTCTAATGGGATTACATTGTTGTGTACTGGGCTTTGGATCCTGTACCAGTATTAACAAGATTCTATTTTGAATATTTCAAATCCAATCATAAGCTTTATATACTTTGTCCAAGGACAGAACAGGCTGGTACGTATTTGACGTTTCTTTAGTTGATAACTCGCTCAGATGATGACACCGTGTGTCGAAACAATTGTAAGCACGTTACAAGTATATATTTTTTGTGTAAATTGGAAGATTTTATTTACTCTTTATTTATCATTCATGATGAATTTACACATATTAAATGCCACCACGATAGAACGTATTTGATGATAGTTGCTTTCTATCGAATTGGAGCATCTAGAGACCCTACATCCTTTTTACTGAAAAGCAGCTATTCATAATTCAACAGAACTTGTAAGGAGTTTTCATTCAATTAATTCCAACTCTTCAAATGACGAGGTGCTACAGGTTTTTTCGAGTTTTCTACAGCTGTAAAAGCGAATGCGCCATCGAATCAATTTAAGCAGCCCCGGAGCTCCGATAAATTTTTTTTCATCATTTCTTTGCTGTTGCTGTATTGAATATTTTAATAAAAGTTCTATTTTCACTTTAGAGCCAAATACTGTTTTTCAACTACTGTAGTTACACAATTTTTTTCCAGTTTTCAATATTTTTCTACTTCATAGATCATGTGTAAAAAATTTGTGAACTCTGGCCAATTCGTAAATGTATCTATGTTTCTCTAGAAACCGAGGATAACTGATTTGATCAACTTATCAAAATAGTAAACAATTTGTTGAAGTAGACAGATGACAATTATAATTTACTTGAGTCAGTGTTTCCAACATTTAAAAACAAAATACTTTACCAACCTGTCAGCAAAAAAACGATCACCAATGTCCTGTGGAATATTGTCAATTCCATGTTATCCTCCAATCCTAATTTGTATTGAATCGACTATTCGCGTAGATAATCATTGGATATATAAATGTTGAATTTTGAAGATTCAATAATGTTAAAAATATGTATTTTCTAAAACAGTGAGTAAAATAATTATGTTCACATTGCTGTACCTCAGAGCCAGATGGACGTAAGTCACATTGTGCTAACTTTACAGGAGACCAATAAAAGTGAAAATAATAATTTCATCGTTAAGCTACAAAGCTATTGTTCGAGATATCATATCAAAATTCATCAAAAACATTGAAACCCCCTTATTCATTCATGTACAATTTTTGTGTGAATAATTTACAATTGATATAATTATCGTGGTTTAATTATGCAGGAGAGGACTTACGCCATTATGGCTCTATATCAAGAATCTTTTTGGGACTTAGTGATAATAAGATATATTATAAAAAATGATTATTACGTCGTTTTAAGTAAACATAACTACGCAAGCATTCATTTAAAATTTTTAATTAACATAAAAAAACATAGACGAACTACAATATAATATTTCATTACTCCAGAGCAGTGGAGTCATCCTCAGGAAAGTCTCCTTCCGTCTCTCTATGTGGAAGCCTTTCAAAGAAGGCTCTATATTCTTCAGGAACCCACTGCATCAAATTCATGAGATCTTTGTATTTCTCGTTACTTATTTTCTTCTTTGTTTTTCTCACTTTTGGTATCGCCGCTGGCATAACGACCCTTCCTCTTAGATTTCTTTTGAATTCGACAGTTTTGAAGACCTCATCTGCAAAACTTGTTTTATAGTACAACTTGCTGTCACCTTTGCGAAGCTGCAACCACACTACACGGGATATCAAAAATGGTTCCATGTCTGTGTTTTTCTTCCTTGCAACAAATGGACCATCTCTGCTTCTCAAGTAGAGGAAATCAAGGAAGTCTTCGAGGCACATTCTCCTCACAATGAAGGGGTCATTTTTTGAACATGAAGCGATAAAATTTACCCAGTCGTTAGTTGTAAAAATAGTGTGACTTTTCACATTCTTCTTCGCCATCTCTATCACACTATGCTTAACATCGACTTCCATGTGTGTGTGCCCATCAAGTAGGAACTTATGATTCACTTCTGCTAGGGTCCCTAATTTTTCTAACAGCCACAGATACATGAATACCATATTAATATTTCTGTTTTGTCCGCTGCAATTCTGTCCACACTGTCAACTTCTCCGTAGATCTTTCAGGATTTCTTAGTTCTTCCATCGCCCAAACGAATAAACATGAAGCTGTTTCATTACCTCCCCGACCAGCTGTTGTCTCATCCCACATCATACACCAAGTTCTGTCAACGGTCGTGTCATAAATGGTACTATTTAATGTCCAGAGCTTCCTTGAGTAGAAACTTTGTGAATTCTTCAAATCAGGCGTTGGAAGACATTTTTGGAGATCAGACATAATCACTCTGGAACCTTGAGTAGCACGGGCTTCCAGTTTATCTTCCCTCTTTAACTTATACCTATGTGATGCATCTTTAAGGTGGTTTTCTTTTTGCAGAGTGAGTCCAATAAGATTTTCGTCATTCTTTTCATATTTGAGTTCACAGTCAAGTTTATCGCAAACATCACAAGTGTCATTGTCTGGTAAGTGGAAAGACAAGTTGAAATCTTCATTGAATACTTTGGAAAAAACCCACATCTTTTCTGGCATAAGATTTTCTTGTTTGCACTCATCTACATACAATGAGTACATCCTGGAAATGTTCAGATGATTCCCCAAATACTTACGCTTGGATCTTTCCCTGTGCAAACCACCAATAACCTGAAAATCGCTGTTTTTGGACTTCTGGCTCTGAGGTACAGAATGAGTAAAGTGATACTTTTTAGCATACATACGAGTACATGAACATTCATTTTTCAAAAAGACAGTATTTTGCGTCAGATTTCACTCGGAAGTCATTATTTGACGATACGACGAAATTGGAAATCTTGATAAGATAAAACATAAATAAATTGTCGCAATTTGTTAATATAATAACTATCGTTGAAAAAATGTTGCTAGATACGTTTTTGAAAAGAGCTTTTTTGCACTCGCTTATTTTGTTGAACTCTGCTTCGCCTCATGCAACAAACTTCACGCTCATACAAAAAAGTCCTACTTTACGAACTAGTATCATAAATAACTATTATAGAATTTTCCAGAAAGTATGTTTAAAATATAACAGATAAGACAGAAAATTAGTAAACAAAAGTTGAATTTTTTTGTTTGAAATATTGGTAAATCTGAATTGAAAGTAGTAACAATTCAAAATCAGCACCTGTTGAAGATGACTAATGAACGTTGTGAATAACAGTGTGAGAAATACAATAACCGGCCAGAATAATGAGCGAACACATATAAAATCACTTATCTATAATTAGAAGCGATTATGCATAATCAAAAATATTTAAAAATTAAAGTTGCATGAGACTATAAATTATACGATTACGAAAAGTACTAGTTTCTTATTTCGAAATTACAGTCATAAAGATTCAAATTTTATTGAAATGTACAGTTAAAAGGTGCCAAATCAATGGACTCTCCATTTGAACACTCCGATCTTACTTTATAGGTTTAATTAATTAAAACGTCAACATTATGACAAAATTCATTATTAATTACGTTATTAATTAAAGGAAAGTATTTAGCTGTGGAATTGAATTTGGAGAAACTATAAAAATGTGTGACTTTAAGACATTAACTAAGACTCCTTTAACAACCACATTTTTGATATTATCTTCAGTGGATAGTTAAATAAGGTCGGATCTATACAATCTGAACAATACCTATATTATGATACAAGTGTACAAGTTCTTTAAAGCACTTAAACACGTGTATCAAATGCTATTTTTTATTATGCTTGTATTGTGAATTCAAAAACAATGCTGGAAATTAATTTTGGATCACGATAATATCCCTTATATTTTAGTAAATCTCATCAAATTGCGCGTGCTTTGAAGGTACTTGTACACGTAAATCATGCGCTATTTTTTATTATACCTGCTTCGTGGCTTTAGAAACAATGCAGGAAATGAATTTTGGATGAAATAATCGGGATAATGTCCCTTATATTTTATTATATCTAACTAAGTAAGTGATGGAACTCTAAATGTCACGTATTGTTGACATAGAGGTTTATTGGGCATTTAATATACATACGAGCATGTATTGATATCAGCACCTTTTTCAATTGTAATTCAGAAAGTATAAGATGTATTTCAGAAAGTATAATTTGTAATTCAGAATGATAAATTGTAATTCAGAAACCGTAACGTGTAATTCAGATTAGTAAATTGTATTTCAGAAACCGTAACATGTAATTCAGATTAGTTAATTGTATTTAAGAAAGTGTAAAATGTAATTCAGAAAGCGTTAGTTGTTATTCAGAAAGTATCAACTGTAATTCAGAAACCAAGAACAACCCGTATGTACATATTTTCTAGATGGAACTGAGGCAAGTCTTCTTCGTTTGAGTCCACACCCCCCAATGTTGAACCCAGTCGAAACAATATAGTCGAAAATAAACTCCTATGTAAAAGAGAATCTTCGAGTTCCCCAAGTTCTAGGTCCGGGTGTTGGAGAACAGCGGCTTGTGTATCTTGAGCAAATCATTGACCTGGCAAATTATACTATAGTTGAAGGCGATTGTGGTAGGGCTGCACAACACACCACCATTCACCATGCTACAGCTTTAGCATTTCAAGACATGCCCGTTTGGCGGTAAATATTGTTATTCATAATAATGTTCACTAATAAATAATTCGTTGTTCTCATATTCCCTACTCTTACTAATCAAGTCCTTGGTGGTTTCTGAATTACAAGTGATGGTTTCTGAATTACAATTGACGCTTTCTGAAATACAATTCACTAATCTGAATTACAAGTTACCGTTTCTGAAATACAATTAATTGATCTGAATTACATGTTACGGTTTCTGAATTACAGTTAACAATTCTGAATAACAAGTTACAGTTTCTGATTTACATGTTACTAATCTGAATTTCAAGTAACACTTTCTGAATTACAATTGAAAAGGTTGTAGTTAGTCTAGACCAGTTCCATGCATAAACAAAATATTGCGTTACCATAGCAACGAACAATAACTTATTAGAAGTGTCAGTGTAAAGTTTGACGTCAAAAAAGTAAACCAGAGTTACGCAATAAATTAAAAGAAAAAATATGTCCACCGAAATTGTGAAAATCGAACAATTGGAGTATCGAGCCATCATCAAGTACCTGTATTTAAAAGGGATTTACGAAGATATGCTTAATACCCTTGCTGATCAATGTCCTTCGTATGCGACCTTGAAAAATTGGACTGCAAGCTACAAAAGAGGTAAATTTTCCATTGAAGATGACCGATCGGGAAGGCCAGTTTCTGTGTCAGTCCCCGAAAATATCGATGCAGTTCATGTCATGATTTTAACAGACCGTCGAATTGGGCTAAAACGGATATCTGAAGCACTGAATATTTCATAGAAACGCGTTCATCATATAGTTCACGTCAATTTGGACATGAGAAAAATTGCTGCAAAGTGGATCCCCAAATGTTTGAATGTTGACCAAAAGCGTGCAAGGGTAGTAGCATCGCGTTCGATCTGTGCTCGATTTGAAAACGATGTAGACTTCTTAAACCGAATTGTTACTATGGATGAGACTTGGGTACATTTCTACGATCCAGAAACAAAGCAACAATCGATGGATTGGCGACACTTCGGTTCTCCAAGACCTAAGAAGTTTCGTGTCCAAAAATCTGCTGGAAAAGTTCTTGCTTCAGTTTTTTGGGATGGCCATGGAGTAATCATGATTGATTTTTTGGATAAGGGTAGAACAATAACTGGAGATTACTATTCGATATTACTGACCACTCTACGGGCAAAAATTAAAGACAAAAGACGCGGAAAGCTATCCAAAGGTGTTTTGTTTTTCAGGACAACGCATAGGACAAATCTCATGTTGCCATGCAAAAAAATCGTTATTTAGGGTTTGAATTACTAGAACAGCCCCCTTATTCACCAGATTTGGCTCCGTCCGACTATCATCTCTTTCCTCAACTGAAAAAAAGGTTAAAAAGGTAGTAAATTTTCTTCCAACGAGGAGGTAATACAAGCTGTGGAGGTCTGGTTTGCAGATAAAGCAGAAACATTTTTTTTTGAAAGGTCTAGGGACGTTGCAGGTTCGCTGTAATAAATGTATCCAATTAAGAGGAGAATATGTTGAGTAATAAAATATTTTGACATTGAAATTTTGTTTGATTCTATAGTAGTGTAACAAATGCTGTCTTTATAATTAAATAGAGCATTATCACAACTGATTCGACCGAGCGGAGTCGTTAAAAACATAATAATAATTTGGAATGTTGGGCTCTAATTTTCTAGCAACTAGGAATCATACCTCACAGCATTTAAGATTTCTAACTCACCTTACTTTTTCATCAGATGATCCCGACTTTCTATACTAGATGCTGGATTGAGAACTCGTTGCGGAACTCACTTTAGCACTCAAATTTACTTACTCTGTTCAACTCTAAGTAAAATATTTTTCTCTCAAATCAAAAGGATTTTTGTAAACTGGATAACTTTTGAGAATAAAAACCATAATTCAAAACACTTATATCTATTAAACAAAACAATAAAGAATAACAACCAAAGGTGTTAGGGACATTTCTCAAATTATTTGATTAGGCAACTTCTGATTTTAACTAATAATCTAACGTGAATGAGGCCAGACCATTTACTAATAATTTAACAAGATAAAATGCAAAAGACTCGAAATAATTCAAATACAACAAATACTAAGAGTTGATTAAAAGAATCAACTTTTTAGAGACAGGTAGAGAAAATCAACTTTATATATATTCAAATAATGAAAATTAATTAAATTACCCTGATTGCATTTTCTGTTGAACAGAGTTGAATTATGAAAATTACAATAATTTAAGAAAACTAATGAAATAACTACGCGACATGTTGACTTTAACGAGTGAAACGAAAGACTAACTTATTTTTCGACCCTAATTTCAAAGTTGGCATGGTCCGCCCCACTTGAGAACTATGGGTGGTCCCTGAAAATATAACAACTGGCCTCTCACAAGAAAATAAACATATGCGAACTATTTGACTTTTTGTTTCTCTATTATTCTGAAATGCCCCATTTTGGGATAAATACACACACGGAAACACTTAAAAATAATCAATAACATCGTCTATTTTAAGAGGACCCTTGGTAACCATGTATTTCTGAGAATATTTACTAGAATAACATGAGTTTTCGAGGGTTTGAGAAAACATTTCAGATATTTGAATTCGGGTTTGGGTCTGATTTAAATTATTATTTCCGGTCATAAAATTCGTTTGGTTACAGTAGGCTCAGAATTTTTCAACATATCCTCGTATATGATTGAACTGAGAACTTCGCGTTGTTACCTAGCAACTTTCTAGCACGACGTGTTTAAATCTTGAAGATTTCACACTATTTTTAGTGCATTTGACAAGGATTACGATGCAGGTTTAATAAAAACTATATCGTATCTTCGGAGTGGAGTGAGGGTATTGAATTCACAGTTGTAACATATATGGGAAACTGATATAATTAATAACTTATTTAGTTTATAGAAATTTTATGTTAATATAGACGAAGATTTAATTTGTTTATTTCGATTAAAAATATACAGAAAACAATTTCATCAATAATAATGAAAGATCTATAGATTATCGTGTGGTACCTACTTGATCTAAGTTCCAGAGAAGTAAAACCTTCACAAACGATCTTGAAACAAAGGAATAGGTTCACTTTTCAAATAAAACGTTCACAAATCCACCGATACTGATCTATAATTTTTCTCGAGTGTATCGGTCGCGAAGGACGCCTACATACTACGTTGAAGCCAGTGTGAATTGGGTTGCCTGGATGCCAACCCAGCTGAGGAATGCTTGCTTGAGTTAAAAGACTACCCGTGGTGGAAAAGTGAACGCGCAACAAAAAATCAAAAACAACAGGTTGTGCCATTAGGTACACTGATGCAAGTGTTTATGAGGAAGAAAATATGTTTCCCTTAGCAATGTAACATTCAGTCAGGCCCTCTCCCCGAATCTTGGAATCGATGCAGAAAAAATAATATTATCAGCATCTACAAATCACCTAACCACAGAAAGACTTGTATTTGATCATAATTTTGATATTTAATACCAATAACTCGAACTGATATCTATCAATTGAAAAAATTATGAAATCAAAAATTATCTGAAATCATTCTGGTTTCTCTTCAGGGCGAATAAATCTTTCGCCTTTTACTAAAGACTAACTAATCAATCAAATCCAAATAACTCACCGCTTTTGAATATGCTTTTCTGTCCTTTCATGGTCCCCAAGAGAAAGAAAATCCTGTAATGTTCAGAGTAATGAACATAGTGAGAAAGATGGGAAAGGTGTTGGGAATATGCTTCTAAATGAAATAGGTCTCTGGATCCAAAGCTGTGTTCCAAACTTCAGTCGTTTATTGATAAAACGAGCCGTAGGAAAGACAAGTCTCCAAAGTCACGACAAATGGTATGAAAACTGAAACCGACTGGTCAATCTAGATGAAGGTGCCAACGATAGAATGACTGATGACACCTCAGAATAGCATTGGCCATGAAATAATTATTTGAGCATCACAAGCGCTAAAGGTTGTTTACTGGTCGAAAGCAATTGGTGGCTGACGGTATACCATTATTTAGATTTTTACACGATCCATGCCATAACCAAATTAACTGATTTTATTTTAAGTTGATTTCACTTCAAAGTTACAATTCTGCTTTAATATCAAAGTGACAATTCTGCTTAAATGTCAAAGTGACAATTCGTCTTTTCTGTCAAAGTGGCAAGTCTGCTTCTAGTCGAAGTGACAATTCTGCTGTAATGTCATAGTGACTATTTTCCTACACCTTAAGGTAAAAAAACAACGCAGTTTTCAATAACACGCGCATTGCCCAAGCGCTGACTGTTCTGTCTAATTGGAAAGGCTGGCGGGAGGATGGCATATGTGATTTGAAATTTTTTTTCTCTACTGGAAAACCAACCACAATATCACCAAGAGAGCTGCGTGCACATTGGTTAAAATAACTAGTTTATTAGCCACCCTAACCTGACCTGACTTACCTTACAGATGGACAGTTCAAAATAGTATAAGAATAATAAGGATAGTTTACTGATTGACGACAATGTTTGGTGACAGAGCTGAGCGAAGTCACCAATAATGGAGGAGGTAACAGTGCAATAGGTCTGCAGGTGCTAGGTAGAGTCTTGACTTTTTTAAGGATTGTACTTGAGGGTCTACATTTATAACCCACACATCTGGTTTTTTAAATCCTCCCAACCACCCTTTCGCCTGTTAACTCTTTAGCCACCATACCACCGTCCCATATGATCTGATAACTGTGACATAGGGATATGTATGTTGTAATTTTTGGTTGTAACCCCCAGTTTTTTCCGCACAGATTGTAGGCCAGCGTGCTTTTATCAATTACCTTTTATACCTAATCAAAGATGACTCCGAGGATGACTCTCTAAGTTATTTTGCATCTTGGGCAACAGGAATTTCTATGTCTTAGGGCACTGGTGACTGACCGTAGCCCTTTCAGTACTTTTTTGTTCGACTTTATCTATTGTGGTTTCATCACGATTCACTGTCAGTTCTTGCTCTTTGCATCGCCTGTCAGAGCTGTTTGTGGAAGATCCGCACAGTTCTTGCGAATTTGTATTTTGCAATAATCGTAAGGCCATCGACATATCATTAGCAATAAAAGCCTTTCAAGTATTTTACAGTTAGTCATAAAGGCGCGAATATAGAACCAAATCTGTTGTGAACACCTCTGAGCAAATTGATCTGATAAAGATTTTCGAGGTTCAATACCACGGCATTTTCACAAATTTATTCAATTACTCACCTATGATGATGGTGCCGTTGTCATAGTGATAAAAAACAGCGGATTTGCGACTGCAAAACAATTCCTGAGACTACTGCCGGAAAAAAGCTTTGATGTAACGGGACACGGAGATGTTATAGGCAACAAGGAAGCAGTCTGCCTTGCCAAAGATGGAGCAAGCAGAGAACTTGCCATCCCAGAACCCTTCTGTGGACTATCCAAAGTCAACTTGAAAGAAGAAATTCGATGATGGGTAATCGATGAAATGGAATATCACTGGAATGAAGTGTCAGGACAAAGACAAGCAAAAAGACTAATGAGTCTATCGACAAGAATGTCTTGAAATTTGTAACGAATTTCCTCAGTGGACACAGCCCTCTGAAGTGTCTCCTCGATAAAATGGGCAAATCAAAGAGTTGCCGCTATGTCGAGAACTTCGCTGATGGAACTGCAGAAAAAACATAAGAAAACTAAGCAATTTCAGATATATATTATTCGATAAATCCTTTGTTTTTTTTTAAATTACTCTCTGTAGTATTCGTCATTACAGACTGTGTATGGTTAAGTGCTCGATTCTATGTAAGCTTATTTCGAAGAAGTACCGCTTCCACTACTACTAGAATTTCATAGAATATCAGTAATTCCGAATGCATCCAAAACTTCCCTACATGTATAAAACGTTCTGGTTTACTTGACAAACTAGTGGGAAATCAAACTCTCAAATATATTCAAATGATTCACCAGAAATTATCATTATGATTGTATATAAGTAATCACAAAACATCAACTTCAGGTTGCGTCACCGCTTTGGAATTATCACAAGGATGATATGAAATGGAATGGAGTAGAATAGAAACGACTTCAATTCTTAGAACAAAGTATTAAATTATGCTTGACAATAAATATGCCTCAGGGAAAGTTAATAGGTAAAATAGTTAAAAGTATTAAAATATCGAACAGATTTTACAAAATTGCTACTAAACCGAGCGCCATAGCAAATAATAATATATTGCAGCCCTGTACCTGCACAGACTCTGTAATAAGCCATTAGATATACTCATGTGAGTGTTGATGTGGGAAAGTATTTTTTCTCTTAACGTATAAACAGTGTGCAAAAATTTACTTCACGAACAGTAAATGTTTTCAAGCACAATTAATTTTTACGCACTTGTGCTAAAAACTATCACATTATGCAGTGTGCACAGTGCATAAAATCTCGAAGTAACACTTTATCCATGAAGTTTATTATTGAATTCGTGAAAAAATATCAAAAAAGAAAGGACCCCGCAATTTTTATAGGTAAAATGGTTCTTGGTGAAATTGCCTGAATTTTTAGTATATTGTAGTATTTGATGTACTTATTGAACATGCAGAATCGCAAAGTTCGTTGATGGATAGATATTGAAATACAGAGCGTTCAAGTTAAAAATCAGTAATTTTTATTTAATTATTTTCTCAGGATTTGAAAGTGTCAACTGCATTTTTTTTTCGTCCTTATCATCAACGTACCTTCATACTACTAAATATCATTCAGATGGTGTAGATTATATCATTATGTACAGAGTGAATAATAAAAACATTTTAGTAATGTCTGAAAATTCGAAGTAATAATGAAATATTGATAAAATAATTTTGGCATGCAATATACTATTCTTGTTCCATCATTAATGACAATTCATACATTTCCTACAGGGTGATTTGACAAATTGGTGAAATATATGGCCGGTTCTTTCGTATATATCCTGTATATTGAAGTGAATTATCATCCTCCGACAATAGCTGATACCGTATAAAAATGATTTCGTTGGGATATATATAGGGTGATCATGAAAATTTTCGATTATAAAAATTACAAAATATCAACGTTTCAGAAATCACCCTGCAATTGACGATTAACTCGGTGAAATTCCTTCATTATTATTTCATATATTCATCATTTTCTCCTCAACACTGTCCCAAAAATTCAGTTTCCTGCTATGACTAGTTTCATAGTTATTAATTGATAAACTTATTATCATTTGCATGACGAGTTGAAGGAATTTGTTCACGCGTACATTCTACTAGTGGCCAAGATTTTTCACAAATAGTGAAACGTGAGAAACAAACTATCTGGGAAAAGTGAAAATGATTGATAGAACGCTTTTATTTCTAACAGGATAATTTGAATCTGGGCAGCGACGGTTTTTTTTCCAATGCGTGTTCCACTCGGATAGAAGTTTCCATGATTTTTATATTTGCTGGCTCTTAATAGAAACATAAAGACATCAATAAAGGTAGTTCAATACGTTAAAGTAATAATAATTATCACTGATGGAACTGATTGATTTTTCTTTTTCATTCACTCTCCGTCTACGACAGAATCAAAATGTATCTTGCTGTATGAGGACCGTAGCGCTGCTACGGGGAAGGTGGATTCGGTTAAGGCTGTTCCTTGTCACCTTCAGTGATAAGTGATTTCCCGTACCGGGGCCTCATACACGATTGGGCTAGTCAAACTATCCAAGCATTAGGAATTTCATCTGGCTAATGCCTGAGTTGTAAGTTGTAACTGATGTGTCGTATATTCAGTCAGTTCCTAAATGGTAGATGGAATTGGATGGACCGTCATTGGTCATCACCCTGCATATAATGTTACATTTATTTTGATCTCCACTTCCTCACGTTTCACTATTTGTGAAAAATCTTGGCCACTAGTAGTATTTACGCGTTAACAAGTTATTTCAGCTCGTCATGCAAATGGTAGTAAGTTTCTCAATTAATAACTATGAAACCAGTCATGGTAGGAAACTGAATTTTTGGGACAGTGTTGAGGAGAGAATGATGAATATACTAAATAATAATAAAGGAATTTCACCAAGTTATTCGTGAAATACTGGGTGATTTCTGAAACGTTGATATTTTGTAATTTTTATCAGCAAAAATTTTCATGATCCCAACAAAATCATGTTTATACGGTATCAGCTATCTTCGGAGGATGGTAATTCACTTGAATATACAGGATATGTACAAAAGAACCGGCCATATATTCACCAATTTTTCAAATCATCCTGTAGGAAATGGAAGAATTATGATCAATGATGTAATAAGAATAGTATATTGCATGCCAAAATAATTTCATCAATATTTCATTATTACATCGAATTTTCAGACATTACTAAAATGTTTTTATTTTTCATTCTGTACATAATGATATAATCTGCATAATCTGAATGATATTTGGTAATATGAAGGTACTTTGATGATGAGAACGAAAAAATATGCAGTTGGCACTTTGAAATCCCAAGAAAATATTATATAAAAATTACTGATTTTTAACTGGAACGCCCTGTATTTCAAAATCTATCCATCAACGAACTTTGCGATTCTGCACGTTCAATCAGCACATCGAATACCACAATATACTGAAAATTCAGACAATTTCACCGAGAACCATTTTACCTATAAAAAATGCGGGGTCCTTTTAATTTATTTATCAACATTTATTATGTTCAGTTACACTTGTTTTCTTGTTGTTGAATAAATGTTTAACAGTAGTTGATTAGTAATAAACATTCCATTGTTACTTTATCGGTGTTAACGAAGTAATTTTAATGCAAGGAACGAACCATCATTTAGTATGCTAACGTTGTATGAAATTTACAGTTCAATTCAAATATTTTACCGCAAAATGTTTTGAGGGATTCATTTCAATAACTCAGTTAACAGATAACAAAACGAAACTTTTGTACAGTGTCCGTCAAATAGTTACGAAACACTTTTTATGAATAATAATTTATTTTGAAATTCGACTTTGGCAACTTTCGCTACCAGCCAAAAGTATTTTTCAAACCTAAAAAAAATTAAAAGAATCGTTGTTTCTATTCCGATTTTACAAACATGTCTTAAATTTCAACAGTCTGTTGCAATTTTAAGTTCCAGCCTTTCTTTTGATATCAACGAATTTTCTGATAAATTGTAAAAATTGTAACTTAAAAAAATAGTAATTTCTTCTTCCTGACAGAATCTGCATAGCATTTTCCTGCCAGACCGATTGTACTCATATGTTTGTTGATTCTACAATGCCCTGTGAGAAGTGTAGTATGAGTTATGAAAATATCTAAAAACCCTGGTAAGTCGAATCATATCTACAAAACTGTGAGATAAAACGGGAGACATTCACCAGCTTGATTAGGAGAAAACAAATGAAATCGTGATCAGTTTCCCAAATATTCCGCAATATTGTGTGTTCCGCCTCGGTCGGTTTTCTTGTAAGGGTAAATTTACAAGAACAGAAGTTGCCCACGAATGCTTGGCATCACACGTTAAAAGGTCAGGGCTGCGTCTTCCCTAGCTCACACAAGTCTCACGAAAACTTTCGAGGGTTGTGCGTAGGGGTGCAATCGGTTGATGGAAATAACACTTTTAACAACAACAATTTTTTTTAACAACAATGAAATGAATAAAACAACATAATTATTGGAATTTACTGAATCACTGTCACCAATCACTTTTATTTGTTACAATATCGACTTAATTATATTATTTTTTACTGAAATGCAATTAACTAGAATGATAACCAATCATTTCATTTAGAAGTATTGAAGTTAAGCTTCATGAAAATTAAACATTAGATCAATAGTGTAAATCTTGTGCTAATATAAGCGGAAATAGCGGGATTTCGTGTGTATGATATCTTCGTTTTCATTAAAAAGTTTTTCAATAATAGTTATAAACAATATACTATGTGGTATCACTATAATATTGCAGTACTCGCATTCGATACTGCATATAGATGAATTATTTTGTTCGTCTCTCTGGATTGCCCACAAATGATACAAAAACGGAACATAATAAAATTATTATTGTACAAACTACACAGAAAACGATTCGATATTCACAAACTTCATTTAATCAGTCATGTTTCGCTAGCACAGTATAGCTTTTTCTCTATCTGATTAAATAAAGTTTGTGAAAATCGAATCGTTTTTTCTGTGTATTTTATACAATTACTGTGGATCTTCAGCAAGGTACGGCCAAGTCATTCAGACAAATTAAATTATCATCGAATGAATGATGAATGTCTAAGATAATACAACAAAATTAAGAGACACATTAATAATTGTCAACAATACAAGAAAATTGCACCACGAAATTTAGATTCCACGAATGCTTGGCATCACACGTTAAAAGGTCAGGGCTGCGTCTTCCCTAGCTCACACAAGTCTCACGAAGACTTTCGAGGGTTGTGCGTAGGGGTGCAATCGGTTGATGGAAATAACACTTTTAACAACAACAATTTTTTTAACAACAATGAAATGAATAAAACAACATAATTATTGGAATTTACTGAATCACTGTCACCAATCACTTTTATTTGTTACAATATCGACTTAATTATATTATTATTTACTGAAATGCAATTAACTAGAATGATAACCAATCATTTCATTTATAAGTATTGAAGTTAAGCTTCATGAAATTTAAACATTAGATGCTATCAATAGTGTAAATCTTGTGCTAATATAAGCGGAAATAGCGGGATTTCGTGTGTATGATATCTTCGTTTTCATTAAAAAGTTTTTCAATAATAGTTATAAACAATATACTATGTGGTATCACTATAATATTGCAGTACTCGCATTCGATGCTGCATATAGATGAATTATTTTGTTCGTCTCTCTGGATTGCCCACAAATGATACAAAAACGGAACATAATAAAATTATTATTCTACAAACTACACAGAAAACGATTCGATATTCACAAACTTCATTTAATCAGTCATGTTTCGCTAGCACAGTATAGCTTTTTCTCTATCTGATTAAATAAAGTTTGTGAAAATCGAATCGTTTTTTCTGTGTATTTTATACAATTACTGTGGATCTTCAGCAAGGTACGGCCAAGTCATTCAGACAAATTAAATTATCATCGAATGAATGATGAATGTCTAAGATAATACAACAAAATTAAGAGACACATTAATAATTGTCAACAATACAAGAAAATTGCACCACGAAATTTAGATTCCGTCACAACTATTCACTTTCAAATGGTATTTGAAGTTTATTGAATTTCCATAAAATTCAATTGACATAAGGGCGCCATCTCTGGAACCGATTGTAGGAGCATTTCATTTCATTTGTTTTGTCTTCTGAAAAACCTAAACAAAATTTAATCACTCGACACACCAGGTTTTTAGGCATCTTAATCTTATGTTCGGTTAGCTATGAGAACTACTGTATATTCAACAATTATATATGAACATTCCGAACTTTGATTTATTACCAGTTGTTTTCAATGTCTGATTGTCTTTGTAAACATACGAGTATTATAAAGATTTTTTAAGTTGGTAAAATATTAATTTCAAAACTTTCACCCAAAACAAAATCAACACCAACGACATCAAAACTTTAAAACAAATAAAATATTTTATTGATAAATCACTCAGTTATTTATTTGAAGGCACACAGATGCAAAATATAGAATAATAATTCAAAAAATAACTTTTAAAATTATTTGAATGCAAAATTCACAATGTCTAATGTCAACAAAATAAAAACATTCGGTATATCACGAAAATATTTGCTATTTATTTAAACAATTAAATTATGACTCATGACATTTTTAATAAATTTTTGATGATTATGAAACAATATTAAAATGTTCGATTGCCAATTCAAAATTAAAGAGGAAAAAAAATTAGAATAGTTAATTTTAAGTCTTAATGTTGAAAATTGAATGTTACATGTCACAATTTGAATTTTTTGTGTTATAAATGTAGACATAGTTACTGGTCTGGGATTTATTTTTATTGTTTGAAGAAATATTTATTAACTAAAATTGGAACACAACTTGGCCATTCCTGTGGAACTTGCCCCTGAGAAAAAGAAAGTCTTTTCAAAATTAGAAACTTCGAAAACAAACATTAATATCACGTTAACATTTCATATCCCTTTCATAATAATGAATACGTTTTGTCATGGAAACAGCCTCACAATGGATTATATGGACTGTCGTCCACTATTTATAATTAATATTACTGCTGTATTTAATTTAAAACTAGTTTATGAATATCCGTATGTACACCCTCATGGAAACATTTTTTCATACCTGCCTCATGACACCGGTATGGCATATGGAGATTAAAAATGTCCGATGCAAAAATATATCAAAGCGTCTGAAGTAATTATCAATTTTATATCAACAAACCGTGACATCTCATTAATAACTTGCAAATTTTTTCGTTGTCCTTGTATTTCTTAGCAATACGCCCGCTCACATTCGATTTCATTAAATAGGCTAATGAATGGAATAACTAATCGGAATAGCCGTTAAGATCTATTAATTCATAAGCGATATTGGTATTCGAAGGATTCGAGTTATATTCATTTAACTACGTGACTGGTCACAATCCAACGAAAGAAACTTGTTGTCAACACTTGAGTATGAGTGAGCAATGTCAACTACTGGTGTTCGAGTGTTTCCAATTGATTTGAATTGGAATCTACTACCTCCTTATGTTGATTGGCAATATAATTAACTTTATTATTCATTCCGAGATGTCACAGAATTTAGGATCAAAATCCACTGGAAATTTTATAAAATAGCAATTAACTCCATAACCCCTTTTTCTAATCCTATTCATCGGTTAAAAAGGCGTCAAATTGTCCATAATCATCATATTAGCTCAGGCGTTCCTCAAGGTTCAAACTTGGAGCCTCTATCATTTTCTTTTCTCATCAATGACAAAAGTAAGTCGTTACATTAACACACACTTCATTCATGTCAATATTTTGATTTCTTCAGAAATATAGAAGTAAACCCCACTGTTAAAGCTGGTTCATAGACCAAACTTTTACCAAACTTTTACTTTTACTTCAAGCAAGTTGACTCAGTGGATTTTAATAATAGCATTCATACAACATAATTTTACCTTTACTTTCAATTTTACCCTAACAAAAATTCGTAGACTTCGACTTTTGCATTGAAGGATCGTTAAAATAAAATGATTTTCAATGCTCCAACATAGCCCTATTCATCTGTTCCTTTTTGTTATTCGTCAAGGGCTGTATTTTGTCATTGAAAATTTCTTTTTCAATCGTATAATAATGGCTTTTCAGTTGAAGGAATAAACATTATCAAAATGAAATAATGAAAAAAAGGGAAATGTGTGAAATCAAAACACCTCAAATTTATCAGTAAATCGTTATTGATTAGTAAACAAAAACCAACTGAGTACGAATGACAACTAGAAAATCGAACACTCTCATTCAAGTAGTATGATTCAAAATTCAAGAATTAGATATTACATTCCACCCTGAGTTATCATTTTTAAAACAACACTTATCAGTAATCACACCATTTTGAAAGCAATCAGATCACAGAATTTTCTTTATTTGAAACCATCAAGAATTCACACCTTCATGTGAGGAATAAGCTTGAATATTCTAGCCAGACTTGGGCACCAGTCAGACTGAAAACATTGAAAATGCCAATAATTTTTATAACTTGTGAAAACATGAAGTTTTAGCTACGATGTGGGATTATGATCTGCACTCTCTCTAAAACCTTTCATAGTCTGGAAGAATTTTTTGATGATAATTTTTAATATCTCCACATTGTTATTAAATTTTGATGTTGTTTTATAGCCATGTTTTATGTCTGTTGTATTTTATCTATTGTGATGCACTTTGAGATTGGCAGCATTTTTATTGTACGTGCATGTATGTTCATTTTTGTAAAGAATTATACTTATTTTCATTTATTACCTGTTATTTTTATATATTTTGCCACGGAAATATTTTTCCTCTAGATGAATATTTCCGTCATATCATAAAATTTCTCATAAGAGGAATTCAATAATGTATGTATTGTGATGACTCAATTTCACTTAAAACCTATGTTATTTTTTATATTTTTCCTCTAGATGAATACTTCCCTCATATATACAATTTCTCATAAGAAGAATTCGTTTATCGAAAAATTACAGATTGCACTGCGGAGCGATAATTGCACTACGAAAACATCCCGTCGACATGATACCTCAAACAATACTGAAAATGCCAAATAAACTTGAAAAAGTGTAAAAATTTCGCGTGTCTAGCACAATTTTATTTATAGTTTTTGTCAGTACTCTGATATTTCTCAGAAAAAAAAATCAATATTTCTTTATTCGTGAAATATTGTAATGAATTATACTAGTGCATGAAAATGAACAGATAATTTTACATTAAACTGTGTTATCTCATAAAAATTGCACACTGTTATTTTCATATCTTGTAAAAGAGCCCTCCTCTTTCTGGCTCACTCTTTTGCCAAAATATAAAAATAAACTCGTGCAATATTTAGATAATACGCTTTTTTTCAAAATTATCGGTAATTTTAATGCACTTGTGCAATTATAACCGATATCAATTCAAACATGTAATACACAGCACTGTTCCTAATTACTAACAATCTCTCTTTACTTACCTTTACTCTATCTTTACTGATTTTTTCTTTGGAACTTAATATATTGTTCGTACTTTTTTTGTACTTATAACTGGTAATGAAAAATGGTTTAAGTAATCCAGTCTTCCGCTTCAACCCATTCAACAGAAAACAACTACTTCCCCCCTACGACCGTTGAATTATATCTGTTGTATTATTTGGCCAAGTTTTCTATAAGACCTGCTTTGCTCTCAATATCGAAGTCATGATCATATGAGGGGCCTAGTTCCAAAGTGTACAATCTCCATTGAAAAATTCCACAAAGTAAAATCTCCATAACATTTTATAAATACGTTTGGAAAAAAAACTTTTTATTTTTCTAGAACTTCATGAATATAATATTCAAATTCCAAGAAGAATGCACCACCTCCAATTGCGAGGTTTTTCCTGATTTCTGGAAATTTGTTTAAACTGGAAATTGCACATTTTGAAACTAGGTCCCTCATATTTCGATTGTAATGGGGGTGTCATGGTCATTGCCGATGGTCATCGGATGCCAGCTCACCCAACTGAACCAAAAAATATTTTGGCTTAAGCTAGGAATTCCTGAGATAAACACTGAAATATCCATCCACCGCCATCTCTAGGTTCGTCACTATGTGAGTTAACACAATAGGTATTGGTCAATAGACGTTAATGGAATTCAACTACTTTCCGAGTTTTAAAATATTGCCCAACATGGAATAAGATCACGGAAAAAAGAGTTCATAGAAAAAGTCACCAAACAGATATTCCTAAATGCAAATGACATTTTTTGCAATTATAATCCAGAAACGTCTTATAAGTAGTCACAATCCATGGAGACTACTTTTCGAACAGTATAACTATGGCTTTGAAATTACTTACTTTCAAATGATTTTATATTCTGCAGAGGACTTACGCTGTCTAAAAATGTTTGTCTAATTCAAATATAAACAAAATTATGTGAACATGTGTAGAATTCAAATGATTTTTGAGAAGCCAACAGCCATATAAAAGGATGGCACCATGATTCATTGAATTTCTTTATATTCTTAGTGCATAGTCTCACTGTAATAGAATCAGATATGGTATGATTTTTTTATGAACAGGTAATTGGTCGTCTTGTCCATCTCTCATAGAACTGGTTGTTTTTTTTTGTCGGTTATGTATATCCACTTCATTCTGATATTTAGTGAAAAAAGACTATCATCAAAGATTCAAACTTGTTTCCTAATATAGTACTCTGAGCTCCAGGATCTACTTTTGTCCTTCTACACGCAGAGAAAAGGATGGTAGGAAATACTAGAATTTTTGTTTTAAACGAAAGAAGGGATTCCAGTATGATAGTGATGGAAGAGTTGAACAAAAAGCTATTCTAAGGATTGAACTTTGACACTCATCGAAAAGTCTTGTCTTCTGAATGAATCATGCAAACCCCTTTTTGTAACTTTTGTTATATTCAAGAAAAATCAATACTGTGCCTAGAGGTAACATAGACTTTCAGTATTCATTGAGAATTTGACAAATCTCAATCTTACCAAAAAGTTTGTATGAAAATTTCACACCTCGCTTTTTTACCCAATCAAAAAATTGGTTTTTGTTCAGTTGCCATAACAACCTAAAAAATTCCTGAAATTCCAGGGTCCCCAGGGCGAAGTTAGTAAGTGGAAATTTTTCTGTCAAATATTTGACATGTGCGATAGTTGACATTTTGCTTTTATGTACGAATGGAATTTTATATTCCATATGAAAGGATATATTTCATAATTATGTTTTTACTAGATATTTGTGTCTGAAAATATTTTGAGGACTCTTGCATTTCAACAATGAATAGGCCCATCGATAAAAAATTTATGTCAATCAAATGTCTACCTATACTTGACTACATAAATTCAATATTTGAAACGATTTTATTCAACTCATCTTTTCGTGAAAACTTGGTTAAAATTTACAAACGCTTTCTTTGTACTACGCTGATTGATTTCTCATTTTTGTTGAAGTATTTTAATTATGGGTGACTTCTATCTTCGCAATATGCATATTGTATATTTTTGTTGTTCTTCCATTATTTCTTATCTAATTATAAAGTATTCTCCGTAATATTATTCTTCTGAAGCCTTGATAAAAACTTTACAGCAATATGAACCAGAAAATTGAGCCTAACTGGTTGGTGGTTAAGCTGTCAATGGGTGCGTTTAACAACATGCAGCGGCTGCAACCGCTTTTACGCTTCACGTGCTAGACGGTTGACAAGTCTTCCAGTAAATAAAACGCTTTATTTCTCCTCGATTTATTTGAAGCGGTTCAGTGGTCTGCAATTTGGACCGCCTAGTAGACTTGTAAAGCGTTTTTGTGCTTTATCCAGCAAAGCCAACACACATCCACAATAGACACAACTATAGACCTATCTTTCTCATTCCTATATTAGCGAAAATTATTGAGAAGTTGGTGAAGATTAGATTATCTGCATTCTTAGTTAAAAATAAGATCATCACAAATGCCCAGTTCGGCTTTCAAGCTGGAAAATGATGCAATTTTTTTACGACGTATATACTGAGATAAATCGAGGTGAAGTTACAGATGCGGTATTCTGTGATTTATCTAAGGCGTTCGACTGTGTGAACCACAGAATACTGTTACGAAAGCTTTACCACTATGGCATCAGGGGTGTCTCTCAGGAATGGCTTGAATCATATATTCAGGTCGAAGCCAAGTTGTTAAAACGACAACATACTCCGATGAGTTGTCTGTAGAATGTGGTGTGCCTCAGGGGTCACTACTCGGACCAACTCTCTTCCTACTCTTCATAAATGACTTGGCCAGAACAAACATTTCAGGAATGGTAACACTGTTTGCGGATGATACGAGTATATTCTGGAATAATAAAAATTCCGAAACACTTCTTGAAAGTATCAAAGATAATATGTATGAGGTGAAAAGATGGTGCGACTCAAATCAGTTAGCTATTAATATGGCAAACACTATAATATCATGTCATTCAAAGGTGAATGAGATGATGTTATAAGAAATACTGAACATACAAGATTTCTAGGAATTCATATAGATTGCAGATTAAAATTCGAGGAACATGTTTCAATTTTGAACAAAAAATTGTCTTCTGGGTGTTATGCGGTAAGAGTAACATCGAATGAACTTGGTCTTTCTTCCTCCAAGGTTGTGTACCATTCTTTAGTATAATCCCACTTGAGATATGGAATCCCATTCTGGGTGGGTGTGTAATATGAATCTCATAGACTCTGTTTTTGTACTCCAAAAACTTGCAGTAAAGTACCTATATGTGAAAAGCAAAAATTCGTGATTTCTGTAAGCCTCTTTTTATTAAACACAAAATATTAACAGTATTTGCAATTTTTGTTTTGGAAACGGTATGTCTGATTAAAAAACATCTTCACAAATTTGACACTTCATACCCACATCATGCCACCCGTCAAGCTGGCAACATTAAACTCCCGATTCCATCACTGACACTGATTAAAGATTCAGTGATTTATGGAGGAGGTAAGATGTTCAATCACTTACCAAAACATATTAAAGAAATTCGATCCATAGAAAGTTTCATAAAGGGAATAAAAGCACTCTTGTTGGAAAACCCTATTATAGTATACAAGAATTTTATGATGATGTATTTTAACTCAAACTAGTTTTAATATGTTGTAAGGTGTTTCTCAGGTGCTAGTTTTTTATATTGATTTATAAGACATTTTAATACTATATCAGTGACGTTTTTTCCATTTTATCTATTTTTGTATGTATTCTACTTTAGTTTAAGGTTAGTTTTTAGGTCCTCACTTTGTCAACAAGATCTTGTATCTTTGGACAATAAAGCATATTCTCTCTCTCTCTAATGCGTATCTGTCATTGTGTCAACAAAAGCCATTCATGGCCCACTGATGTAATAACTTGTTTTGTCTTGAATAATCTGCGAGTCAGATGAAATTTTTTTACCGAATCCCCCGCGTGCTTGAATTATTGCCGGAAATTTATATATTTTTTTGAGAAATTTAATTTTCAAAAAGTCATGTACTCGAAAAATTTCCAGCAATAATTCAAGCACTTGGGAGATTATAAGTGAAAATTTTTATTATGCGAAATATTCAATACACATTGAGAAAATTGTTGGTTACATTTAATTAATTGAATTTATAATAATTTAATGTATTATAATATCGAAATTTATTATTTTTTCTTAATATATCTTGTCCCGTTTCCGGCACTTATGTTTTTCATATATTCAGAATTCACCCCAATCAATTTAATATACCACCAATTCCACTCCCTGATGGGGAGGTTGCTATTTTATCCTGCACGTGGAATCGCCACTGATCACAAATACAAGTTATTATTGAAACTGTGTAAAGAGTTATATTATAACATTCGTAATGTCAAATTTAATGTTGCAATTACAGATAATGTTACCTAATTTATAATATATGAAAGCTATTCTTGGTCATTGCAAAGACTGTATTGCATAAAATTCATAATTCCTCGAAGTGAGTTTACGATATTTCTGAGATGAAAAGGATTACAAGTTGAATTCTGTAATGTTGAGGGATCGTGAGAACTGAGAATCATAGAAAAGTAGCTGGGTATTCATTGGTGTTTCTGTTGAATTTCTTGAGTGAGATGCCTAATACTTTACTTTGCCTTCAATTGAAAGAACTAGCCTTGGTGAAAAGAAGTCTCTAAGTGACAAATTAGGAGTATGAAGACTGAATTTGTCAGGTCAGTCGCAATGAAACTGCCAGCTATTGATGATATTTCAGAAGAATCATCAACCATGGAAATATGTGTAAAACAGAGATATATATATTGCCAACCTTTCTGCGGTGTTCCAGAGAAATAAACGATTTTGTGAGCGAGGCATTATCGATGAGACAAATGCCTCTTTTTTGATAAATTCTAAGAGCTGACTGTATGTTTAGGACTTGGAAATCAACCATGGAAACATTATTCTACGACAGATCGGATCTGTGCTTCATAGGTAATGAGAAGCATGTGAAGTTTATCTAATAACGAAACAGAAAACCAAGCGGGTATATAAAAAGCCCATCTGATGACAAGGATCCCATTAAAGGGCATTGCCCGAGCATCAAAATGGGTACTGAAGGAAATCATACTTGAATGTGGTTCGTGAAGAATTTTATCAAGTTATTGAATCCCCATTTTAGAATTCTTGGCGAAGTTCATATGAAATCGTGCATATTCCTTTCCTTTTCATTTCTGGTGTCTCGGACTGATATGGGAGTTGGAAAAGGGCAGATCTAGAATTTTGGATATCAAAATGAGTTCACTACAGTCTCTATTCACACTTTGGATCACCAAAAATTTAGACTAAATCTACTTTCAGGTGCATTTGGTAAACTTACTTATTACTTTTTGAAATAGAAGACAATGTGATTGCCCGATAGGGGGCGCAAGTGGGGTCAAGTTACATATCGTTGAAATAAGAATTGAATTCTGTTTTCAACCATCTACATGTTTTCGATTTTCCTTAATACGCATTTTCATAATTTCGATATTTTTTCCTTCGAAATTGATTTGCCGCCATTGTCATTATGTCGAGTGATTGCAATCTGTCTTATCTCAAAAAGTACTATCGGTATGGAGTTCTACTATTCTGAATGACGTTTATATGAATTATTTTAATGTCTTTTCCAAAAATCACTTGAGGTATATATTGTATACAGGGTGTTAATTAAGTACGTTGACAAACTTCGACAGGTGATTCTTTGAAAGTTTTCAGGACGAAAAGTTTATATAACATATGTCCCAAACGGCTTGGTTTTCGAGATACAGGGTGATAAAAATACATTTTTTTCAAGATTTTTTAGAGTTTACTTCGACATTTTCGACAATAATCAGTTCAAATTAGGCAAGTACAATCCATTCGATAGTACGCTTAGTCAAGCTTTGTTCAACCCTTCAGAATTTTTTTCCGCCGCCACTGACATATTATTAGAAAGGAATAATCAATGTTGTTTCATTTAACATCTTTATGTTTTCTTGAATTTTTTCATTTACTTGTACGGTTCAGGAGCTATAATGAAAATATTAATTTAAACATTTTCCAGTGTCGCATAACAGTAGAAAATTTGAAAATTAAACATTCTCAATTATTGTAAATTGATGGAAATATTTTTTCAGAATTTGAAAAATTTACGATGAATAAAAATTATAAAATAAAAAGTATGAATCTTGAAAAAAATGTATTTCTATCACCCTGTATCTCGAAAACCAAGCCGTTTGGGACATATTTTTATGTGAACTTTTCGTCCTGAAAACTTTCAAAGAATCACCTCCTAAAGTTTGTCAACTTACTTAATTAACACCCTGTATATTTGGGTCGAAATGTCCGTTTTACTACGGAACTTTAGTATCTGCGAAGTCGTCTTCTCAAATCCTAATTTTCTATTTTTCTAATTTGATAATACTCGTGACTAACAGACAAATTACCTCAAATTAATTCATATAAATAATTCAGTTTATTAATTATCATTTTGATCTATCATTTTATTTTTTTGTAGGCCACTCGTTTCCGTGAGAAACCTAAACAAAATCGATCGGAAAATAAAATGTGGAAAGATTACCATGTTTTGCTGATGGCGGTCTGATTCCCATCGAATTTCTCAGTAATTTCAAGCAGTTTCGAAATTCCGGAAACATTCATTTTCGCCAGAATTCCAACGAGTTTATCTTTAATAAGCACACAGATAACTACTTTCTGAAATTCTTTATTGACATAACAATTGAAACAAGCGACTGGCGAGTTTGAATCGAGGTTGTGTACAAGAATTATTAATTAAGCATCCGAATCAGAGTTCGATATACTTGGCAATTCATTTCTTCGACCAGCAGGATTTCAGGTCAGGTGTGGACTGGCTCTTTTTTCACTCGTCACATAACACATAACACTTCAATGAGGGTTTTATATAATGAGTTCCACGAGGTGGCAGCACTGTAGCATAAGGTCTAATCATCTGTCAAAATACATGAACATCTTCTAGTTTACGATAATTTTTTAATTTTATTATCTTTTAAATCATTAACAGAGGCATATTCTTTCATACCAGTGACTTTTGCACCTATGCGTTTGAGCTCAATCTTTAGTCCTTGTACGTAATCCATATTTATATTGTAAAACTGTGCAAATATGGTGAATTTTTGGTAAAAAGTTTAACTGGCATAAAATTCATTACAATTTGACAGTTGTTTAGACATCTGGGCCAGAAAAAAAATCGTAAACCCTAATTGGAGATTTTTTTTTTTTTTAATTGTCCAATTGGGCGAAAATTATGATTAATTATTTGGTAAACTACTCAGTCATCTCAGGGACTATCCTCCGTTCACAAGCTGTGGAAATATACAGGGTAAACTACGACCAATAACGGGAAATTATACAGTGTGCTCTCCCCACCAAAACAAGTGGAAAACTAAGTGAAATTTGAAAATTCTGTCAAAAAAATAACCTTTTGTATGTGTCTGACACCGCCTCTGGATGTAAATACGTGGACAGCGAGAATCAGCGCTCTACCATCTCATCAGACGTGGGATTGAAACTGGTGGTTTTAAATGAAGTTTTAGCAATAGGAAATTGCAAAAATAAATGATTTTTGAAGGCAAAACACCGAGGGGGAAACATCTCCTTTAAATCTCGTACAACTAAAAATTATGAGTCATTTGAGTCAATTTTCAGTCATTAAATCTTCGCTTCAGTCAACGGTTTGAGTCTTTCAGACATCGGCTTGAGTCTTTCAGTCATCGGTTTGAGCCTTTCAGTCTTTTCAATATTTTAAGTCTCGTACAAATTTTGGCGCAAAATACTGAAAAATATGAAAGTTGAAATAAACAATATTAGTGTCGATTGAGCTTTTTATGTACGCGAACAAAATGTTCTTTTAATCGCAAATTATTAGGCATTACGTATCAATGCCTTTTGAACGATCGATTACCAAAAATATGTCGAAATAATATTGTGAACTGAAAATGACAGACCGCATACACAGTTGTAATGTGACTATTGTGTCCGGAACGACGATCAGTCATAGACATTGAATATCAAGAGATCGTAGACAGAGGATGAAGGTATTTGAGTCATTAACACGTGATCGGGGGTTGACGAAAATTATATAAATCATCGCGAATTTCACTAACATTTTACAGGTGTCTTTTCACATGATCCACATGTTATTATATATCAGTTTCCGCAATATTGTTTGTCCAGCTTCAGATTTATAAAAATCATGAATTTTTGAAAAATTGTCTCTTTTTCGAGGTTTTTCCGGAGTTTCTTAGTGAAAAATGCTCCGATCGGGTCGTATAAAAAACCATTTTGTAGGTTTTTTAATTCTCTACAAAAGTTCTCTAATACTTTCTGAGATATTTGCAAAAATACAAAAAAAGTTTTTTCTTGTTTAAAAAATTCCACAAAATGATTTTGCTGGTGATAAAACCGGGGTTTTCATTTATGAACTATTTTATAAAAAGTGTATATATGGAACAATTATAAGATATCCAAAAGCTTGAAGTTTTTTTTTTTCGTCCTTTACTGTGAATGAAAGATTATTTCAATTTCTCTTTCAATATTATCGACCTGCTTATGTAATTTTGAAGCTAAGTATTGGAATGAGCGGTATTAGTGGAAATTCACTTGTTCATTTCATGAACTACATAAGAATGTGATTGAAATGAGTATGTATATTTTCAGTCGTTAAAAAATACTGTTATAGATAAAATAGTTGACTTAATATATTTAATGCTAGCCACAGAAAATAGTGAATTGGATGAAAATTCAGACTTTTAAAAATATTTTTTGCTATACTTCCAATTGTGTCGCTGGCGAGTATTCATGGCTTCTCCAATCTTACTTTACCATTTCGAAAGTTCTACCAACGAAAAGTTTATCACTTTCAGCTGATAGCAAAGAGCTATGATTGTCCAAGCGTAATTTCTTCGTCCGAAACACTGGCCATTGTGAATATTGTTAGAATCCCATTATAGTCCAGTTCATGAACAATTATAACCGTTTACCGTTTATAATCCAAGGTTAAATTGTCTCAAGAGACCTACTGGCGTTAGATACGGCCCTGTCCTCGACGGACACGTCCATGAATGGTGGTTATGAATGAAACGTGTTTACTCCAAGATAACTGGAGATGAACAGGAAATGAAACTGAGCGGAATCTCGCCGAACAGGTCCAGATATAAACTTCTCCGCGATGCTGGCGATACGTTTGGTCTCTATCGAGCGCTGTCAGTCCACCGGGATGCGCTTTGAATTTCTGTGGTCTCATTATTTCCAAAAGAAAAGGTCGACGATATGGTTTCGGGTCTTGAACAAATAGTCGAGAACGTGACGATGGCGCACTGGCAGAAATCAGCGGATTATTGCCGGTATTATAGTTATATAGACATAGTTAGGTGTTATAAGTGAGTTTAGTGGTTTGAATCTACACCTGAATACTTCAATATTCTACAACAAAGATCACATCCCGACATTGTAAAATTTATATGGAATTCATTATACAGGGTGTTTCAAATTCGATCCTCATCATTGGGAGTCGGAAACTATGAGAGATACCTACGAAGATGGGAATTGGGGCAAAGTTGCGCATTTGAGAAAGTTCTGAAATTCTGAGTATTTCCGGAGATATCCGAAAAAAACAGAAATTTTGGAAAATGGTTTTTATTTTTTCTGACTTTATTTTTCGAAGGATTCGAAAAGAAATTGCACTTCCATATTGCCACTCTTTTCCTGTTACATAATGGTGTTTTCAGATTTGCTATCCGACGCTTCGTCTTCTGGCCACCATCATCAACTTTATTTTTTCTCATGAGCGCTACATTGGATTCTTTCTGTTTTGAATAGAACCAGATTTTACCTTTTCAATTGGAGATGTTGAAAAACATCAATTCTTATCATAATAGGCTTTGACTTTGATGTTTCTAAATTTGACTTTCAATTTGTTATACTCAATGACATTTTGTTATTGCACAAGTCATTGAATTTTTGGCGAAAAATGGCTTTCACGAATGAAGAAAAAAGAGATATAATGCAAATTTATTACAAATACAATAGAAACAGTGTTAGGATATCGGAAATGTATTTAAACTTGTATCCCGAAAGACGACAACCACATTGAACTATGTTCAAGTTATTAGATCAAAATCTCACCGAGTTTGGTTCATTTGAAAAGCCAATGAAAAAATACGGAGACACAATCAACAACCAAAATTTGATATATTAGTTGTGTATGTGGTAAATTAGACATGATGTCCTTTTCAATGAAAATAGAACGTTAAACAAATAAACTGAAATGTAAAGACAAAAGTAAATCACAGCAAATGCTCAAAATGCTGGCCTTGTTCATGATAACACAACTGTGCCCTTCTTCGAATATTATTCACTGCACGATTAATTTTCCTCCTCCTCAATCTTCCGAACTCTCTAACAATGTTGTGTTGAAGGTCCTCAATATTTTGATATTCCCTCTGACCATAAACTCTATTTTTCAGTGTACCCCATAAGAATGTATCCATAACATTTAAGTCTGGAAACCTTGCTGACCAAACCTTTCAGTCAGGTAATTAGATACTCGTCTGGTAGTGTGCGGTGGAGCACCATTATGTTGAAACCAGATGTGATAGTTAGCCAAAGGTAGATCAACCAAATGGTCTTCAAAAATCGACATTAAAAACTGGTGATAGGTTTCTCCATTCAGAATTCTGTCAAATAAATGAGGACCCAAAATTCTATCTTTGTAAATTCCTGCCCACACGTTGATACTAAATCGCACTTGAGGAACTGCCTGGGGTTGTTTATGCTTAAAATGTGTTCTTTATTTCGGTTGAATATCCCACAATTCGTAAAAGTGCTTTCATCTGTCCAAATAACATTTTCCAGGAAAACAGGAAAATCAGGTCTTTCTATTAGACAATTACAAAATTCTAATCGCCTTTCGGGATCACCTGGATGCAATTTTTGAGATATGTGTATTTTGTAACATTTTAAACCGCTTTTTTCAGATGTCTCCAAGCACTTGTATGACAAATATTCAAATCGGAGGAAATTTGACGTGTAAATTTCCCCGGGTTCATGTTTATCTGCAAATTAATAATTTTTATTGAAAAGGACACAATGTCTAATTTACCTCATACACACCTCATTTATCAAATTCTCTTTAGTTTCCTGGTCCATTCTGTCTCCGTATTTTTTCCTCGGCTTTTCAATTGAACCAAACTCGGTGAGATTTTGATCCAATAACTTGAGCATAGTTCGATGTGATTGTCGTCTTTCGGGATACAAGTTTAAATACATTTCCGATGTCTTTTTTCTTCATTCGTGATAGCCATTTTTCGCTAAAAATGCAATGACTTGTTTAATAACAAAATGTACTGAGTCTAACAAATTGAAAGTCAAATTTAGAAACATCAAAGTCAAAGCCTATTATGATAAAAATTAATTTTTTTAATATCTCAAATTTTTCGAAAAAGGATGATACCTTATGATAGATACATCATTGAAAAGGTAAAATCTGGATCTATTCAAAACAGAAAGAATTCAATGTACCATCCGTGAGAAAAAATAAAGTTGATGATGTTGGCCGGAAGACGAAACGTCGGAAGGCAAATCTGAAAACACCCTTATGTAGCAGGGAAAAGGTGGCAATGTGGAAGTGCAATTTATTTTCGAATCCTTCTAAAAATAAAGCCAGAAAAGAATAAAACCGTTTTCCGAAATTTCTGTTTTTTCCGGATATCTCCGGAATTACTCGGAATTTTAGAACTTCCTCAACGGCATATTGTTATTCAGGTAAAAGCGCAACTTTGCCCCAATTTACCCATCTTCGTATCTCTCATAGTTTCCGAGGTCCCAATGGTGAGGATCGAATCTGAAACACTGTATAACTAAGGTGTAGATATAAAATTCTGTTAGGGAATGATAGGACTTACTCAACAATTCCTCATTTCTCATCTTAAGATGCATATATGCTTCGAGTCATAGATTTAGAAAAAGCATTGAATATTTACAGCCATTATATACAGTCCATTTTTGTTATGGGGTAGAGGAATGTTTGGACGGTAGCAATCCATTTTTCATTCCCGTTTTGTAAGTATGTTGAACCATTTGAGATTCAAAGCAATTTTTGTTTTTGAAAACGATGGAAACAACTTCATAGATACATACTGAGATCATTGTTAAAATTTACAGGCTGAAGTGTTCTCTGCAAGAGTCCATTGATCCAATTTTACTCAAAATACGGACAGCTCTTTTCTGTAGGGTAAAAATTCGATAGGCTTCTGTACAATTTCCCCAGTGCATTATACCATACTTCAGATTTGAGTGGAAACAACCAATAAAGACTTTTAACAATATTTTTGCTACACTGTTGAGAAGATATGAGGAGTGCATAACACATTTTTGCAGGTGTTGATGACAAGGCCTTTATGTGAGTGCTCCATTTCAAATTACTTTACAGAATGAGACCTAGAAGCTTGGTAGAATCAGAGCTTGTAATATCGGTGTTCTTTAAGAGTTTTTCGTTTAGAGTTTCCATCTGAGTCTTTACATTTTTCAAAAATACTAGTACAGTTTTATCATTGTTTAGGCTTAGACTATTTTCTTCACTCCATTCACAGATTTTTCAGTAAATAGTGAGCGCTTGATTTATGGCATTATCGATATTACGGTTTATACGGTTTATGATCAAATAATTTGTTTCATCAGCATAAGCTACAAGTTGGGTAGAGAACTGCCTCGTTTGTTCTAAGCGATCGTTAACGTATGTAAGAAACAATGTTGGTCCCAGGATGGACCCCTGGGGAACTCCCATATCATAATAACTATATTCTTATTAGGGTTCGGAGGATATACAGGGTGATTCAAAAGTACTTTGACAAACTTCAGGAGGTGATTCCTCACAATATTCTAATATAAATTGCCCAAATAAATATATGTCCGGAAACGCTTCGTTTCCAAGATACAGGGTGTTGAAGTTTTATTTTTATTTTGGTTTTTTTCAAATAACTCTTGAAATACTGAACTTAATTAAACGAAACTTGGTAATAAGAGGTTTTTGAGGTGTCGAATTCGAACCTGATGTTATTATTTCTCTTACTCGTAGGGGGCGCCACCTACACGTCTTTTTCTTTTTTGAAGATTCATAACTTTTTTGAGCGTACTTCTAGCACATTTTTCAGTAAAAAAATCGATTCCTCTATCATATCTACGTAAAAAAGCTACCCTATTACCAATATTTTGCATTTTTCACAAGAATGCTTTGGAAAAGAATTTGACGTTTAAGTAAGTAGTTTTGGTAATTACATATTTTGTGACAGTTAAACGTTTTGTTGAAGTTTCCGTAAGTAGAAGTAGAAAACACTAATTTTGAAAAAATGGATTATTTAAACAATAATGCTCATTTAGCCGATATGTATTTCGTTTATGGCCTTGCGGATGGCAATGCGCGCAAAGCAAGACGTATTTACCAGGAGCGATTTCCTAATCGAGTACTGCCTTCAGCTCCAACATTTGCTAGTCTCCACCGTCGTTTGGCAGAAACAGATAGCTTTAAGAGGGCAGTTGATATTATTGAAAGACCACGAGCAGTCCGAACCCCAGAATTGGAAGAAGCTGTTTTGAACGCTCTCGAAGAGAATCCAGAAACAAGTACAAGAATAATTGCTGAAGCTGTCAATTCTACTCAGTCCACAGTTTTATCCATACCATATTCAAAGGGTACAAACAAGCTCTTTTGCCACGAGACTTTCCCCAACGCATTACTATGTGTCAGTGGTTTTTGAGAAAATTGGCTGGAAATCCTCAATTTTTAAGATATGTACTCTTCACGGACGAGTCAAACTTCTTCCAAAATGCTATCACAAACTTTCATAACAACCATGTTTGGGATCTTGAAAATTTTCATGCAGTTAGTGAAAGGCATTATCAGTATCAATTTTCTGTAAATGTATGGGCGGCAATAATTGATAATTACTTGATAGGTCCTTTCTTTCTTCCGCTCCGACTGAATGGCGCAACTTACAGACACTTTTTAGAAAATGAATTGCCGGGACTACTTGAGAAGGTACCATTAGAAATTCGTATCCGCATGTGGTTTATGCATGATGGGGCTCCGGCCCATTTTAGCGTTGTAGCCAGGGAATTCCTTAACACAGTCTATCCAAATCGATGGATCGGTAGGGGTGTAGAAGAACCTAACCAGCCGTGGGCACCAAGGTCCCCAGATCTAAACCCGATAGATTTTTATTTTTGGGGACATTTGAAGTCACTAGTTTATAAAACTCCAGTAGCGAACGAGGAAGATCTTAGAAACCGAATAGTAGACGCATGTGAAACAATAAGGAACACACCAATAATTTTTGAGCGGGTACGAGATTCAATGACTAGACGACTGACTGTCTGTATCTTCGCTGAAGGTGAACACTTTCAACAATTTATTTGAATACAATTTAGTTTCGTTTATTTTAGATTATTCTACATATTCAAAATTTCCTGAAATAAAATGTTGACATTTCTTGCAAATTTTATTACTATTAATTAATTATTATTATTGAATTATTATTATTAAATTACTATTTCGCTTAAGGATGTCATAAAGGAACGTACCCAACAGTAATGACCTCTTCAAGCGAGTAAAAAGTAATAGAATAGGTGGCGCCCCCTTCAAAAGAACCAAAACTGCTTACTTAAACGTCAAATTAATACAAATGCAAAATAAAGGTAATAATTATTACATGCATAGATTATCAAATAATCCACTTGAAATTTTCAAGTCCTAATATCTAGAAAACGGTTGCTTACAGCGACTTGTAACAAGGGTAGCTTTTTTACGTAGATATGATAGAGGAATCGATTTTTTCACTGAAAAATGTGCTAGAAGAACACAAAAAAAAGTTATGAATCTTCAAAAAAGAAAAAGACGTGTTGGTGGCGCCCCCTACGAGTACGAGCAATAATAACATCAGGTTCGAATTCGACACCTCAAAAACCTCTTATTACCAAGTTTCGTTTAATTAAGTTCAGTATTTCAAAAGTTATTTGAAACAAACGAAAATAAAAATAATACTTCAACACCCTATATCTTGGAAACGAAGCGTTTCCGGACATATATTTATTTGGACAATTCATATTAGAATTTTGTGAGGAATCACCTCTTGAAGTTTGTCAAAGTACTTTTGAATCACCCTGTATAGCAAGGGATATATATCATGAAATATATCACGATAAATATCATGATATTTATAACTTGATATATATCCGATAAATTCGTTATTTCGTTTGATAAATTGAAAATTTTTTGGACGATTCCAAACCTCGAACTTTTGAGTATTGAATAATATCAAGAGTTCCTTTGTTCCATTTGTTATGCGTCAAAAGTAAGCCCATTTTCAATTTTCTTAATGTGGTGAAAATCAGATCTTGTTTTTGACACAGATTGGCCAAGTAGAAATACACTTATAGAATTATGTGAACTGTTACACTCTGCAGTGACATCAACGGCAGGAATTGAAATATATTTTTCTTTCTTTGAGTTGGTTCAATCTGATCTCCGTAATCGCTTAGGAAACCAAAAGGCCAGTGGACTGATTTTCATGCTTGATTGAGTACATGAATCAAAATGTGGTTGAAAATAAGTGCAATCTTGTTGTTTATTTCAATAATTCATCAATGTTATTAAAATAAAACATATTTTCTGTTTTTTTTTAGTTAAAATAAAAGTGTTTTTTATGAAATTAAAATCAATTCCTTTTTGTGGTGAAATGAAATTTATGCAAAAAATAATACTTAAGTTTTATTAAACAATCATTAAATCTGATATATATCCGATATGTATCAGATATATATCGGATATATATCACATGATATGATATTTATATAAATATCATGATATTTTCGAACGATTATTGGTAGTGGATCTCAATGGCAATTCATTAAAGGGGTTATTTTGTCGCCATCTGTTCTATCAATATAATTAAGAAAGTATTGTAATTGTAATTTTATTCTCAGTTCTCAAAATCTATTATTAATTTAATATCAACCGATTTTGAGATATGAAAATTATTGAAAAAGAACCTAAAAAGTCGTTCACTTGTAGTTTAAGTATGTTTTGCCGCTGTTACATTTCGTTAATTTTCTCACAGAACCTCAGAGGAGTGAAAATGTCAAAGAGAAGCACTTGTCAAAATTGATAGTGAATATCGGATTCATTTTTTCGTTAAAAACTTTCCATTCTCTGACAATTAAATTGACCAGGGAAATGATTCATCATTGTGAAATGATGAGAGATATTTTCGAACAACAATCGTAAATCTCCTTACAGACATTGAATTACACCTGAATAATACTTGTGCAATGGTTCCAATTGCACAGGGATGGCTAACATGTACAATTTGTTATGGACATTTGTTTGATGATAAAGGGTATTTCTAGATGATTAGTCGAAATTATTCGTTTTCATCTACAATTCTATTTATAGGTTGAAAATTATTTCTTCTGTTCTTGTCTGTTTACCTTTGATTGGGTTGATAAAAGAGTCTGGCATCCAGAATGTCCGATGTAAATGTCTCATAGTTGGCGTGCAGTAAATAAAACCCGAGACATTAAGTGCCAATAAATAATTAGAATTAGTTCTATTTCCATGTGGGGCTTTAAACGCAGATGTCTTACATAGATTAACTGCCTATCGATATTGAGCGAAGGTTAAGGTTTTCAAGTATAAATATGGCGGTCGTAAATTTCTATGATTATTTCTACAATAAATAACTAGCTGCGATGCTAAGATTATAATTGTTCTGTCAGAGGAACTCTCGGAATTTTTGTTAGACGATATCTACAGCCTGAGGGAAGGATTAATGAGATCTATTAAGAACGCATTTCAAAGGTGACCTTCTTAGTCACTCATGATCAAAATTCGATATAACAAATAAGGCATCAACGTATACAGGGTTATCATTCAAACGTTACTATCAATACTTAGTAGGTATTTGGTATTTTTATGGAGAGGGCAGAACAAAATTTACTGACTGTCCACTTTCCAATTTCGAAATACAAAATAATAAAAGTATTCTAGATAGTTGAAATTTTTATAACTTTATTCGGTTGGAAAACTATGACTGTTATACAGACACAGTAATGGATAAGCTGAAAATCGCATTGATAATAGCTTTTTTGGAATTTCTTAACGACAATGCATTCATTTAATTGGCTATATTGCAAACACATGATAAAAATAAACTTTTATTGAAGAAATACTGTTTCATTCTGGGACATAGGTAAAATACGAGGATATATTGAAAAATTCTTAGCCTACCATAGAACTAAACAATATTTCAATGTCAAAATATTTTATTACTCAACATATTCTCCTCATTTATACATTTATTACAGCGAACCTGCAACGTCTCTAGACTTTTCAAAAAAAAAATTTCTTCTTGCTCTGCAAACCAGCCCTCTACATCTTTTATTACCTCCTCGTTGGAAGAAAATTTACGACCTTTTAAACTTTTTTCAGTTGAGGAAAGAGATGATAATCGGACTGATCCAAATCTGGTGAATAAGGGGGGTGTTAGTAATTCAAACCCTAAATCACGAATTTGTTGCATGCCCACATGAGATTTGTGTACAGGGGCGTTGTCCTGCAAAAACAAAACACCTTTGGATAGCTTTCCGCGTCTTTTCTCTTTAATTTTTTCCCGTAGAGTAGTCAGTAATGTCGAATAGTAATCTCCAGTTATTGTTCTACACTTATTCAAAAAATCAATCATGATTACTCCAAAAAACTGAAGCAAGAACTTTTCCAGCAGATTTTTGGACACGAAACTTCTTAGGTCTTGATGGAGAATCGGAGTGGCACCATTCCATCGATTGTTGCTTTGTTTCTGGATCGTAGAAATGTACCCAAGTCTCATCCATAGTAACAATTCGGTTTAAGAAGTCTACATCGTTTTCAAATCGAGCACAGATCTAACGCGATGCTACTACCCTTGCACGCTTTTGGTCAACATTCAAACATTTGGAGATCTATTTTGCAGCAATTTTCCTGATGTCCAAATTGACGTGAACTACATGATGAACGCGTTCGTATGAAATATTCAGTGCTTCAGATATTCGTTTTAACCCAATTCGACGGTCTGTTAAAATCATGTCATGAACTGCATCGATATTTTCGGGGACTGACACAGAAACTGGCCTTCCCGATCATCTTCAATGGAAAATTTACCTCTGTGGAAACTTGCAGTCCAATTTTTCACGGTCGTATACGAAGGACATTGATCACCAAGGGTATTAAGCATATCTTCGTAAATCTGCTTACCTCTTAACCCTTTTAAATACAGGTACTTGATGATGGCTCGATACTCCAATTTTTCGATTTTCACAATTTCGGTGGACATATTTTTTCTTTTAATTCATTGCGTAACTCTGGTTTACTTTTTTGCGGTCAAACTTTACACTGACACTTCTAATAAGTTATTGTTCGTTGCTATGGTAACGAAATATTTTGTTTATGCAGGGAACTGGTCTAGGCTAACTAGATATCAATACATCCTCGTATAATGAATTTTGACAATCCGAGGTAGATAGATAAATAGATTTATTATAGGATTTTGGCCATTAATTCCTTGACATATTATGGCCTTACTTGTCATGACTTCTTCTGTACACTGTATTCTTTGGATACAAATATTGAAGAACAAACATCTCATGTAGTTAACTTTTGAGATTTTTTTCAAAAACGATTATTCACTACACCAGTATATACAGGTAAGTTCATACCATGGCAATAAAAATTCATTGTTGTCCTGAATTTAATTTTCGACAACTATTTCTTAACAAACAATCCAAGTATGTCAAACCAACTATAAAATCGAAATTGAGTCGTTTCCTTCGGCGCAATCTCCAAAACTAACTTGCCTAAGGGCCTACCTATGTTATGGTGAAAATTAAGTCTTTTAATTAAAATAAACGGTCGGGCCTAACTACAAGAAGTCACATCCACATCGAACTCAAGCACTTAATGATTCGACTAATTGATCATAAATTCCAGCCCAATTGGATGTAGAAATCCTGGTATTCAATAGAAATTTAACGAAATGAATATCTACTCCTTGTAGCACGGCTAGAACCTAACCAACATTGTTTTATTATAGATTTGTCAGAAAACTACATTTTTAGTTTCTGCGTCATTTGCGGAAACATCGCAACAGAAGTCACTAAAAAATACAGATACGACAAACCATTCATGAAATTAAATGAGAATGCTCTTATTTTCAAACCAAAATTTGGAAAATCGAGTGTACCTACTTCACTTACATCAGTGACCCAGTTCAAAATTTTGAGATCTATCCAAAAATGATCGGTGTCCTAATGGTAGTAGATGTGTTCTATATTTTATTGTGAATTTAATCCCAATAAATATTTTTGAATTTTTTGTAAAATAATGCTAAAAATTCACTCCTAGCAGAATTATGAGTTCAATTTCCTTGCGCCCACGTGTTTTCTTGAGGTTATAGACCGTCAGATAGTGACAGATTTAGGTGGCTCCTGGGGAGAACATATGAAAAATTCGATTTTTCAGAACAGAAATGAAAGGAGTATGTTGCCCATATTTTTACGCGAGCCATGTTCACCTAATTATTAATTAATAGAACCTGGCTTCGGAATACCAAAGGCTTTAGTGTTGCAGGTGGCTAAAGGATTAAAATGAGGCAGTAATATTGAAAGGAAAAATCGAGATTTTGACAGATTTTCCCACATAAGCCCATCGAAACTATGAAAACTTATATCGTCACCAGACCGAAAATGTGAAAAAGTGAAAATATGGGCAACACACTCCTTTTATTTCTGGAGCCAGGAGCCACACGTAAATTTACCTCCATTTTACTTAACATCGATGTACTATTCAATCCTATTCAAGGCTTGTATGCAAAAATGGAGCACCTAAATCTGTCACTATCTGACGGTCTATTACTACGTTCTGATTAGATCAGACTAGTAAATTAGTTTGGCATTGACTGGGATAGGGCCGCACCTACCTCACTTACATTTTATCTTCATTCAAAAAATTAAGAGAGGGCCGCAAATACACGGGGCCGCAAATATATGGGGCCGTATCTGTTCCGGATCTGGGAATTCTCTTCTACCTGTTACGTTTTTTTTTTTTAAATTTTAGAGCCCCACCATTCTGTATTTTGTTAGGGTCTACATAAAATCAAGAGTGTGAATAGAACAGGAGATGCTAATCATTTCATTATACTGACTTCTATTGAAAACATAAATATTGCCAACCAGCTAGTGACACGCCCTCAAAGTACACAGGGATATCAACAAATAAGGGGTGTGGTTTTGTCAGGATTTTATGAGCGCCCTAAAATTTAAAACGTTTTGCTAAGGGTTAGATTGTAAGTCATCATATCCTTGTGGGAAATTTTATCCGTATGTTTTACCGAGAAAATGAAACTACTTCCATTAGCTAATGAGAAAAGGAAACATAAAAGTCGAATGCAATAGGTACATTCAATTCAGGTAGTCGGTTATTTATTATCTATATAAAAGTTTATTTAGAGAATATCTACTAGATATTAATATCTACTGGTATCAAAATAATCTGAATTGAAAATATCTCACAATACTCGTCGGCCTAAAAACCCGAAAAAACGGCATTTAAGCAACTATGGCCGCGATAGCCTTTCAGACTTTATTCGAGATAGGTAAACATTTCTTAAAGAAAATGGCTTTTCGTGAATTTGGCCTTGCGGTACCCCATATTTAATGTTAATCGATTGAGAGAGGAGTTTTAGGTTTTGAAGTTTCCGACACAATGTAATCATTGTCTTAAGGAAATAAAAAGTATTTCTATTTCTATTAGAGCTGACGTCCTTAAACTTAAATAATTGAGTTCTGACCGTCAAATAGGACCTAATCATATTTGGCTATTTTCGGAAAAGTTGTGAAATTCCAGTTTATTAATTAATATATTGTGCAGTACACAGTCAAAAGCCTTACTTAGGTCTAAGAATTGTACATGGACATACCCATAGGTCTCGAAGCCTTCATTTATTACATCAATCAGTGCATTTATTGCCGCGGTTGTCGATAAATTAGCCGTGAAACCAAATTGTGAGCTGCTAAATTAATTTAAGTTTTCAAAATAAGTTGTCATTTTAATTTTAAGGATAACTTCAAAAGATTTTGCAAATGGGGGCACAATGGATATAGGTCTATAGTTTGTTTAGTCGTCTATGCAATTACCTTTGAAAAGGGGTAACACTTTTGAGCATTTCAGAAATTTCGGAAAAACATTATTTCTGATACATTGATTGATGAGTTTGGTGAGAGGAATGAGAATAATATGTTTAATACAATAAGAATTTTTACATTAATACCATATGCATCGTCACTTTTCGTCTTTTTTAAATTATTGATTATATCCAGAACTTGGATATATGTGACTTCAGAAAAGTTTAATTCCTTATCTGCATATGTTTTGTGGGACTTGTAAAATAACTCTCCCGAATCGGTGGGAGGTAAGGAATTGATTAATTGTTCAGCAATGTTACCGAAATAATTATTGAAATCATCCGGAGAAATCATATCTGACGAATTATCAGACTTGTTTTTATTTTTATTGATTAAATTCCACATTGCTTTCTGTCGATTTCCATTTCGATTTATGTAATTATCATTTGCTGCTATTTTAGCTTTTATAATCTCTTTTCTATAAGTATGTTTTTTGTCACTAATAAGCTCATTCAGGTAATCACAAGGATAAGTCTTATACACATCTAGGAGAAAATGAAATGTCTCCCTCAATTGCCTCAAATCATTGTGTACCAATTCAGGTTGTTTTTATTGTTTTTTTAAATTTTGGACTTGACTGGGAAGAATTTATCTAGAGCCGATGTAATTACATCAAAGAAATATTGAGATTTTTCATCAATATCAAAAGAGGAATAATAATAACTACCTCAAAAACATTTTATTCACAGATGAAGCTACATTTACAACAAATGGGGTAGTTTCATCTCAAAATTCGAGATACTATGCATCGGAAAATCCTCACTAGGTCATCAAGCGTAGAAATCAATATTCTGAAACATTTGAGTGTGTGCCAACACAATTTTAGAAACCAGAATAATTGGCCCAATTTTCTTTGATTGCTGAAACCGTTCGGAATTTCTTGAATAACAAATTATGGGACATTCTCGAAGTTATCCCCATAAATGTTCGTACAACTATCATTTTTTCAATTATATGGTGCTTCCATCCATAATGCTGGTAATGTACGAAGATGATTGATAAAAAATGTCCACTGAAATGGATTGGTCACAATAGTCCGGCGTTAATTCATTGGCCAAATGATGTTGAAAGGGTCATATTCTAACCATCTGGAGGTTAACTGGAACTTGAAAAACTGACTTGTTGGTCGTCAAAAGGTCAAAAAATCAATTTTCTAAGATCCATAGAAATACGGGGGTGGGGTTTGGAAAATTGCAACACACTGTATAAACACAATCTCAAAAGGTTTCCACTTTGTTATCCTACAGTTTTGGTTTGAGTGTCCTACTGTAATGATATCTGGTATCGGTAGTGACTGCAAATATGGTCCACCAAAGGTCCCCAACTTCCTGCATCCAAAATTCATCTGAACAGATATGGATTTCAACCGTAAACTGTTTACTACCTATTAGTTGCTTTCGAAAGAGACTTGCAAAAATATCCGCAGAACGAAAAGGCACATTGGCAGTTTCTCACGGCCCGAGCGCAGAATTCATAGAATCGAACATTGATGTACTATTTCGATTAAAACGTAAAAATGCATATAATAAAATTTTATCTAAATGGCGTGCAACACACCAATGACATTAGACGTTCGCACACACAATACCTTAGATGTGAGACATTCAGTCACGTCGCCGCAAACTTCTGTTAACAACGGACGTGACAGTGGATATGTAATTGCAAATTACGGCTGATGGGTGTTTTCGACCGTTTGGATTTACGGATATGCTGAAAATTCTTTGTGGCGATACAAAAAAACGAACATGTGAGTACGTGAACATTTGATATACACCGTTCGACACGAAATACTACCAATACCCTTGCATCTGAAGCGATTTTCAATTTTATTTATGATCTTCAAGTTGTGAAAAGGAAAATTCTGTGATTTCCAAAGGACATCGTGAAAACCCAAGGACACTGAACACTATTTGTAGAGGATGGCCCATTCCCTATGTTGCAATGTAGTCTCAGATTTGAAGTCAACGCGATGCCGTATGGGTGTGTATATCTTTATATGTATTTGGGGGCTATACCCAATAACTTTTCTATTTTATATTTTTATATATTGCCCCTCGATAAATCCATCCTAATTTGTTATGTATCATCATTTTATCTGGAACTGACGGCTTCAATGGAAAAGTAATAAAAAGTTTATGTATGAGATCCTCTACAATTTCACAATCCCCAAGTGAAATTACCATGAAATCTACCGTAAAACTAACTGGAATATGTGGAATGATATGGAAAATTATTTTACTTACCACAAAAAAAATCATCTTTCAGAAAGAGATTGCACCAGCAAACAAACATATACTTTGAGATAGGTTTCCCAATCTTCAACATTGTCTGCCATTTCCTAACTGCTATGGGATTCGTAGGAAATTTGTGTAAAGAATTATCTGAAATACCTACCGTATGATGAGCATTGAGGAACAGAGCACATTTTTCGTGATCTTATCTCCACATTACCTGTTCCAAACTGCTGCATTTCCAGTTGGTATATAGTTTATTTAAAACAAGTGCTCATAAAATATCATCCAACTATAACACTTTCAATACATAAATGACCTAAAATCACGTATAAAGATCACATTTCAGCCGTATAAACACACACAGGTTAGTTTGTTGGTCACAGCTCGAGTATTTCAAACAATTAATAGTAGATGTCGCCCACTCCGAGATTCTTCCCTATTGGAGGCATCGCGCTGACGTCATTTGACAGGCCCATAAAATCAGTCGATCGGGCCATCCTCTGCAAATAATGTTCAATGTCCTTGCTGAAAACCAACAGAAACAATGGAGGATTCCGTATTATTTTTCTAATCTTCGACTTGGCATATCTTTTCTTATATCAGACTATTATTGAATGTGACGAAACGAGCTGCTAAAACAGAAGGTGAGAGGGGTGGAGATAGTGACAGGTGATAGATGACGTCGGGTGATGAGTGACGGATGACAAGTGACAGATATTGAATGACGGATGTTAAAAAAACTATACACTTTTGGGCTTTCAGAACGACTCTTGAAACTGTCAGCATCGTATATTATTGACATGTAAGTAGTTTATAAGGGAGGGGAATCAGAGGATTTCTCCACAAGATCTGGTGTACCCCAAGGGTCCAATCTAAGACCCCTATTCTTTTCATTAATGATAGATGATCTGCCAGAGGTAGTTCAGGACTCGCAATGTACATTTTTCGCGAAAAATTTGAAATATTTCTAGAAAGTCAAAAATCAAGAAGATGTGATTTTGCTACAAAATGACTTAGGTGGAGTATACGAGTGGACTGAGAGCCAGTTAAGATGAAAACGTCACCATATTATATTGAGAATGGTTATTTACTTAGTTTTTAATACTGCCTGTTCTGTAGATTAATTAATAAATGAAATTTAAAAAAATAAATAAATAAAATAAAAATTAAATGTAGCAGTTGACAGTGGCAGACTATGGATGATAGGTGACAAGAGACGGACGATCACTGGCAGTTGATAGGTGAGAGGTAATCGGTGACAAGTGACCCAGGTGAGATTTCAAATAACAGCTTAGCGTGCTCTGATTGCTTGAGGGTAGGAGGGGTTAGGGCTAAAAATGGGAGTGGTGGTAGTAGTCATGTAGCGCAGTAGCTTTAATGTTTGTTTTGTGTTGGAAACTGAATAAAAGAACAGTGCTTGAAAGTGGGATAGTGAGAGAAATGAAAACAGAAAACAAACAGAGTCAACTACAGCAAGCCAACTAAACATTTGTGGCTCAGTTAGAAGACTCTGAAATTTCAGAGCAACATCCAACATCTCCCCGGAGGCAGCTATAGCAACCTGAGTGACAATCCGACCCTGGAAAATTTACATGAAAGTGAGCTAGGAGAGGATCTATAAAAATTAAAATAAAAAAATATTGCGGGTTTGCCCACAATTGGAAAAGAACAGATTTCCAGGACCGGTCAGATCTGGGCCCGAAAAATTAGGATGTGGTCTCGTTTTAGAATTCGAGCTAGGGTCCTTCTGAATTTTACGACATCATAAAATTTAGACCCCCACAGTTGATTTGTTCAGAATCGTAAATTTAGTTGTAACATAGTCCGACATAATTTGGTTCTAACCCAGTGCAATTCGACTAATTTTCATATCATCTGATGCATTTCTGAGAATTAAGACACAGATAGGATTTATGTATAGGGTTTCTCTCAAAACCTTCCATTTTTGGTAGAAGTACAATAACTCAACAACGCCGTAACCAAATTTCAGAAACTATACATGAAATGATATCAGAATTCAACGTAGAATCTGAATACCAGTCGCCTCGTTCATGTGGCGTGACGTCACACACTAGATCGCTGCGTATTATGAAATTATTCTTCCAAGCGCAACTTCAAAGTCCCATAACTTTTTCATTTCTAGAGATATTTCAATGATTCTTTCACATTTTTGTATCATTTTACTTCAATTTTCAGAATTGATCCATAATAAAAAAAATCAGTCCGTCATACTGTTTTATACATAGGGTATGCTCCGTATATCGCCGAAAATTTCAGATCGATAACCAACGGTTACAAATACGGTTTAGTAAACATTTTGAGTATTTTCATACAATTTGTGAAACATTGGTGATTGGAAGCGTTATCTTTCTTAAAGATTTCACTCAAAAGGTTCACACAAAATGTTTGCAATGTCCACACTTGTATAAGCAGTCGTCCTGAAATAAATTTGATGAAAATATTTTTCCTTTGTCAGAAAACAATGACATTTTTTGGAATAAATTTATACTTTTTCATCCAATGTTTCAAAACTGTCAATGAATAAAATGAGTGTCAAATTAACGAATGACAAGCGGTCCCGAAACGAATGGAATAAACTCACAAAAAGAATTATTGATCAATCTTTTACCAGGACTCATTGACAATAAACAGATTCAAAAGAGTGTTTATCTTCTTCAAATGCTGAATCAGTGTACAGAAAGAGATGATAATCTCGAAATATTTAATTTTCAGAATTTTGTACATCAGAAAGTTCAGAATTATGCAGAAGGATGGCTCGAGAAATATTTGGACTATGACTTTCTCCAGCTGTTCAGGTTCTAAAACAGGTTTTAAACAGTAGTTGTCAATATCCCCTCTATTCTGACTACTTTTGATTTCTAACCTTTGTTATTGAAGGATTCAAAATAGAATGAACCGTATTCATCAGTGACGTCACTGGTTCTACAAGAAAATGTTTGGTTCCAAAGCGCATTGAACACGGTTCTTCAAGAAAAAACGCTATTAGCAAACCCTCCGTTTCTCTAATCAGTCTGTAACGGCTATTTGCACCGGTTCTCCTTAGTGACAAACTCAGCTAAGTGGAGGATCAGCGTAAGGTACACTTTAAGGTAAAGATGGTTTACACCGTTGACTCCTGGACTGAACCTTACCTGAGTATTGGAAATGTTCGGCAACAGCGCAAAAATGATCACGTAACCAACGACGAGACGTTAAACATCGCAAAGTTTGAAAAAATATGCACATTGCGCAAGCGCTGTCAGTTCTGTCTAATTTGAAAGGCTGGCGGGAGTATGGCATGTGATTTGGAAAATTTGTCTACCGGGAAAACTAGCCACAATATCGCCAACAGAGCTGCGTGCACATTAGTTAAAATTCGTAGTTTATTAGTCACCCTAACCTGACATGACTTACAGAATATTATTTATCCAAAATGTTTATGACATGAAGATGTTGTTAACAATTTTGAACGAATAAGAAAAATTGAAAAGACTTGCCATTCCATTCCTCCAGTACAAAGCAACAGAATATTTTGAAGTTCGTAAGTAATATAAATTAACAATCCATCAATAGACATTTTGTTTTAAGATATAGGTACAGTGTTGAATCTGAAAATTATTTCCATATTTTCACATCATAGGGATATTCAATTTCAGTCTCAATCAGGTTCAGTATATAGAGAGTTGTAGGTTTGGTCACCCTACATCGAGGGAAAAATTAAAGTTCGTCATACATGCAAATGATGTTCCCTCTCGTACAATTGTCTAGGCACATCATTTGATACAAATTCTAGGTCGTCATCATCATTGGGCCTTATTCAGGTGCACCTTGAAACTTGTTTATTGAATTGAATATTGAAAAGTATGGCGGATGTCTATTCTGGTGCTCCTTGAAAAGCCCTATTGATTGTTGGTTATTGAAAAGTTCTTCACTATTGAATATTTTTCAATTTTTCCAATTCACGTGTCCAAAAACTTTCAACAACAGTTTTCCAAGTTTCATATATCATAAGCAGATGATTAAGGAACTGTTTATAAACTTGAATCTTGAAAATGTAGAGGTTATGTATTGATGTCTCCGAGTATTTTTAATTTTTTAATCAACTATACCCAACTAGTCAACTTTTTTAGTAAGAAAATGGGTATGATCTCCTAAGTTTCCCTCTTATAATTACAGCATTGCAAAATTAGGAAAGAAGATGAAAACAAATGTACATATTTAGCATTTTTCTGTATTTACATATCATTTTCCAGACTAGAGCACAATATCAAAGATAGCCAATGAATGAAATAGGACGCGATTCAGAATGAAATTAATTAGAAATCTCCAAATCACAAATAAGGTGTCCTCTATATACTTTCATCTCACTAAAATGCTTAGAGGCATTAAGCATTTTACTGTGCTTTTATGTCCAAGGGACATATCAAAAATCCACTGGACAGGATATGAGCTGTCCCATGAGGTAATCTTTCGTTACCAGGTGCATTGACTTGTAACTCTGCCCTCCTAGTCCTTAGCCAAAACGCAGTATCTGCAGAAAAGTCAAAATTGAGTTTTTGTTTAGATGTCTGACCGTTGTGAAAGAATGATGCATGAATCAAAATAAAATTTTGAATAGTTTACAACGGTCAGACATCTAAACAAAAACTGATCTTACTCAATGCTGACTTCTCTGCAGATACGGCGTTTTGGCTAAGGAGGGCAGAACTGACATCCTTGGACATAAAGTTCATTTTCCTCAAACTGATAGAGAAAAATATGAGGAAAAGGTTAAGTTCGATGCGTTTCCAGGTTGGTTATTGATGAAAAATTAGTTTGTAGTGTTTAGTCCTTTTTATCTCTTTTGTCAAATAACTCAAATAATAAAAATGAATATATTATAAATTCTCCAATCCAAACAAATTTGAACAACACAGTCGCATCTGTCAAAAATGTATCATTTGACCGAATTTCCAACGTTGCCAAGTCTGAAAACTTATTCCAATAACAGTTTTTCAACATTCAATAATCTGACTTTCAAGAGTGACACGTAAATACCAAACTTTCCTGAAATTGAAAAGATACAATATTCAATATTGAAAATTTTCCAATATTCATGTGGACACCTGAATAAGGCTGATTGTACGTGCAATTTTGTTTCAAACCTGATACATTCAGATAACCACAAAAATACAATCACATCAGCAAAATCCAGAAAAAGCACCTACTCGAAATACTTAAAACATCAAGGAAATAGGAAAAAATTCGTGTAGGAGAAGTGAGGTTAACTCGTTAAGTGGAACCTAAGCCTGGAAAATCAGAGGTTTATCTTGACTAAGGCTTATGTTGACCTCAAATAGCGGTGCAAACCAAAATATAAGGTCCACTTAAGTCGTAAGGTAACCTTAAGGTGGACCGGTAATAGCTGTAAGTGCTGAAATTTTATAATGCTATTCAATGGATCTGACGAATAGCTGATCTTCAAATTGAGGTACAGATTTGACAAAAGCGACCTCCGCCTCGGAACACATGCGCTATACAAGAATACGCGTTTGAGAAATATATGCAAGCATTAATTTTTACGATCCCGGTAACTCGATTCTTGACCCAATTGCAAGAATGTTTCGATGAATGGATACCTACCAACTATTTACTATTATTGTGTAGATCGACTTATAGGTAAGAGAAATCGTTATCGATGAGGTCTCTCCGCTATCATTATCGATCAATTGCATTTTTCTCGGACTTGAATTACTATTTCTGGACCAGACGCTGTGATTGTTTTATTATTTGAAGTGATATTGTTTCCCATTTGGTTAGTTAAGAACGCCCCGATGATTAAGATTTTATCTCGGAAATTATTGTTATTTCGAATTGTTGCTATTGCCTAATTCGACGAAGTCATTGAGAGATTAAATTTTTAGTTGAGCCTTGTTTTGTTTCTCAATTGAACATATTGATTCGAAATAGGGATTACGTTTATGAGCAAACATTTCTTAACTCTGAAAACCATTCGTCCTAAATTACTTGTTACTTTTACCCTGTGTTCCTATTGTATGTACTTTGACGAACTTAATTTCACATGCTTTAATTTTATCGTTCCCTTACCAAATAAATATTTATGTGAAAAAAGTGCAATGAATAATAATAGCATTTCTTGACAAGGTGTTTTTGGAGATTTTAATCAATGACAAACGTTAAATCAAGGAAATCTAAACTAGTGGTGAGGCTGTTTTTGTTGAAAAACTAGTTTAATTCTGTTAGTTACTTATCATATTCTGAATTTGTCTTTTTGAAAAAATCAGGGTTGGCATGTGTTAAAACATTTGTTTCAAAACAGTGTTTTAAAACATCTTCCAAAAACGAGCCTCTGATTAAAACCTATTTGTTTTAAAACAATTGTTTTTAATCAGTTTTTTATTGATAGAAGAAAACACTAGATAATTAATAAAGTAAGGGTCAATTTATGCAACATATCATTGTCATTATCATATTCACTATCACAATCCTAGTCCTAGTCGTTGTTTTAAGAAATTTTTATTTTCACACATCATAGTCATTAGCTGAAAAGTTAAATATTGACAGATGACATTACTGTTATTAGTTTCTTTTTATCAATTTATCCCAAAGGTTAGTACATTTTTCAATCATTTCAATAAGAGTACCCTCTTCCTGGCTCATTGTTTTCCGAAACACAGTAAACAAGAACAAATAACAAGGATCACAAGTCAAAACAAATAATTATTTCTGTCACTTGTCAAATAGGCATCGACGCACTTGCGCGTTGTGCATCATAAGCATACAAATTGAAAATTGACAACTTTGAAGGTCAAATTTTTATGATTATGATTTTAAGTCTCAATCATAATCATAAAAATTTGACCTTCAAAGTTGTCAATTTTCAATTTGTATGCTTATGATGGTCAAATTTTTATGATTATGATTGAGACTTAAACTAAAGAAATTGCATAAATGCTCCTAATGAAAGGTACAGTTTTAATTTGATTTTATGATTAAGACAGTGACTGTGATTAGGACTATGATAAAGACAATGACTCATAAATTGGCACCAACAAAACTTTAATAACAGAAAAACAAATGAATAAAAAATTATTTTCCGCTCTGTAAAAAAATATGACTTCTCTTAAAAATAAATAAGATTCAAAATTTGGAAATAGAAATAAACATATAAAATTAAATCATCTGATTCAGAACCAATATCGATTCTTTCAATCTCTTCTGTTTTTTGTTTTAAACATGTTTTTAATGTTTTAAATCGTGTTTTTTAAATGTACAAAAAAACACAATTCAAATCAAATAAAACAGTTTAAAAAAAACACAACTTTTTGCTTAAAAAAAACATGTTTTTTACCAATCCTGGAAAAAATAAGTTCAAAAGAATACAATTTTTTTCAACAAACGTTGACTTTCCGAAACTACATCAGTCTTCGTTATCAATTTTTTTAGAAAGCTCTGTTTGTATCAGAATTGGAGATACGATCGTTCTTCAAGGAAAGTCAAATGAAATCTGCCAAAAATTCTTTAGCTTGACATTTGCCATCTTGATGCAAAGAGTGACAAAATTATTTGCAATAGTTTTGTAAATACACTAACGACCGGACCAAATTGATCCATTTGTACCTACTTCCACGTCTGTTTAGATTTCCTTGAATTCACATTGATTCATTTCCAGTCAGTGGAAGATTGGAATCAAACGTTCAATCAATACCGGGTGTCTGCGGAAAGTGACTTTGTTGCTTTGAGAATGGAATGAAAGGAGTATCTGCATTCGACATGAAACTGCATTTTTTGACAAGTAACTCAGTTTTCAGCTTCATGCCATTTCCAGTTTCACGAGAAGCGACATGAACTTTTGATTTTTTTTTCACTTATTTTGTCTCAATATGACGTACTGAATACAACCGTGTCAGTTTTTGTATCAAATTCATTTTAAAATTCCAAAATCATTTTTTATTCTAGAGGGCTATGAATACTGTCAAATCACCCATTTCAGTCCTAAAATTTTTAAGAAAAATACCACTTTGCTGCTTTTTGTCAAAATAGATAGTTTGAGAATTTTGAAATTTAATGCCTCTAGTGGAAGTTTTTTGGAATGCCCCAATTTTTTAGAGGAATTCAGTTTTTTGACATATCAATAATAAAATTTTTACCCATATTGTGCAAACTTTTTGACACTCTATAATATGGTGGATTCTGAGCCTAGAGATGGAGTACCTGATCCTTCTTTTAGAGATATAACTCGAAATTTTACCTCAAAATTGAATATAAAGGACGCCGTGAAAGGAGATGTGTGCCCATAACCCTTTCTTCCACTGCACATGCAATAATACGTTTTAGAGCGTAGTAACGACTTCAAAAAACAGTACACGTCACTGCGAAAGTGCACTGCAAAGTTCACAAAAATATTTCCTAGTCAACGTTACAGTAATATTTAAAAAATAATGAATGCTACATAACAGTCGATTTTCCAAAAATCACCACTTCAAAGGCTTTCTACCTACGACAAATCTGGTTTTATAGTTTGGGCATCCACTGCATCAGTATACTGAGTGCCACCAATCGGTAATGCAAACCTGGACTGAAGATGAAGCCAGTACGGGTAGCACAGTTTCAAGTATCTCATGGAATTTTGCAGACTTGCACAAGGATAAAACGGACAGTGTCGGACTCCTGCTCAGACCAAAACAAGAACTAAATTCCCCGAAGTTGTCCACACCTATTTAGACACCGGCAGATTTTGGCCGGATTGAAAAAGTTCTCAGAAGACATAATATCCTGATCCTGATCAATACACGAATAATTAAATCTGCATGCACAAAACTGTCGGTTGTTATTGATATGGAGCAATACTTTCGTGATTTGGATAGTTTACCAAATAAAAGGGACTGGGAAATAAAAGGAAAAACCTGTCGAATGAAAAAGTTCCATTTAGGGATGGCATAAAATGGATACGTATTGAGGAGTTTGGCAGCTACCACTACAAAGAATCTTACGATGAGTATACTCCCTATGAAAAAGTTTAACTTTTTACAAAACAGCCCGCTAAAAACTATTCGCCTTCAACAGATATCGAATTCACTAGAACAAGAAATTTATCTGAGAAGAAAATTCAAAAATATTCGGGAGTGGTTACCTTTTATCTTGTAAGCACACAGAGGATTTTATAAAAATATTATTGGTGAAGAATTCGAAACCTCCAAGCAGAAAGACGGTATACCAAGTGAATCCCATGATTTATCTGAACTCTTTTTATTCATTCGTTTCTATATTTTTTTAAGTTATGAATAATTTTTCATTTTTGAAAAGTTTTTTGTTGAGATTCTTAGAGAATGTATGGTAACTTTGATTTACTATGGTTATTAAAGTACTTTCTTCACTTTTTGTTCAACCTATAACCTTCATGTCAGGAAATGGAACAAGGGGTTACGTAGGTACGTATAAATTGAGATTTTTATCAAAAAATGAAATAGTAGAGAAACGCTCTAAATCTTGCATGTATTTCATTCCAGCACATGTGACTGAATAAAATATTCTACAACAGTTTACAAAATATTCGGTTATCTTTGTCATTGAATTACATGCATACACCGCACATAAAGTAGATAGTCATGAATATCTAGATCATAATTGTGCAAATACCATAAACATATATGAAGGGTCCAGTGGAAAAACGATGAGGTTCCACTTTTTAAACAGTTGAGAAAAGCGCAATCTAATGTAGGAGTTCCAGCGTTTTTCCACTGTGCTGCCTACTTTCGACCGCAGTTTTTTATGGAATCTCATTGTTTGTTCCCTGTGAGTTATGTTATGTTGATACTTGATACTGCAAGCTGACAGATGCCGCTAAAATGTCGATTTCGGAAAAAATGGAACCTCATCGTTTTTCCACTGGACCCTTTATATGTTAATGTGAAATAAAATGCACACTTTGTTTAAATTCTTATTTGTTATATTTTTATTTCATATCTTGAGTGGCTCTTGAAGAAAGTATAGCCTGCTACTCGGTTTTGGAACGAAAATTCGATGCTTTCACTCTCATAAAATTTTCATTCCAACCTTGGTACAAAATATACATATTCTAGAACATTAAAGCCTCAGTGCTTTACCGCTAGGCTCACAAACTCATTATAATTTTTTAACTGGCAGTTGATAGTAAACCATAGATGGACCATCAAAAGATTATTTGAGCGTTGCTGACTCTACTGTACCATAAATTAAATTTTGATTTGATAAGTATAAAACACATCATCCATCACAGAAACATACTCCAGAAAGTACTAATGAACGTATATTAACCAATTAATCAAACACAATATGCATTGCCCCTGTATTGAAAAGCACACAAGTCTAACAGACACATATAACGACAGAAACAATCCCAAGAGTGATGGAACCAACGAACGTTTCGGCACTGCTACGTGCTACTGTTTTTTTCACAGCCTCACTTGCTTTATTTTTAACTCCAACACCGACCAGTTCAATCTTCTTTCCGAATTTGTTCATTGCATCTCCGAAATTGTCCATCAAATTTTTTATTTTTTCGTTGAGCGTAGTATTTTCGGACTGAGCATCTTTCAGTGCATTTGGTTCTAGATTCGGCGTATCAGTACCAGTTTTGATAAGAACCTTGATAATTGTATCGTTTTTACAGTAGAATCCATTCACATGAGTGTTATTTTCGGTACCATCAGAAAACAAATCCAAGCAATATCTGTAAGTACATAAGAAAAACAGTGAATGTATTCATTGAGAGCTTTACTCATACGGAAAATTTTGATAATAATAATGTTTAGATGCGGGGATTAACGAAGTGGTTAATCGTCCGCATGGTGACCGAGAGGTTCGGTTCCCAGCCGGTACGGGCTTTTTTCATTTTCAGATGTGAAATTCTGAATGATTGACGCTCATGTCGGCTGGGAATAAGTAATCCACCGCAATTCACTGTTGCGTTAATAATTAACAATGCTGCTCCTAAGGTGGCGTATGGAATTAGTAACAAGGCCTACCCAGAACACATGGCTAATGACCATTCATAGCAGTCGATGCCAAAAATAAAAAAAATAAAGTGTTCAGAGGAGTAAGTATCTCGCTGTCGGTGGACTGGTCAAAATATGAATATGTCATGCCAATAACGGGGCCAGGTAGCCCAGTGGTTAAAGCGACATTGTTTCAATCACTTTTGGCTACCAGTCAAAGGTTCAAACCCTAGTGACTGCAGAAATTTTTCTGATGGCCCGAGAAAGTGCTAGGAATCGCTCGTAAAAAGGTAAGACCTCGTTAACCCTTAGCTCGAACAAGTTTCGTAAGGGGACGACAGCTGGTGGACGAAAACAAAAACAATCATCAGTGTAGGCTAGCTGAGCTAGCTCAACCAATTGAATCCCCACCACCAACATGTACCCCCTAAGGTTGAGACCAGAAGGCCTGACTCCCCAGCACTCTTTGTTACATCTTTAGTCCAGCATTGAATACAAAAATCGTTATTTCTTTTGTGACGTTTTCATACTTTCCTTATAAATTATTATTTCCGATAAAAGTCAAGTAGGCAAATCGTACATTTTCTGCATGCATGAATTCCATTTGAAAAAATTAAGATAAAAGTGACCTCGAGTTTTGGTTGACCCCGTAAGGGAAAAGTGCCACCTGGTAAAATTATGAATAGGTAATGAAATACACCGTTTTCAGTTATATTTGGTGAAACAATTTTCTTGTTCCAGATTATTAATTTTTAAGTAGTTGGTATTGAATGAACCCATTTTGTGTCATGAATCCCACGATAATTTCCGAACCACCTGGTATAAACCCATACAACCCTATATTTTTGATAAAGACTTTTCCAAAGAAATTCACTCACGCGAAAAAATATAATGTGTTTAATTAAAAAACATAATTTTGATAAGTCACACATTTATTGGACACCCTGTATGTTGGTAGTTATTTTTGCAACTTAGCTTCCATTTTAATAATAATAATAATAACATTTATAAATAATTCAATGCTACATGTATAAAATAAAGGTATACCCATTTCTTAATTTTAAGAAACAAATTGTAAAATGATGAAAGGGTACTTATAGTCAATTATTATTATATCTATGATGGAATAGCATGATCTGTCAAACAGTATCAAACTGGTATGAGACTGATCATGAACCATTTTGTATTTACAAAGAAACAAAAAACATCAAAACAAAGATGGAATCCTAATGAAGTCTTTCTTTTTTCGAGAAAATATTTTTTATTTTGATTTTAAATTCAGTAATATTTCTACAATTTTTCAAGTCTTCGGGCATGTCATTGAATTTTGAAAGACCTTCATGGGTGAATCTTTTCTGGCCAATTACAGAGTTTGCAGAATCTAGATGGAACAAGTTATGTTGTCGTGTGTGGTAATTGTAAATTTCTGAATTTCTAATTAATACCAACTTAGATTTAATCATTTTATTGATAATAAGGTAAGATACTTCGAGTGTCCATTGCATAATGCTCCTCCAAAGAAAATGTGTTCGTCATTGAATAAAGTTGATTTGTTGGAGTGTCAAATGGTTGACGATACAGTACTTTCAACGCTTTCCTGTATACAGCGGATATTTTAATAAAATTATTTTTAGAACACGTTCCCCATTTATTAATTAAATATTTGATTCTGCTGAGAATATGTGAATATAAAAATATATTAGCTATTTTGGGATTCAATTTGGGACATCTTCTCAGAGCTCCAATAGCTCTCTACCACTAACTTTCAATTGAGATATTTTTTTCTATCTCAAATAGGAAAGCAGCTATCTTCCACCCATGCATCCTTGATTCACCCTGTATATGTATACTTTAACTATATTTTTATTATTATTAAAAGCTTTTATTCAACTTGCTTTGTGTGTGTCTTTGTTAGATGGGTACAAATCTTGCAAGCTGAATTAGAACCATTTTCTCTTATCCCATGCAATTGAAATTCTACATGTTCGTTCAGTTCCGATGACAATAATACATTAATGTCGAAGGAATTGTCCCCCCTGCCCCCCGAAATCTAGATAGAAAACGTGTACGGTTCCGAAAGTTTTCTTGACGAATTTGGACGTCAAAAATTACAGCGTTAAAAAAATTAGGTAGAGGGGGTCGCCCCCCTTTTCTCGAAAAGAGTTGGAAAACTAGCGAAATTAAAAACGGAAAAATCCGTAAAAATTGTGAAAAACATGTGACCGTCGAAAAAAAATTCACCTTCCCTGTCCCCACTCAGAAGCTAGATGGAGAACGCAAAGGAATTCGGAAAATATTTCAACAGTTTCGGACATAGAAAATAGTGATGAAAAAAAATCGATCGGGGGGGGGGGCCCTGTCCTGTAAGGAAAAAAAATTGAAAATTTCGCGAAATAGATATAAAAAAAATCCGTGAATAATTAACTTTTTAGAGGAAAGCTTTTATTTAAATGCACTAAAAAGACGATTATAAATTTTAAAGTGAATTAAACGCGTCATTTTGTTACATTATAAAATTTTTAATGATATAGAAGCTTGTCGCGAGAAAAAATCTTGAGGTGATTTTAAATTCAATTTACAATAAGAAATACATAGATACTTTTCGAAACAAGCTTTTATATCATTTAAAGTTTTATAATGTAACAAAATAATGGGTTTAATTCACTTTTAAATGTATATTCTTCTTTTTAGTGTATTTAAATGAGAGCTTTTCTCTAAACTGTTTTTTTATGTTTATAATTCATCTTTTTACACGATGAGTTGAAAATAGTAGTTTGGTGTTGAGATAAAGCTGTCTCCAATTTTATTTTGGATAATTCTTGGATACAGTTATTACTTTCCAGAATACAAGAAAATGAAAACAATTAATTGAAATGACTAACTAGTGACTTACTTTTCGTGATCGTAGAGATAGTTAACTTTTTCAAGTTCGGCAACAGTCACCAAATAGCCATCCTGGTTGATGTAAATTGATGAAGAATTTTCATGGATCTTGATCAGGGTATCGGGGCCCAAACACTTGAGAATTCCTTCTATCAGAAAGTAAGATCCATTCATCCCTGTTTCTGTGATTTCATCGAAAAAATTTGGTAAATAGCTTGCCATGCCGGTTTCGTTATCAACCTTACATTTATTTTCGACTGTACTGTAGTATGATCCGTTTGGACAACATTTCTGTATGCACATTTTTTCTTTGCATGGCTTCACAAGAGCCACAAAATTCCTAAAATAACTCTAATATTATTGGAGAAAAGTACATCGACATAATCACCTCTCAGTATTGTTGATTCGATCCAGGCAAAACGAGGATGGAGAAAACTGTGAGAGCATCTCCCTTGGATTGAGGTTCAATTTCAGAAGACTGCCATCTTGTTGCGAAATGTAATGAGATGCTACTTTTGTTGGACTCCATCGAACCACTAAAGAAAAATAATTCAGATTCAAAAAGTGTTTTATAAAAAAAAAGTATTCCAAAATCATACTGGTTATCGAATCATACGAGGTTTTGTCATTTATGGCTTAGTCTCTGAAGAAACCTGTCAAATTATGAAGACTCCCTTCACGAAGAAAGTTAAAGGGCAAGTCTAGATATTGCTAGCAATTCCAAATTGCCAGCAAAAATCAACATCGTACTTCGTACATTGTCGTAATTTTATCAGCTTGATTTGATTTGCCTTATGCAATTTGTCAAAATCAAAGTCAAAATATACTTCAATGTCAGAAGTTTTTCAACTTATCGACAAAGCTTTGAAGTATAAATAAAATTGTTAATTGAAATAGTTATGTATAATAGACTGTCTCCCGATCTGAACATAAGTGCAGTACCACCACCATATGCGCTCCGGGGCGACTTGACAAAAAAATGTGGCGCATTTGCTATTCCAACTGCAGGAAAAAAACAGAAAAACCTACAGTACCACCCGAGGAGTCACTGAGGCGAGAATGAGCGCATGTTACTAAATGAGAATAAAAATGCAACACTAACGCTCACCATCACATCGATGACCCCTTCATTTCTGCCAAAAAGTGATTCTGATGGAAACAATGAAAGATATTTGCATTCAACTATTCGATTCTTGCTTGAATTATGAGTTTCAGAACCAAAAAATAGTATATTCTGTAACAATTCGAACCACGAGCATCACGAATTTTCATTCTAACCGAGTAGCAGACTATACTTTCTCCACGATCGAAGATAGGAAACGTGACAGCAATAATTTTGACACTTACTCAAATTTTGCCACTACGATGACAATCAACTGCGTCAAGGCTAATGTTATTATTGCTAACTAGTGTGAGAATATTATTCTATCACAAGAGAGAGAATGTAATAGTTATTTATTGTATAAGTGTTTTAGATATCATTTTATTTGCGCAAGAATGTTTAAACGCGAGAGCGAAGCTCGAGCGTTTAAATTTCTTAAGCAAATAAAATGTATCTAAAACAGGAAAGAAATACAACGTTTTATTCACAATCACATTCATTTGGAGTCAGAATCGCGGAAATTTTTCATTACAAAATGATTTGACGTTTTGCTCTGACAGCAGCTGTCACCTCCTCAAAAATCATTGAAATAACATACAAAAATATCGGGAGGTGTTGAATGGTTGCTATGTATTTTCGATTGTTTATCGACTCCATTTGTAAAAATTTGTGAAGTTGGTGAAAATAAGTAAAATGTGATTGATATTCAAGATTGCATTTTTCATTATTCCACTAGTGGATAAAGTGGTACTTTATACGGTTCATAAGTGTGGATAAAACTTCAATTATAAGGTGATTGTGGATAAATACATTTAAATTGCATGGGGGCAGAGGTGTTGCAGAATATTTCTTAAATTTCAAGAGAGAGAATTCCAGCATTCTGTAATCAAATTTGATTTCAGAATTGGCAAATTCTGAGATGATCGTGGAGAAATATATGTTATATACTTACTCTAGAAAGCTAATCCCCATGTCAAAGGTGTTGTAAAAAGTTCAGGCTAGTCCGCAATGCGCATGCGCGTAATTAGTGATTTTTGTAACAGGCCCGGTTTTAGTAAAATATTATGGTACTTGTGAAGATTAATAAACGTTAATTCTGAATCTCGGAGAATAAGGTTGGAAACATCATTGTACTTATACCTGTTATTTGTATTTATCCGATTTGAATATATATTCACACATATTAATGATCCCAAATATTCAGCAAAGGCCATCAGAAAGTAGAGTACAGTTATTATTATTCGCTCTGAAGCGACTGATTTCGGTATCACATTCAATTTTTAAGCTATAGGTAACCAACAAAAACCTACGGAACCACCCCAAATCGCCGGTGCGAATTTCAAGGAAGCACTGGATTGGAAAATAAATTGAAAGTACAAAAAACTATGAAAATTTATTTCAGCTAATATGGAAAATTTCAACCCAGATTGGATTTGTAAAATTGGATGCTTGGAAGCTCGAGGTTTTTCTTGTAGAACGATTCATGTCAAAATATGCAACTATTTAATTGTTTAAATTGTTTAAATTTATTTATTCAATAATTTAAATCATTTGAAGAGATTAACATGCTATTTCTACGAGTATTTCTGGTTGTATTACCTTAGTGCAATTTCCACAATGGGGGTGCATGAAAAAGTGAGGCCAGAAGCATTTTCCTTGCCATCAAAGAAAAGCACTTCCATATTGACATTAATTTTCTGAGGCGATTATATGTATGTTTAGTACTTTTTGTAGAATATAAGCGGTGTGGCAGAAAGTTGTATCACTCGCCATGCATGCTTACGCAGACACAGTATTGGTACTGCACTAGGTTTCAAATTATTCTATTGTCGTTTTCACATGAATCATGAGGAAAATGTATGCCACAAATTACAATTTTCTCACTCAAATGTTCTGCTGGGGTCTCTTCTCAAGAACAATAACCAAAAATCATGCCTTTTTTGTCAAGCTAAAATAATATTTAAGCTATTTTGAGCAAAGCATATAGGTACATAAAAAATTTCATTATCTACCAAAAATAATTTATTTCAGGTATTTTTCTTTTACATCAAACCAAACAGTTCATTATTTATTTGTAGGAAGAAACGGCTTTATTAGAAATTGTCTTTAAAGGAACAAGATTAATGCAAATTCACGAATGATGGAAGAATAACCAACGACAACAAACACCACACAAAACGACAAGAGAAAATCTGAAATTCTAAAAACCGTCTCTGATCTCTGACAAGAGTGACAGATCTTAGTCTTCCTGTTGATGAAAAAGCACTGTTGCACGGTCATTCTAATTACAGTAGCATAAGGTACATTATTGTTTTAAATAAGATTCTTTCGCGCCTAAAATTCGGAGTAATCTATCTCTAAAAGGTTCCTTTCGGTTTTAAAAAGTCCTAAATGCGCTGTCAAATTTCTCTCTTTCGAATGACATGTGTTTTATTGCCTCATAACAAAAACCTCTGAATTGGAACACCAAATTATTTTCAAACTTGGCAAAGATCTACCCAAACTACACTGATGACGCGCATGCGCACATTGTAAACGGGTCACATACGCGGCATGCTTTTTGCCGTGAAAATTAGCGGGATTAGCATTCTAGAGTAAGTATATAATATATTTCTATGTTCAGAACCCATCATTATAGAACCCTTGCAAACCGTAATACAGTATTTCAGACAACAAACACTTTACGTCCTTTCTTAACCGAAAAAGTGATTTGATACTTTTAATGTTTGATGGAAGGTGATTAAACATCTTACATCCATTATAAATTATTGAATTTTTGATCAGAGTACTTTTAGGGATTGGCAATTTAAATTCATTATTTTGTATTGTAAGGTTAACTTTTCAAAATTATGATATTCTTACTTCTCATTTTAACAAAATGTAATGAGTGAATACCAACGCTGTTTTAATACTAACAATATGACTGATGTTATGGTGACGGATATTATAATTAGAATAACACATCGTAAAAAAATGGTTTAAAATTGTTTTTTCCGTCAACCAGCCCTTACGAACGGCAGCCCTCAAGAAGCCGAAACTTGTGCGAGCCATGGATTAACGGGGTATTACTTTTTTACGTGCGATTCCTAGCACTTTCTTCGGCCATAAGAACAATTTCTGCAGTCGCTAGGGTTTGAACCTTCGACTGGAAGCCAGTCGATGGAAATAGCGGCGCTTCTACCACTCGACTACCTGGCCCCGAGAAAGGAGAACTTATTGGAAGAAATCACGGCTTATCAATACAGAGTTAGGTGATTTGAATATTACTAACGAATTCAAAGGATGCGATAATATATGAGCTTTCTCAGAAGTTCTCACGAAGTCACATTCAATAAATTACTGTTAACATCATATACATTTGACGGTTTTTGCTAAAACAGGTCAAAATTATATTATTCATCCATATTTTATTGAAAAAAACGACAGGATATTGAAGTACCTTCAGTTCTTGAACTAATCGTTTTAGACCACAAGTGTGGTTGTTTGTTGGAATCGTTTCATCGGGACGAACTTAGAAATGCCAAAATATACAAGTTGTCCTATTAAAATTTTTGAATCTGATGGCACGTGAACGAAAACAAAAAGCTCATTATACATAATATCAAAAAAAGCACCACCAATTGCTTTAATTTACAACCCCAAAATTAAATTATCTACTAGTCTTGAGGTCCGAGATATTTCCTGTCCTAAATATTTATATATAATAAAATAATTTCTCACCAAGCCTACTGTCGGTAGACAGAAAGTTGCTGTTGTTGAACTTCAGAATGACTCTGGATGAATTTATAAAACTTTCAGTTAAATTTTCATCCACTACAAAATTCTCCAAAATTTCTTGAAATTTATCTCCCAATTTATCTCTTTCTGTCTCAACACATGTCAGTTCTTCATTCATCCATTGATTCTTGGCACAGCAAATATTGAAAGTGATATTTTGGCTCCAGTTATCCTCCTCTGCGGAAAGAGCAGCTCGCTTCGGTCGCATCAGCTGAACATCGTTTAGTTTTTTCTGCCAAAGATCAACATTCGACATCGAAGAAATGTACGTATACGATGATATTGAAAACACGTAAACTGCCACGAAAAGTAGCAAAACGTACAACGTAGTTGAGGATGAAATGCCACCCATTTTTCAATAATGTCAGTTAATGTTAGATTTTTGACACTTGGTGACCTAGATGCAATTTTACGTTTTGTTTTATAAAATCCTGCTCTACAAAAATTGATCGAAAGTTCAGTACCCATATAATAGTTTCGTAAAGATACGCTGTTTGCTACATGTAAGTTTGAAGACCGGAACTTCCAGCGAGCAGCAAAGCATTGAAACTCGTATAAGGAAATGTTTCCAGAAATTTTAACAAATTCAAAACCAAAACTAATTCTAATCTCATTTTCTCTGTGATCCCGATGCTTTTCGTGAAAAAATTAACAGATGATGCAATGAGAAAATGTTTTGTTACAACGGATGGTGTGCAAAAATTTTACTGAGTAAAGTAAAAAATGTATGCCGAAACCAGGGATCGAACCAGGGACCTTTAGATCTTCAGTCTAACGCTCTCCCAACTGAGCTATTTCGGCTTATAATAAATTTGATGAACAGACGTTATGAGAAAATGAAATTTTATGAAGACAAATAGGTTCATTCAGCGTTAGCATGATATTCAAATCATGTGTTCACAAAACCATTTCAACTAAATTTAAATATGGAATCCTTTGGCTAGGGGCCAGGGATTTAGGGGTAGGGAATAAAGTGGGGATGGGTCAACACTGTGCCCCCGTTTACAGAGGACAGTGGAGCTATTGAGCGACTCCTCATGCACCCTCAGTGGGGCAGGGTAGTCCCCCAGCTCATGTTAGCGAGTCACTCTAATAGTTCTGGGTCCTGCATTATCAAATGTGTCGAAGTCCTGTTTCCTGCATGCTTATAGGTATAGGGGCAATAGAAGGGGTAATAAGATTTCGGTTGTAACTGTAAGAAAATTGGTAGAGGTTTTAGTCCTTTTGTGTTAGGTGTTATCTATTCAGTATTCTTGTTCTTGGAAATATACAATTTTTGGTAAAAGAGACCCCCCCCCCCCCGTGTTTTCGGGGCTCGTTGTGGTGGGCTCTTATTCTGGTTATGTTCATGGTACGAGGGCTCTTGAGCAAGAAAAATTTGTACGATAGCCTATTTATGCGTTCTTGAATGCTGGTCACATCCCAGTTAACACAATCATCTAGGAGATGTTGCTTCCTTGATTATTATGGAAAGAAAATGAGTTGCTAGACATCACTGTTACCACTTGGTGATGCCAAATGTTATGAATTGTTCACAATTTTCTTCTCATTAGTGTCGCTGTGAGGCACAAAATGTGAAGAAAATTGCAAAGCACATTAACATGAATTTTGCTTTCATTGCGATTTTGTCGGTTTAGAAGGAATTAGGTTGGTAACAAAATTGAGCATGACATCACAATCACGGCACAAAATTGCCAGAGGTGTTTGTCGAGTCGAGAGTCAAGTAGAATTTGTATCTTGTTGACGCCATTCTTTGAATATTCTATAGGCACTTCTGATAGTGTGTAGTGTTCTGTTTGCTTCTTTTTATTTCAATAGTTGAATCAAATGTGTTTATTAACAGTGCCCAATTATTTTTACCAAGAACTGTATCTCTTCAAGGACTGGAACGGTGAGTAGAAACTTAGAAAGGTCCAGAGGATTCGAGTTGAACTATAGATTTTTCTACATTTTTATATATTTTTTTTTTTTATGATTTGGACTCGGTTTGTTAATTTTTTTTGTTTGTGAAAAGTATATACTACGGAATCAACTCACGCATTTGTTTTCTAGCATTCCATTCCATATGAACCGTAATTCATTAGTAAGAATAATAATGTTGATTCCCTTTCAAGTATAATTGAGAATTCTTGTGACACCTTCAATTGGTATATGTGACAGAGATTTGAGTTCTCTTAGTCTTCTCATTTGATATCTTCATCAATCGGAATGTGTTACGCAAAAAGAATCGAAAGGCACCTCGCATTGAGAGCATGTGGATGATTTACTCAACTTCGCATTGTGATTATAATGTAACCTCAATGTGACTCCAATTTAGATGTGCAATAAAACGTCACATTCACCTAACTTTGAGTCATATTTGAAATCACAATGTGAAGCAAAAAACGACCAAAAGGGCCCGAAATAGAAGATCTGGAGATGTCTATACGAGTCGCAACTCGACTCACAGGAGTGACGTGGAATATGAATGTGAGGTCCACTAACATCTCTGAGATCGATTTGTGTTTACTGGGTACCACTTTCTCGGGCCATCAGATAAATGTCTGCAGTCGATAAGGTTTGAACCTTCGACTAGCAGCCAAAGGGATTGAAACATCGGTGCTTTAACAGCTCAGCTACCTGGCCCGTTATTATGTATGTATCAACAACGTTCTAAAATCATTTATACGTATTTGGATGAATCAGTTGAGCTATCGACATTTTTGAGTTCTGAAAAAGTGACACAAATAGCTGAAAAAAATCCGTCAGACAACAATTAAAATTCAATTACCGTTCTGATGAATTCGTGATTTCCGAACCGCGAGACTACCCAGCAGGAGCACAGCACCTTTTGACGTTATTGTATGGTAATTAGAACAAAGGGAAAGCGATTTGAAAAGAACCCCGCTGCGATTGCCGCATACGTTTTATCATCATCCGACAAGTTTTGCTGGTTGTTCTCACCTGGTTTGATTGATAGCGGAACAATGAAATATCGCACGAAACTCGGGTATTACATGACTTTTTCCATTCGGACAATTTGATTCAGACAATCAATATTGAGTAATTCGAAAACGATTAACGGAATTTCAATCGGCCGTGTCATGTTCGGCACAATAAGAAAGTCTGCTATGATTTTCGACACAGGCGTAGGTGCCTGTAAGGGGCAAAGTGAATTACTGCCCCAGGAGGTTAAACTACAGGCATTTCGTAATTACTATAGCGCATGGGTACCAGTGCTCTTCGGCCTCTTCGTCTATTAGAATAAGAAAATGTTAGTTTATTTGAATTGACTAGTGCAAAGTATTGTATAACGCAAAGTAGGCTGCAAAGTAGGTTGAATCTTACCCTAATAGCCATATAGTCTACACGGATGGGTCGGAGACTGAGCAAGGAACTGCAAGTGCATTCGCATTTTTGGAATCATCTCACTTTTGGACCTTACCGGATAAAGCAAGTGTATTCACAGCAGAATTATATGCAATCTGACAAGCAATTTTATACATAGACTCAAGTAATTTAAAATTTTACATTCTTTGCTGAGATTCGCTGAGTTCCATCCAAGCAATAGAAAACCCCTTTAGTAAACACCGTCCGATAAAAAGAATCATAGCACTGTTGATCCAACTTCAGTCTAAAGGAAAAACCGTCATATTTGCTTGGGTTCCTAGGAATTGACGGAAATGAGAAAGCAGACTCTGCAGCAAACACTGCAACTGAAAATGATATTGATGTGAATATACCGTCAGTCCAAATGACACAAAAAAGTTCACATAAAAACAAATATTTAACACATGGCAACACGAATGGACAACGTTTAGAATTTGAAAGAAATTTAACCTGATATTGCAGCCACTATAGACTCCCTCAAAGACTGACGAGAAGAGAACAAGTCGTAATAACACGACTTAGACTCTAGTGTGGATTCATGCAGCACCAAGTAACAATTATCAAGTAGCAATTATCAATTAACAATTATCAATTAACAAGTATTGAAAATATAGCATTCATGCACCCAAATTAACAATTACCAAGTTAACCTTACGTTTCCGTGGATACTGTTTAAAAATTCAGATTCTATTTGTTCTTCGAAAATAAATGACCAGTTTTGTGTACTCATAATTGTCACTAAATAGGCGGGGGAAAGAATGTTTGACAATCTCACAATATCAGTGTGATTGCATCTTGCATGACCACATGCATGTGGCGTTTTTTTATACCCCGAATGACAACATCGAATGTATGGCCTGCAAGACCAAAAATTGCAATGTGAATACAAACTATCAACACTGAGAGGGTCCCTGCCCCTGCTATTGTTTCAAGCATTAAGCATTATCTCTGATATTTTTATCTTTGAAGAACGTAATTATGCCCTTATCATATATAATTTGGGAAATTGTCGTTCAAAATCAGCCAAAATAGCATCATCAATTTCCATTTCGATATGAACGAAAACCGAAAACAGAACACAATAATACAAACTGCTCCACAAATATTTGAAAGAGATTCATTTTCGTCATTATACTGACCAATCCGCGGTCACCTGCGTACTAGTTGCGCACTAGAAGAAAATATTGTTCAATTAGAGTAAAAAGTTAAAAGTTGGCCAACTTCCACTTGTTACTTGTTAATTGATAATTGTTAATTGATAATTGATAATTGTTAATTGTCTGCATGAATGCATTCATTGTAAAACAATAAGTTCAACTTATACTTGCTAATTGTTAATTGATAATTGTTACTTGATAATTGTTAATTGGTGCTGCATGAATCCACACTTGAGGCCATACGAATGTAACACCCTCCCTATATGGTGAGAAGACAAAGACAACCATACTGTGAAGATTGCCGCCAAGCATGCACCTTCTTTTAGAATGCTACCAATATAGAGCTGCTCGACAGCGATATAAAACTTACCAAATAATATCAGATCCTGTCTCAGTACCAAAAATATTAATAATGTTTTGAAATTTCTTAAAGCAACAAAATATAATAAGAACGATATGCTACGAATAGGCTAATGACCTCAGTAGTCGAAGCCAAATAATAATAATAAAAAAAAAGTAATCAAAAACTTTTCTATTCAACACTTTTCGACGTAACCTCAAATTATCCGTCAAAATTTGTAGGAATATGTTTTTTTTAGTGTCAAATCAAATTTTAGTGAGAAAATCATGAGACTTGTCGGTTTTACTCAATTTTAAGCGGTTTGTCGATCAATAAACCACCAAGTCACATATACCATTTGGAAGTAGACATTTCAACAAATAAAATGACCACTTATAGACCTTCAAAATACAAAAAACACCAAAACAATTGTTCGTGGAGGAGAATGGTATTTTTTTGGGAAAATGTACCTAACTCAAAAACTAGTCGTCTTTTGAATTGCGAAATAATCATGTTTACTCGACACCAAAAAAGAAATATTTCTACAAATTTCGGGTTTTCGCCATTTCCACAGTTAATTTGAGGTTATGTCGATAAGTGTTGAATACAAAAGTTTTAGATTTTTTTATTATCTACAACTTTTTCATCTTACAGTTTCCGCTAAGAGATCAGGTTTCGCCGCAAATTGCAAAACCATTTCACCATTTTGAATGTTTTCGTGTTTAAATTATTTTTTTCCTTGGAACCCCAATCGAGTGATATTGTTAAAAAAATCACTAGCTGTCAATGCGAGTAAATTTTAATCAGTCACAACTTGAAATATTGTCACGTCAAATTTTTACCACGAATGCTATTCGGATGACCATTTCATGAAGAAAGAAACCAAGAAAGATTTATAAAACATTTAATTTATTATTATTTGAACATAATTACTAAAGCAACTAATTAATAATGCGTTCTGCAATTTACAGCCTCATTACCTCGTCATGCATACTCTAAGGCACATACAAGCTGATTCACGATGGATGGCACAATAGATTTTCTGAATCAGACACCGCATCACTTTGAAAATTTAATGGAGAGCATATTCGGACAATCTCTACCCAAATAAAATATTTCCGACAATGCCGTGTAGACACTTCTATTAAAAAGTAGTAGCAACTTTGATTGTTCAAATGGAACACCCTGTACATAATATTATTTTTGGAATCTCCGACAATTGCCCAACAACTTTTCTTGATATTTCCCTATACCTATCTGTTACCGTTTTCAAAATAAATATTTATTTCTATTTTTTTTTTTCGGAAATCATGACCTCTAAAAATGCTGATATCTTTGAGTTAAGAAATACTATGGTATCCAAATTTGGTTTCCTGAAGAATGTTGGCAATTTTTTACATTAACAATTTTTTCTGTCAGTTTCGATTGAATAGACAATTAAATGAATTTAAAAAATGAAACAAAGTAAAATCTCAAGTTTTTATGTAATTTATTGATTTGCTTTACAAATAGTGTGATACATTGTAATAATTGAAAAATAAATAAAAAAATATAATTACTGACTTTTACCACACTTGTATTGAACTTTTGAATTCTCTTTGCAGACACTATTTATTGCATCTGGAGCACCGATTTTGAGTCTTTTTATCTCTTTTCCATCTGCCAATTTGAGGCATAGCATGTCCAGGGTTGAAAATTACATCCCAAATCGGAAAATAAAGACAAGAGAAAGATAAAGAATTTTGGTAATTGGAGTTAAAACAATAATTTGATAGAATAATGAAAAAATTGACACATTTTTTCCACCGAGTTGTGGTACACAACCGAGTTTTCACCGTATTTTTTGTTAGTGCGCGTTTTCAATTTCTTTTAGTGTTTTTTTACCAAAACGGTTCATGTTTCATCCAAAAACTTGTGAAAACCGACGAAGATAGTCTGACATAATAAACAACCGGTTGCTATCAAAACGTTACAATCCGTCAAACATTTTTCACTTATCAAAATCCTCATGGTTATCTACAAAAATACGGAATTCTATTGGACAGAAAAGCCGAAAAAATTTGCTAGACCGTATTTTGTCGATTAGAAATTTGGGTTGATTGTTGAATGAGAGTACCTATGTATGTACATACCTATTCTTCTGGTCAAAATATCAATGAATGAAATAATCGTATATCATACCACAAGACCTAAGAATTCAATCGATTAAAATCTCAAAATATTTAATCCATGATTTTGCTTTTTGGAAAATAGTTTCATGCACAATAATTTTTTAAAAAATTATAAAATTATTGTACGCTTTCTACATTTCAACTATTTTCCAAGCAAAATAAGGTAGAGTGGTATACGGCAAGATTAATTCCTGAATAACTCAAATCAAAGCTTGGCATTTTCTAACAATTTTTTTACAATAAACAAATCCTAAATTTAATGTTATGAAGTAGCCTTTATGGCAAACTTTGCATAAGAACTCTATCAAAAATTGAGTTTCTACTGATAAAAATCAGTATTAGGTCATTCAAACTATTCTCGGTTTCTTGGCTACCCTGGCGTCCGTTAAGTGGCAGCACCGTGCAAACAGGTCGTGGCCTGTCCGTGGCTATTAGGCCAGCGCACGGAATATTATCGTAGGTAATATCATTGTTTAAATATAACATAGTTAGTCAATGGCTGTGGAAAAGGTATTGGACACAAACGCGAGTGTCATCTAGCGTGATTAGTTACAAACATGAATATTTGACGTCATTTTAATGCAGGTTTCTTCAAAAAAACCCTGATTTTAATGCTTTTCCCTTGTTTTAATCAAGTTACGACATGACTTGGAGGCCAGATCACTGAAGTTACGACATGACTTGGATGCGAGCTCACTATCGCCATCTACATGTCGCATCCATTTTGATCCAATTATAATCCCATAAGGTTGACTATCTTCTATATAAACAATGGTAATATCCCACGACCATGATAAATAGCCTATTATGATGATTCGATAACTAGGTTATTTGAATTGAAACTATAACTTTATTTCTACTTTTACGCTTTGTTATGTCACATGTCGAAATCGAAGGCAAATAGTACTTACATTTTTTTCAAATCTTATAGAAGTGCTCTGATATAATTTGAAAATTGAATGATCAGGGGCAGTATATTATTTTTTACCGTGACCTCAACTGTGTCACTCACATACGATTTGTTGCTACTCTCTTATATAGTATGTAATATGTCTCTAAAGTATTTAACAAAATCTCTATAGTAAGTAATAAGTCCCCAATGATGAATCAACGAAGAACTACTACTAATACCTACCTTGACGACTATTGGATTACATAAGTTGAACTATATGGTCTATACTTACAATGACAGAATGAGAGCTAGGGATGCCTATAATATTCGTCAAAAACGCGCAGAGATATATTATTTGGTTATTTTAATAAATCGTTACTACGCCAACATTATAGTGCATACCTATAATACATAGTGATTCAGTCATTAGATGAGTTTACTTTCTTTATCAAAATGTCCATGTACGGAAAGAATCTTAGACGTTAAGAAGTTAATTTTATCGATCTATCACAGAGTGTTTTTTGTTTTTCTTTCCTTGCTGGCAACGGCAAATCAATGTCAATTTTGAAAGCAGCGTAATCAATATATCGCTCATGTGTTCTCAATTCACAATGGGGTGATTTTAAACTCGTGTAAACAGTTCGATATCTTGCTGTGTCGGCGATGTTATTTTGTGCCCCGTCACTTTCGCCGACGCCTCAATTGTTCTTGGACTGCCATAATTTATTGTTATTTGGGTTCATTCATTTATTTTGAGGGTGTCAACACGGAATATCTGTCATACTGGACATATGTTATGTTCTGACACGCCTAACGTGAATAAAAACGAAAAAATACTAGTTATAGCTTTCGAAATGATGAATTGATTGTTTTGATTTGTGAAAGTGAAAAAAAAACAATGCATCGGCCGGGAATCGAACCCGGGCCGCCCGCGTGGCAGGCGAGCATTCTACCACTGAACCACCGATGCTTGGAATAATTACTTTGTAACACTTGGTTGATTCAAAAATTTTATTTTCAATTGGTTTGTATAACTTTTACAAAAAATATTTCTTTCTACGACAGTGCGTAAACTAAGCTTTTACGCACTGCTGACAGTGCGAACTGCGTAAAGTGATACTTTTTCGCACGAGTGCGTAAAAAAATCACCTGTGCGTAAACTAATTTTTTACACACTGTTCATATACATTTATGCATTATAGTAGGTACAGTATTTTGCGTCAAATATAACTCGGAAGTGTTTATTTGATAATACGACGACAATTCATATCATTAAACATTGAAATTAATGATATAATTGCTACAATTTGGCAATATAATAACTGTCGAAGAAAAAACTTTGCATGAAACACTTTCGTAAAGGGCTTTTTTGTACTCCCGTGTTTGTTGAACTCGTCTGCGCCTCATTCAACAAACTTCACGCTCATACAAAAAAGTCCTACTTTACGAACTTGTATCATAAATAGCTAATTTTCTACAAACGTCAAAAAATGACAAAGTACACTGCATGTAAACTATATGGGATTTTTATATTGTCACCTTTCTGTTCCTCAATCAAGCAAAAAATCCAAGAAATCAACAAATGCCATTTTATTTCCATAGTTATACAGTAATTACTTGATTTGGAAAAACAGTTTGAGCCAGTTCAATACTATTTTTTATATTAAGCTAAGCATATTAATTATTTTAGACCAATATTTTTGACGTTTGTTCGCATCTCGTGCGCGAAATACTTTGGTGATCTCGACAAGTTTTTTTTTAACTTGGCTGCGCCTTGTTAAAAAAATTCAGTTCTCGATCACCAAAGTAGCATTTCGCGCACTAGATACAAAATAGTTATTTTCCTAACAAGTGCGCAAAGTGCTACTTTTCTGCACGCAAATACAGTTAGGCAAACGACGCGAAGCGGAGTTCGTATAAGTTTTTGCGTGCGGAAAATGCATTTTTCCTTCGAGCTTCGTATCAGAGATGGCAACGAAAATAAACCTTTTTACGATTTGAAAAGTGTCAGTGTTTTTAGATTCTTGCTGACAGAAACTGAGGAAAAATCTGACATATGTCAAAATTGACAACTGCACTTATTTTTGCTTGGCAATATTATAAATATTTATTTATCATTATACAAGGTATTATTTTTTTTTTTGTTTTAATCTGAAATACAAATATCGGGCAACGGCTTCTCATATTGCATAAAATAGTCTACAGCAACTAAAATAAATATGAATTTTTCACACCAGTGAGATTTCTGGGTAGTTTTACTTTTCCGCACTCATTAATCTTATCCGCACGGGGTGCGGAAAAGTGTAACTTTACGCACGCAAATGCGGGCGGAAAAGTACAACTTCACGCACGCTCGTCGAAATAACTATTTCGCACAAAATTCAGTGAACATGGTTGTCAGTTTGATGGTGAACGGGGTTGTCAGTTTGATGCTGAACATCTTCCAGTATTCTTACAATTCACCCAGCAACTAAATCTGCATATTAAAATAAGGGAACATACAAAAATAGGATTTTTATAATTCTTCAGATTCTGTTCACATCACCCAATGAATAAACCGTAAGTGGTGTTTAGATTTGACTTTAGGTCAAAAGCCAGAGGCATCTTGGAGAAATAAATAGAGCAAGTTTTATAACGAGCGAGTCGTTTTCTAAAATGCTGTTTTTTTACTCGCTCATCCCTATCTATCACAAATTCAGATAGATTTCGATTCTCACTCATTTTGTTCCCATGGGTTTTAAAATACTGCAGATTGATATTCTGATAATGTGTAACGTAAATAACCAGGCCCATCTTAAGAGTTTCGACGCCCCAAGGCACCGTATATTTTAGTGCCTCAATACTTTTTCATATTTATCTGAATTAAATAGATGCGAAAAACTACACATTCTTCAATTATGAAACTACATAACAATTTAAAAATTCAACAAAATTGAATTCACGATTATTCTAATGCAAAATAAACATTTTGTCTAACCTATATTTTTAACAGAAATTTAAAAACAAATTATGGAAAAAACATGTGTCTACTCTCTGTAAGATACAAAGCACAAAACTTAAATTGGTTGTTTTCTTGATTTAAGTTTAGCAAACTTGTTTAGTACCTCTTGGAAATCAACACTTTTTGTAATTTCAGTCCATATGTGCCAAAGAAATCAGTCTCTACTGAACGAGCTCTTGATCTATGGGCGAGCTAAAATAATTTTTCACTAATTTCAATTTTGAAAATGTTCTCGCTCCTGCTCCAGTTGGATGTGTAAGTACATATTCTTACAGCTACCTCCACATTCATGTAGGTTCAGGCCAATCACAACATTATTATAGTAGGAATTTTCTATCCAGAAAATTGCCGCGGGAATTTTTTCTGGTATTTTATTATTATTTTGTGACAATTGATATTTTTCAATTGACGTCTGCCATCAGTTTGCATGAAAAGTAAAAAAATGAACCGAAAACGGTTCAAGATAATGTGTCTATGATTGGGGCATCAAAAAATTATGTGTTGAATACCACAAGAGAGTTCGATAAAGCAAAAAATATTCCCCAGATTTTTTCCCAAACTTGTTTAGGCTTTCGTGTCTATTGCCTGGCAACAAGTTTTCGAAAATGTCAAATTATCATCACTTTATTCTGACTCTCTAGTGATATTACAACTGAAATAATGTCCATCAATATCTGAGTTCTCATAACTTGCTAAATATAAACCTTATCATCGTCTCCCATTCCCAGATATTTCTGGAAGTCGGCGATTCTTCTTCTTTAAAGTAGTAAAGTAGGCCTCAACACGTGCCAAAGATTTTTCTTTCATATTACATGGATTTAGAATTCTCGTTTCTATGATCATCTAATATCTCCCGTGTTGATGCACTAAATGAATTGGACCGACCAACCAAGCTGCTGGGTTGATGAGTTAGCGTAAATAAATAATAATCCGTTTTAAATCGAATGTGTTTCATACAAAATTGAAATATTTCTGTTCAATTAAATATTGTTGAATTGTTCTCAAGGCGTGATCACTCTTAGTTTTGTATAATCAGCATTCAAAAAGCACCTCCTCGAGACTTGCGCAGTGCCCCTCTGAGGTCTCTTGCCTTTTGCCGTCAAGATGGCCCTGTAAATAACCATATCGTTCATCATCTATGTTTCTCAGAATAAGTTTGCAATATCTTCATCCAACACCAACCATCAATGTTTTGTTTCAGACCAGCGACCTGGACACCTTCCTGTGCAAGCAGGAGTGGGAACGCAGGTTGGAGGAAGAACTAGAAAAGCCTCGGAGAGACTCCGTTTCCCAAATAGATGACTTTTTCGAACCCCCAAACAACAACAATATTCGCCATCAATCCGCCATGAGTTACGTATCGTCGCTGTCCATGAGGACGGAGGACGACGCTTTTTTGCGGCCGCCGGCGCTGTGGGAGGACATCGCCAGCAGCATACAGAACATAGACCCCGAGAACGCGAACATGCTCGGGGTCAGTCCGGGGCACGTCAAGCTGGAAGTCGTCGACGATTTGACGATCAGCTGTGTGGCGGCGACACCCTCGCCGTTGCTGTCACCTTTGGAGATAAAGACAGAAAAGGTTAGTAAACCATTTTTTTCATTAATGGGGTATTATCTACAGTCCTTTTCATTTGGGCTGTGCGTCCATCATGTGCCCACAGCGTCGGGCGGGAAGTGCCCACGGTGATTCCAAAGTTCTTTGGTAATAACTTGTAAACATGGTGGTTGCTTGTGTAAAAGACCATGAGCGGTTACCCCTCAGAGGGTGTTGGAAGATTCTAGCCGTCATAGATATGAAGTGCAAATAAAAGTCTTAACTGAGGTAAAATTTTGCGTCCACCGGCATCGGTGTCGTGTTCTAACCAAATGCTTACCTCAGTTCCTCTTCACATGATACTGGCCTCCAGGGGACGTGGTTTCCGAAAAATAGTACCGGTGAAAGTCCCTATCCTGAGGGTCAAGGCTGCTGTGATCTCTGGTCGCTTCGCCAGGAACGCAGCGTTACTCTTCCCGCTGACACTGCAGATCCAATAGTGAAATCCGATGAAGAGAAAAATGTCTATTTTTTTCCCTTGAGGATATTGTGATTTTTGCATTATTTGTGGACTGTGCATATAGAAATTCTCGACGGCTGGACGTCAGGGCGGGCCGCGACCTGAATCTCTAGCTCCCGTATACACCTTATGTATGTATGTAATCTGGATTAATTACCCTTTCAGCAAATAAGTGAGATGATATTGTAGTTGATTTCATGGGAGAGACAGAGACATAACAGTCGATTAGGATTCTATAGAACACGGTGCATACGGGCGTAGATGTCCTGTTCATCTGAGTCGCTTTCCAATTATTGTCGCTTGGGGTAGTTCCAGGAGTGATCTCACAGACCACGAACAATCAGGTGTAACAAGCTCTCAATGGGAAAGCGCCTCTAGGCGACTTTGATGTCTGAGTGACTGAGAGACAGTTTCACTTCTGGTTCGACTTTAAAGCCGGATTTATGGATCGAGTCGCAGCCGCTGCCGTAGCCGTAGCCGCAGGCAAAATTGAACGCCTGCGCAGTTATCCAAATGAAATGCAAGAATTTAAAATTTGAATAAAATTTTGTTTTTGTAGAGGAATATAGTTTCCTCATATTTTGACATTTCTGATTAAAATTTACTCTTGCTTTCGAAATAACATAAATTATGTGACCATTCGTTATTTTTTCACACGGAAATTTTGAGTTTCATGTCATTTTCCGCTGCCATCCGAGATGAGAGTTGGTTAACTATCGGCGGCAGCGACAACGGCAACTGCAACGGCAGCGGATCTATAAACGTATACATGAGCAACGGCATATTTATCTTCGTACGGCAACGTCAACTGCAACGACTGCGGCTGCGACTCAATCTATAAATTCTGCTTTATTGAAGACACATCTTGACATTCTTGATAACTGAACTTATTTGAATGGACCTTTCCACAACATATGAGAGAACTCTGTAATTAGAAAATGTATACGCTAATATCACTAAGGAATTTTTATTTCTTTTTTCTGACCGCTAGTTTCTCTATAATCAGAAGAAAAGTGGTTTCGTGACGTCACGTTCATCAAAACTAGACTTGGCAACGTTGTAAAAGTTGTGCACCGTAAAATGTCAAATTCTCATTTGAATATAAGGTGTCGTATGACAGTTGTCATTTGATACCAGATGGGTTCGTTCGTCTATTTCCGGAGCATCAATAAGAATCGTTTGTCTCTGTTTGCCTGCCTACTTTAATATTTAATACAAGTAGAGCAGTTCCATCAAATATGTATGCTGCAAACGAACAGGCCATACTTGATTTATTTTTTGAGGTTAATGCGGTTTTCAAAGTTTTGGGATGTTTTTGTTGTTTGTGCTCTAAATTTTTTTCCCAATTCCTGTATCTGTATCCCTGCAATAACTGTGAACATGTCGAAAAGGTGCTTCGAACCTGAACACCAGTGAATATTCTAATAAACAATTTTTTATGCTCCTAAATACCCATGAAGCGCATTATAAAATGGGGTTCGAAGCAATGAATAAACCTTGTGTAAAAGACGGAAATATAATTATGTTTTTGTGAAGAATATTTCCAACTGAATATTACTGTATTCAAGCAGCGTTCAAGAAACGATTTTAAATTTAAATTTTAGTCATTGCAAAAAATAAATTCATATTTGTTGAATAGAAAGTGTCAATCATCTCAATCTACTCTCGGTAAATTATCTGAACTTCCCTTCACGAAGCCTTTCCATATTTGGATGGTGTTAATAATGTGAGCTAGTTTCGTAAAAAATACCAAAATAGTTTAGCAGATCTTGAAATGATGGAATGTGGCTTAATACTATCGTCAGTGGATGGAGCCCACTTTCAATTGCGGGTTGAATCATTTTTGCTTATTGTAGAATAACACTTTGGTGATTCCAATCCACCACCATCCATTTAATACACAAATAAATTCACACCAGATCGGTCATAATAACACCTCGCTACACAGTATTAATGAATGTATCAGTTAAATGTCGAATGTAAAAACAACAAACATTAACCTCAAATGTCGAGATCTCTCTCCTCTCTCTCTGTATTTGGTTGGTCGTTGCTTCCTTCAAACAGGCGCATTTGACCCACAGAACTCATACTTATATCTTATGACATATAAGTATGAGTTCTGTGATTTGACCAAGCCCTGCTGCGGAAAATCCGTTCCCATCCGTCCTTTAACCGGCGTAGACAGCAAGGTTTCATCAGGAGAATGCAGTTGTCTTGCTCTAGGCAATACTGCATCCCATATTTTACACTTTTTAATTTTTATTTAACAAAACACTTCTATATAATCTGTCAAATGCACGTCTTTAAGACTGCGGACATCACACACATTAACCTGACTTCCAACACAAGACCGCCGTCTGATCTCAACCACTGCCGGAAGTCGAATCCAAATGTCGAGATCACTTTTGTTGCATGAGAACTGTCATAATGATTAAATGCACGTCTTTAAGACTGCGGACATCACACACATTAACCGGACTTCCAACACAAGACCGCCGTCTGATCTCAACCACTGTCAGAAGTCGAATCCAAATGTCGAGATCACTTTTGTTGCATGAGAACTGTCATAATGATTTACGGTGTTGTCAATGCTCGTTCTTCATCGAAAGGATGGTTCGTTCAGGAGATTTGAAAGTTACAAATACAATAAAAAGTAGCTAATATTCGGTATTATTTCTATGAGTTGATCAAGTGACGAAGTTTCGATTATTTCTCAATGGCTTATACCAAGCAGGAATCTCTATTTCGAGGAGAACGGTATTAAATGTTTCGGAACATGGATTATGGTGGAGGTTGTTTCCGATGAACGTGACGTCAGCGGCACACTTTCAAATGAGATATTCTTTCAAAATGAAAAAAATATAGTGGAACTCTTTGTTAAATGGACGTTTCAGAGTAGAATCTATCGATTTAAAAGAGTTTTGCAATTTATTTTTCATAAATGTAAAGGTCCATTTTCCCAGTCGAATTTATTTCGATCATCATTGGTAGTTCTTGGGAAAATTCATATCCAGAAATTTCCTCATATTGGTTGCGATATTTGACGCTGTATATTTTGGAGGAAATTTTCTTCTGCTGTAGCAGGATTTTTGAGGTTCAGGTCTTGTAGAGTCATTCTTCAATGGTAAAACCGCTGAGACAAGAAACTAGCTATCAGACAGCAAACAAACCATCAAAGCTGTTACAAGAAACCTCCCACCAAATAGAGGTTCGTATTAGTAGTGTGTCCTACTAATGGCCCCATACAAGTGTAATCAGAAATCAAACTGGTAACTGTTCATTCTAGGGTGTTCCTTTGTTGTTGTTTGATGTTCATTCTCTATTATCCCCATTTCTTCGATTGTTTGGATCTCTGCACCATTTGCTGCCATTGGTATTCGTCCTAGCTGTTCACGTACGTACTATGTTCTTCGTTTGGATGTGTTGTAGTCACTGTGCACACCAGTCCTCACCAATGCATTGGATGGATGACTTCGTACTGAGAGACATTGTTTCTGAAGATCTACTTACTATCAGCTCAGAAAGTCTAATTAAGTTCTAGACTGCCCCTATGACATATTTAACCATATAGTTGAACTCAGTGCATAATTGTTAGCTGTCACCGTGACGTCACAGACATAGCCCTCACCGAAGGTGTAATATTTGTCATACAACAATTCACCACTCCCAATCATAGCGTACACATTATACATGAATTCGTCTTGGTGGTGCCATTTCAGGATCATAATTCAACATAGTTTATTAGTAAGGGACGTAACTATTTCGTTATTCTGGTCCAAGTAATCCAGGTACATAACTGAAAAAAAACCTCTATACAGTGACCGCCAAAAAGTATGTACCATATGGGAAAAATTTTTATTATTGGAGTATTGGAAAAAATATTATGGGGAAAAGTTTGTGCATGTCCGATAACCTAAAAATCGATTTTGACACATGTCACGTGATCGCTAGAATGGCGGCAAAATGAAAAAAATTGTAATGCAAATGCAAAAAAAGGGGTAAGATGGCAAGATATCAAAAAAGTTATTTGAAAAAGTCACTTAGAATTCAATTTTATACACATAAACGAAGTTTCAAGAGATAATTCAAAAAAATTGAAAATAGCAATTTTTTAAAAATATTTTCCCATCTATTTAAAAATTTTTTTTTTTCTTATGAATAGCTTGACTATACTGAAACATTTGCATTTTGATGATAATGACAAAACTTTCTCATTTTCTCCACACCAGAGGGCACTAAATTGAAAAAATGGGAATTTGAAGGAACCCTTGCTGTTACATCGGTTCGTATCTAACAGTTATATCCGAATTCCACGACCATTGTGATGACATGACACTCCAAAAACATGGTAATTTCCAGATTATAATCAAGTTCCGATGATAATCGTGCATGAGCGTTTCACTTCGCACATAAACTTGAAAATAGTGCGTCAAATTAAAGATTCTTAAAGTTTATGTGCAAAGTAAAACGCTCATACAGCATTATTATTGAAACTTGATTAAAATCAGGAAACATGGTGTTTCTAGATTGCCATATCAACACAATAGTCTTGGAATTCTGATATAACTGTTAGATAAGAACCAATGTAACAGCGAGGGTTCTGGCAAAAACCAATTTTTTTAATTTAGTGCCCTCTGGTGTGGAGAAAATGAGAAAGTTTTGTCATTATCATTAAAATGCAAATGTTTCAGTATAGTCAAGCTATTCATAAGAAAAAATATATATATATATTTTTAAATAGATGGGAAAATAGTTAAAAAAATTGCTGTTTTAATTTTTTTTTAATTATCTCTTGAAACTTCGTTTATGTGTATAAAATTGAATTCTAAGTGACTTTTTCAAATAACTGTTTTTGATATCTTGCCATCTTACCCCTTTTTTGCCTTTGCATTGCAATTTTTTTCATTTTGCCGCCATTCTAGCGATCACGTGACATGTGTCAAAATCGATTTTTAGGTTATCGGACATGCACAAACTTTTCCCCAGAATATGTTTTCCAATACTCCAATAATAAAAAAATTTCCCATATGGTACATACTTTTTGGCGGTCACTGTATATTGTTTTTATATCATTATTTATAGGTATTCACTGTTTATTATTTTAGTAATATCAGTGCAGTGGGTTGTCCCATTCCAGCAGGGTGATTTCGAATTTTTCACTAGCGATAAATCCGTGGCGAAATATATTTTTATTGTCGAATCCACGTCCAACTGATCTATCAGGTATGTTACGGGCGTGAAACATATTTGCACATTCACTGCTCTCTTCAACATATCCATTTAAATACTTACATTACCTCCTCTCTATGAACCGTCCTCTTTCAGGTTTTACAACAACCAGGTCCGACGCTGCACCTACTGGGCACCCCGACGAGCCCCTACAACCAGCCGCAACCTACCAGTCCCCAGCAAGCAGCTCCCCACTACCACCAGCAACCTCCCCAGCAGCCCATCCATCATCCGCACCATAACAACAACAACCAGTACAAATATAACAACGTCGCCCCAGGTCCTGCCCCCGGAAACGCTCTCTACCCCATGCCTTCGAGGCTGATGTACGTTTCCCCCCTGACGCCGCCCAGTTCGGAACCCGGTTCGCCAGGGGGAGCGCTGCCGAGGAGGACGCCTCCGCCACCTTACCCTGCCCCTGGATGCCCCCACCAGACCCCTGCGGCGGCGGTGCCGCGGTTATCCACGGGGGTTAAGTATAATAGGAGGAATAATCCGGAGCTGGAGAAGAGGCGGATACATCATTGTGATTTTATAGGTTGGTTATCATATACGTAACTATTTCTAAAGAGTATTTAGGGAGTTTTTAGGCCACCTAAAATAACAACTTTTGTCGTTTTCGTCGTTTGTGCGACTGCGCAGTAAGTGAAAAGAGGGAAGGCAAACCAAAAATAACGATAACGACCAACGTCATTAACGGCGGACAATTTTTGTGGTTATTCTATTCTAATCTAAATTAATTGGACTTTTTTCGACATATATCCAGCTTCCAGTTTTCTGGAACGCAGTTGTCTTGCTCTAGGCAATACTGCATCCCATATTATAAAATAAAGTAGTTTTAAATAGCAGTATGCCCCTGCTCCGACAAATCCGTTGTCATCCGGCCTGGATACCGGCGTAGGAAGCTAGAGATGTAGACAAATTCACATAACACTTATAAACGATGCACAATACTGCTAATTTTCAACAAATTTTAACATTCACACACATTTACTTGACTTCCAACTAAGGACGCCGTCTGTCCTCCACCATTGCCGGAAGTCGAAAAGCTTTGTGGTTATCGTTAATGCAAACAGAAATGTATAGGTTCAGGAAACATATAGTTGCCACCGTTTCCTCACTTCCAGTGTGTACATCTATACATTCCAGCAAACACAGTTAAATCACAGATGTATCGCAGCGATGTAACGATGAGACCTGCGATATCGCATTCTATGTCGAACAGAAGTCGCAGTGATGTTATTTTGTCTCACTCAAGATTCATCCACGTGATTTAAAAATTAATAATGTATCATGTACTTCTTCAGTATGATTTCAGAAGAAAAAATCTGCCGAATCAGCATTTCATTTATTGCAACATGGTGAGATCCTCAAATTCTGAAGCTGAATAACTTTGTGTGTCTCAGGGTTCAGTTCCTATTATATGTGAATGATCCTCCAAGACATGTTTGCCGATGACAAAACTATAATTTTATCAGACCAAAATGTAGAAAACGGTAATATATTAGACTCTGTTGTTGAGAAATTCAGTACCTAGTGTCAAAGAAATGAGTTGATCTTGAACATGTTGAAGCAAATTTTTGTTGAATTCCACTTCAGAAAAATGTATCTGCTATTCATTGATGTCATCCAATATGTCAAAAGAAGGTACGTTTTAAGCTGTCTATCTGGACAAGAATTTAAATTTGACAGGCATATAGAGAGTATATTTTGTGTTTGTGATTTATTTCTATATCATTTATTGTTATATCATAAAACTTTCTATATGATATATTTTTTTAGTGTACCTGGGTCAAAATTCCGAAACTATATTATTTGTATCATGAAAACTTAAAAAAATTGAATTGCCGTGGCGGCTGAATTTTATATTAGTTATAATTGTTTATTATTGAGTTATAGGAATCACATATGGATCATTCTAAATTTCCAATGTTTCGAGTTTTATACGTGATTTTGAAACAAGCTTCATCAGTAAGTTTTTAAAAACTTTTATTCTTGAACAAACAAATTGTTAGAATGGGTAAAACTGCCAACTGAATTCACCAATTTCAAAGAAACTATCACTTTCAATGGTATGAGCAGTTAAAAAATTGGATCTTTTCAATGATTTCAAGTTGTGATGGCAAAGTTGAAATTACTACTGCCAATGTATTTGAACTGAAGGCCAATAAGCCAAAAATAGAGCAATATGGTAATTACAGTAGCAACATGATCTGTTAAAGTGTCTTTCTGAGCTTCAATTCCCAATATTTACTACAAAAAAGACCTAGGTCATAGTAACATCATTCCTCTGTCTGACAAGGAGCCAGAGGAATGACGCCAGAGAAATGACGATTCTCAATGTTTTCGTGAAATAACTCACCACACCCTAATTCCATAATATCACATTTTGCATAAGGAAACACACGAGAATAATATGAAACTCTCTATAATGATTGAAAGGAAACTGTAATAACTATCAGAGGAATGATATTTTTTAGTGTGACTCACCACTATTTCCTTCTAAATCCACCAGTAAAAAACGACCACGACAATTCCTTTTATCAACAACAACTCATGAAACTTCAACTTGCCTTCTGTAACAGCTTCATCAATGTACAATTAGCAAATTTTGAAATTGTGGCAGAGGAATGACGATAAAAGCTGGACATGATTCTCACTTAATTTACTAAAAGTCTAAAAAAGAAAGAGTGAAATTATTTCCAAAGTTTGTTTGCTTTATATTCAAGTGCTTTGTTATTGACTTCTATAAAAGTTACTACACCTTTTTCATATGTAATTCAGAAAGTATAACTTGTAATTCAGATTAGTAAAATGTAATTCAGAAAACGTAACTTGTAATTCAGAATTGTTAATTGTATTTCAGAAACCGTAACATGTAATTCAGATTAGTAAATTGTATTTCAGAAACTGTAACATGTAATTCAGATTAGCAAGTTGTATTTCAGAAAGTGTAAGTTGAATTTCAGATTAGTGAATTGTTATTCAGAAAGCGTCAATTGTAATTCAGAAACCATCACTTGTAATTCAGAAACCACCAAATATCTGACCGGTGTGAAAAGAGCGGCCAAAGATAGCAGCCGAAATCTCCGGAGATACCCCGGAGACACCAAAAGGGGGCTATTATGATAAATAATATCAAATATCTACAAAATAGAGTATGTGGACCTTTTGCATAACTTTACTGACGACAGGGTTGAAAGTGGGTGGGTGAATAATGCGGTTGTAGCGTAAATGACGGCAAATTAAGGTATTGTAATAAAATAATTTCGCTTTTGTCAAAATGTTGCAAAAATCACTTCTCTTTTACTGTTTGATCAGAAAATTCGACTTCCCGAGAGAGCCAGGGGGTGCATTTAGCGACCTTTATCTTAAAAATTCGAAATATGAATGAAGTCGACGTCGGAGCACCAATAAATTTTGTCAAAATATTGCAAAACACCTCCTTTACTGTTTGATCAGAAAATTCGACTTCCCGAGGGAGCCAAGGGGTGTATTTAGCAACCCTTCTCTTAAAAATTCGAAATATGAATGAAGTCGACGTCGGAGCACCAACAAATTTTTTCAAAATATTGCAAAACACTTCTCCTGTACTGGTTGATCAGAAAATTTGACTTCCGGAGGGAGTCAATAGGTGTATTTAGCAACCCTTCTCTTAAAAGTTCGAAATATGAATGAAGTCGACGTCGGAGCACCAACAAATTTTGTCAAAATATTGCAAAACACTTCTTCTTTACTGTTTGATCAGAAAATTCGACTTCCCGAGGGAGCCAAGGGGTGTATTTAGCAACCCTTCTCTTAAAAATTCGAAATATGAAACGTCGGAGCACCAAAAAATTTTGTCAAAATGTTGCAAATCACTTCTTCTTTACTGTTTGATCAGAAAATTCGACTTCCCGAGGGAGCCAAGGGGTGTAATTAGCAACCCTTCTCTTAAAAATTCGAAATATGAATGAAGTCGACGTCGGAGCACCAACAAATTTTGTCAAAATGTTGCACAACACTTCTCCTTTACTGTTTGATCAGAAAATTTGACTTCCCGAGGAAGGGCTGATTTTTCTAATTTAGAGGGGTATGGAGGGGTAGTTTTTGATTCTCAAATTATTTAACCCCATGGAACATATTCAGCAGGTTCACAATAGTTCAGTTCCTTCGAAAAACCTGGAGCAGCGGTTATACTTGAAGCGAAAAAAAAAACCGTTGCTTCTTTCACACCCGTGGTCTTAAATAATTTTGTTTGTTTGACTTTATTGATTTTTTGAGATATGCGTCAATATGCAATGAGGGTCTGTATAGATTTTGAGAAGGATCGGAAATTGCATAACGATTTCCCGGGCAATTTTCCGAAAAGAAAAAAACACGAATAAAAACCGTACCGATGACTGAAAGGAAATTTTTAATAGTGCAATGGATAGAGCTGGAAAATGCAAATAAATCATGTCACTTGAAAATTTCCGAAAAAATAATTGGAAAACTGAGGAAACTTGAAAGATATGAATTAAAAAATTGAAATTTTTTAAAATTCGAAAAATTTCGGAAACGCTCAAAATTTTCCAAATTTATCAAGAAATCTTTTTTGATTGCCTTCAGAAAATCTACAAAAAATGTGAATAGATGTTTTTCCATAAAATCAATGTACCGTGAAATATTCCAAAAAAACCGGGCATCGATAGATCTCCCAAACTATTGAAAACAATCCAAATTTTTTTTTGCAGCAAATACCTTTTGACAAAATCTACCTACTCTTCAAATTTCAGTTTTTAGAATTAGTTAACAGAGCGGGGAAAAAATAAAATCGAAAAAAAAAACGAGAAAAACGGGAAAAAACGGGATTGTACTAACTGAGTACTACAAAAAACTAAGTATGAATTTTTTTTTTATATTTAAAAAAAATATATAAAATTTCACGACATTAGCGCCTTCTGGCGGGCCTTTATCTTACACCTAGTCTTCTGGCAATTTTTTCTCCCCTTATTTGCATAACATCCGATTATTCTGCCAATTTCCAGCCTTGCACCTTGTGACTTATTTTACGTAAAAAAATGCATATCAAACCCTCTACCCTCGCGTTATTCTTCTGGGGTGCCTTCTGGCGGCCCGTCTCACGCTATGTTGGTGACAACCGATCCTATAAATGCTAAAATTCACTTTGCACCGAGTTACCCGTATTTCTACGTCAGCTCTCCGTTCTATTACGGGTTGTTCTTGGTTTCTGAATTACAGTTGACACTTTCTGAATTACAACTCACGCTTTCTGAATTACATGTCACACTTTCTGATTAACAATTCACCAATCTGAATTACAAGTTACAAAATCTGAAATACAACTTACTAATCTGAATTACATGTTACGGTTTCTGAAATACAATTTACTAATCTGAATTACATGTTACGGTTTCTGAATTACAATTTACTATTCTGAATTACAAATTATACTTTCTGAAATACATGTTATACTTTCTGAATTACAATTGAAAAAGGTGTAGTGTCTTGACAGTAAACGCTACATCATACTATAGCTTTAATACAGTGACAGTCCAGAGGAATGATTTTTTATCAGTTTGCTTGAACAAAAAAAATTTTTTAGTCGAAATTTGTAGAAAGTTTCTGAATGAGAAAATTGGGAATGTATGTCTGAGTAGTATACCTCAATTGCTCTTCTAAAAGTTGCCGATTTTTTTTTAAAGACGCCGGACCTTCATAGTTTCGGAATTTTGACCCATCTACCATTATTAATGAATAATGAAGTTTTTTTAATGTACTTTATTTGTACATAGTCGAATTTGATATAGTTTGTCACTACACAATAATTAACATGTTCTTGTATATTTCTGTGAATTGACATGTAATTTTAGATGCGCACCTCGCACTCTTCGATTATTATCATTCAGCTCTCATAGCATTGGGTTTTTCCATTGGTTCATTACGTATTCTATTAGGAATGACAATTTGTAAATCCACATGATCTATATATATAAATGTAGGTGGAATAATAACTAACAAGCCCTTTTGTCATCACTTACTCGTTTACTTTAATGCAATGTTTATTCAAATTTGAGCAATAATTCATCATTTCATTACAATTACCATCATACATTATTCGCGATGGAACTTTTGTCTGGCATTAATAATCAAGATGGGTCTGAGAATGACATTCATTCACATAAATCATAATAATTGTTTCTGAAAGATAAAAAACCGTGTCCCAATAATGATCCTTTCTTATTATGTAAAACCAATTGCAATTTCATGAAATGAAGTGCATTACAATACATCCTACAGTTACTGCAAAACAATCGAAGGTATAATTTGTGAAAGAGACAAATTAATGCAAATGTGTCATTTGTATGCAGAGGAATTCAAAACGCTTATTTCACAATATCTATATTTAAGAAAATATGCGCTGAAAATGTGTGACCCCGTGAAGATATGCAAGAACATTCCTTTCATTTCCATTATTACCAGAAAATAATGGGTTTAAAAATAGCGTATTACATAACTATTAAAAGCCGGTTTACTTAACATATAATAATCGAATTAATATTTGAATTGTTATTCATTCACATCAACATAAACAAATCGAGAATGGATTTGAAAATATCTTGAAAATTATTTCGTTGAGTATTGAACATAATTTAGGAAGTTCTCTTTTTCAAACTATGTAAATCTTCTTGAATTAGAATCAACTTTATTTAGTCGATAGTGTCCATCCATAATCTATTTTATCCAAAATAATGTAGTTTGGTGAATTTATTTGCACAACTTTAATACGTTCACGAATATTCTGTTCAAGTTATTTGATTTCATACCTTTCTTTTCAGGTTGTTCGAAAGTTTACACGAAAAGCTCACATCTAAAGGCTCATCAAAGAATACATACAGGTGGGTGTCACTTAAGTAAGTTTAATCTTTTTCTTTTTGGATTTTCAATAAGTTCTATATTTAAATATTAAATATACCAATTCACTCAAAATTATAGAAATATCGATAATCTTCTTGGACAACATGTTTTCGTAGCCCAAAGGATTGGTTAAAAAACTAATATTTATTCAACCATTCACAAAATATGGTACTCAAAACTTCCAGAAATGAAAAGCTTCTAAATGAATCAATGTAAATATAACTCGAAATGAATAGGTAAAAGGGTTTACAGGCATGTAATTATTGAGAAAGTTCTTAGTATTGCGGAAGACAGCCAATAAAATAAGAATCTAGAGACTGATTTTAAAAATATTTTTTATAATCACAACAAAGTTTGTTGAAAGTATTTAGTTGGGACTGATATCTCACTGGTTTTCAAATGCCTTGTGAAATAGGAAAGTTGAAATAGAGGGTACATTTCAAATTACTTTAGATATTCGACAAAATAAAATATCAAATATGACTGCTGTCAAGAAATATGTGTACAGTGTCCGCCAAAATGTTGGAACCATATGGGAAACTTTTTATTAATACTTTCTCAGAAAATTTCATTCTTCATAAAAGTTGGTGCATTCAATTAGACTAAATACGCGCATATCGGCTATTGCCAGTGGCGTGCGGCTAAGCGGGAAACGGCCGATATTCTTAATTCATTAAGGAATAAAGCGACATTAATATGCAAAATATCGAAAAATGTTATTGGAAAAAGTTGTTTGTAATTGAATGATATTTCCAGTTATCCAGTTTAGTCTAGCAATTATTAATTTTGATAACAACTTAAATATTTAATGGAAATTATCTACAATAATATTTGAGCAGTAAGTTAAGGTGCATTTAGTCAACATCATTTTAAAATTGTGCAAATATATGTTAAAAGTAAAAGTTGAATCAGTTATATCAATCTATACAAAAATGTTAAGTTTATGCTAAAACCATTTGATGTTACCGTTATGTTTATGATAATGATTGTGCTAAAGTTGACTAAATCCACCCTTATTGAATTAGCATAAATTATCTGTCAAAACAATTACCTGATCTAAAAAAATCTTGAATATGAGTCAAAAAAACAGGACAACATTTATCTACATATCTGAAAAAACTCAAAATAATGCATACATCAAATGTTACAGTTTAATTTGGTTTCATAATGGAATTCAAAGTCAAAATACACTTTGTCAGAAGACATAAACAAAAGAGAACCAAGAAGTGATTTTTGGGATACCCCATGTTTCACACTTTTTGTGATTGACCTTATTTTTTAAGGATACTATCATAGAGAGACCTAATCTGGTTATTTTTTGTACTGAATAATGATAAGAATGATCGGAATTGCTTGAACAATTAACATATATTGATTGAACTAAAATAATCAATCAAAAAATGGTTAAAGTGTTTTAAAATGAGTTTTTGGTAATGATTTTAATATCAATATTGGCCAATGATAGTATCGACCTACACTTATTCTAACATGGATGTTTCTCTTCATCAAAACTTTGCATTTACACGATCAGAGTAACATTTAACGAGAATTCCCAATAGATACGATGGATGAGTGTTTGCTTCTGGAGGCTGAAAATTCGAATCAAACCTGGATGAAACTTTTTTTTTAAACTGGTTAAGGTGCATTTAGTCAACATAAACGTAACTTTAGCACAAACACTGACATAAATATAACGATAAAAATAATTTTGTATGAGACCTAGCTACTATTATACAAGTTTTAGATTTAGGCATAAATTTGAGAATGACAGGTACATTTTATGACATGAAACTTTAGGGATACACGTGAGTTATGGACAATATTTTTATGGCAACAGTAAGATTCTTATAAAGTTAGGATTTTCAAGGTAACAGTCTTTAGCATAAACTTAATATTCAGCCCTATGCTGGATCACTTCCGTTATGTTTAGCGACCAGACGTTATCCATTTGCCATTAAGTCTGACCGCTAAACATAACGGAAGTGATACAGCGTAGGGCTGATTGTTGCATAAATGATGCCATTTGATATAACATATTCAACTTTCGTTTTTAACATATAATTAGGCACAATTTTGAAATGATGTTGACTAAGGGTGGCTTTAGTCAACTTTAGCACAATCATTATCACAAACATAACGGTAACATCAAAGGTTTTTAGCATAAACTTAACATTGTTGTATAAATTTGATATAACAGATTCAACTTTCGCTTTTGAAATATATTTAAGCATAATTTTAAAATGATGTTGGCTAAAAATGCACCTTAAATGCACCTTAATTGAAAAAATAGTATATACAACTAGCATGTAATGGCTATTGATACAATCACTGTGGCTCATTTTGTAACTAACTTGAAAGCCATCATTACATGATTGTTTCATAATACACTATTTTGAATTTTGTTTGAACTATTGAAAATAATCATTGAATTTCATAATTTCAGGAGAGAAGCCTTACCAATGCCAGTGGCCTGAATGTGAATGGCGATTCGCAAGATCGGACGAACTCACGCGTCACTATAGAAAGCACACGGGGGCCAAACCGTTCAAATGTGGAGTTTGTGAACGATCGTTCGCACGTTCTGACCATTTGGCGTTGCACAACAAGCGACACCTGCCGAAAACTTCAAAATGAGAATCGTACTACGTTTTATAAAAATTTATTTATCACATCACACACATTCCTTAACTTATAAAAACAAAAACGATCTCAACATTATTAAATCGTTATATTTTTTATGAACTTTTCCGAAATGGTTATACCTCATGATAATCACACTTTGCCTTTTGTGACTTAGAGGCCTTTTTCCGGTGTACTTAGAAAGTTTTATAGAACATATCTCTTTAGTAGAATATTACCTTGCTTGAACTGCTCAATCGTGAATTTGATGCATCTCCTCTCGTTTGCTTCTTCCCTTATAACTATGCACTTAACGAGTTTCAAAGCACTCGAAGTAAAGTTTAGCAGTCCTTGGCCTTATGGAAATTTACCGCAATTATCGAAGTCATCTCATTATAAAAAATACATCCCTGTTCAATGTTTTCATAGTCTCAAACTTTTTTTATTATACTTGCATGATAATCCTTGTCCCACGCACTGAAAACCGAGCAAAGTCTTCGAAATTTAACCGTACTTCATGTCAACGTAAGGTAAGGTAACGCAAGACGGAAGAAAGTTAAACTATTCGAATTGCGTAGACAAGTTCATGATAAAACGCAAGGTAAGGTATGAAACGTAAGGCAACGCAAAATTTTACCAACTCTTAACTTTCTGCGTTGCGTTCCTACCTGTAGCCAATCAGATCGTAATAACCAGAACATCTAAATTGGTATTGGTGGAGCAAGTGTGAAAATCTGAACGAATATGGATGATACTTATTTCGTAAGTTTAATCGAACTATTCCTTCATATTTATGACAAAGTGGATAAACAACTATCAGTCGTGTCAATTCTACCTTACGTTTTTGTGAACCGTACTTCCTCTACAAGATGGTATTTTTTATTTTTCATTATATTCATCCCAGCCTAGAATAATTTGATTCTAGGATTTTGAGAATAAAAACATTTTTCGATATTTTTTTTTATTTAGGAAATTGATTGGCCAATGAACTTATTTTTATTTACATTTTATCGAAGTATTTCTTGACTTCGCTTCCAAAATGAGTGAGAGGAGTTACTGAATAAAAAAGAAACATACCTTGTGCAAGAAGGACAGAGGCCCGGGACCCGTAAACAGGTGGTTATTGCTGTTTGAATAGAACAAAATTCAATTGTTTTGTTATAAAAACAAGTGCACCGGTGTCTGTCTGATAATTTTCAATACTCGCCGCAGTAAAACCTAGGAAAGTAATTGCGTCATAATAGCCTACCTAGCAGGATTTCCAAATAAAGGGAATGATATTAAATTATTGATTATTTTGAAATTTTATGAGGTGAAATTCCAGGTTGCACGCATTTTCATTTTTGGGCCGTTCAGATATAAGATGATATTGTGATTTTTTAATAAAAAATATTCCAGTTCATCAGTTTGATATTCTGCAAATTTAATTTAAGGCAGCTTCAACAAATTTAAGCAAAAGAATATCGAACTGCGGAACCAAAACATCACTCATTTGTTTCTAAAAATATATATGAAGTTATCTATTATTTTTGTAAAATAACTAATTTAATTTTTGGTTGTGAAATATGTTTGTTGTATATTTTCCGAAAAAACTGCACTGTTGTAATTAATTTTAATTATTCTTGTGTATATTTTCCCCAATTTTAAGTATTATTACAGCATTGCCATGATTTTTTTACCCAGATATGTGATTTGTTAGATTGTAATAGGAATTCGTTCCAAAATGTGTTTTTAGAAAAGTGAAGGACTTTTCCAAACATTTTCTTGACTTTCCACCCAGGACAGTTTGATACCATAATGTGAAAAGTTCTAAAAAATGTTGGGCATCGCCTTCGTCTGATATAATGGGTGGATAATACATTTTTTTGAGAGAATCGGTTGGAAATTTGGATTATACAGTTTGTTTCGAGAAGTGGTGGCAATTGGTTGGAAGAGGACAACCAAGAAATGAATTCAAAAAGATTTTTGTTTAACAATAATAAATTAAAGCACCCTTAGCATACGTGGTGAAATAAATGAAATTCGTTCTGTCACCATCAAAATGGTTGGAAACATACAAATTGAAACTTCACTTCAAGTGAATGCATGTCAATTTGCAAAACTTAACATGATTCAAACATGTGTGATTTCCAACTTTCCTCAACTATACAGGGTGTTTCATAATAAATGCGCAGGACTTCAGGATGTGATAGCTCGTCCAAAAATATGAAAAAAGTTTCTATTAACTTACCCTCTGAAATGCACCATTTTCGAGATACAGGGTGTTGAAATTAAAAAAAAAATCGTTTTTTGCGAATATCTCTGGAACCGTTTATCGCACAGAAAACAGATTTCGTAGGCATTTTCTACTCATAATAAGCTATGTTTCGTGCGGATTTTTTATTTTTTCAAATCCATAATTGGTGACAATTTTGAAGGGGTAGTGGGTGTTTTTTTCTCCAACTTCTACGCCACTGAAAAAAGTACAGTTTTGAGCCTCCTATATGAACCGCCAATGTTTTCTACACAAAAAATTTATTCTTGGTCATAAGCTCTAAAGATGACCGTTTTCAAGAAAAATCAACTTTCAAGTTGTTTAAATAATGTTTTTTCCTCGAAAAATTGCTGCGTGCATTGAAGCTAACGGCGGACATTTCCAACAATTCAACTGAGTATGATTGTTATTGTTTTTTTTTATTTTGCCATTAAGAAGTCAACATTTGGTTTCATTACTTGTTTTAACGTTTAAATAAATTTTGTATGATTAGGAAAAAAAATATTTAAAACAATTTACCATGTTTTTCAACATGAAAGTTGATTTTTCTTGAAAACGGTCAACTTTAGAGCTTATGACCAAGAGTACCTTTTTTGTGTAGAAAACATTGGCGGTTCAAGTTCATACTTTTTCCAGTGGCGTAGAAGTTGGAGAAAAAAACACCCACTACACTACCCCTTCAAAATCTTCACCAATTATGAATTTTAAAAAATAAAAAATCTGCACAAAACATAGCTCATTATGAGTAGATAAGCATTCAAAATCTGTTTTTGTGCGATAAACGGTTCCAGAGATATTCGCAAAAAACTATAATTTTTTTAAAATTTCAACACCCTGTATCTCGAAAATGTTGAATTTTAGAGGGTAAGTTAATAGAGACTTTTTTTCATATTTTTGAACGAGCTATCACATCCGGAAGTTCTGCGCATTCATTATGAAACACCCTGTATATGGCATGTGCCATTGCAATTGATATTTTCCTTGCTCTCTCTTCTCAGCCAGTTTTACAAGTGTACTTTGTATGTGCTAGTTCTACCCACCGTCATATACGATGTTCGTTATATGAAAGTTACCAAATATGTACACTGAATGTTGATTTTGTACATAGGAACAAAACAAACTGACTAGGTCCTAGTCAAGTAACATTGATATTTGTAATTACATGTGAGTTTGAAAACTGCTATCATGCATATCTTATGTATTTATATCTTTATTCTAGGTATTATATAGAGAGCAGACACAAAACTACTTTATTAACATAATTTGTACTTTATATTTTATTTATATGAATATAGAGCAAGCTAGAGTACACATACATGTAGTTAGACATTGTTTTTATTTTTTAATTTTGTATAATTTTAATTTTAATACAGTTTTATTTTTACCAGATTGGTCTTTTGATTTCACTTAAACCACAGAGCCAATTTAAAAACTGGTAAAAGTGTAAACTCTGCTAGACCACCCCCACCAAATATGAAAGTCCGGCAGATGTCAATAAAACATTTACTTAGGGCCAGTCTCTTCAGTTCCAGTTAAACTCCAGATTAATTAACTGATGGTTAGAATGTGATCCTTCAAACGCCATTAAAAGAATGTCATTCACCATTTAAACTATTAGTTAGTTGTCTGGAGTTTAACTGGAACTTTATAGACTGGCCCTTAGACTAATAGTACCTAGTGAACATGAGCAGAATAAGATAAGCCTTTTTGGGGTGCAGTACCTCCTGAATCACATTGTAGATAGATCTGCAGGAACAAATTAAAAACCGTGAACACTGAGTTACGTACAACTGATGTATTAGTTCGTAGGCACAATACTGGTAAAAAATTATTACTTAAACTGTTCTTGTTATTTTTATTATACTCACCGTGTATGAATGATTTACTTTTGTTATTTTATTGACTAAAAAATTGAATTTTGAAAAAACTTTGTATTTTGAAGTTGAATAAAAAAAAGTCTTTAAAAAGGTAATTTTTCTCAGTTTATTCGACTTTAAACTAGAGAAAACAATCCCATTAGGACTGACTAGTCCGTACAAAAACATTGAGACTTCGTATCTGTTCTTCATACGGTTTGCAAAAATTCACGGTAGCGCGGAGTTTTTTTTGGGCCTCCGCAAACTTTTGGGACTGTCCGACAACCAGAAAGCCCCAAAAATTTTGTTAGAAAATGTAACCAAGGAATTTTTATTGATGGTCTAAATTTCATGACGTCAACTTTACTTATTTGAAAAAAAAAATATATCCAATAAACGGGGTGAATAGTTTTCAATTACCATAATCAATAGAATTTTTTTCTAATGGGATTACCCTGTATTCTTCATGTCCGTGGTAATAGGGCGCGAAGAGCTCTTCAAAAACAATCTATACTCAACACAACGAGTGAGTTTCTAATCTAAGCTTTTCGAAATGTTTCCCACTTAAATGATACGAAAAATATTCTGGCAGTAAGGAATTTATTGAATTGGAATTACGCTACATAGATTGGTAGGAATTAAATAATTCATTGGGCACCTAGGAGTCCAGATTTGACACCCTTAGATTTTTATCTATGAAGTCTTTTGAAGAACAAATCTACCACCAATCTGAATGAATGGAAAAATAGAATAACACAAGAGACCAATATTAATAATTAAGGAGGTGTCTTCAATAGACTACACAATGAGGTAGCAGTTTCAGGTGCTAGATGATAAGCCAATAAGTGAAACTTTTGGATGGAATTGTTACCACTAATTGTCAGAAATTCTTTATATTTTCAGCTATAATATCCCAAGGACATTGATAACTAACGAAATAATTTTATCACAGTTTTCGAAAGAACGTTATTTGGTAACATCCCGAAGTCGAAGGCGGAGGGATGTTACCTAAAATAACGTGCTTGAGGAAGTGATAAAATTATGAGTTATTTATCAATGTTCGAGGGATATTCGGTGAGAAACTTTTTTGCAATTAGAACAAAATTATTCATTGAACACACAGTTATTAAAAGAACAATTCGTATAATGATATTCCGTAGTTCTTGCTGTATTCGCCTCGGTTACTGCATAGGTGTTTCCACGCATACTATTGATTATTTGGTTATGATGTTCCTGATCAATATTCAAATAAGGTTTTATGGAATTTCCATTATTGTGCCCAGTAATTTTCAACAATTGTTGTTCTTGAACTCCACTCTTTGCTAGTTGACTGACTGCAGTTGCTCTATTAGAGTGATTGGTTATTTTTCTGTTTCGTATCCAAGCCAATTGCTTCAGCAGAAGATTTCGTCCATCCGTTGATTATATTTCTACCCAGAGGCATATTGTCGTACCAGTTATCGCTTTCTGTCGTCCAGTGACGATTTGGCCTTAAAAATTGTCTATTTGTCTTGATATTTGTGCCTCGTTTTGATAATAATTTAATGGATAATCTGACACGACGAGCATTGTTATCACTATTTTGAACTAACCATTTGCTAGAGGCGCAGTTCTTTGAACCCCCTTGGCAGGTTTTACTGAAAATTGGATTATATTCTATCCTATTAGTTGGAGATCCATTGTTGTCCTTTTCGATATGAAAATAATCAACTAAGCAAGCAGCACCTTCACCACCTCTCCAAGCCAATTCCACCGCTGCTATGTGATAAAATTTGCGTAGGAGTCCTATAGGGGTATTTTCATCCCAAAAGTTTATAATTTTACTCATTTCCGTTGAAGTTAATGGTACTGAGCTTGTTTTGCGTTTAGTGGGATCTGTTTGTAAATTTCTTCGTGCTGCGTCGCGTGAATTCCGCGCTTGTTTGAATGCAACACTTTTAAAGGGGTCTAGCATGATATTATACTCCTTGTAATACTTTTCTTGTAATAATTTGCTTGTTATATTCCATACAGTTTTAACAGTAGCCTCCTTAAACTCTGTGCTATCCTTTTTTCTCATATTAATCGCCCAATCCTTGAGTATTAATGCAAGTTCTTCGAGAGTACGATTTCCATCCAATTCATATTTTCTAGCGTCACAAAACTCCATAAATATTTTCCAAGTGTATTTTTTACTATTGACAGTATTTTTTGGTGTATTTTCTTCAATGATTTTGTCAATAGGGGATATGCATAATTTTTTTTCATTTGTTTAATAAATTTTTTACTTCGTTACAATATAGTAAAAAATATAAATACGGTTGAAAGTCATGGAATTAATTTTTAAAATAATATATAAAATACCGATTGAATTTGACCTATTTGAACGCTTCCATTTTCGCGCGCTGTGGACGACATCACATGGCGCGATCAGTGTTGTTCTTCTTCAGTGTCGTTTGTTGAGACGTACTCTGATTGCTCTACTTGCTTGAAGTTGATATTTTATAAAAGAGTAAGACAAATGCAGTACAAGTGTTAGAGAGAGATGAACATATGTGAAAGTGATCTCGATCAACCAGAGCAGTCTTCAATGAACAAGCCTTTCTATAGTTATGGCCATTGACACTATTGACAGTTATTAATTAGGTTAGGAATTTGCAGTTTCAATCGCTATTACGATAATGGAAAATGCTAAAAAAGCCATTTTATGGATTGTCTAGTACCGGAATGCCAAACCACAATTATAAGTACACCAAGTAAAGTATTTTTTTTCTGTTCCAAGAGATGCGAAAATAAGTAAACAATGGTGTAAGGTTATGAGAAGAGGCGAAGTATCTCCAATATCACATTTACATTATTGTGAAGATCATTTCAATGTGAGTACATTGTATTTCGATAGTTAACATGAAGTGAATTGATCAGAAGTAAGTTTTGTATGCATAAATGTTTTGTATATACCTTCCTCACCTAAATTACAAAAGGAAAACTATCATTTGATAAACTATTACTACATATCAGTTCAGGTATTGTCGGTTTGTGCTTTGACAAAACCACTTTCAGTCATTGCTCTTGATAATTTACAATTGTCACTAGACCAAAATCGCACTATGTAATGGAAAACACTACAAATAAAAAAATAAAAACAAATTTTCTATGAAAGACGAATAGCACAGTATGAATATTAACACAGATAAATTTTATAACGTGCCATGTGACGTCATTCTTCGTTTCGACCAATGGTGATGCGTTTCGCAAATTTGAATTCCGCGCGCTTATTATGCACTTTTTGATTAAAGTTTTATGGAGTTAAATACAAACTAAATGATAAATTAATGGTTTAGGTGTACTTTCAAGACAATAAAGTATATGAGGTAAAAAAATCAAGTAAATTTAAATCACTTGCATATTCCCTATTGCCGCATCATTTTGAACACCAAAGGGAGAAAGTGACACTTTCGAAATAAATTGAATTACTGAAAAGTCAAACAACTTTATTGTGTTGGTTGCTTAGCAATGTCATGACATAAGTGATAACTACCCGTAAAAACTATCCATGGGTAGTTATCAGTGTAATGATGGTTTCATTGGTTATTTCGACACACATGACTAGAAATAGAGAAATTTGATAGGATAATTTTTTGAGCAAAAAATTTTCAGTGAAATTAGTGAATTCAAGAACTTTTATTGACAATACTTGTCATAGAAAAAATATTTATAATCAACAACTTTTTGTAAACATCATTTGATATAAGGCAACTAGGTATCTGATAATATTCAAATATACAGTGTCGTTTCCAGGTGTTTCAGGAATTCATTTATACAAAAATATGAATCACGAAAAGCACCGCGAGAAACTCTTGGCTATAGAGTGTAAAGTAGAACCAACAATCTAGTGAGGTCGTAAATCACCAACCACTCGAGGTATCAGCAGGCGGTCAGGCCTTCCATTCTTTGCAGAGTTGTACCTGCTCTAGCCTTTAAATTTTGTTTTGTAGGTAGGTATACTGATATTGGGTTAAGAAAAATCGCTTAATTATAATTGAGAATTATTTATATACATAATATAATATATGATATTTAACACAAAAACATTTACAAACAACACGATAATGAATTGTTAAAAATTGTTTGTTTTTGTTAAAAATGTTTTTTCCGTTAACCAGCTGTCGTCCCCTTGCGAACGGCAGCCCTCAAAAGTCGAAACTTGTGCGAGCCAAGGATTAACGAGGTCTTACCTTTTTACGTGCGATTCCTAGCACTTTCTCGGGCCATCAGAAAAAATTCTGCAGTCTCTACGATTTGAACCTTCGATGAATGAATGCGATTATAGTTCAGAAAGTTTATAATTTTGAGTTGTTTAGAATTAAATTTAATATACACACTTACAAAATTACTCACGAAGATCAGTTTCACTTTCACTGTCGTCGCCCAAATTGATAATAAACTTTGCTTTGGGAAGTTTTTCTATATCCATATATGACTTTTCCACCTTTTTAATATGGAAAACACACTTGTCCCAGCTGCTGTCAGGAATGGTTGCAGTTGCTGTTTGAATAAGAGCTACCACAGTTGAACTTAAGGTTGGAGAAGTATTATTTCTTCGAACTGCTGACTTAAGCTGATGCCATATATGTTCAATTGGGTAAACATACAGTGATAAGGAGGACGTCTGAGCACCGTATGTCCCATGCTTTTAGCCAACGAATCACAAAAATATTTCTTTTTATCGAATAACTGTGTAAAACTTCTAGTAACTGTTTTTTGTGTACTTTTCCTCATAGTACTTTATCATTATTTAACATATATTCTTGTATAGTGGCTTTGGTGTGATTTGAACATGGTGCTTTATCTAGTCTTCGACTGTGGTAGCTAGCATTATCCATGAGGATAATACTGTTGGGTGGAATATTTGGTATGACTTTATTTTGGCACCAGTCATCAAATAATTCGGCTGTAGTATCATCATGATAATCGACTAAAGAGTCCTTAATATTCTTTGCAGATAAAGACAGGGCATTTGGTATAAAACCACTTTCGGTTCCTGCGTGAATTATCGTAATACGTTTTCCTTTATTAGACGGCGCATTAGTTTGGCACAAGTCAGATGAGTCTACCAACTTTTGTATGGAATATCGTATGTATCGAACCAAGTTTCATCCAAATAAACTATTGTTCTACCACATTCTCTAAACTCGTTTATAGCCAATAAGTATTCAAATCTCCATTTCTTCAGGCGCGCAGATTCCATTAGGATATTTCTGAAACTACTGAGTTTTCTAAATTTAAATCCGTTTCGTAAAAGAGACTTCCTCAAAGTCTCTTTGCAACACTGGATACCAGTTTTATTATTTTTAGGCCGTTGCATTAAAATATCTAATGTAGGCACAATTTGCTCTTTATATAAGGCATATATTGTTCTTCGAATTATATCCACATCACAGCCATCTAGTTTCCTTGAACCAACAGAGTCTTTTTGTTTCTTTCTTTTTAAAATAGGGTTACTTACAATTTTAAACACTGTGGAATACCGTGTTTTTGTCAAAGAAGCACTTTCTTGCACAGCTTGACCCTTGGACATTCCAAGTTCCAGAAGGGAAGTATAAACATTTAATATAATTTGTTTTCCATGAGGGTTTAATATTTGTTGACTAGTGGTACAACGACCACCAGTTGAAGTACTCTCTACTAGCTTTAGGATGAGCCCACGTATGCCACATTTTTCACGACACAAAATTCGAATAGACACAACTGACACAACGGAATATTAGGTAGGTAATGACTAAATGTTGTTTAACTTTTCCCCTTTTGTTTCTGAAATAGACCATTATCGCTATAATAGTCCATTAGTACTAAAAGTCTGGTGGCCAGGTAAGTATATTTTATTATTTACACACATTTAAACATATCCTTACCAAGGGTTCTAAATCAACTCAGGAGATTTTTTATTATCAAATATATTCAAATACAAAACTCTCAACAGAAGCCAAAATAATGGATAGCCTACTATCATTAAAATGCCAAACTATTTCATGAGATATTTGAATCCGGACCTGGGAATATTTTAAGGGACACACGATACACGAGATTAAGGAATCAGCAATTGAAATTACTGCAATCAGGTCCTTTACATCCTGTATATATTAGTTTAGTTTATTCAGTCATTTTATACACAACAAACTACATTTATTACAAGTTTAGTTTAAATTCTAAAACACGTGAGTATAAAAATATACACAAAAAAACATTAAAATTATGAATTTTAAAAACAGACACAATGGTATTTGAAGAAGAAATACATATAATGGACAAACATATAAGTGAAAAACAATTAATTATGTAAGAGTACAACTCACAAATTCTATGAAAATAATATCCCAGTAAGAACTCTTCAACATTTAGGTATTTTGAGGATTTTGGCCAAAGTCATTTTCCACTAAGAACTCTTTAATGTTTATATTGATGATGTTGGCCATTAAATGTGTCAATACCTGTGGGAGATTTAGATATTGCTTTATAGTGAATTTCTCACCAACACCTCTAACCTGAACCTTGGTTGTCTTGAATGTTCCGCATTTCAAGTATTATAGTCATTATAATATGACTATATATGTACATGAAGGTAGAAGGTTTTACTTTTATGAATACCCAACAACGTATCAAAAATCAAGATACAGAGCATTATCATGATTCTGAAAATTTCAAGGAGTGGTTGACAATATGCAATGAACGAGCTCTAGCTATTATTCTGAGGGCTCCTTTTTCGATACAGTGGATTGTAATAGCACAAATAGATTATTTTTTAATCAAAAAAATGTATAATACAAGTAACAGAAAAAAATTTAAGATAGTAGTTCATGGCTAACAAAAATGAAATCACATCGATAATAAAGAAGATCTGGATAATATACATTTTGTTCAAATGCATCGAAGTCGTTCACCACGAAATGGATCAAAAATGTAATGTCTAGAGTATAATTTTAATCATTTCATGGAATGTTGATAGGAGTGTTTTCCACATCACTTTAAATATCATAATTTTTCTGAACAAACTTCCATTGAGGCTACATTTCACTTGTTTGATTTATTATCTAGGAAACCATTTATTGAAATATATATAGACATAAGAGTTGGCCTATTGTAAAAAGATTTAAGTTTCCTGAGTGGTAAAGAAACAATGAAAATAAAAAAGTTCCTAGTACTAAGCTATTCAATAAATCCATCTTTTTCATTTTCCCTATACCACGTCCCACAGGTACTAGCATGTGTACCTTTGTGTTTTGCAAGATTTCCTATACAGGAAAATCTCCACCCACAACATTTACACGAATAGGGTTTTATTCCTGTATGAAGGGTACTATGCGTTATCAAACTATCTCGATATGCAAAAGCACTTGGACAGAAAAGACAAGTGAATGGTTTTTCACCAGTGTGAGATCTTTCGTGAACTTTGAGTTGCCCCTTCCAATGAAAATTCTTACCACAAAACTTACAGGACAATTTTTTCTCCGAAGTATGGATACGCATATGGGCCTTTTGAGTATGATGAGACGAGAATTGTTTGTGACAAATATTACACTGGAATTGTGAAATCGTACCACAGTTGGTACTCTCATGAGTTGTTAAGAGAACTCTTTGTTTGAAACCTTTACCGCATTTATCGCAGATATAAGTGAGTGCCTTGCGTGGAATTCCTTTATGGAAATGTTGTTGATGTAACCTGAGAGAATCCACTTTTGAAAAAAATTTGTCGCCGCAGTCATGGCAAGCTGAAAGAATCAGAAAAATCACATCATAAAATGGTGTCAAAGAGCAAAATATAATATAACTGTAGGTCCACATTAAGTTCAGTCTTAAAAATTATCGCTTGAATGTAAGAATTGAAAAACTCAATAACTATAGAAAACTTAAAAAAAAGAAACTTCAATAGAATAGTAGAGAGAAAATATCTACGAAATATCTGATACAAGGTACTGAAAGGCGCCAAGAGAAAACCATTTCACATAAAGCGGAAGATACGCGGGAGCCCACCCACGTAGAAAGTGCGCGCCAAAACAGCATCATAAATGATAATAACATTTATTATTCCCTAGAAACAACAATATGTTTATAACAGGGAACATTAACTGATGTATCGAAAACATTGGTAATTTATACATACATGATGATTAAGCAGTAAAAGCAGAATGATTTGTGAGGGGGAAATGAATAAGGTATAGGAATATTTGAAGAATGAAATAATATTATTATGATAATAAATATTTCTTCAATTTACTTTTGAAAGCTGTTAAACTTTTTGTGTGTTTGAGGAACTTGGGTAAATTATTATATTGAATTATACAATTATGATTAATGGAGATTTTGCCAATATATGTTTTAACCTTAAATCATTAGCTTGCCTTGTTGAATGGCTATGATTAATTTTATTCACTGTTAATCATAAATTGTCAGGAAGATAAATGCAGCAGTTGCAGTCGAAACATCTGGAGATTTAAAACAAAGAAGACCACCGCAGAACCCGAATAGCAACCACAACAATATATTCATGATTGAATTTTTCATATGGGTCTAAGTCATTTGTTAATCAAATAGATCAAACACAGTATCATAGATACAATGAACTGAAAAACAGTGGCTGCGACCTTTACCTACGCTAAAAGTTACCTGCATTTCCCTCAACTTTTAATCAAAAATTCAATTTTCCGATTGAATCGCGGCCAATTCTGAATGTATTTGGCTATATTAGAAATGAGGGAAATGAAGCAGCTCATCGTTTCATTACTGGGTTTAGGAAACTTTAGGTAAAGGTATTTTCCAAAGTTTTATCAATTCATTATACTCGAGACTAAGATGTTGTGCTTAGTCAATTTGATTAAAAAATTAAAGAAAGCAGCAGGATTTTTGTGGCTGATTTTTTTCACTTTCTCATATTATTCTTGAACGTGAGTACTCCGGATCTGCAGATTTTCTGATGTTTGTTATAGGCGAGCTTTGAGTCTTGGCTTAACTCGTAGTTGTTATCTGCAGTTTAAAGATTTATTTATTTATTCCAAATTAGGGCAAAATTTCATGACATGTGGAAGTCACCAATACTACATTTAGGTACTAACCTAAAATTAAAAGAGAGAAAAACAATTTCATTTCAAGATTAATTAGAGTTTGTTTTTCGCATGGTTCTACAATGAATAGTTTTCCATACATTCGTCCTGGTATATTTTATGAAAACAAAGGAGTAAATCATGGAAAATATTTTTCATTTTCAAGTATTTACTGATTCATGTTGAGAGGATAAACGTTCTTGTCTTACCTAGTATGTCCGCATGGGCAATCTGTTGATGGTCCTTAACTTCTTGTTTTGTTTCAAAAGTCATTTTGCAACAACTACACTTGTGTGGAAATTGTCTATATCCTTCACTTTCATTATTCTTGTGCATCTGTTCATGTTTGACCAACCACCTAGAATTGTTGTATCCTTTATTACAATATTTACAGTTTGTAATATCGCCTTGTTCTGAAACAAATATGAATTTACGGGTACTCACAAATTCAAGTACGGTCTCCAAAGGAAAAAATAAATAGTAAGAAAATAGATCCGTTTCAGGCAAAACGACTTCGGTCGATAGCCAATCGGATCAAATTGTAATTTGAGTCAGTGCATTTTCCCTTGAATAATATAAATATTTATCTTCAGAGCTAAATAAAAATACTGAAGTGTGTAAAAACCCAATTACTTACCAACTTTTCGTTTTCTCGTAAAATTTTCCACCTCTTTCATCTCACTGCCTTTTCTTTTTTGAAACTTCTTTTGACAAGTTCGCTTCTGGACAAATATCTGGAATTTACTGTTTTTATCTGGATCGTGTTTATCAAAACCACTCTCCTCCTGGCTGCAATTAGTAGTGGTCTTGTCCAAAAACGTAGAAACATTATTAGTAACTTTAAATTCTACTATCTCATCTGGTAGTACAGTCTCCTCTGATGATTGAGCTTTTTCCGGTGGCTCAGTCTTCTCTGGAGGCCCAGTCTTATCTGATGGATCAGTGTTCTCAAATTCCTGTATTACAGATTTAAGTATTTGAAAAGCCAGTTTGATCAAGTCTTATTGTTGATTCATTTATTCATCATTATAGATGAGGTTGAATGGTTTCTACATCCAATAATCCTACAAGGGATGTGAGAGAAATATCTCACAACTACTACATCACTGGCTGGGAAGGATAGTTCGACATTGTTAAAATTATTCTAATCAATTCGAAACAAATCAAATACAAACAAATAATAATAAAATTACTTCATTTGCATCCGTAGAATGTAACGAAAGCATGTGCGGGTAGAGGACAACTATTATTATTATTTGCTGTGGTGCTTCGGGGCAACTTAATGATTTTTGAAGGCGCATTCCAAGCATTTCCAACTGTGAGAAAGGAGGATGTACTCAGATACTCTTTTGTAATCTTTCAAATAATTTTGACAGAGTGTCTCCCAGTATTCTTATAAAAAAGGTCGAGTATTACAACTTCTGCCAAAGCGTTTGAGCGAAACCAATATGTACCATTTCAGTTAGTAAAACAAACTGAAATTGCAAAGCAAAAAAGGAAAAATTGTCTGAAGCAATGAAACAACTCCACAAGAAGTATACTATGGAAATCAACAAGAAAAAATCGTTCAAACACAGGTTTTTCAAATCTTAAAAATAACTTGATATATTATAATTTTTAAATATAAGTAAGATATTGTGTAATTGTTGTTTTGTATCTATATTATATACAAAACTGATTCTTGGGAAATTAATAAACATAATTTTCTTCTTTTGACTTTTATACGCCATTTCACACTCAATGCATTAAAAAACTTAGTGAAAAATCTATTTTAACCTTTTTTTATAAAATATTTGGGTGTTTTTCCGTGTGTTCGTTAAACTTCACGCCACACTTGATACTTCGAGAATTTTGTAGTCATGACCATATCAAGTGTTGTCTTTGAAGAAAACAACAATATCACATTTTTTTACAAGATTTCAATTTCCCGCTTTATGAGAGTAGGACCGACACAAATCTTCAGGTGGCGCTGTTTTCCATCTTCGCTTGTTTACACTTGTCGTAAACCGTTTAGCTAGGGGTATGTGTTCTGATGGTAGGGAAACATTGCACAAGTACCTGTCAGATAGTAGCCAGGGAAGTAGTTGTATTTGCCTCGTATCCCACCTTGTAGGATAATTTTAGATTACATTACAGTTATAAATATAATATTTCTAGAACAACTACACCATTATTTGAATAGGGAGTAACATATCGATTCTCTATGCCGAAAACGTTCTAGCAATATGATTGTTTTAACCTATCACTTCTTTGGAAAACTTACAGTACAAGAATAAATTTAACAGTTGTTGAAATTCCCGAACTCCTAACATTTGGGAACTGAAACTAATTTTAACAATTGTTCATTCAAATTTCTTGTACAAAGTCTGCTAAATAATAATGACTTCTCTTGACAACTTCAACAAGTCAAATATTTGTCGCAAATAAACAGGGTTCAGGTAAAAGTCATAATGACCCTTAGTCACTAATGACAGGTCTCCCATAGATTTAAGGGTATTTAATCCATTAAAGGACAGTTATTCATTAGCTAGTATTGGTTTGATAATGTTGGTTATAAATAGAAGTGGTATAAAAACATAGAAAGTTAAATTTAAAATGTTTCGTGATAATTTCCTACCACATAGTAACGGCTACATCCACCAATTTGTTGAAACTGTTTTTTATTAAATTTTTTGTAGTAGTAAATAAATTGTTGCCCTCATATAAGATAGCTAGATAGGCATCCACATTTGTTTTGAATGAAAGACATTTGATATCAAATAGTATTTGGTGAGCTTTTAAAAACTTAGGTATATATTTTCCATTGGAAGCATATATATATAATTAGTTGACTTTTTACTTGATTTTTGCATTATGTATCTGCTTGATAAAAGTAATTGGTGATTATGGATCAATGGGTAGATTTTTCTACATGAATATCTTTGTTTTTGTGTTTTTCAGAAAGTAGATACATTGAGCACTCATAGTATTTAGTGATAAGAATAGCAGTCTCCAGAAGTAAGTTTACTTACCCTGTAGTAAAACTTTATATTTACACTACCTACTACTCCAATGGATAGTTAAAAACAATGTGGGAATGAATGTTATAAGAGCATGCTCACTAACAAAACTCTTTATTTTACAAAGTGACGAATAAGTATTTGGAAATACAGCTGCTCTATGCAAACTATCCAGTTCAGAATGTAATCTAAACATATACCCAACAGTCTGACACCAATGACAATTGAAGTAATTGAGGAGAGCAATTGGGATAGTATATTAATTTATAATTTGCATCAGATATAAACAAGCTTGGCAAAGGTATGAGCATTAGGTTCTCTTGAATGGGGCTACTTACAAAGCCACATTAAGTCTACTGATTTTTGATAACTCGATCTGCAACTAGGAAACGCCTTTTTTATTCACTGAGAAGTCTAGCTTAGAATTTCAGGAGACTCTTAATATCATTGTTGATAATATTACATAAATATGAAATTTGTTCAACATTTTCTATGAATCCAAGTGAGTATTAGATAATCGTTCATACTCATAATTACCACAGTTTAAACTCACCTTTGTTTCATCAATTTTAACACCTGCTTCAATGCACTTTTCATTTTTCTCACTTTCCTTTTCCAACATAGCAAACTTTCTTTCCATTTCTTTTTTCATTTGAGCCCTTTTCAACTTAGAAGAGGCAGGTGTATTGATCTTCACCTTAATTTTTGTAGAAGGATTCTGAACTCTATGACTTGTCATTGGTATGGATCCACAGGTATCTAGATGAGACCTCCTGTGCTTCAGCAGATTTCCTACACAGCTGAATGATCTACCACAGCTCTCACACTGGTAGGGCTTGATCCCAGTGTGCACTGAGATGTGTGTTATCAAACTCTGGCGATGACAAAAACCTTTCCCACAATCCTAAAATTAAAATTTTTGGAAAGTCATTACTGGGTTTAAGAGAAATTAAAATGGTATTTTTTAGGTCTTTTTTTATTGCATCCTCTTACTTTTATTTTTTATTGCATAATAAATAATTGGGCAATAATCAGAATAACTTCTGGTGATATGGCCTACAGTGTGTTCATAGTGTTAGTAATATAACAAAACAAGATAAATTCTGAGAATATATAATGAAAGTTGTTGGAGAATTTTTCGTTCTCTTTTCGTATTTTGGAACTTTTGGTTCCTAATGGACCATATAATCGGAAGTATTTATAAAATCCTTTCCTTTTTAATTGATAGAAATGATTCAAGAAATCGGCGATGACAATATTTTATTTATTGATTATTCTCTCTTTTTTTTACATGGAAACGGCAAAATGGTACAAATTTATATACAGCATGTTCAAGTGATTAAATATGTGATGCTTTAACAAAAGTAAATAAATAATAGAAGTAGTAACTTTTCCATATACACATGATACAAGAAGCAATCGAGAATACATATTTCAATAAAGAAGAAAATATTACTGAATCAGCATACTTGTTGATCAGGTATTTTTTAACTCTTTTTTTAATACAGTCCTTGAAGCAATGTTTGCAATTTCCACTGGTAGATTATTATATTGTTGAACTCTACTAGAAATGGGTTAATCTTGAATTTTTTTCATTTACAGTATTGCATGTATTATTGCAGTTATGTGTTTCTCCTACTATTTCAATGTTCGTATTGCCTACAATGTATTAGTTCAAGATTCCATGGATAAGCTCAGCTTCATCAATTATGGGGATATGTTCTATTTTTACAAAGCCTGTTATTTGATTGATAATATTCGTGGATGTTAATCAATCTATGTTATATAAAGTCTTTATTGATTTATTTTGCGCTCTCCCTAGTTTATTAATCAATATTTGTGATGCATTGCCCCAACATTGCAGCTAAATTAGTCATCAACTTGTTGATATGATCTGTTTATGATTGCAGTTTATTATCAATCAACAGTTCCAAGTATTTGTATTGTACTGTATAGTCTTCATTCAGTTTTATTGTCACATTTGGTTTGTTTCTGTGTTTTACAAACATATATACAGTTTTCACGGCATTTAATGCTAATTTATTTATCAGTAGCCATTGATGATATTTGTTTAGGTCATTATTCGCTATTTGCTCTTATGCTTCAAGACTATCTTTTGAATAAACCAGTACTGTGTCGTCAGCAAAGGTAAATTATCTTGCACTTCAACCTGCTGTTTTCAGTGAATGGACGTACAAAAGATATAGTATGGGTCTGAGCACAGACCCCTGAGGCACACCAATATTTATGTTATACTCATCACTTTATTTTCTGACTTTAATTTTCTCTATGAGGAGGCTTTTAACAGGTTATAAGAGCCAACTCTGAATCGCATATTATTCAATTTGTTCATAATTTTTGCCACATTCACTGTATCAAATAGTTTTCTGAGGTCTACAAATACCATAACAACATACCTATTTGTTTGTATTCATTTCAGAAACGACAATCCAGTAAGTCAGTTGTTGCACTGATGGTACTTTTTTTTTCTTGAAAACCTTATTGATGCAGATCAAAACAAAACTCACTGAAAAATATTACCTATTAGGTATTCTGGATTTTAATAATCTTGGAGAAGATACTTAAAAGAGTGATATGGGTCTGTAATTGTTTAGTCTATCATGTTTCTCATTTTTATATATCAGCATCACTTTAGCAATTTCGCCAATAATATGCAGCAAATCTTCTTCAGTTATGTGGTCATACCCTGGTGCTGAGGAATTTTTTAGAGAATGAATCATAGTTAGAAATTCCTTTTTATTGACAGGTTGGAAAAATATGGATTTATTGTTTTCCTGTTCTAAGATGTTTAAGTCTGTGTCTGGTATATTATCAGAGATTTTTTCTCCTGCCTCAGAGAAATACTAAGAGAACTGATTGACAATTTGGAGCTCATCTGTTATACACACATCTCATCTCCTATTGTTATTTTGTCATTTGCTTTTCTTTTTTTTTCTACTGATGTTATGTACATTATTGATAACTTGCCATATCTTTTTGAGTTACTTCCTGCTTTATTCATTTGTTTTTCAAACCATTTCGTTTTTAGATGTCACATTTTGATTTTGATTGTATTTAAAAAGGAGCTTGTTAAAACTAACAAAATAACTAACATTATCTAAAATGATATTCAATTTATATGACTAGAATTAGGTTCAATACCTATGTACTTACATCACAAACAAAAACTTTTTGCTTTGTATGTGTTCTTTCATGAATCCTCAACTGTCCAGAGGTAAGAAAGAGTTTGGCACAGAATCTGCACATAAAAGTTGTTTCTCCTTTATGTCTCTTCAAATGGGTATATAATGATCCTGGAGACATCAGTCTCTGTCCACATTCCTAAAAAATCTCATTCTAACCAACCATAATCCCACAGATATTAAAATTTGTTACTTTACAAACAAAATTTTTTTCGGTTCCGCATTTTGACTTGATGTGTAATGATAGCTCAGAACTCGTTCTGAATGTTTTTCCACAAGAACTACACATGTGACATTCTATGATTTTTCCTTCATGATCTTCGCGAACATGTAACAAATATTCCTTTTCTGTGATGAAGGAGAAGTTAGGACAGAGTCTGCATTTGTATTCTTTAACCTACGATAAAACAAAATAATGTGGTATAAGCCTGTACATTTCATGAGAAATATATATCTGTTCAGAAATAACAATTGCATATTCAAAACATAGAGCAAAAAATTTTAAATGTAGAAATACTTTAGGATGCTTTTCTTTGGCAAGCAATTGAAGTGAGCCAATACTCTCATAATTTTTACTACATTCGTCACATATAGGATTGTGGACTTTTTCGTGTTTTTCAAATATCCTGAGAGTTTTAAATTTTTTCTTGCATGTTCGACATGAGTTTCCCACCTAAAAACAAAAATTTCTTATTCGAAGTCCTACAGTTAATCAATAATATATTTTACATCAGTTATTCCTTTTGGTGAATGCATTTATATGCTTAATAGTTAAATTTGAACTTCGAACAGGATATGTAATATAAAGCCCATTTCCATGTCCAAATCTAAACATTGGATTTTCCAAGTTAAACAATTTACGACCGCTCAGCTCTCACATCATAGAAGTATTTTCATTTTGTAGCTTATAACTATCTGCTCATCCCTCTCAATTCAATAGTCTCAACTCAATCGTCTCAGTGACTTCAGTGAGAATCAAATCATTCAAATCTAAAATCCCATAATCCCAAATTGAAGTTAAATGTAAGGTTAGGAAATGAAAATTTGTTTTGTGTCTGTTGTTTGTTTGTTGTTTTCGTCGCTACTCTGTTCACCACCGGTTTCTCGAATTGTTCGTTGATCGGTTCTAATCATAGACCTCATAAACCAAGATCATAAACAGAACTATTCGTGGTAAAGGTAAGTTTATCGAGGTTTTCCCACTGAAATGAAATTATAATATATGATGACTAATGACTATTATAATTTCATTTCAGTGGGTTTTCCTCGAAACAGAAGAAAAGTGGTGATACTTACGTGTAGTTTTATCTCCAGAACACGAATATGAAAGAATTTCGAAGTGGACGTAGGGGTATCTTATCCACAGAACTCATACTTATATCTTATGACATAAAAGTATGAGTTCTGTGATCTTATCTCTTATACTTTTTGAGTTATGACCTTTTGAATCTTGAAAGTCGACCGTTTCCAATCAAGATTTTTTCGGTAAAAAATCGCACAAAATGCCTCCTTTTTTTGTCGACACTTTTTTCATTCCCTGATCAAATCTACTGTAGGTTGATATTTTGTGTGAAACGTTTGGTTTTGGTGCTTGTAATTGTGAAATATGAGTTGACTAGGTACGGTCTCAAAAAAATTTTAAACAAAAAGAAGGAGGCATTTTGTGCGATTTTTCGCAGAGAAAATCAAGTTTGAAAATGGTTGATTTTCAAGATTCGAAAGGTCATAACATTCTGTCGGATTTGTATTCAGGCGATAAAACTACGTAAAAATCCCCATTCGTACACGAGGGACACAAATATGTAGAGTTATTATACATTTCATTATATATAACAAAAAGTTCAGTATCCATTTCAGAATGGACTCGTTTTGACTTCGAGAGAATGAGAAATTACATAAAAGTCGTCCACTGACGAGTGAGAAATCACGAAACAGCTGTCGGCGAATGATGGAGCTCTCGGAATTAAATCAGAAATACTCAGAACATCAGAGAGGTGGGGAAATGAAGAAAGCAATGAAGTAGTTTTTGCCCGATCGCGCAGTGTTTATTTACAATGCAACTCTTGCATAAACTTTATAGGTGATGGTAATGAATGGTAAGCCATATATCAGTTCCGACCGCAATTTTGTATTACCTATTATTAATAATCTCAATTTTTTGTTCTTGTTTTTCCTAGGTTGAGTGGAAGAGTGCGAATTCGCCGACTTCTGTAATCAGGCAATCTAAGAAAGGCTTTGTGGTAAATTATGAATTTGATTTAAGTAAAAGCCCGCTGCTGAAATGAAACCGATTTATCATGTTCATTATTAGGTAATTCGAAAGTTCGAAACATCAATGTAAAATACATTTCAAGACAACTCAATAGATATCAGTCTCATAGGTACAAGGAAAATAAATAAGGTTTTGAAAATTATTTGTTCTTCCCTATATAACAATAACAAACCTCATTTGACCTTCACGGCCCGATCGCCCGGTCCCGATCCATGGTCCACCATTTTGTAGTCGATAGGGTTATTAAATGTTATTTATTATTATTACATGTAATTTTTGCTATTTGTCCTTTCATTCTAGTATCCATCATACACTTTTCATGCGGGATAATTATGTTAATAAAATAATATTTATACTCAATGCTATATTTATTCGAAGATGGGAAAGAAGGCTAGTATTTGGTTTAAAAAAGGGATAGGCCAAGAGTAAAAAAGATTTTAAAAAACAAACTTCTTTAATGGGGATCAGATATAATATGAAAAAGTAAGGAAGTACTACTCTTTGTAGTTGTACTTCACTTGCTAGAAAAAACTTGGCAGCAAAAAATTCCTAGGCTCAGCAGAAGATGCATGGTATCATGATAATTCCTTAGTTATAAATATACCTATTTGTTACATAAAATACATGCCAATAACTGGCAGATAAAAATCTTTGAAAAGTAATCGAATACTCTCATGTATCATTCAATCTTTAGTTCCTTGTTGAGCTTTCTTAAAAATGGGTGGTTCCTGCAGGTATATTCATTTGCGATTTTTATTATTCAAATGAAATTTCCTACAGGAACTTAGACATATAAACATGTTAGGTAATATGGGATGTAAATCAGTCATTAAAAATATTCGTACTTTTATTAAAAATAATAAATACACTTATCTGATATCTGTTCAACAAAAAAATATTTAAAATTTCGCAACAATTAAGCCAATTATATTTGCATGATGGCTGAAGAACTGCTCAGTTAAAGATAAACAATTCAATAGAAAAATTTGGAGTAGCTGCAAAAATATATTCAGGAATAGTGAAATATCAAATTCTCTTCTAGGTTATGATCTGTTCAAATAATATCATCTGATAAAAAACAGTCTATCACTGGTAAACACATACCTGTCCATATAAGAGTATTTGACAGAATTAGATACTTCTTCATGATATCCTCATTCATACAAAGACTTTTTCGTTCACACAAGTTTCTGTCTTTTTCTTGTCCCTTATCAAAATTGTGTAAAACATTGAAATTGCACAAAACTTGAAAAATAAGCAAAATGTATCTGCTTTTTTAAAATTTGAGAAAGGCAAATTATGAAAAACTCTTTCTAACAAGAAAATTTACTTATATTTTGTTGATTGATTACTAAATAATAAACATTATTTTATCACAAACCATAATATATTTATCTTGAAAAAAAGGATAACTCAAACCATCAATCTCCTTCGTTTCTTTTAAATTGAATGATCAGTCTATATTAAAACTAGTTCAGAACATTTACAACAGAATTCTATAAAGATACAGAAAATTAAAACTCAGTCATCTAAAACGATAACTTCACATTTTTTGTCCTCGACAACAAGGACATCATCATCAACTTCTTCAATCTCTTGCTTGTGTACCAAGTGAACTTCCGGATTTTCTAGATGTGTTATAGTTCCATTAACTTGTATGGAGCTGTTATGGAAGTTTTCATTAGGTTTGCCAATTGATTCTTCTGATGTAACAACTTGTGGAGCTGCAATCTTATTACAGTTTTCAAAGGCATCATTGTCCTCATCTTCAGATTGCACTGATATTACTGCATCAGAATCTCCTAGAATGTCTACTATTGGAGGAGGATCTGTTTCAGCAACTCTACTACTTAGTGAAAGCTCACTATTTTCAGGATCTAGTGAAGCATTATCTTTTGCACTATCCTGAGTGACGAGGGATAAAGTTTCATTAATTATATGTACATTTTTGGTGAATTTATTAACATTTTCAATGACTTCAACATTATCCTCTGTGACTTCAGCAACATTTTCAGTATTACTTGTGACGCTTTCAATAACTTCAGGAATAACATTAGTTTCAGTAGCTGTATTGGCAATAACTGAATTGTTATCATTATCGACATTGTGTTTATCTGTTGTGATATCTACATTTTCTGTATTAGTTGTACTTTCAGCAAAATTTTCAGGTGGGTATTCACTGAATTCGGTCTGCATGCAATTTGCAATATCCACATAATCCAAGTCATCGTCGGGATTATAGTCAGCATCATCCTTATCTTCATATTCGTCTTCCTGTACTTCTGTTTCTGGTTCTAATAGACTACTATCGATTTCTCCATCAGCACGTTTTTTTTGTTTTCTTTCTCTTTTAGGTTTGTAAGGATGATAATGTTCATCATTTTCATCTTCCTGTATCAAAGGTGCCAGAAAATGACCTTCATCCATGTCACTGTTACGACGTTTTGGTTTTCTTCCACGTTTACTTTTTGTTTTTGATTGCTGTGATACTCCAGAAAGAGTCATTGATTGTTTTCCATCTAAAGGTTGCACCTTTATCTCAGTTTTCTGTATGACATTGTCATAATCGATACGATTTTTATTCACAACTATATCAGCTCTGATCATATCTTCGAAATCTACAAGTTCATCAGTACCTGCTGCTAACTCATTCTGCTCAGGTTCGAAAGTATTAATATAGGTAGATGGAGCTACATATTCACTACTTGGAGCCTCATCTACAGCTATGTCCTTCTCAACATGATATTCATCGTCGTCGGAAGGAACTTTAGGGGGTATCTGTACACCATCGTCATCATAATCGAAGTCCTCTGTAAATAATGCTCGTTTTCTTTGTCTCAAACTATATTTCTTTGGAGCAGGATCATATGCGGGATCCTCACCATAATCACTGTCTGTTTCGGGTTCATCACTTTCGTAATGTTTTCTTGTAGTACGAGACCGTTTCCTAACCATTTTTATTTGTTTTTGTGTTTTTTGACAAACAAATTAAATTTGAGGTTAAACTGACAGCGATTCCAAGGGTGGGATTCCGTGAGCCATGGAATTCTATTGTCGACAGTTATGTCTCTGTCTCTCCCATGAATTCAACCATAATGACACCTCAGTCACCTCACCTCACTTTATTCGATGAAAAGTAGAATACTACGGTCAGAGTGACCAACACACAAAACAAATTCTATGAATTGTGTTTATCCAAACCACAGAACTATATCTCTGGATATAGTTCTGTGATCCAAACAGAATAAACGAACAGGAGGGTTTAAAAAGCTCTAGCTAATTTTGTAACATCCACGCGTACTTGGACATGAGTAGAGAGTTGAACCAAGGAACAAAACTGTCACCTGTTCTCATTCACCAAGAGTGCAATAGTCCGGAGAATGACGGTCACAAATGTTCTTTCATCTCTTTCTATTAGACATTAGTAAATGGTATTACCATTGTTTATATAGAAGATAGTCAACCTTATGGGATTATAATTGAATCAAAATGGATGCGACATGTAGATGGCGATAGTGAGCTCGCATCTAAGTCATGTCGTAACTTCAGTGATCTGACCTCCAAGTCATGTCGTAACTTGATTAAAACAATGGAAAAGCATTAAAATCGGGGTTTTTTGAAGAAACCTGCATTAAAATGACGTCAAATATTCATGTTTGTAACTAATCACGCTAGATGACACTCGCGTTTGTGTCCAATACCTTTTCCACAGGCATTGACTATGTTCTATTTAAACAATGGTTTTACCATTAGAGAGTTATCGGAAGCTTCCGTATACTGCAATGCAGTAATAAAAGACGTTATTTAAATACTGCATGACCGTATTTGTTTTGTAAAATAAGTGTTATCGGTAATCATTTGGTTTTCCCTTATCTATTTACCTTATTTCTAACCTTTGTTGGAAGTTGGAAACAAGTCTTACATGTTTTGTATGGCAAATTGGTAATTATGTAGACTCTACTGCAAGCAGTTGTTTTTGTGGGTTTAAATTAAAATTGTTCTCTCGATAAAAACACATCTTCATTATACGTAAAACGAAAACGTTTAACTCTTTCTTTTAGAATAAATATTTTTATTTACTTTATTTTACTTTATATCAAAACCTTTGCATCGCCTTTCTTATCTCCAATTTATTAATACATTCAAGTAATTAAAGGACAAATATACAACAAAACAAATGGGGTAATCAGAAATATCAGGTATCAGATTATATTTTAATGACAGAAAATGTACAATCTGCGATGGGTGGTCACACGTTAGACGGAATAATTAAAATAAGGGAAAAATAAGACCAACTTAAAGCAGGCATAAATAAAGTCAGGCACTATCCTTAATAAGGGAAATATAAGGTAAGGTACATGAGCGCATGCGCAGATGTCAAAATAAGGGCGACTTTAATACTGCTCTTTCTAAAGTGCGCGTCCGATAACTCTCATGGAGATTAGACTCTTCTAGTCAGATAACGTTTAATCTCTCTGGTGTTTACCAAGGGGAAATCCTTGAGCCCTTGGTGCACCTGCGCACTGACGAATGTAATCCTAATATTCCTGATAATGATTTTATTAGTTATAAATAAAATGATCAATGAACAAGCAAAATTAGCGCTATCGCGTGGAACACAACAATAGACGAGGAAAGTGTGTCGTAACAAATGTCATTCTTTTCAAAAACTGATTCCAAGCAAAGAATTTTAGGTGACATTCTCTGTTGATTATTTGCTGCTTTGCTCTTTAGTTGTTCTTTATTTGTTTGGATTTTGTTTTCTCAAGCAAAAGAAGTTGAAAACTTTAACGGAAACAATGTGGGACAAGCTGATTTAAATTCGACGGAAGTTTGTTTGGAATCAGTTTTTGACAAGAATGACATTTGTGACGTCATCACTTTCCTTGTCTATACTACAATAGTGATCAGAGAGGTGAGATTATGAACACTCGATACGATACGTAAGCTGTTTTTTGTCGTTGAACCGTATTCAATAATGTTTTAAAAACTTTTTCAATTTTACGTCATAAAATTGACTATGGCTTCAAAATGGTGCTTTTCTTTTGAAAATATTCTATGACTTTTCTGTTTTTAAAACGGTCCAAATAATTTTAAAAAAGTGATACGACAATAAATAGCTGTAGTTAAAAACGCTGTGCTTTCTTTATATGGCTCGATATTCGATATCATTACGGTACGAGTTGCGTCAAAGTCGTCAAACTCGCAATGGGTCGAGTGTTGAATCTCTCACCTAAAGGGCGAGTTGCTGTGGCATAATGTTCATTAGCACCACCGAACTCATACTTTTATAGTCATAAGATATAAATATGAGTTCTGTGATTAGCACAGAATGCACCCCTCAGGTTCCGATATTGCTGAACAGTACTGCCCAGTAAATGCAGACTCTCTCTTCCCGTATAGTTTCTATGGGGAGAGAGAGAGACCACATTTACTGGGTAGTACTGTTCAGTATTATCGGAACCTGACCACCATCTAGTTGGAGTTAGTTGGTGTGTGTGTGTACTCTATGCTCATTTGTGCAGACCAAAGTCAAGCATAAAAAACACAGAGTACACCAACTGTCCAACTATGTGTCTGTTCTGTGGGTATTGCCTGTCAGAGTGTCAGCGTGTCGCGTGACTCGCGTGGCAAGTGCAACACAAAAAGCATATAAGAAAATTACCAGAAATTTTTTTGTGTAATCAACAAAATAAAAATTAACCAAGTTGCAATCTAAAACTACAAGAACCAGATAAATTCTTGCTCTTAACTAAAGTTTACGCTTGATTTTGATGCCCGTAAAGGATCCCTGTAAAGCATTTGCATGTAAAATTCAAGTGTGTTTGAAAGGTAACGTTAACCTCAAGTAAACCATTTTCATTATATAACGATTTTTCTTTTGAAGAAAATGGTTTCCAAGAACCGGCATGTCAGGATGTCATAGAAAACATGAGGGAGTGCTGTAGGATTTGGAAGGATAAGAGTTTTGTTTGTGGTGGTATAGACATAAAACAAAAAACAGAAAAAAAATCTTCTTGATTTCCTCAAATATGAAAGACATTCGCGAGAGATTAAGAGGCAAGGACAAAAGATTCATTTATAGATATCCCAGACTAGTTGTAGGAACACTAACAACTACAGGATTATTAATTTTTTTTTCAAAGCCAATTTATGACATTTTCTTCAGTAAAGATGTGATGACTCTTGAAGAACTAAAAAGAACTCATAAATCTAGATTCAGCAAAAACTAAGAGAATGGAATCAGTTCATAAGGCAAAGCAACGCTACAAGCAGTATCCCATAATTTTAGCAAAGTGTAGCAGAGAAGCAACAAAATATGCAACATGTGTTTTGAAAAAGGACAGTATAAGTTTGAATGACTGTAGTGAAGAATTCAGCCAGTTCAAAAGTTGTTTACAAAAAACTGCCACATCATTGAAAACTAGAATTTAGGTCTTCAGAAATGTTTAAACCATTGAAAAGATTTGTGAATATTACTTACAAGAAACATTTGCTTGTATCTTTAGTTATTAGATTGGTACTGATAATATATGGAATATGTCATGATCAGATTTCGGAGGTGAAGTACACAGATATTGATTACAAAGTTTTTACAGACGCCTCTCGTCATGTCCTAAATGGCAATTCACCATATGATCGTCACACATTTCGTTATAGCCCTTTAATAGCAATATGTCTTATTCCAAACATTACCATACATCACAGTTTTGGTAAAATTCTCTTTTCTCTAGTTGACATCATTGTTGGTCTTTTGATCCGTATTATAGTCAAAAGTAGCCTCAAGGAGTATGATTACTACAAACGAGGATATTTCAGAAAAGTTTCGATTGAAAATGATTGTCAATTAAGAAAACTGAACATGAAATCTCGCAAAAAACTCCGGAAATCTGATAAACAGCAGATGAACCTCACAAAGGCTGAGTTACTGACTGAAGATGATGTGACCCTAAGTGCAAATATTGCAATGATATCTTGGCTGTATAATCCATTGACCATAGCAATTGGTACAAGAGGTAACTGTGATTCAGTAGCAGGTTGTTTTGTTTTGTTAACTCTTTATTTTCTCCAGTGCAAACATTATCCGTTTGTTGCTGGTTTAATCCATGGCATCTCTATTCACTTCCGATTGTATCCAATAATGTATAGTCTGAGTTTGTTCATGTATTTGAGTGAATATTCATTTTATTCCACTGAAGATCGAAGGAAACCAAAATCAACATGTTCAGTTGAAGCAACCTCTACCAAACAGCTAAAAAATGTTAACACACATTTTCGAACTGCACCCATGGGTAACAATAAAATAATGCCTCTTAGTGAAAGTGTTGTGGAGAGAAAGACAATATTCAAGAAGCAATATTTATTATTTTTGGTTCCAAATTCAGACCAACTAAAACTGATATCTGGGTGCATTTCATCTTTGTCTGTCCTAACTTGGCTTTTTTATCAGTTATTTGGATATAAATTCTTATTCGAAACATATATTTATCATCTAGTTCGTAAAGATACTAGACACAATTTTTCAATGTTCTTTTATTTGCAGTACCTCACTGCATGGGTGAAAAATGTTGGTTTTTGGCAAAAGGTTCTGACAATATTGCCACAAATTGTCCTGATTCTTGTTTTTTCTATTCGATATGGTTTAAACAGGTTTACGTTGAATTTTTCCGTACTCACACAAACAATAGTAATGGTTATTTACAACAGTGTGTTAACATCTCAGTATTTCGTGTGGATAATGGTGCTTTTGCCCTTGTGCTTGTGGCAAATAAAGATGTCAGCAAAAATGTCATTTTTCTTACTGTTCATATGGTTCATAGCTCAGGGCGTTTGGCTTCTACCGGCATACTTGTTAGAGTTCCAAGGTCACAACACGTTTTTCTTCATTTGGATACAAAGTGTATCATTTTTTTGTGCCAATATTGCAATTTTAGGGCGATTCATTATGTATTTCATGCCACAGAAAGAGAAAAATTGTTAATGCACCATTCATCAATACCATTAGAATTGTACCATTTACATTGTGAATAAAATTTAAAAATAAGTTGTAAAAGTTTATTGGTAATAAATTTGAAAAATTAATTCACATCTGAAGCAATTTCTGAACTGTATCCACATAATTTTATAAACTGTCCAATTTTTTTCTGTAATAAAAAATTCCAATGGACGCCTCTTCAGGACATGCTGAAAAATAAAGAACAAATTGTTAATATTTTTCTGTTCATCAAGAAAAACATACAGTAAATCCTATGTACTTAGTTCAACAGAACTGGTAGTAGTATCATGTCAGATATAAGAGAGCTTCAGGCAACTAAAGGCTGAGCACTTCATCAAATTTCATCTAATTTTAATTAGCTGACTTTATCTTGTAGTAAATTGTTATTTATTTCCAACAATTTTCAATTATCCAGTAGCAAATTATCCTTTTTTTATAATTTGTTTACACTTATTGTTTTCTATCCTAAGTGTTTCTATTTTACTAGTATCATTAGGAAATCTTGTAGTAGTAAATGTTGATTCTTCCTGCTGGGCTGTGCTTAATAGATTTATTATTATTGTCCTCTGAACTTACTTTACCTGTATCTCGTTTTGAAAAGCTCTGACCCTCATTTCAGCTTTCTTGCGTGATCACATATAATCAAAATTCATTTTGAAAAAGGTACAAGATTGAAGAAATGTTGGGTATTGACTAACAATTGATATTTCTTCATGAGAGTGGAAATGTTTGATTGGAAGATATTAGTGATAATGAAGAAACTGAAACTGTATAATCACCCAAAAGATGTAATTGTGTAAAGAAACTTCTTTTTTACTTGCAGTCATACAGCATTGATAAAGCATTGTCATTGGAAATGTTCTCTTAGCATACTTCATAAAATGTTTTCAAAGGATTCATATGGTGTTGTGAAGGCATTATTACTTACAGTAATTTTCCAAAAAACTGATTTTATTGTAAAATTGTGTTCATATTCCAGCTTAAAGTTTTATAAGATAGTTACAAGTAAAAAACTCACCTCTCTATGAGACTTGCTCTCATCTCGGATGTAATTCTGGATGGAGCAGCTTCATTTAACTTGAATATTGATTCAATAACAGTAAGTTCTGTGGAAGTTGTTGCCATACCAGCAAAGGCACACCAATCATTCACAACTAGTCCTGCACCAACAACTTCACTGCCTCTATTGACTGTTCCAGCAACTAATGGGACTTGCAGCAATGTTGATAATTCTTCCTGATCAGCTATGCTGGAATTAGGATGTACCAAGCCACCTTGGTTGCTCAAAACACAATAAGATCCTACTAAAACATTATTTGCTACCGGTCGTCTGAAAACTTCAACTTTGAGTGTATCTGCTATGATTTCTTCTGTTTCCTGAGAAAGCACCACAAATCAATAGTGATTATACAAAATGTTGACAAATGCTTACTCTATCCAAGTCTGAATGAACCAAAGCCACGTAATCATTGCAAGCAATTACATTTCCCAGCGCAGATAATCTTTCTTCAACCCTTTGTATTTTTACGGAGTCTGGTAATGCATTTCTTAAGTGTTGTAATTCAGTGTCGAAAGTTGAACTGGGTACTAACAGCCCATTTTTATTTCCAACACACATCCTACCTATTATCCGACAACCAGCTAGTGACATATGCACAACTGGAATTGTTTCCCCCAATTCTCCCTCAAAGGTACTGCAAAAAAAAGAGGAAAATGAAGTATTGAAGGAAATGGTGAAATAATTATTTTGTTTTCTGTGAATAGGTTGCACCCTCAAATGATATATTGCACAATATTAAGCTCACCTGTAGAAATTTTCGGAACCACCTATCCCGACTAAGCAATATGCATTTGTTAATTTAGAGAATACTCCTATTTCATTATTATTTTCAAATTGTACTCGCAGAGCCATTTTATACAGATAAATACCAAGATTTGCGTTGAAATAACTATACCAAAATATAACAAGACCGAATTGTGATCAAACGTTTCAAGTTTTATTATAACCTAAAAATCCTTACTAAAGCCAAAAAAAATATCGCTCTCTCTCTCTGACATCTCGGATTTAGATTCCTATCGGCGCTATTATCCAGCTCTCCCCTCATTACATAAAAAATTTATACCGGGGAATTTTACAATGGTACGTTGTTCAATGTGAATAAAATTCCCTAAGATATTTTTATTTTTGTCCACTTCATTAATGGTACTTTGAATCACGTATCCGAAAAAATTCGTGATTCTTTAAAATTGTTTCGTACGAAGGCGTAGAAGCGCCAGATGTAATGATTTTTTCTAATTCCCAGATAAATCTGTCTATTAGACAGTTATTATAATTGACAGATAAAAAGTGTCTAATAGATAGATCTATCTGGGAATTAAACTAATTCCCAGATATAAGTGTCTAATAGACAGATATTAGACAGATATTTGGCACTTATGTCTAGGAATTGGTATAATTCCCGGATAAATCTTTCTAGTAGACACTTATATATCTGTCAATTATAATAACTGTATGATAGACTGGTATTATCTGTCTAATATATAGACTGATATTATCTGTCTATTAGACACTTATATCTAGGAATTAGTTTAATTAGTATAATTCCCAGATAAATCTGTCTATTAGACAATTATATCTGTCAATTATAATAACTATCTAATAGACAGATTTATCTGGGAATTAGAAAAAAATCACTACATCTGGCGCTTCTACGCCTTCGTAGTTTTGACCCTGAACCATATCAGAAAATGTCTTAAAAATGTGAGTCGATTCAACAATAAAATCAAATGTGGCAACACTGAGAGTAGGGGTACTGAACCGCTTTCCGGTGTGTAACTCCGAGGAGCTCCTGAAGTGATCTCAGAGACCACGAATTAACATGTTCCTGTTAAATAACATTTATTTCTGTCAGTCGAACTGACCTTAAAGTGATTTCAGGGATAACAAGTGCCTCTGGAATCGTCCATTGTCATTTAGATTGACGTAGTCGTAAATAGAACTACAATCGTTAATCAAAGACTCGTTAAATAACGACTCTTTAAAGAATATACCTGTAGGAGAGTTTATTCCCCATAAGACATTGGTGACTAATAGAAAGAGATGGAAGAACATTTGTGAGTCACATTGACGTAGATGGACATGTCAAGGCCACCATTTTCTATGGGCAGTGACGGACTAGCGCTCTCCGCACTCTGGCATCTGAGAGTTTAACAGGTGACAATTTGATTTCCTCGGTTCGAGTCAGTATGTTACGTGGCCATCTGTACGTCACTGTGACGGGTTGATGCAACAAAGATTCTGATTGGCTAGAGATTATTAATTAGACTCTCCTGTTCAACGTTTACCCACATAGGGAATGGACCATCCTCTACAAATAGTGTGTAGTGTCGTTGGGTAAAACCAGGGTTCTTAAGGAACCCTGGGTAAAACCAAAAAGTAGGGGTCATGGACAGATTAGAAAATATGTGGCCACAGTACAAGGCTTCTATGACTCCTATTCTTTGGTAAAACCATAGATATATATTATATATACTGGTAAAACACAGAACACATATATTACGACTTTGATTGAGTTCAGTCTGTGGTTCAGTCACATAACTACAGAACACCTCACTTACAGGTATTCTGTGATTTCTGTGGTACAGTGCTTCTGTGCTCTGCTGTGCTGTGTGTGTGTACTGTCGCTGTGTGGTATAAAAATAATTTCTCTAACCTCAACTCAACTGACGGTAAATTTTGGGTGGTATGTAAAGGCGTTGCGGTAGTTTGTTTCCCGCTACTATTTATTATCTATTTTTGTGTAATTACTGGATTATTACCTTTATTTTTAGTTTATCCAAAATCGTTTCAGTGAAGTATCTTCGTTTTCACAAATTGTAAGTGCTTTATTGACCATTGCAATTACTTTATAACTGATTTGAATTATGACTTATTTTATGGAGATTAGTGTTGAATAACTTTATTTTGAACTAAATACATTAAACTCTTGTCCAGTGTCACAAATTTTCATGGATAAGGGTAGTTTGTTTTTATTTCAATAAAAGAAATCTTTCTGTTTATATCACGCAACTTTCATATCCTGCAGGATTACCTAATTTGGATCATTTATAAAAATGGCAAATAAAAGACGTCGGCAAGCTAGTACTGATAATATCACCAAAACTAAAAGAGCAAAATGTAAGTATTTCGATTTTTTGAAAGACGGTCCCTTCATTTTCTCAATTTTTCAGTTACCCTTGACAGTGTGAAACTTCCTGAAACTACTACTGAAGGATTAGTTTTAGTAACAGGGGCAGGTGACGTGGGTCAATTAGGCTTAGGACCTGATGTTCTAGAAAAAACTAGACCAGCTTTAGTTGAATTGGACCATGTCATAGTTGATATCTGTGCAGGAGGCATGCATACAGTTTGCCTTACTAAAGAAGGAAAAGTAAGCTATAAAGTAAACTACATACAGTATGAATGGATTCAATTTCTCCAGAGAACTGTTACATGAAAGTCTTGAATTTTGGAAATGATAAATGATTAATTTCAGGTGATTACATTTGGTTGTAATGATGAAGGAGCTCTTGGAAGAGTTACTGATGGAAAGGAGGATGCAGATTTTGAAGCAGGTGAAGTTGAACTACCTTCCAAGGTCATTCAAGTTTCTGCTGGTGATTCACACACAGCAGCATTGCTAGACGACGGGAGAGTTTTTGCATGGGGTTCATTCAGGGTGAGTTCAACTCAAAGTCAGTTTATTTCCAGAAACCTTTGAAATGGATTTTCAAATAATGTGTACTTACTGGTTTGATGTAATTTTTTATCATTGAAGTTTTTATGATATTAAGTTAATTTTTAAATTCACTGGACTTGTTGAAACTATTATATAATTATAAAAATTTTCTCCCTCATAAACATTCAAATGAGTATACACGAAGGTATAACTTGTAACGATTTTTTTTAGGATTCACATGGAAATATGGGCATGACTCTAAGTGGAAATGAGAAGCTTCCATATGAAATCATCAAAGATAATCATATTATAAAAATTGCATCAGGCGCTGATCACATAGTATTCCTTACCAATCATGGCGATGTGTATACTTGTGGGTGTGCTGAACAAGGCCAGTTAGGTAGAACCTCAGAAAGAGGAAGTAGTAGAAATGCACGGAATGGAATTGGTAAGGGGCAGTTAGGTATGAAATGGGAGCCATTATTTTCAGTTATTAATTTTTGTTGTAGTATATGTAGTAAAATTTTCAATTTTTTTCTTTGAAATATTTTTGGTAATGTTTTGAATTTTGAGAAAAATCATCTCATATGTAGATTAATATTTCTTTCCTGGAATGTGAAAAAGAAGTGTGCATTTTTTTGAAATATTTTTATTAATCTTTTTCCATTTCTTACAATTGAATAATTTTGCTGACAAATTATCGATTTCATCATTCACAATGTTTAAAGAAATACAAACAAAAGAGACTGGTTGAACAAAAATAAAGTTTAATCTTGTGCCCACCTAACAATTTTTGAATCCTTCTAATATTAATCAGCCCCATTCACTTTTCTCTTGAAAATGCATCAAAACGAGAGTTTTTTTTGGAAAAATTATAGAAAATTGATGTTTATTGGTGGAAGAAAATCAGTTGAGAAAAAAGTTTCATGGTAATTTCACATTTCTAATCTTGAAACCAGTACATTAGCAAAATTTCAAGGGACTACAGTTTTATGTGAGCATTGTATTGATTTGGAGTCAAATTGTCTACTGTTTTGTAGTGGCATTTAATTACAATTCAGTACAATGAGGATTGAGAATCAATACTGCTATGGAATACTTTGGTGTAGTTGTTGGTTACCTGAGCATGAATTATTCTTGATAAATCATAAAGCATTGTTCAAGGATTTTAAAAACACTGACTTACAAAAATTCTGTTTTATAGCAAAACTCCTCAATCCGTCACCAATCAGCTTGAAACCTAGCTTAAAACTACACTTTGACAATATTTGGGCTGGCACATACGGAACATTTTGCAAGGTAGCCAATAGCAATGACATTTATGTTTTTGGACTCAATAATTATAGTCAAATAGGTAAGAATTTTAAATTGTGACTTTCTCATTGGTACACTGAATGTTACAATTTCTTGATCATGTAGGTTTGAAATCACAAAATCCTCATTTCATGCCAACTTTGTCGAAGGAGTTTTCAAAATACAAATGGAACTTGATAAGCAGTGGACAACATCATTCGATAGCTTTAGATGAAGACGGAAAAGTGTATGCTATTGGTAGAAAAGATTATGGCAGGTTGGGGCTAGGCAAAGACTGCAAGGATGCTGAACAGATTCAGCTGATCACAGCATTAGAAGATAAAAAAGTTGTGAATGTAGCTTGTGGATCTGCCACGTCATTTGCTGTAACTGAAGATGGTAATTATGAAAATGTGACTTTTGGAATTATTATTCCTGGAAAAATAAGAGTTGAGGAAGAAGAATTCAATTTTGTAAAACAAATGTCAGTAGTAACCTTGGTAAAAAAAATTATTTGATGCTAAGGAAATCATTCGTGTCTAGCAGACAACTGTATAGAAAAAGTGATGTATTTTTGATATCTGTCGATCCGTTAATTTACTTGGGATTGTACTTTGAATTGTATGGCTTCTGTCATAATGAGGTCACACAAGCCTCTTGAAGTGTTCCAAAAATATATACCCAGTGTGCACAAGAATTTTGAATGATATGACAACACCGCTAAAATACTCTTATGTATTGTGTAGAAATGCCAAGTTAATTTTTTTAATTTTTAATCTAGCAGCAAATATGTAATGTTAAGCTTTCCAAAGGTAGATAAGCACAATTTTTCTCCTGTTAGTATATTATGCTGTTTCAATTTGGAATTTCTTTTCTCAAGGTATATAAAAAAGCACCTTGAAAACCACACAATGTGCATGGCAACCAAAAAAAAGTCGTGATTAGGAAATTCCTGTCATTACATAAAGAAAATAACAACAAAAAAAACTTGAAAATAGCAACTCCTGTAGTTTTCATTCCTACTGTAGCCATTTCATGAAATCGTCCAGTGAAACTGCATATCATACTGCTTTGATTATTGATTAAAATTTTAGAATTATACTCTCCAGCTCAATTCAACTAACTGTCTTTACCCCACATTTCAGATACACAAAAACTCTGTTTACTTCAGTAAATATACACCACACCATACATACTAATTGAAACCATATATGATTCAATAAATATTATTGTGTAGAAGTATACAAATATGCAAACTTTCACAAACATGAAAATGTGTGTACATGCCCAATATGAAAGAAATCGGCATTTGAATGGCTAAATTATGGAACAGATAATAATTAATACAGTGCTGTATTATTTGACACGTCTTTTAATTATTTATGCAGCCATATATAATTTTCATATACATACAGTGTGACCCATTTGAGATCGAAGCGCCCCTTTAAAATCTATATTTTATAATTGGCCATGTGTTCTGGTAGGCCTTGTTACTAACTCCATACGCCACTTTAGGAGCACCACTGTTAATTTTTAATGCAACAGTGAATCGTGGAGGAATATTCCCAGCCGACACGAGCCTTAGTCATTCAGACTTTCACATCTGAAAATGAAAAAAGATCGCACCGTCTGGGAATCGAACCTGCAACCTCTTGCTTAACCAATGCCTTAATCCCCGCCCAGATTTGGTTATTAGCATTGTTATCGAGTTTATTGAGATGTGTTAGTTTTCCATCAAATTTGTAAGACGCGATTTTTCTGTAGAGCGTGTTAGTTAAAACATTGATTGCATTTGGCCTATGGTGCTATGATTTAAAAAACTATTGGGGAGCAACTTTGGGTACAATTATCTCCGATTATAAATGGACGAAAATTTTGAAAAAAATTCAGCTGATGTAGCCACTATCGAGAAATATCATACCAAATTTTCATTGTATTTGTAAGAAAACTGCTTTAGCGTTCCAAATACCTAATATCTCTTTTTTTTCTACTAGGAGAATTATATGGCTGGGGCATGGGTACCAACGGACAGCTGGGAACAGGCGAAGAAGATGACAAGGAAGAACCAACTGTAGTAAAGAGCAAGCAGCTTCAAAACAGAAAAGTATTCAGGGTTAGTAGTGGAGGCCAGCATACAGTCATATTAGCTATTTCTAACTCTAATAATAATCAAGGTGACTGCATTTAAGTAATTTAAACGAATATCGGAGAAATACATTGTTGATTTATTAGTAGATTGTTGAAAAAAAACATGACCTTTTTGACTGAAATTATGGTGATGAATTTTGTTGTTGATAACGGTAGCTTAAATATCAGGTTGGACCTGATAGGAACATATCATTTCTCCCATTTTCAACACCTGTGAATGATAAAAAATTTCGTCAAGCATTTAAAGTCTACGAAAATATAAATATTTTTTAGTAAATTTGTAAACGTTTAGGTAGGTGTCATTCTGACTATTTTGTGCGGAGTTTGTTTATGAACTAAATTGTATTAAGTTGTTCTTATGGCTGAGTTCTGTAGAAATAAGCAGGACTCGAGTCATTGAACAGAATAAAACCTCAATTTATTCATAGTTTTTGTTGCAATTATTTCAGGTATATAACTTGTATTCAGTTCTTGTATCCACTTGAAAGCATTATTAATAATTATTGTATGTTCTGCTAATTTGTTGAAAATGGACTGATAATGATAACCGAATATATATATTTGTTGACAAGCAAGGAAGTATAGCATATTTGTGTTAATGATGAACTCTTAATTTTCCAAAAACGAGTTCTGGCTGGAACCGTGCTTTAATCTTAAATATATAGGCGTAGCCAGAAAAGTGAGGAAGTATTTTTACAATAAAAACAAGCTCTTCGAATCATAGAATAGATGATTTTCAAAATAGATAACCAAATTACGATATTAGGAGAAAGCTTGGAAATATACATGGCCTGCCTATCTTTTGCACTTGTAAAAAATCATAATTTAAGGAAAGTGTTTTGTGAATACTGAAAGATTTATATTTTGATACTTTGTTCTAAAAATATTCGTCACTTAACAATATAGTAGATACATTTTAAATTGAATAAAAAAATGAATTTGATTCAAAATTTATATAAGGTAAGCTGAAGAATAAAAATTGTGGTAGAATTATGGCAAGTTGTTTAAATATTTATTTCATAGCTGGTTTCGAATATGTTGTTGTGCATGAATTTGAATTTTAACAGTATTTTGTGTAGTGATGTTTGTTGTTTATGACTATATTTCACTGCCATTCTCATTTTATCATTTGTATTTTGAAGTATTCATTTAATAAATCATATATTCAGCAATTTGCCTTTTGATTTAATTTGTTCTTTTCCTGATAATTTAAAAAATCTATAGTGTGAAGTTTAAAAATCTGTTCGATAGCTAGTTTGACAGCAAATGAACTGAATTCATTTACTAAAATGCATAGGGGGAGTGACGAGTTTCCAATCTACAAGCTAAGGTAGGTGTCCAAAATTATTAAAATACGAATATGTAATTTAATATCTTGTGAAGGTGTATAAACCATTTTTATATACCTCAATCAAAATTGTTTTTACTTTGCGGTTTTGTCACGACACCCTCTATTATTCCCTTTTTTATAAAAATTTTGTCTTATCAGAATCTATACAGAAATGTGAATTTGAATCTTGTATCTTTTAATTATATATACCTAATGTAATTTTAATCAATTGTATTATGTCTAGGTAATGACTCTTTGTCCATAAGTTATGAAACTCACAAAAGTATATTTTAAATTTTACTTTTTGTTGCATTCAAGAAGTTCTGAGAGCTGTAATGGCAAGAACACATCAATGAATTGACCATTTTTATATGTAGTTCGTCAGCCCGCTGCCAAAATGTGTAATGATTTTATAACGTTTGCCCTTTAGGGTTTTGGTAGTTATAAATATAATGATCAATAAAACAGCAAAATTACACATTTTGGTAGCGGGATGACGGGCTAATGACAGTGTTGATACTTCGTTGATGAATTTTTGATTTTGTTCCCTAATTATTGATTTGTTTAGTTACTGTAATACGAAAAAATATATTAATTTGATAGAAAAAGTGTTGACAAGAAAAAGTTTTCAAAAAGTGTTCGTCTAAAGAACAGATTTTATAGCAGGTCACCAGTTGATCTCTCATGACGAAAATCATATTGTCGATTATTCGCAATTCCTGAGCGTTCTACATTTAATGATCTCGATGTTGGTGGCTTTCTCCATGACTTACTTTCGAGATACCAGGTAGCAGAAAGCAATAATCAATTCGTGATAAAAAGGTACTTTAACTTTAATGTGGTGTTGTGTTGTGCTCTGCAAAAATGGTTTCCTATTATTGGGAGTCGATCTAAAACTTCATTTTGAATCTCCAGCTTCAGTCCCACGTTTGATATGGAGGAAGAGATTTTGGCTGTCCACGACGTGTGTACATCCAGGAGCGGCGCGTTCCTACACATACAAACGGACATTTTTTTGGTCTAAATTTCCAAATTTTACTTAGTTTTCCACTTTTTATTTTGCATTTCTCACGTGCAGATTCTATAATGGAAATCCAATAACGCACAACTCGGGGATTTTTCAGAAAAAGTGCCCAATAAACTCATCCAAACCTCATTGCCCAGCAATACTATTTCTTGTGAAAATCACGTACAATCGGTTGCTAAAAGTATCTCAAAAATGCAATTTTTTGTATCGTACTGTCCGGTAAGTTCATGTCATTTTGTATAAAACAGATCAGATATGACTTTCCTTTTTTTTTTGTTACCGACCGCTTTACCCTCCTGCTGCAACAGAGCTGCCCGGTACAACCTTTGCTGGTTTTCGTCAGAAACCTTTTTCCCTTGTCTTCTAATTCTTTCTATCCCTTCCTTCTTCGTTTCATGCCTCCATGATTTTCCTGACCCTGTTATATAATTTTTCGTACTTCCATATTTTCGATATTTACCCCCAAATTCTTGAAAATACTATTTTTTATAAATGTTGCATTAAAGTTTTCACTTATAAATGAGCATCTACTCATATGTTCGTTTGCAAAATGAATAAGCCGATCAATCGAAAACAATGTAGTAGTAACATTCATAATAATAATAAGAACAATGATGGTTTATACATTTTTTCATTTAATATCATTATTTTTCTTATTATTATCATGAATGTTACTCGTACTATTACATTGTTTTTGATTGATCAACTTATTCATTTACAAGTGTAAACTTTAATGCAACATTTATAAAAAAAATTATATTTTCTCGGAGATAAATATCGAAAGTTCCATTCATAGTTTGCTTCCAACAGCTGAACTTCCCTGGATTCTATCTGGAAAATACTACCAGGTATCAAAGATGCAGACATTTTCACGGATTCGTTTGGCTGTTAGATAATATCATCCATCATCATAATTGTTATCTCTGAAGATATATGATTATGATTTTTTCGTTTTCCCCCCATTAAAGCTCGCTGAGCCTCGTTTTGAACATTTTGGAAAACATACTCGATATTATTGGACATCAGATGTATTCAGAATCAGTTAATACGGTCTCCTTCAAAAATACCCAACAAATGTCGTTTTCTGAAAATATAAATTATACTGGCGTTATCTTGTAGCACGAAAATATGTATGGAAAATCTTGGAATCAGTAGTCTCATCTCATAGCCAGTGTGGATCAGTGTATGAAAAAATTTCGTTGGCGGTGCCTTCTGTAACTGAAAAAGACCATTACCCAGTCGGGTTCTGGGCGCTGAACATTCAAATTCCATTCCAACAACAAACGAGAACTCTCCGATTTATGGGCAAATACCACAAAAAAATGGAAGTAATCCATTTTGAAAGCTCCATATTTCGAAAACTGTCCATTTTTGAGCTTTGTGGTTGTAGACACTTAATCAGCTCATCAAGAACTATAACATATCAAAAATTCAATGAAACAAATTATCCATGTTTTATCAATGAACAGCTCTGCAAATATTGATAAGAACTGTAGGAAGTCATAAATGCAAGATTACATTTGAGGGAAAGAAATTTGAAATTGGACAAATACCTATTGCTTCCAAAAATATTATATGACTGTTTCAATTAAGGCAGCATCCGCCATCACGGATTGGATGTCATTTCTACCAGCTACCACTATGAGATGGCCATCATGGCTTTTTGTTGTCCTCATACACCCTGTAGCTTTGTCAGCAAGGAAAATGAGTACCCCATTTACTTGAATTTGCCTATATGGCCTAGACTAAAATAAATGTCATCCACACGTTCGACCTAACTTTTTATCGACCAATTTGCAAATTTCACGTATAATTCATGTCGTATATCCATTAAATAAACCCCAGTAGTGGACCTCGAAAGGGTCATAAAAACAAACCCGGACAATAAAGTTATTTACGGTATTTTTTTTCATGGAATGAGTTGCGAGAGGGTTTCGCTAAATTCAAAATTGAAATGGCAAGTGAACCATTAATCATCGCTGTTGCTGCTTTTGTTGAGCCGGCTACCACGAGGCCAGTTTCTGGGTTGTCAGACCTTCTCTTCTCAGGAATTACATATTCATAAAAGATTTGCCAGGATTCTGACGGATATAAATCAGCAGCGGTCATTGCTGGATTTTGTTGGATTCCTGCCGGTGGAAATACCTATTGTATAGGTTTGTTGGCAGATGGATTGGATTATTTAAATCCATTTTCATTAGGGACATTTTGGGATATACCCTATATACCTTGATTGATTCAACTCCTTAATTGAATATATTGAGCACGAATTTAAATCACGTCATCATAGACGGAATTTTTGTAAATAAAAATAAATAATACTAATGCCATTATTTCATCATCATTTATGTTACAAAAAAAATTATGTAAAAAAAGAACTCGGAGACATATTGATGACGGAAAAGCCGGAGATCACCTGTATTGGTTGTATCTCTGTTCGTAAAACAAGAAGATAATTCCAGGATAAAGTTGCTATCCGACAAACACAGTAAGAGAAAAGGATTTTTTCCCCTTGCTAAGTGTAGCGCAGCATTTGGGTGAAGAAAAGACGAGATTAATACCTCTATAGAGGATTGGTTTGAGTTTGAAGTAATATTTTTTCACATTATTTTTTGAATTTTTGTGTTGGTAGAGATTTAATTCTTTTTGGGAAGCCATTATGTATTTTATTCATAAGTTAAAATGTGAAGTATTTTTTGAATGATTCTGTGAGGTGACTTGGGCAGGATATTAGATTAATAGTACTAAAACGAGTATTCAACCTGAGGACTCCAGATCTGAAACACACTTTTTCATATAGATAAGGAGGTGATTTGTTTTATACATTTTTTGGAAAAGACAGCTAGTGAGAATATTTCTTCTGTTAGCCATGTTGAGCCATCCTGCTTCAACTAATTTGAGCTTTATATGGTGTCTTTTTCGGATGCCGTATATTAGTCTCAAACATGAATTTTGGAGGACTTTTATTCTTCTGATATTGTAACTACTGAGTAATGACCCATATACACTAGGGCAGAGTTGTTGAATGCTTCTTCGAGAGGCACTAACGTGAATGATTCAACATTTTCAGGTTATACCAGGCTATACCAAGACAGTTATTTATATGCTTTTCAAATTTCAATGCAAGGTCTATTGTTAAGCCAAGGTTATTTTCGTTATCTTTTTTGGTATAGGGCCGATAACTAGTAGGTAAGATGAGACTTCGTTTTTTGATAGGTCCGAAAACCAACCCTGAACTTTTTCATGGATTTATAGCAATAGAATTCTTATTTGCTGCGCTTATTATAGATTGCAAAAATCTTTATCGATGAGCTGGAGATTGGGAACTAGATTGTCAGCAGTGAAAGAATCATAAATCTGCGTATCGCCTGCGCAGAAATGAGAATTACAGGTTGTCAGACAGTCAGCAAAGGAAGAGGTGAATATAGTAAACAAGACAGGTCCCAGAATCGACCCTTGGTTTGCTACTCCGGAGGACAGTGACAGCGAGAGAAAAATACTGTCTTCAATTTTAACTTCCTGGGTTCAGGAGTAGAGATAATGATAATAATTAAAAAAACAATAGGGCAACATCTCAAAATAAGCCAATGTGGTTCAATATCGCACACGTCAAAGCATGGTTGATAGTATCGAACACCATGGAAAAATCTAAGAACGTTAAAACTAACTTTTCAAATGTTTTTGACATTATAGGCAGTAAACTTCTAGGCCTTAAATCTTCAGGTTCTGTTGGAATTGATTTTTGAGGGAGTATAATGTTTTCAGCAGCTGGAAAATTGTCCTGCCGATAGACAGTAGTTGACAGTGTGACATATGTGTGACAACAATGTAGTAACAATGTTCTATTAAGTCCGTCTATACCATTATCTGTAGTTTCGATACTGTATAGAATATCTTGCACCTCAAGACGCTCTACAGGGTGAACAGTGAATTTGAAGAATTATTCATTTTGAATGTGTCGCCATAAAAGTGTTATAATTCCGGTCAAACATAAATGACCTGGACTCAATTTAAATAGAGATAATTTCATGTATCTCCTAATATTTTTTCATCATACAGAAATGTTAGCGAAAGTCACCGATACTTTTTTTCCATGAGGTTAGCGCAAGACCTTTTCAGGACAATCGGTTGATTGGTTTTTGATTGAAACTGTTTCGTAAAGACTCACAGATATCGATGTTATTTTATAATTTGATATTTAAACATCATTAGAATGTTTCACCTTTTCATAAAATTGTGTGTCGTTACACAAAATAGGCAACTCAAATTCTACAGACAACAAGAGATTGTGGGAAGTAATTAAAGAAATAAGCAACACGAAAAAGACCAAGCGATCTATCACAACAATAAAAAATGAGGAAGGAAACGTTCTGACAAAAAAACAAGAAATTGCAAATGAATTCAACTCTGTATATACGCAAATGGGAAAGAAAATTGCTGAGAAAATAAACAGAAATCCTAACTATACGAATAAAAAAACAACAGTCCGGAACTCATTTGTCTTATTAAAAACCAACAGGACAGAAGTAAAAAACGTAATCACTAATTTAAAATAAAAAAAATCCAGTGGTATTGATGGTATCAATTCTGATATATTGAAATTGATCTCCAAGTTTATAGAGGAGCCTCTAGTATACTTGTTCAACACGTGTATCGAGACAGGTCACTGGCCAACAGCTTTTAAAGAAACAATTGTAGTACCGCTATACAAGAAGGGTGATGACGACACAATCACAAATTACCGCCCCATATCCCTAATCACACACCTAACCAAGATTTTTAAGAAAATCCTTAAAAAAAGACTGGAAACATACGTTTCAAAGTATAAATTAATTTCTGACCGTCAATTAGGATTTAGGGAAAAATTGTCAACACAAGATGCAATATTATCACTAACATCCGAAGTGTCATCAGCTCTTGACGATAACGAGTCAAGTCTATGCGTTTTCATAGACTTATCAAAGGCATTCGACACAGTAGACCATAAAATACTACAACAAACAATGGAAGATATTGGTATAAGAGGTGTTCCACTGAACTTATTCAGAAGTTATCTCTCCAACAGATACCAAAGTGTGAAGATAGATGAAATCTTAAGCAGCAGACAAAACATTAAAATTGGTGTCCCACAAGGTACGGTCCTTGGACCAATTTTTTTTAATATATATTTATAATTTATAAACATCGTGAAGACACAGGCCACAAAATAGACTTTAAAAACACCAAAACAATTGCCACCGAGAAAACTCTGCAAACCAGGATCATACGCGAAGCCCTTGAGATAGAGAAGCGCCCTAATTGCCTCAATACCCGCGACGATGGACGTAGACTTCCCAATACCTGGAAGCCTCTCATTGCTCATATCCCCTCACTTCGCGCCAACCCAGTTCCCGCACACAGCTCTAGCGCCAACCCAGTTCCCGCACAAAGCTCATCACGCGCCAGCCCCGCCCACACGGTCATTAAACCTAGTATAAATATAGGTCCACAACCCGCAAATCCTCAGTTCTCTCGAAGGAGTAGGCAGATTGAGACCTTAGAGAGAGCCAGTGACGAGACTTGGGGAGTAGGCAGATTGAGACCCCGACGTCAAGTCACAAAATCCTAACGCGATAATACCTGAGGAGTAGGCAGACTGAGACCTCAGTGTCGAATCACGTTTCCTCACTATACCTATCCTTCTTATTCTTGAAAATGGCTCCAAAATCGGAGCCGAAACGTCGAATTTCAACAAATTCCAGACGCGGTTCAACCCGAACTTCTAGTTCTCAAATATCTGACCGCAGAAACCTATCCGAACACATATATATATATATATATATATATATATATATATATATATATATATATTTTTATGGTAGTATGCTTAACGAATTTTAATACATTTATATTCTCCATCTCATCTGTGAGGGTTCACCTAAGCAAGTCTGCTTGTGATGTGCTACCCTATAGCAGTTGAGATGAATTATCTTAATTGTTATCAACTAGAAATATTTGTAGATTGTGAGAATTTTGGTTATCCTTTAATTTTATATTATTTGTATCAGAGAGAAGTTTTGCAAGGAATTGTGGAGAAAATTAATTAATGGAAAAGAGAAATGACGAAGTATTAGAAGTCGAAAAATTTGGGCTTATTTAGGATATGTTCTTTGATTTTGATTTTGTATTTTTTTATGTTGGATATTTCTCTTAGTTGAAGTGGGGTAGTGTATTATAGAATTTTGGTCCATAATAAAAAACGTACCTTTGTGTGTGAGTCTTCTTGAAAAGTGGTACGTATATAAATGGATTATTTTCTCTTGAAAGTAAAGGAAAGATTATAGGATTTGCAGATGATATAGCAATATTTTACAAGGCAGATAGTTGGCAAGAATTGAAGAATATGGTAGAATTAGACTTCGTTACAATAAATAATTGGCTTGATCATAAATTACTAACTGTTAATTTGGAAAAAACACACTGCCTTCCATTCAGCTGTAATAACTCAAATAAACCTTCATTTTCACAACTAATCGTGGCAATGACGAGCACTAGCTCGTGTGAAAATTACCCCTGAACAAGTCTCAAATGGTGTGAGCCAGGCAATAAGTGAAATGGAGAAGAAAGATTCTTCGACTGACGACAAATGGAATTTGGTCGTAAACAAAAACAAACAGGAATACCAAAAAAGAAGAAACAAACCCATTGTTGGAAATATAACTGGCTGCTCTCTTAAAGCAGCATCACATAAAACATATCTACATGTTTACAAGCTGAGCACTGATATGAAACCTGACGACGTCATAAAATTCCTCAAAAAACCGTTTCCTGAAGTAGAAGTGGAACAATTGGAGTCAAAACATCCCCAATTCTACTCCAGTTTCAAAGTAGCTATGAATGACTTCAACTATGAAAAAGCCATGAACCCTGCAGTGTGGCCGGAAGGTCCATATGTGAACCGTTTTTTACACCGAAGGACAGTATTGAACAACATAAATTAATATTAAAGAACATTAAAAGTCAAAGCCAAACTTCAGACTTTGAAATGGAATATGGGGTGAGTATTTTTCATTTGAATATTGGATCCATTTCCAATAAAATTAGTCAACTATTACTATATCTCGAAAGGTATGATTTTGACATGATATGCTTGAGTGAACACTGGTGCAGTGAAAACTCTCTTAATATGGTAAACCTACACCAGTTCAAACTAGCCAGCTATTTCTGCAGGTCTGACAGTGTGCATGGTGGAGTTTGCATCTTTCTAAAATCTGAAATGAGATATAAAACTCTGGATCTCAAAAAATACTGTAAAGAATTTCATTCGGAAATATGTGGCATTGTACTTACAAGTACAAGTACTTGTATCATCACGATTTATAGATCTTGTGTACATGGTAATTTACAGATATTTTTTGAACAATTTAATAACCTTATGGATAAGCTCATTGAAAAATACAAAAAAATCATTATACTGGGTGATTTCAACATAGATATTAAAAAAAAGACAATTCGTCTATGGAATGGTCCGAAATTATACAATCCTATGGTCTGAAATTCACAATTGACGAGTATACCAGAGTGAGCTCGAGTTCTGCCAGCTGCATAGACAACATATTAACAAACTTAAATAAAACCAGCTACTCAGTGAACCTAGTTGATCCTGGACTCTCGACCACCGAGCTCAAAAATTTTTAGTAAATATTCCACACGATACTCCTCCAGCAAAAACAATAAGAAGAAAAATTACCGAAGTTGGCCTTGATAAAATGAACCAGTCACTCTTGGACCTGGATTGGACCATTTTTAACATAAATCAAAATAACCAGGAATCTTGCAATTTACTGTCAAATTATCTAGGGGACAAGCTAAAATCTATGGTGGTTAAATTTTTCCCAGAAAAAAAATCAACTAATAATTACAGACCTCCTGTAAATTTTTTTAACGACAACTTAAGGTCCATGAGAGACACTTTACTACCCATAAAAGTAATATGTGATCTGACAAAAAATCCACAAGATAGAGCTGCATTTAATCTCTTCAAATCCCGATACAATAAGGCATTGACCCCATCAAAAAAAAGATCCTACGACACATTTATACTAAATTCTTCAAACCAAGCTAAGGACTCATGGAGGTTAGTGAATCACGAAAGAAACAATGAAATGAAGAAATCTGGAAAAACTAAATTAAGTCCTGACGATTTTAATGAGTTTTTCACTCATGTTGCGGAAGAAATAATACTAACATTACCTGACACAAATCAATCGTCTAGCGATTTTTTAAATGACCTTCCCAAAACAAAAAACTCACTCTTCTTAGGTCCAGTAAGCCAAGAAGAGGTAAAGGCTGCAATAAATACGTTAAAAAACTCAAACTGCGTTGATATACACTATCTAAATAGTAAAATCATAAAGTGGACAGCGTCTCTGCTGATTGAACCCCTAGTTACTCTGATCAATCTATGTTTCCTCCATGGAATCTTCCCTGACAATCTATAAATCACAAAGGTACTACCAATATATAAGAATGGAGATCCCGATCTGGCCACAAACTTCAGACCCATCTCCATAATCCCGATAATCGGCAAGATATTTGAAATAATCCTAAAGGAACGATTGATGCTCTTTTTTAATAAACATAACACTCTTAATAAAGGACAGTTTGGTTTTCGGCCAAACTGCTCCACGATTCAGGCTGTAAGCTGTGTTGTTGCGAAAATAGTCGAGGGCCTTGAGAATGGAGAACACACTGAAATAACCTTGTGTGACCTATCTAAGGCGTTCGACTGCGTATCGCATGATAAATTACTCGATAAATTAAACTTCTATGGTGTTCGGGGGTACCTCTGAAACTGATAAAATCCTATCTTGATAACAGGATTCAATGTATAGCCATCGAAAACAATTTCTCTGATTTCCAGAACATAAACCACGGAGTCCCGCAGGGAAGTGTGCTGGGACCACTATTATTTATTATCTATCTCAACGACATTTTCCATTACTTGGCCCCATCTGGGTGTATCTGCTTCGCTGACGACACAACACTAGTTGAAACTCATTCTAACCCTATCACACTACACAATCTTACTGAGCAAGCAAAAAATAAAGCATATACCTGGTTCAGCGCAAATAATCTCAAACTAAATCAAGAAAAAACCCAAAATAATTTCTTCTCTACAAATAACAACTTAACCACTAATAATACAGTCAATGTGCTTGGTATCGTATTAGACGACAGGCTAAAATGGTCGGCCCACATTGACCAATTATGCAGAAAACTCTCCACACAACTATTTCTATGGAGACAACTAAAAAAAATATTGAGTATTCCAATATTACTATCATCCTACCACTCTCTCTTTCATTCCCACCTCAACTATGGTACCATTCTATGGGGTAACGTTGCACACGCTATTAGAGTTTTTAGGCTCCAAAAGAAGGCCCAAGAATCATAGATGGTGCAACCTGCCATGCGCACTGTCAGCCGCTATTCAAGAAATACCGAATTTTACCAATCCCTTGTGTTTTTATCAGTCTTTACTGCAGACCTTTTCTAATTTAGATCTTTTTTCAAAAAATGGTGATGTCCACAACCATGCTACAAGAGTAAACTCAGAACTCCTAAATTCCGACTGTGTGTCACGGAGCAAAATTCTCCAAATGTCAGATTTTTTAATATTTTACCACCTGCTATAAAATCACTAAATTTTATTCAATTTAAAAAATGGGTAAAAAATCACTTACCTACTGTCACAATGCTTTTGCTCAATTGAGGAATACCTCTCATTCAACCATGAACTCATGATGCTCACCCCAAATTCCTAATCATTTATATACCACATTCGTTTAAGTATATGTAGGCATATGTAATTTTACATTTTTGTTCATGCCTATGTAATTTTAATCCGGTTGGTTATGTGAATTTCAATCCGTTTGTTTTTGTCATTTGGAACTGTTTTGTTTTCAACCTATACTATGTAGGTATATGTAACTTTTATTATTGACATATATACGTAATTTAATTCGATTTTAATCTCAATGTTCTAGCTGATCTGTAGTTTTAGCGCATGTTAGCATCTAACTTCTATGTCTAGACATATATGTAATTCTTGACTTGCTACAAACATATAACTTATGTAAAGTGGTTAAATAAAAATCTATCTATCTATCTATCTATCTAATCAGCAAGTAATTCTGCCTGATAAAAAAGTTAAATACCTGGGAGTTATTATAGATTCACATCTCAAATGGGATGCACACATAAATTATATGTGCAACAAGCTACGGTACATCATTTACAAATTCAAATTCTTGAGAAAATTATTGATCCCTTACCATTTGAAAATTCTGTACCACGCCCTTGTAGAAAGCCACTTACGGTATGGAATAGCTTGCTGGGGAGGAGCCTTCAGAACACATCATCACATATTACAAAACACATTTCTGAAACTGATTCTATCGAAACCCAAACGATATTCAACAGAAAAACTGTTTTCTGAAACTAATATCCTTGACATTCGTCAGCTCTTCTATTATAACACCGTCATAACTTATTTTAAAAAGAAAAGTTATATCTTACCATCTCACAGTTATAATACACGGAAAAGAGATCACCACGTCATCCCACTAGTACAAAAATCTCTCATCCAACACTCTTATACGTACTTAGGTCCTAAACTGTTCAACACTATTCCTCATACAATTAAAAGTATTGACATTTTCCATATTTTCAAAAAAACACTAAAAACATTTATATTCAGTCAATCCAGACAAACAATTGCTGATTTCGTTGATAAAAAATGCTTCTGATCCGCTCCAATAGTGGAAGAAGTACGTGTGTTTGTGTATTTCTTCTATTATATGTTTCGTATATACACATTTTATGGACTTTGAATCGAGTAGGAATATTTTTCATTTTTGATTATATTACACATTGAATTTTATTGAACTTCATATATTACTTGTCGTATTTTATATGATTTTAACAATATAAAGTTTATATTTATATAATTTTACACTTTTACGTTTCGGAATTTTTCATTTTGTTAAATTCTCGTTTTTCTTTCATGTTTTACATATTTTAAATAATTTACACTTTTACACTTTATATTTATATTTATACCATCTTACATTTTACATTCATCCATTTTATACTTCTTTGTTTTTAACATGTTTTATCTTCACAAGGTCCTGTACAACCCTTTCATTTACAATACATTATTATATTTCTTCTATATACACCACTTTATTCCCCACACCACTTTATTCCCTCTAGCATGTAGTTATTCGATTTGTAATTGTATTATATTATTCTGAATAAAGTTATATTATTATATTATAATGATCTAGTCAGGGAAAGTAGTTCCTTTATATGCGCGTGTTATGTAATGTAACAGCGAGGAATTACAACAACCGTTGCAGAAATAGAGTTATATCGCTCGAAATTCCGGTGTGTATTTCATTCACGTACACCTACCTACTTATTGTTTCTCTTTCCCATTCATCCAGAGAGAATGTGAAATAAATTCATGCAGACCGAGTTTTTCGTGATAATGGAGCCTTTTCAACCTGCAAATCGCAATATATTAGGGTTTTCTGAAGTGAAGGTATAGCATAATTCATTGTTCCACGAGTGCTGCGTATTGTTAAGTTAAACCCCAAAGAAAATTTTTCAATGCTACCTTCATAAATTTTTTTCTGTCGGTATGATTTGATTCGTCAGGTCAACCCAGATCCTGAATATTAAACATGCCTTGAAAAGAACAAAGACAGGGACAGGATAATATAGCAAATGGATTGCCTGCGGATGAATTGTGTAGACAATTTTTTGCTCAAAGAAACATCCTATCAAATTTGTCTATTTCACGCACTTGCCAAATGAACCAACCAGGAGCTCTAGTCAAGTTCGGTGTTTTCAGCTTTGTATATGTGACAGCTAAACGTCAAAAATAAGTAATGACGCTATGCACGCATTTAAAACGAGCAGATTGATAACAAATGATAACAATAACAATAATAATAACTATATACCCAGGTCAAGTAAGCTAATGACTGGGCGTCCTCCGGATATTGCGGACTCCGGAGACACCCGACTGCAATGTAGGTACTTGGTTGGAAAAAAATAATATTAAAAATTATATTTCATTCACATTTCCAGCCAGGCAATAATTTTACGTTTCAGAAACACATGAACGTACAAATAACTCGATAAGTGAGTCAACACTTCTTGTTCCGAGAGATTAAGCAACAGCAGTACCTAAAAATAAAAACATTAATAATAATAGGTAATATATAAATATACAAAAATAAATAAAAATATTTGAATATATAAATATTAATAATGAATGTGAACACAAACATTTAAACAAAGGCATATAAAAGATATTTTTGAAACAAGATAGACAGATAGATGGATAATTTTATTTAACTACGTGCATATACAATGTAAATTTGTAGCAGGTCCAGGAAAAACCATTTAAAATAGGTCTGCACTCAAAATTAAATCAGTCACATAAACATGTATACAACGTGAATCTACTACTACACATATATATTAAAATAAAATGATATTATTTGACTATAACTTCACATATCACTGACCGGTGTGTTCATATACTCCTGAATTGAATAGAACCCATTTTCTGAAAGATTTCTTCTCAATATTGTTTTGAAGCGAGGCTTGTCTTAAATCTTCCAACTGAAGGGTAATTTATTATAAAGAGCGATATCTAGAGAATTATTTGCGTATTTATTTAATCTATATCTCTGAGGTCTGAGATGCCCAGCACCGCGAGTGTTATAATCATGAAAATTTGAATTTTTTCTCAGTTCATTATTTTTAGAATGAATTTCTAGTATTTGATGGAATATAGTGTCATGGTAGTGTCATGACTTTAAATTTCTGGAATAAATGTTTACAATGGTCCCTGAAGGCAACATTAGCAATAATTCGGATATCTTTTTTTGAAGCCTAAATACTTTTACAGAGTCAGATGCATTACCCCATAGGGTTACCCCATAAGAAATGTGCTAGTGAAAAAAAGCATAATAGATATTCATCAGTGTGTCAGAACTTAGTACATTTTTCAGTTGTCTCACAATGCAAATTGAGCTAGAAAGCTTAGAACAGTGCTTCTCGACGTGGAACGATCAATTCAGCGAGGAATCTAAAAAAATTCCTAACTGTTTGGTGGGTTCATTGATTCTTGTTGCCTGTGAATAAAATATTATTTGATTGGTTTTGCTTGCGTTGAGTTTCAAACTGTTTGCTGCAAATCGAGATTCAGCCTTTTTTTCAGTAGTTTCATTTTTTGTTTTCTCGTATATAGGTATATATTGATGAAAAATTGTGGTGTCATCTGCGAACATGATACTGGTTGAGTTAACTAGATGGTAAAATAAGTCATTTATATATATGAGAAACAGCGGTGGCCCCAGAACAGAGCCCTGCGGTACCTCATGGCTGTCTTCTATCCTTTTGTTAAGTCAAATAGAGTCATTGCAGATTTCCTGCCGTCTTCAAAACCTTTTACTATGTTTTCAACTGCATTTTCTATAGCTTTTATGGTGGACATGTTTTTCCGAAATCCGAACTGATTTTTGTGCAGCAATTTGAATTTCTCAAAGTACAGGGATACAGGGATTTCATTATAAACACAAATCTTAATTATCATCTGTACAGTTCATAACACACGTGTAATTAGAGATATTTGAATATATCAAAAAAGGAATGAACCAGGTGTGTTATATATTTGGGTTCCAAATGAAGGAACGCTAATGAAAAAATGTGATAATTTTTTTTGGTACAATAATTATGAGCTGATGGGAGATGGTAAAATTGATTTGCATTGTGATATTTTATGCATGTGAGAACAAAGTATAATTAACTAATCTTATTGAATAAATTGGTTTTAAAAATCTCCTTTGTATTATTTCCACATAATATAAATGAGTTCCACCCCACACAACTTCATGAGCAAATGACTTTCTACTGAAGTATGAAAAAGTTCTTCTCACCTTGTTCTCAACTTTTCAACTATAAATGCAATGTGTGAGTCCCATTTCATATGAGATTCAATGATTACGCCTAACTATTTGATTTCTTTTAGAGGGTTAATGGAAAACTGTTCAGTACCCACGTTCATATTTAGTTGGTAGAAGTTTGAGAATCCACTAGAGTTGGAGCTAAATGGCAAATAATTTGTTTTCTGTGTGTATGTTATCTGTGACAGATCACGAACAAGCATTTTTATTCTCTGATTTTATTTACAAAATACATTTATACCTATATGTCTCATTGTATTTTTTGAATTTCTATATTTCAGTGAATAAATATTATTATACCCAGGCATGAAATGCGTATACAGAATCCATCAACGTATTTATTGCATTCCATATTTGACACTGCACATAGGCACGCGGAGATGCCCCTAATAGTTTAAGTAATGCACTTATACCCATATACCGGATGCCCAAACATATATGAATATTACTTGCTCTTGATTTGATAAGAGTTTTGCATTGAACTTATATCGCAATCAAATACATCAAGATGTTTCCATAGAAAAAAACTATGACAATGCTTTTTCAATTATTCAACTTTGTCGCTTTCTGTGATAGCGGCTCTGCTAATTTAACGATTTTCTGGCAACTTCTGTAGGATATTCAAACAAACAGAATATAATTAAAAAATATCAAGTTTAGCTGAAATCCATTTTATAGGATTTGTGCCCTGTCAAAGAACACGTATATTAATTGCAAAATTTTCTCAACAGAAATGACGTCATATAACGTTAAAAGCTGTATACAGGGTGTCTGGTAAACCTTGTACAATATTGAAACTGGTGATAGACCAGGTCATGACTGTTCAGAATATCGGAGTTTTACCTCAGTAAAAATCTCACCGTTTTCGAGATAATGAGCATTTTTTTAATTTCTGGGAAATCACTACCTCACCTTAGATTTTTGAGTGCCATCTCTACAAATTGAGACCAATTCAAATATTTTTGCTGCTGAAGATTACTGATGAGTGATAGTTTCAGACGTGCGAAACAGTTTTTCAGAAAACGATAAAAAACTTCAAGAAATTAGGGTAAAATGTCAGATTTGAGTTTCACCAATTTTTTTAACAACAGTTTGACATTATTTTTTGAAAAAAACATAACCATGTGGAAGTGGATATTCATCACAAAGGAATGCCCGTTTTGTCCAGACTCTACCGTGGTATAAAACTAACGATAATTATTGTTGGAAGGAGTAGAATTTCGATTATATTAGAGTGTGATGTTATTCTGAGCTAAAATCAACTCAATTAGACTTTGTCAGTAGATAATGTCTTTTATTTTCATTCTGTCAAGATGAAATGATTGAATAATCATGAGTAATAACAACTCAACTGCTTAGAAGCATTCAATGAGATATAAAGAAGTAAATACTAATTCAACGTTGTTTTGAATCAACATTCAACATACACTATAAACCACAATAACGATTATTCAACATCGCACTGAATAATATTACAAAAATGTTATTTTCCATCCACTCGTACGCAGAGACGACTTTTCAAATGCGCTATAGGTTATAGCCCCCAAATCAGCGACTTTCTGAGCGGCATTGTGCAATTGGATATCGTTCCGCATAAAGCGCTGCTGCAGCAGTAGCACTACCTCCACATTCACCATAAATGTAGTGCATATGCACATATTGTCGGGGAGTATAACGTGTGTACGGCATGAGAGAAATAAATGCCACTGAATGAAACAAGCGGAATAATTTAAAAAACTACGATTGAAGTGGTTCAAAGAAAATGTGACAGCCACCTACCAGATTTTTTAAATTCTATTTACAGAAGATCCGTTCATGCACAATGCTGTATTTTATTTTTCCATTAGTAAACTATTGCTTCTACGGACACAACACAGGAGTTATTATGCATTTATTTGGTTATTGGATTATTGGGTATATCTGTCGGTCTCTGAAACTTCGTTGGAATCTGGATGTTGGACAATTGCGACATTTATCACAAGAATTCGTATTAATCGGTGCCATGTCGGATAATCGAAATTTCATTTCGATAATTTTATTAGGCTTAATTACATGAATAGTTAATTTTATTGACACACTATTTAATGCGATTTCTTCATTATTAATAATCATTTCCACATTTCATCTTGATAAAATCAAAATAAAATAATTTTCGGGAGTAAGTATAAAAGATGATGGAAGCCTAGAATAAACCACGCCTAATTCAATGGAAATCATTTCCTCCAAAAATAATTATAGGTTGTTTAATACCATGGTAGAGTCTGTAGACATAGTAGAAGAACAAAATGAGCATTATTTTGAAATGAATGTCCACTTTCAATTGGTTATATTTCTTTCAGACAATAATGTCAAACTTAAAAAAAAAAATTGATAAAACTCAAATTTGTCGATTTCATTCAAAATATGAACAGGATGTTCATAAAGTCAGTTGTGGAATCATCTGCGACTGAAAGTTGAAATTTAGTTGCTGTTTTCCATTGTACAAGATAACCTCTCTTGGAAGGGATTCATGTTTTAAAGAAACTGGACATTTAATAAATAAACAACTATCTGAATGAAAATGCAAATTTTCACTTTCAGATTTTTTCTCTCAAGTTATACAGGGTCTTTCTCAATACCTATCTATCAGATGTAGTTCAATGTCCAACGTGGCTTTTGCCGGGGAAGTAGTTGTTTTCTGTTAGATATTACAAAAAAGTAACTTCAATTTTATCGAGGGTTTTTCCATTTCCAGAGGAGTCATGTATTGATTCAATTTTCAATTGCGAATGTTTCTCTTTAAAACATCAAATTTGTCATTTTACCCTCATTTCTTGATTTTTTTTTTACTTTCTGAAAAACTGTCCTGTTCGTCTGAAAGCATTACTCATCAGTAATCTTCAGCAGCAAAGATATTTGAATTTGTCTCAATTTGTATACATGGCACTCAAAAATCCAAGGTGAGGTAGCGATTTTCCAGAAATTCTTAATATGCCCATTATCTCGAAAACGGTGATATTTTTACTTAGGTAAAATTCCGATATTCTGAACAGTCATGACCTGGTCTATCACCAGTTTCAATATTGTACAAGGTTTACCAGACACCCTGTATATTAGAATTCCTTTGTCATAAAATTGATCCATGATTGATTATGTAAGCAATACTTACGGCGGCCATAACTCAAAACTATCAGTTTGGGGGTTGGTCGTTTTTTACATAACGAAGCCCAATCATTTATATTTATTCAAAACTGTATTCAAATGTCGGTTCAATTCGACTTTTTTGTCGATGTTCGACTTTTTTCATGAAATATCGACTTTTTTCTAGAAATTTCGACATTGAAGTCGAAATGATGCAAAAAACACTTTTGGCCCTCTTATTTGATGTGAGGTGTAATCCATCCACTCAATATTGGATCATCTAGTCGTTTACCCCGAATATAACCTTTATTGGCCTTGAAACAAATTGAAACGGAGCATTATTATTCGGATCGTATTCCGCGCCGCTTTGAACTTTGGGCGATATAGCGAAGATACTTTCTCGCAGATTTTGCGCTTTCAGGAAAGTTTCAGTTACTATTGATGGAGAAGCCTCGCTGATTGACCCAGGCATTATCTAAAGGTCAAACAATGCTCGCTGTTTCCTTGCCTGATTCGAGCTATTGTTCCATGAACAATCATCTCCCCTGCTTTATATTTCAATACCTGCCGTCTGTGTTCAGAGTTGGACTGGCCACAGGACTCAACATTTCTTGAAGGGTACCTCAAATTTATACCACGATAAGCTGAGTCAACATATATATTGTTATGATATAATTTGAAATTATTTGAAATTAATTTTTTTTTACGAGTTTTTGAAGAAAATTACTTAAATAAAACTGATAGATATTTTTATTTATGTGTTTGAAACCAGATTTTAAACAACCATACTATAAATTCACTATTTCAGTTGTTATAATAATTTTGAAAGGCCAAATGAGAACATATTTCAGGTAGATTATAAAAATTTACAATTTTACTCTCAAAAACCAAATTGAAAAACTTTGAAACATTCAGTATGGAGATTAGGAGATTTGAGAGTGCCAGTTAGAAGTTTTGACAGAATGGAATGAATATTGATAGAAAGGAAAAAGTTTTAAGTAAAAATTAAAGTATAGTCAAATAAAATGAAAGGGACACATTCAATGAAAAGAATTGTTAATAGAATAGTAAGTTTATTGATTTAGAATGCGGATTGGAAAGAAAATGTATAAATTGTAAGTGATAGAAAGGTGCCTGTGAATTCAGATGGAAAAAGAAAGTAGGTTGGTGGATGGATGGACATGACGACGGTTGTTTGGATTGAGAGGAGGAGATTGTTTTTATGGGAAAACGGAAGGAAGCAAAAAACTAAAATTTTTGAACGAGAATTTAGAAAAGTTAGGAATCAAGAATAGTATAAACAAGGTGTGCATATTATCCAGAGGAACGAGAATAAAAAAAAAACAAGTAAAACATATCCGAAGAACCAAAACTAATAGTAAAAGAGGAATCATCTGAAACAAAGTTTAACATTTAAAGGAGGAAGCAGAGGAACTAGAAATTAAAAAGGAGGAAGCAGCAGGACTAAAGTCTGAAAGGCAGAGGAAATAGCATCAACACTAAAGAAGTAAAAGAAGTAGAATTGGAAATAAGAACTTTATACTACAAGGTATTATCCTTTTCATTTATAATTTCCGGACTTCCAAGTTATCAACAAAAGTCGTTGTGATTTTCTTAGAACTGTCATTTCAGTGTCATAAAATTATAGGCAGAGACGTTATAGATAGATTTCATTTTCTTGAAAGTGTTAGGACAATCAATTTTGAATTTATCTAAATTATAGTTATTGATAATATAAGGTGGGTTTCTCGTAGAAAAGGTATTTTATATTATTATTTGACTAAAAGTTTATATAAAGATTGTATGAATTTGAATTGGAGTTTATAATTAAAAAAAAAAAAAAATTGTATCGGTATTTCATTCTTATATGTTTGAGATTCAAAATTTAGCATAGAATCCTGATGAGATTGAGAGTTTTTCATGTTGTATGACTGAGTTGTAAAAATTATAGTCCAGGGAATAAATTTATTTGATACATAAAATAAATTAAATAAAAATTAAATTAAATTAATGAATTAAATTAAATTAAATAAAATTAAACTAAATTAAATGAAATAAATTGAATCAAATTAAATAAAATCAAATTAAATGAAATAAAATAAATCAAATTGGATTAAATAAAATTGAATTAAATTAAATTAAATAAAATAAAATTGAATTAAATTACATTAAATTGAATTAAATTCAATCAAAGAGAATAAAATAAACTAAATTAAATTAAATCAAAAATAAATAAAATTAAAATAAATCAAAATATAAATAAAACATAAATTTTTTTTTATAATTAATTAAAATATATAACAATATATATGGGAAACTACTGGGAGTATTTTTCTGAAAATTTGTATATAGGCCAAGGTGTAGATAAAAATAAAACGCTCTTTTCACACAAACAAAAGACGCAAACAGCCTGTACTACTTTTTATAAGATAGTTCGTAAATGAAAACCCCGGTTTTCTCCCCAGCAAAATCGCTTTGTGGAATTTTTTATATAAGAAATATTGAAAAAAAGTTAAACTTTTTTGTTTTTTGCGAATATCTCAAAAAATATTGGAGTCAATGGAATTTTTGTAGAGAATTATAAAACCTAACCTAAAACCTACCAAATTTTGTGAAAAAAGTAATAATTGAAAACTGAAAAATCGGTTTCTCTGATTTTCCTGGAAAATTTGGGGTAATGTGGAAAAATGCGAATACAATATTTCCCGGCACAGGGGAAAGAGGGTACAATAATTACGATCCCAAAACTTAACTCCAACCTATCACAAACCTGCAACTACAGGCCAATTACTCTACTTCCAGTAATGGGTAAAAATTACGAAAACTACATAAAACAATGATTTATTACTCAAGTTAACATCCACATCCCGGACTACCAATTTGAATTCAGGGAAAGCAGGAACACAACACATCCACTAGCCGTCTTAACATCAAACATACAAACAGCAAGACTCACAAACCAACACTCCGCAGCTCTATTTCTAGACATCAATAAAGCATTTGATAGAGTTTGGCATGAAGGAATCCTATACAAACTCTACAACTTGAACATTCCCACATACCTACTCTCCACCATAAGGAATTTTGTAACCAATAGAACTCTGAAAGTAAAAGTTGGAAATAACTTATCACAACAATTTTCACCAAAACAAGGCGTTCCACAGGGTTCGCCACTATCACCACTCATCTTTTGCCACGACATTTATAACTACGACCTCTTGAATAAGAATGAATTTGATAAGAGCCTTTATATCCTTCATTACGCAGACGACACCGCATTAGTCTCACATAACAAAACCCTGACATACACAGGGGAAAAACTTCAACAACTCGTCAACAAAGTGGGAAAATGGTTCAGTCTTTGGCGCTTGAAGCCTAAACAAAATCCCAATTCATCATCTTCCACCACAATCCATCAGCAAACCTTCCTAGTGTCAAGTTAAACAACCAAATCCTGAAAAGCAGAACATCAGCAAAATATTTGGGTATAGATATGGACCATAAACTCAACTTTAACAACCACACCCAGATCATCAAAAAGAAATGCATAACAAGAGGAAAGCATTTCCGAAAAATGACCTACAGAAAGCAAGGAATCAATACAAAAACAGCAACAAGAATATACAAAATGATATGCCGACCACTACTGGAGTATGCTCAGGTAATTTTTTCAAGTTACCGAAGACCGGCCCTGAACAACCCCATAATAGCAGAAACATCCACTCTACGATGCATCACAAAAATTCGACACCCTCAAAACCCTATCCATAATCCTTCAAACAATCTCCTATATGAAATGACCGGAGTGAAACCAATCACTTATAGAATTACTGACCTCACACGAAGATTCTCATAAAAAGAAGCCAACTTCAACATGCTCAACAGTCTATGCAATTCAAATATCCATAAAATACAATTTGGGAAATAATATCAAAGAAAGAATAATTTTTTTTAAAATGTGTATATATATATTTTTTTCAATTATCTTATAAACACACATTTTTCCATGTACTATTAGCTGACACATAAAATTATTGTTCATTGGCTGAAGGACCTCGGTCGATGACCTTTTGGTAATTACCAATAAATATCGTTTATTATTATAATTTTGTGAATACAAAAGTTTTAGATTTTTTTATTATCAACATCTTCACCAATCAACTTTTTTCGATATGAGGTCAACCTTAGTTGCAATACACAAAAAACCGTGAAATACCACTTTCAACCCCTAAAAGTTCCGTTCTGTTCCACCATTCTCCATTTCGTCGACTCCAAATAATTTTTCCCTTCATTCGAACAATATTTTGCTCCTCTTTCAGTAGGTCTCATGGTGTTAATTTTTTTTCCGCTATTACATTTTTTGGCGTCCAACAGCACTCGAAGACTAACCTTTCATGTCGACGTGAAGAGAGTTTGGAGCCAAAAGATTTTGACGTAATGTGGTCCAAGCTAGCTAATACCAAACAGACCAAGTTCCTCTTCTGCCTTTACTTACCGCCAACAGCTACCTACAGCTACCTCTTCTAGTTTTTGTCACTCAAATAAGACTTTATTCAGCAAAATTATCCTACAGCTGCAGTAATCATAATAGGATTTTTTTGTGGCTTTGACATTTCGTCATTCGGCCAGACACAAGTAGAGTATGTAGTATTGGTAGTATAGATGATAGAAATATTTCTAATTAAATAAGTCCCTACAAAAACAACAAGAAAATAATAGGAGCTTGAAATTGAAGGGCATACAACAGGAATAGACAGGTACATACGCTTCACGTTCAGGGGTCTTTCGGGACGACTTTTTCTAAGACACACAACAAATAGACCACGGATTAATTGGAACGTATATTACACAAGGAAAGGTCTACTCATGGATACCACCTCTAAGACCTACTGAAGCTTAATATTCGTCTTGTAAAGGAATTACATTACACATTGTAATGATGTAAGTTACGTCTGATTACCCAGGCTAATTCAATGGAGAACGGTGTGGTGTTCTTTGGACTGGCTTGCCAGTTTCAGATTAACTATGTGTCAAGCAAGTTTTTGAATATTGTTATTGGCTGGACGCCAGAGATTTTTTGTTTAATAAAAATAGGATAAAAATTCAAACTTCCCCGATATAGATAAATATTTATAAAAAGGTAAAGACAAGTTGAATTCCTTCTAAATTTGACCAGCAATAAAATATGGAAATTTCTGTAACAATATATTAAACAACTAACAACATCAGAATGTTATAAAATATAACTGATTGAAGTTTTGTAGTAAGACTTCGTTACTGATGGTTCAGTTTTGAACAGATTGTATCTTTGGGTTACATCACCAACCCGTCTACTCCTATTGGTTCCTATTGGTTCCAGCCACTACTCGAGAGAGAGAAACAGAGACAGTGAGGGTTACTCAATTCACCCTCTTTGGAATGCCAACTACTTCCTGTGATCTATAGCTATACAGATGTGGATATGGATGTTATTCCGGAACTGATAGGTTCCCTTTTGTTATCCACTACTTATCAGGATCGTGGTTGCTTCGATGTGTCTCTCAGATGAAGTGATGATGCTAACCTTCAGCTCTCGTGGTACATGAGAAGATTTATTTAATTAGTTCATGTTTAGAAGGAGGTAACAATAAGTGAACTAAGTTTAAAAATAAGAAAAAATATACAAGTTTACAAACTTACAATAGTAAAGCTTATGAATGATAATAATAATAGTATCAACACGTGTTGTAACTATAATTCATTGCTGAATGAATTTTATAACAATAATAATAAATGTGATTTGATTTACTTATTTAACATTTAAAAAGGCTTATCCAAACTTTTGACACGTGAAAGGTTCAGATATTTATTTAGGCTCGACTTCAGTAATTTAACAATAACTTCGTGAAGACATGAAAAGGTATTCTTGAGGTATACTTGATAATAAGATATAAGTGGTTACAAAAGGTTACCACAAAAGTAAGAAGATTTTAGTGGTTACAAAGGTTACCACAAAAATTTGAAGATATGATTGGTCACAGAAGGTTACCACAAAAATATGAAGATATGTATGAATTCCATGGATAATTACAATGTGGCCTTGCTTTCCTTACCCAAACTCAAGAAAACTGCGATAGAATAAGGTTCAAAGAGACAGGTACGAGATATAAATTGGAGATATTATCCTCAACGATAAAAGAGATCATAAATTCTCAAGAAAGACTTTCTTGAGGAAAAAAATTTTGTTCTCCAAGACCAGAAACGTATCTGGGCGGTATGAAAGACACACTTCAAATTTTATTCATGAAGAAATATATAGAAATGAATACTCACCCAGTCGTTTTTAATTCTGTAGAAGGTACCATGTGATTGACGAGTTCCAGTGATTCAACTATGTTTTCCAACACCTAGCTACAACTCGGAATTAGCTTAATTTCAAGTTACAACTCAAAATTTGCTTAATTTCGAGTTGGTAACTCGAAATTAAGCAAGATATGAGTAAATAGTATCAGATTTCTGCATGCGCTGCTCCTATACAGGGTGTAATCTAACCTCTTGCACTCCCGTGAAGGAGGGGTGTATAAAGTCATGTTAGAACGGATGGCAAGTGTGAAAAATGCGAAAAAAATGTTTGAGAATTTAAAATTTTTATGAAATGTGGGTCTCTCCCTAGACCTCTGCAGACGTAATCTTAATTCAGTTCGACATTCAGTGTCTTTCCTTTACCGGCAATTGCTTTTCTGCTCTGGAAAGATGGCAGTCAGAGGTTCCCAAAATGTCGACCTACATTTCACAAAATTTCAAAAATCTCTAAACATTTTTTTCGCATTTTTTACATCTGCCATTCATTCTAACATGCCTTTATACACCCCTCCTTCATGGGAGTGCAAGAGGTTAGATTACACCCTGTATAAATCTCGGTATAAATGGTACAGTGCAATGGATGAAGTAGTTTCGTATTGAGAAGGAAAACCTTCTCAATTGATAATTAAACCAAACATGTCTCTTCGGGAATGATAAAAACCTACGATGAAAATGAAGTTTCTTCTTTGTAATGTCTAATAAAAAAGTTTCTCATATGGTACCAAGATTTGGGCGGACACTGTAAATAAATGAGATAAGAGAGAATGTTATTCAGAAGCATCACTCACAGAAAATCGGTCATTTCATTGATGCGTGAATTGCATCTCTTTCGCTAGGATACCAATACAAAAATGGAACAAATACCAATTCAAATAGTATCACCTATACTACTTTAAGAAATAAAAGACACTGTGGCTGCCCGAAAAGAGGGGTGGGGGGCACATCGAGTTAGGAATCTCAAATTGTATGGGGGGTCAAATTATACATCATTGAAAAGATAATTCAATTTTCTTTCCAACCAAATAATTTTTTTTTTAATTTCGATTTTTTCTCCTTGCTTAATTTTCAAGTTGAAGTTCCCCAAGCGCACTCTGTCGGAGAATTGAAATATATCTTTCCTCAAAAAGTAGTATCGGTACTACCATTCAAAATATTTTTTGTTTCTCTGTTCCACATCAACCCTTTCAAATTTATCGAGATAAGAGTACCTTCAGATCTGCACTTATACTTAATATTTCGGGTGCATATGTTATGAAAATAATAACGCAATCCGAAAAACTTGTGACGTTTAAAATAAGAATTGAATTCTCTTTTCAAAGATGTATTACTTGACCCCCCATGATATTTGGAATTATTAAATTGATCTGCCTCCCCGTCCACTCTATCAAGCAATCACGATATTTCAAAAACTAGTATCGGTGATAACATTCAAAATGGTTTTTGTTCTATGTTTGTACTTCAAACCGTTAAAAAGTTAACAGGGGAGAGGAATAAAAAAATCTGCACTGTATATGAATCTTCAATGGAAACTGAACATTTGAGAAATAATCAACTATACGAATGAAAATGCAAATTTTCACTTTCAGATATTTTCTTTCAAGATAGGTTCTTGTCACAATATCTATCAGATGTAATTCAATGTCCAGCGTGGCTATTGCCGAGGAAGTAGTTGATTCCTGTTAGATATTACAAAAATTAGCTTCTTTTCATTTCAACTATCTGAATGAAAATTCAAATTTTCTATATCGGATTTTTCCTTTCAAGATATATAATATGTATCATATGTAATTCAATGTCCAGCGTGGCTTCAGATATTACAAAAATTGGCTTCTTTTTATTTCAACTGTCTGAATGAAAATGCAAATTTTCACGGATTTTTTTTTCACAATATCTGTCAGATGTATTTCAATGTCCAGCGTGGCTCTAGCCAAGAAAGTAGTGGTTTTCTGTTAGACATTACAAAAAAGTAATTTCATTTTTATCGTAGGTTTTTTCCTTTCCAGAGGAGTCATGTTTGTTTTAATTTTCATTTGAGAATTTTTCCTTTGTCAATACGAAATTATTTCATCTATTGCACTGCATCATTTATACCAAGATTTATATAGGAGAGGCTGGTGTTTTTCGGGTTGTAACTCGAAATTATGCTTGATTAAGAAAAAAATATCGCATGTCCGTTCTACGCCTTCGTGCCCTCTTGATCACAATGATCACAATTTTAACTGGAAATTATATTTATCCATAAAAAAAGATTTTGTGGGTAACAGGCAAGACCAAACTTAATGGGAAATGTCAACGTGCATAACTCTAGCTTAATTTTCCAACAAAACAAACGAGGCAGGACGACAAGCTGAGGCCTTCGCTGTCACGTATGGACTACGATTTTTTCAAATTATTGGCGAATGCACGATTTCTTCAAATTACTGGCGACTGCTCCATTTCTTCGAATTGATTCTGACACAGTTTTATTGAAATTATTCCTCGATCAATAAAGTATGTACTGATTTGATTGGGGATCACTTAAAAATTCAGAGGCATTATCAATTCTTTCCTCAGTTTTCATTAAGGATTTTCCTCTTCGTGTGAATCTGAAAATGAAGGAAATATTAGCTTCATTTTAATGAATAAATTCCACTAGCGTCTTGAACTGAGATATTCGATAGTGCCCTCGAGATGAAATATGTCACCAATTAAAGTGTTTTATGTCCAGATGGAGAACCCAGTTCCAATCGAGTCTAGTAGAACTGTATTCACAGAATTCATACTAATTGGGACTCACAGATATCATGTAAGGGAGGAGCAAAATGGTTTTCAGACATATAACTCACAATTTAATGGAAAAAGTTTCCGTTAGTTATGGTCTGTCACACATAATATGAGATTTATTCCTGTGTTGTCTCGTTTCATCAGGATAATATTATAATGAACATGGTTTGGAATGGTCGTTTGTTAAAAGCTTGGAACAAAAATACTTCATACAATGCCTCTTTATCATTATTATGGTCTGACATCGAGAGGTCTTTTTAACGCAAACAAAACCCAAGAATGTATTGTCTTTAAGAGCTCCCATCTTACATCCACTTCATATGTCTGCAGTAAGTATAACAATGAAGTTGTTCATTTCGATGCTCGGTGTTATCATCAGAAATATCCTATTTTCTTGAGAAACCATTTAGGTCTATTGCCAAAAAATTGGTTTCTGTTTCGTGCATGCTACGAGCTCTTTTATTAAACGTGTACTAAAGCTTTTGGATGCTCTCGTCGGCAATGCCTTTCTCATAAACTCGCTCACTTCTCTGGAATTCCAAAGGAAAGTTGACGATCTGTCTTTATTTCATACATATTTTCATGTCCGATGCCTTTCTGAGATGTCATCAATCGTTTCACTGTTTTTCACTGGTAGGAAAACTTCAATCGTCATTCTGAATAACAAACAATACTATTGTTATGCACAAAGTTATTCTTCATGTAAGGTCCATCCCCTCTTCTCCTGAGCATCCTTTATTTTATACATATTTTCATGTCCGATGCCTTTCTGAGATATCATCAATCGTTTCACTGTTTTTCACTGGTAGGAAAACTTCAATCGTCATTCTGAATAACATACAGTACCATTGTCATGCACAAAGTTATTCTTCATGTAAGCTCCATCACCTCTTCTCTTGAGCATCCTGGGGACCAGTTGGTGAGGAACAAAATTAACTCTTCCCAATTTTTAACTGCTGCTTGTAATGACATCCACCTTGTTTGAACAGGGTGAAGAAGTTTCTTTGGTTTCAGTTGACAAAATACTTGACATTCATTTACAGCTCTATGCGCTTCGAACTGTTTGAGAAATAATGATAAATATTCCTAACAAAATCTTCTACACTGCTTGGCAATTTATTTGCAGCGTCTGAATCACATAAATGAAGTGAATGACATGAAGCCCATCAATTGTTTACTTTTATCAAATCCTCTTCAGCCATTTTCTTCATATCATCCCACGAATCACCAACATAAATGATAGCCGTATCGTCAGCGAATAAGATAATTTCCCCAACAATATATGAAGTAAGGAGCTCAAATATACTATGAACAGTATAGGACCAAGAACTGTACCCTGTAGTACACCACACGAAACCGATCTTGGATTACTTATTTCTCCATTTACTTCTACCACTTGTACGCGGTTTTTGAGGAAGTTTCTGAGAAGTTCCAATGGACTCTTATGCCTAGATTTTCAAGATTTTTCAACAAAGGTTCATGACTGACCGTGTCAAAAGCCTTTGCTAAGTCTACGAAAACACCCAAACAAGGCTGTTTATTATCCACAGCAGCGTATATTTGTGAAGTGAGGTATGCAATGGCATCCTGAGTGCTTCGATTTTCTCTGAACCCGTATTGTCTGTTTGAAATTGAATTGTGGAGGTTAAGGTATTCCATACCTAAGTCGTTTTTTGATAATTTTCTCAAATAATTTTGAAAAGACCGAGTGAAAACGGTCGGTAATTTGACACACTTGATTTGTCACCACCTTTATAAATTGGTATTATAATGGCAGTTTTGAATGCCTTTGGTGCTATTCCGGTGGAAATGCACAATTTGAAGATGTGACATAATGGTGCAGACATATTTTCTGCCATCAATTTGACCGCCTCATTTTTATTCCCAACTGGGCCCGGTGATTTATTATTTTTAATGCTGAAATTTCATTTTTTATTTCGTTAACAGACGTGGGTCGAAGATATATATATATATATATATATATATATATATATATATATATATATATATATATATATATATATAGTTCGGGAATATTGCGTGTTGCTCTTTTGAAAAAGTTTTGTTGATTTTAGATGCAAGTTTCGTAATCCAGAACCTGGACTAGGATGCTGTGGGATAATTCGAGCACGGAGAATTTTTCTTCAGAAATGCTTAGTAGGAGTCCTAGCAAGTGGTTTGGACGTGGGTGGACACCTGGTACGTTTTCGAGCTATGAAGTCATCAAATATGGCGGTCGTTCGATCATAGAACTGCTCATATCTCAGACAAAACTTGACTGAATTGCATGCAATTTGGATCAATTTGTTGGTATTACTATTAGTATGATGAATAGCAATGTGGTTCAAGTGTCACTATACAAAAATATAAGATTTTTTTAAAATTCTGTTGTCGTTTTCATTTCCACATAAATACAAATTAATTAAGAATTTTTATCATGGCTAGAAATACACAATATCATAAATAGAAAAAGTTTCAATGGAAATTTTTTCGTACGAGTATTCAACAAGGATTTTCACAGTTTGACCCTTTACTACCACAATTGCAAAAAGAGCAGCATTCGACTTAATTTTTTCCTACAAATGCAGGAGAATTTGGCGCAGTTGCAAGCACCAATAAAATCAGTGGGATTTTTTGTCTGGCATATCAAATCATGTTCCATTAGTATAAAACCGAAATTACATGGGACTAAGCCAACAAGTACATCATCAATACATTGTCGCTAAAGATATGTGTAGAAATATGATCTCAACAAATGACCCCTAACACTTCTGCTTGTTGGCGACAAATGTTGAATATTCATATGATTGGCTTGGTAATACAGCCACAATCTGAGTGCGTCTAAGGACTTACAAGATGACCCTTATCGTAATACTAGCACTAGGTATTCTTCTGCAGATTTGAGGCTTTGTTCAATGCATTCCCAGGCAGATGATACGCCAAAGTGTTCCAAGGGTGCCAAAGATATATTATTGAGAGCTGCTTCTTTGGTGCAATTTACTCGTATAATCTGATCCAGATAGTGCGTGGGTGGCTGGAAGCAAAGAGCATAAGTTTTGTCCAATTTGTTTGTAAATATCAAGCAGCAGAAAAAAACATTAGTAGTTTTAGCAAAACCTAAAGAGGTTTTGGAAAAACAACGATCACATAACATCAGATTAAGTACTTTGTTACCAACTTTTATGTCTTCATTTTGTGTAATAAACTTGTCTCTAATGTAACTGAGGGTGTATCCATAACCATCATGTAATCCAGGTTCAATATCGTTAGCTATAAGAGAAAAATATGCAACCCTTTCAAAAACTTGAAATTGTACCTCAGTAAATACCAAGGAATAAAGTTCACATGACACAGCAGATTGGCACAAAAAAACGATTGACACGTCCTTCAAATCACTGGTACGGGTGAAAGCGTCATTATGTAAATATAACGTGACTCCTTAGCTCTTAGAGACTCATAGATTATATATTTCTTGTATATTCGATTATGTGATTTCTTGTTACAGATAATACATTCTCGATTACAAGTGACACCTCCTTGAAGACTGTGGTGACGTGCACGTTCAAGATTTCCGGTTCACAGTGCTGCCTTTATCTTCAGTTTATATTATTTTGTTCTCACTTTGAACCTTCGAAAGGAACTTTTTATGACAATACTGTTTGTAGCACGCATTATTCATTTGATAGTAGAACCCTGCTTCCTCACTTGATGAGTTCAAATGCTCAGTAATAAACTCATTTCGCACTTTCGCAGCTGCCCTGACTATTCATTTGCCATTTTCTTTACTTATCTCACTACCATCAGTTTTATTGCATATAAATGCATGCTTTGCCAGCTGGAATAAAACTTTTGACACTGTCTTTCGAGACTCTCTTTTATTTTATAATATTCAAATGTCCATTTCATTTTAGCGACCAGAAACAAACTCGAAAAACAATTAACACCTTCAATTCACTGATTTCGAGTATTTATATCTATTATTTGCAATTGATGCATCTTCAACTACATTCATGAATGACAAATAAGTATAAAAGTTTACAGTTTCATGCAAGACGGTCAAGTATTGCATGAGATATGAGCAGTTCTATGATCGAACGGCCGCCATCTTTGATGACGTCGAAGCTCGAAAATGTACCAGATGGCGGATGTCCACCCAAGTCCAAAATACTTACTGGGACACGTACTAAGCAGTCCTGAAGAAACATTCTCCATACTTGATTTTCCCACAGGACCCTAGTCCAGGTCCAGGACCATCGGACCTATTTTAGAAAAATAATTATTCATTTCATTAGCTATATCATTTGCTGTAGTTTTTTTTCTCACCATATTAGTTATATTCACAGTGTTCCTGAATCATAATCATGGGTAATTACTGAATTCAGTGTAGGAGACGGAACGGAATGAACCCCATTTCATTGTCCATTATTCCAACGAAAATGTGAAGGGGAATATGGATATCGTGACCGTTAAGTTGCGGAGGGCCAGATACTTGAGTCAACTTGAACTTGCTTGCCCACAGTTTAACTTCGGCCACATGAATATTTCACTGTAGATCGCGCGTAGGGTCATGAATAATTGACTAATGGGGTCTAGAAAAGTATATTCAGTTATATTACTACATCCCAAAGCTCTTTGAATGGCATATTGAAGCCAAAATGCACGATTCGAATCGACTTGCACTGTAAATACGGTCTAGTACGTATCATAAAAGGGATATCTGACAACTTAATGGAATCTGATGAAACTAGGAATTGTGCAAGTTATTTCTTTTTGAATGTATAATATCTGATTTTATATAGGATATCATTTCTGTGAATTCTTAAATTAGATTCTATGAGTTCTTCAATTTATCTTTCTTAACGGAGGGACTACAATTCAAAACGAGAATAATTATTACCTTCGTGAGATCTATAATGCCGTAAAAGTCCCTTGCAGTCCCTTGATTTTGAGTATTGTTATGTATACTTATTCTAATCGTTTACCATGAAAAAATTTAATATCAGACAACGTATTCATCTCTGGGAAGTCGACAACTACCAAGGCTGTACCCAGGATTTTTTTTCGTTGAGGGGTTTGATATAAGTTTGGCGAAGGACAGCAAAACAATTTTCGAATAAAACAATTAATTGCGCATGTTTCTTACAACACGAAATCTAACCATTCGTCATTTTTCGATGCAATAGTTATTTACGTTGCAAGGCCGAAATGTAGCAAATAACGGATGAGGTTGAATATTGTAATCCGAGGCGCAGCCGAGGATTATAACACCGAATCCGTTATTTGCGTATCGGCCGTGTGTCGTTCAAGACTTTTAGTAATCCCACTGAAAGATTACATTTTGATTCCGAGGAAAGAACAAACCACGTACCTCGTAATTCTACAGAAAAATTCCAACATCGTGTTGTCATGGAACAGCTTAATAATATCACAACAATATTATGAACAACGTTAGTTTTTGTTCTTCGCGAGTTCACTTTAACAACGACCATGGATGAAATTGAAGAAATTGAGGCACAAAATCAAATTTCTTCAGAAATATTGGGAGAATCATGTGCGGCGAGTGTTGATTTACGCCGAAAATAACTCAAGAGCGATATAAAAAAAAATATGAAAATTTTGAAGTGGCGTAAAAGCAAGAATAATGGTGGTTAATGAAGATGTATCATTAGCCTATACGAAAGGAAAATCAGAGTTCTATTCTCCTAACTCGCTGTGGACTAAGATTGTTGAAACTTGCTTTGAAAGTTTATGACAACATTGACATTTCAAAGTTAGTTATTTTAAATCGTACACCATATTAGAGTATTGGCATTGTTTATATAGAAGTAAGATGGTTAGTCAATGCCTGTGTAATTGGTGTTGGACGCAAACGCGAGTATCATCTAGCGTGATTAGTTACAAACATGAATATTTGACGTCATTTTAATCCAGGTTCCTTCAAAAAACCATGATTTTAATGCTGTCCTATTGTTTCAATCAAGTTACGACATGACTTGGAGGCCAGATCACTGAAGTTACGACATGACTTGGATGCGAGCTCACTATCGCCATCTACATGTCGCATCCATTTTGATCCAATTATAATCCCATAAGGTTGACTAACTATCTTCTATATAAACAATGGTATTGGTAAAGGTAAGCTTATCGGGCTCATTCCAGGGCGGTTCCATACCCCCTTGCACCGGACATGCCTTCCGCCCTTGAGCCATCTGTGTGCCAGGTGCCAGGTGGCATGTTCGATGCCATGTCATTCATTTTTATTTCGTAAGAATGGAATTGTTGGGGAAATTTCTGAATTGAAATGAAGGAGTGTCCATGGTTCGTTTCTCCTCCTACTCATTGGCTTCAGAGTCAGTAGACAGTACGCATGGCTTCGTGTTCAATGTACAGGGGCAGACGTGGTAGTTCAGGTAGAACTTCAAGAGCTCTTGTTGGTTTCGTTCTTATAATGCCTGGTGTCTTTCCTAAGCAGGCCAACCTCTGAAATTTTCTATTCCATTTCTGGCCAGATTTTCATTCTACCTCGCCACCATACAATGGATCCGTACATTATGGGCGGGCAAATGATGGCCATATATACCTTGCAGGGTATTGGATGTCAAACCCCAGGTACTTTTGAAGGCTATTCTACACGCCCAGTATGAGCATATGGTCTTCTTAGCGCGATGAGAGATTTGCTCGTTCCTGCTCAGCCTGGGGTCCAAGATATTGGTACAATACCAAATCCGTCTTGATGGTAGCACTGTTATTATGAGTGGCTCTGAGCAGATTATGATTCCATTTCGTTGCCAAGCTTGTCATTATCGGCTAACTTTTTTCGAATTTATGGACTACTTTTCTCACACGTACGATGTAGTCACAAAAGTTTCTACAACATGAGTTATTCTCTTTTGTCAATAATAAAAAGGTTAAATAATTTATTTTTTAGTTATTTTTACTGAAATTAACGTGTCTCGACAACAAAGGCCATTGATACATGAACAGTACAACAATATGTATATGAATATATACTAGTCAGTATGCATATATGCACTGAATTGAATGTATTCATTGTGAGGTAATATCTGATATCATTATATAAGTAAAACAACATTTTTCAGAAAGAGAACAGTATTATTTATTTTATATGAATGTGCGCAGTCGATCAGGATATGCTTTATAGTAATTGGGACATTGCAGGTTGTACAAAAAGGACGTTCTTCAGAGGCCATCAGATGTCCATGGGTTATTCGAGTATGTCCAACTCTTAGTTTGCACACGATTATTTTTTTTTTCTTTCGAAACAAAAAGAAAAGTGGTGTAGTTTTATCTCCTGAACACGATTCCGAAATAATTTTGTGGGAGTCTCTTATACTTTTCGAGTTATGACCGTTTGAATCTTGAAAATCGACTATTTTCAAACACGATTTTTTTCGGTAAAAAATCGAAGAGAATGCCTCCTTCTTTTTGAGACCGTAATCAACTCATATTTTACAATTTCAAGCACTAAAACCAAACGTTTTACACAAAAAATCAACCTTCTAATAAAGTATACATAACCCTCCCCACATCTCTAGAACGGACGCCAATGAAGAGTGGGGTTAAGAATAGTGAAATATAAAGACCGACAATTCGGATGAGACGCAAGCTCGTGGCAGCTTTTAGAAAATGTACCAAAAAATCGCCATTTTGAAATTCTCAAGCGCGTCAGATTTTCATATAGACAGTTTAGCTTGATGTCCTGGTCGTGCTGATCCATAATCTGACGATTATCTGGAGGGTTTTTTTCAATCTGACGGTTTGAATATTTTTTTATCATTTTTTTTCTTCAAATTATTGAATGTGGAAAATAGAATGCATGGAAAATAGCTTGTAAGTAATAATAATATTGTAGAGACATATATTCAATGACATTCCAAAACTTTTTGATAGTATTGTCGGGTAATCAATAAAATAATATTATTAATTATCCAAAATATTCATTGATTTATTATTTATAACCTCATAAAATTCAGAGAATATTAGTGAAATAAAAAGTGACCAATTAGAACAGCTGTGGAGCTGAATTTGGGAGATTTATCCACTTTTGGGTGGTTATTATGACTACATAAGGTCATTTCTCCTCCAGTTTTCAAATTAGCTACACCCAGCCTACAAGTGTTCTGGCCAAGAAGTATTGGGACGACGCGAGAGAATGAGAGATAGAGAAAGAGTGAAATAGAGAGAGTGGTTCGTAGAATCAAAGTGGGAAATACATGCTCCACTGCAGCTGCACGAGCAAAACTTTATTGACTATATTTGTTATTTCGGCTTGTGGAAATCGGCAGATTATATTTTTTCCGTTATCCTTGAATTATTTCCTTCGAAATAAAAAAATATTCGAGTGCGCTTGAAAATGTCGAAGTGACATAATTTTTTTTGCCTTTATGTCACTCTCAAAATGTCAGATTTTCGAAATGTACACTTTTCAGTACGTAGTCCCACCATACCTTAATCTAACGAAATCGAGTATTTTCAACCACCGATTTTTTTTACTATTCTGATCGGCTACCCTACACGCGCGGCCCTGTATAGAAGGCTAAGACATGTCAAGAAGCGAATTTGCTCTACGAATCAATCTTTCAATCAATTATTATTGTTTTCATGCTTTCAGTACACTGAATCTCAGACACAAACGAATTCAAGGGATTTCTAAACTTTTTTCGTATTATTTGTAAAAAATCAGTAGATGGTGTTTGTAGGACTTTTCATGAATACCCTGTATATACACATCATTGCATTGATCTTGGCACAGGCCAATTTTTCCCCTTCTTTCCTCTCAGATTTATACTCTCTCTCTCGAAAACATATCCATGCGAAACGACAAAGGTTCTTTAAAAGACAATTCCCTAATACATTTAAATTTTCCGGAACGAATTCCCATTCAGGTCCAGCTTTGTTCAATGTGACAATAACATTAAAAAGCCTCGGGATCGCTCCGTTGTCGTTTTTATATGCAAAATTCGTTCTCCGCAAGCGTTTTTTTTCAGAGGTTTCTTGGCCCTGCCGCCCGAATTTTCCTGCGAAGACAGCGTTATTATTCCGGATCCTTCGCATAATCAACGTCGGAGCTAACAGCAAGTGTGTGAAAGTATACGAGGACTGATAAATGGAACCGAATACTTTCGACCTAGTTCAGTATTTGTAGCCAGGATTTAGAGTATTTTGACTTTTTTGCAATTATGATTGAAACATTCCAATTGAACTGATTCATAATCACTTTGTGTTACGAAGAGTAATGATTATAGGCACGCTTATAAAATAGCACATTTTAATATGATTTTTCGGAAATTTCGGTTGTTCCATCGCCGCTGGTTTGAATTGAAATGACCTCTTCTCGGTCATTTTATTCATCTGTGAAGTATCCATCGATTCTGCAAATTTCTCAATTGAACGTCAAAAATATAGGAAGTTGGTGGAGTGTTTCCACGGTTTTACGTCAGAATAACATAGATACAGAATATCACGTCATAATATCACATACAAAAGTAACATTAAAAAATATATCATAGTACTATAAAAACATGAATCAGAATAACATTTCTCACAATAATATAATTCTAAAATGACAAATAAAAATAATATTACCCATTTACAATAATAACCTTTTGCAAAATTATTCATTCCAATTATTAGTCTAATCTATTCTGAACGAACTAACCTAGCTCGCAAGTCGGGAGCTTGGAAGTTGAAGAATTTTTTTAAACTTTTTTTCTAGCGCAATAATCAATTTTTCCAAAGCCCTTCAAATACCGTTCGTTATAGGTTGGTCTTGTTTATCTTTATTCAGAATTAGACATGAGGCCGATATACCACTATAGGCATTAATGGATGAATACAATGCTTTATTCAATATTCCCTTTTCTCATATACTATATTATAACGATGGAATGAGCTTTTATATCCTAAAAGGAAACAAAATTCAATTTCCGCAGCGAAAAAACAAAAATAAATATTTTTATGAAACATACTACATTCGTGTTGGTCAGTCAGAAAACGATTACCACTCTATATGACTCCAATCTTGTATGAAAAATGTTCCATACATATTTTGTTGAACCAAATAACAGAATTATTTTATCGAAATCACATTGAACTATATTCTGTCTCAATCCATAAAGCTTCAGATTCGAATCCGATATTATGTTTTCATTAGATTTCATATATAAAACGAATATAATTTAATTCCTTTGTTCTTGCACTTCAACTCGACCTAGAACCAGATCTGATTTCTATTCAAAATTTTGAATTTATATTAATTTTTCACCAGCCTAAGTCAGTCTTGATATAGTTATCATCTTCTTTTTTGAGCTCCAAATATGTTTCTTTTCTGATTTCGTGTACTGCAAACCATAGCGAATGGCTCAATAAAAGGTTCTATAAAACTAGTGAATTCAATTCACCATCGGATTTTCTTTTATTTTGCAAGTTCCTTTTAATTTTAAATTTCTTGTTCCTTGGTAACAAAATTGTCATATTTGTGGAACCACTCAAGGAACACAAATATTCAATATTTTGAAAAGGTATCATTCAGTTTTTTTTTGTACATTTAGTGAAATGTCCAGCGTTATCAATATATCAATAGCTCATTAAGCATGTGATAGTTTTTTTAACAGTAATTTTCATTGAATAGAGATTCGAAATGTGCGAAAACCCTTATTTTATATTGCGATAAACTAAATTCATTAAAATTGGTACACCTGTGGGACCTGGGTGAGGTAAATTGAATATTTATCTACGAATGACATCAATTAGCTTTATAAGAAGTATCTTTGAGAAGCTGTCGCATTCATCAGTGGCGGCGATAAGGATTCGCCCCCCCCCCGCCAGATTTTGTTAGGATATTCATATATGTGGCAATAACATCTGGAAATACCAAACATAATGGGACATAATTCCATATAATAATACACAATATACTCATTCATTATGTTATATTATTTATATTGAAATCTTTTCCAAAGAAATGAGCAATATTCCGGTATATGGTTTTATTGTGTATGCGCCGTGGTGGACGTGCTGGTAGAGCGTTCGCCTTTGGAGCGAAGGGTCGAGGGTTCAAATTCCCGCATGGTCATCGGTCTCGAGCATGGCATCACACGTTGAAAGGTAAGGGCTGCCTCTTCCCTAGCTCACACAAGTATCTCGAAGACTTCCGAGGGTTGCGCGTAGGGGTGCAACCGGTTGACGGAAATAACAATTGCCACTCTGGATAATATAAATGCCATAATTTGCTAGGTGATTTGAATATAAAATCTTACCATCGCAAAAATCTGTCTGGTGCTAGTAAAGCCATTCGTAGATTGGGGAATATGAAGTTTAGGGGAGCACTGTTGAATTGCCAAAACGGCGTTGTTTTTGTATTAAAAATATATCGATCAACTGTTCCAAATCAAGTTTACGAGCACGTTCATGTTCAATACTTATTATTTTACCTAATGCACTAAGTCTCACCTCTCACATTGTACTACGTAAATATGTTTTATCAACTTCAACTTTGAAACAACGAACAAATATCCGGAAGACTGCTCAAATTACATCTAGTTTCTGATGTGAATATGCGGCCACTTCTGCAGTGCTAAGCCCAAAGGGCGTAAGTCAAGAAAGACCAGAGATATTGAGGCAGTCACTATAAAGCTTAGAATTCCAGGTGTATTTTGAATATACGCCTTTTTTTACTGACGTTTTGGATGGCAAAGACAATGAGATTCTGCCAAATTTGTTGTTTAAGTCATAGGGAACATGTAGAGAGTGAAATTTAAATTATGGAAAGAATCGAGATACGTCCTTTGGGCTTAAGAAGGCAAAATTCATAGATTGTTTTCTTTGATCAAATTTCATTTGAAAATACACGTTTCCAGTTAATTAATTGCGTAGATAAGTTATGCGAGAAGTCATTTCCGTATTTTTTAAGTATTTTCTCAGCACGATCCCAAATTTCTCCTGTAGATAGTTTGCTGATAAATCGTGTATACTGAGTTGATTAATTATTATATCGAGAGACTCGTAGAATACTTTAATTTGGAATCGTTTCAGACCATCTTCTATTCTAGTGTCATTTGCGAGTTTATCAAAATATGTCTTGACCTTTCTTAGGCGCTTACTAGATGTCAATGTTGACTGAATGTCCCACGATTTCACCAAGTTGAAAGCTTCTGTATGCAACGTCTCTAAAAGTATTAAAATTATATATTGCTCAATATCTCGCATGCTCGGCCCAGATCTACAGTAGAACTTTGTAGCAGTTTAGACACCAAATTAATATTTTCCAATATTTTGCTTTGGTATACAAGGAGCAAAATAAAATCATAATTACTCATCCTCTTTTGCAAGGAGTTTGCTTCCGCTCTGTCAGCCGTTTTTTTGCAAATTAAAGTAAATGTTGACAAACAATTAGAATTAGAAAGTTTTAGCAAAGAGGTCGAAGGGCCCCTTTTGGAGCTGGGGCCCCCCCGCACCGCGGGCTCTGCGGGCCCCTTATCGCCGCCACTGGCATTCATACATCGAAAACGGCTATAGTTAGATGTTAATAGCCGAAAACGTCAATAATAAAATTGCAGAGAATTAAAGTTCTTTGTTACCTTCAAGACAATATAAGCCTAGAAACAAAAGGATATCATCTAGATGACCACTGATATAAATAACCCAGGGATCCAATATCATTTTAATGGGACATTCTCTAATTTGGTTAATATACATTTTTTGCCAACGTGAAAAAGGAAGCAAATACATACAGGATATTATGAACTTCCAATTATAGAAAATTGGATTTGCACGTTTATGTGAAACAGATGTTTTATTGATAATTTCTAAATACAAATCTATCTGGAAATGAGGAATATTTACAAATCTTTGAGAAAGGTTATTCTGGACTTTCATTGTCTAAAAAAGAACAAAGAAAAATTCAATTTTCTTCAATTTTTATTCACGACGTTTCGACTGTTAAAATCTATAGTCGTTATCAAGTGATAACGACTATGTATCGTACACTTGATAACGACTGTAGTTTTTAACAGTTGAAACGTCGTGAATAAAAATTGCAGAGAATTGAATTTTTTTTGTTCTTTTTTAGACAATGAAAGTCCAGAATAACCTTACTCAAAGTGAAACATTGTCAACCACTTTCAAACAAAGGACCCCGCACTTTCCTTATGGAGAATGGCTTTCGGTTAAATTCCCTGAATTTTTGGTATGCTGTATATTTCGACTTCCTCGGCAAAAGTGTCCACAGGCACAAAAAAATCGGCCGACTAGTTTTCGAAATACAGGGTGTCAAAAATGAAAAGTGAAGCTTTCTGCTCAGAATTTTTAACAACTCCGAGAATTGACAAAACGCCCATTTATTCATGGAATAACATGCTTGAACGATCGTACACTATCATGTGGATCTCGTATCCACTATATTTTTACGTTTCGTGCTCTACAACAGGGTGAACAAAGAAAAATCCAATTCGATTAATTTTAAACCAACCAGTGCAAGTTCGTTCATGAGAATTAAAGATCCAATTGAGCCTGTATGAACTTCCTCAATCACGATCGAAGTTCACTGATTTTTTTTATATACTGGGTGGTTCGAAAATAGGGGTACGTCAACCCCTAGTTTTTTTAATCGGATTGGGGAGAGCATGTCATATATATATATATATATATCAAACATTCTTTAAAATTAAGAACGTCGCAAAGTCATTTCATATATATATAGGGTTAGTAAAAAGACACAGTCTAAGTTTTTTTTTTCAGTGAATACCCTGTATTTCCAAAAAGATTCGGTTAATTTTCTTGAATTTTTGATATTATGTTTGATTTGAGGACTCCGAGATATTGTCATCAATTCGGAGTTGTTCAAAATTCTGAGCAGAAAGCTTCACTTTTCATTTTTGACACCTTGTATCTCGAAAACTAGTATGCCAATTTTTTTGTGCCTGTGGACACTTTTGCCGAGGAAGTCAAAATCTACAACATACCAAAAGTTCAGGGAATTTAACCGAAAGCCATTTTCCACAAGGAAAGTGCGGGGTCCTTTACAAATTTATTTAACTCCTAAGGTTTAATTTACATCTGCATTCTTTATTTGATATTTCCGTAAGAAAATATTATGAGGGAAGTTTTCCCTCCATGTGTTGACAAGCTTAGATAGTTCTCTATTTTAAAAAAGTGTTGTTTTTTATGAAAAATATGGGGTTCAAGGAAATAGTATATCTTCGATCCAAATGTCAAAAGTCTAACTTAAAAAACAACTGAATGATGCTCTGGCCAATGATTTCGTCACACACTATATTGCAGGATTTACATATTTGAAATGGGGAATTTAGATAATAATTGGTGAAACTTTGATAATATTATAAAACGATGTTGGTCTTGTACTATATGGAATGATTTTGAAAACAAAAACGGCTTTTTGAAAAAAAATATTTTTTTTACAAACGTCAAAAAATGACAAGGTTCGCGCATTGACAACAGTATGCGAAGTGGCACTTTTTTTCATTTTCATTCGTTACCATGACACCGTGCGCGAGGTAATGTGCGAAATATATTTCGCACACTGCATGTAAACTATATGGGATTTTCATATTCTAACCTATATGGTCCTCAACTCCTCAATCAAGCAAAAAACAAGAAATCGTTTATTTATTAATGTAGAACAATAATTAAGGCTTTCAAATTGTGAGAGATATTTTTGTGGCTTTATCTACTTCACACCACTCTTTAAATTGCTGATATGCATTTTCATACTGCCGCCTCGATTTCTTCGGTAAAAGGTTGGAAATTACGGAATTGGCCGCATCTATCAAGTTAGGTGGGGTACTGCTTAGTTCATCGTCGCTCGAAATTTCCATTCTTTTACAATAATAAATATCACGCACGAAATTGACGCGAATAAAAAGTCACTCCAAAATAATTATCAAGAACTGTCACTTTGAAATAATTGTCAACAAATGCCATTTTATTTCCATAGTTACAGTAATTACTTGATTTGAAAAAAATATTTAAGCCAGTTCAATACTATTTTTCATAGTTATTACTTATTTTAGAACAATATTTTTGACATTTGTAGAAAAAATTTTGTTTGCATCTCATGCGCGAAATACTTTGGTAATCTCGACTATTTTTTTAACTCGGCTGCGCCTCGTTAAAAAAAATCAGTTCTCGATAGCCAAAGTAGCATTTCGCGCACTAAATACAAAAATAACTATTATACGCCATTGCACGATTCTTTCTCATTATCAAATTATTTTCCTTGCTGACGAGAAGAAATCTATATCAACCTCCGTTATTGTTTGTATGAATTGTGGCCACTGATATTTCCGTTTCTTTTCGTTCGTTCTGAAAATAAAGAGACAAGAGATGAACCCTTCGAATATGATCAAGTAACAATAATTATGAATTCATTTGTTCGTAGTACACCAGGAGACTGGCCTAAGAGACAACAATTATTGCTCCCCTCCGATATTCCAAGACAGAGAATCGCGGCAAGTGTGTGGCGTATTTCCCACAGCAAAAAGGGCGCAAGCGTCTGTGTTACCCCCGTGCGGGACTCGTATACGAAAACTACCCTGTTAGTATCGCGCGGTGACCGTGCTGTATAGTTTTCGATTTTTCAACATTTTTTCGAACGGTTCCGAGTATCATGGGGAAGAAAAACTCCAAGCTAAAGCAGGACACTATCGACAGGCTGACAACTGCAACTTACTGTAAGTGTTTTTTCTCAGTTTCTGTTCCTCTATGAAAAAGGGACATGTTTAAAAGTTGTCGAAAGTTTTGGTCAGCTAGGGATTATTGATGAAAGTTTCACGCGATGATTTATTTTATGTCGCTCCACCAAGGATTTATACAACCCGTATTTGGGGATATTGAGTTTGGAAAACTATATATTAGTTCTCACAACAACAGTTTCGAAAATCACGGCATTTCTTGTTTTCCCAACTTTTATTAGTTTTTCTTCAAGATACGGATCATTGACTAGATTGCTGCTTTGTCCACTGAAACGAAATATACGAATTGTTCACGATCCATTATATAATGAACAATGTTACAAATAATGAATTACTTATTGTGTTATACACTAATAGACATAATAGATCGAAAATATATCTATATGAAAAGAAAACCTAACTGAGAAAATCTATTTATTTTATTGTATTACTGAAAGTGTGTGAGATTATCAGTGATCATCTGCTTGGTACGAAATGATTATAAACATGAAAAATTGTGTTGTATTTTATTAAATGTTGATCATTCACATGAAATGAAGGAATACGTTTCAGATCTACAAATAAATTACCTAATTTGTAGCAAAAATGTAGCAAGAGACTGAAGTAAGAAAGTACTTCTCTTGATCCCAAGAGTAAATTCACCTGAGGACCAGAAAAACTTCACTCATGTGGGATTTACGCAAGGATCAAATTTTTTAGTGATGTTGGATATGGAATATCTTATATCTGGATAATTTGTTTTTCGAAATGTACAATAGATGTTAACATTTCTTGACATGACCTTTTGGGACATTTTGAACTTCCACAGTCCGAAAAAGAAAAACTGTTAATTCAAGAAAATCTATACAAGTGTAGTAGGGCAAATTGACCAAATTGCCCCGATAAGTTACTGTATTCAAACACAGTTGTCTTGAATGACATTATTGAATTTTGTCGGTAACATGTCGTATTCTGAAGCAAAAAAAACTTTTTCGAAAAACCTTGACATTTCAGACAATATGTCTCTGTTCATCTATTTTGAATAATTCATTTTATTGTATTATTGTATTGTATTCATGCTTCCAATGTAAATATTACGTAGGTAAATTTAAATAGATATTGTATATCTGACAGCAATAAATCTAAACAGAAAGTATGAACAGCATATCCGTACAGGTGCGGAAAGTAACTTTCTCCACGTGTGCGGAGTAGTATATTACGTATTAAGTGTTGTAAAAAGCATATTACGCATGGATGGAGAAATTGCATGGTAATTGCATGAGTGCGTAATGGCTTTAGAACTTGCAATACTTCTTCTACGACTCTTATATACCGTGTGGTATGTTTGTTTAAGTCTTAATCAATAAAAAAAGAAGGTAACTACCGTAGTTCATGATTTAATTTCCAACAACAACAAATATGTTTTTTCACCTTACAGTTTGAGGAGTTCAATGATAGTCTTGTCATTCATGTTCTCAGATTGTCTGAAAAGATACAACGGTTTGGCCATAGTGAGAACATACCTTCGAAATCAACCAATTTATTCAGATCAAAACTTACTTAAACGAAACCAGAAAAACACAGATGAATATTCAAGAAATTGTGTTTACGACATACATTGTTCGTGTAGTGGAACTTATACCGGGTGTCCGTGGAAGATGGTTCTCTGCTAACACGATTTTGTTTCTGAAAATAATGAAATGGAATTTGAAGGATTTGAAAACGTCATGAATCTGCATTTCTTGTCGAGCGATTCAGCGTCTGCAACTTCCGGCTTAACCGGAAGTGACAGAAACTTTCGATTTTTAAATGTCACTTCTTTTGTCTCCGCATGACATTCTGAATACAATGATGTATCTCTTGTCACTTATGGTAAAAAAAAATTTAACTAATTTTAATGTCTAGAGGGCCATGGATACGTTCAAATCACTAATTTCAGTCCTAACATTTTTCTTTCTCAAAATTTAGCATATTTTGAGATTAAAATAAGATGTAATGAGACCTGTGACCAACACAACCGATAAAACAAAGTCATGACCCAAAAACTAATAACATATCTTCTCGTATAAATGATATCCTCAACACGTTTTATTGAACAATAACGTGCACAATAATTTACTCATATACTTCTGCAGAAGCGAGGTGAAATGTGATGTTGAAAAACATGTTTTTTGAAGACACCTTCTTGATTTTGTTTTATAGACCGTCAAGTAGTGACAGATTTAGGTGCCCCATTTTCACATACAAGCCTCGAATAGGGTTGAGAAGTACATTGATGTTGAGTAAAATGGAGGGAAATTTACAAGTGGCTCCTGGGGATAACATATGGAAAATCGATTTTCCATGGAAAATTCGATTTTCCATATTTTAACGCGAGCCGTGTTCACCTTATCATTAATTAATATAACCTGGCTTCAGAAGATCAAAGGCTTGAGTGTTGAAGGTGGATAAAGGGTTAAAATGAGGCTGTAATCTTGTAAAGAAAAATCGAGATTTTAACAGGTTTTCCCACGCAAGCCCATCGAAACTATGAAAACCTACATCGTCACTAGACCGAAAAACATAATGACTTGAGTGGCGTGAATGGAAAAGTAGATTTTGTCGTCGGAAAATTTAATGGAAATTCTTTTTGATTTTTCCCTATGTTTTCCCCACGAGCCACTGGTAAATTTCCCTTCATTTTACTCAACATTGACTTACTTTTCAACCCTATTCGAGGCTTGTATGTGAAAATGGGGCACATAAATCTGTCACTATCTGACGGTCTATTATCAGTAGTGTTGGTAACAGGTTGCTCTGTGCTTTCAAATCTTATTTCAATCTCAAAATATGCTTTATTATACGTTATCTTTTTAAGTTTTTTAATGGAAGTTTTTCGTAACCTAATAGTGTGCATTATCAAATTATTCGTAATAAAATGTGTTCTCTCTTAACCATTTGACGAAAATTAGTAATAATCAATGAATTTTGACCAAAAACAGTGAAGAGGCAATTTTCCCAAAATTTTAGGACTGAAATTAGTGATTTGAACATATCCATAGCCCTCTACATCAAAAAATAAATTACAGAATAAAAAAAGGTTGATTACAAAAAGTGACGAGTGAAGGACTCAAAAGAAGTTAGAATATACTAGATGTCCAAATTCAAAATCGAAAGTTCATGTCTCTGCTGGTGAATCTGCAAGTTGCATAAAGCTGAATTACTTGTCAAAAATGCAGTTTTATGTCATGTACATACCCTCCAACTTTCATTCCACTATCTGCAAATACAAACAAATTCTAGAGGCGAACCATCTTCTGCGGACACCCGGTATAGGTGAAACATTAAGATCATTCATTGTGCGCAAGAAAGAATATAAAAACTATATGAGAAATCTAAAAATATCTGGTTAAAAAATATCCGAACATATTCTTACATCTCATAGCGATCGTAAATAATGGAACAAATTCATTATTTTTGAATATAAAGATATTTCGGAAAAATCCTCGGACAGGTCGATTTTCTTTTCCGATGGGCCAATTTTTGAACTCCACCCAAAATATATAGGGTTATCCGCAATTGAGTAAAAATGACTTTGGTGATATTTTTAAATTGGACACCCAGTATATTTTTCCATATTTGGTTAGGGATCGTCATTACGAATCCAGTGATACCAAGTTTGATGGGATTATGTCAAACGGCTGCGGAGATATAGCCAAAAAACTTCCTCGTATGTCTAATGAGTATGACTGCGAGACTCCACACGATTCAGAAGGTTAAAAGTCTCTGTCGCACTCATTGGGTATACGGAGAAGTTTTTCGGCCATATCTCCGCAGCCGTTTGACATAATCCCATCAAACTTGGTATCACTGGATTTTTAATGACGATCCCTAACCAAATATGGACAAATATACTGGGTGTCCTATTTAAAAATATCACCAAAGTCGCTTTTCCTCAAATGCGGATAACCCTATATATTTTGAGTGAGGTTCAAAAATTGGCCCATCGGAAAAGAAAATCGACCTGTCCGAGGATTTTTCCGATATATCTTTATATTCAGAAATAATGAATTCGTTCCATAATTTAGCGTCGCACTGTATAATGGAATGACACAAAAATTTTAATGAGAGAATCAAAGCAAAAAGGGGAAAGTTGAAAGAAACTGGCAGCATTCTTTTATCGAAGAACTGTTTTCAACAAACTCAGTCGAAATGGATCGCACTTGGTTATTTTTTGTAGTAAGAAATAACTGAAGGGTAAAGGATGTATCAAGGTAGTAAATTTCAACCTGAAAAATTTCTCGGCAGATACTAATTGACTTTTCCAAAACCAGATCTTATTATCTCCAAACCTAATACAAATAGAGAATTCAGGAAGATTTGATAACGGAAGCAGAATAAAATGTTTTTTGAAAAAGAGAAGTAATTTTTTAGTTCATTTGAAATAATTTTTTTCAGATATGCAAATTTCAGCGTACGACACGTTACTGAAATGTTCGACTCAATAGCCAGATGAAAAGTTCTGTTATGGGCCATAGTGGTCGTGAATGTAGAGCGTTGGCTACTCACCCAAATGACGTGTGCTCAAATCCCAGCACCTGCCACCGCTAGCTGGTGTCGGAGATCCCTTGTTTGCACAACCCCTTCAGAGGGATTTCTCTGGAAACATGGGGATTTGTTGAAAAGGGACTAATTATTTCTCAATGCTTTTCGAACTTGATAAAGCTACGAAATTCGTAACTAGTTGAAGAATAATTTCCCACACACCTGACGAAGGTTTTCGAGAAGGTAATAATGTAAAAATATCCGAAACTTCACAGTGAATTCTGAACTTGAAGTTCATTAAAATATATTCTATATCTGATGATAAAAATAAAAACGTTTATTTACAGGATGATATTTAATGCATAACAATAATAAAAACAAATATTTATTGGATCAAGTCGCAAAATAGAGATGACAGGAAGTGAAAGTGATACAAGTTTCATCCCTAGTGACTAGGAAAAAATATCTTATTGAATTTGGTGCATGAATAAGTGGCAATGACTTTTTGAGTGGTTCAACAATTATTAGCTACGAGAAGTAGATCTTTGTAAACTCTTCTGAACTTCAGAGTTGAGAATGTTTTTCGGTTTGCTGGAACCTGGAAGTGAAGTACCTCCTGAAAACAGCAGTTCGATGAGGTGGTGATGAGACTGTTCCGATGAAGCGAATTTTCAGTTTATTTGAGATGGCTTCGTATTTTCTTATGCCATAAATATACCTGAAACAGGATTTTTGTACCCGTTGGATCAGATTGATATCTGTTGAATCCAGGCCGGGACAACAAATCGCGTCAAGATAGTTAAAATAAAACAGCTAAGGAATCAGTGAGCAAAACCTTTGTTGATTTTTGATGTTGAAACCAAAGCCAAAAAAAAATTAAACAAATTCCAAAACGTGACGATGGGGAAATAATATGTTCAAGTTGGCTGTTTCACGCATTTACCAACATGAAACTTGAACCGCAAGTCTGTCTCCAAATCCAAATTTCTAGTGACTCTGACAAAAGATATATTATTACCAGCAATCTCAATATCAATGTCAATTTCAATATGTGTTTTATTTTAATTTTTTATGGAATATCAAAATTTGTGTTTTAGAAGGATTAACCTGAAGCTAATGTTTTGAAAGGGATACGAGCTTAGATGGTTCTTTAATTACGATATTTGCTGAAACAATATCAGTTTCTGATACGGAAAATTTAATTCGAGTATTATCAGCGTACATGAAAGATTTACACACACTGAACAACTAGTAATATTACATGTGTCGATTGAAAAGACTACACTGTCTGAAATGGAGCTTTGAGGCACTCCACTAAATATAATTTTTCACATCAGATTTTCCTTTCAAAAAATTATACGCGATCCGTGAGGTAGTTTTTCAAAAAATTTATCGAAGTTGGTGGAAAACCTATGTAGTATTGCAAAAAGTAAACCGTGATTCATAGTATTGAAAGCTTTTGAATACTTTGACAGAATCATGGCTACAGAATTCCCTTTTACGATATACCTAAAAATGTCATTTCTGCAACATCCAATAAAGCCGTAGTGCAGCTATATCTATCCCTGAAACCGGATTGGTTTATGGTTAAGGTACTATATTTTTCAATGCATGAAATGATCTGAAATAACATATTTTTTCCAAAACTTTGGACAAAACAGGCAAAATCGAGATGGGCCTCAAATCATTTGAACTTGAAGTGTTTAATAATAATAATAATAATAATAATTGTTTTTATTGCAGCAGAATATTACAATAGAATGAACGATGAGAAAGGTACATAACTAATGTTCAATAAACATTGCTGCCGCAAAAGGCAGAGTTCGCGCTTCTTCAACTTCATGGAAGTTGAGAAGCAGCGCTCTTACACTCAACCTTATGAAAAAAAAAATCAATAAAATTGAGAAAAAATAACTAAATAGGCGACTAACTTTAGTATACAAAATTAATACAGATCAAAATAATGTATAAGAAAAAAAAAATTCATGAAATAAAAGAAATGAGAAGAAAGTACTAAATAGACGATTAGCTTTAGTATACAAAATTAATACAGATCAAAATAATGTATAAGAAACAAAAATTTCATGGAATAAAAGAAACAAGAAACAAGTACTAAATAGACGACTAACTTTAGTATACAAAATTAATACAGATCTGATAATGTATCAGAAAAAACATATTTTCTTGAAAAAATTTAAAAAACAAAAGTTGAATGAACAAAAAAAAATCAGAGTTTCATGAAACTGTGTCAATCTATCACATATAAAAATAATAAGTTCATATATACATCTATAAGAAATATAATATATATTATATATATATATATATATATATATATATATATATATATATATATATATATATATATATATACATATAATGTATGTAAAGAACTTAGAATTCGATAGTGTTATTAATCAATGCGAGTTTCAGTTTCTTTTTAAATAGACTTATTTTCAATTCCTTCATTTCATATGGTATCGAGTTGTATATTTTGGCAATATTATACGAAAAAGAAGCCTTGAACTTGTTTGTTCTATGTCGGGGTATTGAGATATCTCGCCGATTGCGAACATTTACATTGTGTGAATCTGAACGAGTTTGGAAGCGGAATTACCATTGTTCTAGAAAAATGCCTGGGATAAGCATGTATTAAATAAGTGATTCAAAATAGGAAGAATTCGAGGGCAGCATAGAAGTAGCATTTATATTTGTAATCCGTCTATACTTGCTACTGTAGCCTTCGACTTGATATCAATAAAATATTTGTAGACAGTATCGCCATTAACAAATCAAAAAGTAAGTAACGATTCAGTGTAAGGTAGTGAATTATTGCTATAATATGACGGTAAATCAGCATTAGCTAGTATTCAATTCATCTGGTAATTCGTTTAAATTGACTGTTTTGGTTTTTATATTGATTAAATTTTTCCCACAATGTCATGAAACTGTCCGAACCACTTTCCTATTTCTTTTGACAAAAAAAATTGGTGAAGGGGTGTAGAATGCTTCAGATTATGTTGGTTTTGAATTTTCCAATAACCTTGCACAAAAACTGAAAAATATATACAATGTCTTGTTTCAAATACGAATTGAAATGTTTTTTACTCGATTTTATAGCAATTTGACGCACATGTAACAAATTTTGTGTCATGATACACCTCTTCATTGTTTTATCACTTCATAATAATTACTAATTTTATTTTATTTTGTTTTATTGATTTTATTTTTCTTCACTTCATCATTTCATCTTGTATTTTTATCTGTTGATTGACAATACCGAAACATGTAAACAATGTCTAAAAAGGAAATAAACAATGATTGATTGATTCCCTGTTTTGTCTGAAGTGCCAAAAGATAATCGAACTTCCACCCTCACCAGACTCTCAGATAAGCTACAGACTATAATCTAAGTGCATGACTGCTCTGAGATCAAGAGACCTCGAATGCGGAGCTCTGACAAAGCAAGAATAAATGAAAGGAGGATGAATAGATTGTTGTTTGTGATATGAAGTTAAATTTCGCTGAAAGGACGCCGGATCAACCAGTGAAATTCGGTTCTGATTAATTTCAATCCAAAGTATTACATAAGCTGCAGATAATGGAAGAGAAGCTTTTTCCTTGATTATAAAATTAATCAGTTCACTGTTCGGATGAGCATATATGAATGCATTCAAGAAGTCAGTGATATAAGGTTTTGATTGCATGTTGGTTATTCGAATGGAATGCAAAATCTGGAAAAGTTTAGTAGCATATAAACGTATTATATCTCAAAGATATTTTGGTCGATAGCTTTGATAACTGAACAGGTTATAGATATACCATTGAAAAAAAGGTATTTTGACTTTTTTTGCAACTATCTCAATATCTCAAGAGGAGTAAATTTACCAAAAAAATATTCCGCCCGGAACTGTAGGACCAATATTTTTAATTTTTCCAGAGGATTGATAATACGGCCGAAAACGGGGACTCTGGCTTAGGACCTTTAATGAATAGACATAATTCAAACTTATTAAATATGAAAATTAGGAATTGAAAAAAATCAGACATCTACTATATAGATAAATGAACAATAATCCGCGATCAAAAAATTTTTATCACGATTTTTCTATTAATTATTCATTTTATAGTTAATTAACAATTTTTTCCGACTTGAACATGAACATTGCAAATATGATAATTGTTAAATAACAACTGAGATTTTTTTCCTTCTTTGGAGCTATTTTTTTAAGATTCCCGTTGGAAAAAATACATTTTTCACTTTGTTATCAACAAATTACTTGGGTTAAAAATTAAAAAGCTCAATTGAATATATATTTTTTATATTACTATTGATCCATTCTTCTTATGATCAGAAGACATGAAAACGACTCTTATAAACTTTTATTTCCTATTGTTTACGAAATTGTTATAAACAAATACGTTGTTTATAAGATAATTACATTTTTTTTCAGAAACATAGTTTTTTGTTGCAAATTATTATTTTCAAGAAAAAAATCGTTCCTTAAAAAAATGTGTGTTGCTTAAAAGCGGATTTGTTAATTAGCAATTTTTTTCTACCCCCTGTAATTATTATTGAGGAAAAATTGTTTATTTAAAATCATGACTTATCTTCCTCTTTGATACCTAAAAAAATGTTTTTAATTAAATTTTCATGGTTTGTGTAATAAACAATTTTTTATAAACAATTAAATAAATAAAGAAATCTGCATTGTTCACGAAAGAAACAAGGTGTCCTGCCATACCAGGACATACAGGAATAATTGGGTCGAAAATCCATCAGAAAACAACTACTTTCCTGGCTAATACCACGATGAACGTTGAATTAGATTCATTGAATTTCCGTGCAGAGTTTCTACAAGGCTATCTCTGCAATTGCTAGTTTTATGAAAATGTTAATTGAAACATTTGGACCACCTATAGATCGATTTCGGGGTGTTGCCCCTCATAAGTATAGGGTAGGTCTCTGCAGACAATAACTAATGTCTGCAACAAATGGTTCAATTAATAATTCATGTCAAGACAACAATTTACTCAGGTTAAAAATTAAAATGCTTATTATTCATTGATTTTTTTTATATTACTATTGATTCGTTTTTCTTATGATCAAAAGCCACATGAAAATGATTCTTTAAAAATTTCATTTCCTATTGTTTTTGATCGTAAATTATGATTTTTGAAAAATAATCGTTCCTTAAAAAAATTATTACTCAAAAGCGGATTTTTTAATTAACAATTTTTTTCTACCATCTGTAATTATTAAAGAAAAACATTTTTTTTTTCAAATCATAATTTATCTTGGTCTTTGATAACTAAAAAATATCGTTTTTATTTAAATTTTCATCGTTTGTGTAATAAACAATTTGTTATAAACAATTAAATATTTTTTATATATGATTTTTCTTTTTCTACATAGTGAAACGAAAACAACCATGTATTATTTTTTGAGAGAAATAATTTATTAATATTTTTTAAATCCGTTTTTAACTGATAAAAAAAAAATTAAGGAACGATTTTTTTAAATATCATAATTTGCATCAAATATTATGTTGAACAATTTCAAATTATAAACAACTCATTTGTAAACAACGACAACTTTGTAAATAATGGAAATTAAAAATTTCTGAAATCATTTTCATGTGGCTTCTGATCATCAAAAGACGGATCAATAGTGATATATAAAAAAATTGCAATGACTAATCGAGCCTTTTAATTTTTAACTTAAGTAAATTGTTGATAACAAAGTAAAAAATATAAAAAAAAAAAAATCCAACGAGAATCTATCCTAAGACTTTTAAAATTAGCTCCAAAAAAGGAAAAAAATCTCAGATTTGTAATGCAACAATTATTGCACTTGCAATTTTCATGTTCAGGTCGGAAAAAATTATTAATTAACTCTCTTTCAACCCCACATTATTGTTCATTTATCTATCCAGTAAATTCTTGAATTTTTTCAATTCTTCATTAACATATTTGATAAGTTCAAATAAATATTTGTTCATTAAAGGTACAAAGTGGGAGGGGCTCACGCTTTAATTTTTAGCTTGAAGTTACAAATTCGACATCTTATATCATCTCACTACTAAAAAAGTAAATTAGGTAATTATTGTTAACACAATTATTTAAAACACGTTAATAATAATATTTATGCAGAGATATATGTTATTAATTAGCTTTCGGATTAATAATTTTGTTATATCAGTTGTGTTGGTTGCAGGTTACTCGATACATTCTAATCATAATCAAATCTCAAAAGTTACTTCATTTTGAGAAATGTCTAATATAATATTTTTAAGTTTTTTAACGGAATTTTGTTTGCAACTTAATAGTGTGTAGTAAATAGTTAATCGAAATAAACTGCTTTTTTCTCCTAACCCGACGAACTACAATGTACTCATCTGAAAAAATTAGTAATGTAAACTGAAAAATCAAATTTCACATAGCACCTACATTTTGACCAAAAACAGTGAAGTTGTAGACTTTCCGAAAATTTAGGACTGAAATTAGTGATTCAAAGGTATTGATAAGCCCTCTAGAAAAAAATAATTCAATATCAAAAATAAATTTGGCTACGAAAAGTGACAAGTGACACATAGTTGTATTCAATGTGGAGACGACAGATGTGAAAATATACCGGGTGTACAAAATAGAAATAGTGGTAAGCTACTTTCCGCGGACACCCGGTATAGATTATAACTGTTTTCAGAAAATATAATAATTTCAAGTGTGGTAATTTGGGGAGCATACATAGCTGAAAATATTTGTAACTTGTCATGTTGGTATCGGATAGAAAAATGTTGAATTTTCGAGAAGTAGAAACTTCAATAAAAATGTCCGAATTTCCAGAAAAATGTTTTAATGGAAAAATGCAAAATTATGTTATCTGGTGTCAATTCATTTTATTGTAGCTCAACTTAGTGAATACCTTTATGCCCAGAAAGTACTGAAGATTGATTGGATTCTCGACAAGATAATAATAATAGTCGTCCATTACCCGCTTTGGGTATACTCATTTCATGATTTATGAGGAAAATAATAATTATCATACCCCCACACAAATACTCGTGGAGTGTCCCCAAAGTCACATGTTATTATTATTTGCTTTGGTGCTTTGAGACGACTTACTGATATTTGGTGACTTATTCACTTTTTAGCTGTAAAAAATCCTATAAAACCTAAATCATCCCTACAGGTAGTCAGTGCATATTCCAAACAAACATCAGACTTGGGGATTGGTATCCAGGCAACTCACATCACAATTGCTCTTTAACAAGACATGTGCCTATCAAACCCGATTCATGTGAAGAAAAAAAAATACTCCAGTGCCTGATCTCGAACCTAGACCACTTCGCCAGTGTGAGTAACGCAAGACCCTATAAAAATTGAAACAATCGTGATATTCATTCAAAAGTTTAATTCAGATTTCAAAATGTCGAAATTTTATGTCTAAATTTCGTCAGAAAAGCTGAGTTAGTATGAAAAATTGTAAGGAGCTTTCGGATATTTGAGTGCAAACAAGTTTCTGTTTCTTGGCACCGTTACAAATTCTTGATAAATATCCTCATATGCCGACAAGGAAAGCCCATAATAGCTAAACATTTCCTACCCCTTTGTCTTTTCACTCACGTCATAGCATCGTTAATGAAACACAATTCTCAGGCTTATTTATTTCATTTGAAAAACTCGACCGATATTTCTTATTCACAGTCACATAAAATTTATTATAGAAGTTCTACAGTTTTTCCAGCCCACACGATGAGCCAGAAGAAAAGTTTGTTAGAATTGAGTTTTCCGCTGTCAAGAACTTGTTCGTGCAAGGACGAATAGAATTTGAGGTTCTGTCTTCTGGAAACAGGATACAATGAATTCCTTTTTCCAACTGTTTTATAATAAATTTATTTCAAATGTGGATACGAGTGAATGAAGTGGGCAAGTTACGTATATTATAAATCAAAGATATGTTTATTATAAATGAAAATTTTTTGCTTGAAGACATCTTATCAAATTCGTCTATTTCTAGTCATGTGTGTCGAAATAACCAATGAAATCAACAATATACTGATAACTACTCATGGATATTTTTCACGGTTAGTTATCACTAATGTCACGAGGTTGATACGAAGTCTCTGACATTTCATTAATTTAATATAAATAATACATAAAAATATAGTACAACGTACAATAAATAAATATATAAATGAATAAGTAAAAAACTTAAAGTTGTGAATTGGTGTTCTCTTGCTCATAGAAGAGAACGTTTTTCTATATTTTTATGTATTATTATTGCTTTGTAGCGATTACTAGTTTATTTACATTGTAAATTTTAATACATTCAATTTATTCTTTATATGTATGTCACTGTTTGTCAGAAAAAAATGCTCACCGAATTTGAGCATTTATAATAAAAAAAATGCAAAATAACTCATGATTTTATCACAACTTTCTCAAACACGTTGTTTTAGGTAACTGCCCTTGGCCTTTGGCGTCGGGTTGTTACCAAATAATGTACTTTAGAAAACTGTGATAAAATTATTTCGTTCGTTATCAATGTCCTTGGGATATTATAGCTGATGACTATCTAAACTAATCTAATTATCCTACGTGTGTATCTTCTTGCTACGTGTTATCTTTTTTATGTTCTGGTTCTCATGAAAAGGAACTCTTGCAATTCTCCAGTTAAACGGAAATACCCCCAAATCATGAGAGTTTGAATAATTTGTTGAGAACCGGTGTTGGTTTGGTATGAAGGCGTAAAACAGACATGCGATATTTTGATGACCATTGTTTTCACATTTATTTTTCACAAATGAGCTATTTATAGTTTTTTAGTGTTGTTGGATTGACACAAAAAATAGTTATTTAAGTAACAAGGAATGTAAAGACGTGTTAACATTCGAGGTGAGTGAGTACGAGCCGAGGCAAAGCCGAGGCTTGTCGCTTGCCGAGGATGATAACAGTCGATACATTCCGTGTTACTTATTACGTTTTTCCCGCTGCTTGTTGACATTTCTCAAAATTTGCCTGAATTGAAGTTTGTTTTCTTACCCTTCCTCCATGATTATTCGTTCGCTATTTCATTCTAAGTTGTTTGTGCGTGTAACTAAGTTACCGAATAAGCAGACAACAATAATATTCAAAAGGTCTCATAACCTAAAAATTGATATGAATGAAGCTGAAGGTATTACTTGTCAAAGGCAAAGTCATTATTACCCTAGGCATGTAAATGACACTATTTACATTCCGTTGTCAAGATGAATTAGTAAACGAATGATATAGGCCATTTACCTGTTTTGTTGCTAAGCATGTATGGACTATTTACAGTGTCGGCAGCGGGAAATAGTTATTTATGTACCAAGGACGAAAAACTGTCTATTATAGTCGAGCCTGCAAATTGATAGCCGAGGCGCAGCCAAGGATAGCAAGCAGGCGAGACAGTAGACAGTTTTTCGCCGAGGTGCATATTACATTTTTTCGTCGACCTCTACATACCTTTATGAAAGTAAGTACTCGCATGTTTGCTGGCCTCAGCTACGTCCAACTCTTCGAACTGCAGACTCGATCATAATTTTAATGAATATAAACAAAATGTATTTGAAGTGTAACAACTCTCTATTTCAACTATACTACAAAATTAAATCAATCTCGAAGATGAATATTGAACGTACAGTTTGTGCAATTATTGATATTAATTCCTGCTGTCGAAGAAGATGCAAGAGACAAGTTTTGATTTTGGGTACTTGTTGATGCAACTTCAGATGCAGGTGCTCCAACAGCACCATTTCCAAAACTTCTCTCTTGAAATGCTTTACCTGAAATCTAGCGGATTTCGTAAATAATTAATTTGACAACAGCAAATGACAGTTATCGTCACAGGCGCCTATGTATTAATTAAAACGTGGATTTACGAAAATGACTCAATCGCCGCTCTCGTACCGTGCCGTATCATAGTGACCACAGCGGACGAAAAGAGTTTGCGGACGAAAAGTGTTTGCGGACGAAAAGTTCTTGCCTTCAAAAATAATCGATTTTTCGTCCGGAAATTAGTACGTAAAATGTCATTTTTTGCAGAGGTCGACGAAAAAATATTTTACCGAAGGAGCAGCTTCCCACGCTCTTCATGTCTATGGTTGCTGACTCTTGTTATTGTTGTTTTTCGAATGAAAACCAATGAACCGTTACTCACAAAATATTGACGCTACCTCCTAAACTAATAGGAAACAAATTGTTGTTTATAATCTTTATTTGTTCAATTTGGTTCTAACATTATACATCCGTCAATTATTAACAGAAAAATTTACTTGTATTGCACTGAATGGAACCTTTGGTGTAGTACTGAATACAGTAGAGTTATATTCCTGCTCCAAATCACAATTTTTAACACAAATAGTTCAATCTAGTCAACGCCATTCCTTAGCTTCTGCCAAATATTTCGTTCTGCGATAAATGAATACTTTGGCTCGATAGCAATGTAAGTAAACAAATTTGGCGCTATTAGAGTGACGAAAAACATATTGTGCGAAAGTGACGTACTCAACTCCACAAAAAGTAAATGGTATTCTTGGATATGCCATTATTGTTCTTTTATTTTTTGGAGAAACTTGACAGGCAATCTGTACCTCAATATACTCGTACGCTTGAAGGGACTATCGATCCTCTTATCACTCACAAGCTGGAGACTCAAATTGATGCAGCATGTAATGGCGTTTTACAGGAAGATCTGTTATATTTCGAGTACGACGGTGCTCTACCTCATTAATTTGTATTAGAAAGCAGTTCGATAACACTTTAGTATTGTTTAATTCACAGATTATATGAGAGTGGGTGTGTAGATCCAGTGCGTTTCATTTTTGATAAATTTTCCTTGCTAACTAAAATAAAATTACCACCAAATAAAATCTGTGGAAACTGTGGAAACTGCTTCTATTCAAAATTTTCAACTGAAAGAAAATTACATTATAATAATAAATGCTTTGAATCAAAGCAAACAATAATTGAAAGATTGCAGATAAACGTATAGAATGCAAATATTTGCAAAATACTTAAATGATAAATCTATTCTATTTTGTCTGGTAGTGTATCCAGGTTCAGAAGTTATTGTGTTCAAATTCACTTTGTCTAAGACATACCGTCTCCATAATGGATAAGCTAGCCAATGTCAGTACCTACCTTGTGCTGAATAAACTGGGGTTTGCAATGTTTCCTTGGCTTTTGAACAACAAAAACACAGTTCAAAAGGTGCTATCTAGAAAATCCACAAAAAACTATTCCATACCTGAGATGAGATTCTATCAAAGAAGAATCAGCCGTCCTTCCATATCAAATTAGAGGTGTCTAGCTACGGTACAGGGATCGAGCTTGTCCCCACTTTTGTACTCGCTATATACGCACGACTTTCCCACTAATGAGGACACAAACACGGCCATCTATGCGGATGATACAGCCATCTATGCCAGTCCAACTTCAGCTCGACAGCCGCATACTGGGTAGAAAAACACGTAGAAGAGTCAGTCGTGCCGTATCTAGCGAAAAACAAAATACTGATGAACTCTGGTAAAACAGAGCTCATGAATCTCACAAGGAAACGCGCCACCGTAAGTGTGACCATCCCTGAGGGATTCAGAGTTCGGGGGAACCAGATTGATGAGTCAGATTCCGTGTGGTACCTGGGAGTACAGCTGGACAAAAAGCTCATATTTAGGAACCACGTCAACCTGGCAATCTAAAGGGCATGTGCCGCAATGGTAGGGACCTACCCCCTGATTGCGAGGAACTCCGGGTTGGCGTTCGAGAACAAAATGCTTATCTACAAACAGGTCATCAGGCCAGCGATGACATATGTTTGTCCAGTTTTCTGCACTCTCCCCAAATACCTCATGGTAAAACTGGAGAGAATGCAGAATAAAGTGCTCCGTATCGTCACTAACAGTGACAGGTACATTCGGTTAGTATCATTGCGAGAGCTAGCCGATATTCAATCAATCGAAGAACATATCAGGCAAGTTTCTGACAAGTTCTACCGCTTCTTCATCCTTGGAAGTCCATTGACAAGGGACATAACAGCAGTCCGAGCCCACCATAACAGGCCAAGAAGGCATGGTGGGCCGATCTACAAGGCATTAGATATTTTCCATGAGCGTCCAGAGGGCGAGTGACCACAACCCCCACCATGAATAAAAAGACGAGCCAAGGCTCCTACACGAAGACATCAATGTTTTAACCCGGTTTTTTCAACTTTTTTCCGGGAAGCCACCCACTGAGAATCCCCCTCGATAATGAAATCCAATAGTCTGATGCTTTACACATAATCAAACAAAACCCCCCGTATAACTTGGAGGAGACGGGGAAGCTCCAACTGACCAACGACTTAACACTTACGGCAGAGGAAAACCTACATAACATCGTAGGCCTGCAACGCAGGAACGAGCACGGTGTCCCCCGCCCGCTGAAGGCCTCAGCAGGGCAGGTATATACCCCACTCCAAAAACCCAGTATTATTCCCTCCTTTCCCCCCTGTGGCAAAGTGATAGTTTTACTGTGTATTTTTAAACTTTTAATTTATTTCTCTGTTGTAATCTGTTATACACTTTTATTGCAAATTTAATTTAAATATACCTCTTTGCCTTTGCCTTTTGCTACGGTACTTACCACATAGCATCCTGAAGCAAGTTTTTTTGTTAAGACTGCCACATGTACTTGAGTCACTACGTATGTAATGGCTGAACGTTTCTGCAGAGGCAATCAAGATAGTTCGAACTGAAAACTCATGTGGGCCAATTAGTTCAGGTAATAGTTATTTATAATAAACATATCGTTAATTCATTTGAAATAAATTTGAAAAACGAATTCATTCCACCCTGTTTCCAGACGACATAACCTCAAATTTCTTTACACGAAAAAGTTCTTGATAGCGGAAAACTCAGTTCCAACAAACTTTTCTTCAAGACCATCGTGTGGCTGGAAAGAAATGTAGAACTTCTTTAATGAATTTTATGTGACTGTGAATAAGAAATATCGTTCGAGTTTTTCAAATGAAATAAATAAGCTTGACAATTGTATTTCATTAACGATGCTATGCCCCGAGTAAAGAAACAAAGGGGTAGGAAATGCTATATTATGGGCTTTCCTTGTCGGCATGTAACGATATTTATCGAGAATTTATAAGGGTGCCAAGAAATGGAAACTTGTTTGCACTCAAATATATGGAGGAGAAAAACGAGTTTTTTTATCATTTCGACTTTTATGATGAAACTAGTCTGCATGTGGTTCTCCTGACCGTATTGCTAACGACTAACATTGGGATCGTTATTTTGGTAGTGGGTTCATTTGATTAAATCACAACTTAGTGATTATAAAGTTCGGTTTTTTTAGTCCCCCCCTGTTGACTATTGAACAGTTTTACGTACAAACGTGGAACAAAGCCATTTTCAATGATACCACCTATGCTACTTTTTGAAATAAATGACACTGTGGTTGCCCGATAAAGGGGGTGGGGTTGTTGATAGCCTGTTGATACTTAAACAAAGAGATTCTGTGCAGTCTGTATAATATTTTAGTAGTTTCTGTCAGATCGAAGTCATCGTGGTTCAACCACGACCGATATTTCCAGGAGCGGATAGAAACATTAATTAATTTTTAAGCAAGATTTGAAAAAACGCAGGCCATTCAAGACTAGTGTACAAATTTTCTAAACAAAAATGGTATACGTGCTCTACAACCGTTTTTGAGAAATTTGCAAACTTCTGCATCGATGCAGGTTTGGTTGGACGCCATATGAAGTTTCTCAGAACTTTACACAAACTGAGTATGTGTTAGATCTCGCTAAAATAAACACCTTTTTTACGAAGATATATCAAGAAATAATTCATTCTCAAGATACAAAATGTTGAAAAACAGATATTTTTTTTAAATTTCAACGCCAGGTATTTTGATAACGAATAATTTTTTGATGCACCTTGATGATAGAAAAGTTATTTATTTTGGAGAGATCTATCAGATACTCAGTTTTTGTAGAGTTCTGAGCAACTTCATCTAGCGCATAAGTGACTCCATAACCTACATCGATAAAGAAATTTGCCAATTTCTCAAAAACGCTTCTCCCTAGCGTTATTGAATAAATGAACTTTTTTGTTCAGAAAAGGTGTAGGAATGAGATTCAGATACAAAAAATTCCAAAAGTTTACTGTAAAAAAAGTTAGGGCAAATTAAAATTAATAATGATAGGGTACGTAGCGCCCTCTAAGTGCTACATAGAAATTGATACCAAATTTTGATTCTTCTCCTCAAAAATCCCTGTTTACCAAATTTCGTACAAAATTTTTTTTTCGCAAAAGTTATTCAAAATAATTGAAAATAAAATTCCAACTTCAACACTCTGTATCTCCGAAATAAAACATTTGCGGACACATGTTCATGTAGAATTAGTCAAATATTCACATTCTGAAGTTTGAACAAGTACTTAGAACACCCTGTATATGACCGTTGGTTATACAGTGAATCCAAGATCATGTTGTCAACCGCAGGGATATCAAAAAAGGTAAAAGATACAGTTTTGTTTCTGTGAGATAAGGTTGCGTAACAGAAAGGCTTTCTATATGGAAGTTTAAAATTTTCAAAAATATATTATCGTCAGCGCTGGAACAAGATAATGAAACTTTCTATAAGCTTTTCTGTGGTAATATCAGTTTTACTATTTCGTTATCGAACAACCATCATCGACTTAATTTTTGAAACACGGCCTTCTTTCGCAAAATACAATTTTTTGAAGTATTTTTCATTCTTAATTCAATGATGTATCTATCACACATGGCAGTTTCATTGGGTGTCCGATCACCTCGAATTTTTTAAAGAAATTTTTGTGTACGGGCCATAATTGGGGAGAATGGTGAAATAAGAAATCCTAGATCTGATGAAAATCAAAAGTTTGGGTTGTCATGATGAATGAGTGGAGAAAATCTCTTAAAAAATTCATTACGATGGCCGAAAAGGAACCGAAACGTATTGAAACGGTCCATGAGTGGCACATCATTAAATTCAGAAAAAAAAATTCAAAATAGTATTCTTCCAAACAAGGTCGTATTTAAAAAAATTAAGTTGGTTGCGGGTGTCCGCTAACGAAACATCGCATAGTAAAATTGATATCACGAAAGCCTCTTCATGAAAAGTTTCTGGGGAGAAGTATTTTTCACTTATGACGATAACAACACCATAAACTGAAATATGATGACTGCAAGTTCCAAAATCTATTTGAATATCTGAAGGACATCAATGTATACAATAAAATATGATTTATATGTTATTTGTATTGTACCACTGCTAATAACCCATTTGTGGTTGATGCAGTTATTTTCAAATAAAAAAAAAAGAAATAAAAAGAATTAGTATTGCCAGTTCCAGATATTCCCTTTGTGGATAACCTTTTCTTGGACTCATTGTATACTATATTTTCACATTTGCCTCATAAAACAAATCTGAACACTTCACGAAACTGCATCTAGAACAAGTCTACAGAACTGTGACCTTTATATCGCAATATTTCAAACCAAGATGCATTTTTCATTCCCGAGTTCAACTACTATGCTTCGCCCAAATATATCTTAGATCGTATATTCTGTGAGTTACGGTCTGGACGAACATTATGTTTTTACAATCGAAATAAAATACGCGAAACATGAAATAACGATTAGAAAATTCCCACAGATACTAGCTCAGTGTGTTCTTTTTATATGCAAATAAACAAGATTTCTTTGCTGAATTCTCCCCTAAGATCCGCAGGTTTACCTGATTCCTCATTCATAAATTCGTTCCGTAGAGTTGAAAGGGTAAGCAACTTAAAGGCTGTCGAGTATTCCTTCGATATTTATTATATTAAACGTTTGACTAGTCATAGTCCATGAGCTGAGCGACAAAAAAGTGCAACCATTTTAGAAAAGCTTGATTTTTGTCATAACGTCATGTTTGTGGTGTAGACCTAATAGTTAGAGAACTGCCTACATGATTCACTAACAGGTAAATAAACCGTCTGCTGTGCATGAAATATCATTGTTGGTGTTGCCTCAAGTCGCCAGGATGTAGTTTTCGAATTTCTCTAGGTCAAGGTCAAGGAGGGAAGGCGTTTGAAAACCAGTCAGTTTGTGACTGATCCGGAAACCGTCTGCTGGTTTTATATTTCGGTAGATATGGTCCTAGACATACCTTCTGCGAAGTTTGACCAGCGAACGAGGTCATGATTCAGAGTTGTGCCAAAAAACCGCGATTTTCTAGTACTGCCCATTATGGCCCCTCATCCTCCAAGCACCACCTGCATTCGGTATTATCCGTGATACCTAAAATGTTGAGGTGCTTGTTAAGATGGCAGGGTCCCGTCAGGAGTCCTGTCACTAATCTGATTTCCTTTCTGCTCAGTGTGAGCAGAGTCTTGGTCCTGCCAGTAGAAGGGCCTTCGATGTGGAGTTTCGATTGCCTCATGCCCGGTGACTTTATTTCCAGGATTTATTTCATGGTTGAGGCGCACCATGATCTAGAAACTCCTAGGATAGGTTCTGGAATAATCGTTTGGCTTTCCGCACCTTCTCTGGCCAAATAATCAGCCTGTTCGTTTCCAGGTACTCCGATATGAGCAGGGACCCAAAGTAGCTTCACTTTATTGGCGGCAGATAGCCTTTGCAGATCATCGATGCATTCAGACACCAGCAACGAAGTGACTCTATATGATGTGAGAGCCTTGATCGCCGCTTGGCTGTCGGTGCATATCGTGATTTGCTGGCCGCGGTAGCCTCTGTTGAGATTTTCTCTTACACAGGCGAGTATGGCAAACATTTCTGCCTGAAATACAGTAGCAAAAGTTCCTAGAGCGTAACAGAGTTCCGCTTTCGGAGATTGTCCGTAAACCCCGGCGCCGGCTGACACCCATACAGATGATCCCCTTTGTGGGAATCAGGTGGTGCTCGATTCGCTCCCAGTCCTCCCTTTTGGGAATGACTGATTGCGGCCTTTAACTGAATCGTATGACAGGTAACGAACTGAAGGCTTACTAGAGGTGTGAGAAAATGCTTCTAGCAGATGCGTAGCTGGTCAAGGCCAAAAAATCACTAAATTACATATTTTCTTATAAATAAAAAATATGCCATATTTTCTTATAAATAAAAAATATGCCATGAAAATGTCTGCTGCTCTTTTTTATATACCTATATATGTAACGAGCAAGAAAAGCCAAACAGCAGAAGTTTTTGGTCAAAAATAATTTTTTTATGTACAAAAAACAGCTTTAGTAGCCAGATTTGAATTCGTTAATGAGGATACAGTCATTTTAAACTTAATGAGCACATGCAGTAGGGTGCTTGTTAACAGTGCGTGAAAATAGCCCCGGCACATCCCCTTCCAACCACCCCCTCCCAACAAAAACCCCTACTCCCAACTTTAAAAAAAATGTTAATAACTTTGTTATATTACGTGTCCGTACAAATATTTATTTATGTACGGGACCTCTATAATACACAGGAGTAAATACATGTTTAGTAATTGGAACTACAATAATGCGCGCGTCATATCACGACGAATACGCAATGCTTCACATGTCGACTTGTCCAGGAATGTTCTAAAAGTTAAAGGCGGCTTTCTTTGAAATTGAAAATAAACAAAATTTGGATTACCATTTTCCACTACTTGTGAAAAATGTACATTCAAATCCGTCGCATTACATAGGCTAATTATTATTTTTGTTTTAGAATGTTTACAGCTTATTGTAACTTGAAAGAAGCTAAAAATGGTATTTTTCACGAATTATTGTTTTTTTTTAATTTTGGGGGCGGGTGTGTTTGGGGTGGTGGTAAATGGTGGCGGAGAGGGGGTGTGCGGGAGATATTTTTACGCACTAGTTTTCAGAAGGTTGAGATTCATTTTTTATTATTTATATAATGCCTTCCTGTAATCATTTAATATTCGGCTCGAAATTCTTAATGATTTTCTACAAAACACTGAATGTATACTAATTTGAAATACTGTCATTCAAAGTTCACCAAATATGAATTTTTGGAGATGAAAGCCATTAATATGGTCACAGAATAACTTCGAAAATGTAATTGTTCCTACTAGAGAAAGGATGAGGTAAACATAACTTGTTTGTAGAGGTCCAGTAGATCTTGAGCTGTACCCGTTTGTAAGAGTTAATTGCAGAGTTTAAGTTGACATGCACATCTCTTATTCATTTCAAACGACGACTCGTTACTAGTCGGTATTTAAGATGTTCCAGTCACATAATCCCAGACTCTTTATCAATGAAACGTTTCTTTCTTTCCTTTGGTTTTAGTTGAATTCGGATCGACCGGTTTATTCTGTCGCTTCTCATTTATACCGTATTGTTTCTTTTGCTTCGCTTACGTTGAGAGTAGTTGAACAACGGGCCAATTGAAGTCCCCAATACAATTGAATATTTGTGGCGCCTACAGAACTGAAACGAATATTTACTTGATTGTTGTATCTATGGTTGTAATTATTTTTTAATGTTATTTATAGAATTTGTTGTGGTACTTAATTTTTGATTGTCTTAATGAGCTATTAGCGTTTTCAGTTCCTAAACAGGAACAATACAAACAGGATGTGCAAAAACCAACTCTTATATATTAATTTCTCATTTTGTTTATCTTGTGCCATATACAGTGTGTCTCACTTCTCATGGAAACACCCCCGTATCTTCCGCAATAGAGGTAAAATGATGAAACTCTCAGAACTGATGGAAATGCTCAAAATGCACCTACCACCTGAATGGGGTTGGCCTAAGTGATATACACTGCCCGCCACTCGCGATGGAACAACCCATTTTTACGGTAAAACATACCTACTAGGGGGCAGAATAGGCTCAAAATTCCTACAGATTCGTGATCAGGACCACAAACTTACTACAATGACACATTTTCCCTGAAAAAATTTCAGTCCTGAAAAATCCGAATTTGTCTCACTTCTCATGGAAACACGTATCTTCCGTAATTTTTTACGTAGAACCATGAAATTTCCAGGATCGATAGATACACTGGAAATGAACTTACTGCACGGAAATGGTCAATCTACGTAATATACACTACACGCCAGCAGCGAAGGAACCACCCATTTTTCCATCGCTGCTGGCGTACAGTGCACATCATGTAGGATGACCCATTTTGTGCAGTGAATTCATTTCTAGTGTATAAGGAATTTTTAGCCTATTTTGCCCCCTAGTATGTTTTACCGTAAAAATGGGTTGTTCCATCGCGATTGGCGGGCAGTGTATATCACGTAGGCCAACCCCATTCAGGTGGTAGGTGCATTTTGAGCATTTTCATCAGTCCTGAGAGTTTCATCATTCAACCTCAATTATTATGGAAGATACGGGGGTGTTTCCATGAGAAGTGAGACACACTGTATAGGTACTATTAGGGAAAAACCATTTATTGCAAGAAACTGAATTTTTGTGACGTCTTTATGACAAACGCCAAACTTCAAATCACCACTTCTTGACTGATGACCGTGGGACTCATTTCGTAATTTCTGTGCCTGTTTTGCATTGGTTTTGGTAAGTATTCATAAAATTGTATTTACATTTACAGAGTAGTATAGTAAACATTAGTACCTAATATTCCTTGAGCCACAATAGGCCATTGGCCGCAGTGGAGGGCCTGATACGGGCCCACTCACGTTCAAACCTAACCTAACCTAATATTCCTTAGTCATAGGAGGCAAAAACACTTTGTTCCTTTTGTGGAACATTGGCCTTCCATATGGAAATTCATTGTTCCTTAACTGGAACATTGAACACTCGTGATGATGTTTCAGATTTCATGACAGGGAGTGCGGAAATACCGAGTGGAAGCGAAGATGAAACCTTAGTGATTCAAATGATAATTACAGATATTCAAAGGATGATGTTGTTGATGAAAGTTCATCAGGAAGCAATGATAATCGGACTGATACTGAATTCAATTTTCAAGCAACATGAGAAAATTTGGTAGAGGTACCTATGACGAACATAAGTCAAAAATCGATAATGTGGATATAAGACGATAACGATAATAATAATAATAATAGTGTCTGTCTAATTATCACATCCAAGTGGGACCGCATGCCAAAAGTTACTGTTCAGAGGTTTGACAAAAAAAGGTAAAACTAGGATTGTTGTGTATCATCCAAATATGATAGGGCAGTACAATTCTTTCATATTTGCTTATTGGAATGATATTGAATTTCACTGAGAAGTAGAACGTGGTATCTAAGACTTCCACTTAGATGATATGGCATTAGTAACAGCTCAGAAAGGATATGGTATATCGAGGCTTAGAAAGAGCCTCGTATATTTTAAATTTTTCAGGTTTTAGACCTGAAGAAGCTGAAGCTCTTTGTCTTATGGGTTGTGATCCTGAAAAGAGAGAAAGTCCCAGTGAATCAGTGAAAAAAGACCTTCAAATAAAAAGAAAAAAGGGATCCACAAAACCGATACCACAGCTTGATGTGCGGACGGACCAAATATCCCAGTTTCCACGCATGAAACAAATGAGGCAGCGATGCAACACACCCGGATGTTCTGAAAACACTTTTTTTCTTTGTAAATTTGTGTAGAAATTACCCTTAAATACCTGACTAAATTAGGAGGCTGTATTGCTGATTTTAAATCAGCAAATCTCTTTACTTGTCCAGTGTACTTGCATAGGAACAAACTGTACTTTTTAAAATAAAATTAAACTTTTTCATGATGGTACTACACTTCTGATATCATTTTATTCCAGTTTTGAGTTCAGATAATTTTTAAATCTGCTATCAATGTATATGGGGGTTGTATGGAAGAGCAACTATGTTGAATACCGCCCCCATGATATAAAATGTATTTTTCATGAAAATAAAGTCATATATTATTATTATTATTATATGGACCTTAAGAGGTAAAGTTTCCCGTATGGATCAACAAAAATTGAACATAAACAAACTTCAAATATATTTTCATGTGAACTGAAACTGAAACATTTTCTTCTAGAGACCATTAATTTGCTGCCCAAATGATCGCCAAAGCTTTAAAGTGGTTTTTTTAATGGTAGGACACATTTTTTCAGAGGGTACCCGCTTGTCTGTTATGTGCATTTCAGCCTCCGCTTAGTTTATTCGCTTTTACATTGAATTTCGTAAATTAATATATATTATCATGTGAACTGAAATGTTTTCTTCTAGAGATTCTATTAATATACAAATGAAAAAACATCGAAAAATAAGTTCGAGAAATGGAAAGATACTAGATGGGAAAATGGACAAGTAAATTAATTATTTTCGTAAAGTAGGACTCTTTTCTATGAGCGTGAATTTTGCTGAATAAGACACTGCCTCTAGTTTTCCTTCATGAGTAGTTTCCTAAAATTTTTCCCAGTTATTGAAAAGTACAATCGGAATACGAATATTTCTTCTCATTTCAAAGAACAGTAATTATGAAAATCTTCTATTGAAATGCCCAAAAATTATATTATCCTTGCAAAGAAAATAAACGACTCAAAAAAAGTTATATTTTTTAAAAAATTGTTAAAATTGTTATTTCCGTCAACCGATTGCACCCTTACGCGCAACCCTCGGAAGTCTTCGAGAGACTTGTGTGAGCTAGGGAAGATGCAGCCCTTACCTTTTAACGTGTGATGCCATGCACGAGACAGGTGAATCGGTGGATCGGACCCACGACCCCACGCTTGCGAGGCGTACGCTTTTACCAGCCGACCACCACGGCCCATGAACTATAAAAATGTGGTTTTAGTTTGGTTATACAAATGAAATAAATGTATCTGAACGAAGTATTTTTGGAATTTTTTCTATTTCTTTTATACAATTATTGTAAGCGGAATGAGTAGGAAACAAAATGGAATAGTGATTTTGTTCCCCATTCTGCCATTAACACAGGGTAATCACTATCAGACATGGGAAAAGAAATAAAGATGCATTTTATAATTCAGTTTCTCCCTCTATACTTTCTCTTGAAACATCTTTGTATCTTCCTGTAAACCCAGAATCTACAACCAATCCTGAATCTCTTCTTTGAAATATTCTCCGTCCATTCATTGATGGATTCAAGCACTCTCTTTCGTGGTAAATGTAGGTGACCCTAACTTGGTTCCGTAATACTTCAAAGGCAAAATACTCTTTGAAAGCGGATAAATAAAATAACCACCTAAGAAATGAGTCATGGAGGCGAGTGCCTTTTATGAGGGTAGTGAAAAGATAAAACTGTTGAAAAGCGTTCAAACACATTCCTAAGTGATGAAAGATTATCCAGTATAGATTTTAATGTGAATAGTGATTGGTGCCTGATGATGCTTCGCTTTGATTTGTTTGAAAATAAAGAATACCGCACACTTTAAGAGGGAAATTGCTCTCCTGTCAAATCAACTGATTTTCTGATATATGATGAGCGAAGCATCACCAACAAGAGGAGTGACTGTTTTTTGGACAGAATCTGAAAGTTTCAGTGTTTACTTACGGGCTAGACTCCAAATACAGGGTGTAACTCAATAAGTGTGAAACATTTGAGAGGGTGATTCCTCATCGAAAAAAGATAGGATCTTTCATATAAAGTAACTTCATTGGAGCATCACATGTTAAGATACAGCCCCTTGAAGGGGGTACATAAAATTTACATACAATTACAACATAATTACAACACAATTTTTTTCACAAGCACTGAAAAAGTTACAGTATTGAAATTACCCTGACATTTTTTACTACCACAAAGACACTTAGCCAGTAATTTATTTGGTTTACCCCATGGACGTAAGGGGTGGAAAACGCAACCCCTAAAATATATTTCCAATGTAACTTTTTGTCTTATTATTTGTTTACCATTTAAAAATTTATTTCCGATATTTATCTTCAACGGCAGCATCCTTCACATAGAATATTTTCCCGACTTCATCAACGATTACGAGAATAGGGTTCATTCGACAAAAGAACGCAGGATTGTGGTCGCCATCGAGAAGTAAGAACACCACAGCTTGAGGAAGCAGTACTTAATTTGATTGAAGAACAACCTACTACCAATACTAGAAAGATTGCTTTCCAGCTTAATGTTGATCATATGACGGTATTTCGAATTTTGAAGGAACAACTCTAATACCCTTACCATCTGCAACGAGTACAGGCACTGTTACCGCGAGACTTTCCGAACCGTCTTGAATTTTGCAATTGGATGCTGGAAATGATTAGAAGAAATCGTTACTTTCTGAAGACGAGCGAATTCACAGACGAATGTAGTTTTTCTCGGGACAAGATTATTAATTTTCATAATTACCGCATATGGGCTGATGAAAACCCTCACGCTATTGTCGAAACTAACCATCAAGAACAGTTTTCTCTTAACGTGTGTATCGGAGTTATTGGGGATTATTTAATTGGGCTTCATTTTCTACCTCCTCGATTAAATGGTGAGGCATACGTTCAATTTTTAAGAGAAGTGCACCCCGTACTGCTAGAGGAAGTTCCTTTGGGTGTCAGAAGGGATATGTTTTTTATGCATGATGGGGCTCCCGCCCATTATAGTCAAGTAGCACGTCAGCATTTAACTGAAAGATATGCAAATCAGTGGATAGGTCGAGGAGGACCACAGAATTGGCCCGCTCGATCCCTGGATCTCAATCCTCTCGATTTCTCTACTTGGGACCATTTACAGCATTTGGTTTATCGTACTCCTGTTCACGATGTAGAGGACTTAAGAAACCGCATCATCAATGCGTGCAGGGTAGTAAGAGAGACCCCAGGAATATTTGAGCGAATATGTGGCTCAATGCGAAGACGTCTAGACGCATGCGTAATGTCTGAAGGTAGACATATTGCACATTTACTATGATTTCTACATGATGTATGTTTTGTTATTAATAAATTAGTTTTGTTTATCCCCCTTTAATCATTAATTGCAGGTAGTAACTACAAAATAACAATAAATCCAGTTTGCATTTATGACGATGTATCTCTGTAGTTGTTCGTAAAATAATTTTTTGCTGCAAACTGGTTTATATTGGGCAAAAAATTCAAGGGACATTTTTTGTTAAGAATGAAACACGCTATCGGAAATAAATTTTTAAATGGTAAACAAATAATAAGACAAAAAGTTACATTAGAAATAAATTGAAGGGGTTGCGTTTTCCACCACTTACAACCATGAGGTAAACCAAATAAATTACTGGCTAAGTGTCTTTTTGGTAGTAGAAAATGTCAGGTCAATTTCAATACTGTAACTTTTTTAGTGCTTGTGGAAAAAATTGTTGAACAAATTTTATGTACCCCCTTCAAGGGGCTGTATCTTAACATGGGATGCTCCAATGAAGTTTCTTTATATAAAAGATCCTATCTCTTTTTCGATGAGGAATACACCCCTTAAATGTTTTACACTTTTTTAGTTACACCCTGTATAGACTGGTGCCTATATTTTTGTGAAAAAAAAGTAACAGGCAAGGACAAGGTGGAAAATGTTGTTGAGGTTTCAACTTTGAGGATGACAAAATTGAACACGAAACCACACAAAATGGTGAAATGGGGATGCAATTTAGGGGTTAAAAATGGTATTTTGCAATTTTCAGCGGAACGTGACATCTTAGCTGGAAATGTTTATTGAAAAAGTTGTAGATAATGAAAAAATCAAAAACATTTGTATCCAACACATTTCGGCATAACCTCAAATTAATCGTCAAAATGGCGAAAAACCGGTTTTTCATTATTTAATTTTTTTCTCGCGAATTAATGATGTTATTTCCATGAAAATTCATAGACATAATAATATGTCGTTTTTGGTTTCGACTGAGTGATTTTTTTGAAATTCAGAAGGCAGCTAGTGTTTGAGTTATGTACATTTTTAGAAAAAAATACACTTATCTTCCGCGAACAATTTTTCTGGTGTTTTTCTGCATTTCGGAGATCTTTAGGTGATCATTTTAATTGTTGAAATGTCTTCTTTCAAATGGTCTATATAACTTGGTGGTTTATTGATCGTCCAACCGCTTGAAATTGACAAAAACCGACAAGTCGCTCTGAATCATGATTTTCTCAATATTTCAGAAGGTTATGATTAAAGGAATGAGCAAAATTTCTGAACAGGTGGACGAAATATGAAGTTTCCACCGATTCCGAAAAGAATCAGTACAATTTCCTGATTCAACTTTTCTTGATCGAAGCTGTAGTTTTTTAATTATCAACAAAAAACCGCTTTTCGCAACTTTGCCAATTTTTTAGGTTGTTTGGTAATCAGGAACGAGTCGCATGAAATAGAAACTCATCCTGAATTTCAATTTCCTATATGCTCATACTTTTATTTTTCGAATATTAATTTTTGCACATTTAACATTGGGCCGCTTCCTCGTTTCTTGGACTATTATATATTCGGTGGAGAATCTGCGCCTTTTTCTTAGTATTACTTTCAAAATCCATTACTGCGTGACTTTCAAACAATTTGTTTCATTATTATATGCAGTTCCCTATACTATTATTCCGTAGGATATGACAGATTTTACTAAGGATTTATAGGCCAAATTCAACATTTTCTGAAAGAATTTCCCTGAGTTTATAAAATGCAAATACCAGTTTTATCAGTTTGCTATTCAAATATTCTGAATGGTTATCCCATCTGAGCGTTTTATTGATAATAACTCCCAGATATTTAATTTCTTCAATGTTTTGGATTGTTTTCAAATATGAATAACTTCTTTTTACGTTGACTGAAAATATTTGATTGTTGTTATCCTGTGACGGCACATAGCCAAAATTGTTATAGTTTCGAACATTTTCACCTTCAGTGTGATTGAAATAATCGTTTATACATGATTCACATTTATTTCAAAAGGTTTACTTTTAGCATTCATACAAAAAAGTTGAAGCTGAAGAAATTCATCAAAACACTTTATTCTTCACTAAAATTGACTTCTCGTATAGCCAGTATAGCCTTCACTTGATTATAGTTAAAAAAAGGGAGAGATTTGTGAAAATTGTGTCATTTAAAGAGCTTGTGGGATTACAGTATCAATTCTTTGATATCATGTCAGGAATACGTATATTTTCACCTAAATCACTTCAACATCACACGCCAAACTTCTCATCTCCATGTTTTTGTGTTTCACAAGCTTTCTGTTTGATGCATGAGACAGTTTTTATCTCCACCTACAACTGACTCCTCGCGGAAATAAATTTGAAAGGAAATAAGCGAATTTTTATGTGAAGTGTTTTCTTGCCAGACTATTTTATATTTTTATGTGGATCATAATTCAAGAGGAGAATGTGCAAAATAAAGCTGATATGAACTTTCGCTGGCAGTATTTTGAGGTATTAGCATTCAAACAATATGAACATGATATAATTAGGATAATATACGAACAGCGAAACGAAAAAATATCAAGAGGGCTTGGATTCCAATTTGTATACTGGGTGACAACGATATCATTGGCACCCTTCTTTTGACCTTTATTTTTGAAGATACCAAAATGAAAGTTGACACAGTTCATATTCTAAGATTTTTTTGGATTTCAGCTTTAGCTACAATTGACAGCAATTCTTGATTTTGAATGAAATATCCAGTATATTATTGCATTTTTAAATTTCTGGGAAAATTCCAATTAGTTTTTAAGTATTCTAGTAAGATTTTACAGCAAGTTTTTATTTTTATTCTAGCGTGCTGCATAAAAAGTACCTAATAGAAAAATACAAAGTTAACTATTAATCAATAAATTCAATACCTGGTTTGGATTCCACTTTTATTCAAACTGTATGTCCCGGATCTCGCTTACTCGCACAGCTTGTCTTTTGAGGAGTTTTCTCTGAAAACCTGGGAGTTTCGTAAAAAGAAATTTAATATTGTTTTTTACTTTATTGCTAAAATGTCCTTTTTGTTGAATCGCACCACTCCGCAGCATCCTCTCAGTTAGATAAAACTTTTTGGAACCAATCCAACGACTTAGTTAAACCTGATATCCATCGAAAAGGCTTAAAAACTTATTTCTCATTCATTATGATGGAAAATGCAATGATTTTGTTAAAACAAGCTATAAAAAAAATTGTAAGTTGCTCTATTTATAAAATATTCAGAATCAAACTGAAACAATTCAACTCAACTTGAAAACAGAAATGAAAAGAATTTATTTACTTGAATTTGCTGTGTGTGGTGCCATTAGAAAAAAAAAGACATTTCTGCGATGAAGTGATTTCGCAACCAGTTATTGAAACTATTGGTTGATAGTCAAATTGCTATTTTTCATCACTTTTTATGTAATTTATGATGATTCTGAGTCAGTCGCAGAACGCTAGATTCGAAACAAAACCTATCTTAAAAATAATAAAAAATCAAGTTTTTGTAAAAAATCACCTATGTTATTTCGAACAATTCAGAAATTTCTCAGGAATATGAAAATGTAAAAATTTACACAGTGTTCTATTTTAAAATCAAGAATTAGTGTCATTTCCAGCTTAACCCGAAGATGGAAATAATTGCCAAAAACGTGACAATGTGACATTTGACGTTTATTTAAACGATGCACTTTTGTTTGCAATCATTAGGCAAATGATGCCTCCTTCTTCTAGAACATTCGAGGCGACAATGACACAGTTAATCCATTGCTGCATACTTTTTCAAACTGTGCTGAAAAAATCATGTGGGTGAAATAAAATCACAACTAGGCAATAGTAATTTTATGACCTATAACGATACCCTTGACAAAACTGTAAATAGTGAAACTCCAAATTGCATATTGTGCCATGCATATATTCACACCGATTTTACAAGAAAGTGCATGTTGTTCCATATGTGGAACACAGATATTTTTTATGGAATTTGTTTAAAAAATTGTTTAAAATTGTTTTTTCCGTTAACCAGCTGTCGTCCCCTTACAAACGGCAGCCCTCAGAAGTCGAAACTTGTGCGAGCTAAGGATTAACGAGGTCTCACCTTTTTACCTAGCACTTATTACTTATTATTCCTTATAATACAGAACAAAGTCACAAGGAATTACTCACCTGCACAAACACTTTCAAGAGAGCCTTGCCCTTATACAGATAATTTTCAGAAACTTCAGTTCACACAACAAATCATTGAAATCATTCTTAATAAATTACTGGGTCTGGATCAGTTGTGCGTGAAGTGACCAATCGTCATATATGATGTCACCATTTCACTCAGAACTTGAAATTTGATCCCCATACAACCCATCACGCATGAAATTAATATGTTGTGGGTAACATTTCTAGAATTTTTTTTGAAAATATAGTTTGTGCCATATATGTCACGCTATGCAGTAAGGGGATAACTTTGGTAACCTGTGATTCATTGTGGATTTTTCATTACGATTCAGAGATCATATGACCTATTGGATCATCGAGAGGTCGAGATACTCTTCTTGCTTGTTTAGAAATTCTCAAATGGAATATATAGTGAAAATATGAAAATGAAATCCAATTCCTTATCAGCTTCCTAGAGACTTTGGTCAACTAACGCGAACAATTACTGAATTTAACTGGAAAGTCTTGTGATCACTCTCCCTACTGAGTAAGCGATGAGATGAATGATTCGAAGGATTTTTTGTTCAGTAATCCATTATATCTACAGTTGAAACGATAAAAAGTAATAAGGCCTTTTGAGGCTTTTGCGGCCAAAGTAGAATCTAATTTTATGTTTCAGGAGCAAACTGAGATGATATTAGGATAATTGGGTATTCTAATGAGCTTATTTCAAGAGGTACTGGAGCATAAAAAAGTTCAATGAATTAAGATTAAAAACCCTTTGGTTTGATCACTCGAAGTTTTCAATCTTCAGCTGTTTATTCGAATTTTCTATGGGTTCATGTAACTGAAATATATTCATCTCATGGTCCATCGATATTTTTATGTTTCCTCAACGATATGCCCCAGCACGTTAATACTGTACTCTTTGCTTTATTTTGGTTTTAGTTACTAAACATATTATGGAATGTTTCGAATGATGGTGTGAGCAAAATTGCTTGATTTCGGATGGATGTCTCTAATACAGAATGTATGTATTTTTATTTTCAAAATACTACAAAATCACAAAAATTTTGGGCATACATGTATCAAAACTTACGTTTAACCTTCGTTTAATCGATCACATCGTTATACTCAGTAAAAGGTTTTTTGATACTGGTTTTCTAATTCCACTTATGAAGTCCTCAATGCCAATTCAGTCTTTGTTGACGATGTATCATAGCTTTATCTACAGTCATAATAGTATATTCTATAATGTCGTTTTATGTGGAAATTCTGTGAAAAGTGGAAGCATTTCCACAGCTCAGAAAAAAAATTACTCGCACTATATTCAAATTATCTTCGCAAGACTCGTGTAAGCCATGCTTCATTTTTCACAAATTTCTGACATTTTCGTGTTTGTACATATTTGAATGCCTACTGTTCATCAAGGAAAATAGCTCAAAACTCAAAACAAATTCACATTGCCAGGATTATCCGACTATAGAAATGTAAATATTTTATACAGGGTGTTTCATAATAAATGTGCAGGACTTCAGGATGTGCTGGCTCGTCCAAAAATATGAAAAAAGTTTCTATTAACTTACCCTCTAAAATGCACCATTTTCGAGATACAGGGTGTTGAAATTTAAAAAAATAATCGTTTTTTGCGAATATCTCTGGAACCGTTTATCGCACAGAAAACATATTTCGTAGGCATTTTCTACTCATAATAAGCTATGTTTTGTGCGATTTTTTTATTTTTTCAAATCCATAATTGGTGACAATTTTGAAGGGGAAGTGGGTGTTTTTTTCTCCAACTTCTACGCCACTGAAAAAAGTACAGTTTTGTGCCTCCTATATGAATCGCCAATGTTTTCTACACAAAAAATGTATTCTTGGTCATAAGCTCTAAAGATGACCGTTTTCAAGAAAAATCAACTTTCATGTTGTTTAAATAATGTTTTTTCCTCGAAAAATTGCTGCGTGCATTGAAGCTAACGGCGGACATTTCCAACAATTCAACTGAGTATGATTGTTATTGTTTTTTTTATTTTGCAATTAAGAAGTCAACTTTTGGTTTTGTTACTTGTTCTAACGTTTAAATAAATTTTGTATAATTAGGAAAAAAATTATTTAAAAAAATTTACCATGTTTTTCAACATGAAAGTTGATTTTTCTTGAAAACGGTCAACTTTAGAGCTTATGACCAAGAGTACCTTTTCTGTGTAGAAAACATTGGCGGTTCAAATCATACTTTTTCTAGTGGCGTAGAAGTTGGAGAAAAAAACACCCACTACCCCTTCAAAATCTTCACCTATTATGAATTTAAAAAAATAAAAAATATGCACAAAACATAGCTTATTATGAGTGAAAAATGCATTCAAAATCTATTTTTTGTGCGATAAACAGTTCCAGAGATATTCGCAAAAAACTATATTTTTTTAAATTTAAACACCCTGTATCTCGTTAGTTAATAGAAACTTTTTTTTCATATTTTTGATCGAGCTATCACATCCGGAAGTCCTGCGCATTTATTATGAAACACCCTGTATAGACAACAAAATTTGAATCTATAACCACTTGCCGGAAATCTTAATACTAAAAATGTTCAAAAGCAGAGTCAATACTTAACGATTTATAGAAAAGGCTGCCGAACTACACTCTCACAACTTTTGCAATTCCACAGCCCTCTCTGTTGATCCCACACAACTCATTTTTCTGAATTCCAAAATAAACTTCTATACTTACATGGTGGTTCTTCGGGTTGTAAGGCCGACGTGTGTTCAGAGAAGAACTCGACGTTTCGCCAACACGAGTGGTTAGCATTTTCAAGAGTTATTTTACAAGTTTCTGATTTCTTAAGAAAGTGTTGGCGAAACGACGAGTTCTTCTCTGAACACACGTCAGCCTTACAACTCGAAGAACCACCATGTAAGTGACGATGGCCGCGAAGGCCTTTCACAAACTTCTATACTTTTTCTCATCACAATCATTTTTAGACCAAGACCAAGTAGGTAACAAACACCAATAAAAACTGATCATCAAAGGTGTTAATGTGAAAATCCTCCTTAATTCGTGCTGATGCTTTGGTTGAGAAATACAATTTCGCAATTCGCTAAGAATAAACCCATTAATTTGATAGGTTTCGCTTAACAGTCGAAGTTTGCAACGTAATGTCGAAAACTTAGATCTAATTATGAATAGTAATTAAAGCAGTCTCATCAACGATCTAGAATTATAACTACGCAAGGAAAAGTGGAAAATTATTCATTTTGGATAAATGGAAGTAGCTTTCGATTCACGCTTTTCACACAGACAGTTACAGAAACAAATATCCTACTCATTTGACATAGATCATTGCTGAAAATGGCTCTTTCCTTATTTATATCAAGTCTTCAAGGGATTCTGAACACGGAGAGACATATCGAATGAACAAGGCGAATAAATCATAATCTCCCGTGTAAAATAAACAGTGTTTATAGGGTTGGATAGCGAATCCAGCGATGAGAGTCGTTTCAGCGAGGAAACAAGCACATGTAGGTATAAATCGGATAATGAACAAATAAATCTGTGGGAGAAAAATTCGAGAAATACTGAAGGGCCTATCATTTCCAGTTTGATTAGCGTTCAGATGAAAAATTAATATAGCACCGGGCTCGAGAAGTGAAAAGGCACAGTCTTTCAGAAATCTACGAAGGCGTAGAAGGGCCACGAGCAATTTTTTTTTGAAATCCCGACTTTAATCTCGGACCCCCGACTTTAATCTCGGACCCCCGACTTTAATCTCGGACCCCCGACTTTAATCTCGGACCCCCGACATTAATTTCGGACCCCCGACATTAATCTCGGACCCCCGACTTTAATCTCAGACCCCCGACTTTAATCTCGGGGGTTCGACTTTAATCTCGAACCACCGACTTTAATCTCGGGGTCCGACTTTAATCTCGGGGTCCGACTTTAATCTCGGACCCCCGACTTTAATCTTGTACCCCCGACTTTGATCTCGGGGGTCCGACTTTAATCTCGGACCCCCGACTTTAATTTTGGACCCCCGACTGTAATCTCGGAGGTCCGACTTTAATCTTGGACCCCCCACTTTAATCTCGGACCCCCGACTTTAATCTCGGACCCCCGACTTTAATCTCAGGGGTCCGACTTTAATCTCGGACCCCCCACTTTAATCTCGGACACTTGACCTTAATCTCGGGGGTCCGACTTTAATCTCGGGGATCCGACTTCAATCTCGGACCCCCGACTTTTATCTCGGGGGTCCGACTTTAATCTCGGACCCCCGACTTTAATCTCGGACCCCCGACTTTAATCTCGGAGGTCCGACTTTAATCTCGGGGGTCCTACTTTAATCTCGGGGGTCCGACTTTAATCTCGGGGGTCCGACTTTAATCTCGGACCCCCGACTTTAATTTCGGGGGTCTGACTTTAATCTCGGACCCCCAACTTTAATCTCGGACCCCCGACTTTAATCTCGGGGGTCCGACTTTAATCTCGGACCCCCGACTTTAATCTCGGACCCCCGACTTTAATCTCGGACCCCCGACTTTAATCTCGGGGGTCCGACTTTAATCTCGGACCCCCGACTTTAATCTCGGGGGTCCGACTTTAATCTCGGACCCCCGACTTTAATCTCGGGGGTCCGACTTTAATCTCGGACCCCCGTCTTTATTCTCTGAGTCGAATCCCGAGAATAAAGTCGGGGGTCCGAGATTAAAGGGACCCCCGAGATTAAAGTCGGCGGTCCGAGATTAAAGTCGGACCCCCGAGATTAAAGTCGGGGGTCCAAGATTAAAGTCGGGGGTCCGAGATTAAAGTCGGACCCCCGAGATTAAAGTCGGTGGTCCGAGATTAAAGTCGGGGGTCCGAGATTAAAGTCGGAACCCCGAAATTAAAGTCGGGGGTTCGAGATTAAAGTCGGACCCCCCGAGATTGAAGTCGGGGGTTCGAGATTAAAGTCGGGGGTCCGAGATCAAAGTCGGACCCCCCGAGATTAAAGTCGGTGGTCCGAGATTAAAGTCGGGGGTCCGGGATTAAAGTCGGGGGTTCGAGATTAAAGTCGGACCCCCGAGATTAAAGTCGGACCCCCGAGATTAAAGTCGGGGGTCCGAGATTAAAGTCGGGAGTCCGAGATTAAGGTGGGGGGTCCGAGATTAAAGTCGGGGGTCCGAGATTAAAGTCGGGGGTCCGAGATTAAAGTCGGACCCCCGAGATTAAAGTCGGGGGTCCGAGATTAAAGTTGGGGGTCTGAGATTAAAGTCAGACCCCCGAAATTAAAGTCGGGGGTCCGAGATTAAAGTCGGACCCCCGAGATTAAAGTCGGACCCCCGAGATTAAAGTCGGACCCCCGAGATTAAAGTCGATTTCATTTGCATTACAGTACATTAAACAGGCATGTTAATACGAAGTAGGCGGAAAAACAAATTATCGTATGCAGACGAAGAAATAATTGGAAGTGTGAATGCAAGGACCATTATAAAGGCCCAATAAAACAGAATATTGCATGTTTTGATGTGCAGAATGTAAGAAATCGAAAATCCTTCAGAATAAACCAAAAATACGACCTTTGGACTCTAGCGATTCTTAACATCATGCCTTCCCGATCTCAAACTTTGTTGCCAACCCTCAAAACAGTATCTGAGCCTTCCATACAACCAGTGACAAATAGGAAAAGGATGATGAAATTGAAGGAAAGTTTAGAACATTATGAGAACAAAATGAGAAAATAGGAGATGGCATAAAATCAATCAAAGAGGAGCTGTTTACATCAAAAAACAGAGGCAGGGAACTAAAAGAACGACTTCATGTACTAAAGGAAGATAACGAAAATCTCAAAAATGTGTTGAAAATTGTTATAGAAAGTGAAGGAAAAAGACTACCAAACAAAACTTATAACCGAAATAAGTTGACAATCAATGGTGAAATATATACTTAGGATTATTTGGAAGATAAAGAAAATATCATTCAAGCAGAAGAGATAAATAAAATTGAAGAAAACATTGAAGAAGAAAAAAGCAACGGCAAAACTAAAGCATACAAAAACTGTACAAATATTATTTCTAACAAACCAGGAACCTTCAGCATCCTACGTCACGAAAAATTAGAGAAAAAATCGACAAAGGAATGGTGGAGGAGAACTTTCTACCTCTCGTACCGGATAAATGGGTTTTTCTTTTTCAATAATTTCATGTTTATATTAACATTTTTACTTAGATAGACTGATTTTAAATATTCAACTTTTTTCAAAGCGTTTTTAGGTGTTGAATGTAATTCAATCTACATTAGAATTGATTCGATTACAATCATAGTCAGTTTTAACATGGACCAGTTCATAAAGGACTACTTACAATTACCAATAATTCCAAACGACTATCCTAAATAGTACAAAAAAGTATAATTCCTTGAAATTTGGAAAAGAGCATTTGAAAATATGGCATCAAAATATAAGAAGCATACCATAAGGATCCTCACTTCAGAACCATATTTTTATTTACCTCATACAGGGTGGTTAGGAATTGTAAATACTTTGTTCAGTTGGAAAAATTTGTGGAAGTCAGTTTTCCAAGGGAAACATCCGGTATATCTTCATAATTTTGAGCTCTACATCCAATTCAAGATTGAATTTGTTCATCAGATAATACTATTTCAATATCGAACTGTTCACGAGATGAACTGTTTCAAACAAAGAAATCTGCATTGTTCACAATAAGGTTATCATCTTGGTATCATATGAACAGAATATATCATATTGGTAGGACAGGACACTTTGTTTCTTTCTTGAACTGTTTCAAACAAAAAGTGACGTTGTTTCCTTGAATTCATCACTTATCGGAGTATTTATAGATCATGTTAATTTATAAACACCGTCAAATTTTCAGATTGATGCGTTGTCTGGTTTGCCTGTATATTTCATTAATTTGAAACATATTTCAAAGCAACCATTGAAAGCATTGCAATAAATCGAAATAATGAAATAATATGAAATTAGTACAAATAAATTTCATTAAACACCCCATGATGCAATTTAAAATGTTCACGTCATCCAGGATGATTGAATAATTTGTAGATGCGTCATTGACATTATTGTAAGTAATAATATATGTTTTCTTATTTGGTATCCAGTTTTGATATTATATGTTATACGAGAGTAAGTTGGGGATTTTTTTGACTTTTTCAAATTGTACGGGTAAGATTCTTATGTATAATATGGATTCAACGTCGGGGTTTGTAGATCCAGTTTCACAATTTTGCGGAAAAGTAAGGATTTGTAAAAGTCTGTTTCTTTGATCTTGTCGATCCTAGATGCTATATCAATTTTCCACCTGACTGCTGAATAAACTAGAAATGTTTGGCCCTCCAGTATTTCTCGAATTTTTTCCTTCTCCGACAGATTTATCTTTTTATTATCCGATTTATACGTGTGGTTGCTTCCTTGCTGATACATCTTCGTTTGATTTGCTATTCGAGCCTATAAACAATGAAAACACTTCTTCTTGTCCAGCATTTTTATTTTTAATGTTCCATGCTCTATGATGTCTTCTCCACACGGGAGATTATGATATTATTCACTTTGTTTACTCGATTCGTTTGTTTCTCTGTGCTCAGAATCCCACGAAGACTTGATAGAAAGGAACAATTTTCAACAATGATATATGGCAAATAAGTAGGATAAATCCAATGTAGTTATGATTCTAGATCGTTAATGTGACTGCTTTAATTACTATTCACGATTATATCTAAGATTTCATCATTACGTAGTAAACTTTGACTGTCAACTGAAACATATCCAAGTGATGGGTTTATTCTGAGCGAATTGTGAAATTTTGTTTCTCAACCAAAGCAACTCGAGTTAAGGAGGATTTTCAACTTTTCACATTGAACACGTTTGATGATCAGTTTTTATTTGTTACCCACTTATCGAAATGGTCTAAACTTTATTTTGATGAGGAATATTACAGAAGTTTCGTTTGGAATTCAGGAAAAAGATCCATGCAGGATCAACAGCCAGAGCTGTGGAATTGTAAAGAGTTGTGAAAGTCTAGTTAGGTAATCTTCTCTGAATATTGTTTGTTTTCTTTCCATTAATTTTGACTTTCATGTTCCATATCTTTTTAATGACATCCGTGTATAGTAATGGCTTGATTATTACGTTTGGAAAATATTCAGTTCAATTTCTGAATAATTCATTTTTCTCGGCGTTATGAAGACGATGTATAATGTTTTATATAGTTGAACTCAGAAAGACAGCTATCATAATCACAATGCAAAATATGACAATTCATTGAAAAGAAAAGGTTGACATGTAAGTCAAAATGTGGATTTATTTATCTGAACTATAATTTTTTTTTTCAAATAAGAAAGTTACAGGGCTGCGATTACCTGGATGAATCACCCTGTATGTCAGCAGGTCATCGGTTCATCTCTGATGATGGAAAGCGTATTGTCACAATTCATGTTCGTTCCAAATATTTCATGATGCCTCCGATTGGTAAGATCTATTTGCCATTTTTCGTAATTGGTCATACCCTTTACAAAAGAGATTAAATAACACAAATAACTGGTGTTGACATACCCCACTATTTGTATTTATGAAAAGAGTAACATTTTATGAGAAAAAAGACTGACTAGATGAATTTGATTTCGAATTAAACTGAAAATGTATTGGGCCATGGTAGTTTTAAAAAATTGATTTATGTATTGACCTCCGACAAATACATATTTGATTATATACATTTTTTATTGTAATCGATAAGGAAGAGTGAAAAATCGCGAAAACTTCCTCGAAATTTTCTCTATTACTCTTTTCTATTCGAGATTATTTGACAAGCAGAATATGAATACAATTTGAAATGTATTTATTTATTAAAATATGATACGAACGTATTTTAATTGGAAAAGTTGAAAAAATTATTTCAGCATCAAAAGAGGTAATTGTTTACCGCCCGAAGACATATCGTTCACTGTGATTTTCTTTGATTCTCTTTGAACAACGTCAAAATTCTGCAATATTTGAACAGCAACGGTCACGGCTCAATGGTTTCGTTGATTGGATACTTCAAAAAATTGTTGTTTTCAAAGTTTGTTTAAGAAAATTTCAGATTCTGCAAATAATATGATTTGTATGGTCTCTATTTGCAGTTGTATAAAATGTTTCGTAAAAAACTGAAACTTCAACGAAATATTTCTTCAATAGTCTTAAAACTATAAGAGATACAGAGAAGGTTCAAAGGGTGCAAAGTTGCGCATATACCTGAAAAACAATATGTCGTTGTGAAAGTTCCGCAATTTCGAGAATAATCGGAGATATCCGGAAAGAACCTAAACTTCGTCTTACCACCATCAACTTTATGTTCACTGTATTTGTTCTATTTTGAATAAAATCTATTTTTACAATAATGTATTACCAGTTACCATTCTTTCTAGAAAAATTGGAGATTGAATAGACACTTTTATTACTATTGAAATTGAGCTTTTATTCTTTGTCGTCGAACTACGGAGTTAATGCCCACATTTTGAAATATGTCACATATCACCGTATTAATGGCCAAAATTGCTTCAACGATGAAGAAAAATGAGACGATGAAAGTGTTTTACAAATATAATACAAGATCGGAAATGTATTTGAACAGGGAACTCGAGAAGGCAAGATCCATACCGAACTCTGTTCAAATTATATTAGATAAACTTACAACTGAAATGAACTCTGAAGGAACAAAAATTATGAAGCGAAATGTAAATATGAAAATAAATCACAGCCAGATGCTTAAAATGCTGTCCTTGTTCATGATACCACAACTCTAACCTTTGAATACTATTCACTGTACTACTAATTTCCATCCTTCCCAATCGTCCGAACACTCTGACAATGATTTTATTGAAAATATGAACAGGATGTTCATAAAGTCAGTTGTGGAATCATCTGCGACTGAAAGATGAACTTTAATCGCTATTTTTCATCGTTCAAGATAACCTCTCTTGTAAGGGATTCATGTTGTAAAGGGAAACATTCTCAATTGAAAATTAAACCAATACATGACTCCTCTGGAAATGGAAAAACCTACGCTAAACTGAAGTTACTTTTTTGTAATATCTAACAGAAAACAACTACTTCCCCGGCTAAAGCCACGCTGGACATTGAACTACATCTGATAGATATTGTGAAAGATCCTAATTCAAAATTATACGCTCATTTCATTGATGCGTGCATTGCATCTCTTTCGCTAGGCCTCCAATACATTTTGGTGGACAAAAATCTATTTCACTCTTCTAAGATCATCAGGAAGGTCGGAAGAATTCATACTCTTCAGAAGCAATCTCACACTGTTACGATGGAATTGTTTGGACTATTTCTTGTGCGGTGACACTTTGAAAATATTTTTCAGACATAAAACCTGTCATCGGTATGGAATGTTGATTTTATTGATATGAACAGGATGTTCATAAAGTCAGTTGTGGAATCATCTGCGACTGAAATATATCTACCAGATGTAGTTCAATGTCCAGCGTGGCTTTAGCTGGGAAAGTATTTGTTTTCTGTTAGATAGTACAAAAAAGTTACTTCAGTTTATGGTAGGTTTTTCCAGTTCTAGAGGTCATGTATTGGTTCTATTTTCAATTGATAATGTTTCCCATTTCAACTATGACAATACTGTGTTGAAGGTCCTCAATATTTTGATATTCCCTTTGAACATGAACTCAATTTTTAAAGTGTAACCCGGAAAAACGCATCTAGAACATTTAAGTTTGGAGACCTTGCTGGCCACCTCACTTCTATATCTCTTTTTCAGTGATGACAAAATAAAGTTTTTTAATGTATCCAATGTTTCGAAAAAAAAAGTTATTATTAAAAAGGTAATAACATGTTATATTCAAAACAGAAAGAATCCAATATGGCGCCAATGACAAAAAATAAAGTTGGTGATGGTGACCAGAATACAAAACGTCGGAAAGGAAAATTGGAAAGACCATCATGTAGCAGAGAAAAAGTGGAAATGTTAAAGTGCGATTCAATTAAAAATCGTTCGAAAAATTGATTTTCCCAAGAGCATATTGTTAGTTAGGTAAATGTGCGTCTTTTCACAAATTTAACCATCTACGTATCTCTCATAGTTTCGGAGATCCCAGTGTTGAGAATCGAATTCGCAACACCCGGTATATCTTATAAAAAAAAGTTTTTATGTGTGTGAGATCAGGAGTTCAAATGACATACACACGAAATTCGGTAAGGAGAGGCCGGATTGATCAGGTGGAAGGAAGAAACGGTGTAACGGTATCAAGGATATAAGTTGTTTTCGGCGTCGGTATGGGATCAACCGGGAGAGGCGCCAGCCGCCGCGGCGCCCGTCCAGACTCTGATGGGCGACAAACCCCACGGGTTGCTGCGATGCGTGTTTTCCGCGGAGAGACTTCGATTGTGACAGTTTTTTAGATTTCAAAAATGATGAGGAAATGCAGGAACAATGGAAAATTGAATAAATAATGCATGGAATTATCTGTGTGCGACTGCCCAATGGAACTCATTGAACATGATCAAACATGTACTGATGAAACCAAATACCTGGGTATAATTCTGAATGAACATCTCAAATGGACAGACCACATTAATCCTTCAACAGCAAAACTACGAAGATTTCATGAGTTACGAAAGTTTATAAATGATTTTTTTTCTTTGGTGTCTTGGCATCGACTGCTATGGTCATTAGCCACGTGTTCTGGATAGGCCTTGTTACTAACTCCATGCGCCACCTTAGGAGCAGCACTGTTAATTGGAACGCAACAGTGAATCGTGCAGGACTCACTCCAGTCCAACCACGAGATTTTGATAATTTAATCGGTCAAATTAAATTAAAAATCCCAGCCGCAACTGGGGCTCGAACTCCGGACCTTTCGACCCAAAGTCGGATGCTCTAACCACTGCGCCACGCCCCGACATGAAAAGTTATTAATCATTATTTAAAAATCGTTAATTGAATCTATCCTACGATATGGTATTTTTTTGTGAGGAGGTCTTTATAAAAATACCTTACAACCTCTGACTGTCTTTCAGAATTACATTATTAAAAAAATAATCAAAAAATAAATTATATCCAACAATTTTACTATACAATGAAGAATTTCTGAGTATACGCTCAGAATATTGTCATCAAAAACATCCCCAATTGAGAGTTAGTTCAACAGATAAGCACGAAACTGGAATAAGAGATTACTACTGACCTTCCATCAGAAATATGCTAACCTGAGGTGTATTACGTCATTATCTCTTAAAATAACCATTTTCTGACCTCATAACACGAAAAAGTAAACTGTCTTAAAAGCTCCCAAAAGTTTTCTCGAAATCTATGGGGTGACCCGTTTGGATGAAATGAAGAGCTAATGCGGAGCTGGTGTCTCGATTTCTAACTGAAAGGGAGTGTTGATAGGATCGAAAATGGATCTGTTTCGAAGTTTCTCCTATATAGGAGTGGGGGCAGATAGAACAGGGAATTTCGTAAATACCATGGTCTTCGTTGGGAATTTTGTCTTTTGACACATCATTTTGATGGGCGTTCAATTCTTGTTCCAATGGTACCCTGACTTATTATTTTGTGATGAGCATTTTCCGAAAAATTGCGTTCTAAACTAACAGAAGTAATTATTAGAACGCCTATACTGAGATGCATGGTTTGGCCAGAACTGGTTAGAATATTAGGTGATACCGTTCCAACCCTGTATTAGGGGTAACATTAGCCATTAGCTCCAAACACTTTACATAAAAAAGTAGTCTAATAGTAAAACGTAGATGGTAGTAAAGGTTTGTTTATTAAATGCTGAATTTTTAAGTGTCATCGCAGAAATTGTACAGATAGCCTTCCTTTTTTGCTACTTCTGCTGTAAAAAGTTTCTGTTTTCCGGCAAAAAATTGGTTAGCAAATTTGAACTATGTGGTAGTATTGTGAATACCGTTGTACCTGTTGGGCAGTTTAGGAATTACTTTAATAAGTGTATAAAAGTTTAAAAATGGTTTACATTCTTCAAGACAGAATTGAAATGATTGTAATTTATGGAGAAGTTGGAAAGTGCGCACGAAGGGCGGCATGTCCTTTTAACGAAAGACATCCAAATTGTAATGTAAGTCACCGGTATGTGCTTGATTTGGTGAATAAGTTTTACGAAACTGGTTCAGTGACAAATAAAAAAAGAAATAACCCCAGAGTACTAAATGAAGCAGCTCAAATTGAAGTTTTGGGAACATTTGCTGCAGAGCCCACGAGCTCCTTACGATCAGTATCAGAACAGACGGGAATGTCACGCGAGACTATAAGAAAAGCATTGAAAATGCATAAATTTCATCCATATAAAATGCAGATTCTTCAAGAGCTCTACGAGGATGATTATGATTGAAGAATAGAGTTTTGTGAAATCATGTCTCATCGAGTCAATACCATCCCTAATCTTCTGTTAAACATCTGTTTCAGCGATGAGTGTTCATTTTTTCCGAATGGCAATGTTAATAGACAAAATTGTCGCTATTGGAGTGACGAAAACCCACATATTTTTCGGGAAGGGCATACACAACACCCACAAAAAGTTAATGTTTGGGCTGGTATTCTTGGAAATGCCATTTGTTGGTCCATTATTTCTGGAAGAAAACTTGACTGGCAATCTGTACCTTGATATGCTTGAAGATACTATCGATCCTATTATAACTCACGAGCTAGAAACTCAAATTGATGCAGAAGGTAATGAACTTTTGCAGGAGGATCTGTTACATTACCAGCAGGACGGTGCTCTACCTCATTATTTTCTTCCCGTCCGACAGTGGTTAAACGAGAGATTTCCGGGTAGATGGATTGGCAGAAGGGGAGCAGTTGAATGGCCTCCGAGATCACCGGATTTAACACCCTTAGATTTCTTTCTTTGGGGGCATCTTAAATCCGTTGTTTATAAAACACAACCTTCTGATATTGACGAACTTAAAAGACGAATTACAGCAGCATGCCAGTCAATTCCTAGTGAAGTTTTCCGTAATGTTAGAGGGGAGTTCGAAAACAGACTGTATTACTGTTTAGAGCAAAATGGACAACATTTCGAACAGCTAATAAGATAAGCGTAAGTAGATTTTATGTTGGAAATGTCTTTTTCGCAAATTAAATTTTATTGTGTAGAAGGAAAATAACCACCAAATAAAAAATCCCATGCGTAATAAATTTATTCCTGTCATTCAAGGGTTGGAGCGGTGCCAGCTACTCTTCTAACCATTTTTATTAAAGGGAGTCAATACAATAATGCATCTCAGTATAGGCGTTCTAATAATTACTTCTGTTAGTTTAGAACGCAATTTTTCGGAAAATGCTCATCACAAAATAATAAGTCAGGGTACCATTGGAACAAGAATTGAACGCCCATCAAAATGATGTGCCACTTGACCCCCTTCCCATTTAAAATTCTAAGGGTAACATCTACCCCTCCTAGGGGGTTGAACCACGAGGGCTACAAATAGTCCGCGAAAGTGTCCCCCTTGACAATAAAATTGACCTGTTTTTTCGATTACTCATATTGTTTACTGGAAGGAAGATATTAAGGGTGGGAAGTTTTCAAATTGACACCCTGTATATAAATGTTGTGCAACCATAGACACGTGTTTCGAGCTTAAGCTCTCTTCAGTACGGTAAAATCAAGTGCGAAGATGTACAACACTTGGATGTAAAAATAGAAACAAAGGAAGTCTATTTTTACATCCAAGTGTTGTACATCTTCGCACTTGATTTTACCGTACTGAAGAGAGCTTAAGCTCGAAACACGTGTCTACGGTTGCACAACATTTTGAGGGTTATACCCAATAACTTTTTTACTTATATTTTCATATATTGCCCCTCGATAAATCCATCCTTATATATATATATATATATATATATATATATATATATTTATTCACCAAGTTTTATTCACAATTTTTTATGCCTTTATTTCCAACGTTACAAAATTGGAAATGCTTAGTGTTATCAAATTTACTTTGTATGATAATGCAATGATGAAATTGATATGTATACACACAAGTCCTTGGACCTAGGTTTACACACTAGTATAAACTTTTAGAAAAATACTTAACTGTATGAAATGTCAATGTACTTTATATGAAATATGAATAAATATAAGTTTTATGGGGAAAAATTATTGGGATATTCAACATACGCAGAGATGAACAAACTCCATAGAATGATTAACCACATTTTTTTTCTACAGGTTCACACGCAGAATATTAACCTATATAGTGACATTAAAAAAGAATGCAACAAATGGAAATAGTATATTACGTAACTAGAGTTGTAAGTAACCCATTACGCACGAAATGAAAAAGTTTATGCACGAAGCCGCGCAGCGGAGAGTGCATACATTTCATGAGTGCGTAATGGGCTTACGACTCTTGTAACCTACTATACTTTTTCTTCGCCCATTCATTGTAACGTTATGCTTGTGTCGCCAATCCATAAATTTTTTATAGGTAATTTCGTACCTCTCTTTGGATTTTAGCGGTAACAAATTATGTGTGGCAGCTTGAGCTTTTTTCAAAATCTTCGGTGGAGTGCTCTTAATTTCATCACTTTTACTACTATCAGACATATTCGTAGATAAAGTTGAAAAAATGTTCGGGTACAATTATATTTTGTACAAGAAATTGACAATATAAATGACATGACATTTATTTTCATAGCATGCTACTTAAGAAAACGTATCCTATTTTCAAAGAAATTGCATAACGTGCTGTCTACATTTAGAGGCATCACTCTTTCAATCCTAAATATATCTCGCTAATGCTAAAAGTATTTATATGTTTTTTAATTGACTAAATTTGTGTAAATAGACCATATAAAGTCTTACGTGAACAAAAATTTGATTGTAATTTAATTAAACCAAGAAGATTAAGTTTTCTTCTCAAAACGCACGTTACAGACATGGGCGTAGAAAAATAGCTATTTACATACCAAGGGAGGAATATCATGCTTTTCTTCCTGAGGTATGTATATAGTTTTTTCTACTACCTTTAAGGTCGTCATTTTTATAACGTCCCAAAAATTATAATGCGTGCATACTTATAAGAACAACTGCAGAAAGTTGTGGAACTATATAATGCGGCCATATGAGAAAATATTAAGTAAGCGTTGCGTCGTTGTCATCGTGTTGACAACGATTTGTTGCTATGGCTTTCTTTGGTAATACAAACATAACAGTTGTCATAAGCTCTCACGTTGTTTACCCTTTTAAGTTCTTCCACGTGTGCTCTTTCCAATACTGCAGCTTTCTTCGCCTTGTATCCTCTCGACTCACTCTTCAGATAGGCAGTGAGTTTACTATATTTCCCATTGTCTATGTTTTTTGTATGTTATTTCAATGATTTTTGAGGAGGTAACAGCCGCTGTTAGAGCAAAACGTCAAATCATTTTGTGATGAAAAATTTCCGCGATTCTGATTCTAAATGAATATGATTGTGAATAAAACGTTGTATTGCATGCGTGTTTTAGATACATTTTATTTGCTTAAGAAATTTAAACGCTCGAGCTTCGTTCTCGCGTTTAAACATTCTTGCGCAAATAAAATGATATCTAAAACACTTATACAATAAATAACTATTTTATTGCAGTAGATTCAATGTTCTAACATCGCCTTACGTAAGCCAATTTTGGAAGAGAATAAGCTCATAATAAAAATATCCATATGATCTACTTTTTCAGAGAATTTGTTATATAGGGCACACCTATTAATTGTTGATCAAATCTTAATATTTCCCTATATGAAATAATATGTGTTTAGCGCGTAAATTAGGGTTAGGGACTTGTATTTTGATTTTGGATAGTAACAATTCACTTTCTGTAACATTACTTATAATATTTTGAATATGAACAACTGCTGCTGACTGAGCATTCTATTATCCAATTTTGCAATATTGAATTCTTCACGAAGTGGCTCAAAGCATGAACGATCAGGACACCTTCGCTATTTTCTAAAGTACAGAAAAAAATTTAACTATTTTGTACCGCTTCGAGACACAAGATGAGGTGGAGCTTTCCTGGGTCCCAGATGATGGAGGCCAATTCAAGGTTGCTTCGGATGAGTGTTTCATAAAGCAACGATATAGTTTTTTTATATTTCAGAAATGAACTGTTGTTGGTTTCACCAACCCCAGCCTTCTATTTGCACTGTTGTTTAATTTCAAAGTATTTTGGAAAGTTACTCCTGAGTTGTGATCTTTTCTAAGTTACTGTTATCTTAGGAGTAGTTAAGAGTTTTGATATTATTTGATATACTGAGAGTTATATTGAAACATTAGTCGACATTTAGCAGTAGTTTCTTCTCGACAGGCCAGTCATGTAAAACAGGACAATTCAAATTCGACCGCCACCTTTGGGATCTCCTAAACTACAGGAGATACGTCGAAGCTTAAATTGGGACAAAGTTGCGTATTCTGGTGCTTAACAAAATACTGTTTTGAAACTTGGAAAATTCCGATTATTTCCGGAAATATCGGGAAAAAACTGAAAATCGGAATCTTCGTTTTTATATTTTTCTATCGTTATTTGACAACATACCTCAAAACCAAAAGTACATTTTCATTGATTCTTTTTTTCAGCTACACGTTTCCATGTTCAATGTTCAGATTTACTATCCGACGTTTCGTCTTTTGGCATTCATCATCAACTTTTTTTCTGTTATGGGCGCCATATTGTTTTTTATACAGAAAAATAGTGATTCTCATTCTGATTTCATTGATGTATAATTTGTTATGATTTGCACTTCTGAAACCACAGATATTAAAAAAAAAAAACTACTTCATCTGAGATGGTCATGACTCCATCGAAAAATTTTGTTTAATAAACACTAGTTGTCAGAACTCATTGAACATCATGAGTTTGCACAAATACTTCAGTCGAAATGTCCTCATTCTCAAATGAAACTTTATTATAAATTTGATAGGAATAGTACGAAAACAACACAAATTTATTTTGAATTATATCCGGAAAGACATTCGGAATTTTAGGCAAAAACTTGGCTGAGTACGGTGCGTTTCAAAAAACAAGAATGAAATCATGAGTTTGTAAAAAATGCACAAAAAGTATTACAACAAGTGTTCGAAATGATGGCCTTCCTCTTGAATACATAACCGAGCTCGTCGTCTCAAATTAAGAACTGCCCTAACAATATCCCTTCTTCTGATAGACCTGAATTGCGTGATGATATTGTCTCTAAGTTCATCTACTGTGTCATATTCTTGCTCTTCATAGATTCTGTTCTTCAAAGTGCCCCACAAGAAAGTATCCAAAACTGTATGGTTAGGTGACCTTGCCGGCCACCTCACTGGTCCAGAATTTCCTAACCACCTATTAGGAAATCTTTGGTGTGAATATTCGCAAACTGCTCTTTTATTGTGTGGAGGAGCCCCGTCATGCTGAAACCAGCAGCTGTTATAATTAACAAGGGGAAACGTATCCATATATTCTTCGAATTCGTTTCTTAAGAACCGAAGATAGGTTTCCCCGTTCAAAGTATTAGAGAAGAAATGATGTCCAAGTATTCGGTCGTCATAAATTCCAGCCCACACATTCAAACGAAACCGAACTTGTGGTCTGACTTCTCTGAAGTGTCGTGGATTATTTTCACTCTAAATGTGCTCACTATTTCTATTAAAAACACCACAGTTCCAAAAAGTACTTTCGTCGGTCCACATAATGTTTTTAAAGAAGTTTGTAGGGTCTACCCTATTCGAGAGCCAGCTACAAAATTCCATCCTCCTCTCAGGATCACCTGGATGTAATTTTTGTGAAATATGTTTCTTATAACATTTCAAACCGCTTTTTTTGAATTCCCTCCAAACGCTCGTCTGTGGCACATCCATTACTGCCGAGACTTGATGTGTTGATTTGGAAGGATCTGCATTTATCTAAAAAAGTACCAAAAATAATTATACTTCTTCGAATATGGAATGAACAATTATTTTACCCCGGCTAATAAATTACGTCTAATATTTTGTTCCATTCTGCTTCCATATTTCAGTCTTGGTTTTTGAAACGCACCGTACTCAGCCAAGTGTTTCTCCAAAATTCCGAATAATGTTCTATCCGGCTGTTGTCTTTCCGGATATAATTCAAAATAAATGTGTGCTGTTTTCGTACTATTCCTATCAAATTTATAATAAAGTTATATAATTCAAAATAAATGTGTGCTGTTTTCGTACTATTCCTATCAAATTTATAATAAAGTTTAACATATCTCGTTTTTCTTCATTTGAGAATGAGGACATTTTGACTGAAGTATTTGTGCAAACTTATGATATTCAATGAGTTCTGACAACTAGTGTTTATTAAACAATATTTTTCGATGGAGTCATGACCATCTCAGATGAAGTTATTTTTTTTTAATATCTGTGGTTTCCGAAGTGCAAATCATAACAAATTATACATCAATGAAATCAGAATGAGAATCACTATTTTTCTGTATAAAAAAACAATATGTCACCCATAACAGAAAAAATAGTTGATGGTGAATGCCAGAAGACGAAACGTCGGATAGTAAATCTGAACATGAAAACGTGTAGCTGAAAAAAAGTATCAATGAAAGTGTACTTTTGGTTTTGAGCTATGTTGTCAAATAACGATAGAAAAAAATAAAAACGAAAATTCCGATTTTCAGTTTTTTCCCGATATTTCCGGAAATACTCGGAATTTTCCAAGTTTGAAAACAGTACTTTGTTAAGCACCAGAATACGCAACTTTGCCCCAATTTAAGCTTCCACGTATCTCCTGTAGTTTAGGAGATCCCAATGGTGGGGGTCGAATTTGAATTGCCCTGTATATTCAAATCATTTTGTGAGATATTGTTATAATTGTTGATCTCAATTTTCCTAAATATTTTGCTGTCGTCAGCGTATAGTAAGCATTCAGATGATATTTGATTTGGAAAGTCATCAATGAATACGTATGCTAGACCTCTCCAAAATTTTTGTCTGAATTTTTATGTCCACGATATGTTACAAACTGTGGCCGTTCATTTAGATAACTAGACATCGAGTAAAAATCATATCGCTGAACTATTCTATAATTTTTCGAAGAGTATGTCGTGGTCGACTTTATGAAAAGCTTTAACGAAGTCTATGTAAATAGTGTCAACGTCCCATTTTTATATTATAACTTGTGTGATGAAACTTGCCTAATTCGATTCAAATGATCTTTTCCAACAAAAACTGTACTGTGTTTCAGAGATTACATTTTTACATATGCCAATACATTTTCTCGAAAGGGATGATTTCGTATAACCAGTTGAGTTTAGTTTGTTTCAGCAAATCCGGTAATATTCCAGATTGGAGAAGTGAATGAAGGTCACTAAAATGCTCGAAAACAATGTGCTAAAAGAACGGCAAAAAAGAACTCGACTTTGTAACTTTCCTACAGTTTACCCTATATATTCGGCAGTGATTTCAGTTGTATTCATGCTAAATTCATAGCACTCGAGCAATAAGACGCAGTATTGCCTCACCCAGTATAACATGTATCTTAAAGATGTTGGAGACGATGGGTTTTTCTCATAGTGTAAATTCCTAATACTGTGAACAGTATCCTAAGAAGTTTCACGATAACTTAGCATTGAAGAGAAAGACACACTCATTTATTTGGTAATTTTATGGAAACATTTGAAGTTACGACCAAAACATACGAATTCACCTTGTTTAATTTTGGCAATGTGCAAAGGGAAAGTCGTGAATCAAGAGGTTGGAGAAAATAAAATAGGAAGTTCCACTCCAAGACTGAAAAATGTTTTAATTTAAGATCCAGTTTCTTATACAGGAGATGAATTTAGAAGAGATTTTTTTTGTATTTAAATGTTTATAACAAATTAATAAATGACAGTTGCGAGTCGAAAACATAACAGAATATAACAACGGACTGCCTTTCATGGAACAATCGATTTCCTACCAGTACTTTTGTTAAAAAATCACTTATTTTATGCTCTATTGATTGGTGTATAAACAGAGAAAAGTCAGATTGATTTTATCAATCTTGCTTTAAGCTAACACCGTTGATATGCAAGCAGTTATTTGTGCTGATTTAACAAAGAGCGTTGGGAAATATCACACTTATTCAAGATCTCGCGAACGTAACAACACCTACTTTAAAAGAATTGGCAAGGGAGCAGTTATTATCTCAATTCTAGAACCAACGTGTACATTTTTCAGAAACACCATTGAAATTTTAGATCTGAAAGAAACAAGAAAGCCCGAAAATCCGTATTCAGCTCATGAAAACACTTGATTTTTATGCAAATTCTGTTGGATTCCAACATTACATCAATAACTGATGGGGGGAAAAATTGGCTGGAACTCGAATGTGCATACGAAAGTAGAGAGGGTTTCGGAAATTCGTTAGTCCAGGCAGACATGGACTACTACTGGCGAAGTATTATTGAATTCGATGGAAATGTGAGTAGGTGATATCTGTTTGTACTGTAGTGAAAAAGATGGAAAAGTTCCACTCATTTCTGAGTTGAATTGAAAATAATGTGTAGAATAAATATTAAAAATCATTATCATAAAGGGAATTTTATGGTAATTATCTCCACGTGGTTTTGTTGTTTGTGATGATATGAGACTTTGGCTTATTTGATTGAATTTGAGGTCCCACCTTTATTTTTCACCCTATGATGAAAAAATATTCATGAGAAAACATTGTGATACTACTTGGCGGAAGACCATTAAACTAATAATGACAAATGTATTGAATGAGCCTTGGTGAGCCTCCAACATAAAACAACTGGAGGGTGTTCTAATTTTTACGAATTTCCAGAAAAAAGTTCTGAAACTGAAAGCAGTCTGAAACTTTTGTCATACAAAAAAACTTAAATGAACATAACAACCATACACAAAGTGAAATGAAAGATTTATTTGGTCGATTATTTGCGGGGTCATTTTCTTCACCATATACTATTTTGAAAATAAAACCATTGCTTTCCATGAAAGAAAATTGGAATTTTCTTGGAGATTTTCAAATTTTGGGAATTTGTCCACGTTGACAATAATTTGATAACTTTGACGGGTCTATTTGCTTAGTTTGTGGTAAACGACAACCTGATACTAGAACTTATTGCAACTTTTATGAATTTCCAAGAAAAAGTTCTGAAGTTTGGTATACTGGAAATATGATAATATGTAACAAACAATTGAACCCCTTTAGTTGTTATATTTTAAATGATTATATTGTTTTCTTACCCTTGAGTTTTGATAGCTACCATCTGTAGCTATACCAAATTCGCAATTTGTTTAAGGGGAGCAACCCACACGACTAAACGAATCAGAGTGCAACTCTAGCAGCCCTATTCGCAACATATGGTGGAGGCGCTAGGTGCTAGTCTTGGTGGTCAATTCTTCACAATTAACTCTATTCAGAATTCTTCACAAAATGTTTCACGGCATCTTTCTCTTAGGAATTGTATACCGATTTGTTTATGAAATATCGTGATGATATAAGAATATTTATTGGGTAATAGTGATAGTTTTTGAGGGAATTATAGAAGAATTGAATGAAGGCCGGAAGAGTTTGTTGTATGTGAGTTTGCAGGAAAGACTTGGAAGAAAATCCTCAAAGTGGGATTGAATGTTTATCTGTAGTATCTTGCTCTTGAAGTGTTGCCAAGACTTTTGAATTTTAGTAAATGGTATTTTGTGAAATACCTGCTCTTGATGTGTTTCCAAGAGCATCATTGATTGCCATAAAATAAGAGTGAATTGCGATTATGTAAGAAGTCGATGGGTGAGAGAAACAGTTGCATGGTGAAATTTTTTTGCATGAATGAGTCAAGAGGAATTTACAGAGTGTGAATACGAAATTTGAAGTAAAGTTGAACTGCATAACAGAACATTGAAGAGATGAAAATTATGTGTGTCATATAGATGATCAAGAGGACTGAACTGCTAATTTTAAATTTGGAAATAACGCAATTGAAGATTTGTATGACTGTCCTAACCAAATTGATGGGACACTCATGACGGTGATCAGGATGCGTGTACTCATGTCTTACACTCGCAAATTGATGAATAGTAATTTGGCCATCTCAATTATGTCGAATGATAATTTTTTAAATCTTATGAAACTCCTATTTAATTTCTCGTTTACGAGAAGCGTAAATATTTGAAATTATATCTTAGTTTGCAAATTTAAATAATGAAATGAAATATAACAAACAATCGTGTTTTGAAAACACCTTATTATTTGTTTACAAATCATCTTGCCGAAGTCAACATTTCAAACCAGGAGGATATCTTTATGCATGTCAGGTTCAAGGAGAAGCATTCTGTCATATGTTAGGATATGAGTACTTTTGTAGTGTTTTGAGCTCCTAATACATTCTGCTCAAGAAAAGTAAACTGAGATATTAGCTCGAAAACCTATACAAATTCATATGTTTTGAATACTCCTGTACTCACACTACCTACAATATCAAGGCATGATTTTATCAACACCTATAAATGCCATTAATGACAGATGGCCAACTGATTCATGAATGAATTTCACTTTCTGGATATTGAAATATTGAATGTTATTCTTCTCGGCGAAGTGACGTACTGAAAGAGAGCAAAGAGGGGTTATCGGAATTGTTGAAAAAAATTTTGTTATTTCCGTAAACCGATTACACCCCTACGCGCAACCCTCAGAAGTCTTTTAGAGACTTTTGTGAGCTAGGGAAGACGTAGCTCTTACCTTTTAAGGTGTGATGCCATGCACGAGACCGATGACCATACGGGGATTTGAGCTCTACCAGCATGGCCACAAAGGAATGAACATCTACTTCTGATATTCAGCAGGTATATATCGATATCCATAAACTGTATTCAAAATATGAAATAAACTCAATGGTCCTTATCAAAAAACCGATATTCAACAAGTTTTGTATCAAATTTTTCTGTTTACTACACACTTGATTGCCTGGACTATCACGGAAAAATCTCTGGAAGTTATAATATGTGTTAGAATCGAACGGTTTCACTTGAAAAATGGGCTAACAGCTCATGCAGCAATAAAAAGTATGTTTTCGGTCATAAATTTCTGAAGATTACGAGAATCATATATCATTTCTGTCGATTCGATATTTATGAAGACAGTTCTCGAAGGGTCATCCGCAGAATTAACTGTATTGTTATCGAAAACGACATGATCTGTTTACCTATTTTGAAGCTATCATACTTGAAGTTTGAACGATATATCAGATGGAAAACCTGCTCTAGTAAAAGCTGCTGTACTGGATATTTGCCAACTGTTTTGTCCGAGTATCTTCCACTGGCACGGGTGGGCGGGTTTTAATGTTCCTGCTCGTGGATCCACATATTTATTCAATTATAAACGGACTCACCATTTGAAACAACATAATCACAAATACAGAATAGTGAACTACTACTCTAGGCAGTGTTAGGGGGCAACACATAAGGAGTAAGTTTATATTCACTCAATCGGCTCTTACTGCATTCGAACATCGTTCAGTTTTTGAACAGATTTCAATTTGGTATTATTCTCTTCAACTAAACGCCAATTGAAGCAACTCCAAGTAATTCCAATTCATCCATTATTAATTACACCATACGCATTTTAAAAAATCAATACACGTAGTTAGTTCACATAGCTATAAAAACTATTTGTCTTCTTATTAGCCAATATTTTGAAAGTTTTTTTCTAATATCCATATTGCAGTTAAGGTCGTTGCCACGCTAATTCATGTTTTCATTCTATGATAATCAGCACGTATAAAACTCAACAAGTAAATTGCTAGTGTATGTTCCTTTTACTGTCACGAAACTGCATGCACAATTTTAATAGCGTGATTAGAATTTGCACCCGACATTGTAATGAATAGGGGGACTTTATTCACTGAATCAAGATAAAGGTCATGTATCGTTCCTTTATTTAAAATGTCTATCAATTAACTTTCAAAACGAATGAAAATCATGACATATTCGCTGAAACTGAAATCCTGAATTCAAAGTATTACTTGAACTTTTACCCTTGCCAATATAAGCGATTTGAATTCTCAAAGAAAAAATATTCGACTTTGTCATCAGTCGAAACATAATTTCAATAGCTCAATCTAAATTCTGCCCTGGCCATAGTACAACCACTGCACTTTTTGCTGTCACCGATGGCTTATTTCGGTATGAAAACAGAAGTGAACTCTCGTGTCTTGTTTTGTTTGACTATACCGAAGATTTTGATACCATAACCTCTGTCAACAAATAAAATACATGGGTTTTCATCAGAGCTCAGTGGCTCTCATCAAAAGTTCTCTCACGTTTCGGACACAGTCAATAACACTTGATGGGAAAACTTGATACAGAACAGACTGGACGCTTAGTATTGAGACTTCTCAGAGACTTATTGGTGATAAATCAGCAATCTGTTTTGTCCATTGGAATGATGTTTGAGATATTGTTGTCAATGTTCTCTTCAACAGAACGATTTTCACACTGACAAGGAAAAGAACAATTTTCAGTTTATCAGGACGCTTTTTATTCGTTTATTCGTTGAATCTTCAGTACGCCAATGGAGGCCTGATTTGAAAAATGTCCATGTTTTATCACGCAACTTCCCAGAACTTTGGGATCATTATAGGGGTTCTCAAACAGCGCACCAAAAGTTAATTTCAAATGCAAAAGGAGACTTTTATCAAAACAAAACTCCGAAACTTATTGGAAACTTGTATCGGATCTAATGAATTGAACGTCAGTATCTTGAAATACCTTGAACAATCTAAAATAGGAACTGTCGAAGATGCAGTCCTATTCATACACAGAATTTGAGTTGTTGCATCTTCTTACTGTAATAGTGGATATAACAATATTTCTAATTAGTATGCTTCTAAAGAAAATTCTACTATACAAATTTCTCCACTCACATTAAAATAATAACGTTTGTCGTATCGAACATTATTATTCTATTACGTTAAATTTTTAGTTTCTCAAAACTACGGAATATGCGTATTTGTAGCACCTTCCACTTGAGAACTCACTTTATTATCTCAGAAAACCATAACGAATTTCAGTGGGTATAAGAAGTACATGGATATTTTGTGATCTCAGCAGATAATTTGACTGCTGAGCAAACAGTATGAAATTTTAGATAACCTTCTTTCATACATATCTGCAAATATTTCTCATGAATCAAAAACAGTGTGTTAATATAACACAAAATAAACTGTAAATGAAAAATGAGCATAGTAGTGCCTCAGGGTTCCGTCCAGTTTTTATCTTCTTTACATCAATGATATTGAAAATGCCCAGTTCACTCTTAACACCTAGTGTTGGGCTAGGTTTGAACGTGAGTGAGCCCGTATCAGGCCCTACACTGCGCCTGGTGTGCTGATATCTACTAAAAAAATCGAAATGCCTGGATGCGCACGGCCTGACCAGCAAAATGGTAAAGGACACTACCTATAGACTTAATTTTCATATTAATACTGGAGATGATAAATTTAATTCTTTCAACTGGTGTCTTTATGGATATATGGAGGAAGATCTCCAAATCAATGCCGTTTCTTAAAAAAGGCGATGAACTGTTAGTGGAGAACTATCTTCCAAAACTGGAGAAGTTTTCAACTGATAACTATTTTCACTCCGTAGAGGAATAACTTTACTGTACTTTCAATTTCAATGTTTTTTTTTTAAATGGGTCCAGATATCTTCGATCTGTCCCTCTCCTAGTTTCAGTAGTTGGCAGGTTTTAGCATCATGTGACTATTCCTGTACAATATGTTCGTTTCAAAAGAATATTAGTATTATTATTATTTTCAGTTTTTAAGTAAATGCAGTGAGAATATTCGTTTTATTCACTTGTCGGGCTTTATTTCTTGTAATATTGGACCTGTCTCTCTCTCTCTCTCTCGCATTATGAGCAATTCCATATCTCTTCGTCGACATTATGGGTATTTAAAAAATTTATGTTTCTTGCTCGCATCTGTTGAATGCATCCAACATAGATATACTGCAACCGCTGTACTCGTATCGTAAAAATTTACGAATCTAAATTCACCGCTCCGCAAGCAGTTTTACTGCATCGGCGACTGCGCCAACACTTCAGAAACTTCATAACAACATAGGTGGAATTCTTTTAATTATTCTATATTTAGTATACAGTGTGTCCCACTTACCATGCTCACCATGGGTATCTTTTTAATGGTGAGAGATACGAGGTCGGTTAAATGACACCAAATGTGGAGTTTATCAAGGCCAACTATAATGTGAAAAACTATTTTGATAAAATCTATTCGTTTTTGTTTTATACGCAAAAAACAGATTTTGATCACTTTCATGTCTCCTCCGTAACTTCTTTATTTATGAAAATATTCGAATAGAAATTTTACATTCTCATGGCAGTTTTTCGAAGAGATTTCGAAAAAAATATTAAATTTATACCATCTCATCTAGAATTTGAGATATCAGCACCAACTTTTATTTTTAAAATGTAGGTCATAGCTCACTATGACTTAGTTATGAATAACTTCTCCTTCTTTTACAGATGATGTGTCACAGTAATAGTTTTTTGTTGATAACAACGGAGTTATCGTCATTTATACAAAAACAAGAACTATTTTGAAGTCGCCATTTTGAATTTATAAATTTTAACAAAAAAATCATGATCTCCGACCTCAAAAACCCCCACATACCAATTTTGAATGGAATCGGACAAATCTCGTCCGCCATATTGGAGAAGCCGCCACTTTAAATTTTTTATTTCAATAAAAATTCCATAGTGCATTGTCAACGAAATAATGAACATTTTCCAAATTTCTAGTTATTAGGACCGCCAGAAGTCGGTCAAAATTCACTTGCAAGAGACATGAAAATGATAAAAATCTGTTATTTGCGTATAAAACAAAAACGAATAGATTTTATCAAAATATTTTTTCACATTTTAGTTGACCTTGACGAAGTCCACATTTGGTGTCATTTAACCGACCTTGTATCTCTTACCATTAAAAAGATACCCATGGTGAGCATGGTAAGTGGAACACACTGTATAACACTTACGAATATATGGAAAACATATTCCACCTGTTTGATAAAGCAAAAATGTATTTAACTTTTATCAAATATTATCAGTACTTTCAAAAATCTGTAAGTGGAAATATTTCTGTTAAACTTATTATCATATAACTGAAATATCATTATTTTTAATTTGAGAGTTTTATTCGAAAGTCAAATATCCTTACCGAATCTCCCACGATGTTGGATTAATAACCGGACATATTTCTTCCTACTGATGTCTGGTGCCGTTCTTCTAGTTGGGAAATAACATTTCAAACCTTTGAAAACCAGTTTTACATTACATCTCAACAGAGAGTATTTTGCTCATTCAGTATAGACATGTATTATTTCAGTGAACTGAGTAAAATTTAAGATAGTTTCAATGCCGGTTCTTTCAATAACGAACTTAGAATTGTACCCTTTATATCTTTAGAAAATTAATATCTGACCGTAGTGAGAGGGTTGTTATAATTGGTTTATTTTCCAAGGAGATGATGAGTTCTTTGGCATTAACTCCATATAGAGTATTAAATGAAGTATATTAATGGATGGAGACTTAAAGGTAATTTAATCATAAGACAGCCAACAGCTGGAGTTAATGACAATGTGGAAACAACTGACAACGTTTCCGTCACAAATGTACTCTTATTTGCGACATCCATTCCATATTGTATCTGCGTCACCATACTTTTCACGGCAATGAGAAATTTAAGTGCACATTAAAGCAATGCAAGTTTAACGCCAGATTTTATAGTTTAATGGTTAGTACAAAAATCTGCTGGAAGCATAAAATTGCAAATCGAAGCAGTTTGGAATAATCTCTGCTACCACAAAGTGACGATAATTGCGGAAAGTTATGTCTAAAGACTGATAAAAAACTTTTACGCGTCATTTTAAATTATGTTAGGTTAATTACGAGGTACTTAAAATTATATTTCGTTATTCAAGCTTTATAGTGTTGTAAATATATGCAAAACGAAAAAATTATGTCATATTTTTTATTAAGTAGTACTTTTTTTTTAGTATAAAAGACGTAAGCAGTTATCCCTCAAAGGTTGACGCTTATAAAATGGAAATCCCATAGGAGAAATATATTCCTGTATACTGCGTAGCCCAAAGAGAGTGCAAAAAATTAAAAACTTCATGATAACTAATTTCACAAAAGAAAATCGCAATAAAAGATGATGCTTATCGAGAAACTCATAATGGGCGATCGAAACATTATTTAAGTACTTGGTATGTGATAATTTTGTTTTTTAGAAAAATGTTAAGGAATAAAGTGCCTCCAAAAAATGAAAGAATCACTGAGAATACTTCGATATCATTCAATAAAATATTCAGATGTCTTCAAAATTATGGATGGATAAAAGTTGTCATGGAAAAAAATTGTTTGAAATTGAATTCTCTGCAAAGTAAGATTTCATTGTAAACTTTGTTTGTGTGCTCATTCCACCTTCTTTCTGGAAGCACTGCTGACTTTGACTGATACGTTGCAGAAGTTCAACATGTTGCAATCGCAGGACTAACCGTGCCTCTTGTTCTTGTTTTCTTTTAGATTCTTGTCTCTTTTGTTTTTACGTTCTTTTCAGTTCTGCTTCCTCTTGTTCATGTTCTCTTTGCAGTTAGAAATGCTATTTTTTGGCTTCCTGTTATTTCAAAAATTCAAGGTTGAGTATTCACCATCAAATAACGAAAATTATTCTACTACACTAGGAATCGCGCGTAAAAAGGTGAGACTTCGTTAACCCTCAGCTCGCACAAGTTTTGACTTCTGAGGGCTGCTGTTCGTGAGGGGACGTGTTACGGGTTTATTTTGCACTAGAAAACCCTTTCTGTTTTAATACAATAACATCAGAAATTATCTGTCATTGATACACACTTTCCACTCTGTACGCCACTGTATTCTTCTTCTTCAGATTTCTCAAAATGACAACTTGATCGTTGTCATGTATAGCTTGTTCCGAATATTAGTACTTACTTTTGCCGTACTAGTTCGAGCGGACATGAGCCGGCCTTAAGCTGGTGACAGTTATCAGTTGTTCTATTTTGCGGTGTGACAACGTTGTTTTGTAGGCATGCTTATGGTTGGTCTGTTGTTTTGTGCTTGGAGCGCGGGACCGTGGCATTCCTGCTCTGTCTCTGTCTTGTGTCATTGAGGTACATACTCCACATTCGAATGCTTGACCTTTTGTTTGTTTGTTTGTGTTTGGTTCTGAGATTGAGAGGCTGGCGTTTTCGTCTTGGTTCAGATGGTAACACTGAATCTTAAGGTGTTCTTTTCATAGCTCCAAGTAGCTCGAGTTAGTTCCTGGACTGTTCCCACCGAACACTAATGAACAAGAAAGTGCCTTGTCAGATATTGACAGTTTTGACTTTGACGTCTGAGAGATATTTTCCTCTTCCTTATTTGATATTGATGAGTGACTGACCTATTTTGAAGATTTCCAATTAAAGTTTGATCATCGTTGATGGATCTTGGAAAAATTCATATCAGGAGAGTTTCTCATATTGTTGTTTGCGATTTTTGACGCTTTATATTTTTGAGAAGTCTCCATTCGCTTTGCGGATTTTTGAGGTTAGAAGTCATTTCATCATTGTGTTAAACCACTGGAACGAGAAACTAGCTATCAGACAGCAAACAGACCATCAAAGCTGTTATCAGAACCCTCCCACTTAATAGAGGTAAGTATTTGCATTTGGACTCTACTTATGGCCCCATACAAGTGTAATCAGAAGTCAGACTGGTATTGTTGATTCTAGGGTGCTACTTCTTTGCTACCACTCCTGTTACCACTCTGCTACTGCTCCTCTGCGACTACCACTCTGCTACTACTTAGCTCTGCTGCGGCTAGTCCTGCTACTACTCTGCTACCGATTATTGGAGTTCCACTAATGTGATTGTTCCACTGTTTCGTTGCTATACGATTGTCTTTCCACTGTTCCACTACTGTGATTGTTCCTGCTCAACTGTGGTTGTCCCGCTGTATATCTGTTGTTCAGCATTCCTTCGCTATTCGTCCCAGCTGTACATGTACGTTGATTGATTGTGTCGTACCCACTGTGCACCTGTATACACCAAGGCACTGATGAACTACAACCACAATAATTGGTGAACTGGAATGCTTGAGAATATCTACGTAGTATCAGATAAGTTTAAAATAAGACTGCCCCTAAGGCGTAAGTATCCATAACTGTAAGCTATCATCGTGACGTCACAGGCATAGCCCTCACTGGAGGTTTCATATCGATATATTCAAACAATACCATACTCTCAATCACAGCATTCACTTGAATTCATCTTGGTGGTTAATATTTACATTAATTTCATTTTCTTTTGTATGGTGAGCTGAACTGTGCACATACAGGGTGTGTAACGATCAATATATTTTATTAGTAAGGGACATGAATTTCTTTTATTCTGGTCCAAGTTATCTAAGCGCAAGGGAAGACAAAACCTCTACATAGTTATATATTCTTATTATACCATTTACAGGTATCTATTTTTTAATATTTCAGTAATATTAGTGCAGTGGGTTGTCCCATTCCATCAGGGTGGTTTCGGATTTTTCACTAGCGATAAATCCGTGGCGCTCCGGAAAATTAACCCCATATTTCAATCTTATCGAAATCAATTTTTATTGTCGAATCCACGCCTACTGAGCTGCTGGGTATGTTAGAGGCGTGACACATCATTGCACATTCACTGCTCTCCTTTCCTAAATTTCGCGTAGGTAGTTTCTTTTTCCTCGTCACAGAACCTGCATAGTGTGGAGTCTTGGAGTATCCATATCATATCGCAAGTACTTGATCTGAGACAAGAATTTTACTTCAAATGTGTACTTACCTATCACAAAAACAGAAAACTGGAAAAGCACAACCATGATCACAACACAAGACAAATAAACTACATTCCGTCCCTTTCATGACGAAATCGATTGGTCAAAGATCGTTTGAATTTTTGGACCCGAAATTATACAATACTCTACCCCAAGAGTTGAAGAAATTATCGAGCATGTTATTAAAAAAAAAAAAACTGAAAACCTTTATATTAGAGAAACCCAGAAATCTCATTCACGAATTCATAGATATAAAAAGCTTCTGAATATCTTACGTGTCCCAAGTTATACTTATAGTACGACTGTACTCACCAGTAAAATTGTGTTATGAAACATATACCCTCTGGTTGTATTTTATTCTCAACCTCCCAAATCCTTCAATGATAATATGATCCAAATTTTGCTAGCAAATTGTTTTTATCTCTTTAGTATTTGTATTTAGATAAGTTTTTCTCTTTTTATGCATGTTTTTTATTCTCGGAACAAGTGTTAGTCACTTACCGAGTATATTCTATTCACAAGTGTTTTTGTATTTAGATATTTTTATATGTTGTCACTCGTACTTGTAACTGTATTTACTGTATTTATATAGTGTGAGTGTCTTCTTCAATGTGTTTTTATCTATACCATTTTTATTATGTATTATGTATGTGTGAATAAAATTGATTATATTTATTATTATATATTATCATATATCATATATTACTGAACAGAAAAAAATTTCTTGTGATAATTTTCTCACCAGCTTCTCGGATAAATGTAGAGACAGGTGGAGACTCGTGAACTTTGAGCGCAATAAAAATAAAACATCTAAGTTTGACATTCTTATATCGCAGGATGATTTCAATGAATACTTTTGTAATATGGCGAAGAATTTAAATTCGTCATTGCCACACATGGGTCACGACTCCTCCGATTTCTTGAAGAACTTAAATTCACCAACTTATTCTTCCTTTTTATCGTGAAAGAAACTATTCTATCCTTGGAAAATTCATACTGTCAAGACATTTTTGGTTTAATCTCAAAGAGTTGGTTGATATAATTGTTCATCCGTTTTCATTTCTAATAAATGAACGTTTTTTAAAGGGATTTTTCCCGATTCTTTCGAAATTGCCACTGTCTTACCGTTACTGATAAAAGGGGGTCCATTAAATGTTGAGAACAACAGACCGATTTCCATCATACCTGTCCTAGCTAAAGTTCCAGAACTCTTGGTGAAAGATAGACTGTCCCAGTATTTAGAAACGATTTCACTGTTGTGTCCAGGTCAACTTCGTTTCAGAAAACACAAATCCACTATCAAAGCTTTTTTGCATGTCATTAACGAGATAGTAGAAGGTCTTCGAAGTCTCTCGAAGACTTATGAGGGTTGCGCGTAGGGGTGCAATCGGTTGACGGAAATAACAATTTTAACAACAACAAATTTTTTTCTTGAGGGGTTCAAGCATTCATTTATTACCTTGTGCGATTTGACAAAGGCTTTCAACTGTGTCTCTCATGATATTTTATTAAAAAACCTTGAACATTATGGTGTAAGAGGCATACTCCTCACTCTTTTCCAATCTTATCTGAGTGGAAGATCTGAGTGGAAGATCTCCTATGGAAGATCTCAATCACCTATTGCTGAACTTACTTATGGTGTCCCACAAGGATCAAATTCGGAGCCTTTGCTGTTCATTATTTATATTAATGACTTCCAATGAATACTGTACTATTTGCTGATGACACCACTCTAATAAATTCTGATAGAACTCTGCATCGTCTAACTGATTCTGCAAAACTGTCTTTGGAACAAGCCAATAAGTGGTTCAATACAAATAATCCTCTCACCCGAACATTCCAACTGGTAACACTGCATTACTGGGTGTAGTGATTGATGACGAGCTGAATTGGGCAGCTCACTTCGAACATCCAGGTCGTAAATTATCCAGCACTACTTTCTTGATTCGTAGAATGAGATACTTTGTAAATTCTGATGTTCTTAAATCCACTTATTTCAGTTTATTCCACAGTCATATAATATATGGCATACTTCTATGGGGCAGCTCCCATTATTCTCAAAAAATATTAGTTTAGCAGAGAAAGGTCATCAGAATCATGACCGGAGCAAAGTACAGAGACCATTGCATACCCCTTCTCCGCAATCTCCAAATCATGCCAGTTCCTTCAATTTTTATTTATTTGAGCCTTTTAGAAATTCACAAAAACCGGAAAGGTTATGAAGCTGAAACCGTCGGACACCAATATCCCACCAGATCACGTGATTTGCTGAGAAAACCCATGCATAGACTAGAGAAGTCAGATATGAATTCTTCGAATGTTGGGGTATATAATAAACTACCTAAGGAAGTTAGACATTTGAATGCTCACGATTTCAAAACCGAAATGAAACGCTTTTTTCTGAATTATTGTTTCTACTCGGTGGAAGAATATCTAAATAAGTACTACTTGATGGAATAGACGCTTGTCCTTTTCAATTATAAATTTTGTGTTTATTTTATATTTTATTTTTGCATCTAGTGACTGAGTTTCAAAATGTGTGTAATGTTTTTTTTATATTTACATCTTTATTTATTGGTGTGTATTGTAAAGTAATTTTAATATTTTTAAAAGTAATTTTTTTGTATTTTCTCTAACTTTGGATATTATCCAAAATGTTACTTGAAATGTACATTGGTACGTGGAATAGTGAATAAACCTATCTATCTGTCTATCTATGCAGGTGTTTTCTCAGGTGGCAGTGCCCGGTTAGGAATCCTCCCACCTTCCTCAGAGAGTTCTGGCTCAGTTCGAGAAGATGTCTTGAGATCCGGTCGATTGGCTCATCATTATCATTTTTCCATGAGTATTGCTCCAGGCCCAGGAGGATTAATGATGGTTCTTAACCCATTTCTACCTATCCTGCTCAATGTTCCCAAATGGGAATCCGCAGGCGGTTTCCGGTACTATGGGAGTTGATGCTGCCCCTGCTTTTGCCAGGGCACAGAAGTACCACCTTATTCTGTGCTCTTAGGTCGCTGATGTTTTTGTGTGTCTCCCAAACTAGATTGCTGGGCCTTCATTGCCACTTGACTGTAAGAGAGAATGACTATGGTTTGGTCTCTCGAACCCCTCCTTAGAATCTCTCTCGCGCAAATGGAAAAATCCATGATTTCGAGTTGTTTATAGAGGCTTGAGTACCAAGGCCTAGCCTTATGTTTTGCATTGGTCTCTCCAAGTATACTCCAGCCCCTGCCCTACCCTACTAGATTTTTCTTCTGGACAGCATTAGTATCACCTCTGATGTAACTTTTCCATCTTGTATGGTCTATGTTCCTTCAAAGGAGTAGGTTGGAGTCATTTTGTTAGACCACATATGATATTTCTATTCTCATTATGTTGGAGTGGCCTAGGTTATTGCCCCTTCATTGGCCCAGGCACTTCACTTCACTCTGGAGGCTTCCATCATCGCCTCCGCTACAATGTGCAGAGAATGGTAGTCCAATATCACCACCAGGCTATTAGTGGATGTGATGGACATGGATGGATATGGCCAGTCTTTGTAAACTAGCCAGCCTTCCTCTGGTCTTCACTTGTTCAACCTCTGGCTACCACAGCAGAGCTGCATACGTTATCGAGTGCCTCACTTTCACTGTGTATAGCCAAAGGTATTGTTTGGGTCACCAATTTTTGCTGAAAGAGTGCTTGGCCATCATCAGTGAAGTCCTTGCCATAGTGAGCGTTTTTTCCAGATGTTTGTTCCAGGTTAGCTTCGAGTCATGGTTCAACCCCAGGTATTTCGTCCCTCCTGACATCTGTAGGCTTTCACCAACGATACAAAGAGCTCTGTTAGCATCTACGTTTTTTCCCTGTTGAAAAGAACAATCTTGTTTTTTTGTGGGTTGACGTTGAGGTTCTCCCTCATACACCACGTCTGTAAGTCCGTGGAGGCTGATTGCATCAGATCCATACAATCCCTCGTATTCTTTCCAGTCACGACGATATTGTCAGCGTAGCTCTGGGTATAGATTCATAGATTCTTCTCCGCTTCAGGTCTGCGAAGAGGTCATATACCATCAGATTCCACAATAGTGGGGATAGAACTCCCCCTGAGGAAAGACCTATTCTGGGATATTCGACGATATGAGCTACTACAATAATTATTGTTTCTATACTTTTTCTTCGAGAGTTCCACGCCATTTCAAGAATAATTCACGATCTTTCTGTCGAATACGAGGTTTGTAACACTATTCCTCACCATGATCATTGAATTATTTCAATAAAGTTTCGGACAGATTTGCTGCTAGAAATGACACAAAATGTATACATATAGAAGTAGAACCAAAGAGAGCATTTACAAAAAGCCAATCATTTCAACAAATACTATTATCAACACTTGATTGATTACATATCAAAATTACAGGAAGTAAATATAGAAATAGCTTCCATAATCCAGCATGTATTGATTTTTCAGTAGAATCAACTAGTCATTATGATTCGAGGTTTATATGGAGTTTGATATTCCACAATTTAGCCTATAAATCAGCACACAACTGCGTATTTCCTTACCCGTAGAGTTATTCGAAAGCGACAAGGGTAGAATGGGCCACAGGGTCGCATGTGGATCAGATATGTGTACAGAACGCAGCAATATTTCATTCATACAAACTTCGGTAGCCTTGGGGTACGGAAAACATTACAAGTTGTTATCTGGCAATGAAGTTATACATTTCATTCAGAGCATTTTACCTACTTTAAATCGATATCGAATGTAAGGAATATATATTATTGTTAATTTTATTGAAAATATAAACAGTATGTTTCATGAAATCAGATGTGGAATCATCTGCGACTGAAAGACAAACTTATTTTCCATCGTTCAAGATAACCATCGTTCAAGATAACCTTTCCTGTATTCCTGTATTCCTGTTGACAAGGGAAACATTCTCAATTGAACATTGAACAAACATGACTCCTCTGGAAATGGAAAAAAACCTGCGATTAAAAAGAAACTATTTTTTTAATATCTAACAGTAAATAACTACTTCTCTAGCTAAAGCCAATCTGGATATTGAACTACATCTGATATATATTGTCAAAAGACCACATTTTATATGACAATCATTCCTTTTTTGATAAGAATAAAATCGACAAAGTCGAAGTACCCTTCCCTCCAAATGTTTTCACCAAGTGGAAAATATGAGGCAAAAATCTGACGGAAACAACTACTTTCCAACTCCTCCAACAAACCAGATATTGACACCTGGTATAACGTGAAATAAAAAATCCGAAAGTGAAAATTTGCATTTTCATTCAGATAGTTGAAGTGAAACGAAGCTATTTTTTTATAATATCTAACAGAAAACATGCTTCAACATTTAATAGTTTATGCTATAAATATATACAGGGTGGTGTTTTCAAAGGTACGGCATATTTTTTAACAGGTTATATAACTCCTTGAAATATTTTAATTTACCAAAAATTACCAGTAAAAGTCGGAAAATAACGAAGTTGCAAAACTCACAGACAAAACTAGTTCCATTACGTTCTTGGTATATTAAAAAACAATTCAAAGTTAGCACGTGTCGCTGCCATGAAGTTTCTACGTCCACTCCTTCTCCCACGTATTTCATTCTTTGTCGATTTTTTCTCAATCGCTAGTATTTCTTTGTCGATTTTTTCTCAATCGCTAGTATTGCCATGTTCCTTTAGAAGCTGAAGAGGAACTGTGTGAAAATACAAATGGAAAAAATTATAGCACTCAAGGAGGCGTGCAAACCTCAGGCACGTGTTTCGAGCTTTTTGTATCTCATCAGGACAGTGTAGCAAATGCAAGGATCAGCAGTATTTTGATCGCAAAAATAACAACAAACTAACGGAGTCAATCAAAGAAGCCAGATAAATATTTTGTTAAAGAAAAGAGGTGAATAAATATAATTGCTGTTCATCATTGTTTATTTATATTTTGAACATTTCGATAAAGTTCTGTTGTTAGAGGTTATTATTAACCTGAAACTATATTTCAGGTCATCAACTGATTAATTATAAATACATGTTAATTTGGGAAGGGTGGAAGATAGCTTTTGGCTAACCGTTTTCTAATTTTTTGTATCTTGTTTTTCCTTGTGCGTCGTTATTATTCAAAACAAATGAACTCAATGTATCGGGTATTCAAGTTACAAAACATTCAATTCCGCAGAGAGTGGAAGAGAATAAAAGGAAATGACAAAATGTTTTTTTACTTTGCCAACTGTCGAAACGACTTCTGTGGATAATCAACAATCCCCAAGCAATTTAAACTGTCGGAGCATTCGACAAACTTGTTTTCAGAAAAGTATAACACGAGTAACTTTTACCTGGTCAATTTACACGTCTACGAAACACATGGTTGACTTAAATAAAATGCTCGATAATAATTGATAACCAAAGAGTTGAAAGAATGTGTTTTATCCAACACTGTCATATAAACTGTTAATTATTAAGAAATAAAATAGTATATAATTGGAGACGGAAATATAAGTCAGTGACGTATTCTTAGCTTCAGGGAGCCCAAGCGAGCCAAGGGAAGAGGGAAGGGAATTCCAGTCGGTCTTATTGGGTTGTTTCTGAACTAGTGCTGACATCACTGACTATTATTTTCGTTTCTGACTATATGTGGGTGATTCAATAGTGATTCATGGTTCTTAACTAACTAGTATTTTTCTCCCAAAGTTTGGTAATGAGCCGGCATTACTTCTTCGCTTATATCTTTGATCCTATCATACTTCTTCCAATCTTTCATTTTTTTGTAGTGTTTTCGATTTATCAGGAATGATATTTCCTGTTACTTTTTCGGCTTTTTCCAAAAATTTCTTTCGGATTCCCCTAATTTTCCATCGTTTTCTATATTGAAATCCAAACTTAAAATAATAGATGTTATATCATTCGTCAAAAAAATTTATTTAACAACATTTTTTGGATATTTAATTTTTATTTAGTTATAAAACAAAATAGTAAACTTTTATATAATTTTTCATCTTGTGTTCTTGTTGAGTAGGTATATTAAAAGGGCTCCAGGACTCTAACAATTTTTAGGTCAGTTATTTAAACTTTTACGTCGTTATTTATGAATACGGAAACTGGAAAAACTTTTGTTGGTTAACTTTATGAATAATAGACTTCACATTTTTTTCAAACGGTGATTTATTCTTTCAAGTGCCCACATGACACCATAATTTATTCAAAATTTTAAATAAACATTTAATGCTATAGAAAAATAATTTTCTCTGATATACTGTCTTTTGCATCCGTGCTGTAACGGCCTCGCGGATCACTATTTTCAGTGTTGAATTAAAATTATTAATAATAGAGGTAGAATTCCAGGAGTCCAACACTTTCAAATTTTCTTCTCTTCACGGAACTTTTTTCAAAATTTCTCAAATATTAATAGTTTTTGAGTTATGATCAAAAAACTAAATACCTTTCTTTCATCTTAATTTGTTTATTACAATCGCAACTTTCTACGTGCGGTAAAATCCTTAAAATATATTTTTCTAGTGGTCATTCCGATTCCAATGAGCTATCTCTCAAATTTTCAGGAGCTGTGTCTCTATTTTTCATGTTTGCCAAATTGTTAATCAGACCAAGAAATCACAAAAGAAAAAATAATTTTCCATTCATATTTCATCATGAGCACAACTCGTCCAGGAACGATCAAAACCATTTCGAATATTCGAGTTTTACCTTTATGAGGCTCTCAGAACGTGAATGTTCATCCAGTCGAAAATATATTAAATTTTCTCCACGCGATCCCATATTATCCAGGTCATTATCCTTCCAACGCAAAGTGTGTAATGATTACATACTCTATGGTTATCTCTAGCAGTTACGAGACCACTCGATTTGTAAGAGTCTCCAATTAAATATTAATTCCGCTATTAAACCTAAAATTTCATACACGAATTGGTTTTATGAACCGTTTTTATATTTTAACTGATTACTTCATTCCTTTTAAGTTTTAGTGAAAAAAAATTAAAAGGGTGGTGAGTAGGAATATTTATCAAAACAGGTATAAAACGTAATAATAATGATTTGAAACAATTTTGTATTGCATTGATAGGCATTCAGAATTTTGTTACTGCTCCTTTCTGGATATTTTATTGTGTTTAATTGTATAGATCACCATCAGCAGATTTGGGAATATCCTTGAAGAACCTTGATTGTGTCTTAATTCGTATTTGAATAAATAATAATAATAATACCTTTATTTTCCTTTTTTGACAAAGTTATGAAATTTGGATACGAATCGTCAAAAAAAGAAGAGGAAGATTTGAGATCAAAATAACAATAGCCCTGGGAGCATAAGGCAATACCGGTCTCTCGTCTATTTATAGCGTACGTGTGTTATCTAGATGTTAGTACAACACTCGTCGCGCCGTGTTATGCCTTCGGATATAGGCTGAGTCGGCATTCGTCGATTTCCTTGAAAATTTGGATTTTGGTAGTATTTATAATATTTTTCAAAATCTACTCCACGGCGAAGCCGGTTTTTGTTCTGGGGGTGAAAACAACCCTATCTAAGGTATTAAAATTAGTTCGATTAAAATAACCACGGGAGTCGATAGATTGACTAATTCTAAGTAACTTTTGTTCCATAAAGTTTTTTTGTAAAGTTGATATTTTCCGAGTTAATAGCGATGAATAACTTAAAAGAAATCACTTTTATCGAAAGAATCATTCTACACAAAATTGTAGCTATTAAAAAAACAAAGAGATTCGTGTCTGAAAGGCCTGTGTAAGTCCAATAACTACGGAGTTATTGCTCTTTGAAGGATGGTTATTTTCGAAGAACCCAGAAATTGTTCAATTGTTTCAAATGTTTCAAATATTAATTGTAGGATTTTTCTTGCTGATAGAATAGAATAGAATAGAATATTTATTTCAACCAGTAGATCATTACAATGATATAGGTCCTGTCAAAACAACGTTCAAATTATAAACACACTTGTTTACAAAAATAAAATCAAACATATATATATATATATATATATATATATATATATATATATATATATATATATATATATAATGTATATAAAATATTCAATGGTACATAACACTTACAGACATAATGTATGACCATATATTTATAGGACCATTGTATAATATACCTCCAAGAGCGATTTTTCATCTAGAATATTTTTAAGTTGAAGTATAGCATAAAAACTACTATGCAACCTATTGCAAACGTAACTAATTTGCTTGTCCCATTTCAATGCAGGGTCAATAAATATACCCAGACATTTATTAATTGTTTCAATATTTACAATAATTTTCAATGGTATATATTCTGTTTTTTTCCAAAGAACGGAATCAATACTGTTTTGTCTGCATTGACAATTAATTTATTTTGTTTACACCATGTAGTGAACCCGTTCGAAATTTTGTTCAATTTCTCCTTTCCTCTATGCTATCGGCTTCTTCCGCAATAGAAGTATCGTCCGCGAAAAGTACCATACATTCAGATTTTACATGAAAGAGCAGGTCATCCATAATTAGTAGGAATATAAGTGAACCCAAAACCGAACCTTGTGGAACTCCAAGGTAGACATCATATATATCTGAGTTGGCTTCTGGCATACTAACAATTATTTTCCGGGATGTGAGATATGATATAATCCACGAAAGAATATATCCTCTTAGGCCTATTGCATACAGTTTGTCGTAAACAATAGTGAGATCTATTGAGTCAAACGCTTTCGACAAATCGAAGAAAAGTGCTGCAACATACTTTCCAGAGTCCATGTGTTTGTAAATTTATTACAAAAAGTTCGTCGCCGCAGTTATCACTTTATATTTCGTGAGAAATGGAAATAATTTATTATATATGGATTTTTCTATAACTTTGCTCATATCACAAACAATGAATGTGGACAAACAATCAATGCCTATAGATGTCTTATTTTTGAGTTGACAAATGGATTCCAACACTTCCTTCGACTAAACGGGCAAAAATAAAATGAATTTACTAGATGGTTTCCAGTAGTGCCACTTTCGGAGTTGAAATGTCCTTTTATATTTTCAGACACGGTGACTGTGAAATATTTTGCAAAATTTTCTGCAATTTCTAGAGGTTTTTCTATATTTTTATTGTCGATGAATACTTTTTTTGGATAGGGATTTATAGTTTTTCCTGCCTTTTCAATAACAATTTTCCAAACTTGCTTCTGTTTGTCCTGATAGTTTTTCCTGATAGTTATTGTTTACTCTATTCTAATAATGAATTCTTTTCGATTGTTTGATGTCTTTTTTATGTTTTTAAAATTTTGTATGATACTCATTTTTCAAAGAGATATTTTGTGAATTTTTTACCACCCAATACATATCTTTCAATTGCCTTCCCGCTATTTTTATTTCGTTTGTGATCCATATTTTTCTATTTTCACTATACCCACCAAGTTTTATTCTTTTCATGGGACAATTCAAGTCTAGAGCATGAACAATTAATTGAAAAAAAGTATTATAAGCAAGATTTACATTTGTTGTACATTCATATACGACATGAAATGCTTCATTTTCAGGAAATTTACAAAGATTTTTAATATTTTCCTCCCGGGTATCACGTTTTGAAATAATTTTTTCGTTCGACTCATCTTTCTTGAATTTTTAAGATATGTTCATTGTGAATAACCCATGATGGTCACTGATTTTGAATGGCTCTATTCTTTCGTCAAACGAAGAAAAATCAATATTTGTGATAATGTTGTTTTTTTATTTCGTATCATAAAACTTAGAGGAGATATGGCGGTTCAAAGTTTTCATTCACTAATTGTGGTTTACCCAATCCCTTTGAACTCAGCCCTTTTCAAAAATAAGGGTTGCCAACATTTTTGATATGACGTCAAAGTCCTTGAATTCTATATGAAAAAAAAATCTTTAAAACAGAATAATTTTTCAATAATTCATATTCAGGGGGTGGTTTATAAGGGTTGATGCATTTTTGCAAATAATAATTTTATTCTTACAATAATTCAAATTCAATGACGCAATTTTCAATCGTTTCAAATTATAGTAAACATCTTTATACTAGTTTTGAAAATAACTTTCCCTTAGGTGATGATTTAAAGTGGTTTTATCTGTCTGATTAATTATAAACCCGTTCGAGAATGTCAAGTAGTCTACAAATAATTAATTTAAATTTTATTTTAACAAAATGAATGCTAAAATCTACGTTTTTATTTTTTTGCAATAAGGGGTAGTTTCCCCCTAAAAAATAAAAGTCCGGTTCGGCACAGGGTAGATTTTGAAGATGGTTGGTATAGATCAAATCCAAATTTTCATCAAAATCGGTGTTGTTTCTCAAAATTCCATGGTTTTATAGTTTTTCACCACGAATGACTGGAGTACAAGCTGAACAAATGCATTATGGTCTCAGGTGTCCCACGACAAGCTCTGTATCTAGTGTGTGGGGCTTCTATACCCATCACGCGAGTACATAGATCAGGGTGTTGAAGATACTATCCTAGCAGGCAATTATGAATTCATCTGTCTCCGACTTCAGCCTACTTGACCTGGATAATAAGAAGGTCAGGTTTTTGGATAATCCAAGGTATTCAAGGTTCTTGGAGAAGACCCCATGCATTTGCTTATCCTTATGAAGCTGTAGGAGGACCTTAGTCTACACAGCTTTGGTGTAAGCTTTTTGATGAACGGGTAACAGAGTTTGACCATCACTCCAAAGAAGTAGCGTATGATCGGTACGGCAACCCTTGTATGTGCTGATACATGACGCGGAGAGAGTTTTTTACTGAAGGAACTCTTTGGGAGCGGCATTGCTCCACCACTAGGTAAGGTATCCCTGGCATTAAGATGATCCGTATCTCTCGCATCGCCGAACTTGGCAAAATCCTCTACAGTCTAGGCGGGTGGAAGAAAAAAACCCTTCGGTTGTTAACGATAATCGTCATTTAACGATCTCCCGGAAGAACTGAAACTCTGTGTTCAGTGGCCTATTTTGTTTAATTGTCTTTATAGTGGCATCGATTGCTGTATTCTATCAGCCACAATATTATTCATTTCAGTAAATTAGTTAATAAAGTTTTTCCATTTGCTCTTCGCAATTTTCACATACATTTCCAAAAGTTTTGCTCAAAAACAGAAATTGTGAACTCTTATCAAGATTATTATGGACGTGACAGTGTCGTCTGCGCATTTGTGCGACCCACTTCATGATTTGCCCCTTTAGAGAGAGCTTTTAGGCCGCCATAATACTGAATTATGTTAGTTTTCGTAGAAAGCAGGCTAATGGACAACGGTTTTGCGACTGTACACGGGACAACGAGCGACTTCGAAGCCATTTAGAAAGAATGTTGAGAGAATTCCAAATAATGAAGTTTTTACGGCAGTCCATCTAAGGGTTGTGAAAGTTGAAGGGGTCGTTTTCATCTAGTTGGGATTTCATACATAATCATGAGTTTATTTGTTACTTTAAACAGGGACGTCAATCGAATCGAAAAGTTTCTTGACTCCACAAAGCCGGTGAATGAAAAAATTATTTGTGTGACAATTTCAAAAAAGAAATATTTGTTGAACGCATTATTAGGTTTTTCAGTATCAGACATGATCCGAATGTCTTTATATGTATAATTGAACGACTAGATTTCGTTCTACTTCAACTCTCAGGTATAATGAAGTCTGCTGAAATTAAACACAATCTTTATAACAGAGTACTGAAAAACCCAAATGATATTCAGCTTGTTAATGAACATAAACGGTATACAAGTAATATCATTAATTAACTGAAGATTACAAAGGAAAACTATTATAAAAACCAAATTAAGTGAATGAAACTAATTAAAAAATGTTATGGAATGGTACATAAAAATTCATAATTCAATATTTTCAATGAACATATAGGAACACAGGAAAAAATCGTGAAATCAGAAAACGCAATTTTGGGAACTGTATCAAATGAGACAATGTTCATAAGACCAACATCCTCAGTAGATGTGGTAAATGTAACACAAGAACCAGTGCTTAATTAAAGTCCAGGGTACAATGGTACATATAAAGCTTTTATCGGATAACATTTATATAATTAATATGATACGCGAAAGGGAAATATTTCCTGATATATTAAAAATTGCAACAGTATTCTTCAAATAAAGAAGGTGATAAAAAAAGTACTGAACTACAGGCCAATTTCCTTCATAAACACTGTTCAAAAGTAATAGAAAAATTACTTTTAGAATTACTATTAGAAGAATTTCTACGGAGGATGCCACATTATTTCTCACAACTTATATTTATACATCGCTGAAAGAAGGAAAATACTGCATTGGTGTATTTTAAGACTTGGCTAAGGCTCTCGATACTGTTAATCATCAAATACTTATTGACCGTATACAAGACTTTGGCATTAGATGAGTTATATCAAAGCTTTTTCATTCCTACCTGACCGGATGGAAACAATTGTAGAAATTGAAAATACTCAAAATAGTCTAAGAAGTGACGACTGGTGTACTACAGGGAACAGTACTCGGTCCAGTACTGTTCGTGATGCATTCGATTTGCCATTGATTGTCTGTCACGTTCAAAAATTCACACAGTCGTGTTCGCTAATACCGGTAATTAGAAAAAAGGTGTCATCGGCAAACATCGTTGTAGATGCTTATGGTATATTTTTTTTTGGTAAGTCATTGACATACAATGAGAATAGAAGTGGACTCAAGATAGAACCTTGTGGTACTCCGTATAATGACCCTTTGATAGATAACCTGTGAACCATTGGAGTGGAATTTCTCTTATAACATAATGAGTAAGTTTAAGCAACAATATTTGAAAACAAACACTATCAATCGCCTTTCTGAAATCGCAGGCCAACCCAAGGGAATAGCTTTTATAGTTCAGTGCTCCATGAATCATTTGGGTGATATCGTACGTAGCTGATGAAGTGGATTTATTATTCATGAAACCATGTTGAGCTGGCGCGATAATTATGAAGGCATTTAGAAAAGATAAAAAAGTTTCGTATGAACAATTTTTTTTAATGATTTTGATAATGTAGGTAACGAAATAGGTCTACAGTTGTTGAAACCTTGTTTATTGCCTTTTTTATAAAGCGGTATCACATGCGATTTTTTCATACAAGCTCGGACGAATCCCTTGGCTGATGATTCTTCAAAAAGTTTGACTATATTAGGTAAAAGATCCCGTATACACTTTTCCGGTAGTGTTGAGGATACATTGTCATAGCCACATGAATTTTTAGATTTCATTTTATTGAGAGTATCTAATACTTCTTTCTCATCAGTAGGGCCAAAGGAAATTAATGTGGTATTAACAGAAACTGTTGATTGAGATATTCAGAAACTTCAGTTATATCAATATTGGAGTTGCTAGAAATCTCATTTACAAATTGCTATTCAGTTCCGTACATAGATCTTCCGGATTGTCACTAGAGAGATTTGAATCGTTTTGAAAGTAATTTTTTCCGAGTTAGGAAATTACAAGTTGCCATCTTTATATCACTCAACTTAATTTTGCTATCGAAGTAGGCCATTTTGGCTGCAAAAGTGAGTTTTTTTTTAAATTGAACATAATGTTTTTTATATTTCTCTATAACTTCATCGTAAAAATTCCTCGTCAGAGAAATCAATTGCCTTTTGTGTTTGCAAGATATTCCGATGCCTGTTATAATCCAGCATCGATTTACATTGGGTTTATTTTTTTTAAAGGAAAATTGTCCTCAAAAATTTTACTACAATATTCTGGAGATTTTCGAATTTTAGATCTACATTCTCGAAGGGAATTGAATGATATTCATGAAGGGATAGTTTGGAACAAATTTCATTTTGAAATATTATTATATTGTGGTGCGAAAAAAAAACGTTTCATAGTGAATTCATTCCTGATAATTTTATAATCGAGATCAAAATGAATGTATTGAATACAAAGGTCTGCAAAACTGTTATCTGCATTCATCACTTTGAAATTCAAGAAATTAACAAAAATATTATCGATTCAAGATGAAGAGGTATTACAGATCCAATTCGATTCAAAAATCGTTTGTTGCATATTGAACGATAATAATAAATTCAAAAGGTCATTCTTGTAATCTGATTCTGACAAGTAAATTTACATTGAAATCGCCTCATAATATGACTTGACTTTTGTGCAATGAGCACTCTAGTCAATAGCGTTTGAAAATTATTGAGTAAAACCGAAAAATCAGCCAATGGGGAACGGTATAAATTTATGATAATTATATTTTTGATTTTAATCAAACTAAATTCAATTACTTGTTCTATGGGCAGTGGTGGCCGTGCTGGTAGAGCGTTCGCACACGTTAAATAGTGAGGGCTGCTTCTTACCTAGCTCACACAAGTCTCTCGAATAATTCTGAGGGTTGTGCCCAAGGGTGCAATCGGTTGACGGAAAAAACAATGTAGCTTACTCCAGGGCTGTGTGGACCAGGGTCAAGAATTTAATACAGACTTTTCTGGAGATTTTTCAATTACTAGGCAATTTTTACAAGTTCTTGAAATTTCCTCAATTTGTCTGTCCAATCCCGAACACCAAAAATAGTAGCAGACTGAACTTTAGCAGTTTTAACGAAAGCTCACAAACCCAATGAAATAACTTTTTCGAACTTCTTGACTATGCAACAAAAACGCTCAATTAAAAAGATGCGCTTAAAATTGTCTCTGATTGGATAATCGATTATCAAGCCATTGAAATCAGAGTCGGAACGTTACAATCACCGGATCATTACGTTGATTGCTTTTTAAACTTCATGAACGTTCACTTCCGCGAAATTCAATTATCAACTAGCGATTTTTTGTTGACAGGAAGATTGATTTTTGATCGACGATTAACAAACTGCTCATGTTTGAAATCCATTTGCTGGAAATCACTGAACGATAACGATCGAATGTGAAAATAAAATGGGTAGTATAAGAAACATTGAACAGTTCTGTATTTGATCCGGCAGTAAATTCCATCTGATTCTCTTCTGATTAACTATCTGATTATCTTTCTTACGGATGAGACCATAGTATATTTATACTATGATGTCAGTATGTTATTTTGAACATAGGAATATGAGATTGGAAAATGATATTCACGTATTTCGAGCCCCTAATATCAGTTTGAATTTCGATTTCATGAATTTACATGGATAATCAATTATGAGTATATATAGGTGCAATCAATCGATCAATCAAAATATCCTTTATTGTCTGAAGATTTACATCTTATTGACAGGGTCTTGTAAAAATTTAAATAAAATAAAATTAAGCATATGTATATAAAACACAGTTCACCTAACAATTAATGTATAGTTAAAGAACAACATATATTTAAAGTAGATTTAAAATTTTTATCCACAATCACCCTATAATTGAAGTTTTATCCACACTTATGAATCGTATAAAGTACTACTTTATCCGCTAGTGGAATAATGAAATTACTTTATTCCACTAGTGGAATAATGAAAAATACAATCTTGAATATCAATCACATTTTACTTATTTTCACCAACTTCACAAATTTTTACAAATGGAGTCGATAAACAATCGAAAATACATAGCAACCATTCAACACATCCCGATATTTTTGTATGTTATTTCAATGATTTTTGAGGAGGTGACATCCGCTGTCAAAGCAAAACGTCAAATCATTTTGAAAAATTTCCGTGATTCTGATTCTAAATGAATGTGAATGTGAATAAAACGTTGTATTGCATGCGTGTTTTAGATACATTTTATTTGCTTAAGAAATTTAAACGCTCGAGCTTCGCTCTCGCGTTTAAACATTCTTGCGCAAATAGAATGATATCTAAAACACTTATACAATAAATAACTAAAATTAAAGGATCACTCATGTTTTTATTGAGGTAATCTTGGACATCATAAAATATCGATTTTCTGAATAAAATGATGGATTAAATGATTTTGACACTTGCGAAAGATGATTATACAATTATACAATATATACAAAAAACATTTTATGCACATACAGCACAATGGATCAATACTTATAGGTCTATTCTCTAAAAAAGTGTTTATTTAACAAGTCGTTGGTTAACGATTGTAGTTCAATTCACGATTATGTCAATTTGAAAGACAATAATTCTTAAATTCGTATTCTCTACACACTGTCAATATGACTTCAGTCGTTACAAAATGAATAATGACAAACCTGAATTTTTGAGACGGGTAGTACTCCCAAACTCATGCTTTATGATTAAGTCAATTAGTGATGGATGAAAACGAATATTCGAAAGGGTTAGTGTCTGTTATTTAATTATATAACGGAAATTTGAATCGACTATGGAAATTGGTGAAAATTACGAAATTGTGAAAAAAGTAATAAGTAGAAAAACAGTGGTTACGTGAAAATAAGTATGAACCAAGTAAACCGGAAATTCTCGAAGAAACTTGGGACCTCATAATAGCCAAACTGAACAGCTCAAGAGTTTCCAACACGGCTCAGTGGAAGAGGGGGAGTATGCTGCTACATCATTAGACAGAATACTCACTGATTTGGCTATTATTTAAATTTTTTGTGACTGGAAATGCCAAATGAAGAGAAAGGCCAAAGACCATAAGATGTACGAAGGAGGTACAGGAGGAGGACAGGAGGAGGACCTCCTTCGAAACCTTCGATAGAGCTGGAGGAAAAATTGATTGCCTCAACAGGTTATGAATGTATAGTTGTGAATGGATATGCCAGGAATTTTAGAAGTGGGTGTTCCAAGTTATCATTATTTTATTAGTTACATGGATTTGAATGACATAAATATTTCGACATGACTATACTATTTCTAATAGGTCCAAGTACTTCAGATGTGATAGAATCTGAGAAAATAGATAGAATGAGGAATGATTTAGAGGATTGCGATGTATCCATAGAAAATAAACAAAATGGCAATGAATCAGAGAATCAAACCAGGAATCAAGACCTCGAAAAAAACATTTTTATCATCAATAGAAAACTCAATTGAAAAATGTAAAAGAAATAAAGAATATTTAAAAACAGTCAGTGACACTCATTTGTCCATTAGGACATACATTGATGAAAACTTCTCACTTCGAAAAAAGGTGAGGAATCTGTTTGCGGAGTTAAACGGTCTCATTCTGGCTTAATTTTACTGGTGATGACCTTGAATAGAAATATTTACACTGAAAATTTGTCTGTTTTGATATTATTGTTTCTTATCTGAACAGTCCTGTTAGAATTTGGGTAAACATGATTTTTTGTTTTTTTTGAATTTTCTCAAGAAGGAGTGATGTTGACATACATATATATTCTTCATACCAAATATGAATGCCAAATTCCGTTTTGAATCTTATTATAGTATAACATAGAATTTTGAGAGCATCTCTATCAGTGAAGTTAACTATTTTGTCTAATTATCTATCCCAGCAAGTGATTTACCAACTTAGAAACATTTCTGAGATGCTTAGTGAAAGATAACGAGCTGTCATGACTAATGCTTGAATCTTCAACCTCTTCATAACATTTTAAATTCTCCTGGTCAATTTTATTTTCGAAAATAATCAGCTCTCTCATATGCGTTATGGTCAAAGAGAAGCATTTTTTACGTTAAAGTACAATTTGTTAGTCAAGCTCCATTCATAAATACTGATGGGAACTTTTTGTATGATCACAGTCTCTAATAGTTTGTCCCTCCTGAAAACTTTCCAATTATCAGCCAATAAAAGACATTGAAAAAATTTAAATTGATAACAGGTAGGAATGAAAGCGGTTTAAAATTGGAGTCTCGATTGAGGAACTCCAGAATGAGCTTCAAATTTACCAAAAGCATTCCCATTATTTTTAATTAACAGGTAACCTATTTTGTAGGTAACTACAGATCAGCCTGATAAATCCATCGTTGAGCCCAAAATCATTCAATTTCGACAGCAGTACATCATGGTCTACCGTTTCAAAGGCTTTACAAAAAGCCGTATAAACAGTGCCCAGTTGATACGAGTATTTACTTTTCATAGGCGTTATTTGTGAAAATAAATTTTAGCAGATTGATTTATTTGGTACAGAACCGTGTTGTTGATATAATAAATACTTTTCAATATATTAATATGGATTGTAATATATTATTTGTTCGAAAAGCTTGGCACACATTATTGATATATTGGGCTGACGTTTTCAATTAGCAGTTTGTTACCCGACTTGAAAATTGGAGTAATTATGGCTGTTTTACATAATAATGGAAATGTGAGCTATTGGTCCCTTTACCCAATCAACACAACCCTTGAAGATGTTGAAGGAGTTCCGTCCACACCAGCAGCTTTTTTGGGTTTGAGTTTTTTTTATTTCCTTTTCAAAATTCTCATCAAAGACAGAATGAATAAAATATTCATGTATTGTACTGATGACTATACTGATGAAAAGAAATCTGTAAATGTATCTGCAGTACTTTCTTCATTAATATCTACTCCTTTGTAGGTAAAACTCGAACTATTATTTCTTGTAATGTTTACAAAAATCACTTATAGATTTTGCTAGAGTTCTTTTATAAACGTTCTTCTAACTTAATAAGATTCCTTACCAGCTTTCTCATAGTCTTAAATTTTTCATTATTTACATCAGTAATCAAATTTGAATTTACTAGTCTCTGTTTTTCTTTCAACAAATCTTTTATTTCTTTTGAGAACCAAAGCAGAAATTTTTGAATATTTGTATGTATAACAAAAGACATGGCACTGGGATAAATGCCTATGGGTACTAATTTTTTTAAATTTTCAGATATATCATTCTAATGATGAGGAGAAACAACTTTAGTTTGTATATGTCAATAAATTTTGTCAACTCGTGCAAGTTTTTTGTTCATTTCTGGATATGATGTTACTCAGAAAAAGCTTGATTCCTTTTCAGAACAACTCTTTCGTTCGTGTGTCTACACCTATTATGGGAAATTCTGTCTAGTTCCTATGATTTTTTTCTTGAATTATCGGTATGATAATCAGTCGAATTGACAGAATATTATTTTTTGAGATTCAGGTAATAAATTCTACAGCAGTAGAATTTTTATGCCTATATAAATAACAGAGAAAAATATAGTAGAAGAAATAATCTCCACAGAAGATGGCGAAATAAACAAAGATAAGAAAGTTATTTCAAATAATATTTGAAATGCGAATAGATAAATATATCAATAAATACAATATATTATCAGAAAGACAATTTTTCAGAGAGAACAAATCAACACAAGATCTTGACATCAAAAGTAAGTGAATACTTCGACAAGAAGTCTACAGCCCTATGCATTTTTGTTGACCTTGCGAAAGCGTTTGATACTGTCAGCCACTCCCAACTTCTCAAGATGTTAGAGGAACAGCTTATGATTTACTCAGTAGTTATCCCGGTAGTAGAGACCAATACGTAAAAATAGACGACAAAATCAGTGAAACAAGAACAGTAAAGTATGGTGTTCCCCAAGGCACTGTTCTGGGTCGAATCTCTTCAATATATATTTGAATGATCTCTTTAAACTACAGTTGGAAGGAGACGTGAGTAGTTTCGCAGACGACACTGCAATCATATACAAAGCTGATTCCTGGGAAACGCTCAAAACCTCTTCAGAACTAGATTTCAAATTTTTCATGGAATGGTTCGATAGTCGTTTACTTTCCATTTATGTTGATAACATTGTAATGTTACATTCACCTCGTACACAAAGCATTCATCTACTTATAACAGCCTAAACATTTCTATTAGACATGGAAATAAATTTCAAGATACAATCAAATGTAAGTCTAAAATATCTAGGTATTTATGTTAACTGCAATTTGAAATGGGACATTCATGTCGATAACCTTGTGGAAAAAGCCAGGTTTGTACTGTATAGAATGAGATATTTTGCAAAATATTCGATATTGAATTCCTACGATTCTTCACTTTGCACTCTTTGAAACCCACCTCAATTATGTGATAATCGCGTGGGGAGCTACAACAAAAAATCATATTTCACTGCTAGATTTCATCCAGAGGATGGCAATCAAAAGCATCTAGCAAAAAACATATACTTACCGTATAGAAGACCTGCATAAGGAAACTAAAATCATGGATATTAGTCAGATATATTCGTTTCAAACAGTTACTAGACAACACCTAATAAACATGAATTAACGCCAGTTGACCACACCCATGCTACTTGGTACAGAAATAAGTCAGTATGTGTACCAAAAGCAAAAACTTTATAATGCAATACCACCAGAATTAAAGGAAATCAACTCTGTTTCACTCTTCAAGAGACATCTAAGGAATTGGATGACACAAATAGAAAGATTAAAAATTCACCAACTTGTTGATCCGACTGTAAGGTTACATTTCTGATGAGGAATTGCAGTTTCCCAGATACAATGTTATATGTGGAAATGGGTGTGAATGTGTGTGTATATTCATGTATCCATGTACGACTGTTTGCAAATATTTGTGAAGTTTATAATTTTCTCTATTAATATTATTATTATAACTTTTCCTGTTTTTATTATTGTCGATTTTGAAATAAGCGTGTTCTCCATAATAAGGAAAAAATATTTCATTTATCTTGAATAATTTTTGTATTTTTATTATATAATTACTGTTATTTATCTTATCACCATATATTATGTTAAATGTCATCGTTGTTTTCGAAACAAGTGATGTACTTATACCCTTTTCCCCATACCCATGCTCGAGGGCAACCTTTTATGGGTTCACTGAATTTATTTCCCTCCTTTTCTACCAATACTATTGTAATACAATGAGAAACAAATATTATTATTATTAAATATGTTTTATTTCTCCTCTATGGACCTGTCAGCGTATTGCAACAGTGGGTACTGTTATGTACTTATGGTGTACCCTGTATACACGTAAGAAAATGGACTTTTATTTCTTCAATTTTATTTTAACGAATTTTCTCTGCAATGCCGGCAGATTTAGTATCGTCAGGGCTTTCTACTATGTAATTGTTTCAGTGTTATTATTGGTCAGTGGATCTTTATTACCCAATATTCCTAGATGTCATAACAACTACTTCATCCTTTTAACAAAATTAACAAACCTCCCTCATATTCAATCCTTACATCAAAGCTCGTATACACCTGATCTGGTGAAATTGACTTCACGAGGAGTCAGAAACCAATAAAACAAACAAAGAAGAAGAAGAAGAAGAAAGTTCATATTATCTCTCAACGCATTTATACTAAACGATATCAAATTTTTATACTGATGTCTGGAGACACAGGAAACAACACTGTATTTGTTCATCGAATAAAAAAAGGGAAATAAACCCTACTTAGCAACTGCAGACCTATCAATCGCACTGCTATCGATCACCTCGAAGGTCATAGAAAAAACCATCAACATCGAGATCATGAAAAATCTATAATTTTATTTTCAAAAACAAAAAAAGTTTAGGGGCGAGCCACCTTCCGCGGACACCCGATATATAAACTTTGAATAGCTATGACTTATTCTTGGGACGATAAGAATCGATTTACGTACGCATTAGGAGTAATATTTCATTATTAGTTTTCATTATCAATATTGGGCAATCTTTCATTCTTTCATACGAACTTGCTGTGTTAGCCCAATATTTCACTTAAATAATTTGGTGGTTTATAGATATTGAACATACAAATCTCATATGTTTCCTGTGGAGACCCTTTTCCTTTCATTTCTTCCAATATCTCTCTGCCGACAAAAAATAATGAAATAACGGAATTGGTTTACACAGCCAACTGTAACACATATATTCCAATAACGGAAGAATTACGGAATCTTGGACTTTGAGGATTCGCCAAGAACTTCGTTCTTTGTTTGCCCAATTTTCGTTATTGAAAATGATCAAATGAAATTTAAATTAAGCTGATTGTTTGTATTGATATAATTTGATAAAGTTTTAGATGAAGTATGAAATGAAAAATAATGAAAGAAGATTTGCATAAAAACCGTATAAATAAATATAAATTACTTCCAAGCGTGGTTCCTTTCGATCGATCGGAAACAGCAGAGTGGAGCAGAATTCCAGGACTCAGCAAACATCAAGACATTCAGACAGAAACTAAACAAAATAGATAACAATTTTGAAAAAAATAAGGAAGTATCACCCTGTGTATAGACAAAAAAGAAATGCAATCAACATGACAATATGAAAATGACAAGTACGAATTTCAATTTATTTGATTATCAATAAGTTTTTGTAAATTATTCAATAAGAAGTGCTAAAAAACTCAAAGAAAAATAAACAATTGTGATTGGTGATAAACAATAGTGACAGAAAATTTTAAATTGAAGAGCCTTAGTAACGAAAACATGTGCGAAAACTTCAACAAGTAGCTAGCCAAGCTGAAAGTACGGAATTTCTATGAAAAAATAAAAAATCTCCCAAAAAGTACTGTTGACTAAAATTTTATACGATACCTGACCAGAAGAGAACAGAAACCAGAAAAGACAACAAAATATAAAGACGTACGTACCTGAACAGGAAAAACTTCTATAATAATATCCATAGTGACGCCAAATTCATACAAATAAAATGAAATAATTTTCCTTAAAAGATCCAATTTTTTTGATCTATTTTCAATATATTGGATTTCTTCAACATGCATTTTTTTTCCTTTTCAATTCATTGGATTTCTTTTCAATAAATTGATTTTTTTTAATTACTGTAGTTATTTCAGAAGTGTATATTTAATTATCAATTCTCTTTCGAATATTGAGAAAAGAAACCGTTTCGTTGCAAAATTGATAGCAATTTTGGAAAACAGTGTTAATCAACAATATTCCCTTGGTTAATTGGTCCATTCTAAATATCTACTTCAATCTCTCATACTTTTTTGTCAAAGTGACCACCTAGGACCATCTTTCAAATTGTTTTCATTTATACAGGGTTCATCATTGAAGCGTGGATAACTAGAGTTAATTTTTTCAAATAGAACCCCAGTATATTATAGATTTGAGTATGGAATACTACTCCTTCAATGCCAGATTTGAGAAGTCTACGTCAAACCGTTGGAAAGATATGACCAAATAACTGTTTCATATGTCCAATGAGTAGGACGAAGAATAGTCCAGATTTGGAAAGTTAAAGTCTCAGTTACACCATTGTTTTTATAGAAGTTAGATAGTTAGCCAACCTTATGGGATTATTATTGGATTCAAATGGATGCGACAGTGATCTCGCATCCAAGTCATATCGCAACTTCAGTGATCTGGTTTTCAAGTCATGTCGTAACTTGATTGAAACAATGGGACAGCATTAAAATCAGGGTTTTTTGAAGAAACCTGCATTAAAATGGCGTCAAATATTCATGTTTGTAACTAATCACGCTAGATGACACTCGCGTTTGGGTCCAATACCTTTTCCACAGGCATTGACTAACTATCGTACTTCTATTTCTATAATGGTCACACACATTATGCATATGGAACAGCTATCTGATTATATCTTCCGAACGGTTTGGCGTTGACGCTTGGAACCTGTTATTGCTAAAGTAACATACACGCTGGAGTAATAATAATACCTAGTCAAACATACTAGGTGTTTCATTTGAAAAAATTTAACTCTGGTAATCCACGTCTTGATGATGCAATTTTCATAAATGGAAACAATTTCGGCAAACAAATATGAAATAGTGATTAAAAATTGCAGAGAATTGAATTTTTCTTTGTTCTTTTTTAGACAATGAAAGTCCAGAAAAACCTTACTCAAATATGAAATAGGGTTTCACAATGGAGCAATTGCCATCCAATACATGAGCTATTTCACTTTAAAAGTTTGCGTCCCTGTATTATTACAAAATTCTGTTTTACGATATTTTCAAATTATGGTACAAGATTACTGTCAATTTTACTATGAAACGGTTTTTTTGAAATAACTCCAGTGATTAAAAAAATTCAATATATCGAAAATAAATCCGATATATTGAAGAACAAGCCAATGTATTGAAAGTAAATCCAATATATTGGATTTTTCTTAATGGCAATTATTTTAATTTATTTGTGTGACCCCAAGACGCTTTCGTAGAATACATCCCAACTTTCAAAAGACACATTTATCATCAGTTATACTATTAGTAAATAGATGGTAGTAGTAGATTAGATTTTTGAATTTCAAGATTTAGATAGAATATTTTGTTTAGGAAATGGTTAGATTTGATTTTAGGAGTATAGGAAGATACAGTTGTACTGATTCATTTGAAGTTTAAATAATTTTTTTTGTCATTCATTAATTATTGTAGTTCTTGAAAAAAATGTAGACATAGTTATTACCGTCAACCTGTTTCACCCCTACGCACAATCCTCAGTAGTCTTCGAAATACTTGCGCAAGCTAGGAAAGACGCAGCCCTCACTTTTTAACGTGTGATGCTATGCACGAGACCGGTGACCATGCTGGGAATCGAACCAACGTCTCTTCCCTTTGTGAGGTGAACGCTCTACCACCCGGCCACAATGGCACATTTATTATTTTCTTTTAAAAATATACAAAAAAGCGTCCAATTCCCACTGAAGCCACCCTGACAAAAAGAGCAACTTTATGTTTTTACAGCAGAGCTGGGGAAAGAGACGAAAAAAGTAGGTAAGAAATGGGTAAAAAGTTCATAGAGTCTATTTATTTTCATTTGACAATAAAGAAAGCAAAACAGAATTTTATTACATATTTTATTTATACATATGATATTTATATCAGTATCACATGCAATGATCTAAGAATAGTCAGACATATCTCAATTATACATGCCAAAAATAACTGGGTTTCATTCCTGCCCCATTTTCAACTCCGGAGTTTTGATGAAAATATTATTGTTTGCTATTTCATTTCTGTTTGTAGGCTCAGATACAACTTTCCATAGAACTCGAGGATTATTCTCAGAAACAATAATGTTTTCTTGATAATACTTCTTTTTCATATTATGATTAAATAACTGCATGTTATTTTTTCTTTTCAGTTTTGTACTTAAGATCATATAAGTTGAAGATATTGAAGAACTTGATTCCATCACTTATCATTGATATTCAAATACATTTTACGATTGGGAAAGCATTTCAAAATTATACATGAATATGTCATAAAAATAACGGAATGTTTCGTCGCAGTTGTCACATTCGTGACATACATAACGTTTTCTTTTTCTGCCATTGAAAAAATTTTCAAATTGTGTTTTGCTTCATGACTTCGTTACCTTACTCTGCTGCTGTTTCTAGCTTCATCATCGGTTATTCCACTAACTTTTTTGGACATATTCCAAAATACGCATTTCGATAACCAAGTTATTTTCACTAGAGTGAATATTTGGAAAACAGCATCCCGAAGGAGGCGGAAACATGTAAGTATATTGTTACATGAATTGTATTTCACCAAAAAGTTCCTGTACCAATTTCCTGTACTATGAAAAATGGAAAAGTCGACTCTCATCATGTTCGTATCACGTGAAATGGAAATGAATGGTAGGAGTATAACTTTGAAAATGTTGTTCTATCAGAACTGGTTTTCTATAATAAGTACATGTAGTGTATTCGCCTGGAAATGTAAACTGGCAAAATTTAACGACTGATGTAGATAAAGGTATGGAGCATGGAAATATAGTTTCAACATGATTCATGAGTTGTTTTAAGTGAAGTAAAGGGCAATTAAAGAAAACTCATTACTCTTCAGAACATATTCTGAGAAAACTTTGCATGATAGATGGTTGCAGAAAGATAAGGCAACTTCTTTCCAAATAATTAATTGTTCAGAGCAGTTACTTTTAATGACCCACCCTGAACAAACTATTTATATGCCCTTGCAGTTTTGTAGAACCATATATCATTATAGTTTTTTTTCACATTTTCCATTTCCTCGTAGTTGTAAAATGGGAATATTAAGTGAGCTAGGTCAAGAAAAAAAATTCATTTTAATTGCGTCTTCGATTGAGAAACCTACAACGTTATAGTACAGATTTTCATTTCCCACGGGCTAGCTACATCGGAATGTTCATTTCCTATGACTTTCATGTGCTATAGAGCTACTGTCATTATATTAACGAATTTTATGAGCACAAATAAGATCCAATCAAGTTTGTTACGTCTGATGTCTGAAAATTTGACATTTTATCGTTTGTATAAAATTCATTTAAAACAATTAAGTAATCGAAAATGAGTAGTGATAGTGGAGATAATTTGACATTTTCACTGCCTAATATTACCGAAATATCTAGACCCATTTCATTAAATTTATTACCAGATTTGTCAAAGAAAAATATGAATCTGAACTCAAATCTTTTATCGATTGGCACGCTAAGCAACAGGCATAATCTTTCTCAGAAAGTGTCCTTATGATATATTTTTCCCATATATCAAAAAAACTCAAATCCTCCACCCTTTGGAGTCGATTATAATCCATGTAGAAAATGATGCTGAGTATCAAATAAGATTTGGACATATCGAGTTATTTGGAGCGTTTTATTGTAGGCAGAAATGTTCTACTCGTAGAAGTAGAATTTGACATAGCTGTTTTTTTGACATCAAATATATCAACTTTTTCTACATTCACTACCATCGAATTTGAGGGTAGCAAAAGTAGATAATTGGTTGAAAAAGGAAAATTCCTAAATCGTAGCAGTAATTGACATTAATGACATTTCAGTTTGGTTATATTTTGAAGTTCAAAAAACTTCATTCACTCACATTAAAACGATTTTGGTAGTGAACAGCCTCTAGTTGAAATGAATATGAGTCTTATGGACGTAATTAAAGTTATAGATGAAAATGTTCAAGTATGTATAGGTTGTACAACGAGTTTTATTTATATAATAAAGAAGGTGGGTTTATATTGATTCTCAATTCATTTAAAACCTCTTTTGTACCTCAGTTTTAAAATCGTATGCTAAAAAGTATACAAATAGATACCAAAAAAGAAGATGATGACCCTGTAAGTAAGCGTAAGTTCAAAAATACCAGTGGGATACGATATAGAAGTGTCTAATCGATGTATGTATCACGAATAGAGAAAAATTGTCCAATTACATATCAAAAAAATAATTTTCAGTTCCTATTTTGTTCCCAACCTTCGAATATGCTCCGATTTTCTAAATATTATTCAGGCTTATTTGCTAGTTCACTCAAAGCTGCCTTGAAAGTGGAAGGTGTGAAGGCTTAGGTATCACTTCTTCATAATAATTTTTCTGAACAAGTTTTCTGAGTGAAAATTATTCAAGGAATTCACATATATGATGAGATTATTATTGCACTTGTTATATTCCCGCCTAGATCGAATCTTCGAATAGATATAATACTGCTCGCGCCTTCTTCCATTGTCTATTTGGGCTGTGGTAGTTGTTAATGTAAGAAAATTATTCATATTGAATATATCATTATTCATAGTAATGAAAACTAAGTTTCAAACTTTTTACAAAGATTTAGGAAATTTTAGAATTATCTGACTTCTATTGGAAACCCTGAAATTACGTTTTTATGGAACTCTACTTCTTCTACTAGTAGATGTAAATTCTAGTGGTCAAAAGGTGCGTTTTATTGTAGGCAGAAATGCTCTTTTCGTAGAAGTAGAATTTGACACATCTGTTTTTTTGACACCAAATATATCTACTTTCTCTACTTTCGCTACGATCAAATTTGAGGGTGGCAAAAGTAGATAATTGGTTGAAAAATTAAAATTCCTAAATCGTAGCAGAAATTGACACTATTGACATTGAAAGTAGTTTGTATCATATTATGGACTTTAATTTCTGTACATTTCAGTCTGGTTTTATTCTGAAGCTCAAAAAACTTCGTTTACACACATTGAAACGATTTTGGAATTGAGCAGCCTCTAGTTAAAATGAATACGAGTATTATGGACGTGAGTAAAGTTATAGATGGAAATGTTCAAATATGTATAGGTTGTACAACGACTTTTATTGATATAATAAAAAAGATGGGTTCACATTGATTCTCAATTCATTGAAAACCTCTGTCAAACCTTCTTTTTAAAATCATATCCTAAACAAATATACAAATAGATACCAAAAAAGATGATGACCCTGAAAGTAGCGAAAGTTTAAAAACATCAGTGGGATGATATAGAAACATTGTGTCAAATCGAGGTATGTATGATAAATTGAGAAAATTGTCCAGATATAATATGAAAGAAATATTGTTCAGTTCCTATTTGTTCCCAACCTACAAATATGCTATAACTTTTTAAAAATAATTCCGGCTTATTTGCTACTTCACTCAAAGCTGCCTCGAAAGTGGAAGGTGTGAAGGTTTAGAAATCACTTCTTTTTACATTTTTACATTCTGAAAAAGTTTTCTGAGTGAAAATTATTCAAGGAATTCGCATATATGATAAGTTTATTGCACTTGAAATATTCCCGCCTATATCTAATCCTCGAATAGATATAATATAATACTACTCGCGCCTTCTTTCATTGTATATTTCGGATGTGGCAGTTGTTAATGAAAGCAAATTATTCATATTGAATGTATCATTTATAATAATGAAAACTATGAGTTTCAAACTTTTTACAGATATTTAGGAAATTTTAGAATGATCTGACTTCTATTGGAGACCCTGAAATTGCGTTTTTATGATACTCTACTTCTTCTACTAGTAGATGTAAACTCTAGTGGTCAATGAAACGCGGCTAATAAAACGTGGCTATTGAAAGTTGAAAGCATTTCTTGAGAGAAAGTCGGACAGATATCAAGCAAGTCCCAAATGTGCCAGTAGCCACTGCCATTTTATTAGTGACAAGTCCAGCATAAAAAAGAAAACTACTTCCTGCTGAAAATAGAGAAAAAGATTGTCGAGTGAGAACTGTCCGAAGTGACAGTTCTGAAAAAATGTATGTCAATGTAGCTGCTTTTTTCTTCATTGAAGACTTGCTAAACGTATCCCAGTCACGAGAAGATTCGAAAAGAGATCGTTCGCTTTCCACTAATCATTTTTTCACATTATTTTTGAATATTTTTGGATTGTTGGTTGATTTTACTTCTTCTGGCAATATTTGGTAGTCGTGGATCTATGTTTTTGCCCTATAGTTTATATCCATACCTATGAGTTAAAACAGTAATTTTAAATGACATTAGCCCCTTCGCCATATTTTTGGTTCTGGGTCAGTTTTGACAAATCCACAAAATCGCGGAGGTATAGCAATAATACCTTTTTCCCGCTGCCGACACTGTAAATAGTCCATACATGCTTATCAACAAAACAGGTAAATGGCCTATATCATTCGTTTACTAATTCATCTTGACAACGGAATGTAAATAGTGTCATTTACATGCCTAGGGTAATAATGACTTTGCCTTTGACAAGTAATACCTTCAGCTTCATTCATATCAATTTTTAGGTTATGAGACCTTTTGAATATTATTGTTGTCTGCTTATTCGGTAACTTAGTTACACGTACAAGCAACTTAGAATGAAATAGCGAACGAATAATCATGAAGGAAGGGTAAGAAAACAAACCTCAATTCAGGCAAATTTTGAGAAATGTCAACAAGCAGCGGGAAAAACGTAATAAGTAACACGGAATGTATCGACTGTTATCATCCTCGGCAAGCGACAAGCCTCGGCTTTGCCTCGGCTCGTACTCGCTCACCTCGAATGTTAACACGTCTTTACATTCCTTGTTACTTAAATAACTATTATGCTTCTTTATTTCCCGATGATATTACAACTCAAACCAATAAACGTCAACCAATTTTGATATTATTCATGTTTCTCGTTTGTAATTTTTGCCTTTACTTATTTATTTACTCATTAGTACACGTTTGCAGACTCTCAATAGTTCTCAAAACCGGATGTGTTTCTGGCACAACCTCAAGTCTGTGTTTTCCGCCTACAGTATTAGTTCTCCCTTGCTCGATGTCACAACAATAATTATCGTAAAGTCGTTCTCTTCCAGGCTTCCGCAGACAAAAGTCATTGTTTCAACTGTCTACGCTTTACGAATATTTATGATACTTTAAAGTGATATTAACGCAAAGTTTTTTGGGTCAAGTTTTACGGCTTGTGGGAACAAAACAACTTTACGCAGTTTTTAACATCCAAACTCGGATGTTAGGACTACGGTGACATTATTTTTGATTATACTGAAATGGAACCTTCTTGGACTATAAAACGAGATTGACTTCAGAAGAGGCTGATTTGTTCTGTATAGTTATATAGACTTTACTAGGTAGTTATGTGGGGTTGAGAGGTCTTGGATCGATGAAACAAGAGAAAGCAGAGCGAATTTTTTTATTACATATTACTTAATAGTGATGCTTGAGATATTTTCTTAGCATACGCGGCCATCGACTACTATATACTTTCACTGCAAAGATCAACATAAATATAGTTTCAATGGAAAATATATGTGAGTATATACTTTTATTAAACAAATTAATTTAATTTCGTTAGTAATCAGTAATTGGTTATCAATTAGTTTGGGGAGTCAATTGTTATAATATTTTGTAGTATTAGAAATTGAAGGTAATTTCGACAAATTTTGTTGCAGTGGAAATAGTAAGGTATACAAATGTACATTTCAAAAAGAGTGATAGATAGATAGATAATTTATTCATCCAGTCTGAACATTACAATATTATTGGATAAGTCAAGAAAAAGTGAAATATAAACAAGACAAACTTAACATCTAGAATAAAAATAAAAATGACTAGCAGTATATACACATACATCAATATTAAATATATATATATATATATATATATAGAATATTATATAAATCAGGATGGATTTAGCGAGGGGCAATATATGAAAATATAAGTAGAAAAGTTATTGGGTATATCCCTCAAAATGTGCAACCGTAGACACGCGTTTCGAGCTTAAGCTCTCATCAGTACGGTAAAATCAAGTGCGTAGATGTACAACACTTGGATGTACAAATAGAAACAAAGGAAGTCAACAACAGGAAGCCAACCACACATTTGTGGCATCGGTTAGAAGACCTTGTACTCACAAGGCAACAACTAACGTATAGTATAGTATACATATAGAACAGGATAGTTACTAGATTGAAACGTCTCCATAATATACAATTGATAGTTCACATAACATCTATGGACTCTTGCAGAGTGTAGGGAGAAATGGTCAATAAAATAGACTTAATTTTTTTTTTTAATTCGGGTAAGTTTTACAGGTTTTGCAATGCTGGGGTAGAATGTTATAGAGTTTGTTCGCTGTAACAACGTGTGATCTCATACATAGACTCAACTTACATTTTGGGATATAAAATTTGGTTTTATTTCTTGTATCATGTTGATGTATGGATTCGTGTGTTTTAAATTTAGCTTTGTTCTCGTGGGAATATATCAATAGGCTCAAAATATAAAGACCTGCTAAAGGGAGTATATTATACCTCTTGAATAGTTCTCTGCATGAAAAGGACGGCACAACGGCAGCAATGCAGCGAATAATTCGCTTTTGAGCTACAAAAATATTTTGTGTTGCTACGGAGCTTCCCCATATAGAGATACCATATGCAATTTTAGACTGAATTTGCCCATGATAAAAAAGCAGGAGACTAGGTATACTTAGGACATTTTTCAGTATCCATACGTGGTAGCACTTGGAGTTAAGCAGTTTCGCTAAGTTGTTGCAAAGAATACTAAAATTTAGGGTGTTATCAAAGTGGATTCCAAGAAATTTCACAGATGGTATGCATTCTAAAGTATGATTTTTTGTAATAATGTTCATATTGGGAATATCATGATTTTGATGAGTATGGAAGGTAACGTAATTTGTTTTAGAGGTGTTGAATAGTAGCGAGTCATCCGCAAACCAACTACACACGTCGTCCAAACCGACATTTATTTTGGTTTCAAGTCTTTCCGGGATTTTGTCTCTAAAAAGTATTGAGGTATCATCAGCATAAATAGTGAAAGAAGTTTTGGGAATAATTACAGGTAGAGCGTTAATGTAGAGTAGAAATAAGAGTGGCCCGAGTGATGAACCTGCTTGGTCTAATTATTTCATATTTACTGAAATATCCATGATTTTTGCATTCTCCTTAAACGCTGCAGAAGGTTATGTGGAGTGGAAAAAAACATTTAAGGTACTCATATAGCGCGGAGGTAAACTCCTCACCAACCGCTCGGATAATCCTATAGGTATTCTCCTCACCAAAACTAAGGGTCGTCGTTAAACCATAGGTATTCTTCTTACCAATTTATACTTTGACTTGTAGATATTTGAATGCGTGGAAATTGAATACACGCATTTTGGAGGAGATATTATTTAGTATAATCGAACCAGAACGAAGTAAGCTTACGTAGACATTTGAATGCGTGGATATTGAATACACACATCTTGTGAGAAGAAATTGTTTAGTATAATCGAGCCAGAACGAACTAACCTCACGTAGACACTCGAGTCCGTGGAAATTGAATTATATATCTTAAAAGGAATATATTCGAAATAATATACTTACTTCATTACCTGTCCCTTCAATTTCAGTTTGGTGAGGAGCTTACCTATATGATTATTGTACACCCTTGCTTCTACAGGTAGGAATGGGTTTTTGGTGAGGAGAATACGACCGCCCCTCAGATACCCTCATGTTTATACAGTACGATGCAAATGTATGGAATAAATTCATTATTTCTGAATATAAACATATTTTGGAAAACTACTCGAACACGTCGATTTTCTTTTCCGATTGGCCAATTTTTGAACCCCACCCTAAATATATTCCACACGATTCGGAAGGTCAAAAGTCTCTGTCGCACTCATTGGGCATATGGAGAAGTTTTTTGTTCATATCTCCGCAGCCGTTAGACATAATTTATTCCATACCTTTGCATCGTACTGTATATGCACGAGAAGGTAGAAGACTTCAGGAACGAAATACACTTTAACTTTTCCTTCTCTTATCATTTTCAGCATTATGACAAATTCAATGTTCAGCGTCACCCTTCCGGAAACCTTTTTTGAGAAACCTCATTCTTTCCGAGGTGGAATAAAAAAAAATTAACAAATTTTTGTTTTTGCTTTAAATCAAAAATTTTTTGGGTCTCTACCTCCGTATTTTCAGCGATTCCAACTAATGGCATGCCAAATTTGGTGCTGCTAAAGCCGAACTCGCCTCAAAACCTAATTGGACTGAATTATAATAGTATATTCTTCAACGAGCGTATAAATGATAGCTATTATTCTCGAGGATAAAAATTTCGAAACGAGCCGAAGGCGAGATTCGGAATTATCCGAGAAAATAATAGCTATTATACGCGAGTGGAAGACTATACTTTCTCTACGACTATACGATAGTCAGAGTGTTAATGAAATCTAACTGTTATTTATGAAAATAAGTATATATTATAAAGTAATATAAGGTAGAATAACAATTATACATGAATAATCGGTGTTCATTCATGAATGAATAAATGCATTAATTGAAAATAATTTTAAAAAAAACTTCCAAGAGTGGGATTCCAACTCACGCCTATATAACTATCTTCATTATCATTTACTTCATGTACACGCTTCTACCAACTGAGCTATAACAGGTACTCAAAAATTTGTGAATGAAATACCTACTAGGAAACTCTGACCAAGAACTGAGAGAGTGTAGAACGCTCAAGTAAAAATTGTTGGACATACCTTTGTTGCAAGATGGATTTCATCTTCATCACTATCACTGCTTTCCCAATCCGCTCTATCCATTTTTATATTAGGTACTTGTCACACAAATCAAAGTTAAAACTAAGAAAATAGTCAATCTGACATTCGCGGATGCCAAGCTGTGACAAAAGTTCGATGAAGCAAAGCCTTCTTGAGAAATTTGTTTATTAAACCTCTCAGTTCCCGTGGATTCTGAAAATTCTGAACCTGTGATTGGCCGAGTGCCATTGAATAATGAGTTAAGATCCACGGTGTCTTGAAATCATCGTTACTCTTCAATTAAAAATCTATATGTAATAAACGTAGAATACAATAGTCGTAGAGAAATGAAATTTATAGTCTCAACTTAGATTAAGTAGTGTTTCAAAAGTATGAGTGTGAATTTCATTGTACATATTCGAGTTACATTTTAGTTATTAATTTTTAAATTGGTCCTTTCCTTTATTTTGTTTTCATGACCAATCTTATACATAACCTGTTTTTGTCATTTTGAGGAAAATAAAGAATTTGAATTGAATCTGATAAAGGGAAGAAGATATAAGACGCACGAATATTGTGTACTGGAAGAAAAAATCGACAGACAGGAAGTGATGGAGAACTACTTATAATCAGTGGAGCTAATTTTGAATGAAAAAGGGTGTTAGGGGCGATATTGAGTGGCGGTGAGCAATGAATATGAGAATAAATATTCATTTCGAACTTCCTAATGGGCTATTAATAAGGTGAAGTGAACCCAACTTAAGATTTTTAAACTGCAAACATCAACACAAATATATATCTACCTCCTGAAGATGATCACATGGTGGTCGAAATACGAGTTGACTTATCAAAATAAGTTATGTCTTTTGATTACGTCATCGTATTAATAAGGTTCTTATGCTATTTACAAACTATTATTTTTGATTAGACTCAAATTTGAATTGTCCTGTATACTTGTGGGTGCTCACTGTTTCAAAGTGCACCTTTTCCATTTTCGTCTCCCAATTCATGGACTCTGTTTTCAATCATCAAATGGGAAACGAACGCCGTCTTTCCGAAAACACGATCGCCTATAAAAACTCCAACTAATCAAAGGGTGCCAACCGAATGGCATACTCAACTGAAGTTCGTTGAGGAAATTAACGAAACTGCAACGAAAAAGTGAGCCAATCGAGCCAATAGTGTTGAGCTATAATTGAGTTAGTTCTGAACGATTTCAGTTGCGATTGGAAATTCCATCACTTCCGATATTTTTTTAATTTTGCTGAGTGGATGGATTGTCTGCACTGCAGACCCTACCTCACTTGTAGAACCATCGATTATTTATTTATCATTTATTAAAATACATATGATGATGCCGAAGAAAACATTTAGAGGATGTTTTGTTTGTAGGCGTCCCTTGTAAATAAGGTTCTTGAGATGAGCAAATAGTATTGAATAATAAATCACTGATCTTGAATTGCTTTTTAATTGTTTACTTGTGCCAAATCAGTGAGTAGATATTCTGTAGGCTCTCATAAGGAAAATTATGTGTGAGAGAAAGAGAGGAAACGACTAATAAGTGTGAGAGAGATAGCAGTATCGTCAGGAAAGAGAGAAAGAGAGAGAAAGAGAAATTGAGAAGATAGAGAGAGAACAGAGAAAGAAATGGGAAAGATCTCAATCAAGATATGCAGATCAATATTAGCAGCCTGTTTCATTATACCTTATCTTGAATGAAATGTAATAATAATGTAATGAAACAATAGCTTTGACCAAACTAAAATACATGAATCAAGAAAAATAAGGAATCAAATACCAACTACAACAGTTTTTCAAAATATGACTACCTTGTTCATTGCTAAACAATCGTACACTTTAAATTTTTTTTTGTTTTGGTTCTCTCGGATTGAATTATCATTGTAACCTATAGATTATTCTATTACAGAAAGTTACTTATGACATCTACAGTCACTAGTTGAATCTTAATTTGACACGAACCAAGGAATCCAAAGTAGAGGTTTGTCTACAAATTGACAGGCAGCCAACAATTCGTTGTTCTGACCAACCCAAGGTTCAATCAAGTTTCTAGTACCTTATGAGGAACGCAAGCAGAATCTGAGTGAAAATAGAGTATATTTCGTTTTAATTCCGAGAGTTCCAACCTTTGACAGCTGTTTCGTGCTCACGCACTCATCAGAAAGGATTTATGGAGCTCTCGAAATCAAAACGAATCCACTCAAGAATTAGTACCGTGAAGGCAAGAGAGATATAACAGAAAGTTACTTATGACATCTACAGTCACTAGTTGAAACTTAATTTGACACGAACCAAGGAATCCAAAGTAGAGGTTTGTCTAAGATGTCTAAAAACCATGGTGTGCCGACTCATACCTGTAAAACTGTGGTATAAAACGGGAGACAATTCGCCAGCTTGATTAAGAGAAAACAAATGAAATCGTGACCTGTTTCCCAAATATTCCGCATTTGCGTGTACCGCCACGGTCGGTTTTCCTGTTAGGGTAAATTTACAAGCACAGAAGTTTTCAAGTATTGCGGACGAATGAACTGAATAAAAAACCTAAATATTGGAATTTACTGAATCACTATCACCAATCAGTTTTATTTGTTACACTTTCGACTTATTTATATCATCTTTTACTGAAATGCAATTAACTACAATAATAACTACGCATTTCATTTGGAAGTATTGAAATTAAGCTTAAATAGTTACGACTATCAGTGCGATTGATTTTGAGACAAACAATATGTGATGCTAATAGCCGATAATTAGGTCATGTCTCAAATCACAGGACTATAATTAATGGATGGTATGCAACAGACATCCTGTCTGGCTCAATGACGTGATTGCATGATCGAGCTTTCGCATTGATATAGATAATATGTAAATGACACTAAAGCATTCCAAAGAGATAAGAGAATAGCGTACACGCGGAGTTCCGTAAAGAAACGCAATTAGCATGTTCTGCAGCGAAAATAACAAGAGCGTTAATCACTAGGATTGACGACGCTTCTCATGTGAAATATTGCTGCAGTTATGTGTTCGAAAAATATAGTTACGTTTCTGGTTGGAACGAAAAATTTCAGCAATATCGAAACAACGTACACTCCAAACATTCCCATAGAATGGGAAATATGAGACATATCTGACAGATAGTAACTACTTCCTGGCCAGAACCACGAAAGACATTGAACCACATCTGAAATACATTTTGTGCTATGAGATTCTTTTCCATCAAAAGGAAGTGTTTATGATTTTATTGGACACGCTTGACCACCTGCATACCTGTGTCGGGGTTGTTGCCTCTTGTCAGTGCCAGTGTAGATCAGAAAACACTGAAGTTGTCTGTATCACTGCCAATTGAACTATAAACTCGGACCTGACTCTGAATTGACCTACAGACTCTTTGTAGTTGAAATTCAACATAATTCTCAATGCTCTTTTATGAACTAAGCACACCTTTTTAATAACTCGACTATTGTCAAAACATATCAAACTATATTGTATTCTTGATTTAAAGTTAGCGCATGATACACAATTTTCAGTGACTGCAGGTTCACATATTTCTTTATTACCCAAAGTGTGCAACAGATTCAACTCAGTTTCATACAGAGTTGCTCAACATGAGTATCTCAGCACAAAAAACTATCAATATATTTCCCTAAGAACTTGGCGTGTTCACTAACTGTTCAGTTCTTGTCACCTAAACATTATTAGAAGGCATATCAATGCGAGCATAGTTTGTTTTAAACAATACATTTGTTTGTTTTCATTGAGAACCAGTCTGTTTTGTGCGAACCACGATTTGGATCTTTCAAATTCTAAGTCTTCTTTGACAGTAAAACTGGTCATATCAGGTGCCCTAACTAACATATTTGTATTATCAGCATAATTTATCAACTTACAAGTTCCATTCATCTTCATGATGTTCACATCATTAACATTAAATATGAGAGCAAAGGCCCCGTTATACTGCCTTGTGGAATACTTATATCAGTTAAATTTTTCAACGATTTTTTTCTCACATCCTTCTTTTGTGTTCTCAATAATTTGTTTCCTATCCTTCAACTAGGATTCAAACAACATTAGAACAGGACCCCTTACTCCATAATCTACCAGTTATTTCAACAATATCTCATGATTTAAGCAATCATGTGCCTAAGAATAGGTATAAGAATATGCCCAATGCTAAAGCACCACCCTCCAATGAGTTCATTACATGTTGTATAACTGGAAAATTGCTCTCTTCTTTCAAATAACCACGTTGAAAATCACTTATTATTTTACATGCGGTGAGAATGCGAAAGTGGAAGTGAATAAGCTAACTGGTCTATAGTTATCAATAATTTTTATATCACCGTCTGTTGGGACTATTAATACTTATTCTTGAATCATTTCCTTGGTTTTCGAAATGTTTATTATAGTTGTTGTTGATTATAACATATCTGTCACGAAAGTAATTAAAAGCTGTCAGAAATTCTTCCTAATTTCACTCAATAATTTGCCTGTATTTGGTCCAGTTCGTTAATTCAACATTAGTGGCATCCACCGGAGAATGTTGGGACTAAATACTTATTCTTGAATCATTTCCTTGGTTTTTGAAAAAGTATTATAGTTGTTGTTAAATGTAAAATATATGTCACGAAAGTAAATAAAAGCTGTCAGAAATACTTCCGAATTTTAAGGAGAGTTTAAACAGCAAATAAAATAAAATAAGGAACAAAATTAAATAAAATAAGAAAGTTGAACATGTACATTTCTATTAAAGCGTTTATACAAGAAATACGATAAAATAAGAAATAAGAATAACAACAAGAGATGGCCAACATTTATCTTTTTGTCTTATTTTATTTTATTTTGTTTGGAAACTGATACTGCGCATGACCGAAATCTTTTCTATTCGAATAATGTTCCGAGTTCACCTAACTTAAAGATTACATTTGTTGTTGATTGTAATTGTTGACATTTTCTGGCGATATTGAAGTTGAATAGAAATACTAAGTTCGGGGCGATGACAGGCACTGCGGCTGTAGCCTTATTACATATAAAGCTAAATAGGCGGTTCAAAGTTCGACCCTTGAATAGGAACAAAAAGTTTAATGTGTACAAGAATTTGTTGGAATATCCATTTCACTGAGAATATACACTATCTAATCTCCAAAGTTCAAAACTTCATTATAGAATTTTCAAATAATGTGGATGTTACTTTTGGCATTTGTCAAAACGAAAAAGTAAAATTCACAGAACTTGCAAAAAACACAAAAGTCATTGTCAAAACAGCTGCAATTTGATTGGTTCATTTTTATTTCTTATTTTTATTTTATTTATCTGTATAATCCAATGTTTTTTGCCCTTATTCTTAATTTTATTTTAATTAGTTTCTTATGTTATTTTATTTGCTGTTTAAACTTTCCTTGACTCAATAATTTGTCTGTATTTGGTCCAATTCGCTAATTCAACACCGTCATTTTTGGATACAGAAATTATGCAAGCAGTTTTTAGCAAATCAGGAAATATGCCAAACTTGAAGAAGTTGTTAGTGATGTTGACCAGAGGTTCTGCTAAGTGAACACCAACGACTCTTATGAATTCATTATGAATTTTTCATTTAATTTTTCATATTTTTGAAAATACTTTATAATTAAATTTCGTTCACGGGATTAAGAAATACACGTCTCATATTTTCATTAATGTTGCTTAAATACGACTGATGTTCATCGATAGAATCGGTTATATATTTCAAGAAGCTATGCTATGTTTTGTGCATTTCCCTCTCCTTTTATGGAAGTCTTAAAATTATTCTCTCCACTTATTTAACATTCTCTATTTGTCAGGATGCATTGGAATTATCATGGGACTAAATTATTCTCTGCGCATAGCGTTTTTTCTTCTCATTGTTAGTTTTTTATTATACTCATCTACTGGTCTATAATAGTCAATATTCCTAAGGTAAACCACACTGATAGTATAAAGAATATTCAGCCGATTCTTACATTCCTCTATCTCAGCATCATATCCCTCAATATGTTTGATTTTTGTGTTTTATTATCTTTTGTAATAGAAAACATTCTTCGAATTTATGTATGAAAATATTAGTGAATATTTCCCACTGCGCATTTATTCTATTGCTGGCTATGTCATAGATAATTTTTCAATATCTCCTTGAATATTTCCATATTTCCTATAACTGTGTGAGCATGTTGTTATCGAAGTTGACAAAGGTAATTTCTGAGCAAAATGATCTGATATAGACTAACGTAAAACTTCAGCTGAGATACAGTCTTCAATATTAGTTGAAATATTATCTACACATGATTGAGATAATTGTGTTACTCTAGTATAATTATCAAGTTTGTAAACAATATTGAATGAGTTGTCGCAAAATATGAATTTTTTTAATGATTCTTCATTTAGATTGATGCTGAAGTCAATATTTATTCAAATTTGGAGAAAAATATCTCAACATTTGCAACTGAAGGCCTATAGATAGAAACTATTTTCGCTTTTCAATGTAACTTCACTCGCTGCACAGTCAAATTGATTTTACATTGAATTTTTTTTGTCTGATCCCGTTCTATGCATTGAATTCCTCGCTAGGTACATTGCTGTTACTCCGTGTTCCTTACCATTTTGTCTACAAAAACTTGGTACCAAGAAGAAATCCTTTAGATCTCACGATATTATTTTAACATTACAGGATTTTCCTATTCTTATGAACCAAAAAAAATACCTCAGGTTCGATTTGATTCAAAACACTCAACTTTTATGTCTCGTCATGTTAACAACACTTTTTAAACTAATTCTATTTGATTTGATATGTCTTTGAATTCTTGAAGCAACTCCGCATTACAGTCGGTCAGCTAGTATTGATTGTGTTCATGTGTTGGTCCGATGCCAAAGTTATACAAAAAGTCAAACTCTATTCCTCACGGCCCATTGTTGTATTTGTTTTTTGAGAAAAAAACATACTTAGTTTTTACTACAAACACAGCATTTTAAAAAATTAGTTTTATGCCAATCGGTAAAAAAATTGAAGTTGGTTGAATTAGAAAATAGTTGTGTTTTGCGGTGACACTGATGTCCCGAAATCAAAATCATTCATAGCCAATCAATATCTATTAAATGTAGATTCAGTATACTACTGGATGTTTTCTCATAATATGGAACATCTCTGATATTTGGCACTGTAACCAATATACGTGTTCGTCAAGCTGGCGTTCATAGTTTTCGAAGTGATAAGTGGAGTTCTTCGTTCATAATTGGATGATAGTGTACTTAATAGTTGAAGTGAAGTATGCAAATCAAGCAGTAGGTGATACATGCATTTGCTAGAGTGTCTTCTGTTTGTAAATTTGATAATGCATATAAGATGTGTAGGTATACATTGATGAGTTTAGATCGCTTGTTTCTATGTGACTTCACTGTATTTCCAGTTACATGGAATTTCATGACGAAGATCAATAAATATAACTTATTCAAAGAACAAATAAAGAAATATACTACCACACGAGTTATGTACAGTTTTTCATCTACAACTATGATTTTTCATCGATTCATTATAAAAGAATATAGAAACCTGTTTCGGTGCTTTTAAAAATTGGCAACAAAATGTCTACCATATAATATAATCTCAACAACCAGTTTTCATTACAATGGCTTTCTACTCCAGTTTTTTGTCAAAATAATGGATTGAAACATGGTATTTATATCAACATCCTTCAAAAAACAAAAACAACACATATGACAAAAAAGGAGTTTTATTTCAAATCTGTGAATTGAACTGCACTTTTCAAAAATTGCTGCAAGTTTCAGGAGGAAGGATTCTGTTTAAAAAATAGCTTTGTTTTGCTTCGCTTCCATCTCAGTGCACACATCTATTTCTAGTCAGTTTGGAGTAGTTCCAAATATTTTTTCCAGCGCTCGTTCTTTCATCGAACGACAAAGCTTTGGAACTCACTTATTCATATCTACTTTCCCTTGACTCTCACGATGTTCAATGAACATTACAGATTTTTTGTGGGGAACCAGAACATATAAAACATATGTCAAATACCTGTCTAATAACACGACTGGTATTGATTTATATCAAACATATACTTCTGCAATGTTCATTATTGCAGAGGATTTTTAACCTGCTAGTAGAATTTTGTTTCGATTTGGACAAGGGTCCACCTGCAGACTAGTTTCGTACTTGACATCAGCAGATAATAGGTAACAGCCAATTTGCATCCTCCCTCCTGAATATAGAATATAATATTCAATTTTTATCAACAGAATGAAGATGTCTCGATAATCGAGATGCGCATCTAGGAATGTATACAGAAAGGTATGTGGTGAAGCGAAAATATATTATTTGCTAACAAGTTTTCAGTTAAATAATACATATGTTTTCAGGTAATTTATTCTGAGGTCTCATTGGCTGCCACAAAGAAGTTAATTCGCGTTTCATTCTCTAAAACGGGTTAGTAACTATTTCGTTCGTGGTGAAAATATCCAATTCTCATTTGCAAACTAAATCCAGGAAATTCTGTAGGCGACTCAGTGAAATATTTCCTGGATTGTACTAAAATACGGAAAGTATTATGCTCAGAGAATCCTAATAACGAGACATGAATGCACTACACTAATTCGCAGGATAGAATAACGGATTGCACCATGTGGATATTCTGGATTATACTAATTCCGAGTTGAATTCAAGCAGATTATATGTGGCGGCTTATTCGTTGTTAACTCAGTATCTGTATGGAAAAATCAATATAGGTAATCTAGAATTTCATTGATGAAAATCACATAGTAGTGATTTCTGTCCAGGTTCTATTATCTTCACTCTGGAAGTTCTGCACAAAGAAAAAAACAAAATTAATGCTTAACGACGGCAGAAACTGGTGTTGCTTACTGTAAATATTATTGATTATTATTCAGAATTCTAGAGGACTTGAGCACGTAGGGTAGAAAAAATATCCAAAACTAAGGACAAGAAACAAAGACCTATTAGAACAATCTGAAATAATCGTTTTGTAATTATTTCACGAATATCTGAAAACAGAGTGCAATGATCCAAGTTGTCAAAACTCGCAAAACAATCCCAATGAGATCACGTTATGTTTGTACTTTCATGGTAGCAAAATGGAGGATTTTTGATACTGTAAAGAATTGGAACCAGACCTGTCCCCTCATTTGCATAACTCACCAATGGATAATGACGGATATTCTGATGAATTGTGATATTATGAGTGAAGGTCGATTTATGCACCCGTACCTAGAACTAAACCTAAACCTAAAATTAAGAACTTAGAGTTCATGAATAGGGAAACAACGCGAACGTTTATGGAACTGTAACTAGTACTAAGAACTAATAGTTCATAACTCCTATTCTTTGACTACATAATTCTTAGGTTTAGTTCTTAGTCTTAGGTTTAGTTAGGTTTAGATTTTATGTATACAAATGAATTAGTTTGAAACCGTTCAGACGAAATTCATTACAATACCATGAAAATGAGATACAATTTTATGTGAAATGTGCATAGAAAGATGCAGACTTTCCTGAATGCACAACTTCAATCATAGTCCTCCGTATGTGAAGAAGAAATATGATAACCACTCAGAAGCAACGCACCAATATTTTTCAAATCTTCCAAAATGTTTTATAAAGGAAAAACTCATAACTGAATGTCATTGTTAAATATGACTGATATAGAAAAATAAATTCTTATTAATGCCAATGCTCTCCCAGAAAATATCAAAGATGATCTGACACAATGATGCTTGATGAAGAATAGATAGTTTCATGGTGCTTCGTTCGAAGAGACCTTCACCGTCAACAGGCTATCAAGAAGTATGAAGTGATCACTAAAAATAATTTTAAAAAAAGATTAAGAACTTTGACTTCATATTTCATAACGTATTTCAATTATGAATCTTTCATTTTTGTATTATAGAAATTGAGAGTAGGCACAGGTTTCATATTTACAGAATTGATCAGATCGAATAATGATGCTATCAATTTCATAGTATTGTTAAGTCTCGCTGAGTTTAGGATGAGTCAAAATCAAAATATCCTTTAATGTCAGAAGCTTTTACAACATTTTTACCATTTACCAAAAATGTAAAATAAATCTATGCAATAACTCAAGGTTCATATAAACCCATGGAAAAATTAACCCAAGGTTAAAAATTCTGAAAAAAATCGAGTTATTTTGGCATTCAATTTGAATAATTAGAGAGAAGTAGAAGAAAATCTGATGAACAGTTTTCGAGGAAAAAAATAAAAACCTAATTTTTAGAAGTTTTTTTAAGTTTTCCCAAAAACCATTCATCAGATTTCATTTCAAATATCATGACATACCAATGTCAAAGTAGAAGATGATCACGATTTTTTTCAGAATTTTCTACTTCAACGTTCCCTCACAATTCAAAAAAATTCTGAAAATCTTCATACTATTTTTCAGACTTAAAATCAAACGATTTATATTTTTAATAATGATTTTCAAAACCTCGGACAAAAAACGGTTAATCGCCCCAGTAGTGAATGAACGAAAAGACAAAAATAGTTCTGCTACTGTCCACAAGGTATTGCATAGAATTATTGTCACCGTCATATTTACTGAACAGTGTTGCCAACAGTTCTAGACAGCGGCAACCGATGTAACTTGTTCATCAGTTGGATGTTGGAGTCCTTGGATACAATAATTGAAGAAGTATGTGAGTATTAAGTTTTATGTTTTTAGATTCAAAATATCAGTTTGGCAATAAAACAGGACGCAAAACAGAATTGAAGAATAATAATGTTTGCAAGTTTGAAAAAATATAATAGGAAAGTTTGAACCGAAATTATTATAATTATTATTAAAGAAGGATGATTCCACCATCATGAATCATGACTTTGCTTGTATCTCATCAATGTTGACTTTTCACTATAAACCTCATGTTTAATGTCTTGATAAAAAAAATAAACGTTTCCGAAAGCTCGACCAAATAACAAAGAGGCTGCACCCTCAAGATCCATCCGCATTTTTCCTTAACTTGTGAGTCAAGACTACCCTTCGCATTATACATATTATATATTCTATATCTCTGATGTAGATAATACAGTAGATAAATAATTCATTATATTAGTAATCTTGCTATCCGTAATATAGATACATAATGCATTGAACCACATTACCACAATTAATACCAGATAATAATTGATAATGCTGTGAGCTATTTCGCAGTACTCCGAATAATGTTGAGATTTGGCAACAATGCATTAGCAGTAGGGTTGACCGTTGGATATTCGGTAGATATTCCAGTAGAAAACTGAAATTTATTTGGAAATATTATTAAAGATCGCTGTCACTGGTATTAAAAACATATTTTGTCAGTGCCATCTTACAGTTCAGAAACGCAAAATATTTGACTTTATATGAACCTCAAATAGTAGAAATGAACTGTAGTTGAACTTCGTTGTTACGTTATCATCTCAAGTAAGCTATCACTATTGAAAGGTACACACACAGCATTTTAAATGTCATTGTGCTTCAAATTCAAATTCAAATTAGCATAGAGGTAGTTTAGATACTCTATTATATAGGGTCACTGAATCCTAGAAGGCTTTGGCCTTCTTACGGGTATGGCCAATGGCAAAAACACCACGAAAATTAGGTCCAATGTTTGAACTAGTGACACATGTCAAAAGTCAATTTTTATGCCATTGCCGTCATTGGAAATGTTTTCAAAAATAGTTTTAGCAAATTCACAGTAAAGAAAGCAGATTGTCCCAAGTCCCAAAATCTTCTGATGAGCCCTGCTGTCACTGATCCAACTTAGGAATATGTTGTTTACTTTTTTTACTGTTACAAATATTCCTTTCTTCTGAAAGTGAAGTACCTATTGTGCAGTGAAAACCTGCAAGAATACCGACAAAAGTCGTAAATTATATTGTATTCTCAGAGGTGAGTTCAAGATCATTTTGTTTATAACGTGTTAATTAGTAGATTGAAGAATACATTTTTTCCCATTTTCCTCACTAAAGACAAATACAGATTATATTTTCATTCAAACTTTTTTTTCAGGATTGAAACAGAAAACCTTGAGAAAGAAATGGCTATCAATAGTATTAATATTGAACAACTTAGTGTAAAATTGTGGACCACAACTAAATTAAAAATGAACTTAAGAAATGTATACTTAACCCTTAATTTGGCAGGATAGGATTTACCTAGATTTTCTAGTAAAATTTGATTTTTCCTGAATGTATATCTCACAAAAAACATGATTCTATCAAATTTTTTTAGATTAGGTGGAAAGCGGACGAAAAATGAATTGTATCCTATGAGATACATTGCCAATATATAACAAACAAGATGTTATTATGTTCTGTATTGTATAGGATATATTACCAACTATTAATCAAGTAACCTAAAAGTTCTGAACCAATAATTATTTCAGTTTTAGAACACTCATTTGAATTTACTAGAGTAACAATTGCCTAGCTTAAATAACTATAATAGAAAAACATATTTGAAATTGAAAGAAAGTAATTAGACGAAAACATTGAGAACACTTTCAGTTGTTATTTTCATGAAATGAGTAGAAACAATTTCTCGTTTTGACTAAACACAATCGTGTTTCACATTTTGAGCAGATCCAGTGAATTTCTCCTGTTTTGCATAGCCGACAACGACATTTGGTGGTATATATGGGAAAATGGTCAACCTTATCGTGTCTCACGTCACTTGTAGGCCTCGGAATTACTGCTCTTTTAATTTTTTTTACAGGTTTGTCTTCTTCGGTAGAAGTTCTTTTCCTTTTTGTTCTATCCTTCATTACCAGCTCCTTAGCAACAAAGTATCTGTACTACTGTAATAGTCAACAATTGTCGATGTCTGCGGTACAATAGCCAAGCGTTATTCAAACATATATCTATCATTTGAGCAAATATAGACAGATACCAACGACGAGTTTTCATTCATCATCCATCAAGTCTACACCACCCATGTGAGCATTATAATGCTTGATGATACTTGGACATGGGACATCAACCCTCTCCTTTCTGTTTTTGTCATACCTTTTTATAGTGCTGATTGGTTCAGAAGATATGTAGGTACTGACTAGGGTAACAGCTTTATTGTCGTAACACTTGACGTATGTGATTTTTTTCTCATTATCAGTTTTGTGACAAAAAGCACCTCGTCCTCTTTTTGCCAATGTTTTGTCATTCTCTAGTGTGCAATTCTTCAATCGATTTGTTCTTATGGTTCCCAGTGACAAAATTCCATAGTTATTGCGCAATATATAGACCAAATCGAGGGATGTAAAAAAATTATCAAAATAAATTGCGGTGCACGGTGCAGTTCGTATGGACTGACAAAGAACAATGACAACTTTAGCTTCTAATCCCATTGACATTTCTTCATCCGTGAAGTTTTGATGTTGAATAAATGTGCCTTCTCCTCCATACACGAGGAAATCATACACAAATCCAGATATGCCAGCTCTTACAAAAATTTTGTAGCCCCATTTTTTTGGTTTTGATTTGATATATTGCCTCTTAGATCCAGCTTTATTTCCTTTGTACGGCACCATCATTTCATCGATACTTTGTCTTTTCTCATTTTCTACCTGAACACAGTTCCTCCTAACTATATTCAAAAGAGGTCTTATTTTGAAATATGGATCATTATTCTGATTTCTGTTATTGACAAAGTGAATGTATCTCCTTATCTGCTGATATCGTTTCAGTGGCATCAATTCTGCAATTTCTGGGTACCGAAATTTTTGACTCCAGTAATCCAGGTATGAAGGCATTTTGACTATACCCATATAAATATGAATGGCTATGAAATCACGGATTTCGGCCTCAGTCACATTTATGGATTTTCCTGTCTTGTACTGAGTATAGATTTGTGTTCTCTATACATAACTGTAGGAGGTATTCAGAGAAGAACATTTTGAAATATTCCATAGGTGGCTTCATTACCTCCGGCAATGTAAAATCGTTGCTGGGTATGTCGACAGGAAAACTGAATTTTTCATTGGACCACTTGTAATCATACTCTTTGGTTTTTGTTTTTTTGTGTCCCTTTGTACTTTTTTCAGAATTTTCCATATTTTGCCCATTCTGCGTCTTTCTGCTTTCTTTTTCTTCTTGTTCTAAATCATCAGGATCTGTATTCTCTTTATTATGTTCTTATCTATTATCACTACTGTTTTTCAATTGATATCTCGTTTTCAGCGGAGTAAATATAGATTTAGGTGTTGGAGTGTATGTGAACTGAGCGATATTTTTGACAGGTGTCTTGAATACGAATGCTTCACAGTTATTGTCACCTCCTGTCAAAACACCCTCAGTGTCGGTATCGGAATAGCTCAGAATTGATTCTAATTCTGCAGCTACAGAATCAGGAATAGAGGGTGCTTCGGATGTATCAGAATACCTGTCACTGTAACCCTCAAAATTCTCTGCATCATCGTCGCTTGTTCCACCATCTGAATAGGGAGGTGGCAGTAAGGCTATTATCTTGTCTTTCCGTGTGGTCATTTTATTCTGTAAAAGAAAAATTGATATTCATCTACCAAGTTTGAGTATTTCTCACTAATAAATGTGTATTTTCTATAATTTGGGCATAACGAACTCATATTCAAAATTTGACAATGAAGGCAATAGGATACACATTAAGGTTCATATGAAATTGTGAGAACTTGGCAATGTGTATTATTGGATACACAATAAATCTGACATGGACATGAGAGAAATTGGTAATGTGAACTATAGGATACATATAAAACAAATGCCATTTTTCCATAAAAAAAATGAAATTGGTAACAAAATATTTATTTATTCTTACAACAAAACTTACCTATTATTTTTCACACACAACTGTTTTCTTGTGAAAAACTAAGCAAAACCTAAACTGGCGTCAAGATCACGCGTTTCTCGCCGCAGCCATCTTACTACATGATCGCCTAGTTCACATCCGCGTCGAGATGTGGTGTAAGTAGTTACCAATTCTGTTCAATTAAAGTGTGTTTGAAAACATAGCAAGTTGAATTCACCCGATGAATGACATTTTTAGCTGAATTATGTGGTTCGAATATTATGTATCTCATAGATTGCATTGCAAAATTAAGGGTTAACAGATGATATCAATTCCTATATAATATAACAATGTTCCTTCACCTTTGACTGTTTTTGCTTTGATATGACTTATTTATCATTTCACAAATTATTCTCATCATTCCTTTTCTAATAATTGTTTGATTTCTTCATCAATTTTTATTTCATATGTATTGCTGTTGAACAATTTATGTAAAAATGTAACCCCTCTCTAAACAGAAATGTTTCTTGGGATCGATAAATAAAGTGTGTGCAGTGTAGGTATAACAATTTTCGTGTTCACAGGAGTCTAGGACTGACAATTTTTTTCTGAATTGTTCATATTATCAACCTATTTTATTAATTTTCAGATTTATTTAGGAACAAAAGACCCAAAAATGGTCATGGAAAAAAGTGACCAATTCTAATAAGCACATAGAATGGAAAAGTTGTAAATTGCAAAAATGGAACCTTTTCTTTCGAACAAGTTTAAAAATTCTATATTGACGTTTCTTGAGAAAATTGGTTAGACCATAATAATGTTAGTATATTGGTAATCTCTTTAGAACAGCTGTTTTATTGAAGTGAATGACTATATTTTCTTGTTTTAACCATACTAACTCAAGAAACTTCTTTTTTATGATAGGAATACAAAAAAAAGAATTCATTAGGTATATAAAGTAATTTTTATAATCATACAAATGAGAATGTACAAAAATGTAAGATTGTAAATGGGCGAATCAGAAATGCAGTATTTCAATCATGTCAATATTTTTTGGATGTTTTGTAGTACCTATATATCTGATAGGTACTAATTTTTGCCTTAAGTTTTTTGCTAAAGCTTGATTTTATCTGAGAGGCATTCACCAGCAAATATATTTGACACGTGTTATGTTCACGAATGCTTGGCACTTCTGTAAGATTCAAATTCGATAATCGATATTTGGTTTTCGAGTTATTAGCAGTACCTCAAATTGATACCCAATTTTGAAAATTTGTATTGATCAAACAATGGTAGGTATATATTGTGACTAAGAAGTATTTGGGAGAATAGTAATCTCTAATTTTGAATAATGAACCCATCAATGGAGAAGTTTCAGTGTTTTTATAAAGGGTTTGTAACTCAGTGGATATATTTAATCAATCATTGGAAACTTTTACACATCATTCTGAAAACAACACTAGGTTCTGCCCTTCTAAAAGAAACTCTTGTGTCTGCAGCAGGGATGGTCGACGGCTGAATCTCCATGTTCCATAATGGCTGGTGGTCGGGCCACAGAATATCGGGGCTGTGTCCGAAAGTCGACGGTTTTTTGAAATTCGAGTCAATTGTACACCTGACAATTTCAATCTATAAAAAAAATTTGAATTGATATGTATCCATTGAAATTAAACATGATATCCATAATTTACTCATCTGACATTCTGACTTACAAAAGAAACATAACCCAACTCTTTTTTCAAAAGTATCGGTACTCTCTCTCTCTTATAACCCTTGCTTCCTAATTGGCGCTTTTGTGGGTTATTAGGAACATTCGAACTATTTAAAAAGATTGGAACTATTAGACTCCACCCATTGGCCATACCCGTGAGAAGGCCAAAGCCTTCTAGGATTCAGTGACCCTACTATTATATTGTCTGTATTTACTGAGGAAGTTATAAGTCAGTGTGTATCTCATTTTGTATGATTCAATAATTCATAATTTCTGATAGGAAAGATCTCCTTTTTATTTATTTTTTTATATTTTTTTCTGGCAATAATTATTATTAGTATTATCATATTTTCAATACCCTTCGTATATATAATAAAATAATTATTATTTAGATGGCGCAGTTTGAGTTTGAAGAGATGTAGAGTGATTTGTAAGCGAATTAAAGTTCTGAGAATTTTGGAATGGACACTTTTCCATTTGTATCACAAATCTAACGGAATGAAGATTGATAGCGATACAGATTATAAATGTCACTGAAAAATACTACCACGAAGCTTGAACCATTAGGAGATTAAGGTCAAAGTCGGAGTCCACACAAATTATCATGTGGAACGGAGAGGATAATGCGTGCCGGATTTGAAAGTGACATTATCTGATTCAGTTGTGTGAGACTTGATTTATATCATTACCGGCATTATCTGCGGAATAAAGTTACATTTGATTCACACTAACGACTCTACGAATATTTATGGTACGATCTCTACTTGTAGGTTTGCCTCGATAACTTATGAAATGATGACCATAAATTGGAGAAAAAGTGACTATTGTCAAATCTGCCATTTGACCTTCTAGAGCGTCTTCGTGTGAATATGAACACAGTGTTTATGTATACGTTGTTAACTTCTTTATATGTACTATTTGGGAGCTAGGGAGTCTGATAAAACTACCTTCCATATTTATTCAATAAATAACTGGAAACTCAGGAAAAGCGTTTCATGTTTTCAGTGATAAAACATAGCCTTCGCGTCTGACAACTGAAGACCCAATGTCACCATGATGGGACATGATAACTTATAACGAAAGTAACAAAATGGAATTGAAACTTATATAATACGTTATGTTTTTATAGATAAATTCTAAACCATCATTAATAGAATCGAGGAAGAGAAAACAATAATTTCATAACTTTCCCCATTTTGAATATTTTTCAATTGATTTGATTTGGAAGTAATTATTTTTGATGCTAGATTGCAAAACGTCATTTCTACGTCCAAGAATAAAAAATTCTCATAGTTTTTTTTATATTATATGTATATATGTTTATTGACATAAAATAGTATAATTACGGATTGGATATAAATGACTGAATAAAAAAATTCAATAAACAAGAATAAATCCACAGAAACTATCTGAACGATAGTTTGTTCGTGGTGAGACAATTAAGATATGAATAAAATATGAAAAAAATTCAGTACCTAACTAAATGCATCTAATGATTATCTCTCGATTAAATTCAGTATTGAAACATGTAACAAAGGAAAATAATGTAGTGATTTCACATAATATGAAAATCATCATTGCGTAATTATGGCATCACAATCAAAGCACGTAATCAGTTGATTGTTAATCACAGATTGTCAATTAATTCATGGATCTCCCTTCTTGGTCTATCCATTATATATTATTTTCCTTCAGTCATAAATCTTTTATGTTTATTTTAATTTTTTATATTCTCATGATTTGGTTCCTAAGTCTAAATAACTTCTTTGTCCAATATATTTTTTCATGATGGGTATAATATACTTTTTTTGTCTCTTGTTTCGTAGACATATTGTATATGTCGTTGTAATGCACCTCTGTTTGAGTGTTGCCTTATATTTATGTGCAAATAAAATATCTGTCGGATATCTAAAACCTTCGCTTCGTCATAAAGTTTGTCAGTGGGATTCCTATTGTGTTTGTTAAGCAGTAATTTCAAAAATTTATTTTGCGAAACCTGTATTGCATTATGGTGTACTCTTGAAACGCCTCCCCAACTTATGACTCCATAACTGAGATGTGATTCCACCAAACTCTGACAAAATGCACCTTAATTTTTTTTTCAAGTAATCCATGTGAGTTTCCCATCTGAAAGAAGGATCCAACATTATTCCCAAGTATTTGATTCCATTTGCAGTTTTCCATCTGAAAGAAGGATCCAACATTATTCCCAAGTATTTGATATCATTTGGAGGTCTTATTGTGAAAGAATTTTGTATGGTTACATCATAGTTTGGGAGAGACGTCTCAATGCTACCGAATGGTAAATTTGCCGATTTTTGAAATTCACTGATAATAATCTGTAGTCCAACCAGGTTCTTATTTCAGCAAAATCCTTTTCAATTTTAATTTTCAGAGTGTACCAGTTTATGTCCTCATTGATAACCACAGTATCATCGGCGAAGCTGAGGATTTGACCTTCTTTCTCCAATAAAACTATGTTGTTTATGTATATATTTATATATATATATATATATATATATATATAAATACTGGATAACAAAGGACTCAACACTGTCCCTTGAGGCACACCATATGCCACTTCCTTTTTTTCACTCATTTTTTCATTAATTTTGACCTGTTGTTTTCGGTTTTTTAAATAACTTTCGAAAAATCTATGTGCCAGAACTCCTATTCCTATATCCTCTAGGGTTTCGAGTAGATTGAAATGATGGACGGTATCGAACGCCTTTGCCAAGTCAAGAAATATACTGATTACTGGTTCTCCTTCATCTATATGTATGGTCATTCTTGAAAATTCATTCCACAGTTCGGATAATACTAGATATAATCATACTGAAATATGATTGAGATATCAACTACACTGAATCTACACTACAACACCAAAATTTCACGAATGCTTCAAGTCATATAATCTTCCTTCTGAAAAAGGTACGCGATCGCATCCTCCGATCCCTAACACCACAACCATCATTCAATGGGATCAAACTTTCACTTCACCGCCATTACAATACAGAGTATTGATTTTATCGTCTTTACGAGGGAATTCAAGATTATATACTAAAGCTTTTCAATTGATTGAAGGGCAAGGGTTCGAAATCATTCAATCAAGTTGGATGGAGATGGATTTAGAACAATTGACTTAGAAGGGTTTCCGCGTATCGATCTACCTTCATTCAGAACACAAAGCCAAATGGCATATTTCTTTATACAACAGCGTACATTCCTAATCATCTAAGCTTGATCCATTTGGGAATGTTCCCAAAGTTTACTGCAAATCAGTCAATCAATTCTAATGAATTTTTAGGGTTTACCCCGTTTGGATTGAAGAAGTAATATGTATCAATGTAAATCTAAACGATAGAGTCGAATATTCTTCAGAAACAAGTCTACGAAGTAGGTTGAAAAAAAATTGTTATTTCCGTCAACCGATTGCTCCCCTACGCGCAACCCTTTCGCGTTTGATTTTTTTCCCTCAAAGTTGGAACCTCATCAACATTTCCCACCTGGTCCTTGCCTGTTACTTTTTTTTCACAAAAATTATATATCATTACTGGATTACGTATGGGGATGAAAGTGAAATTAATGTTGTCACAAAATTTCATATGTATCTGGGAAATTAACATTGGCAAATGAAATTAATTTCTAACCAACTTGAACTTACGTGAAAGGAACTGAAAAATTGCAAGTCCTAGAATATTTTTTTCTAGATGACAATCTCAGTACGTGGATTTTTTCAGTAATGGACGGAAAGTGAGGAGTTCAAGTGGTGAAATTATTTCTGCAAAAATTATTGAATGTATCGGTTTCTCCTGAATCTACATTTCTTTCTGAAACTCCTAGGATAAGCCATCGTTTGGTTTGTATGGCATCAATTATTCATGAAACGCTAATATTTAATTTATTCAATTTGGACGAAGAACACTTTTATTTGAAAGTTTGCATCCTATGCTCACTGAGAAAGTGATTTTCATTTCGATATTTTCTCGATAATTCATCATTGTCCATTTAAATGTTCGAAATTTCGCCCATTTACTCTAACATACAACCTGTTCCTTTCTATTGTACACCTTATGGAAAAAGTGAGTTCATCGACCGTTCGTTTCGTCGGTGTTGCTGCGCTTACAAGCTCGCTCACTTTTTGCCGATCATTTCGTTCCCAGGGCTTGTTATTCCAACGAACAGCAATGCTTTGGAAGTCTCTGCCTTGGAAGGTATTCCCTGAGACATACAGCCTGCAGAAATTCAAGAAGAATATACTCTCCCTCACAATGTTTTTCCTTTTCATGCGAACCAAATAGTAATAGCAAAAATACATGAAATTCACGCTGATTTCAATTTTATTATGCACAAAATAAAACATTATTTTCGTTCACCTACACCATAGAGGCAGCTCAAAATGTGGTTAATTCCATATTGAAACACTATAGCGAACTTTAGCTTTGAATGTCGGTGTTAGGAAGTTGAAATCAACAGTATTATCGCTCCACGGTTTGAGTTTTATAGCCAATATTTTGCATACCATATCTCCCAATCTACATCTTCTTAAAAAAAATCGATCTCACTATGCAAATCGTATCAGTCAGACGACATCAAATATTGCTTGATATCGTTAAGAATTCTTAAGTGTCTTATACTCTCCATGCACAGCATGTTAATAGCGGATCTACCCTCCATTCTTTGTTCGGTAATCTTCGGTATCTCTCTAGTTTGATGCTCTGGATCCCAACTCGGAACTTTGTAAAGCCAATGGTGGTGATTGCAGATGATAAATTACCCGCAGAGCTCCTGAAAGAAATTAACTTTGTAGTAATAACCCCAGCCATTAGGAAGATTAATTGTTTTTGTAAAAGTTTGCTAAGACGTCTTGTCGGTTTATTCAGACTTCATAAATACCTGGTCCCTTGGCAAATTCTGGGAAAACTCGAGACTATCCAATTTTTTGTTTAATATCACCGCTTCTGTGGAAAAGTTTTGGTAAATTCTGCAAACAGTCATTAGGCTGACCATAGAAAAGTTTAAGTAATTTTTATTCTCAATGGATTTTTTTTAAGGCTTCGACTTCTGAGGTCATTAGCCTTACGACTTCTGTTCATTTTATAGGCATATATAAGCAGATATTTATGATATTCGTCACAGTTTAGAGTAAATTCCCGTTCCTTTTGACAACATCAGAACCTTTATTAATGTATTCCATTCGTCTTTCAGGCAAGTTTGAATATCATTCGGTAGTGCGAGTGTCTGTCTCACTAGATCATATTGAGGGAACTCCATGATAATATATTCAACTGCCAACCTGATCTCGTCTACAATCGAAAGGCAATAGCTTCCAAGAAGTGATCTTTGTTTTGATGTTCCGGAGTTTGGCATCTGTTCTATTCCACTCACTTTACCATACCTCCAAGAGCACATGTTTCAGATGTCGTTTCATGTCGTCTGGTCTCCCTCGTATATTATCTATCATATCTGCTTCTGCAGCTGCTCTAACTGCTCGATTTGCTAGTTCATTCCCTCAAATTCCGTCATATCACATATATCACCAAAATACTTTGAGCCAGCGGATCTTGGCTGAATTGATTGCTCAAGGCCTCAATAGAACTCTTGGAGTCAGTACAAATTATGTAACTCACTTTGTTCAACATTCAACATATCGTAGGGATTGCATGATGGCGTACAGCTCTGCTGTATACAGGGCAATTCAAATTCGACCCCCACCATTGGGATCTCCTAAACTACAGGAGATACGTCGAAGCTTAAATTGGGGCAAAGTTGCATATTCTGGTGTTTTACAAAATACTGTTTTGAAAATTGGAAAATTCCGAGTATTTCCGGAAATATCGGGAAAAACTGAAAATTGGAATTTTCGTTTTTATTTTTTTCTATCGTTTTTTGACAACATAGCTCAAAACCAAAAGTACATTTTCAATGATACTTTTTTTCAGTTACACGTTTTCATGTTCAGATTTACTATCCGACGTTTCGTCTTCTGGCATTCATCATCAACTTTTTTTTCTGTTACGGGCGCCATATTGTTTTTTTTATACAGAAAAATAGTGATTCTCATTCTGATTTCATTGATGTATAATTTGTTATGATTTGTACTTCTGAAACCACAGAAATTAAAAAATAACAACGTCATCTGAGATGGTCATGACTCCATCGAAAATTTTATTTAATAAACACTAGTTGTCAGAACTCATCAAACATCATAAGTTTGCACAAATACTTCAGTCGAAATGTCCTCATTCTCAAATGAAGAAAAGCGAGATATGTTGAAACTTTACTATAAATTTGATAGGAATAGTACCAAAACAACACAAATTTATTCTGAATTATATCCGGAAAGACAACAGCCGGATAGAACATTATTCGGAATTTTGGGCAAACACTTGGCTGAGTACGGTGCGTTTAAAAAAAAAAGAATGAAATCATGAGCTTGTAAAAAATGCACAAAAAGTATTACAACAAGTGTTCGAAATGAGGGCCTTCCTCTTGAATACATAACCGAGCTCGTCGTCTCAAATTATGAACAGTCCTAACAATATCCCTTCTTCTGATAGACCAGAATTGCGTGATGATATTGTCTCTAAGTTCATCTACTGTGTCATATTCTTGCTCTCCATAGTTTCTGTTTTTTAAAGTGCCCCACAAGAAAGTATCTAAAACTGTAAGGTCAGGTGACCTTGCCGACCACCGCACTGTTCAAGAATTTCCTAACCACCTATTAGGAAATCTTTGGTGTGAATATTCGCAAACTGCTCTTTCATTGTGTGGAGGAGCCCCGTCATGCTGAAACCAGCAGCTGTTATAATTAACAAGGGGAAACGTATCCATATATTCTTCGAATTCGTTTCTTAAGAACCGAAGATAGGTTTCCCCGTTCAAAGTATTAGAGAAGAAATGAGGTCCAAGTATTCGGCGTCATAAATTCCAGCCCACACATTCAAACGAAACCGAACTTGTGGTCTGACTTCTCTGAAGTGTCGTGGATTATTTTCACTCCAAATGTGCTCATTATTTCTATTAAAAACACCACATTTCGAAAAAGTACTTTCGTCGGTCCAAATAATGTTTTTCAAGAAGTTTGTAGGGTCTACCCTATTCGAGAGCCAGCTACAAAATTCCATCCTTCTCTCAGAATCAGCTGGATGTAATTTTTGTGAAATATGTATCTTATCAATCCACTTTTTTTGAATTTCCTCCAAACGCTCGTCTGTGGCACATCCATTTCTGCCGAGACTTGATGAGTTGATTTGGAAGGATCTGCATTTATCTAAAAAAGTACCAAAAATAAATATACTTCTTCGAATATGGAATGAACAATTATTTTACCTCGGCTAATAAGTTACGTCTAATATTTTGTTCCATTCTGCTCCCATATTTCATTCTTGGTTTTTGAAACGCACCGTACTCAGCCAAGTGTTTGTCCAAAATTCCGGCTGTTGTCTTTCCGGATATAATTCAAAATAAATTTGTGCTGTTTTCTTACTATTCCTATCAAATTTATAATAAAGTTTCAACATATCTCGTTTTTCTTCATTTGAGAATGAGGACATTTCGACTGTATTTGTGCAAACTTATGATGTTTAATGAGTTCTGACAACTAGTGTTTATTAAACAAAATTTTCGATGGAGTCATGACCATCTCAGATGAAGTTGTTATTTTTTCATTTCTGTGGTTTCAGAAGTACAAATCATAACAAATTATACATCAATGAAATCAGAATGAGAATCACTATTTTTCTGTATAAACAAACAATATGGCGCCCTTAACAGAAAAAAAAAGTTGATGATGAATGCCAGAAGACGAAACGTCGGATAGTAAATCTGAACATGAAAACGTGTAGCTGAAAAAAAGTATCAATGAAAATGTACTTTTTGTTTTGAGCTATGTTGTCAAATAACGATAGAAAAAAAATAAAAACGAAAATTCCAATTTTCAGATTTTTCCCGATATTTCCGGAAATATTCGGAATTTTCCAAGTTTCAAAACAGTATTTTGGAAAGCACCAGAATACGCAACTTTGCCCCAATTTAAGCTTCGACGTATCTCCTGTAGTTTAGGAGATCCCAATGGTGGGGGTCGAATTTGAATTGCCCTGTATACACTGGTTTCCTTGGGCAATGCCCATGAATGGGATATTCCCAGTGTAGTGAATGCTGAACCACAGCCACCAATAGTTCTTGAATATAAGTTGGTCTTCTGGGTATCTGTCAACAATTCTGTTGAATTGTTCAATATTCAGAAGAAAAGTATGAACACATGGTGCATATGGAAGAGTTATTTGACTATATCGTCGAAACGGTTCAACGTAGTCCCTTCGAACCTGGTACTGCCGGAGTAGTAATAATAATACTAGATCAAAGATACTGGAGTTTCAGTTGAAAAGATTGAACTCTGGTAATCCACGTTTCGATGATGCACTGTTCATAAAAGAAAACAATAGGAAGATGGTGATATTTTTATTATTTGCCGTGGCGCTCCGGGGCGATCTACTGATTTTTGGTGGCGTATTCACTTTTTAGTTGCAGGAAAACACTGAAAACCTACAGCACCATCCCGGGTGGTCTGTGCACACTTCAAGCAAACACCAGACAAATATCTTTCAGAAAACAACTACTGCCTCTTACGGACATTAAATTATAGCTTATGTCCATTTGTACAACGTTCTTCAAGAAGGACAAAATTAGCACTTTTTGTTCTTCTTGAGGAACTGTAATAAAACAATGATTATTATCCTTTATTTGGTAGAAATGACTACCTGCACATGCATGTTTCAATGTTATCGCCTCTCATCAGTGCTATAATAGATCAGATAACATTAAAGTCATCTTGTACAAACTAACGAATACATTGTTCCACGCTTTGTTATCGCCTCCGTAGCTGCTTCATTCGTAGGTCTTGAAATTTTCATGTATGCATCAGGTGGTCATTTCAACCAAATGAAGAATGTTATTAATTGTTTTATAACAATTAGTACTTGCAATTGTGTCCTCCTAGAGGAACGATGCATAAATGGATGTCAGATATAATTCAATGTCCGTAAGAGAGAGTAGTTTTTTTCTGAAAGATACCTTCCTCATATTTCCCACTTCGTGGGAATGAAAGAAAGAAAGAAAGAATTTATTCATCATTGAAAATTTCATACATGTATCGGATACAACATGAAACCTTATCAGACTAGTCAAAGAAATACAGATAATATAAATATTAAAAATGTAGTTAAAATTACAATAAAAACACCAAAAGATTACACTTACTAACAGATTAAAATCATGTATAGAGAACCACTACATCACCTAGCTGTGAGATACTCTTCCATCGAATAAAATGTATTTTCACATAGATAATTGAATAATGTTGTTTTGAATATTTTGAAATTCTTTATTTCGCCAAAAACCCTATTGAAATGATTATAACATATAATTCCTTGATATATTGGAGAGTTCTGCCCAACACTGAGCCTAGAAAATGGTAATCGAATGTCATTATTATGTCGTGTATTGTGATCATGAACTTCAATACTTTTGACGTAACTATCTTGTTGTTTTCTGATATTCATAATCAAAAGATATATATAAAGAGACGGTAAAGTAAGAATTGACAATGACTTGAAATAAACTCTACATGAAACATCATTTCGAACACCCATCATGCATCTTATAATTTTCTTCTGAGCAATGAATACTTTATCAATATATGATGAACTACCCCAGAAAATCAAGCCGTATGCAAGTGCTGACAACACCAGACCATGATATGCCATTCTGAGAACATCTGAAGATACAGTGCCTTTCAGCTGTCTGATGATAAAATTGATGCTACTTAATTTCCTAACCAGAATTTCGATATGATTTCTCCAAGTCAATTTCTCATCAACTGTTACACCTAGAAATTTTATACTCGAATCTTATTCAATTGATTCATGATTTATTTTGACAAGAGGGCTCGCATTACAACTGATGTTTTACTGTTGAAAAAGCATAAAGTATGTTTTGGAATTATTCAGAATCAATCCATTATTCAGACACCAGTCGACGAATTCCTCAGCACAAACGTTACTTAGTTGAATGGTCTTGCCTAGATTATCTTGTGATATTATATGGTTTGTATCGTCAGCATAAATTATGGTATTTTGTGGCGAACTACATGATAAACTCATGTCGTTAACGAATATGATAAAAAACAGTGGACCAAGAATTGACCATTGGGGTACGCCCATAGAAACAGTGGTTGGATCTGATTTATATGAATTTATGGTGACAATCTGGCTCCTGTTTTGTAAATAAGAAGCAACCCAGCTATTCGCTACTCCACGAACTCCAATGCGATATAATTTTTGTGTGAATGTGAATGTGTGAAGAGAACGGTAACTTCGTCGAAAATATTCGTTACATCAATGGAATACTGTTGATTCATCCTGTAGATGGGGTATTCCAGTTGGAAAGTTTGCGTTCCTGTCACATCTGGATTGTAATATTTTTAAACTATGGCGGTTTTTTAAAACACCTTCACCCTCGCGCCCCCACCCTTTGGTCCACGATTATTATTCGGCGACCTCATATCCAGGTTGTGGAAGGTGTAATTGAGGGGGTTCTTATTCTGCTGAGTGTGTACAAATGGGACAGAAAAAATACGTTATGGCCTCCCGGTGAATTGGTTATAGGTACTCAATAACCTAAAATAAGTTTTCTAGACAAGGTAGACTGTAGAGTATTATTCGGTCAATGTTCTCCAATCTTATTTGTATTTGATATTTTCTGAACAGAAATATTTGTAGAAATTCTCAGTTTTGATGGAAAGCAACCATTATACGATGCAGCAATGAATATTCGATGACATCAAATGTACTGAAAATTTATTTTGTTGTTTGAAATTCAATTGTCTCAGCTCAATGATCAATTGTCTCAACAAAGTTTGAAATGTTTTCCATATTAGCTGTGGGTTGGTTTTTAAGTAATCAATTTTGTTTTCATAATGTTGCTTTCTTACAATTCTTGTATTTTTCACCAGGTTGTTATACGTTTCTCAGAGTACAGTCACCAATTTTCCTGGATATTGTTGATTTTCAATATATAGTAAGCCAAATTACGTTCATCGATAGCATATTTTATTTTGTTGTTATTGTGTTGTTACTCAAGACAATATTCCACGAATACTCCATACTATAGATATTCCTATAATTTTATCAATGAATATTCCCAAACTATCTGGAATATTCCGAAATGATCCCCGAAATATGTGTAGAGAATAATCAAGACACATTATAGAAAATATTCTAGGAGTGTTAAGTATGATCCAAAAATATTACAGTGTTATTCTCAGAGTTTCTTTTTTGAATGAGCCACGTGTTTTCTGAAAAATATATATTTATTACTGTGATGGAAAAATTACCAAAATTTATAATATGAACTATTGAAAACCATCATTTGAAAGAATATTTTATAAAAAATTCAAATAAACAAGTATTCCAACAAAATTAAAAAACAAATTAATGAACTTGAAGTTTTTCTCTTCTGTTCCATTTATTCATTTCTGGTATATCACCTTCATCCACTTGAGTTGATCATTCTGATAAAAAGACTTTTAAGTAATGAGCCAGCACAGGAGTACTGAACAACATTTTGTGCGATTTGCAATTATTAATTTTCTGCCAGAGTCCAAAAGATACTCACACAATAAAAACACAGCGCAGGTGTTTTGTAATTGTTTACATTTCAACAATTCCGAAAGCAAACTTCAAATCTCGTTGGCCTGTAAATTTAATTATCCTAGGTCGTCTTCGCCTTATCTGAATCTGATACCTAAACCGAAACTTTCAAAGCTAAATGGCCGATGCTAATTAAAAACTTATCTCCGGCGTCCGCTGAAATCCAGCGACGGGACGCGTTAAGGAGGAAAATAACAAACCCGGACTCAGTGACTCTGAATCGAAATCAAAAGTTTCTTCATTTTGTCCCATTCGGTTCGTTCGTTTGAAAGCACCAGAATAGCTCACATTGATGATATATAAGACCAGAGGAATGTTGGGCGTAAATTCAAGAACAAAATTTATAGTTTTTTCATAAGTTTTCTAGGTACTTTTATGGATCGGGAAGAGCATTCCATCTATTTCATTTATTGAATTGATAGCTAATTACTGAGAATGGAAAATGCTGAAAGCCTAATTCCTCTTCCACAAGGCTCACTGTGCGGGGTAAATTATATTGGCTGTCTAGTTTGTGGGACTTCGGCCTGTTGAATTGAATCAGTGACTTACGTTTTTATAATAAATTGCAAGTACAAGTAACACCAGACATCATTATTCCGTTTCCTTGAAAAAACTGACTGACAGGATTTTTCCCCTGTACCCTCCATTCTATAGATCACTAGAAGAAAGAGACACGCCTCCGGCTTTCCATGATTTTGGCTGGACCATAACTTAACAAAAGTGACACAACAAGTTGCTGGTAATTCGATTACTATGGACCCGTTGTAGAAGTTCATTTTAAACTTCAGATAAACTTACTAATGATAGAATACGAATCCTTGCAATATCATTTAATGATTTACATTCACATTCTGAACCAACACATACTGATACTTTCATTCCGTTCTATTCTAACCACCCTCATAATCACAAAGCAGCTTCTTTTAATTCTTTAATCTCCAGGCTATCATCCACACCCCCATCACTTGTTAATTTTAACAATGAATTAGGTATTATAAAACAAATAGCAGTTAATAATGGATATCCTGATGCATTTGTTCCTAAAGTTTATAAACGCAAATCATTGAAAGTCTTGAACGCTAATTTGATCCCCCTCCTACAGGATTTTACTTAGAATTTAATCACCAAGTTTAAACTTCCTTGGTGAAATTTTTTATGACATTGAAAATATATTTGTTAGATTCATTCCTGACTGTATAATTTCTTTGACTACCCACTATAACCTGGGTTCCAACTCAATTAATAACAAAGATAAGATCGAGAGTGAATGGCCGGTCGAGCATCAAGACGTGTTTATTGTGCTCAGACTAATTCAATTCCAATTTATTCCAATCGTAGATATTATATGAAAAGTTAGTGCAGTTGAACAATCGTGTTAAAGTGAGGAAAACAATAACCGTAAGAAAACCTTATCTGTTTTTTTTTTAACAACTGAACAAAAACATAACTGATACGACACCGAAAATACCAGTGCGGTAGCGCCGACAAACAATGCTGTATTCAGGAAAATTTCCTGAATGGAATTCAAGTGAAATGGCTAACAATCAAAGGGAAGCTTATGACTACAGGGGCTTCCAAAATCTTGTACAGAACAGATCCAATCAACCTGAAAACCAGACTACACCATCTTACTCAACTATTGCCAGCAAACCTCAACCACCAGCTTTCCCAACTAAACAACAAGGAATTATCCTCAACTCAACCAACGATGCCAAACTTGAAGAGTATCTTTTTGCCCTCGGTTCAATCATAGGCCCTTCAAATATACTATTCTCCTCACGAATATCGAATAACCGAATATGCATATACCTATCAAGCAAAGAGATGGTGGACGAATTTCTAAGTAAAAACCAAGGAATAATACTAGTCAACAACGAACGCCTCCAAGCCCGCCGACTTGTAACTCCAAGTGAAAGACTCCTACTATCCAATGTGAGTCCCACTATACCACATGACGTAATAGAGGAAGAACTTACGAAACAAGAAATCAAAATGTTATCCTCAATAACATTTTTAAGAATAAACTCATCCAACCCTTCCTACAAACATATCTTGAGTTTCCGTCGACAAGTTTATATCTGTCTCCCTGAAACACCATTACCCGAATCCATGCTGCTAGCTCACGATAATACATCTTACCGCATATTCCTATCCCAAGAAAACCAATCCTGCTACAAATGTAAAGAGCAAGGACATGTTGCAGCAAATTGTTCTTCGACGGTACCACAACCCAGTAGTAGCCAAAACGAGTCAGAAAACGCAGAAACCACAAAAAACCCCACTCTCGACAACAAAATTCCTGAGCCTACCACTTCAACTCCACCCAACAATGTACCAGATGAAACCGTAAAATTCAACCACAAACCAATCCGGGAAAAGGAACTTCACTGAAGCAAAAACCCCACCACTTCAACAAACTTCGACACTTGAATTCGTCAAACCCACCGAAAAACCTCCAAAAAAAATCAAACCCAACACACCAACCGAACCAACCACTGAGGAACTATTATTACCTGCCAAAGATTACTTTAAAAAAACTTCAAATCTATCACTGAATTTCGAACAAATAACAGACTTTCTCGAAAACGTGCATGGCTCTATCGACCCTCTTAGCGTAGCCAAAATTTACACGTCGGACATTCCCGGCCTGTTGAACATTCTAACAGAAATCTATCCATACCTCAAAGAGAGAAGAATTAAAACGAGATGTACTAAATTGAAGCGACGAATCACGAAGCAGATGAGAATGGGAAATACCGAAAATCCAGATACCGATTCATCACTGGACTCTTCCCAAGAAACCTTCTAATCACATTCAAATCTCTAATACAATGGAATATAAATGGGCTTCACGCCCATTTAGAAATGCTCAAGACAATAATCTACGAACAATCCCCAACAGTACTGTGCCTACAAGAAACAAATTTCAAGGACAATCACGTGTACAAACTTCAAAACTTTACTTGTTTCAATGAAAATAGAGAAAATCAACAAATAGCCAGCGGCGGAGTCGCCATATACATTAACGTAAACTACGAAGCCTGTTCGATACCACTAACAACTAATTTAGAAGCAGTTGCAGTTAGCATATCAACCCCTAAGAAAATTCATATATGCAACATTTACTTGCCTCCAAGACCAGAAGTTGATGTTGAAGACCTCAGACATCTAATAGAACAAATCCCATCACCAAGAATAATCGTGGGAGACTTTAACGGACACAATACAAGATGGGGATCAAAAGGTACTAATTCAAGAGGACGGAAAATAGAGAAAATGATGAACCAACTAGACCTGAACCTCCTAAATGACGGAACGAATACTCGACTCGACAATTTTACTGGAGAATTTTCTGCTATCGATCTTTCGCTCTGTGATCCAACACTATCCCCAATGTTGAGATGGGATGTGGCACCTCAATTATATGGAAGCGACCACCACCCAATAACCATATCCAATGAATACAATGAAATAGACAGCGAATCATCCATATATCTGAGGTGGAATATTAAAAACACAAATTGGTTGAAATTTGCAACTACCATAGAGAAAAAGATTGACGAAGTAAATGAAGCACCACAGAGCTCAGACATCAATAAGCTGGTTCATATTTTTACTAAAATAGTTACTGAGGCAGCCGACGCCCATGTAGGGAAAACAAAGCATATTCATCATCGCAGGCCTCTACCTTGGTGGAATAAGGATTGTGAAAATGCAATACATGCCAGTAAAAAATCTTTCAACCAATATAAAAGACACAAGAGCACAGAAAACTTCCTCGAATTCAAGAAACAAAGAGCAAGATCAAGATATGTAATGCGGAAAAGCAGGAAAGAGAGTTGAAGAGCTTTCGTTACTAACATCAACAGCTCCACCCCCGCAACCACGGTATGGAAAAATGTGAAGAAAGTGTCAGGAATTAGGTCACATAATAAAATAAAATTTCTAATGGAAAATGATTGCGTCGTATCATCCAATGAAGAAATAGCAGAAATCCTTGCGGAAACCTACGAACAGCGCTCAAGCGACGCGAACTATGTAGAGCCATTCAAATCAACAAAGACTTCTGCTGAAACATCACCGAAAGATTATGAAGAAGATGACGATAACCCACTCAACTCGCCCATAAGCATTGAAGAGCTCGAAGAAGCACTGAAAGAGAGTAAAAATTCGAGCCCTGGACCGGACAATATACCGCTAATTCTTCTGAATTTGCCTTTGAATGCAAAGAAATATCTTCTAGATATCTACAATAACATCTGGATGAACAATACCTTTCCTCAAATATGGTCTGAAGCAATTATAGTACCTGTCTATAAACAAAACAAATCAAAGACTGACCCAGAATCATACAGACCCATTTCCCTCACGTGTGTACTATGTAAAATCCTTGAGAAAATCTCAAATAAAAGGCTGATATGGTTCTTGGAAACAAAAAATCTACTGATTTCAGAACAAAGTGGTTTTCGCCAGAACAGAACAACTGCTGATAATTTAGTCGACTTAGAATCTGAAATTCACGAGTGCTATGTCAATAAACAGGACTGTATTGCTGTATTCCTAGACATAACGCGAGCCTACGACACTACATGGCGATATGGAATCCTCCAAACACTACACACGTGGGGTATAAAGGGCAACATGTTGAAATTTGTTGAAAACTTCCTCAGAGAACGTTATTTCCGCGTTCGAATTAACGACACTACCTCATCTCGGAGAATACAAAAGAACGGCATACCACAAGGCTCTGTTCTTAGCGCCACTCTCTTTCTAGTAGCTATAAACAACATCCTAGAGAACATCAAGGCTCCAGTGAAAGCAAGACTCTACGCAGATGACCTAATCATCTTTACTAGAGGCAAAAACACCCGTACGATGCAAAACCATTTACAAAGAGCTATAAATAGCCTTGTAAGGTGGACAGAGACCAGTGGCCTTCAGTTTTCCTGCGAAAAAACCAAATGCATATTGTTCTCCAAAAAGCACCATAACGAAACACCTCAACTGACTTTAAACGACCACCCACTAGATTACGTAAACAATATTAGATTTCTCGGAATGACATTTGATAAAAAACTCAATTGGAAAGCCCACATCGATAATTTGAAGAATTCTTGTCAAAATGGTCTCAATCTAATGAGAACATTAGCCAATAGAAACTGGGGGGCTGACTATAATAGCCTTATGTTAATATACAGATCTCTGATCAGATCAAAGTTGGATTACGGTTCGATAGTGTACTCTTCTGCAAAAAAATCGCTCCTGAGAAGCCTGGATGTAATTCACAACACGGCTCTAAGGATCGCAACAGGGGCATTCTGTACAAGCCCGACTGCCAGTATACATTGTGAAACAGGAGAACCTTCCTTATACGAGAGAAGGAAATATCTCAGCCTAACATACGCAACGGCCGCTTCGTCTAATCCTCATAACCCCACCAGACACAATATATTTTCAGATCGCTTTAAAGAGATATATGCCTCAAAATCACGAACAGACCCACCCTTTTATGAAAGAATCAATCAGTACCTCACCGAATACCAAATAACGATCCCCAAAACATATCCCAATAATATCCTTACACCTTCTCCTTGGATTGTCAAACTTCCAAATATTGACCATACCCTAACGCAATACTTCAAATACGAAACCAACCATCATATCATTATCCAAAAATTCTACGAAATAACAGAAAAATATAAGGACTATTATGAGATATACACGGACTCGTCCAAAACAGAAGACGGCACTGCAGCAGCTTTCATAACTCCCAACGATAAAAAAGCATTTAGGCTCAACAACTTCAGTAGCGTATACAATGGCGAACTCCTTGCTATTCTCAAAGCGTTAGAGCACTCGAAGAACATTGTCCAACAGAAAATCGTCATTATATCCGACTCCCTCAGTGCAATCGATAGTATATCCCAGCTGTTCCCGAAAAACCCCATTTTACTCCTAATTAAGAACGAACTACATACTCTACAACTGATGCAAAAAACCATCAAATTTATATGGGTTCCATCGCATATCGGCATACAGGGCAACGAAGCTGTTGACAAATTGGCAAGGAACGCAATTCACGACGAATCACTCCCTAAAATCGAGGCAATAGTACATACGGACTTCAAGCGGACCATCAAAGAGTCCATACTAGAAAAATGGCAATCCCAGTGGAATAATACAAACTCCAAACTACTGCGAGTGAAGGAACGTGTTACCCCATGGCAATCATATCCGAATAAGAGGAAGGATCAACTCGTCCTCACCAGACTGAGAATTGGCCACACCCGAATCACTCACGAATACCTCATAAATAATAATGACCCACCTATACGCGAGATATGCCAAACCCAAGTATCCGTTCAACACATCTTACAAGATTGTCCGAAGTATAGCACTCAGCGACGCAAACACCACATCCCACAATCCATCAAAGTAATGCTGAACGAGGGATGTGACATAAAGAAATTGACAGCCTTCCTCACAGACATTGACATCCTGAAGGACATTTAGTTATTTATTGTGAACAATATATCCTTTTGTATTTCATTGTAATTCTACGTTCTATACGTCTTTAATAACCTACATGGTTGGTAAGACTAATAAAACAAACTAAAAAAAAAAAAAAAAGATAAGATCCCTAATATGGATAAATCAGGTGTTCATAAAATTTCTTGCTCATCTCACGATTCAATTCTACATATATTGGTCAGGCTGGCCGCAAATTTTTTCAAAGTATCTATGAACATAAAAGAGTTATTGATTCATATCTTCATTCAGACTTAATTGATGAAATAAATTCTTCTAGTTCTTTTGCCAATCATATTGTTGTTAATAAACATCAATTTGATATTGAATCAGATCTTAATATTTTGCATGTTTGCAATAAAGGCACCAAATTGAATATTTTGGAGATTTTCGAAATCAATAGAATTAATAAGAATCATAATTCATAATCTTTGAATGAACAAATCAAATTTAATTGTATATATATATATATATATATCGTTTTTCAACGTTCTATAATTTCAACAATAATCTTCTTTTATACTCTCATCTTATCTCTCTGAAATTACAGTTTTTTTTCCAAACTATTGTGGTTTCTCTTAGTAGACTCACCTACTTGCAGCTAGATACCAGTACTAAATGAACTTTTGATTTGATTTCACTCCTGAAATAGGTTTGTCTTTCCTCTGATAGATGTCATATATCGAATCGTATATTTAAATCTTTATTATCAACTCGTCCACGCCATTCCATTCTTCTACATACATAGAACAGTGTCTGAAAACCATTTATTTTGTGATTTCGTTGGTGTCGACGCCGACGATGGTTTCACAATTAGAAAGGTCTCCCACCATTCCACCTTGATAATTATATGTAGGCCCTAATTTGCGTCACATATATAATTTTATTTCAAAAGTCATTTACGTTTGATATTCCTCCACGTTTCCATGCCATGTAAGTATCCATTTTGGTTTTTGGTTCATCTATTCTAATAGCATTGTCATACACTTCAAAAATTGTTATTAGTGTTTTTTTTCTGGTTTCAGTGATGTGCTCGAAACTATTGGTGCGTTTTATTGTAGGCAGAAATGCTCTTCTCGTAGAACTAGAATTTGACACATCTGTTTTTTTGACACCAAATATATCTACTTTCTCTAAGTAGATAATTGGTTGAAAAAGGAAAATTCCTAAATCGTAGCAGAAATTGACACTATTGACATTGAAAGTAGTTTGAAACATATTTATGGACTTTAATTTCTGTACATTTCAGTTTGGTTGTATTTTGAAGCTCAAAAAACTTCATTTACACACATTAAAACGATTTTGGTAGTGAACAGCCTCTAGTTTAAATGAATATGAGTGTTATATGGACGTGAGTAAAGTTATAGATGGAAATGTTCAAATACGTATAAGTTGTAAAAATCGACAAGCGTAAGGATGCCTCTGAGATGCGCAAACGATAGAAAGCGTGAGTAGATGTGCGACAAAGATCGACTACTGTTTAATAAGGCAGAGCGATTGAGCTCCTGCCCCACTCCAGGTTTTGTCTACTGCGCAACCAATTCTCGGAGGCATCCTTACGCTTGTCGATCAGTAAAACGACTTTTATTTATATAATAAAGAAGGTGGGTTCACATTGATTCTCAATTCATTGAAAACCTCTGTTAAACCTTCATTTTAAAATCATGTCCTAAACAAATATACAAATGGATACCAAAAAAGTAGATGATGACCCTGAAAATAGCGAAAGTTCAAAAACATCAGTGGGATGATATAGAAACATTGTGTCAAATTGATTTATGTATTATGAATTGAGAAAATTATCCAGATAAATATCAAAGAAATTTTTTTCAGTTCCTATTTGTTCCCAACCTACAAATATGCTATCATTTTTTAAACATAATTCCGGCTCATTCGCTACTTCACTCAAAGCTGCTTCGAAAGTGGAAGGTGTGAATGTTTAGGAATCACTTCTTCATAATGATTTTTACATTTTGAAAAAGCTTCATGGTTGAAAATTATTCAAGGATTTCGCATATAGGTATGATAAGTTTATTGCACTTGAAATATTCCCGCCTAGATCTAATCCTCGAATAGATATAATACTACTCGTGCCTTCTTCCATTGTCTATTTCGGCTGTGGAGTTGTTTATGAAAGCAAATTATTCATATTGAATGTATCATTTATAACAATGAAAACTATGAGTTTCAAACTTTTTACAGATATTTAGGAAATTTTAGAATTATCTGTCTTCTGTTGGAAACCTTGAAATTGCATTTTTATGACACTCTACTTCTTCTACTAGTAGATGTAAACTCTAGTGGTCAATAAAACGCGGCTAAAGTTTTTGATTTACTGATATACTGGTGATGCAAATCTTTTGACAAATTTTTTGCCAAAGCTGCGTTGGGGTGAAATATATGTTGTGGAGACGACTTTCAGTTTCAATTAGCTTATATGATCTAAAACTCCACTTTGAGTATGGACTACTTCCTCCAAATGATTATTTGGAGGATTGGATGTGGGTGAAAATTAAATTTCAAAATTCGCATCACCATTACTATTATAATTATTATTATATTAATCTTGTACTGTCGTCGGTAACCTTGATATTTGTGCTTGATTTTAGATTACTCGGTCGATTGGAATTAGATGACAATATAATTTACAAATTGACATCATTATTATTATCATTCTCATAATGGAATTCTTGTACTATCATCCGAACTCATTTCTGATCATTCATTTATCTTATTGCACTTTGACATGGCCAACTATGATCTATTGCAAATGCAAACAATCAGTTGTAATGTCAGGAAATGTTTTAGCGGAAAACTAATGTTTTCAACACGCTGACCTTTATTCAAATTTTCACTTCGAGTCTTATAGAGGGAGTTTTTTCATTGAGAATGAACGTTCCATGAAAAAAATTTATGAAAAAGAATACTAAAATATCATGAATATTTTTATGTACCCCTGTAATAGCTAATTCAACGCACATGGTTTATGGAAAGTATTTTTTCGAATTAATCAAAAGTAAACATGTTATCGTGATCGAAAAAAAGTATTATAAATTGCTTGTTCAAGAAAATCGCGTTTGAACGTTCATGATTTTATGATTATTTGAATGGCATACATGTGCTATAGAACATTCTGGTTTGGATAGAAGAAGTTGTACCTATAGTTTGAATTAAATGTCCAGTTTCCATTGGAGATTCTTATCTATAAATGAGATAAGGGAGAACGTTATTCAGAAATATCACTCACAGAAAATCGCTCATTTCATTGATGCGTGAATTGCATCTCTTTTGCTAGGCCTCCAATACATTTTGGTCGACAAAAATCTATTTCACTCTTCTAAGATCGTCACGGAGGTCGGAAGAATTGGAAAACATAATACTCTTCAGAAGAAATTTCACACTGTAATGAGGAGTTGTTGGACTATTTCTTGTGCGGTGAAACACAACTGACTTTATGAACATCCTGTTCATATTTTCAATAAAATCAACATGCCATACCCATGACAGGTTTTATGTCAGAAAAATATTTACAAAGTTTCACCGCACAAGAAATAGTCCAACAATTCCTCATTACAGTGTGAAATTGCTTCTGAAGAGTATTGTTTTCCAATTCTTCCGACCTCCCTGATGATCTTAGAAGAGTGAAATAGATTTTTGTCGACCAAAATGTATTGGAGACTTAGCGAAAGAGATACAATTCACGCATCAATGAAATGAGCGATTTTCTGTGAGTGATACTTCTGAATAACATTCTCCCTTATCTCATTTATAGATAGGAATCTCCAATGGAAACTGGACATTTAATAAATAATCAACTATCTGAATGAAAATGCAAATTTTCACTTTCAGATTTTTTCTCTCAAGTTATATAGGGTCTTTCTCAATATCTATCAGATGTAGTGCAATGTCCAGCGTGGCTTTAGCCGGGGAAGTAGTTGTTTTCTGTTAGATATTACAAAAAAGTAACTTCAATTTTATCGTATGGTTTGTCCATTTTCATGTATTGGTTCAATTTTCAAATGAGAATGTTTCTCTTTACAACATGACTCCCTTCCAAGAGAGGTTATCTTGTACGATGGAAAATGGTGACTAAATTCCAACCTTCAGTCGCAGAGGATTCCACAACTGACTTTATGAACATCCTGTTCATATTTTCAATAAAATCATCACTCTCACGTCTTTTCCCACCCCCTTGCAAGTACAAATCCTTGACAACCGCTTTAGTATCACATCCTGGTATGATACGAAACAGTTCAAGCCAATTCTTGCTTTTATCAAAGCATTGCACACGACAAGACACCTCATTTTTTTTCTTCGTGCTAATGTATTTTCAAAACTTGCGAATTCAGTTTGTGAGCTCGTGATGAATGATTTGGAAAAAAAGTCTGCAAAACTATTGAGAATGTCCAAAGGATTGTCTAATGATCACTCTTCATAAGGAATTTTGTACGAAATGATAGAGCCACACATACCATAATAGATCCATTTGGGTAAAGTTCAATTATCTATTTGGAACATGTAGTTTCCGAATGGATAATTTGAATAAACTTCCCTTACTTTATCGATTACTGGGAAATAATTGGATTCCATGCTCCATACAATGTACTAAATAGTGCATATATCCATGTATAGAAGTAAAATGTTAATTTCTGGCTGCCGTGTCTAATAATAGCTTTTGAACATAATTTCACAACTCCATTATAATCGGAACATGAAAAGCGTGGAAAAACCGATTGATGACAAAGTTGTAATATGTCGGATCAGCAATTTTGATGATGTATTACCATAATATTCAGAGAATATATAAACTTTTATTATATCAGATAATGTGAAATGGAAATGCATTTTTGGGAATAGCTATTATTTTTCGCAGACTTTGACAGAGATTTCAACCGGCAGCCAAATGTATATCTAAAAAATTACAAATACACTGGCATTACTGCAGAAATTTCAATAGATGTCAGTTCGAGAACTGTTTTAAATGCTTCGAAAATTTTTATAAGGGTGTAATTCGATGAAATGAATGTTAGAAATAAAGCAGAATAAATTCCTAAAATTTCTCCTTTTCAAAAAATACAGACTCCTCTTACGGCCCTATTAGAGAAAATTTTTGCTTAGAAACTCTTAAACGTGGAAGAAAATCAGCCTAATTTTACTTGCGAAGTTATTGAATGTTCAGGTAGATAGATAGCATGTTCTTACTTGGTAGTGTATTCCTTCATGTACCGCCTCCAGGATTTCAGCCACGGCAAATTTTCTTTTACGTAATAGATTCGATACTTCAATCAATAGAATAAGGAGATATTATAATAAACACTGAGAAATAATAGACATGGCGTTGTTGATATAGCAATTGGTAAATACAAAGCCAGTTTAAAGCACGTCATGAATTCATGGTGAGAAATTATGCTGTCTGTATAAATTCAAGTTGTGAACTCATGGTGTCTAGTGTGAATTCTCCTCTTCACAGTTCTCAGTTGTTTCAAGTAGTTAATTATAAGACAGTTGACTTGCAGGTTGCTTGCCAAAACTGTTAAGAATTGACAAGGCGCGCCGAACTGTTAAAATTTGCAGTTGTGGGGATGAAATGGAATGACCGGTAGGCGGTTTCAAAATTGCAATACATCAGTCACTGATACTGACACGTGGCTTCAGTAGAATGCGTCACTGCATTTCGTATCAATAATCAAAATTTATTTCTACATCCTTTTATGTCATTGTCATTTACATGAAAGAATTAGTCAACTCGGTAACATTCTTAAATTAAGAGACATTTTATATAATACATTTTACATGATAATGATTCCTCCGAGTGGATTTAACCTAGCATCAAGTACCTGTACTGTTATAATCCATCAAAAGAACCATTTACGAGTGGGGTATTTCTTTGAAAAAGTAGGTATTTATTTTAGCTATTTTATACGAATTTCAATAGTAATTGTGATAATAATTATGACGAAAACAATAAAGTTGGTATCAATGAAATATTTCAAATTTACTTGGGCATTCTACGGGTAATTTTTTTATTTCATTTTTTAATTTGTTTTGAAATTTGTTTTATGTTAACAGGCAGTGAGTTGAAAAGCTTTGGACCGTGGTGACAATAGGTTTTTTGTGTGAAAGTTTTTCTGAATACATTTATTTGTATATTACGTTCAGTCACAGATCTTGTGTCGGAAGTTATTTTTGGATATTCATCTTGTTCAGAAAAAAATTTAAAGAGACACTGACGGACATAAATCTGTCTCATTTTAAGCAATTTGGTTTCTTCGTATAGTAGTGTGGTTGAAAACATTCTTCCTTTGTAAAATATTATTTTAATCAAGGTGTTTTGAACAGTTTGCAAGTTTTGTATTGTAGTTGTGAACGTTCATCCCCATATTGTAGCATAATATAGATTCTACTAGGGACCTGTATAGCATTAATAGGGTTTTTTTTGGATAAAATATCTATGATATTGTAAAATTTATGCATTACATATCGTACCATTAAAAAAAAAACACTATTTGATCCAACCATCTAATATGCTGATCAAACATGATACCTAATAACTTTTACGTTCTCTAATGATGGACAATTACATTCGGTAGCATCACATTTGGGATTATGAATTTTAATGTTTAAACTAGGCTGATCATTTTTTTGGCGGAAAATCTATTCAGTTTTACTTATGTTTAGGCTCAATAGGTTGTGATTTAATATATTTCATGTTCGTTTCAGATTTTCTGTGGATCTCTGTCCAGGTTTTACCAGTAAAAACAATTGCTGTATCGTCAGTAAAACTAATAAAATAAAAATTTTTAATTTTAGCAATACAGTTTATATATATTAGGACTAGAATGGGCCCTAGTATTGTTCCTTGCGGAACTTCGGTTCGTAGAATTCTTCTAGAACTATATGTGTTTCCTACTTTCGTTCTCTGCACTCTGTTTTTCATACAGTGTGGCTTTTTTCAGTCCCCCCCCACCTGTTAACTTTTGAACGGTTCAACATAAAAATATGAAAAAAAAATCTTTTGGGTGGTTTTACTGATACTACTTTTTGAAACAAAAAATATGGTGATTGCTCGACAGGGGGCGCGGGGGGGTTCATCAACTCAAAATTTTTAAATGGCATGGGGGGTCAAGTGTCACATCGTTAAAAAGAGAATTCAATTCTCTTCACAATCATCTGGATATTTTTGAAGTTTGTTTAGAAATTTTTTTCCAATTTCGATTTTTATGCCTTTCGAAATTTTCGAATTGATGTGCCCCCAGCGCTATCTATCGAGTAATTGCAATGTTTTTTCTTTCAAAAAGTAGTATCGGTAATACCCTTCGAAATGTTTTTGGTTTCATTATTCCACAACAAACCGTTCAAATTTATCGAGGTATGTGTAGTTTTCAGATCCGCTTTTATATTTGATATTTCGAATTTTAATTTCAAAAAAAATATTAACAATTTTCAAAAAAAATTAGATGATTGTGAAGAGAATTGAATTCTCTTTTCAACGATGTGACACGTGACCCCCCATGCCATTTAAAAAATTTAAGTTGATTTGCCCCCCCCCCCGCGCCCCCTGTCGAGCAATCACCATATTTTTTATATCGAAAAGTAGTATCGGTGAAACCATCCAAACGGTTTTTTTTCAAATCTGTACTTCAAACCGTTCAAAAGTTAACAGAGGGGGGGACTAAAAAAAGCCGCACTGTATAATCTTTGAATAATTCTAGTGTTATGCCTCTTATGCCATAGTTCCTCATTTTTTCAATGAGTTTGCTGTGGGATACTGCAAACTTGGGTTTTCTACCTGCTTACTGCCACGGGCGGGGAAAACAGGAGTTTATTTATGGTTTGTCTCAAAATTATTTCAAATATAAAAAATAACATGCACGGATTACAGGAATTTATGAGTATTGGTAAATTATCTTTGAATTTCAATCTATTCTGTACGCGAAAAGAATAATTCTGCTGCCTTGAAAAGTGTAACACTCAACTGGTTGTAATTTGGTTATTTTTAATAATTCAAAATATAACAATGATTATTATTGCACAACAGGTCGAAAATGTATTCGGATTCACAATCAGAACAACCATTTTACTACTAATCCAATCTGTTTCTTACCAAAATAGATATATTTCGTCTATATTTTCTGACTTTTCATTTGAGAATTTTATTTATTTCTATCATTAAGAAACAAGTTACTGGGCTCTGCCGGTTTGTTTCGGCCAAATAAATACATTTTCTGGAAAAAGAGAAACAAGAGAAGGGAAGTTGCAAAAGAGCGCCATTCTATTTCGTTTTTGCGAGAGTCCTCTAGTCCAGTTTTAATATCCACAATGTAAACCCTAGTGAGAGTATTTGCATATCATCGTACCAAATCTTTGTTTTTTGTTTCGTTACAGGTGCACTCGCAATCCATAAAAGATCCGACGCTCTCCAGTTTTCCTACTATCCCAATGACATACATGCTCGATAAATTCAGCAATATTTATAGCTTTGGACTTTTGTTCGGTCCTGCATTTATTATAGTTTTGACACAGTTTGTAATTCAATTTGAAAACACAAAGCAATAATATTTCGGATTGTTCCAGTTTAGAATTACGCCGGCAATGAATTGGACCCTATGGTTCAATTGGAATGTTTTATTCAGATTTGAATAATAGGAATAACGTGATAATAGTACTCGGGCCAGACGTAAATAAAATGATTACCTGAAAATTGAGGCTTTGTATACCTGTTCTTTATGTAGAGTCGGGCAACTTTTTTATTTTCGAAAATAATCGGTAAGAGGAGCACCGCAAACTTTTGGGACTTCTCGACAAGTTGCTACTTGTCGAGAGGTCTCCCCACAGATTTTGATTCACCTCAACTTGTGATTTCATGCACAAGACCTATGACCATGCAGGTAATAGAACCCACGACCCTATGCTTTTTCATCGCGATCACCACGCCTTGTTTTTTACACATTACTGATGAAATATTTAGAGCTAAAGAAGAAGGTCTTTGCACTGTTTTAGTTCTACTCGACATCAGCCGAGCTTTTGACACCATCAACTTCGATTTGCTTTTAGCTATTTTACATTATATTGGACTTTCTGATACGTCTGTTGCATTAATGGGTGAATATCTGAAAAACAGACATCAGAAAGTGCGTATAGATGATGATGAGTCACAATATATTGAAGTGTTTTCAGGTGTACCTCAAGGATCCATTTTGGGACCATTACTCTTCACCATATATACCTTAGGTTTATTACAATCTCTTCATAACTGCTCTGCCCATATCTATGCCGATGACACACACATTTATTACAAATTCCCATTAGAAGAATTGAAGATGCCTTGACTCTGATCAATGCATATCTAAATGCTTTCGTGAAGGTCGCATCTGATCAACTGTCTACTAATTAATACTTCAGAATCTAATTTGGTGATCTTTGGACCAAGAATGAAGGCTGATGTCAATATCTCAATTAATGATGAACCTCTTGCGAAGGTAAATTTGGCTAGAGATCTAGGTGTTCTCATTGACACAGATTTGAGGTTCGAAAAACACGTTGACAAATTAATACAAAAGGCATACTCCGCAATAAAATTGATATATGGCAGTGTGCATCTCCTTCACCAACTATCATATCTACCCTGTGTGAACGCTGGTGTTATCAGTCTTCATCTATGCTGATCCTCTATATGGTCCAAATTTAACCAATCAGTACAAAAAAAGATTAAAAAAGTTCAGAATTCTTGTTTAAGACTAATAAATGGAGTAAGAAGAATCTCATATAAACTTCATGAATCTGGTTGGTTGAATACAGAACATAGACGAATTCTTCACAGTGCTTGCCTTTACTACCAAATCATCATCAGCAAAACACCTCCTTACCTTCACAGAAGACTGGAGATTTCGCTCTGATATCCACAATTTGAATATATGATTCAAATGTACTTTATCACCCCCTCATTATTTCAGAACAGAATTCTTCAAGCGGTAATTTTCTTACCAAATTTGTAAAGTTTACAATCTAAGCCTCAATAAAAAATAGTGGTCTGCACAAGCTTAAAAAAACCTACAAAAAATATTTATTTCAGCTTCAGTGTAGCATATAGATATTAGAAAAATGTCGAATGTCTTTATAAAGTTTGTCTCACTAAGTTGGAACCATAAGGAACACTTTTTTATTATTTATTTTAGAGAAAAAAGTTATTCTTCATAAAAAGTTTTGCATGTTCTAAAATCTAAAATACAATCATCAGATATAAATTTTTTTCAGTCGTATACGCGGTGAGACAAAAATTATGAATTTTACTCTAGAGTAAAGTACCTTTATATCTGAAAATATCGAAAATTCTTGAAAAAAAAGTTGTTCAGAATTGAAAATTTCGTTCAAATATGCAGTTATGTCCATAGACATTGAAAAATTGGGTTATGTTACTTTTTACTTTTTTTATTTTGAATCAACATTTATCTCTTTTGATTATGTAACACATTATCACTTTTCCGTTTCTCAATGTTTTCTAACAATTTTGCAATTTAAACACATAATGAATGCATATGCATGTATTGTGCAAATACCAAAATACATACAAATGATTTTTTCATGTAAGTGGATGCAATTGCATATTTAAACGTAATTTTTAGTTCTGAACAACTTTTTTCTGTAAGAATTTTCGATATTTTCAAATATAAAGGTACTTTACTCTTGTGTAAAATTCATATTTTTGTCACATCGCGTACCTATACGACTGAAATTTTTTTATATCTTATGATTGTATTTTAAATTTCAGAACATGTAGAACTTTTTATGAAGAATAACTTTTTTCTAAAATGAATAATAAAAAAGTTTTCCATATGGTTCCAACTTAGTGAGACAAACTGTATATTACGTATTATGTATTTTCCTCTTCTTCTCAATACCATATTCTTTCTCAATATCATATTCAATTTTCCTAATGAGTCTTTTCAGTCCAAGATAGCGGACGCATTACCGCAGACATACAAATTTGAATTTATGTGGAAAGAGACTTACCAAGGTTAAGTGGAAGAACAACTTAGTGGTGATTCATCATCTCCACCTAAATTGAACCTCGCCTTTTACTCATTTCAATTTAATTTTCATACTGATGTAAGATGTATTATCTTGTGAGTAATAAAGACGTTAATTATTAATATCATTATATTCTTGTTCTTATTGACGTGAATTATGTTTACTTTTTGAAATTTCAAATCCCATGTTGTACTATGTCGACCTGAACCAATACTTTTTTCTTAATAGGGTCTTATTTTCTTTGTGGCTCAAATTTCCGCACTGACTCTAGTCTCTATATTGATATTGAAATCATTTAAAAACATTTCTATAATAATTCCTAATTTCTCATAATATTAGTTTATTACCAATGTTGATAATCTATATAAATCAACATCTGCGTTGGCATACACATATTATACAGTGTGTCTCACTTCCCATGGAAACACCCCCGTATCTTCCGTAACAATAGAGGTAAAATGATGAAACTCTCAGGACTGATGGAAATGCTCAAAATGCACCTACCACCTGAATGGGGTTGGCCTAAGTAATATACACTGCCCGCCACTCGCGATGAAACAACCCATTTTTACGGTAAAACATTCTAGGGGGCAGAATAGGCTCAAAATTCCTACAGATTCGTGATCAGGACCACCAACTTACTACAGAGACACATTTTTCCTGAAAAAAATTCAGTCCTGAAAAATCCGAATTTGTCACTTCTCATGGAAACACCCCCGTATCGTCCGTAATTTTTTACGTAGAAACATGAGATTTTCAGGATCGATAGATACACTGGAAATAAACTCACTGCACGGGAATGGTTAATCTACGTAATATACACTGCACGCCAGCAGCGAAGGAACCACCCATTTTTCCATTGCTGCTGGCGTGCAGTGCATATCATGTTGGATGACCCGTTTTGTGCAGTGATTTTATTTCTAGTGTATCTATCGATCCTACAAATTTCAGGGTTCTACGTATAAAATTACGGAAAATACGGGGGTGTTTCCATGAGAAGTGAGACAAATTCGGATTTTTCAGGACTGAAATTTTTTCAGAGAAAAAGTGTATCTGTAGTAAGTTGGTGGTCCTGATCACAAATCTGAAGAAATTTTTAGCCTATTTTGCCCCCTAGTATGTTTTACCGTAAAAATGTGTTGTTCCATCGCGATTGGCGGGAAGTGTATATCACGTAGGCCAACCTCATTCAGGTGGTAGGTGCATTTTGAGCATTTCCATCACTCCTAAGAGTTTCATCATTCAACCTCAATTATTACAGAAGATACGAAGGTGTTTCCATGAGAAGTGAGACACACTGTAGGTATAGGGAAGAGGTTGAACCAAATGTGAACAGAAATACCATTATCTGTCTCCAAGAAATTTTAGTGGAAATCGTGTTTTGTCCATTAACCATATACTTAACAACTTTTTTTTTCATATGATGGATTATTTGATATAATACGGGCACGGTATTCAGAAAGCTATTATCTAGATGACTGTTTGAATTTTTTATAACCTAGCGACACTGGAAAAGATTTATCACCTTATAAAGAGCCTTTCCACAGCAGTAGGGAGGTGCGAAGGAACTTATGAAACGGATACAGGACATTTATCTAGAGCTCTCAGAGGGATATATTTTTATCTTCCCTGGAGAAAATCAACTGGATGAACCGTTAATATGATTGTCGGAGTCATTGTATTATACTCAGGACAACCACTTTGGGAAAATTGTTCCAGTGGAATGAATTGACTTTCTCATTATTTATTTCAGTAGAAAGTTCGGTTATTTAAAAAAATTGATAAGAAAAATTATAGGACGACGTTTTTTATCCTATATGGAGACCGATAATTTTTTTTTCCTTGGTGTTCTGGCATCGACTGCTATGGTCATTAGCCACGTGTTCTGGATAGGCCTTGTTACTAACTCCATCGTCACCTTAGGAGCAGCACTGTTAATTGGAACGCAACAGTGAATCGTGCCGGACTCACCCTAGTCGAGCCACGAGATTTCAATAATTTAATAGGTCAAATTAAATTAAAAAATCCCAGCTACAACTGGGGCTCGAACTCCGGACCTTTCGACCCAAAGTCGGACGCTCTAACCACTGTGCCACGCCCCGACATGAGACCGATAATTATTCTCACTTATAAAATCATTTCTCTCTTCGACAGTAACAACCAATCTTCCAGGAATTAATATTTGACACTAAGATGTATAAAAACCCTGGTGTGTCGAGTGATTCGATTTGGTTTTGATTCTTCAGAAGACAAATAAACAAATGAAATAGTGGTGTGCTTCTTCAATCGGTCCCAGAGATGGCGTCCTTATAGAATTTCAGTCCTGTCAATATTCCAGGGATATGGTGATTGACGACTGTTGTCAATTTTAAGGAATTTCAACAAACTTCAAATACTGTTCAAAAATGAATGGTTGTGACGTGACGGAATCTAAATTTCATAGTGCAATTTCCCTGTATTGATGACTATTATTAATGTGTTTGTCCATTTTGCTGCATATTTTCTTAGAAGTTCATCATTCATTCAATGATATTTCAATTTGTCTGATTGAATCAGCCGTTACTTGATGAAGATCCATTGTAATTGTATAAAATACACAGAAAACGATTCGATCTCCACAAACTTTATTCAATCAGACAGTGAAGAAGCTGCTGTGTTGGCGAAACATTGAATACAATTTGTGAATATCTAATCGTTTTCTGTGTAGTCTGTACAGTAATAATTTGATCATGTTCCGTTTTTGATCATTTGTGGGCAATCCAGAGAGACGAACAAAATAATTCATCTATATCCAGTACCGATGAAAGTGAGTACCACCCACAGAACTATAATAGTTCTGTGGTACCACCAAATTATGAAGATTATCACATAGTATATCTTGTATTATTAGAAAACATTTTGATGAAAATAATGGCACGAATATATCTCACGGAATCCCGCCATTCATGATTATATTAGCACAAGATTTACAGGTTCTAATGGCGAATTTTCATGAAGCTTAATTTCGATACTTCCGAATGAAATGCGTGGTTATTATTGCATTTCAGTAAAAAATTATAAAAATAAGTTGAAAATGTAACAAATAAAACTGATTGGTGATAGCGATTTAGTAAATTTCAATAATTAGGTTTCTTTATTCAGTTCATCCGTCGACAATACTTGAAAACTTCTGTGCTTGTAAATTTACCCTAACAGGAAAACCGACCGTGGCGGTACACGCAAATGAGGAATATTTGGGAAACAGGTCACGATTTCATTTGTTTTCTCTTAATCAAGCTGGCGAATTGTCTCCCATTTTATCCCACAGTTTTGCAGGAATGAGTCAACACACCATGGTTTTTAGACATCTTATTTGACACCATATTGTTTAATGAACTTCAGACGATGTATCCGTAAGGAAGATTTAACAATAAGATTTCTGACCTCCACTTAACAGGTAAGGCTGCACGAGTTGAACTATTATTTCTGATAGAAGGAAAAAGACCCTAGCTTCCAATTTCAGACATATAGCATCGCTATCTGTTTTCTCGAAGATGCTGGAGGAATAAATCAATATCGAGCTCAGGAATTGTGAAAGATCGATATTAAAGTTTTCGTCGTCTGAAACTGGTGACCTGCTTGCTTACGTATCTTGTCGGTACCATGCCAAAACCACGAATGTGTAATTTTTCATTTCGAGTTTTGAGAATATTCGTGCTTCTTGCATTGAAAACCTTGGTAATAGCACATTCGTGAGTTTGGCATGATAGTTTTGGTAGAAAATTAGTATTTTACATGTTGAAGGACCCCGCAAACTCCTTATGGAATTTGGGTCCTGGAGAATTTTTTTGGATTTTTGGTATGATGTAATTCTCAACCAATTTTAGCATTGCGCCAACCCAAAAAAATTAACAGTTTTGCTGCTAGGGGGCGTTGAAATTGCGCAGATTAGACTATTTATTTTTTAATCCGGTAACAATATTTTCACTTGTTTCATTGTTGCTGATGTTGCACAATATTGTGCTGTTTTATAAAAAAAATTCTTACCCCCTCCCCTTTTTCCCCCAACTCCTATAACGAAACGCAAAAAAATTATTTCCCAACTGCCTTTAAATGAATCGTCGAACGTTTAAATATGCCTAAATAAGGGAAATAGCAATTTTTTATGATTATCCCCCCACCCCCCAAATGACACAAAACGAAAAAATTTTGGTGGTTTTTTCTGAATTTTTGATATGATGCAGTTCAAGTTATTTTGAATAGAAATAAATTGGGTAACAAACCCCAAAAATGAATAGTTTTGATGCTAGGGGGCGTTTAAATCATCCCTTGCTCAGAATAGACTTCATTATTATAGGCGTAGTTTAGTTTAGATTATGCTGATCAGTTGTGTAATTTTTTATAAATTGAAAATCTCAAACCTTCCCTTTACCCCCTGCCCCTATTTTAAAACACGAAAAAAATTAATTCCCTACTACTTGAAAGTGCTTTATTAAAATAAATGTTTTAATCAGCTCAAATTGAGGAAATCGTACAGTTGTTTAGTTTTACCTTTCCCTCCCTTCAGAAAAATATTGGTGGAGTTCGCTGACTTCTTAGTAGGGCGTAGCTCATGTTTTTTGAATATCAATTAATTGGACGAATATTTTAAAAATAAATAAAAATTAGACATCCACAATTTGAATTTGAGGTGGTGCCTGAATACATTTTTTTCGTGTTCTGAAATAGTGGTTGGGGGTAAGGGGGAGGTTTTAGATTTTCAATTTATAAAAATTTACACAATTGTTTGGCATAAAATGAAACAAAAATACGTAGAGATATTGTTTCCGCCTATAATAATGAATAGTCTATTCTGAGCAAGTTATGACTTCTACGCCCCCTAAGCATCAAAACTATTCTTTTTTGGGGTTTGTCACCCGATTTATTTCTATTCAATATAACTTGAACTACATCATATCAAAAATTCAGAAAAATCCACCGAAATTTTTTCGTTTTGTGTCATTTGGGGGTGGGGGGATAATCATAAAAAACTGCTATTTCCCTCATCTAGGCATATTTAAACATTTGACGATACATTTGAAGGCACTCGAGAAATATTTTTTTTGCGTTTCGTAATAGGAGTTGGGGGAAAAGGGGAGGTGGTAAGAATTTTTTTTATAAAACAGCTCAATACTGTGCAACATTAGCAACAGGTGAAAATATTGTTACCGGGTTCAAAAATAAATAGTCTAATCTGCGCAAGGTGTGATTTCAATGCCCCCTAGCAGTAAACCTGTTCATTTTTTTGGGTTGGCGCAATGGTAACATTGGTTGAGAATTACATGGACTACGTTATACCAAAAATTTTCAAAATTCCACCGGGACCCAAATTCCATAAGGAGTTTGCGGGGTCCATTTGCACATTCTCGGTTTGGGCGTGGGACCGACGAATATACTAGTTCATATCAATTGAGATAAATAGTGTTAGGCCACCACCCATTTTATAGCTTTGCTGCCTAGTTTTCTCTCAGACTCATCGACATTATAAATGGTTTTGAATGAAAAGTTCATTCCAAATCTAGACTTGCAGTTCGTCATAATGCCTTTTTTGGTTCATAACTGTAGGTAAGGAAACAATCCATTTCAACAACCGTTGAAACAATTTAAAATTAGTCTTTAGTCGAGCTTTAGGCAAGCTAGCATAGAAATCCGTAATGAGTGGAAACCCTTAATTAGTGGCATGGATCAATTGAAATTGCGATAAGAATTAACAATGCTGTACCGGAGGGCCCTGGCACTGTAATTAACAAGCTTACCTGAATACCGCCAAATTACCCCTAGGCTAATGACACAAAATTATCCACAGCATATATAAGAAGTATCCTTGAGATTGTCGCACTATACACTTGTTAACGACTGTAGATTTTAACAGTTGAAACGTCGTGATTAAAAATTGCAGAGAATTGAATTTTTCTTTGTTCTTTTTTAGACAATGAAAGTCCAGAATATCCTTACTCAAAGTGAAACATTGTCAACCACTTTTAAACAAATTTAAAATTAGTTGTCGCACTGCTACCTTGGAATCTTTATCGTAAAGTTAATGGAGGAAAATGTCCAAGAGAACTTCGACTTACATAAATCACTCTAATCAGAAATAATCACATCTCCCGAAGTCAATTTGAAAATTCAGTTTGGAAGAAGATAACTCCAAATTGGAAACCAAAGAACATGACTTGAATTTAAAAGTCCAAAATCATTTCCAATAATAGAATGTGAAAATTCCCACTCTTGAGTTAGAATATTTATTATGAAATACTTGCTTCTTATATTTTTCCATTCTATATGAATGAAGGTACTATAACACAGAATATATGGTTAGCCTTGACTATCGTCAAATCACAAGCATACACCGCGCATATGAAAGATGGTAGATTGTAGGATGGGTTGTACAGTTCCGCCATATAGAATTGGTACACCTGTGTATTAGAATTGTTTTATCACGTTACAAATGCCTGAAAATGAACCATTCTGTGCATCAATTGTGCCACTTTCATATGACGGGAAAATAACAGGCTATGCTGCCTTACAAGCAATTGGACCTATTAGATCTTCTGTGAATCACCTGTAATCTATTCGAAGCCTGGGATTCCAAAACTTCGTATGAAGTTTCCTGGTTGCTAATTTCCTGATGTAGGATGACATTAAGAAGGTCCCTTCCAGGAACTTGAGCCTCTAGCAGAAAAGCGCTGTGCATTCTCAAAGAAAATGTTCTGTAGTTTCAGCAATGTCATAATTTTTTGTTCATTGTCCACTAAATTCGCTACAATAAACACTTCATGCATGTCGATGGTAATTCCAAAATAAATTCTCAGGAAGTCTTCACTCCCGACTCCCGGTATTATTTTGACATTACTGTTGTTAAGAAATGCTGACGTCCCGTATTGTGTAACATTCCTTCTGTTTTTATGGCCCTTCCACAGATAGTTTTGTTTATTTTTTATTTATCCCAGGCAGCACGGTGACGTCCTAACTTGGTCAATTAGTTGACTAATTGACACACACTGTTGGAAATTAGTTGCTGAATTAACAAAAAAATGTAGTCCCAGTAGGTCCACAACTATTTTATAGTTGAAATGTCAAAAGCATTTGAAGTTAATTTTTACTAAAATGGATATTGCTTCTCTCAACAATATCATATTCATATCTCTGATAATCGCTATTGTCAAAACTTCAAGATGTAATTCCAAAATGAACATACCTTCATTATCACTTCAACGAATTATCAATACCTAATCTTGAATTGAACATGTTTCAAAGAATAAATCGACAACAGCCTATTGTATGGCTACTATATCTTAATGGTAAAGTTGATACAGTGAGTTATCAATTTTACTGCAAATAATCGTATCTTTGGCAATATATTCTATATGAAGTTACTAGTAGAAGTTGTCATCTTCGAAATAGCCTGTTGTTGAGAGTGTATTATTTCTTAATGATGAAATAGCTATACAAAATTGCTAATTCTACTGCAACTATATGTATTTCATTTAACATCCTGTTTCTAGATTAACTATTCGAAATCATCTTATCATCAAAACCTCATTGTTGTTATTCGCAGTAACTTACTGTTGTTCGCAGTATATTCTGAAGTTATTTCAACTATAATGAATTGTAACTTTCACTTCAACTAATTTTTATGAGCACTACCTCCTAATATTATACTATCTACAATAAACTGTCATTGTACTACAACTTCTTGTACTTTTACCAATATTTTCATGTCGTTATGAAACAAATTATCCGAATATATGATGGGTTTCATTTGACAATTAAAAATGAGATTATCATTCATCACATTTTATTTCATGAAAAAAAAATTCCATCTTTAATGAAAAACACAACACAGTAATAACGAAAATTGTAAATTTGTTGATTTGCAGAAATTTGAAGAGTTTATGCCATACATTATTCACTGTCATGATGGTGGTTGGTGGAAAAAGTTTTAGCAAGGCAAATGAAAACGACAAATCTGAAAAAAAAACATTCAATGGCTGATGAAAGTGGTCAAATAAATAATGCAATTTACTGAGGATAACTTGGTTATTGAAATGTGCATTTATGAGATATCAGTGATAAACACTAATATAAAATTCGAATGTGAAATAAGGTAAATAATAATTGATTATTATGTTATTTTGAAATAACATATATTGAAATTATAGAGTATATTTGATTAGAGTCAATTTGGAAGTAGATATTTTATATACTTCTTGAATTTTGACCCCAAAAAACTTCACAAAAATGCGTTTATCCTTTCCGGTCTTGAGGAAGAATTCATAAGATGTCTAGAATCGATTGTAATAGATGAAATATAGCTAATATTATTCTTTTGCAGTCAACTACCAATCAATCAGTTTCTAAAAGTGTTGGATACACTAGGCTGTCAGTCCTCTCATGAAATGAAATGTTATGAGTTTTTGACGGATGCTCAATTTGACCTCTACGGAGGGTTCTGATCCTGTTTGTCAAAAAACATCCGTTTTTAGAAGCTGGGTCAAAAATGGCTACTATGAAAGACAAAAATCTAATTGAAAACGAATTCAAGGAAAAAAATTAGACTTACAAATCTGGCCTTTGTTATATTATCCTTTAAATCAGGAAATGGGTGCACCATTGCTGAGGCATATGGTGCTTTCGTTGTTTAAATAGATGGCAGAAAATCAGCCCTGCTGCATGTGATTCACCACAATGTGAACCAACCTCTTCCTGTGTTTGTCATCCAGAGTCTTATTAGTCCTGTAGAAGAAGACAACTTCTCCTCCTGGATCATCAAGTATATATCTACTCGCTCAATTCCTGAAACGATGAGAAGGTAAAAAGTATTTTTCATTTCAAAATCACTTTCTTTTGAAAATTTCAGAAGAACATTTTGAAATGATGCTGAAATCACGAAAAATCAGTTCAATAGACGATAAAAATTACTAGCATGTACGAACTCAAATATCAGAATATTATTCGAACGAATCTTACCTGTACTTTTATTTCTCTCCAACTCTACTCAGATATTTTTCTTGGAAGTTTTTCGTTACTAATATCAGATAAGCAGCTCAAACTTCGGTCAAAACTTCTGAAACTTTCAGTACTACAAAACTGTTCTGATGTTTTCATTTATAACTGGGAGGTACTTGCCTCCATTGTATTTGTCTTACAACACATTAACACACCCTCAATCAGCGTAACAACCACTACGTCCACGATACAAATAGGCAAAGAACTGATCAGATCAGTAGAAACATTTTCGCTGGAAAACAAACGGAAAATTACGACTATACACGAAGGGTTCAGAAATGCATGGAATCTGAACGTAACACGAAAATGTTTGTAACATTGCATAAACTGTTGTGAATTGAGAAACAAAGTGATGGTAATTCGTCAACACAAATCGACAAATTCGCAACTTACTAATCGTCCTTCAACAGTAAGATGTTGTTCTACCTAATCTAATTCTCTACGTTTTAATTTCATTTTCGACAATTCCTAATGGTTATATTATCCAGTTCAATTAAATGAATTGTAAAATAACAGTTTAAGATTTATCGACTGAAGGTTGATTCACGGAGTGTTTTTTTATTTTACTAGGTACCTACCTACACTTGGGCTCGATCCCAAAGGGCTTCTGGGTATCTACCAATTTTATTTACTTTCTATTTTATACAAATAAATAGGTACCTACCTATATGATCCTCAAAATACCAATATAATGATGTAAGTATGTAATGCTTCTAATGTAACTTCAAATTATCGGTAAGTCAGATTGCAAATTGCTTCCAACCGAGGAAACTCAGAATTTCCTGTTGAAAATCATTGTACACACTGTGGACACATATATTGCGAAGAATGACATATATTATGACAAGGAAATTTTCAATGTTTACTCAATTGCCTATACCCACAGCAGTGTATGTCCCCAGACCATCAGTGGGGCAGTCCTTATTGTTCTTACCGTAAGATTGTTAACAATAATATGATATTTTATCTCCATCACATGTTGAAGTTTGTATACACCACAATTTTTGTTTCAATAACAACGCGATGGAAATGAATTCAAGATTGTGTATTGTTCTTCAAGAAATGTGTCAAACAATAAAATTACTACATTCTTGCAATTTCAGTTACAATACGTTGTTGTCAGTTTCCAATTAATATTTAGTTATTTTGTTGAAAACATCATGTAGTCGTTTGATGCAGACTTGTGGCTGCTGTATTGACAGTATTAGTAGTGAATTCAATAACTCAGCGAGTTAACAACTACATCCGAAATATCGGTAGTGAAAATAATACATAATAGTTGTTGAATCCGACTACAATTTTTCAACAATATGGGAAGTTGTTGAAAGTAACAACTAATTTCCAACAGTGTAAAAATTAACTTTTCGGAGTGTCTGAAAATACGTCAAAATGTTACAACCATAAGACGTTATCAGCAGGACGTCATTTTGACGTCTGGAAAGAAATCTATAAAAGACGACTTTTTGTAGACGTCAGTCAAATGACGAATAAATGACGTCATGCGAAAGACTTCCACAGTCCCTAGAAAATAGGGACTGTATTTTTGAGTTTATTACGTTTTAAACAACAAAAAATCAATAGGATAGCCTGATAACCATTAAAAAATAAAACATTTTTCGAGACAGGATAGTATCTTTGCAATGGTTTACTCTCTTTGAATTGAATTGGATACTTATCTCTGAGTAGACCCAAGGTTAACAGTTATACTTAGGGCGAGTTATACAAGACAAGTTCAACAACGGGTTCAAGTGAACCGAGTTTAGTTTCTAGTGATTAGCCAATGAAATTTCTAGTTTCTCAGCAACTGAGTTCGGTTTACTTGAACTGTTGTTGAACTTGTCTTGTACAACTCGCCCTTAGAGGAGACATTACCTTAAATTGAAAGTCAATTTGAACCAAATCAAAAACTAGCGCCGGATGCCGGTCAGTTTCATTTTTGAGTTCATTATTATATACGTAAGTGGAGATATTGATTATACTTATTGATATGCTAAAAAAGTTGAGCACAGCTGATGGGAACACACCTAATCCTTCGTTAACATAACAGAACGCTTCATCCAACCGGCTCTCAATCAGTGTTCGCTTATTGCAAACAGGGGGGATCCTGATTTCTGTAATCACGGATTCTGGAACAATTCTCATTAACGGTCTGTTCTTGTAGTCAATTTTCGACTGACAAATAGTTGATTCAGCAGGGATGTCATTATGAAATACAAAATTTCCCAACTCACATCCATGGAATATGACGTGATTTTTGGGTCTTATTGTGCCCTATGACATCACGTACCAATAGCGACTCAAATATGACATCATTAGGGCCGTGGTGGTCGAGATGGTAGAGCGTAAGTCTCTCAATCATAGGGTCGTGGGTTCGATTCCCAGCGTGGATACCGGTCTCGCACATGGCATCACTCGTTGAAAGGTAAAGGCTGTGTCTTCCCTTGCTCGCACAAGTCTTTCCAGGACATATGAGGGTTGCGCGTAGGGGTGCAGCCGGTGGACGGAATAAACAAAAAATAAATCAATTTCACTAACCCGTGCTACCTGGGTTATATTTTAAAAAAGTATGACTCGACTTTGCGCAACTGAACTGCACCTAGTAAGTTTGCATAATAATAATATTCTTTGATCAACAATTAGTTATCAAAACCATTACAATGATATCCATAACAAATTGCCGAGAGCGTCAGTATATGGAAGTATACACAGCAAACATACAAAACAAGTGATGTAATATAAATTGTGATTAAACCACGAATACAGACGAACCATAAATATATAAATAAATATATACAACAAGACACACATTGGTCCCAACATCATCGTAAGAAAAGAATTCGTCAAGAGTGTAAAAGTTCTTTTAGGGCAAGAAGTCTTTGAGCCTATTTTGGAAAATGAAAATATTTAGGGCACTTTGCACTTCTGCTGGAAAGTTGTTATAGATTCTACAGCTATTGTAATACAAGTTTCTTTGGTAAAATTGGTCAAGTGCTTTGCCGGAAGTAAATTGTTCTTTTCTTCAATCTGGTATGCTTCGATCTGTTGATGCTAAACAATGGAAGATTCTTATGAACATAGCACGATATTTCGTATATGTAAGTATCAACTAAGGTTAAAATTTTATTATTTTACAACACTCCCTGCATGAGTGTCCCCATGGAAGATTGAAGAGGTTGCTTAAAGCGGATTTTTGTAAAATTAAAATTATTGAACATTCAGTAGCAGCTCCCCAATTCATTATACCATATCGAATTTGCGAGTAAAAATTCGCTTAATTTTGACTGCAGTGCTCCTTTAATGACCTCAAGGCATAGCAGGTTGATCTCAATTTCCGAAAAGAATATGTATGTGAGTTGCCCAGTTTAACTTTTGATCAAAGACAACTGCCAAGATCTTAATGTCGTTTTGAAATCCAAAATTATGAACGTTATTGTTACATGGAGTCTGATTGTGCCATCGATGGAATATAATAGATACTGTCTTTCCCTTATTCAAAAAAAAAAAAAATACATTTATTGTCTAAACAGGATAAATCCCAATTACAAGACAGTTTAGGTGTTTCAGTTGAGAAATACAAATAATACAGATAATACAGATAGTGCAAATAATACAGGTAATTAAATACACATTCTACAAATATTACAGATAATACAAATACAAATACTATGAGTAATACAGATAGTCCAGACACAAATAATACAGATAATGCAAATACAAATAGTCCAATTGTGTGCAGATACAATAAGGATGATTTTAGTGAAATAGTTATGCCATTATGATTGAGAACATGGAGTTGATTGTTTTATATATAATAATAGTTTTAATTTTATCTTGAAAGAGCCTATTGGTTCATTATGAATGTCGATTCCAGAGCATACTTCATTTACTATTTTACATGTTGCATACAACGGAGATTTTACAAGAATGTTTGTGTTGGGTTTAGGTAAGTAAAAGCACGGTGTCTGCCTGCAGTTGCTACGAGGGATATGAAAGTTTATTTGGTCCAATAGTTCAGGGCAGTCGATTAGATTGTTTGCTAGTTTGAAAAGGAATAAGCAAGCACAATATGATCTACGATTTTCCAGAGATAAAAATGAGTATCTGCCGAGCAGCAAGTTGTTGTCATAACCTTGGGGGGGATAAGCCCCATCCGACTTGAATGACACATATTTCAAGAAGAACCTTTGTACTGATTCCAGTTGATCAATGTGACATTTATACAGTGGGGACCATATCAGAGAGCAATATTCCAGCCTAGATTTGAGAAATGCATTATATAAGGCAATGAAGCAGTCCTTGTTTTGGAAGTCTTTGCATGTTCGGAAAATCATTCCTGTCATTCTCTTAGCAGAGGAAGATATTTTGTTGTAGTGATTGGAGAAATTGAGTTTGGGGTCAAATTCAATCCCAAAATCTTTAGTTTGCTGGTTGCACTCTAAGGTAATATTGTTGATAGAATAGGAAAACTCAATATTTGACTTTTTTAGGGAGTACGTGTTGGATTTGCATTTTTTAATATTCAATGGAAGTTTATTTTCAATGCACCATAGATGAAGATTATAAATATCGTTTTGTAATGTATGACAATCATCAATTGATTCAATATTTCTGAAAATTTTTAAATCGTCTGCAAACAGCAGCAATTTACTTGAGATGTTGTTCCCAATATCGTTGATGAAGATCGAAAATAAGAGGGGGGCTAGATTACTACCTTGAGGGGCACCGCTTGACGCTATGAATTGATGGGATACGTGACCTCTAAATTCATTTATGGTTTTGCAAGTAGGATTGAAATAGATTAATAAGTTGTGTGTTAAAGCCATACTGATTAAGTTTTTCCAAGATTATTTGATGATCGAGCTTGTCGAATGCCTTCGAGAAATCGGTGTAAATGGTGTCCACTTGAGAATGATTGTCGAGGGCGATGCTCACTGACTGGGTAAAACACATGAGGTTCGTGACAGTAGATCGTTTGCTTATGAAACCGTGTTGGTCGAGTGAGATTATGTTTTTTAGATTAGGGAATAATATGTGATGAAGACATATCTCAAAACCCTTTGCGAAATTGGAGAGAAGTGTGATTGGTCGGTAATTTGTAACATTATTGATTGCCCCTGATTTGAAGATTGGACATATTTTGGCGATTTTCCATCTGTCCGGGAAAGATTGAAAATGGACTGAAGCGGTTTGGCTAGGATTGCAGCGCAGTCTCTAACAAGAAAGCTAGGGATTGAATCATATCCGGATGTGTATTTAGCTTTGAGTTTCTTTAAACCATTTAGTACCTCCGTTTCCGAGAATGAGTTTACATAGATTGTTGGATAATTGGTTGGTGTGTTAGGTAGGTTGGTTGTCGGGTCTGAAATAGGGGAGTAGGCGCTTTCGAAAAACTCAGCAAACTATACTAGGTGGATCGCTTAGTTCAATATCGTTAAAATATACAATACCAGGAATTCTTGATGTTCCCTTCTTGTTTTGAAAGTATGACCAGAAATTGGATGGATCAGCTTTAATTGAGTTCTCTGCTGCAGTTCTATACTGTTTGTATGCGGTAGATATTTTTGATTTTATAGATTTTCGAAGGTTTTGGAATTGTTGTTTGTCGGATTCGTAGTGCCTTTTTTTCATTTTCTTGAATAGTTTGTGTTTTTGTTTTAGTTCGTTTATGATTTCTTTGTTGAACCAGGGGGGGTATTTACTGGTGAAGTTGGTTCGCATGGGGACCCATGCATCAAGTATTGAGTAAAAAATTGAGTAATAGGTTTCTGTAGCTGAATTTACGTCTGAGAACTGGTCTAAACATGACCAGTCGGTGTTTAGGATGGCAGAATATAATTCAGGAAAGTTTGCTTTGCGAAAGTTGTAGTTTGTGCAGTTCCTGTTGTAGGATATTGCCACGTTGCTTTTGGGAAACTTTACAGTGACTTGTAATGCTGGATGGTATCCATCTTCAGGGACGAAGGGTAGATCATCGTGGCAGGTGGTGCATTCCAGGTTTGAAAAAATTAGGTCTAGCAGACGCCCTGAGTGGTTTTGGACTGTATTGAACTGATTTTAGTCATAAAAGCTGCTGAATTGTTTTATAGTAGCTAAGTTGATATTGTCGATAATTGCGTCAAGGTTAGAGAAATGAAGTTGGTTGAAATCCCACATAATCAACAAATTGCTGCCGTACAGATAGTCAAGTGATTCTAGAGTAGTGAGTAGATTTTGTATGTGGAGGTTGTTAGCATTGGGAGGAATATAAATTACAAATATAAAAAATGACTTATGCTTGAATATTACCTTGCTTTTTACAATATCAATAGAGGTAAAATTATCACGATATTCTGAAAGGTCTATTTCTGCCGCTTCACAGTCTGATCTAATACCCAACATAACACCTCCACCTCGTGAGACTGAATTAGCAACAAGGTTTCTGTCACTTCGAAACAGCATAAAGTTGTTTGGGACTAGTTCTGAGCTGGAGACGTTTCCTTGCAGCCAGGTTTCAGTGATAGCAATGATGTGATACTCGGAAGCTGATGTGGATTTGAGGAATTCGTGAGTTTTGGTGTTAAGACCCCTGACGTTTTGGTAATAGCATTGAATACTTGAAGGTTCCTGATTAGACGTCCCTACTAGTTTTTTACAATTTTTGGTTCACCATGTATGTACTTAATTTTCAGATCTCTTTCTCCTTTGGCTATACGTTCGTTCAGTATTTTCTTCTATTTCACGGTTTTGCTGGGCTTGGAGAGGAGTTTTGTCAGAAATGATGGTAATATTTTTGAATTGATCGATTTTCTTGATTTATTTTGCCTTGTAGATAACTGACATGGCCATTTCCGGTGACTGAAATATTACTTTGACAGGTCTAGGTTTGGTATTGTTGCTGTCAAGACGTCCTACTCTGAATATTTTAGTACTGGTTGGGTGAGTGTTTGGTTGGATTGCTTCAATGACTTCTCTGGTGAGTTTCTTGTCTGCGTCACTATCATCTCGATTTTCCTGAAGCCCAAACAGCATGACGTTTTTTTACGAGATTCACGTTCCGAAATTTCTGCAATCATTTCGCTCATTTGGAATGCATTATTTTCTGCTTGAGAGGTAATGGGTTGGGCAGAGCTGGAATTCTTCAGTAGGGTTATTTCAGATTTCAGTTCGGCGATAGACTTGATAATTTGAGGTATTTGTCTGAGTCCGCTATTACAGTCGTTGCAAAGGAATAGCAGAACTCTTTTTCTCAGTTGCATACATTTTACCTCTGATGCGGTGAGCTCAGAGCAGGATGCATGGCTATGGATAGGCCTTTTACAGGAGTCACACTCAAAGTATGAGTCATCTTCAATTTCTGTATCACACTTGGCGCAGATCTTAGACATTTCCTTGATGCAAGAAAAACAGCCGTACTGGTTTGTTTGACTTTAGTTGTTTGGAAGAAGTGTTGATGAAAAACATGTACGCCACTGGTAGCTAAATAAACGATAAGAAGCACCGAAGGCTTGTGTCCACTTTTTGTATACCTGACACTTTTTGTAGCACAATGTTTTTATCATGTGTTCACCATAAATATATTAATGAATTATGCAGTTATTTGCCTAATAGTTTGTATTTGCAATGTTTTGATAGCACTAAGTGATGGATGAACTGATTTGGAATACACTGATATAACTCTCAACTAATATTTCAACTTATTTCCATTAGAAAACTTGACATAAAATGAAGAGGAGAAACCTTCATTGTCTACGAACGTAACAACAACAATTAATAAAAAAAAAATTCTGACCATAATAAACATCGTGTGGATACCTCTTCAGCAGCAGTCATTGTCCGATCGATGGTAGTTTCTGTAACTAAGAAACTAGTGTCATCAGCATAACAAACCATACTTACATTTGGAATATTGGAAAGTTGTGAGGTCGTTAGCAAAAATTATATATAAAAGAGGTCCAAGAATAGACCCCTGAGGAACTCCTTGACTGGTATGACTGACACTATTATTAATTTGCACCACTTGCTCACGATTTGTTAGGTACAACTTGAGGAAATGTAATGGTATGCCTCGAACGCCATATAGGTTCAGTTTCTCAAGTAAGAGATAATGATTAACACAATCGAAAGCTTGAGAGATATCAATACATAAACCAATGGGAATCAATTTAGACTCAATGGCATCAAATCTGTTAAAGCTGTATCTACGCCTCTGTTTTTAACGAATCCGTGTTGTTTACTAGAAATTATATTATACCTCGAACAGAAGTTTGACAGTTGTTTAAGGCCATTTCAAATATCTTTGATATGCTTGACAGCAAGGTAATCGCTCTGTAATTGGAGTATTCATTAGTTTTCCCATTTTTTATAAAGTGGTCTGATCATTGAAGATTTCAATTTGTCAGGGAAAATTCCTTGGGTGAAACTTGAATTGATTAAGACAGTTAGGACCATATTTACACCGTTTCAAAATGTTGTTTGATATGTTGTCAAGACCGCTGAAATAAGAAGGCTTCATTCAGTCTGTTTATGACACAGACTAACTCAGGCTCTGTCACAGGCGGCATATAAAATGATTTGTCATTAAGCTGTATATTCGATTTCAGAAATTCTAAATCTTTTTCACATTTATGTTTAGCAAAACTAAAACGTTCTAGAAAATTATTTGTGACTACATCATCTTCGAGTTGTTCATCGTTTTCTATTATTTTCAAGTTAGCTTTCTTTTTTTACCTTGTATTTCCGAAGTGATGTTCCACGTTGCTTTGGTTTTGTTTGGTGAAGAATTTATTTTATTATCAATGTGACTACGTTTTGCTTTAGACAATTCCAAGGAATATTGTTCATACAGATCTATATAATAATTTTTCAATTCCGGGTGTTTCTTAGACAAATCTGAAAACATGCTAATTTTACTCCTCAATGCAGAAAAATCCTCGTTTATCCATTCTTTCTTTCTTCTCTGTTTCCTATTGCTATATACAGGGTGTTAATTAAGTACGTTGACAAACTTCGGGAGGTGATTCTTTGAAGGTTTTCAGGACGAAATGTTCATATAAACATATGTCCCAAACGGCTTGGTTTTCGAGATACAGGGTGATAAAAATACATTTTTTTCAAGATTTTAGAGTTAACTTCGACATTTTCTACAATAATCAGTTCAAATTAGGCAACTACAATCCATTCAATAGTACGCACGATACAAAATAATGCATTTCTCAAATAATTCACAGGGTCCTCCTTTTTTCAGAGTCAAGCTTTGTTCAACCCTTCAGAATTTTTTTTTTCGCCGCCACTGACATATTATGAGAAAGGAATAATGAATGTTGTTTCATTCAACATCTTTTTGCTCTCTTGACGGTTCATCTTTTGCTCTCTTGTACGGTTCAGGAGTTACAATGAAAATATTAACGCAAACATTTTCCAGTAACGCATAACATAAAGAAATTTGAGAAGCAAATAGTCTAACAAACTTGAAGGGTGATTCTTTGAAAGGTTTCAAGATGAAAAGTTCATATAAACATGTCCCAAGCGGCTTGGTTTTCGAAGTACAGGGTGATCAAAATACATTTTTTAGGAGTTTTTGGAGTTTACTTCGAAATTTTCGACAATAATCGATCCAAATTAGTTCAAATTGGACAAGTACAATCCATTCAGTAGTGCGCATGATATGTCATTGCCACTCTCCAAAGAATAGCGCGTGACGCAATACGTCATTTTGTTCTCATTACACAAATAGCTATTTTCTGCTCGTGTAAAGAAAATGTAATGTTATGGAGCTCCCATACATTTTTTACCATAACTTAGGTTGAATATGTATTGCACAAAGTTAATTATGGCAAAATAATTTTGGACATTTTCAATAGTGAATAACTTTATTATCAAATACTAGAGCAAAGTAACATAAATTCCCTAGGAATAAAATTAAGTTCAGAAAAGGACCATTATTGAAATTGATATGTTAGAGCAGCTGCTGGAAATGGCCACCGCCAACTTCAATGCATGCGTTTATGCGCCTAACCATAGACTGGCGGACACGCTCAAAAATACCAGGAGTGTTTCTTATAATTCTGCATGACTCCTGTATGCGATTCCTCAGGTCTTCTTCACTTTGAACTGGAGTTCGGTACACTAATGATTTAAGGTGCCCCCAGAGGAAAAAATCAAGTGGATTCATATCGGGTGACCTTGGTGGCCAAAGTTGTGGCCCACCACGCCCAATCCAGCGATCAGAATAATTCTCATCTAAATATTGGCGTGCAACCAATCTGAAGTGTACTGGAGCACCATCATGCATAAACCAAATTCCAATTCTTTCCCTCAGTGGGATCTCTTCTAGGAGTCCAGGTAAGATGAATTCAAGAAAATGTCGATAATGGTCACCATTGAGTCTATGAGGCAGAAAATGTGGCCCGATAAGGAAATTCCCTACAATTCCAACCCAAACATTCACAGAAAACGTCTCTTGAAAATGGTTTTCAATCACGGCGTGTGGGTTTTCATCAGCCCTCATATGATTGTTGTGAAAATTAATAATGGCTTTACGGGAAAAGCATGCCTCATCGGTGAATAACACTTGAGATAAAAACCATGGATTTTCCAACAATTTATTTCGAATCCAAGTGCAAAAAGTTAATCTCTTTGGAAAATCCCTTGGCAGAAGAGCTTGAACACGCTGTATGTGATAGGGATAAAGTTGTTGCTCTTTTAAAATTTGCCATGCCAATACATGGGTTACGTTAAACTGTGCCGCATTTTGTCTTGTACTGGTGTCTGGATGCTGCTCAATTTCGTTAAGTACAGCTTCTTCTATCTGAACTGTTCTAACTCTCCTGGGTCTTCCTATGAGAACAGCAGACCTCTTGAAAGTACCCGTTTCACGAAGACGGGAGTGAATATTGATGAACATTTGTGTGCTGGGAATATGACGTTGTGGAAATCTTTCTAGATACATTCGTCTGGCGGCACGAGCGTTACCATCAGCCATTCCATACATTAAGTGCATGTCTGCCATTTCTGAATTTGTATATTCAACCATTTTATCCAAAGGAATATTGAATGAATCTGCTTTATAGCTTGCACTAATGAAGAATTAACAATGAGACAGTTTCTCAACTTTCGATAACTGTCAAGTTGTTGATATTTAAATAAATGAATTAATATCAAAGCCCACTTTGCTATTTTTATGAATTCAAATTGATTACAAAATTTCTGCGTTACTGCAGAAGAAAAAACAAACCGAAATTTCTGATAAAATAATGTACTCCGTACGGAAACAAAAATTTGTTTGATTTAGTTTTTCGGAGTTATGACCAGAGATTCATAAATGAAAATCAAATGTGTAATGATCTGCGACTATTAGATAAACCCTATTAACTATCTTCCATTACAGGATTACCTTTCGGAAGTTTTTTATGTTGAAAAGGAAACGTTCAATTGAAAACTAAAAAATATCTTTTTTTAAAATAACAAAAAATTTGTATGAGTTCTCTATCAAGACTGATGGGTAAAAACATTTTTAATCAAATATCTCAATGAAAATGCACATTTTTACCATCAGAATCTTCAGGTTGAAAGTTAAGGTTTTCCCAATATCTGTCAGATCTAGTTTAATATCCAGCGTACCGCAGTGACGGGGAGATAGTAGTTTTCTGTTAGATATCACAAAAAGAAATCACATCTTTACAATAACAAGCTTTTATTTAGCTTCACTTGTAACTAACAAACAATTTAATAAAAGTTGAATTTGACCCACTTCTAATACTCCGATTAATTTGAAATTTGGCAGGTTTCCGTAATTCTGGTGACAATGCATTAAAAAAATGTTTGTTAAAAAACAAAATGGCGGCTCCAATATGGCGGACGAGTTTTGTGATTATGATCCGATTATGTTCAAAATTGGTATGTGATGGTTTTTGGGTTGGAGATTTTCAGTTTCACATAAAAAATAAACTAAAATGTTAAAAATGAAAATTATAAAAAGAAAACATTTTAAAGTTTTTATACAATACACTGAAAAGGAAAAAATAATTCATTTCATTGTTTGATCTAGGTAATCTTGTACAGAAAGATTTTGATACTCACAGAATAACCTACAAAAAATGAAACAAATTATTTTTTCATTTTCAGTGCATTTGTATAAAAGCTTGTCTTTATATTTTTTATTGTATAATTTTTATTCATCGTAGATTTTTCTAATTCTGAAAAAATATTTCTATCGATTTACAATAATTGAAAATGTTTAATTTTCAAATTTTCTAATGTTATGCCACACTGGAAAATGTTTAAATTAATATTTTCATTATAGCCCCTGAACCGTACAAGTAAATGAAAAAATGCAAGATATCAAAAAGATGTTAAATGAAACAACATTGATTATTCGTTATATGTCAGTGGCGGCGGAAAAAAAAATTCTGAAGGGTTGAACAAAGCTTGACTCTGAAAAAAGGAGGACCCTGTGAATTATTTAAGAAATGCATTATTTTGTATCGTGCGCCCTATTGAATGGATTGTACTTGCCTAATTTGAACTGATTATTGTCGAAAATGTCGAAGTTAACTCTAAAAAATCTTGGAAAAAATGTATTTTTATCGCCCTGTATCTCCAAAACCAAGCCGTTTGGGACATATGTTTATATGAACTTTTCGTCCTGAAAACCTTCAAAAAATCACCTCCCGAAGTTTGTCAACGTACTTAATTAACACCCAGTATTATGGGAAACGAGAGATTGATGTAATGAGAAATGATACTGCTGAAACGTTCAAAGGCAATGTTTATATCGTTATTAGATACCTCAGACCAAGTTTCTTCACACAGGAAATTATTGAACCTCTCTATATATTTGGAATTCATATTTCATAATGATTTAGTTGTTCGCATCGAATACCTCATATCTTGTTTTCTAGAATAAAAATAGTATGCCACAGCTGATCAGATACTGAATCACTTTTCCACTCATATTTTACGACCACTTTTCCATTGCTATGCAAAATATTTTGAGCCGCTTCCTGCGCTTTCGCTGCATAAAATCGTTGAATAACTAATACATTCAGATAACATGACAAAACCAAAGTGGGTTGAAGTAATCCCGAGAGTATATGGAGTCGACATTCAGAGTTCGAACATGTTTTGGGTAAGAGATATTATTTATAAGACGCTGAGCCATTCCGTTTCTACAAATATTCTGGGATCACAATGGAAGATCGTACGATACTCAACACTGACATGCATTGACTAGGCATCTATAGAATTTGCTAAAATTTTAGTATACACCTCAAATGTTTTGATGAGCTCATCAAAAATGCTTTGAATTGAAAAGACTACAATTGGTAGCTATAAGATATAGATTAAAAAATAAACTTCAATTAACTCAAAAACAATGGTTCATTTGGGTCTTTCAAGCAGCACATGTATTGTAAAGATTTTGATGAAATTCAACATTTCTTTTATTTTGGCTAGTAAAAAACTGAAGCAATTTGTCTAGTTTAATTACTTTTGCCAAATAGTCTAGAGATGGAATTATCCTTAGGTAATTGTCGACTAACATTAAAGAAAGAAGCTGAACTTCAATAAATAGGCTGTTAAAATTCTGTTAATTTGTTACATAATTGAAGAAAAAATAAAAAACGTAAATAAATAAAAAAACAAATAAATGAAGTTTATTTTCCTTTTACAATTACATTTCATATTATCATAACGTCTGAAGCTTTCGATTCTGTAGTAATCACAGCCCAATTCCATTCAATTTCATCACACAATCTACAGTATGTTTTAAAAAAGATCACAGAAATGGTTTTTTTCTGATAGTGTCTATTAAATTATGTTTATCAACGAATGCAGTCCCATCGTTGTAGCGCATAGTGCAATTGTTACTCTCAAATACATCTGGTGTAACATATTAATATTTCAGCAAACTCCTTTGATGCTTGGAAACCTCTTTATATTTCATATCATATTCTGTAAATTAAATAATGCAATACCTATCGTAGTCACACAGAATGTAATCCTTATACCTTAGGTGTTAGATACTAAAACATCCGTCATATTCGCGTATACTTCAATAATTATCACTCTTATATACCTGAGGTGATACATATTTAAATTTCAGTACATTCTGTCGATGCCTAGAACCCTCTTATATTTTCTATTACATCCATTATATCAAGTAATGTTCCTATCGTTATCACTATTAAAAAGATGAAATTTTAGCAAATTCTATCTATGCCTAGAAAACACATCATATCCGTCCTTTGAACTATAGGAAAGCTCAAATAACGAATGATGAATTTGAATTATTCATTAAAGAGTCTTATCCAATTAATATTTGGATCATAATGATACCATTCAAACCGCTTCCTTTTCCAGAGCTCAAATATCAGCTCATGAAATCAAAAGTAGATGCGTTATAGATGGTTTAAAAAGTCTAAATTTTGATTCAATAGATTGGTGAGATATTTCAGCATGTGGAATTGAGTATACTTGTCGACTGGCCATAATTTCATGAAATCAAATGAATATGGATTAATGAATATTCAGGTCTGTTGCCTGTCATCGGCAAGCATCGAGAAAATTATCCACAAGCCCCCTACGACTGCTTAATCACATGTGCCCTATACCTTACACGTGTAATTATGTCAGGAGTTACCGCACCAGGACGTCATTTTTTTCTTGCTCGATATAACCTATATTCCAATATTCTTTCTTTGAAAAACCACGTTAGCTCCATTTCCAAACTCTCAAAATCTTGGTTTTCTGTTTTGAGCCAAGTGCTATTTCACTTCTTGTTATTTCTTATGATGTGTAAATCACAAATCCAACATGTCGGTCCATGTGGGAAAGTAGTTGTTTTCTGACAGACATTTGCCTCATATTTTCTACTTTGTGGGAAAGTTTGGCAAGATGGGTATTTTCGACTGTGTTGATGGATTCTATCTAAATAACTTAAATGACCCTCAATTCGTCGCTATCCCTTTGTTGCAGTGATATGTAATCAATACTCTAGAATATTTTCAAGGTCTGACAACGTTGCAACACAGTGCCCCCGAAAGATTAGCTTTCACCGAAATCCGAATAACAAGTGGGTCGGGATCTGGCAGCAATTTCGGAATAGCATAACTAGGCCATGAGGCGGATACAGCTTTCCCGATATCAATCCGCTCGTAGAGATTTTTCTTTTTCTACTATCGTGAATCCCATAATTGATCCTATATTTTTTCTGCTGGTTGTTGGGGCGGGTTGTGAAGTCGTACATTTATGCTAATATGAGTGGATTTTAAAATGAATAGACTATTTACTTCCACTGAGTCAGGTCGGCATTGATTTGACGCTTTGAGAAATGCAAGCTGAACAGCTATTGTATTATTTCCAAACGTTGTTTCAATGGTAGAGATGATGATTTATTTGCTACGTTATCGAGGTATAATAGAATATGAATCATTTCTAGATTATGAAACTTCAGCTACACCAAACCAAATCTGCGCATTTGTTTATAAATTATGGGAATAAAGAATGCAGTTTTAAGGTAGCAGGAAGATATTCAAATTGAAAATGGATTTTAAAAATCAGTGGATTTTTAAAATTACCAAATCCATGGAATTACACTGTTCATTCAATTGGACGCACTTATGCTACATTCCTAGCCAATATGATAGTAGACATTTTGTAACTAGAATATATTTTTATTCACTAGGTACTAAACAAGAGAGATTTTTTACAAAACAAAATATATGTATAAATACCATGCAAAAAACAAAAACGCCATGTAGTCCTGGAACAGAGAATAAAACAGCGATCAACATGGTCATTTAGCTGGAGTGAATACTATAATACCAATCCCACCAGATACTCACTACTACAACCATGTATACCCAAACATTATTGGTTTTCGAATCTCAATATACCCTGCAGATTAATCACAACTCTTATACGACTCAAGTTTGGTCATGCCTGTTACCCACAACATCTTTTTCGGATAAATGTAATTTCCAGTAAAAATTGTGATCATTGTGATCAAGAGGGAAACTTAGACCATATATTTTTTGCATGCTCCAAATATTCCGATGAATTGAATGAACTATATATGACAAACTTTGTAGTTTAAATTTGCCGAATCCTTTTAATCATGTCGATCTTCGCCTCAAATAGCATTCGATTGTATAAATGTTTAATGGAATTCCTTTACAAGACGAATATTAAGCTGTAGTAGGTCTTAGAGTTGGTATCCATATGTAGATCTCTCCTTGTGTGACATGTACCTATCAGTCCGTGGTCTATTTGTTGTGTGTCTTAGAAAAAGTCGTCTCGAAGGACTCCTGGACGTGAAGCGTGTGTACCTGTCTATTCCTGTTGTACGGTCCTAAAATTTCAAGCTCTTATTTCTTGTTGTGTTTGTAGGGACTTATTTAATTTGAAATATTTCAATCATCTATACTACCAGTACCACATACTCTACTTGTGTCTAGCCGAATGACGAAATATCAAAGCCATAAAAAATTGTCCTGGAAAGGATTGGTTTGGAAGTGTTTCGTGTTTGATTTTTTTTGTGGTCAGAAAAGTGAGAATATATTCACACTCATGAAAATTTTCATTTAAAAATTTAACCACTTATGACATTGTAACGAGCTGGAGCCAGACCTGTCCAGTACATCGCACAGGCAAGCCATCAAACAATGAAAGGAGCATCGATGATGCTAGGCTATTCCAACGGAAGGTCTGCGGAAGGTCTGAGAGTCCGAGCGGATTGAAGAGGATACAACTACTCGTGAATATAGAAGTAAACCTAGTTGCATAGCAGTGTGAGTTTTAAATTAGATACTTTATTTATGGAAATAAAAAAGCAGTTATATTTTACGTAATAAATGAATTGGCGAAACGAAGTTAAGAATTGAATTGAGAATCTCAATTGTGAGATGATTTTCATTTCAATATAATGTTCGGTATATGAGCTCTATCAGTTACTCATTTCAGTACAAAAATACTTGGAGAAAATAAAAAAGGAGCCAAATTCAACATGACCCAGCAAGCTAGAATAAAAAGGTTCCATTCAGTTAAAAATATTCATGGTTAATAGATTGATAAAAAAAATAAGACTGAGCGGATGAACAGAACAACAAACAGAATTTATGGTTATGTAACGACGGTGATCAAAACCAAAAGCCCGAAGTTGACTAAAATAAAAGTCGCACCACGCTGCAGTTTTATTGAGATAACAGATATGGCAGCTTCATTTGCATGTAATTGGAAACTGCCGGATGCGATTTGAAATGGAAACGAATTTTCGAACTCCATTTTCCGAAGCTTCTCAGTGATTTGAGGGATTATTGTAAAAAATGGAGAGTCGATTCGATGGAATTAGATGAAATGATAAATGGGCGTTAATAGAGCGTCTTTACTGAAAGCTCAGAGTAATGTCACGGTTATGAAGCTTAGGGAAAGATAAATCCCACTTGTCCAATTTATACGAAACAGTTTATCTTATATTCTTTCTCTTCTTCATACCCGCAGATGCTAAATTTCAGCAGTTCGTACCTACTTTGAAAAAATATTACCAATTCACTAAATGGTGAAATATCTCCTGAAACGAAACATTCCACATGATAAATGGAAATTCTCGAAGGATTTTTTTTCAAACTAATTCATGGAATTTCATGGAACTCAACCTTGTAGATATACAGAAAGAGCGACTATAACGGTTTAAATTAAATTTGCGTATAATTCATTTAACTGTTAAATAATTTATTTATTACGAGTTTGAGATACAAGCAGGTGTTTATCTGATACAGTAATATTAAATTTACGTTTTCAAATTAAAAACACCATTTACCTTAAAGTTCAAAAATCTTATGAACCTACTTTGGATTCTCTCAACTTATCTTTTATGCGTTATAAAGGGTATTCCAGATAACTCTAGCAAAGCTCAGTCTGCTATAAATCTAGGCAAATTATAATGACTGAACGGCCTTCTGACTTCTGAAATTCTTGCATACCATGCAAATACAACCTTGCATTTTGCTACATTTATTAACGATAGATCCACAATGTAAAAAAATTTAATAGAATTTCACCAAGTAAATTGTAATCGAATTCAAACTTATACTGATTTTTCGTGAAGGAAATTATAGAGCATTTGTTAAAGTTGGGGGACAATCGGGTTGAACTACAAAATCATGTAAATCTAACTGAATATTTAACTCATCAGCAGACGATTTGATTTTTGAAAATATTTTCAAGTCGTCAGCGTATAGTAAAATATTGGAATGTATGAAACAATTTTTAATATTGTTGATGAAAATCAGAGAGATTAAAGGACCGAGGTGGCAGCCTTGCGGTACCCCAGATGTAAAAGCAATAGGTCCGGACTCGAAACCTTTGATTGTCACTATTTGCGATTTATTGAAAACGTAAGAGGCAAACCATCTACGCAGATCTCCATGTATACCCACCTCAGCAAGCTTTGACAAGAGTATATTATGATCAATATCGAAAGCCTTAGAGATGGAGTCTACTTGGCTTCTCTCGTCCATTAAATATGATATATACAGGGTGGTCCAGCGAAAATGAAACAAGGCCGATATTTCATACTTATCGTTTGCAGAAAAAAAAAACGCTCGGATCCGTCGATTTTTATTGCGAGGGGGGCATCTTTTGCGCATATTCTCATCTTTGTCACTTCAAGACCCTCGGGGGTGGGGGGTAGCTCCAACCCTTAAATCTTTAATGGGATTAGGGTTCATATTGTGATACCGCATTTTGAAGGTCATCGAAGTTCTTCTCGAACAATCATTGTTAATATAATGACAAGTCAACATTGACATTAATTCGTATCAACTTTCAACTTGAATTGTTAGAATTGTGTTCAAGACAATTGTTTGAGAAAAAACTAGATTTTTGATAAACAGAAGTGGGCGGGTGATTAAAAAAATCAAAATAAAAAATTTGGATAGAATTTTACTTCTTATTTCAACAAGTGTTCAAAATGTTGGCCTCCTGCTTCCATACAGTAATAGAGGTTTGGTTTAAAGCAATTTCGGACGTTCTGAAGCATTACAGGTCTAATGTACCGACATTAATCAATGATCCGGTGATGTAAATCATGTAAAGAATCTGGTTGACTTTTATAGATGATACTCTTCAAGTGACCCCACAGAAAAAAATCTAACGGGCTCAAATCTGGTGACCTTGCAGGCCACACCACTGCTCCTCTTAGGCCGACCCATCTCCCAGGAAAGGTTTCATTTAGATTCTGACGAACCGCAAGGAGATAGTGAGGAGGTGCCCAATCTTGCTGAAATGTCAAGTCATTCGCACTATAACGGTCATTATTTTCAAGAATTTCTGTCAACGTGGGATGGACAATATTTTGTGTATTCATAGATCTTTCGAAAGCCTTTGACACTGTCAGTCATCATCTTCTTCTTCAGTCTTTGGAAGATACTGGAATACGGGGCAACATATTGAAATTATTTAGTAGTTATTTAACAGGAAAAAGCCAGGCCATAAGAATTGATAATATACTGAGCAGTGATAAGGTGATCGACTGTGGGGTACCTCAAGGATCCGTGCTAGGACCAACACTTTTCAATATATATATTAACGGACTCTTTTCATTGGGCATCGGGAACATAGTTGGATTCGCAGATGACACAGCTATATTTTATAAAGCAGAAAAATGGAATTTCCTGAAAATTAAAGTTGAAACGGAGCTCTTACTTATCAAATGTTGGCTGGATAAGAAGTTGCTAACGGTTAATATTGATAAAACGCATTACCTACCGTTCTGTTGTAATGCAGCTGGAGAACCCCCATTCGATGAACTGATAATGATCCACCCTTTATCATATCTTTCCTGAAAAGAAAGTGAAATACCTAGGAGTAATTCTTGACACTCATATGAAATGGGAAATATACCGTCAACAAATTGAGGACCATGTTATATAAATTTAGAAAACTTAAGGAACTCCTACCACTGAAATATCTCAAAACTTTATATTACTCACATGTGGAAAGCCATGTACGCTATGAAATTGCGGTGTGGGGAGGAGCCTTGAATGCTCACATTCATCAAATTGAAGTAATACAAAGGCGTTTTCTTAAATTAATATTTTCAAAAAACAGTAGATATCCCTCTGAGCGTTTATACACCGAAACTGGTATACTGGACATAAGACAGTTGTATTTTTTATGCCCTAGCACTTAATATCATACACACAAACATACGGCATTGCTTCCCTCACACCAGTACCACACACGCCAAAGAGATCAGTATAGTACACCCCTAATGGACAGGACTATTACTCAAAGATCATATACCTACTTTTCGCCTAAATTGTACAATCAAATTCCCGAAAGTATAAAATCAATTATAAATATCAATTGCTTTAAAAGAGATTTGAAAAAACATATCCTCCAAAGTCAACGGAACTACTACGTCTATTTGAATAAAAAATCATATTATTGCCTTTGCTATATTGTTTACTAACTGTTCTGAAATGCATATATATATGCATGTATATATATATATTGTATATATATATATATATATATATATTGTCATGATTTTATAATCCACAAGTTTAAAAATAAGAGCAAATTTAAAATTCAGATAAAAATTTTGCATCTCAGAGGAAATTCTCCAAGTCAATATCGGAGAATATTTCAAGAACCCTGTATAATATCAGTAACACCACACTCAACCGATGACATAACAACTGTCAAACATAATTCAGGGGATTTTAAATTGATGAAAGCAAGGAATTCACAATACGAAAGTAAATGAAAAGATATTTGTATGAATTGTAATTAATATATAATATATATAATAATAATATATAATAATTAGAAATACTTACACAGGAGAATTACATAAACAATAAGTAATTTTCAAATGAGTTTAAATAACCGACAGCACCAAGGAAGTATGACATTCACTTATTTCTGAACATGAAGTGATGCTTTAAGGAAATTCACATAAATGAAAATGATAAAGCCTAATTTGAGACTCAGAATAAGAATCTAGAAATTTCAAACTAATTTAAAATATCCTTGTTATTTACTTAGAATTAGTATTAATTTAATAAATAATTGTTAAAGTCATTAGTTGATAGAATCTTGGTATTGTTGCTAGGATACTCTGATAGTCAGATATTTTTTTGTAAACACGGACTCGGAAATGATATTGAAAGCAGAAAGGTTGTAAAATTTTCGAGGAACAAAAAAAAGAAAAAAATTTACTAAAATAAGTATCCAGTTTTTTCTTTATGAGTATGAGTATAAGTGAAAAGACAATCCCAAGTGCTACGAATAGTTTCAAAGGACGATTACCTTGTGAAAAATCCAAATAGACATTCTATTGGGAATGCAAAATTCTCATGTCCCAGCAGCCAAGATGGAATCCACGTTGAACGTCAGGAGATGATAGAGAAACACCCAAACACCAACACACACAGGTAAAGGCCTTTATCATAAATCGTTGCAACGTAAACTGAACATAATATATGCATATATTTTTCTTCGATTCCATAAACATTTTCCAATTCATTCGAACAATTTCGGGAGTGTTATTATTAATCAGATAAACAAGCTGGAACCGTGGTTCAATCGTTGGAAGATCGGAATCAATGCAGACAAAAGCAAGGCCATACTGTTCACGAGGCTACTATGAACGATGAGAGAATTCCATGGGTGGACGAAGCCGTATACCTAGGAGTAACCCTGGACAAGAAACTCACGTTTCAGAAGCACGTCTCCCACAGATTGGCTATAGCGAAAGCCGCGAGGCATAAGCTGTATCCACTCATCGGGCGTAGGAGCAACATGGCACTCGAGTTGAAACTACGCCTCATCAGGACAATCCTTCTGCCAATCATGATGTACGCGTCTACTGCTTGGGGGCAATGCGCGATCAGTTACAGGCAGAGGATGCAGGCCTTCTTCAATGTCTGCCTGAGAATGGCAACAGACGCACCACGATATATGCCAAACAGGTTTATGTATCGAGACTTAGACATCCATCCGGACTACATTGACAGACTGATCAGGAATCACGTGGGGACTACTCTAGACAGAGTAGAGACCCACACGAACCCGTTGCTCACGGAGCTCCTCGATAGACGTGAGCAAGACGATAGAGACAGAGACAAATACAGGCGACCAGTGAACCAGGGAGACAACGACACCCCTGAAGAAGTAAGACGGAAGCGAAACCTTCGGCAACGCCAACGTCTACTTCAACAGGCTTAAAATTTCGATAATCATGCTTTTATGTTTCAGATTCCAAGAAGAACCGACCAAGTGGTAAACTCAGTAAATTCAATACACAACACTTGGCCCTCAGCCAAGTGTTTTTCAGGCCTTCAGCCAGTTTCAGGGGGGCACCATGCACATTAAGTAAAGTCATTGTTAAATCAAATTAAACTCATGTCAGATATAAGAGAGTTTCAGGCCGAGAATTGGCCGAGCACTGCATATCAAACGATCAGATTTTATTCTGCTGATCGCCAATCATCAGGATGAGGAACCGCTTTAACGAGAGGGGATGGTGGATAGGGGGGTGAGCTTTCGAGTACGTACGAGTGCTGGGGCGTTCATCCTTCCGGGCCTCAACCTTAGGGGGTGCATGGTGGGAGTGTTATTTACTCTTTGTATCAAGTGATCTTTGAAAACAAACGCGAGGTCAGTGACACTAACGATGGAATCACGGAACAGTAGATTTAGTTGAGATAGGTTAGTGGAAAATTCACAATTGCCAACCCAAACATGTTGAAATAAAGTGGCTTCACCACAACAATGTCTTGGACATGCGCATAGGAATAAGGTTAGGTTGTAGTTTATCTATATTTTATTTCATATCATCATATCATTATAAATTTAGATCAGGCTGAATATCATCAACTTCATGAATGAAGCATTTCACACTTGCGATTATTAAAATATTTATTTGATTATCGAAATTTCCTGTGTTTTTTCTTGCTGGAACAAAATTGAAACTACTGAATTTTTTTTAACTTTGAAGCTGGTACCCAAAGAATCCCCCTGGGATGCAAAGACATACTCCACTGGAAAACAAGGTAGAGTATGAACTTTGCATAGGAGTCTCCAAAATCGAAACAATAATAGTGATAATACATTTCATGAACTTTGAATTGGCGAACCCTGAGATTATTTAAAAATTATATAAAATCAAAACAACATTAAATAGACAATATATTATGGTTTATTAAAATTTTATAATAATATACAGGGTGTCAATTTGAAAACTTCCCACCCTTAATATCTTCCTTCCAGTAAACAATATGAGTAATCGAAAAAACAGGTCAATTTTATTGTCAAGGGGGACACTTTCGCGGACTACTTGTAGCCCTCGTGGTTCAACCCCCTAGGAGGGGTAGATGTTACCCTTAGAATTTTAAATGGGAAGGGGGGTCAAGTGGCACATCATTTTGATGGGCGTTCAATTCTTGTTCCAATGGTACCCTGACTTATTATTTTGTGATGAGCATTTTCCGAAAAATTGCGTTCTAAACTAACAGAAGTAATTATTAGAACGCCTATACTGAGATGCATTATTGTATTGACTCCCTTTAATAAAAATGGTTAGAAGAGTAGCTGGCACCGCTCCAACCCTTGAATGACAGGAATAAATTTATTACGCATGGGATTTTTTATTTGGTGGTTATTTTCCTTCTACACAATAAAATTTAATTTGCGAAAAAGACATTTCCAACATAAAATCTACTTACGCTTATCTTATTAGCTGTTCGAAATGTTGTCCATTTTGCTCTAAACAGTAATACAGTCTGTTTTCGAACTCCCCTCTAACATTACGGAAAACTTCACTAGGAATTGACTGGCATGCTGCTGTAATTCGTCTTTTAAGTTCGTCAATATCAGAAGGTTGTGTTTTATAAACAACGGATTTAAGATGCCCCCAAAGAAAGAAATCTAAGGATGTTAAATCCGGTGATCTCGGAGGCCATTCAACTGCTCCCCTTCTGCCAATCCATCTACCCGGAAATCTCTCGTTTAACCACTGTCGGACGGGAAGAAAATAATGAGGTGGAGCACCGTCCTGCTGGTAATGTAACAGATCCTCCTGCAAAAGTTCATTACCTTCTGCATCAATTTGAGTTTCTAGCTCGTGAGTTATAAGAGGATCGATAGTCTCTTCAAGCATATCAAGGTACAGATTGCCAGTCAAGTTTTCTTCCAGAAATAATGGACCAAGAATGGCATTTCCAAGAATACCAGCCCAAACATTAACTTTTTGTGGGTGTTGTGTATGCCCTTCCCGAAAAATATGTGAGTTTTCGTCACTCCAATAGCGACAATTTTGTCTATTAACATTGCCATTCAGAAAAAATGAACACTCATCGCTGAAACAGATGTTTAACAGAAGATTAGGGATGGTATTGACTCGATGAGACATGATTTCACAAAACTCTATTCTTCTATCATAATCATCCTCGTGGAGCTCTTGAAGAATCTGCATTTTATATGGATGAAATTTATGCATTTTCAATGCTTTTCTTAGTCTCGCGTGACATTCCCGTCTGTTCTGATACTGATCGTAAGGAGCTCGTGGGCTCTGCAGCAAATGTTCCCAAAACTTCAATTTGAGCTGCTTCATTTAGTACTCTGGGGTTATTTCTTTTTTTATTTGTCACTGAACCAGTTTCGTAAAACTTATTCACCAAATCAAGCACATACCGGTGACTTACATTACAATTTGGATGTCTTTCGTTAAAAAGACATGCCGCCCTTCGTGCGCACTTTCCAACTTCTCCATAAATTACAATCATTTCAATTCTGTCTTGAAGAATGTAAACCATTTTTACACTTTTATACACTTATTAAAGTAATTCCTAAACAGCCCAACAGGTACAACGGTATTCACAATACTACCACATAGTTCAAATTTGCTAACCAATTTTTTGCCGGAAAACAGAAACTTTTTACAGCAGAAGTAGCAAAAAAGGAAGGCTATCTGTACAATTTCTGCGATGACACTTAAAAATTCAGCATTTAATAAACACAACTTTACTACCATCTACGTTTTACTATTAGACTACTTTTTTATGTAAAGTGTTTGGAGCTAATGGCTAATGTTACCCCTAATACAGGGTTGGAACGGTACCACCTAATATTCTAACCAGTTCTGGCCAAACCATGCATCTCAGTATAGGCGTTCTAATAATTACTTCTGTTAGTTTAGAACGCAATTTTTCGGAAAATGCTCATCAAAAAATAATAAGTCAGGGTACCATTGGAACAAGAATTGAAAATGATGTGCCACTTGACCCCCCTTCCCATTTAAAATTCGAAGGGTAACATCTACCCCTCCTAGGGGGTTGAACCACGAGGGCTACAAATAGTCCTTGAAAGTGTCCCCCTTGACAATAAAATTGACCTGTTTTTTCGATTACTCATATTGTTTACTGGAAGGAAGATATTAAGGGTGGGAAGTTTTCAAATTGACACCCTGTATATATATATATATATATATATATATAGTACCATTTTACTTACTTTTATGATTACGTCCACTTTTAAAATTGCTGTATCGATTTTCCACGTTTTTATTTTTTATTTTTACCTAATATTAATAACACATGTATTTTTAATTACAATTTTATCATGTATCTATAACTAAACAAGTACATCTGTATACTTATCGTTGTCGATTAACTTTTTTCGCTCATCTGAACAAGCGTAACTTTAGATTCTCAGCCGATGATTGCTCTAAACTTGTTTTCTCGAGAAATACTGCATCAAATTAAAAAACTAAAAAGCGCCGGAAAGAGAATTTGATGACCTTCAAAATACGGTATCACATGAACCCTAATCCTATTAACGATTTAAGGGTTGGAGCTAACCCCTCCAAGGGGCTTGAAGTGACAAAGTTGAGAATATGCGCAAAAGATGTCTCCCTCGCAATATAAGTCGAGTATAATAATAATAATAATAATAGTCTTTATTGGAAAACAAAAAGATAGTTTGACCAAAAGGCGAAGTTCAAATCTGAAGTGCAAAACACAGCAGCTTTGTTCTTCCACTTAACCCCCTGTTGGTCGACATATCAATTGATGATAATAAAATATCATTATTCTTGTTCAACATGCTTACAAGCATCTGTAACATCAATCACTCCTTGAATGAATTTAATGGTAGACGCTTAATATAACAAGTGCGAATGGCGGTACAAAAAAAAGGAAGTTAAATGTCAAATTAAAAATTGCAAGCTCACACGAGAATGATTTACTCGCTGCTGATAAAACTGTATTCCGATATGAAAACATTCTTAACACAAACTTGCTATAATTCTAGATCTTAGAGTTGAAAACGACAACCAAAAGCACCTCTTTATAGTAGCACGCGAAGCAAATTTAGAGATATTACTGTTGATGGAACCACCACAGGCGTACTAGATGAATTGCCCCGGAATACAATTTCTTCATTCTCAGTTCCTTTGATCTTTTATATATCTTCCACTATACATTTTCCACTACGATAAATACATTCTCAAGAAAAAGTTTCGGTATGGTTTTGGATTTATATTCAATATCACACAAAAATGTTTTTTTTTTATTTTCATCAAGTATCAGCTACGTCGATTTAGTATCCAGTATATGTTACAGAGAGGAAGACTCACACTCACACTCAAATCACTTAGAAAACAACTCTTGCATAAAATGATATGAGCGCTTAACAATCAACTACAAAGTATTGAAATTCAAATGGTATCCGTCTTGTTCCTAATTTGACTTTATTCATTATTCATTCATTAGAGTAAAAGAGACATAGTTATTATTATTTCCTTTGATATTAAAAAATAATGGTTCCCAACTGATCTCCGGTATGTTTGTTCGAAAACAATCCTTTAGGAACTCACTATAGCTTTGTATAGATTGTATGGCATATGTCCGACAGAAAACAACTACTTCTCTGGCTAATACCTCGACAGATATTGAATTATATCTGTCAGACATATGTGCAAAGATCCTTACTTTGAAGGAACAACTTTGCAAGAGCTCTCAGAGACAGACAGCAGAACACCGCCTGATCCAAACAAGGAACCAACTGCATACCGGTTTCGGGATGTCCCTCATCAGTGCAGTCCAGGTTATCACGGTTCTATACACGCGAGGGCCCGGTGCCCGTCATCGTTCGCCGGGATGAACACTGCAATCGCTTACAGGGTCCACCACGGCAACAGATTAGAGAGCGCTCCAGAAGGACATTTCGGATGCGAAATGGTATATGCTGAATACTTGTTTCAAGGAGCAATAAATGTTCCAGTGACTGTAAAACAGTCGAAAACAATCCTTTAGGAACTCACTTTACCTTTGTATAGATTGTATGGCATATGTCCGACAGAAAACAACTACTTCTCTGGCTAATACCTCGACAGATATTGAATTATATCTGTCAGACATATGTGCAAAGATCCTTACTTTGAAGGAACATATATATATATATATATATATATATATATATATATATATATATATATATATATATAAGGATGGATATAGCGAGGGACAATATATGAAAATATAAGTAACAAAGTTATTGGGTATAACCCTCAAAATATATATAATATATATATATATATATATATATTACAACAACTTACAGTTGATGTCCTGACTGCCAAAAGCAGTTTTCCACAGGGACACAGGATACCTATCAACAGTAAATGCATAAGAAAAAAAAACAAATGAAATATTGGGATATAAAACAACGCTAACAAAAATGATTATATAAATGATTATTCAGGATGGCCACCGAGTCTTTGATCACTGAAACGACGATTTTATCCATTCATGATTTGGGCAGCTTAAAATATTTAGTGAAATCAATAAGGAACTGTGGAATTGTTCCTCGAGCTCCAATCATTAATCCTATCACTTCGACTTTACTTAAGCCATATTTGTCTTTGAAGAATGGAATTGTAGGATTATAAATTAATTTTTTTTCCATATCAACTTCTTTAGGTTGTGTGTCAGACAATTCGTAGCGGATAGTTGGATCAAGGATGTAACAATGGAATGACGAGACCTATTATCATTCTTATATTCTGATAACCATTTTGTTTCGTTCCATCTATTAACAAGAAGATCTCTCCAGAGTAGAAACATTCCACAAGGTTTCACATTGTTCTATTTCCCAAGATGTTGTCCTAGTAACTTTCCGCTGCACATTCTTTCGAGAAATGAATTCGACGAAAGTTTTGTATCTGTCTTTGAAAAAGATAAATCTCATTTCTAGAATTGTTCACACGGAATGAATAGGTATGTCAATATTTACGAATGCTCGTGAAGAGCAGCTTGACACAAAGAAAGTACGCTCGAACACGAAATACTGACAGAGTGAAGTTGGATGCTTTAAACCCGGGGATTTGGAGCCATGCGGAGTTTTCCTTACCTTGATGTTTCTTCCATCTTTCATGAAGGAACAATGGAATTATTTTGACAACTACTATGAAGCTTTAGATTTCACCTATTTCATTGTTCACTAAAATTGAACTGGTAATCTTAGTCATCAAGCTATTACCTAGGAAAAAGTTTTACATGTTTGGTGCTTGAAAATCCTATCGGATCATGCGTGAGGCGTATCGGGTATAAACAAATATTACTAGGTTGTTTAAAATAGTTTATTTCATTGCAATATCAATTGGGAATGATTTCACCAATCGACTAAAACGATTCATTGGCCAATCATTTTAGCAACAATTGGGAAAAATGGAAAATTTTTAGCAACAATGGGAAACAATATAAATTTCCCTCGTAAAACGTCGGCAATATTGTTGAAGATGTGAATTATAAACAATATCTTGTAGAGAAAAAATACATTACGGAAATAATGCAAAATTTTTTGAGTTGGTCGGTAATTTCCTTGAGAATATATAAAATTTGCCACTACCTCAAATTACGGGAACTTCGTCAAATTAGTTTTTTCATTCTTTTCAAATTTACCTAGTTCTCGAAATCTGTTACGTTGGCAAATTTTATGTTTCCTAGGAAATCAGTCCTAATACGTTCCGGACCAACTCAAAATCTCGTGCTTTATTTCCATAATCAATTCAGTTCGCAAACAACATTTTTAGTATATAAAGGATACTAATAAAATGTGCCAAACATTTTCAGTATATAAAGGATACAAATAAAATGTGCCACGTCTGCCGATGTGGCAAAGTTTCGGCGAAAATTATGTTATAAAGGGAAACATTTTTTACGTTTGCCACGCTATCAGATTTTTTTGGCCGTGTTGTTAACCAAAGTTTGAATAAATAATTTACTCACGCGCATAATGGGTTTTAAGGAATTAAAATCCAAGGTAAAATATTGAGATAGCAAACTATTAACAGGAAATTTTGACGAACAAATTATATCAACCAACCAAATTATTAAGATTGACGCAGACTTTATCAAAAATAAAAGTTAAATATTCATGAGTTATAATCGATTCGCTCCTAAAATGGAGTCTACATTTCAATTAGGTGACAAATGAATCAGTAAGCATTTGATTCACATTCAGAAAAATTAAAGACGTGTTACCGGTAAAATAACTGAGAACCTTATACTCCTCTTTAGTTGAAAGTCAACTCAGATATGATGCAAGTTTTAAAACGCAAATCCACTACTCAGAAGTCACACAAACGAAAGAACCCCGCACAAACCTTATGGGAATTGGCCCCCTGTCGAATTAGCTGTAACTTTGTGAAAATGAAGTTCTCGGCATGCTGAAGAAATGTCACCACGGGCACAGAAAGATCCTATGAGTAGTTTCGGAGTAATGGGACCTACAATTCCTAGAATTTAATGATGTTGCGCCTGTGAGTAGACTAAGCTGGGAGTAAAACTGAAAGTGAACTGAGGCTGAGCTGTTGAAAAAATAGTATTTTTGAATCCTACCGTTTAAAAGGAAGTGGTGGAAATGTCCGAAAATACTAGAAAACCTGAAAAATCGTGGAAAACTTGCCTAAAATCTACATGTCGAGATGTAAACAGCCTTGATTTTTCCAAAAAAGGAATCTCAGAACTTGAAAGTTCTCGCTTGATACCAAAGTATGGCTTGAAACTCATTTAATTTTTTCACACGCAACCTAAATCTGGTCAGGAGAAAAGATGGCTATTTATTTGCCAGTACCAATACCGACCAAAAAAAATTCTCTACACCCAGCTTGCATCATGCATAAGTCAGGAAGGATTATCAACATTTTGAGCGTTTAAAATGTAATGCAACAGTAACGTGGATGGATATTGTACTTGTGCATATCCTAAATACCAGAGCAGGGACGCAACATGAGCACAAGTACCTAAGGTTCTTGCTACAGCTGTACAAGTACAATAATGACCTTGGACAGAATCGTTTTCATTTGATATTTCTTTCTGGTAGAAAGCAATCTACGTTTAGTAGCGCGTTGCATTCGTGAATCGATAATAAAATCGAAGTCTGACTAAACCAGCCTCATTCATAATTAAACCAATTTCTAATATCTGATCACCTTCTTCTTCAATTTCAATTATATTTCAACAAAGAATCCTGAATTTAGGAAGAAGCCAACTGTAAACCCGCGAATAAAATAAATCTAATTCCAATTGCAGAAATAATGGAACGTTGGGGTGTCAATGGTGCCCATCTTCCTCTTGTGCGTAGGTTTTCTTGTACTGTATTTCCATCTACCATTTGAACTGTAGGATACCATATTTACGTTTAGTTTTGTAGGTCCCATAACTCCGAAAATACTCGTAGGATCTTTTTGTGCCCGTGGTTACTTTTGTTTAGGATGCCGAGAACTTTGTTTTCCCAAAGTTACAGCCAATTCGACAGAGGGCCAAATTCCCATAAGGTCTATGCGGGGTGCTTTCTGGAGTTCGTATTTACCGAGAAATGGAGATATCCCTCAGATGATCTGTACAAAAAATCAAAAATACTATATCTGAGACAATTATACTTCCTCTGCACAACAATAAACATGACACAAATAAAACCAAAGATTGCTCTCAAATTCCAAGTTATGATTATGATACTCGACGAAAATATTATAACGTTTTACCGCTGATGTTCAAAACGATTATCAAAGATCGCATTCCTTCTGTGCACCTAAACTGTACAACATCATACCTGAAAATATAAGAGCCAACAAAAATAAAAGAATAAAAATTAAAAAATGTATGATCTCCAATTCGTTTTTCGTTTTGGCGTGATGCAGTCTCCAAATTACACGCATCCCTTCATCAACAATCCCCTATTTAGTAGTAAGTAGCACCTAAGCTTAAACTTATTAGTATTCAAGTTGTTTTGGTCTGACTCCAAAAGTCTTGGTTGCACATTTTTGAAATACAATAATGAGCACTTCTCAAATTTCCTTCATTCACTTGCTGAAAAATAATACCAGTTCAATTTTAGTGATGCCACTGTTTTCGAATTCAAGAAATAGCATGCCAAATGCTAATTCAAGTTCACTTTGAGAGAGGGGAATAAATTTGCTGAAATGGAAATAACTAGTTATTTGGGATCACCAGCAAATTGCTCATTTATTCTCGCCATATATACAGGGTAACTATGGATCATGATAATGAGTGTGATAAAAGTTTGATCACAGATGACCTTCATCCACAAACCCATGTTTATAATCCAAAATTATATTTCTTATCGAGTTATAAATAAACCAATGTAAAATGATTTACAAACTTTGTAGTTTGAAAATGCCGAATCCTTTTAAGTCATCTCGATCTTAGCCTCAAATAACATTCAATTGTATAAATGTTTAATGGAATTCCTTTACAAGACGAATATTGAGCTGTAGTAGGTCTTAGAGTTGGTATATAGAGTTGCTGTATGTCTTAGAAAAAGTCTCCTGGACTTGAAGCGTGTGTACCTGTCTATTCCTGTTGTAAGGTCTTCAATTTCAAGCTCCTATTTCTTGTTGTTTTTGTAGGGACTTATTTAATTATAAATATTTATACCATCTATACTACCAATACTACATACTCTACTTGTGTCTGGCCGAATGACGACATGTCAAAGCCATTAAAAAAAAATAAAAAAATAGTTTTGATAAGTTGCATAATATCGAAGTAGACCTATAATTTTTAACATGGTTGCGTCTTCTTTGTATTATCTTGGCTTGATCGTGTATCTGTCTTCAAGATTCAAAACTCCTTAAACATAGTAAAAATTATTTCTACTTCCCTGCCACCCTGAAGACTTAATTGAAAAAGCGTAGGAATTCAAAAAACATTCAGATGGTTTCAGACGTGGAAAATTAAGAAGTAAAAGAAACCTAAGTCGGGGTTCTCGGACCCCCCTTCCCATCGAAAGAACTTGCGAAAACTCGCGAAAATGAAATGGAAAAATCCACTAAAATTATGAAAAACATCGAACCGTCGAATAATTTAATTTCGAATCATTTTACACCCCCCTGCTACCCTGAAGGTTATATACAGAACGAGTAGGAATGCAAAAAAAATTCTGATTGTTTCGGATGTGGAAAATTACTACAGAATTTTCAGTCGAGAGGCTCGAACCCTCCTCCTTCTCGAACAAAGTTGGAAAAACTGGTTCAGATAAAATCTGAAAAGTACCTTAAAACATTGAAAATCATTGGACCATTGAATAATTTAACTTCGAATGATTAATTTCTACTACTCTCCCTGAAGGCTAGATAAAAAACGCGTGGGAATTCAGAAAATTCCACTGTGGTTTCGGACGTGGAAAATTACGACATAAAAATAAATTTCAGTCTTCTTTTTCCTCGAAAAAAATTGCTGAAACTCGTGAAATAAATATCGAAAAATTCCGTAAATATAGTGAAAAACATCGTACCGTCGAATAATTGATTTATAATAAGTTTTCTCCTCTTTCCAATAAAGGCTACACGGAGAACGCACAGGAATTCCGAAAATTTTTCTATGGTTTTAGAGTTGGAAAATTACGATGAAAAAGAAATATAAGTCGAAGAGGTTTTCCACGCCTTCTTCTGGAAAAATGTTGCGAATGCGAAAGCTCACGGAAGTAAAATTAGTAAAATCAATAAAAATTTTGATGACCGTCGTAAAGTTTTAGCCATGTCACCTGGCCCCCTGAAAGCTAGATAGAGAACGTTTAGGAATAAAAAAAAGTTGACCTGTATGTATGTTTGGATCCAGTGAAGTGGAGTACGTGCTGAAATGCTGGATGGCAAGAGGTAACAAAGATACGCTTGCGTTTTAACGTACCAACTGTGAGCACCTAGTGCACCTATTGAGAAAGATAATTGAACAAACTTTAAAGCTAAAAAGTACAAAACGAAATAAACGTAAAAAATCTTTTTAAAAACAATGTTTCACTTAAACTATCATACTAATACGTAAAAACTAATATTTAGTAAATGAAAAACTGATAAATTTTTTAAATTTAAATATTTTTTCAAAAGCTTAAGGCGAAACGTCATTATACTTGAATTAAACTACTCCAAAAAATATATGAGCATTTTGTAACATGGACCTGGTAGATGGTAAATGGTTCAATTGGAAAATATCATTTCATCTGAAATTGTAATTCCGTTCAGTTTCAATGACCATACATTTCAAAGAAAAAAAATCGATATCGGTTTGTCGATATAAGAGTTGTAACCTCAAGAATGATGTCAAGATATAGAATAGAAAACGAGCGTGCTTCCTGGTTTTGCAATGATATATTTCGTTTCAATTGTGGTTTGCTCTTGTTTCATTTTGTTTGGTACCGTTTTGATACACTTGGATTCAGGAAAATCTCACATTCTTCGAAATACTTTTTCATGTATTGTAGTTACGTTTGCTTACAAAAAAAAATATTATCTTTCAAATTTTGAAAGATTTTGGTTATTTTGATGTGTGACCGATCTGTGTATCTCGGTTTTCGCTAAATACATATTATTGATCCCACAATATTTAACGATGTGGCCAAAATAGGACTTTCTTTTCACATAAACATGTGTCCAAAAATGAGCTACTTATATCGCAAGATGCGCATAAATAATTCTGGCAATAAAAACGGTAGGCAACCCTCATTAGCCTCCTTGAATTAGAGTTACCTCATTTTTGAAGCAAGAAATGAATAAAAACGTAAACGCAAAAACATAAAAAAGGGTCGTCAAATTTTCCAACATTTGACTCAAAAAAATTGCGGCCACAATTTAAAATTTGTTTTTTTTTCGCGCAAATTGCTTTGTCTTTAGCTTGGAGAGAAGGGATTTTAGGAGACATGTTTATGAGAAAATTTTAAATTTTGACTCTAGGAAAACCTCTTTGAAATATTTGTATTGAAATCTGTCACACCCTGTATGCTATCAATAATAAGTGTTTATATTTCCCCTGTGAATTATCGTGGTTTTGTAGTCTTGCGTGTGTAGAAATCAACAAGTAAACTGTTAATTTTTATCGTTATGGTATAGAACGTGGGAGATGACACTGATGTTCTCCACTATTAACTTGTTCCTTGGGCATCTTTGGAACAAACATATATTTATTACCAAACTCCTGAAGTGATCTGATTCAATGATAGAACTCGAATGCGGAGAATGTGTCTCTCCACAAGAAATATGTGCACACCTAATTTGCATAACTTGTTGAAAACGCCGCAGGCTTCTCTTGAAAACCGCTCATCTCAAATGGATATGAGTGTGCTTTCGCAACTTGAAAGCACTGACGCTCCATTCTCATACAGTAGGGGATGGCATTTTATGAATATGTATTAGATATTCTTTTGTACAGAGCTTCTGAAAAATTCATACACGAACAAACAATAAGAATTGCATGAAGGATGGGTTTAATCTCTCTTCCCTGGTATAAATTTTTTAAAATTTGGTCCGGGAATTCAATATTCAGTTTATATTTCATGATTTTACAATGTTCCGGAAAAAATCTTCATTGATTACTTGAGTTATAATAATAATAAGTAATAGATGAACAGTGTTATCAAATCATTACCAGAACTTGTAGTAAATTTAACCAAGGCTAAGTCAAGTCTCTCGTCTGACCAATATGGTTAGACCAGCGCGGTCATTTGGTTGACTTGACGACCTTGAAACTATTTGAAATTACAGTTATAAAAGGGTTATGTTTACCTTGTTCACTGGTTAATAATTACAGTAATCGGTTATTATCAAAGGATATTACCGCAATACCACAGAACTCCTATATGTAGTACCTATATGCTTCGATATTATTTCAATTGCTGGAGTGTTTGCTCATTGTAAATTTAGTTATTCAAGATTTGAGTACCTATCTAATTGCAGTTCCTAATCTGGGTGGCAATCTAATGTCAATAATACTTTTGTCTGCACTAAAAGATGATGATCTTGTTATTATTGAGACATTGAAGGGATTTCAATCGATATTCCTGTTCTACTTACCCCTTTCTATATGAAGTTGGTAATTTTAATAGTTCGACAGAAATAATCAAGAAATACGGGATTATCAATAATTATCGTTTCAGCTGAGAAATATCGGTGAAGGTTATTTCTAGACTGCTGAAGTTACTGTGCTGATCTAACGATTCATAATGGATATAATGAATACCTACTTTCAGTTCATACTGTTAACAAACCTTTCTTAGCTGCTTCAATTTCATAATTACGATAAGTTAACGACAAACGAATTGCTCTTTTAGTTTCACTTTGCGTAAATTTTATTGAAATTATCGTCTGCCATAATATATTTCGAATTTTTTTAGGTTATAATTTTAAGAAACTATCATTTCTTCCTACTTTACCTGACCGTGACCACTCCGTAAACGTCGAGGGTAGGTTTGATATGTGACTAATATTTTCAATCATCTGATCGGTCCGACTCATCGTCATACTTCATACTGAACGCGCGTGCCTTGTCCGACCGGTGACTTGACACAGCCCAAATGTATCCTGGATGAACAACAATGGACCACAGGGAGTTTGTAAGATTAAAAAATAATTTCATTACCAATGGCACAAAGTTTCCAGGGAACAACCGCACTAAAAAAAACTTTTCTAGGTAACAAGCTAGATATACTGAGCTTTAACAAGTACAGAAAATAACAAAATTAGGAAGAGTAAAAATAACAAAAATGTGAACAAAATATTACATTTTCACAATAAATGATGGAATGTCCATTACATTCTCAACGTTTTTAAGATGTGCTTTTGTACGTGACTATTAGTCGCCGTCGCAGTTCTTTGGTAGGCACTGGAGTTCTCTACACTTTTTCTTTTAAAATACCCCATAAAAGAAGCCAAGTGGCGAGAGATCGGGTGATCTCGGTGGCCAATCCCACGTCCATAAACGCCCAAATCAACGATCGTTAAACAAGTTTTCTGCAATATTCCTGAGTGGAATGAGTTGGTGCTCCGTCTAGTTGAAACCACAAATACCTGCAAATTTTTGACGAAATTGGTTACAGTCGTTTTCAGTACTTAGAGATATCTATCAGCATTCAGCGTGTCAATATAAATAAAAGAGGTAATTTTATTGTTTTTTGAAATACAGAAAAAGATTTAGAACAAATTTTTCTTGAAAACCCAATAATTTTGTCACATGAGGATTATAAGCCAGGAATCACACTGATCGACCAGAACCGACCGTCCGCGACCAAAAATTGAAGTAGATCAATGAAAACTTAAACTCACACTGATCGACCATCTACGACCGACCGCCAGAATAATTTTGTAAATCTGACATTGATCTGACATTCAAAAGGTTATGTCAATTTTCTATTTATTTAACGAAAAAAAGTTAAAAACACAATTTCAATGCTTTTGTTGTGAATAATGAGTAGGAGTGATAGCGAAGAAGAAAGAATTATTACAGTGTATGATTTTTATTAACGATTAATAAAGTAAAGTAAAAAAGTGTGTGAAATAGAGAACTTTATTTATATCGGGAACAAGAGGGTGAATTTTGGACCACTTATCCCAAATTACTAAAAGGTCAATACAGTTCCAAAGTACCTACTATTGTATGGCCATAAATTACACCAACAGAAATTCCCAATCAAAAGAAGGCCAATGTTTTATTTGCTGGGCATTACTTCCCGATGGAGCACCAAGGAATGTCTCCTTTTTCTATAACCAGCACGTTAATTCTTTAACTATAAAAAATATCTAAGTTACTATTAGTTAAACATTACTGGTACTAAACATTTTTTCTCTTGCGTTAATAAATTCTATCAATGACTTCTGTATTGCTGTAATTAGGATTACTCTGATTCAACGTGGCTCCTCACCGCTGTTATTAAATTATTCATCTCTGCGGCGGTCCACACGGTTCCTGTATTGTTCCGCTGCTTTAAAAACATTGAAAATTTGGATGGACTATAAATTATTGTAAATATAGTACTCACGAATTTCTGAATCAATTGAAAATATAACATTTCACACGAATAATATTAAAATTCTCGTTAGGTTAAGAACTGTTGAAAGTTTATCACAAATATGTGTCCAAATGATAATTTAGTGTATGGGCATTGCATCACAGTCTGAGGCAGACCAAAATTTCCAGCAGGATATAATTTCAAACATGGTCTTTGAAAACCGGTCGTGGACGGTCGAGAATGGTCGAAGAGTGTGAGTTGTGCGATAAGAATATACGTGTTGGAAATTTTGGTCGTTGGTGGACAGTCGCGGACGGTCGGTCCTGGTCGATCAGTGTGATTCCTGGCTTAACAGCCCAAATAAAATGCTTATTCCTTCTATTATAAATTCCATCAATCCAAAATTCGTTTTCGGCAGTATGAATGGAAACTTCTAGATATGCGTAGAAATATTCCAAAAAGTTAACAATATTGTCCTTATTAGCAGTAACAGGTTTTGGTAACGTTGGAAGCGCTTTAACTTTGATCCATAAGTTAAGAATGTGATCTTACAAAGTTCTGACAATGATTTGATCACATTGTCTGTGTATAATAAATAATTTCATAAGAACTTCGATTAAATAATCAATATTTGAATTCATTTTGGGAAATTTTCTGAAACACCGTCCATGACTTCTTATAAATTACTTATAAAAGTCACCATACTGGCATAAGCTTGATATTTCCACGGCATCCTTAAATTATTTAAAAAATAATTTTTCCAGAAATAGCGGCTTTATCAAGAAAATTTTATGACTTAGTTATAGGGACATGTTATGCCATGTTAGGGCATATTTCAATTAATCGAGTAATATACAGGGGGTGTCATTTTAAAAAACGAACTTTGATCAGGAGTCGATCTCTCGGTGTGAATTAAATACTTCGAGTTTGTCAAAACTACTATCAGAATATCAACTTTTCATGAATTGAGAATAACATTTACTTGAGATTCTAAAAATTTGTTAATATACGGGGTGTTCTATTTAAATGAATGAAGGTGCTAGGACTTTTTGACAGAAGCGGCAAAGTCGCAACGCTGAAAATATTTTAGATCGATTGACCCTGAGTCACGCTGTATAATCAGTTCCTGCTCCACTGCTGTCGCGGGGATATTCTCAGAGCCGTGGTTATCTGCCAGCCTCTGTATCTGATGGTTGAGACTGTTATCTTTGACAATAATATTGAGGCAGCATATAATAATGAAAGGTGCAACATCCTAGTGTGAATTCAGATAATCATACCAGGTTTTTAGGCTTGCTGGAATAGAGAACGCTTTCTCACATTTCCAATAATTTGGTTCACGAAGCTTTTCGATCCAAAGTAGTCAACTTCTTCATTATTTTCAGTTCTTCACTTTGGAATTTAAATCTTTTTTTAAATCCAATTCCAAAATACAAATATTTGAATTTATCTTCTATTGTGTGAAGGATAATAATTATCATTTTAGTACATATTGAGGACTCTCTAATGTTGTGAACAGAAAGTAGTTTTTCAACTGCAACAACACGTGCCTTTCCACACAGATACTTTTCAGAAAAAAAAGTTTGGTTCTTATTTCGTTACAAATTTCCAATGAAACATTGTTAAACACCTTGTTTGGAAGAGATAATTCATTTAATGTAGCGTGAACTCTGATTTGCGGGAAGGCATATTAAATGAGGAAACACTGAATGGAAAACTTCATTTCATGGCTCTAGGGTAGAATTTGCTTACGGATATATTACTCTTAGGCTGAGATAAACTACCAAGTTCCTGTGAACTACAGATAATCAGTTTGAAACTGGGGTTCGTGCTACATTTTCTTGTGAACTCGTGTAGTAAATCTAAAATGTTCCTGACATAAATATGGTAGTTTATGGAAGCTCTCTAAATGAGTCGAGATGAGTTCAACTGGAATATTTGTTTCTCCATATATCGCCGATACTAATTGAATCAGTTTATACCAGGTGGAACATTCAATGATATCTATTTTGAATATGTCTAGAGCCAATAAATACTTTTGGAATATAATTACAGTCCAAGACATTACATGGACATATCTCCAATATGTAACCCATTCAGCTATCAACTTTTTGACCTTCCTCCTAATTGTAAAACTGTCTATAATAATTTTAATAAGCACAGTTTTACTCAGTTCAAAATCAATTCCCATAAATCTGATATACAAAAACATCTGTACAGTTATCAATTAATCCCATGTTTCAACAGAGCTAACTTCCGTCTAGAAGAGAGCCTTGAGGAAAAGAAATATATTAAACCTGGCAAGCGGACGTCATCGTAGATCTTTGTTATTGTCCGAAGCTCACTCCATCATGTGAAAACATAGTATCGATTTACATTGGGATTTGAAAGTGTTACATAAGATCGATTCATATGTATGCTTCTGCGGGGATCTAGGATAAATATTTGCAGAAAAAATTAGTCACCTCCATTATATTGAATTTGTCACGGCTATGGGGCTATGACAAATCGCACGCCAAGAAGATTAACACGAAAAAGAAAAGAGCAAGCCAACGGGAAATTAGTTTATCCAAAAATGGGAATGAAAACATGACTGCCAAAAATTACAGCTATCTTGATAGCTGATTGATAATGAAATATTGTAGAAAGTTGATTCGTTTTTCTTTTCATGAAAACTGATTGCACGTAAACTGAATAAGAAGTGAGGATTAGCTTCCAGCAGGAACCGATTGTGTAGAAATCGGAAACAAAGATCGAAATAAATAGACTGAAAAAAATCATGGAATTTGGAAGAAATAAAAATGGAAAAACACCAGTCCTCGGAAAATGGATACAATGAATAACATAGATAGGTGAACCAAAAGGGAAAAGAATAGAAGAAATGAAAGCTAATAATGGGGACTGGCTGATATGAGGTGCTACCATGGTATTTTGAAAAGAAAAAAAAGAAAAAATGTCGTCAGAATGTTCAAAACAGCAGCAATATTTGAATGGACTCATTACTTCAGACGATGGTTAGTCGAATATGACATAGGAATGTAAAAATAATCTGCACAGAAGCACTCATTATACAGTGGCAGATTTGGGATATGTCAGAGATCAGTTATGGAATCTTTTTTAAGTCAGAAAATTTCTTCCCGAATCGCCTAAAAGAAATATAGAAAATTAAGTGGTAACATTGTCCAACAAAGTTTTCGGGATATTCTAGTAGGTACCAAATAAAAGTGTACATAGGTACAAAGAAAAAACAAACGCCCTCGGCTGGGGATTTTCAGGAATAACATGTTGTCCGACTCGACAACAAGTACAGATATACGAAGTCTCAACTTTTAGGGATCCATTTTTTGTAGGTAGTGGACCCGAATACTTTAAAGTGTGATTTATGATACTCAACCTCTGCGACATTATAATTTTTCAACCGAGTGTCAGAGAAAAGAGTATTTCTGTATTTTCTGGAATTTCATTGGAGTCATGCTTTGAGATACCCTTCTTTTATCTGAATTGATCCTAACTTTGAGAACAATTATTCATTTTGTTTCAGATTACATTTCCCAATGTATCTATACGGTTAGACAAAAAAAAATTATTCATGGGATAACTAGTAGATTTTCTGTAGATTTTTGAATCTGACATTCTATAGTGGGTGATGATGAATTTTCTGTAATCGCAGGGAACTTCGGGATCCCAAAAATTAATATTTTTGAAACATGAATCACACTGAATTGTTACACAAAAGAGAAGACGAAACTTGATCTTAATTTTTTCTGTGATTATCAACTATGAATCCACTCGTATTATCTCTCATAATTCAACACAATTTTTGCTCACTGTGAAGGCACGTTTTGAAATGTATTCCGAACAGTTTGTTGCATACATCTACAGGATTTGCTTCGAGAAAATCAACAAGTCTACACTTGGACGAGAAGTCAATAAATAGGTTTTTAGAAAAAACGCGTTAAGTATGGATGTACACCATAATTGATATTTGCAAAGTCGATTGATATTTTTCACAGCATGTTATACCCAAAAATCAAGAAACGTCCACTCGTAGACAGTATTTTTCTTAATTTTTGTACAATGTAAAACAGTCTAATGAAGAAAGTTGCTTTTTTTGACCTCTAGAATTATATATCTGAATATAAAAAATAATCAGCAATACCAAGAAATACCTAATTCTAATCTCCTACTCCGAAAATTCCCACATAGTAATTTTGAATAGAATCTTACTATTATCACAAAACTCCGCCCACTTGGAGCCACCATATCGAATTTATGAATGTTGATGAAAAATTCATAATCTCCGTCTCCGAAAACCTCCACATACCAATTTTAAATCGAATCGGAACATGATCCAAAAACCCGTTTGTTGTCTTGGAGCCGCCATAATTAATTTATGAATTTTGATATGAAATTCATATTGAGTAAGGTTATTCTGGACTTTCATTGTCTAAAAAAGATCAAAGAAAAATTCAATTCTCTGCAATTTTTAAAAATTAAAAATTACAGAGAATTGAATTTTTCTTTGTTCTTTTTTAGACAATGAAAGTCCAGAATAACCTTACCCAAAGTGAAACATTGTCAACCACTTTCAAACAATTGAAATTCATAGTACAAAACCCCCAGATACCAATTTTGTATCAAATCGAACCATCATAAAAATCTCTTCAGCTATCTCGGAGCCGCCATCTTGAGTTAATTAATTTTTATGAAAAATTCGTAATATCTAACCCCAAAAACCCCCACATACCAATTATTTGATTCATGCCATTGCTGAAGATATTAAAAATTCAAAAATGGATTCAGGAAACAGATTGTGAAATGCTTACCCATCAAAAATTTATGAATGCCAATCTGTTGTGTACCATACTGAAGAATCCGAAGAATTTCAACATTTTAAAATTCTTTTTTCTTCAACAAATATTACCTTTGCTAGAGCTGATGATAATTCTGAACTGGATTCAACAGATTAGAAGATGCTTACAAACCAGCAAACATTTGTAAATGCCAATCTATTGTGTATCAAATTGAAGAATCCGTTAAATTTCAAAAATCTTTCTTGAAGTTAATGAAAATTCAAAGACGGATTTAGGAAACAGAATGGAAAATACTTATAAACTAGCAGAAATTAATAAACTGCAATCAGTTGTGTACCAAAATGGTAAATTTGTAGAATTTCAAAATTTTTTTTCTGTTAATTTCGGCCCAAATTAAACAATTGTACATATAAATGAAGGGAAAGTTATTGCTCATATATGAAATCGAATAGTTAGCGAAGTATGTTTCAAGAGACCGCAAGAGTGAAATATACTCAATATCTATATGAAAAGGTAGGTTAGGTTAGGTTAGGAAAGTTCACATAAATCAAGTTTGCAAGAGAATAAACACCAGTATTTACGCATTGGTACAACTCAAAAAGGTTATGAATGAAGAGCATTTGTTGAACATTTACTATGCAATGGTTTATTCAGTACTTTCGTACAATGTGCTTTTGTGGGGAGAATGAATCAATATTAGCCGAGCTTTCATCTCTCAAAAAAGGATTGTACGTATGATGTATGGTATTCGACACACAGACTCCTGTAGGCCAATTTTTAGGGGAAGAAAAATTTTAACACTACCATCGATATACATTTATAATTGTTTGCTTTTTGTAAAAACACGGGAGTCTGAGTTCAAAACGAATTCAAAGTGTCACAACTACCCAACAAGAAACGGAAACCTAATTAAACTGCAACATTGTACGAGACTATTTCAAAAATCTAGCAGCTTCCAAGCTATTCAATTGTCTGCCTTAAGAAATAAAGAGTATCTCAATAATATCTACTTTCAAAAGGAAACTTAAAGAATTCCTTTTAGAGGGATGCTTTTATTCTATCAATGAATATTTTGTGTATACTTCCAAGTAACTGTGTTCAATGTTTGTAATGTGTATGATTTTTTTTTAACTCCGTACTATATATGTTTCTTTTACTTGACGTTTCCTATATCATTGTAAAATGATCGTTTCATGGAATAAAAACATTATTATTATTATTATTATGTTATGTTTCATATAAGGCCAATTTTTTGTGAAAAATGTTAAGCCTTGTTGCTTGTTAAGAAAACAGAATTATTTGTGAGATCGTTTAGTAACGAACTTATTATTGTAATTACAAAATATTAGTTGATAAGCGTCTGAAAAAAGTGTCGACAAAAAGAAGAGGCCATTTTGAGCAATTTTTTAATGAAAATTATTGATTTTCAAGAATCAAAAGGGCGTAATTAGAAAAGTATTGGCGAACCTGCGATTTTTTCTAGTAGAATCTACTAAACTTACCATCAGAATCCTATGAACGATATTGAATTTTGTTAAATTTGTTTTTACGAAACTCCCAGGTTTTCGGAGGAAACTACTCAAAAGTAGAGCTTGATAATTAAATATGTTCAAATACATGATAATTCAAATTCTGTTAAAATAAGCTACAACTTGATAATCTGGTTACTATTCTCAGTCAGAACTACAGTTTTTCACCTCAAATGAAGCATGACTTGTCTCGGCAATTTTCTACGAATTCCTTAATGGTTGATATGGTAAAAGGGGTGGCTCTATATAGGTTTCACAGTTCAAAAATCATTTCAACTGTTTGCAAAAATATATTCCAGGAATACGTGGACAGGAAAAAAATAAATGTTACTTGTATCACATCATTCTTGCACGGTCCGTTCAAAAATCGTTATCCAGTTCACATTCGCATTCATCTTCAGCGCATTCTTCTTCCCAGTTGATCCGCTCTTGCTCACGGTCTGAAGATCTACTTATTTGAGCAAGGATGGAACTGCCGTACTTTCCGATCCATGCCCCTGCCATAATTCCCACCAGAAGTGATCCAAAGTCCCACAGTAATTTAACCATTTGCAATTTCTTCCGATATTAATACTTTTCACATGGTTGGGAAAGTGTCGTCGGAACTGAATTTGAAAGTCATTACAACACGTCATAAATTTGACAGGATTTGTCAGATATACAGGGACTTTTCGGGTCGATTGTATGTTTCAGTGGATGGCTAAAAAAATGTAAGGGTGTCCAAACCAATGACATATTACGGATAGACTTCTTTATTTACATTTCGATCTGCGGTCACATTCTAAGCACAATTTTTATTGCCGCTTATTTCGCAGAAAATAGTTGCCAGTCAACCCAAAAGTCGGCAAAGCTGAGTTTCTGCTGAATTATCTGATTATATACAATGTATATAAGAAGATAATTGCCGCGAAATAAGCGGCAGTAAAAAATGTGCTTAGAGTGTGACTCTTTGTTGACCGCCGCTCGAAATGAAAATAACAGAGTCTAACGGTAATGTCATTGGTCCAAACGGCTTGCATCATATATTTCATTTTGTCAATATTTTAATGACCTGTGGTAGAAGTCCATTGTATCTCGAAGTGGAGTGGTGTGGATTTACGATGCAGAAAAACTCAAAGTCATCTCCACAATTTTAATCTCAACCTCAAAAGTTGTGCATCAGGTGGAACCGCGGCAACTATCTTTCAGTTGTGCGGTATTATTTTGAGTAGGTAGTATATATTTCGAACCTAAATAGGTTCATCTTCAGCTAATTTAAATTATGGAGAAGAAAACATTGTTATATTAAATTATATGTAGAAAGAGTAAAAAAGAGTAAAAAAGTGTATGTGTCACCACACTGTACCAATAAAGGTTTACATAGTGGACAACATACTTGTTTCAATTTAAGGTTGAGATTAAAATTGTGAAGATGACTTTGAGTTTTTCTGCATCGTAAATATTTTAATGGACTGATAACTGAACACTTCAATATTACGGTTGAGGAAGACAATATCAATAATTCTTTCTGATGTGAGCTTTTTTTTTAGACATTGTATTCCTATTTGAAGCTACAATGAAGTGTTTTATAGCAAGCGAAATCTTCAAATTCTTTAAAACAGTCGTATGTGTACAGAAAAGAAGTAGTGAATATCTGTATTGTAAAGACTGTTTCCATAATTTTCATGAAATTTGTTATTGGAACATGAATCTCACCACCTGAGGGTCCTCAAATGAATGAGTGTGGAGCCTTATACAAGTGTACTTCTGCCCAAAATAGCCACTTATCATACTCAGTTACATGTACACTAAGTTCAAATACAGAACTGTTAGCTAGCACGTGAGAACTTGCGCGTGCAGCCGGTTGACGGAGATAACGGTTTTAACAACAGTTAAATTTGAGTTTGAGATTCAAAAATCAATACACAGCACCTGCACGCAAGACGTTTCATTTAGGCTAGATTTTTTTTCTGTATAGGTAATTTAACTCTTTTTTTCACGAATAAGTCTGTGCAAAACATTTGCAGAAATTGAATTCTCCCCCCAGAAGAAAAACAGTACCGTGAGCAAGGATTTCAATGATCATGCTGAAAACAGAAATATACATGCCGAAAATGTTGAAGATATAGCGCTGCATCCAAATACATCACGTTTCACCAGGAATTGTTCAAGGAATATACAGCATCTGCAAAAAAATTGCTGTTCGAATTTGCAATAATTCTCTTTTATATGCCAAAGGAGTGTTGCTGCTAGGGCTTTTGTTAAGGGCAGTTAGGAGTCATGAACTCTCGAAAATACTTTATTTCTTCCGAATATGACGAAGAATGTAATGTGATGATCTGAAAGTTGAGTTTGCTGAAGATAAAACTGGAGTCAGACGTGACACGTTACTAGTCCAAGGCTTCAAGCAAGATAACCAATGTTAAACTTAAAGCGGATAAGCAAGCCAATATTGCAGTGAATAACGAACTCGTGCTCTGGTATGAACTTCTTTGGCATGTGAATGTCCAGAAGCTGAAGTGACTCAGCAGAAAGGACACATAAACATTCCATCAACGATAAATAGCCCTTCTTGTGAAGCTTGGCGATATGGAAAATATCACAAGAAGCTCTTCAAAGTTAACCCAAAATGAGCAAACATTTCCAGAGAATGTATACACATTCTGATGTCTGCGGGAGAATGTCGACTCCGTCATTGGGAGGGGCTTACTATTTTGTGGTACTGCACATCTTTCCAGGAAGCTTCTTTCATCAAAAATAAAAGTGACGAAATCTATAAATATATGAAATTTGAAAAATTGACAAACAGGCAAGAACGCACTGATATTGAAACCTTTCGATCAGATAATGGAACTGAGTTCATATTATAAAGTTTGTGGGCAGAAGCTGTGAACACCGCAGTGCTCAAACTCAGTCAGATTCCATTCTAACTAGAAGACTCAACACCTTATGAAAAATGGACGATTAAAGCAATCAACATCAGTAACTTGAGAAAATTTGGTGCATCGGCCTATATGACCATATCTAAAGAAATGTAATCCGTTAAAATGCTGATAGTTCCAATTATAGCCTTTATGAACCTATGACGGAAAAAGTGATTGTTTCAATGACTGAGGACTCCACTTTTCAAATGTTGAGCTCAATTTATAAACTCCGTCAATTTATAAACTAGCTATAGTTGACGCATCCGTTGCAACTGTGGAAAAACTTGTTGATTTAGAAACCTGCCGAACGATGCACCAGCGCATGCGTATTCAGTATAGAATTATATTTTACATTGGAGACAGTGCAGTGGATTCAATGATTATTTTACATTATTTCTTGTTTCGTGTCGTCGAATAAATCCAGAAATAAATAAAATAAATATTAAAACCAGAAAACTTGAGAAAAATTTCTGAATGATTTCATGTGTCAGCTGTTACTAGACTGTGTTGTGATTGGTTGTCCGCAGATGAAATCCGCCGCCGTAGCTGTCAGAGATGAAAGTTGGTTATCTTCCTGCAGCAACTGTAGCAGCAACGTGTCGCTGCGGAATTTATAAACAGTTGTACTCAATAAACATATTTCATGTTCGGCTGCGTCAACAGTAGCTACGGCGGAGGAGTTTATAAATTGAGCTTTGAGCTCGGATTCATTTCTGGTTTACAAGCTGAATAAAAGTCTGTAGGGCCTCAAACAATTGCCATGTTGTTGGAATAAAACCTTCATAAATTTAGTTTTACGAAGCAACTAATTGCAGATGATTTTATTTTTGAGATAAAATACAAAGACGATGAACTAAAATAGAGGTACTTTATTCCTCATGACATTTCGGAAAAAAATAGATTTTTCACAAATCATATACTTACACAACAAAACTTTCCGATAATCTATTATGAGTTTCTTGATAAGCACCAACTTATATCACAAATAATTTTTTGAGTGAAATTAATAATAAAATAGTTGTCCATTTGTTGCATACTTGGGTGGGTCATGCCGTAAAAAAGAACAACTGTCTAATACCCGGAGAGGTACATTTCCGTATTGATAAATGTAACTCTCTCTCACCGTGTTTCACGTTTGTCAATGATTTTATAGATTTTCCGAGTGGACCCTTTTCATTGGGCCACCCTGTACTGGCAATTTTCACATTGCGAACAGATTTATGAAGAGTTATGATTTGTTCACTTTCACGAGTAATGAAAACCAGGCAGTGAGTTATAATTTGACGTAATAACAGTGTTAAAATGTCGGGGCGTGGCGCAGTGGTTAGAGCCTCCGACTCTGAGTCGAAAGGTCCGGAGTTCGAGCCCCAGTTGCGGCTGGGATTTTTTAATTTAATTTGACCGATTCAATTATTTTAATTTCGTGGCTGGACTGGGGTGAGTCCTGCACGATTCACTGATGCGTTCCAATTAACAGTGCTGCTCCTAAGGTGGCGTATGGAGTTTGTAACAAGGCCTATCCGGAACACGTGGCTAATGACCATAGCAGTCGATGCCAAAACACCAAAGAAAAAAAGAAAACAGTGTTAAAAAATAACTGTTGAGAAAAGTGTAACCCAATAAGTGCATCAATTTATTATTGAAAACATCTGTGTCTGAAGGAATAAAACTTCAAACAATGGAGATAATTTTTCAGGTTGCAATAGTGGTCAGTTACGTACGAGTTCTGCTATTCTGATAAAGCGATAACTATAAATAATATGGTTTGGACAGGCAAGAAATATCTAATCTGAAAAACACTCCTCCTACGACATTTAGAATAATGTCCTTCCATTTAGGAAACACGAAAATGCGGAACAGTGCGCGAGGCAATGGTCGGTATCCGGAAAATGGTTGTTTGGAGATTCGAATTACGAAAGTTTTCATCACGTTAAGGATTGAGTACTTTCCTAATTATACCGCTGCCAGTGGCTTGAACGAATTTTGTAATGAACATCACTTCAAACCGATATGTGGAATGTGGAATTTGTTCCTAATAGGCGAAGTTCATTTGTATACTCGTACTAGAGTCATCAGAAGTTGCAGAATGAGTTTACTCAGGATACCTAATTCACAAAATTTGCCACCATTAGCCATAGTTACTTTTTTTTCTCTGTTAGTCAGGACCATGTCAATTTCAATTTGTATTTCAAATTCATCTTCATGGTCCTGGAACAATTAATTATTATTATGTATTATAAGTACATCAAAAATTGATACAAAAAATAAGAAATATGTTGAGAAAAAAATACATTTAATACCAGGTACAGTCTGGTATTGAGTATACGGGTAAAACATATGAAAAACATGTGTCGTCCAATGCCGAAAGAGCCTGCCAAAAACTTGGTTTTATGTTTCGTGCCAGGGGCTATTATACATCTCGTCAGTTGATTATGATTCATGAGGCACATATCCCACCTGTCCTGGAATACTGTTCCCAAATATGGTGTGCAGACTCCTTAAAAACACAATGAATCTTTTTTATTTTGTCCAAAAAAGGCCATTCGTCTCGTCGGTGATGCTGAGCTCACAAGCTCATTCACTTCTCTGCAACATCTCTTTTTCAGGACTCGTTGTCTCAACGAATGGCAAAACTTTGAAACTCACTGCCTCGGGAGGTGAACCTTGCGGCATTCAACGTGCAGAAATTAGAAAAGAACACCAATTCCTACCTACTTTCCCTCGGCTCTCACGATGTTCTTTCAACATTACATAATTTTTATCTTCGTGAGAGCGAAAACATAAAACAATGTAATTTTCAGGATGTATCAGCAAAGTGAAATTATTTATTATCACGATTCTTTGTTTTCCACAAATACTGAAATGAACTGCGTTTTAGAGTGGAAAGAACAGCGAAACTTATAATATGTACACATAAAATCTGTATATTATCGATATAAAATGAATATAGCAAGAAACCCGTCTCAAAATATTTCTGGGTATGTAACTGTTATCGTCCAGTACAGTTGTTGGGCAGTTTATTCTCAAAGAGAAGGACACTGACATCTGAAAGTTCAAAGATTGTGTCGCATCGAATAAATATTGAAAAATAGAAACTCAACCAAACAAAAAGCAGTCAACGCGAATATAGGGTTCGTTACGACGATCCCGACCATAAAACACATGACAAAAGGGGCCTGAAAGGTCATGCCAAGCGAAGGAAATCGAAATAAAACCTAAAACTAACAATTCCTGAAATAGGAATATACAATCCAAAGGAAACAGCTGAGCTTTTAAATATTCACAGATGAAGTCTTTCGAAATCGTTTATTTGACAGGTTGAGCGTGGGTTTTCACCATAGTCGGTAAACCAGAACTGCGAACATGCCTTCCTCTCTTCAGAAAAATATTGTGTGGTAGAACATATGTTAATTTGTGTAGTATCAGTGTAGAAAAAAACTATTATGGAGAAAATTGTTTATCTTGGTATTTACCTCCAACAAATGTATGAATTTTCAAAGATTTTATAAAGTGCAGCTTTTAATAGCCCCCCTCCTGATAACTTTTGAACGGTTCAACGTACAAATATGAAGAAAAAAACTTTCGGAGGGTTTCACCCATACTACATTTTGCAATAAAGAATGTGGTGATAGCTCGACAGGGAGCGCGGGGGGCACACCAGCTTAAAAATTTGAAATGGAATGCGGGGTCGAGTGTTACATCGCTCAAAAGAAAATTCAATTATCTTTACAACCATCTAAATATTTTTGAATTTTGTTAACACATTTTTTCCCAATTTCGTTTTTTATGACTTTCGAAATTTTCAAGTTGATGTGCCCCCAGCGCCATCTGTCGAGTAATTACAATGTTTTTTCTCTTGAAAAGTTATCGGTAATACCCTTCAAAATATTTTTGGTTTCATTGTTCCACATCAAACCGTTGAAATTTATCAAGGTATAAGTAGTATTCAGAACCGCATTAATATTTGACATTTCGAATTTGAATACAAAAAAAAAATATTAACGAAATTCAGTAAATTTCAGATTATTGAAAAAAAAAGAGAATGGAATTCCTTTTTCATCGATTTGACACTTAACCTCTCGTGCCATTTACAATTTTTGATATACGATGCAGAAAAACTCAAAGTAATCTCCACAATTTTAATCTCAATCTTAAAAGTTATGCATCACGTGGAACAGCGACAACTATCTGTCAGTTGAGCGGTATTATTTAGAGTAGGTAGTACTCCGCTCAACTGACAGATCGTTGTCGCTGTTCCACCTGATGCATAACTTTTAAGGTTGAGATTAAAATTGTGGAGATGACTTTGAGTTTTTCTGCATTGTATATCCACACCTCTCCACTTTGAGATACAATGGACTTCTACCACAGGTTGAAATTTGTTAGTTGAAGTGCCCCCCGCACCCCCTGTCAAGCAATCACCATATTTATTATTTCAAAAAGTATAATCAGTGAAACTCTCCAAATGAATTTTTTTCATATTTGTACGTCAAACCGTTCAAAAGTTAATAGGAGGGGACTATTCAAAACCTCACTGTATAATGCATAGCAAACTAGTCAAGACACATCATCCTTTCTGAAATGATTTTTGTTAGAAAATATTTAGTTTTTTCAAAATTCCACTCCTCGTGTGTTTCATCCATGGAGTTGACTTCATGAGGAGCTATGAACCTGCAACCGAACATCACATAAAAAAGTATGATGGCCGAAAATCCTATAATAGAAGATATAATGTACTTTCTGTACCAATAGGAATTATTGACAAAATTCCACATTCAAAACGTATCTCTATACTTTTGATCAAAGGCTAGAAAAACCATCAGAGCTTCATTTTCACAATTTTCCTTATTGATGAATAATCTGAAAATATGTGCCAATGTGGTAATATTGTAATTTCATTTATAGTTTTTGATGTCCATGATGATATTTGAATATTTTATTTTTCAGTTACCGAAAAGGAAATACGACAATGGTGAGTGATTATATTTTTTATATTATCAATGTAGTGAAATCAGCCTTCATACTCCCAACGGGGTGAACACTATGTCACGGAACAACACAATCTCAATAATGCAGTACCTATGAGGTTTTTTGTTGAATACAAATGGAAGGTGTTTCTATTTAAATGTTCTCGAAATATTGTTTTTAAGTTTTATGAATCAAAAGAGGGCAAACTTCCTTTCACTTCGGTTTTAGGTATCATACAAATGAATTCGTTATTTTGTAATTACACCCGTCAGTTTTCATTTTGAACTGCACAATGTGTTAAATATCACACTAACGCCGAAGACGTCATCTGTGATTTTTTAAAATCATTTGAAAACTGTTTTAATTAGCTATCCAATCATTTCGAAAGTTATGTGGATCGTATTTGTATAATGAAAAACAAATTGTTTTCAAATAACAGATCACTCATTGGAAAATTACTTCAAGTTTTGATTTTTGAAGTACCCAGGAACGGGTATATCCCTTCCCTCCAGGTAAAGTCTGCATCCGAAGACTGGTTGTCAGTCAGACGCGAACCGTCTGTATAATATATTAGGCTTTCCGTGCGAAGGTCCAACATATTTGCTTTCTTTTGTTTTCTGCTTGGAAAAGTAAGAGCAAACTTTCTATTCCGTCACAATCTATTCCGTGCGTTTTTCACAGAGGGCATAGATCGGAATCTCTTGCTCCGCCCTCTTCGCGATTTCCTCATGACCTATCACACCTCTCCCGTTTACCTATACTCCCAAGTCCCGCATCCTCAAATGGGCTGCCATTGCATCCTTCTTGATCCAGACTGAAAGCGGTGGCAGCCTCAGCAGCACTTCCAACACTGCACCTGTTATTACCAAACAGACCAACCTTAGGACTTTGCCAAGTCTTCGTTTTATTGAGCTGCTTTGTGCTCGAGGCCACCATACGGCTGACCCATATTGGATCTTTAGCCGTGTAGAGCCAACGCATGATTTCTGGGTTGATACTGCAATTGCTTCCTACGATTCTCCTCAGTTGCCATAGGAATCATAGGATTGCTACCGACTCTTGAATAATCCTATCTACGTGCGGCCTCCATGAAAGTTTGGAGTTCAGGACCACCACCAAATATTCAATCTGCTGGACTTGCTACAGCTTTTGCCCAACCATGATAGGTGGCCTGAATCCGTCTTTTTTCATTCGTTTGTTGAACAGAAACATCTTTGTTTTCACTGAGAGCCCTGCTTCACAGCACCATCTTCCAATTATGATGGATTTTAAGGCGAGGACCTATAGAATGGCATGCTAGATCTCCTGATCTATCATGTAATTTTCAAATGATTCGCCTTCCTCTGACAAGGAATACAAATCTTTCATAGGCTCGACTCTTTTTTGGATTGAAGCTTCAAATTCATTCATTACTTATCTCCATCGCCATCTCTCAATTTAAGAGTATTGAAGATTTCAATCCGTTCAGGTCCTAATAAATTTAGTAGTATTGCTACTTTTATTCAATTTCTGCCAGTTGCTGAAAGATATATATATATATATATATATATATATATATATATATATATATATATATATATATATATATATATATATATATATATATATATATATATATATATAAAAGCTTGAATGAACCTGAGTTTTGAACCTGAGAACCTGAGATTTGAATCAAAATTTAATTGATCTAGTTATCTTCCTGCACTCTCCACCATTCGTTTTATAGGTACTCAGTTCTTTCTTGTAATAATATGTTACTGTTCAATAGAATTATTTTTCACGTCAATCTAACTTCAAGAGTAACGTCGTTATGACAATTTTACATCTACAGCTTGTTCCATGTTTCGACATACCAAGGGATCATAATGAATGAAATAAGAAAAGGAAGAAAAAATATAACTTTTGTCCAGTTTCCACTAACACTTTACTACTTTATTACGACCGGTTTCGGCTTTTACACCATTTTCAAGTAACTTGAAAATGGTACTGAATTTTTTCCAAATTTGAGTCATTGGGTTCCTCGAACTACTCAGAGTAAAATAAATAAAACTGATTTGATAATTCGTGGTTGATAGTTCATATAACTTTGGATCGCTATTTCGAAAACACCATGTAGGTACTCCTATTTTCCGTAAATCCCATATCACTGAAATTTGAAAAAAATACCCGAAATCCATAAAATGAGTGTCATATCCTGTTAATTTCTCCAATCTAGGAAAACTCAGATTTTCCATGAATTCAGACAATTCAGTAATATATTTTAAAAAACATCAAGTATCTCAAAATGATCATGGTGACATTTGTGCTGAACATTCATATAAATCTATTCTTTAGTATATAAATATCCATCCACTTACGGTTAGAATTATCCACAAAAGATCTGATATGTCGAAGTACTTGTACACAATCCCCCTATCCATAGAGCTCGTGAATTATTGATTGCTACAAAGCGATATAATCTGTATTTGATTTATGTGACATTAGAATGTATAAATAGAAGACCTTTTGTTTTTATTGCGTTTTATCGATATTCCACTTATTTTCTTTCTTTTCAGAATTAGAATGGAAAACCAATCTTATTTTCATAGACAAGCAAGCTTTTTGCAAAGAATGAAATGTCAACTGAATATGATTGTTTTCGGGTTCTGGTACACTTCTTGAATAATAACCTCTCCGCAGTATGTAAGGCCAAACCGGTAGAAATTTTGACGTGAGGCTCCGTGAACACGTTTGTTTGGAAAAAAAATATACAATGTATGAGCATCTACAAGAATCAAAACAGAAGATAAGTAAGGATAATCTCAAAATCCTACACACTTATACAGGGTGTTAATTAAGTACGTTGACAAACTTCGGGAGGTGATTCTTTGAAGGTTTTCAGGACGAAATGTTCATATAAACATATGTCCCAAACGGCTTGGTTTTCGAGATACAGGGTGATAAAAATACATTTTTTTCAAGATTTTTTAGAGTTAACTTCGACATTTTCTACAATAATCAGTTCAAATTAGGCAAGTACAATCCATTCAATAGTACGCACGATACAAAATAATGCATTTCTCAAATAATTCACAGGGTCCTCCTTTTTTCAGAGTCAAGCTTTGTTCAACCCTTCAGAATTTTTTTTTCCGCCGCCACTGACATATTATGAGAAAGGAATAATGAATGTTGTTTCATTTAACATCTTTTTGCTCTCTCGATGTTTTTCATTTACTTGTACGGTTCAGGAGTTACAATGAAAATATTAACGCAAACATTTTCCAGTAACGCATAACATAAAGAAATTTGAGAAGCAAATAGTCTAACAAACTTGAATGGTGATTCTTTGAAAGGTTTCAAGATGAAAAGTTCATATAAACATGTCCCAAGCGGCTTGGTTTTCGAAGTACAGGGTGATCAAAATACATTTTTTAGGAGTTTTTGGAGTTTACTTCGAAATTTTCGACAATAATCGATCCAAATTAGTTCAAATTGGACAAGTACAATCCATTCAATAGTGCGCATGATATAAAATAATTCATTTCTCGAAGTGTCATTGCCACTCTCCAAAGATTAGCGCGTGACGCAATACGTCATTTTGTTCTCATTACACAAATAGCTATTTTCTGCTCGTGTAGAGAAAATGTAATGTTATGGAGCTCCCATACATTTTTTACCATAACTCAGGTTGAATATGTATTGCACAAAGTTAATTATGGCAAAATAATTTTGGACATTTTCAATAGTGAATAAATTTATTATCAAATACTAGAGCAAAGTTACATAAATTCCCTAGGAATAAAATTAAGTTCAGAAAAGGACCATTATTGAAATTGATATATCAGAGCAGCTGCTGGAAATGGCCACCGCCAACTTCAATGCATGCGTTTATGCGCCTAACCATAGACTGGCGGACACGCTCAAAAATACCAGGAGTGTTTCTTATAATTCCGCATGACTCCTGTATGCGATTCCTCAGGTCTTCTTCACTTTGAACTGGAGTTCGGTACACTAATGATTTAAGGTGCCCCCAGAGGAAAAAATCAAGTGGATTCATATCGGGTGACCTTGGTGGCGAAAGTTGTGGCCCACCACGCCCAATCCAGCGATCAGAATAATTCTCTTCCAAATATTGGCGTGCAACCAATCTGAAGTGTACTGGAGCACCATCATGCATAAACCAAATTCCAATTCTTTCCCTCAGTGGGATCTCTTCTAGGAGTCCAGGTAAGATGAATTCAAGAAAATGTCGATAATGGTCACCATTAAGTCTATGAGGCAGAAAATGTGGCCCGATAAGGAAATTCCCTACAATTCCAACCCAAACATTCACAGAAAACGTCTCTTGAAAATGGTTTTCAATCACGGCGTGTGGGTTTTCATCAGCCCACATATGATTGTTGTGAAAATTAATAATGGCTTTACGGGAAAAGCATGCCTCATCGGTGAATAACACTTGAGATAAAAACCATGGATTTTCCAACAATTTATTTCGAATCCAAGTGCAAAAAGTTAATCTCTTTGGAAAATCCCTTGGCAGAAGAGCTTGAACACGCTGTATGTGATAGGGATAAAGTTGTTGCTCTTTTAAAATTTGCCATACCAATACATGGGTTACGTTAAACTGTGCCGCAATTTGTCTTGTACTGGTGTCTGGATGCTGCTCAATTTCGTTAAGTACAGCTTCTTCTACCTGAACTGTTCTAACTCTCCTGGGTCTTCCTATGAGAACAGCAGACCTCTTGAAAGTACCCGTTTCACGAAGACGGGAGTGAATATTGATGAACATTTGTGTGCTGGGAATATGACGTTGTGGAAATCTTTCTAGATACATTCGTCTGGCGGCACGAGCGTTACCATCAGCCATTCCATACATTAAGTGCATGTCTGCCATTTCTGAATTTGTATATTCAACCATTTTATCCAAAGGAATATTGAATGAATCTGCTTTATAGCTTGCACTAATGAAGAATTAACAATGAGACAGTTTCTCAACTTTCGATAACTGTCAAGTTGTTGATATTTAAATAAATGAATTAATATCAAAGCCCACTTTGCTATTTTTATGAATTCAAATTGATTACAAAATTTCTGCGTTACTGCAGAACAAAAAACAAACCGAAATTTCTGATAAAATAATGTACTCCATACGGAAACAAAAATTTGTTTGATTTAGTTTTTCGGAGTTATGACCAGAGATTCATAAATGAAAATCAAATGTGTAATGATCTGCGACTATTAGATAAACCCTATTAACTATCTTCCATTACAGGATTACCTTTCGGAAGTTTTTTATGTTGAAAAGGAAACGTTCAATTGAAAACTAAAAAATATCTTTTTTTTAAATAACAAAAAATTTGTATGAGTTCTCTATCAAGACTGATGGGTAAAAACATTTTTAATCAAATATCCCAATGAAAATGCACATTTTTACCATCATAATCTTCAGGTTGAAAGTTAAGGTTTTCCCAATATCTGTCAGATCTAGTTTAATATTCAGCGTACCGCAATGACGGGGAGATAGAAGTTTTCTGTTAGATATCACAAAAAGAAATCACATCTTTACAATAACAAGCTTTTATTTAGCTTCACTTGTAACTAACTAACTAACAAACAATTTAATAAAAGTTTAATTTGACCCACTTCTAATACTCCGATTAGTTTGAAATTTGGCAGATTTCCGTAATTCCGGTGACAATGCATTAAAAAAAATGTTTGTTAAAAAACAAAATGGCGGCTCCAATATGGCGGACGAGTTTTGTGATTATGATCCGATTCTGTTCAAAATTGGTATGTGATGGTTTTTGGGTTGGCGATTTTCAGTTTCACATAAAAAATAAACTAAAATGTTAAAAATGAAAATTATAAAAAGAAAACATTTTAAAGTTTTTATACAATACACTGAAAAGGAAAAAATAATTCATTTCATTGTTTGATCTAGGTAATCTTGTACAGAAAGATTTTGATACTCACAGAATAACCTACAAAAAATGAAACAAATTATTTTTTCATTTTCAGTGCATTTGTATAAAAGCTTGTCTTTATATTTTTTATTGTATGATTTTTATTCATCGTAGAATTTTCTAATTCTGAAAAAATATTTCCATCAATTTACAATAATTGAAAATGTTTAATTTTCAAATTTTCTAATGTTATGCCACACTGGAAAATGTTTAAATTAATATTTTCATTATAGCCCCTGAACCGTACAAGTAAATGAAAAAATGCAAGATATCAAAAAGATGTTAAATGAAACAACATTGATTATTCCTTTCTCATAATATGTCAGTGGCGCGGAAAAAAAATTCTGAAGGGTTGAACAAAGCTTGACTCTGAAAAAAGGAGGACCCTGTGAATTATTTAAGAAATGCATTATTTTGTATCGTGCGCCCTATTGAATGGATTGTACTTGCCTAATTTGATTGTTGTCGAAAATGTCGAAGTTAACTCTAAAAAATCTTGAAAAAAATGTATTTTTATCACCCTGTATCTCGAAAACCAAGCCGTTTGGGACATATGTTTATATGAACTTTTCGTCCTGAAAACCTTCAAAGAATCACCTTCCGAAGTTTGTCAACGTACTTAATTAACACCCTATATAAATCAATTTTAAACACGAAATATAGAACCCTCTCAACAAGCAACTCAATTTAGTAGATCTCTTGAATTTATAAGTTTGACAACCATGGTAATATCTTTAATCTCCAGTGTTGAAGGACATGGCAAGGATTATATGGTTTTCTGGCGTTCTACGAAATTCGTTTATTTTTTATATGTGGTGTAGGATATGTAGGTGATTAAAAGTTACCATTAGCCCAAACGTGTGGCACGCATGGTTTGACTGACCACAGAAGCCATCCGAAAAAATGGCGGATGCGCCTCAATAGAAAATATTCATTTTAAATCCAGCTCAGTTTCCAGTTTCGGCAAATTGAAAGTAAATTTTCTCAGATGGTAGGTGATCGAGAGATCGATGTGTGATCACAAAAATCCATGTAATGTACTGGGTGTTCCACAATTAATGTAACGAGTGATACCAACATATCCCCAAAAAATTATTAATTCCAACATTTTATTGAGTGCGTAGATTTGCCTTTTGATTGAATATTGCAGGAAATGAGGGTTTCATATGGCGAGTGAAATTATCGATAGTACTAACAGCACTCGTGATATAACCCACGAGAATGTGAGGCGCCTGGAGGCGCCTCGTCTCTTCTCAAGATGCCTTCGAAATGCTAGTTCTAGAGGCGGTTTCCCCATACGCATCAAAGCCTTCAAAGAATCATAGACACAAACACAGGAGCCTAGCGAGATGTAAACAGGCCCTTTGCGAAAATAGCCCGCTCCCATTCATGCTCGACTCTCGCTTTATTGCGTAGGTTAAAATGATTCCCTATAACGAAAGTCCAGAAATTTTCGTAAATTTACTTGATATCCTTATTGTCTGTACCGCTTCAGTTTGATATCTATTTCTGCCGTATTTGAATTCGGAGAGAACTGGAATTTTTTATGTAGTTTACAAATGTCCATATTTCTCTTTAAACAACTCAACTCAATAGTATAACAGCAAGTGAAACAATCTTCTTTTACATCCTAATACAATTCCAAATTCGTATCCATTGTTGAACATTCACGAACCGTTGGAATAATAAAAAAACAGTAACATAATTGAATTTATCGACAAAGTTTTCCCATAATACAATACTTGGGAGAATATATTTGGAGATTTGTACCACTGCGTTTATATACTACCCGTATAGATAGGTCATAGTTATTTCCATGTATATTTCAAGAACTACGATAATGGAAAATCAATAAGCACTCCTAACTAGAGCCTGTTCGGGGTCAAAACAATAATCATGATTTTCAATGCCGCGCCTCCAGGTCTGAGAACAATAATATAAACAAATTACAACTTCTTCCTTTCGGTTGAAATAATCATTCTGTTTCCCTAGCCACGGAATTCAATGAAGTTTATTATTGATAGATCGGAGTCACGCTATATCCTGTTGCTGAAATAAATTGCTAGATTTGCGGGTATACTTTCCGCTGATTTCTCCTCCATTAGCAGATTGAATTAGGTGTGATTTGTAGATTGACGATTGACTTATCAAAATCAAAATTATTAATCAGATTATATTTTGGTAGTAGAGCTTCAGGTTTATTTTATACAATTATTTGTTCGTTTATGAACTATTCCATTTCAGAAAACTTCAAATTCGGGCAAAGAAAATAATACTGACATATTGACATACTCAAAGAGGGCATCTACTGGGTATATGTTGAAGAAAATGCAGTAGTTGTCAATAGATGACTTCTTTGAGTATATAATATTCTGAAATTTATATTCAAATTTGTTTTTTAATTAGTGGAAGGAAACAAGAAAAATCTTTTCTTTTTTCAATGATGTGTAATTTGACCACCCAAACCATTTGAAATTTTTAAATTTCAGGCAAACAAAATGTCTTTTATTTCAAAAAGTAGTACCGGTGATACCATTCAAAATGGTTTTTATTCCATTTTTGTACTTCAAACCATTCACACGATAATAGAGGGTGGGGTATAAAAAAAAGCCGCACTGTATAACAATTTGAATCGAGCTCCAGTGCGATTTGAAATAAAAATGAGTTCTTTTGGCATTGCAGGGTAAACTGTTCTGTATAATAACCACGGGGAATTGTTTCGGAATAAAATGGAGAATCAAAAAAATTTCTAAAATACAGTGTGTCAGTGTGTTTCATTTGAAATAAGGAACTTATTTCTACGATATTTGGATTTTTTTTATTATATACCGCATCAACCATTTGAGGTTATTAGCGGTGGAACAGTATCTACATGTTGTTACTTATAATCTAAATTTTGTATAGAATGTTAATTGATTTGAGAAATTTCATAAGCTTGCTGGTGTTGTTTCCATTGAGACTTTTCTGTAGGTCGTTCGGTAATCCATGGTACTCTCACTGTTGTTGATAGTCATGACATTCTGTTATGATATGCTTCACCGAGAGGTTTGTTCCACAAGACTCGCATTTGTTGGGTTCCTCTTTCGTGAGGAGGTGTTGGTGTGTCAGTTTGGTATGCCCAATGCGTAATCTTGAGAGGATAATTTGTTGTCGTCTGCTAGTCCCTTCTACTTTATTTTTGATCAGGTTGGGGTTTACTTTTTTCAGTTTGTTGTTCGTGTTCTGCCATCTAGTGCGCCACTGTTGACTGGATAGTTCTTTTATTCGACATCTTTTGCTTCGGGATCTTGGTATGCTAGCTTCGCCGTGGTATCTGCCATGTCATTACCTTCTATTCCGATATGTGAAGGAATCTATACAATCTTCAGATGTTTGTTATCGCGGTGAAATTCAGATAGGTCACTTTTGATTCGTTGCAAGAGCTGTTTTTTTGGGTACATTTGCGTAATTCCTTTTACGGCACTGAGAGAGTCCGTGAAGATCACTGTCTTAGTATCCCTATGCGCTTCTGTTATAGCTACTGCTACGGCATAGAGCTCCCCCGTATAGACTGAACATGTTGCTGGTAGTCGGTAGGAAAGTTTTGAGTGGGGAGTGATGACCGGGGCTCCTACGTTATTTACGCCAATCGTCTTGGAGGCATCAGTGTAGATGCAATAGTAACCGGTGTACTTAGCTTTGAGTTCATGGAAGAGGGTTTGATATAGTGTGGGAGGAGTTATGGATTTGGGGCATTCTGAAAGATATGTGTTACACTGGGGAATTTTAACAGTCCATGGAACCGGTTGCTGATAAGATAAGGTTGTGACGTTCTCAAAATTGAAGTGCAGTTTCTCGATTCGTCTATAAAAAGGCAGTATCGCAGTGGATGTTTGAGAAGGATTATCTGCTGGTCTCTTCAAAAAAGTTTTTTCGTAGGCAGGGTTTCTTGGGTGGGCAGATAGCTTTGTGGCTTTGGGCAAGCTTTCCACAGGGCTTGTCCAAGAGCTAGACGTATTGCACTGTTATGAATCGTGTCTAGCTGTTTGAGTTGTGTCTTTGTGGCTGTATTATAAACGATTGAACCGTAATCGAATTTTGACCTGATTAGTGTTCTATAAATCATCAAGAGGGTTTTTTTGGTCTGCTCCCCAGTGTTGGTTGGCCAATGTTCTCATGAGGTTTGGGCCATTAAGACATGATTGTTTCAGATGTCTGATATGTGTTGCCCATCTAAGATTTGTATCAAAAATCATTCCCAAAAATTTATGTTCATTGACCCATTCTAGGGTCTGATCGTGAAGAGTGAGGACTGGTTTACGAGTTTCGTTTCTTCGTGAAAAGATCATACATTTTGTTTTGGTTGTTGAAAACTGAAACCCAGTGTTGTTGCCCCAGGTTTCTAAGCTGTTTATGGCATCTTGTATGAGGTTTGTTCCTGAGCCTAGGTTATTAGTCTTGGTGTATATTACTAGGTCATCTGCGTATAGTCCTATATGGATTGGAAGTTTGATTTTATCCGCTATATCATTCATTGTAATCAGAAAAAGTGTGACGCTCAAAATGGACCCTTGTGAGGTGCCGTTCTGTTGTATTTTTTTACTGGATAGAGTGTTGTTCGCACATACCCTGAATATTCTGTTATTGAGAAAATTCTTCACAAATCCAAGGAAGTTTCCATTGATACCCTATTTGTTCAGTTTGTCGAGGATATTGTATCTCCAGGCAGTATCATATGCCCTTGTTATATCGAAGAATATTGCTATTACTTTCCGTTTCGTTATGAAAGCTTCATGAATATGTGTTTCCAGATTTATTAAATTATCGAGTGTGCATCGGTTCTGGCGAAACCCACTTTGTTCGGGGATCAGCAGGTTGTTAGATTCCAAGGAGAACTGGAGTCGTCTGTTTAGCATTTTTTCCAATAGCTTGCACATTGTATTCGTTAATGATATTGGTCTGTATGATTTGGGATCAGATCTTGGTTTGTTCGGTTTAATGATAGGTATTATGGTGGCTTCTGTCCAAGTGTCTGGAATTTTATGCGTGGAGAAGATGTGATTGAATATTTTGAGTAGATAGATTATTGCTTCCAATGGTAAGTTACGGAGAAACACGTAGGAAATATCATCTGGTCCGGGGCTGGAGTCGTTGATAGAGTTGAGGGCGTCTCTAAGTTCTTCAAGTGTCAGCGGAAAATTTATTGGATTGTTATTATTTTCGATATTTGGAATTTCGCGTGATTCGGATATGTGTCTGTGATCTTTGAATGATTCGTGCAAATTATTGTCACTGGAATATTCTTCGAAAGTATTTGCAAGAGTTTCCACTATTTCCTCATTATTTTGGATGATGTCGTCTCCATTTACTAGTTGTGTGATATTGTGATTGCAATTGATTCCTTTGGTCCTCCTTATGCGTTTCCATACCTCTGATGGAGGAGTCGAGCTGTTCAAGGACATTGTGTACTCTTGCCAAGATTGTTTTTTGCTTCTTTCCAGTATATATCTGCATTTGGCTCTAAGACTCTTGAATTCCATAATATTTTCCACTGTATTGTGTTTTTTCAATCTATTCAGTGCGCGTTTTTTCAGTTTTATCGCCTCATAACATTCTGAATTCCACCATGGAACCGTACTGTAGTTGTTTTTCCGACTGCTTCTGTTGCTGCATTTACTATAATGCCTGAGAAACTATCAACCACCGTGTTGATGTCTTCGTCAGTACTATAATTATGAGGAATGTTTTCCTGTACGATCTGAGAGAATCGTAGCCAGTTAGCATTTTGGATCTTACACTTTTGGTGGACTGAATTGATCGAGTTGATATTTTCAGCGCTCTTTACTGCGATCGGGTAGTAGTCACTTCCGTACAGGTCAGTTTGTACTGTCCACGTTAGATGTGGGAAGATGGAGGCATCACAAAGGGTGGTGTCCAGAGTTGAAAAAGTCCCTGAAAAGGAGTTGAACCTTGTTTTAGCTCCTGAATTAAGTATATTCAATTCGGATGAGTCTAACAGTTTCTCTAGGGTTTTTCCCCTTTGGTTTGTTTTGTCACTACCCCATAGAATATTGTGACAGTTGAAATCACCGAGTACAATCCGTGGTTTGGGGAGTTGTTGCAGCAGGTTATTCAACTCTAACTGGTTTATTTCAGTATTTGGCGGAATGTATACATTGCATATAGTTGTTTTTATGGAGGTTGAAACCGAGATTGCAACTGCTTCAAGGTTGGTAGTGAGATGGATTTGTATCGATTCTATGGCCTGTTGGACATATATAGACACATTCCTTCGCTTGCTCTGTTTTGGTTAATTCTGTTTTTATGGTAGGCTTTGTGGTTTCTCATGTTATATGTGTGGCTTTGAATTTGGTTTCTTGAAGACATATTATTTTGGGATTCAGTTCGTTCTTGAGTAACTGCAGCATTTCTAGATGCGTGAACAGACCGTTAATATTCCACTGCAGTATAAATGCCATTTTTAAAGATTGTTTAAATCATTATTGGATATCGCTTTCTGACTCCGAAAGGGAGACATTTGATGCCGTATCGAAATCGTGGTTTAGCTGGTTCAATATTTTTTTCTTCATCCTGGTTATTCTTCCTTTGATGGATCTTTCAGTTATTAGAGGGTGTATTGATGTTAGGAGTTCTAAGAGGCCTTGTATATCTTTTGTGTATTCTCTTGCGGTGCTGAGAGGTTCAGATGATCCGTACGTGTTATCCAGGAAACTAGTGAGCTGGTTGAAATCCAAAATTTTTGGGGGAGATGCGTCATCGATGAATTTTTTAGCTGGGAGTATCGATATTCTACAGGATTGAATCATGTCTGTAATGGAGTTTGACTTGAGTTTTTTGTGTTTGGTTGAGGGAGGCACGACGAAGTTGACTTCGGGGGATTGTTCTGGGGGAGTTTCAGACGTGGGGGTGGATAATGCTGAGCTGATATTTGGAATTGATTCCATAGATAGTTAAAATTGATTGGTTATAGTGAGATATGTAACGTTTGAAATATTCGAATGGTAACATCAAAAATGTCTAACGAGCGGTAAGTGATAGTCTGTGTATATTTCAGTACGAGTTTTGACCGATCGTTGCGAATAAGGGATCAATTTCTTGAAAACTGCTAGATACATTTACCTCGTATTTCGCTAATTACCACTGCCAATGAAACATATTTACATATTACCTAGTGGGAATGTATATGCGGTGGAATGATTAATATTCAAACATGCGTGTGGTAAATTAGGAACTAGCGGATATTAGGTGGTTTGGTAAATTTCATTAGAGTTGGAGAACCAGAGTAATTAAATTTGGAGCCTTTGTTGTGCATTTGCGTGGTATTTCGATAGAGATTTATGTGGGAACAAAAAGAGAATTCTATGAGAATGAGTGGAAGGTTTCTTCCGCTTGTAGTCGTAGTTGTGATTCCTTAACTCTTTTATACTTTTTTCACTGATTTATTGTTAAATGTTCAAATAAATATCACTGAGTACAATTGTCAAAACTCTGTCAGAACATAAAAGGCCAAGCTGATGGCGATAATGATTTATACTAATTAGTGATTTATTCCGAGAAAGTACAACGATCAAAATGATATATTATAATGCAAAATAAATAAAATTAAAAAAATTGTTTAGAGAAAAGCTTTCATTTAAATGCACTAAAAAGAAGAAAATAAATTTTAAAGTGAATTGAACCCTTCTTTTTGTAACATTATAAAATTGTAAATGATGTAAAAGCTTGTCGTGAGGAAAAGTTGGGTCGAAAATCCATCATAAAACAACTACTTTCCTGGCTAATGCCACGACGAACATTGAATTACATCTGATTCCTATTGTATAGGATATTAGCAATGAGCAGCCCTCCGGACATCTTATGCCTCAAGTCATAAGCTCATTGTTTGTGAATTACAGTTTTCTGCTCCGTTTTATACGGCCTTGACGATACTGGTTCATGGGTATTGCTTAGTTGGGTGGTCGGCGCTGGGATGGCGGTCGCAGTTTTGGAGTTATCCACTGTGCGGGCGCGATCTCAGTTTCGGTCTTGAAATGGATTTGGTTATCGATTCATTCGTTGCAGTCATTAGTTATTGACTGCTAGACTTACCCTTTACTGATGAGGGGCAACACCCCGAAATCGATATATAGGTGGTCCGAATGTTTCGATGAACATTTCCAAGCAACAGGCAATTGCAGAGATAACCTTGTAGGAACTCTGCACGGAAATTTCATCAGATGTAATTCAATGTTCGTCGTGGCATAAGCCAGGAAAGTAGTTGTTTTCTGATGGATTTTCGACCCAACTTTTCCTATTGTATAGGATATTAGCAATGAGCAGTCCTCCGGACATGTTATGCCTCAAGTCATAAGCTCATTGTTTGTGAATTACAGTTTTCTGCTCCGTTTCTTAGTCTGTTCATTTCAATTAAAGCCTCATTGTAGCACAGACGCTTGCCTGTTAATTAACCGTTGGAAATTTTTCTGAATTTCTACGCATTCTCTATCTAGTTTTCGAGGTGGGAAGGTGAGTAAAATTTTTTTAAACCAAATTATTCAATGGTCAGATAATTTTCACTATTTTAACGGATTTTTCGATTTCTGTTCCATGAGTTTTCCTAATTTTTTTCTTAACAGGAAAGGTGGCACAAATAGATTTTTTTTCATCATTATTTTCAATGTCCCAAATTGTTACCGAATTCTTTTGCGTTTTTCATCTAGCTTTTGAGGGGGTACAGGGGGTGAATTTTTTTTAAACCATAATATTCCACGGTCATATATTTTTCATTATTTTTACGGAACAAAACATAACACAAATTAAATTTCAATAAACGTCAATGACGCTGTAGTTGACGAGATTTTCAATAATCATTTTATTGGGGTAACCGAAGTATTAACTAGTCAAATTGATAGGAGAGATCTGGGTAATCAAAGTTTTGCGAGAAACATTTCTTCTCCGGTAATTCGTTTATAAGGTGTAATACTGAATTTGAACTGTATATGTAACGGAAAAACAAGATTAAAAATAATAGTTCTTCAGGTTATGACGGAGTTGCAATCTCTTTATTCCTAGGAGTTATTAATCCCCTTTTTCACAATTCCCATGTAAATGGTGAAACTGTGTCCAAAGGAAAATTAATATCATTATTATTATAAATTCATTCATGCAGGATCTTTGTAGGAAAATCAAACAGATATAGTGAAACATTTTAGGTGAGCATAATAATACTTGCCATATGAAAGGCGCCTCTTAATTCATTTCTATGTTTTGTGAAACCTATAACTCCAAATTCCAATGAAGTATTCCTGAACGAATATGCCAAAGATTAATATTCCTAACAATTTGAAGAAAACCTCATTTCAAATGCCTGTGATAGTATATTCCAATATTTCATATCAATACTGCTGCACCATTTTCGAATCACTAGTGTCACGAAAAATTTGGAAGCTACGTGTCAGGAACGAAAAACGTATATTTTTATCTCAGTTGTTGATCGAAATGATATTTTTCGCTAATCTACGGAAACATATCGATTGCCGGAAAAAGTGTCACGCAAACAAATATGTTTCCTTCTCATTAGTTAAAATAGCACAAAGACAAGAACAATTTCCACTGGGTGATTCATTTTATGAAACTTAAATACATGTCGTGATTACTTCTATCAATCATACGTGGTAACAAAGGAAACATTATCCAATATCTAAACCCATAACAAGGGGTGGTGTAATGATATACTGCTTGAAAAGTAATGGATTTATTCAACTAAAAACTATGCTGACAATTCAGCAGAAACAGACTCACAATTAATGTCATAGTATTCTGCTAACCAATTACAAACACTCAAATGATGAATAATATTTCACCACATTCTTCGCCACTTACTTCAGAATGAAATCATTTAAATGCTTTGGAATTCGACTTGTTTTGGCGGGTCTAGATTTCTTCTTACTTTTTCCCTGTTGGATGTATGTGTCGTCATTCCTCATGGCTGCTTCATAAATATTTGATTCAGTATACTTTCCATTTTTGTCACAATTTTTGGGTTCCTCACTTGCTTTTTGACTAGTACTAGCACGTAAGCCAGGAAGGCACAGAAATTTCAAAAGAAGATTTCCTTGCATATAGTGAAATTTTTTTTCGTTAGGAGTGCAGTTGGTAGCTGTACAAAGCATTGATCAAACTGAGTGCAGCGCATGGGATAGAACCATTTCGCATTGATTTACTTCGAATCCTCGTGCGGCTCATCGCTATTCCTCAAGAAAGTGATTGGTTTCTGAGCTCTTCAGAAATTAATGAAGTTCCCTAGTCGTAATGAATATAGAAAGGTATTCAAAAATAGTGAAAATTTGTTCAGGACATTCTTTATTCCTGTGTATGTTGGAAGAGGCCCTTTGAAATCGATATTCAAACATTCCAATTATTCATTTCTCAAATGTATCATAATTATATTTTCATTCCATTTCGGCACATAGCAAACAGTCTGATGTCATCTTCCGGATATCTTCAATGGAATATGATAGATTCCTAGTTTTTATACAATTAATCATACGGTTGACTCCAGGATGACATAGGAATTGTATTTGTATTTTAAAATAAAGATTCTGCACTACAAATTCTTGAAAAAGTAACTGCAACAGTGTACTTTTTCCTTGCCAACAGATGATGGCATAATTAAAGCATGGTAATTCTCTCATCTACATTTCAATATATTTTCATTCCACTTTTATCAAAAGTGTTGAACATGAGAGAGACTGAGTTCTGGTCTGTGATTAATTGGAAATGGCTACCTATTCTTGGGAAAAATGGAACTGGATTACAATTTTGATGTAAACAGGAGGCCATTCCATGTTCAGAGGCATCGGTTTCAACAAAGTACATTTTCATCAACGAAAGTAACAACAGAATCTGCTATATATTCGTTTACCCTCTCAAAAATCGGAAATGGCATTTTTAGGTAAAAGAAATGTTTGAGAGTTTATAAGTTAATGGATTCTTCAAGAATAATGAGGTACTCATCGTGAGAAGCGAGGAAATTCCGTGATAATTGTTTGCAATGAGTGTATATCTCAAGGCACGTCTATGTCCATAAGCGGTTCGAGTCCTGAATGATCTGTTTTAATAGTGTCATTTTCAATAAGATAACCGTGAATTGATAGACTGCTTGCAGAAGTCAAACACTCGTTCCGCTATGCTGCACTCGTGATCACAATATGCGTTACTTAAAGGATGTTTATAACACCTTTAACATATACCCTTCAACTTTTTTTTCTTACATTTGAAACAAGGTGAGGCTCAACAACCACAAGATTATCCTTACTTCTGATTCAGCTCTCCACTATCTTAGGAACCGTGATCTGTGGCCGATTAGAAAAAATATCTTCTTATAGGAGACTCTTATTTGTCTTGTATGCTTTCTGTTATTATTGCTAATTTTTAATTTTCATTGTCAATTTTTATCTCAACTTGTTTTTCCATCAATTCATATTCTGTACAAGCCACTCGAGTACTTTTGACAAATGTGTCGAATCTTAATCAATAAACTGAATTCTGTGTCCTACCAATTCCGTAATTTGAGAACAGTTCTGTCTAATGATCAGTTGCTGATGCTCTACTATGCTCAAGTAGACTCCAGACTTCGATATGGCATCTGCCTTTGGGGAAGGTCTTCGGGAGCAAATAATGTATTTGTTGCGCAAAAGAGAATACTCAGAGTAATGTTTGGCTTACCATCTCGACAAAGTTGTGTTGATGTATTCAAAACCTGTAAAATTTTGACGCTACCGTCACTTTTCATCTTTGAAGTTTGTGTTTATATATTCAGTAACTATAACAGCTTTCCGAACAGATCCAGCATTCATACACATGACACAAGAATAAAAACTCAGCTGAATATACCTTTTTCTAGGGTTCAAATATCTAAAAACTGCACTAATTCATTGGGTCTTTTATTATTTAATAAATTACCAGACCATGTAAGAAATAGTCAAACTCTACCACGTTTTAAAAAATGTCTTAAACAATTTTTAACTGATAGATGCTATTATAAAGTCGACCAGGCACTATAATAGTAATTGTAAATCCACTGTTTTTGTTTGTTATTTACATGTGTTTTGTTTGTTATATATATATATATATATATATGTATTTTACAAATAACTAAATGTTATTAAATACTGTTTATTTTTAATTTTTAATTTAGATTAACGACCACTCCTATACAATAATTGTATTGTCTTTTTTGGAGAATAAAATTATTATTATTATTATTAAATGCTCTCGAGGGGACCAACTGCAAAAAATAGCAAGTATCGGAACATTGCCATTCATCTCCATTTGCTTAGTAAAATATAGGTCGAGCCCACTTCTTGGAAACAAAATGTGTCCCTTGTTTACGGTTGATATTTTCTCAATCCATTTCCGAATTCATTCGATGATCGAGGTATTAAGATTTTCCAAAATTTTTGTCTTGGCAGAAATTGAGGGACAACTATGTTTGGTCCCTAGACTAGTCAGCTAGGGGTTTTTGGGTCAAACTATTTTCTCCGCCTCCAAAAAATATAAACGAGGTGTCATTTGATTTGAAAAAATTCAAGAACCGCTTGCAAAATTGCAAAAGCTATTAACAATTTACTGAAAAAAAAAATTGGTTTTGGTTTTTTTCAAATATCTCAATAACTATTTGACATTTTTCAAATTTGCATTGCATTGCATTTTGTTTTTCAGTCAATTGTTAATAACATTTGCAATTTTGCAAGCGGCTCTTGAAGTTTTTTAAAAACCTTCTACACGCTATTCCGAATCGAATTACACTTCGTGCATATTTTTCGAAGGCGGAGAAAAAAGTTTGACCCAAATAGCACATGTTGACTTGTCTACCCATGCTGCAAGGAGTACGAATGTTATCTTCATATTTCTTTTGATTTTTTTTAATATAGATCGGAGAATTACAAAACTCCATGTGAGTATATCAAAAAATTCATTGAAAACATCTACAAGAATCACAGATACTTCGATTTCCTTTTCTTCGTGAATCGCTTTCCTTCAAATAATTTTTAATGGAAAACTCATGGCGAACTTGATTTGCTCACATATTTAGGATATAGCCAACGTCACACCGTTTCTTTGACATGAAATACTCTATCTTTTTCTTTTTTTTTCAGGCACAAAGGTTTTCTGAAGGACTGTCCCAACGGGCTTCTCACCGAACAGGTGAGTTTAACAGTTTTCTATTATAACTTCTCTGATGCATTTGAATATGTTTCTGAAATTCTGTGTGAAAATTACGTTTTGTACCATTAGAACTGGCAAATGTTATCGTGAAATATTCCTGGAATGATAATTAAGGTAATTATTCCTCCCGAAACTGCGGTATGATAATCACTGAGTTAAATTTATTGCAGATCGAACCGGGATACAAAATATTCAACTGCTTTATTAGTGTATTGTGATTGAATTTCCGGATAATACTGGTCTTTTACTCCATCATAATCATTTGCTCATTACTTTACTACATCATTTCCATTTAGAGTAGAAAATCAAAGAATTTTATTATTTTTTCAAAACTTGTAGAAAAGAATTGATACACTTATAGGAGGCTTCGAACATTCGTCTTCCACTTAGATCGGGTTTTAAAAGTAATCATTACATGAATACTGCCTACTGTATTATTCAATATCAGTTTGTGTGTGATTGAAGAAATTGGAAAAATATGATTCTCATGCATTTTTGTATATGAATCGTCTATGGTGATTTGAGTCGTAGGTTTTGAAGTTCCCTTATAGGTTTGAGTCATAATCGTAGTTCTTGTCTCTGGAATTCCCCAAGGATCAACTTTGGAGCCTCTATTTTTTGTTACATACACGCAACTTCCTAAATTTCTATGACAAATTATTGAACATTGTTATGCTGAAGTCATCAGTTATAGGTACCTAGAATTTGATGAACAAAATTTGTTCATAGATTTGGATAACAACAATGGTCTTTTTTAATATTCGTATCGGCTACATGCTGTTCATCTTGTCTGTCAAATTCATGTGTCATGTTAGATAAGGGTGCTTCGAATTCTCGCAATTACACTTCCAACCTAAAACGGAATTTTGGTGTTTTGCTCTGATCTTTTATTTCACATTCCTTCTGACACCCGAATCAAAGATACATGTATCACCCCTTTTTTAATGCATGCGTGGATTCATATATGCCTATATTAATTTTTAAACATGTATTATATGCAGGGTATCATTCCAACTAAAATATTATTTCAGAATATTAGGCAAAAATCGAGTCAATCCAACAATTCAACAAGAGAAATTATTTCCAGTTCGATAACAATATCTATTTTTCTTCAAAAGGTTTAATCATAGAAAATATTGCAAGTCCGGAAAATTTCATGGACAACCTAGAGAATTTGATCCATGATCATTTTCCAAAAAAGTATTTTCTGTATTGATATACATACGTGGATAACGTTTCGGTATGTTTTGCAGGTGCCAATATACAATTAGATATTTTTCATCAATATATTAATAATATTTCAAAAAAAAAAATGCAGTTCACAATCAAAATAGAAAATTCAAACTCAATTAATATTTTGAACTTGACAATAAGTGGAATAAACAAAAAGCATGATTTTTCAATTAACCTCAAACATATGGATAATACCATATAATACCAGAAAATCGCCCCTATGACACATATATTAGTAAATTTGCCCATTTCAATAGATAATTTGGATGCTAAACTTAACATAATGAAAGAGATAGCAGTATACAACGGGTATAATGCTGAATTAATAGATAAAATACTTTCTAAATAACTCACAAAAATAGATAATCAAAATTACAGAGCTGTGACCTACTTTGGAGAAGCAACAAAAAAGGTAGCTTTATTTTCAAGTAGATATAAGAATTGCATATAAAACAGATAATACTTTGGGAAGGTATATCAAAACCAATTTTAACAAAATTTCCAAATTCGAAAAATCAGGAGTATATACAGGGTGTCCGGTAAACCTTGTACAATATTGAAACTGGTGATAGACCAGATCATGACTGTTCAGAATATCGGAATTTTACCTTAGTAAAAATCTCACTGTTTTCGAGATAATGAGCATTTTTTTAATTTCTGGAAAATCACTACCTCACCTTGGATTTTTTAATGCCATGTATACAAATTGGCACGAATTTAAATATCTTTGCTGCTGAAGATTACTGATGAGTGATGCTTTCAGACGTACGAAACAGTTTTTCAGAAATTAATACAATTTTTCAAGAAATGAGGGTAAAATGACAGATTTGAGTTACACCAATTTTTTTAACAACAGTTTGACATTATTGTTTGAAAAAACATAACCAAGTGGAACTGGATGTTCATTACAAAGTAATGCCCATTTTGTCCAGGCTTTACTATGGTATAAAACATACGATCATTATTTTTGGAAAGAGTAGAATTTCGATATTAATTTGATTAAAATCAACTCCATTAGACTTTGTCAGTAATGTCTTTTATTTTTATCCTATCAAGATGAAATGATTAAATAATTATGAGTAATAACGAATCAACTGCTTAGAAGCATTCAATGAGATGTAATGAAGTAAATACTAATTCAACGTTTTTTTAAATCAACATACACTATAAACCACAATAACGATTATTCAACATCGCACTGAATAATATTACAAAATTATTATTTTCCATCCACTCGTACGCAGACACGACATATTTTCAAGAAGAAACTTTTCAAATGCGTTATAGGTTATAACCCCCAAATCAGCGATTCTATGAGAGGCATTGTGCAATCGGATATAGTTCTGCATAAAGCGCTGCTGCAGCAGTAGCACTACCTCCACTTTCACCATAAATGTAGTGCATATGCGCATATTCTCGGAGAGCATAACGTGTGTACGGCATGACAAAGAAATAAATACTACTGAATGAAACGAGCGGAATAATTTCAAAAAACTACGACAGAAGTCACAAGTTGTTCAAACAAAAGTTTTTAATTTTCGACAAGGACTCATCTCTTAAAAAAGTTTGCACTTATTTGATTACACCCTGTATATCTGTCGGTCTCTGAAACTATGTTGGAATCTGGATGTTGGACAATTGCGACATTTATCACAAGAAGTCGTATTAATCGGTACCATGTCGGATAATCGACATTTCATTTCGATAATTTTATTAGGCCTAACATGAAAAGTTAATTTTATTGACATACTATTTAATGCTACCATGCAGTCTATTTTTTATTATTAATAATTATTTCCACATTTTATCTTCATTAAATCTAAATAAAATAATTTTTGGGCGCAAGTATAAAATTTGATCAAATAAATGAATATTTTGGAACCTTTGGTGTAAATACAATTCAAGAAAAAAATTAAATACCCAAACACCAAAACTACATCACAATCTTAAAATCTTAAAAGCTTACTTTTAGCTCCTGAAGATGCTAACTTTGTTGGCGAAACGCGCGTCGAGTGTGATTGCGACGTAGTTTTGGTGTTGGGTAGTTTCCTTTTTTTCTTGAATAAAAGTTGAAAGAAGCCTAGATTAAAACCACGCCTAATTCAATGGAAACCACTTCTACCAAAAATAATTATAGTTTGTTTTATGGACAAAATGAGCATTCTTTTGAAATGAATGTGCACTTCCAATTGGTTATGTTTCTTTCAGATAATAATGTCAAACTTATTATTAAAAAATTGATTAAACTCAAAACTGTCATTTTACCCTCATTTCTTGAAAAAATATTTCACTTTCTGAAAAACTGTTCTGTACGTCTAAAAGCATCACTCATGAGTAATCTTCGGCAGCAAAGATATTTGGATTCGTCCCAATTTGTATACATGGCACTCAAAAATCCAAGGTTAGGTAGCGATTTTCCAGAAATTCTTAAAATGCCCATTATCTCGAAAACGGTGATATTTTTACTGAGGTGAAATTCTGATATTCTGAGCAGTCATGACCTGGTCTATCACCAGTTTCAATATTGTACGAGGTTTACCGGACACCCTGTATATATAAGTTACATTGTGGGCTATTTGAGTTACATTGTAGACTATATACGTTACTTTGTGACCATTAGATAATTTTTGGTTTCATACCAAAAGACTCCTCGGCAGGACCAGCTTGCCGCTATAATAGCCCTGGAAGAATGGCTGTTCAATGCCAATTTTGGTCGATCATAAGGCACAGATCTTTGGAAAATGTTAGCTGGGTTGCATTCAGAGTTGAGGCTTTAAGTTCGTAATTTTACCTTCTCGTGAATGGAACCAGCACTATTTTGCTAGTATTGACATTCAGTTCCTTCTTTGCACATCAGTTTCTAGCTGTGAGAACATCAATTGAAACAATAATTATCAATATATCTATCATTAATTTTGATCTCTATTTTTATTTGAAATTTCTGAGGTAGAAGAAAGAAAGTATGCACTGAGTGTTTTCCTCTTTCAGACAAAATTGGAGAATTCACAAAATAATGATGAAGACCAACTCCGTATATTGCTTCGATATAAATAATAACTTTATGAGCCAATCATAATGCACAGCCATTATGATAGTAAGCTGTTATCAGCGGATTTACGCATTTGTGGAATATGCACCAATTACCAGAACTCAAATACTGTATTCCCACATGAGATTTGCTACCAACTTGTTACTTGTCAGCTTATGTTGCGATTTCGTGTTTCCTCAGAATATATGGAGCACGGCTAACTCAAAATGAAAGCGCAAAAGTTTTCTTTCAACCGATATTTATATACAGTGAGGACGTAAAAAGTCCTTCCCCCCACTTAACTTTTGAACTGAACAAGCTATCGAGATCGGGTAAAATTCAGGTAAAAAGGTACCACTTTTACTTTGTGGCATAAAAATGATTATGGTCACGTGGCCTAATGTCAACAAGGCACCAGCAACTTTTTTTTTTAACGTAAAGGAGGGTCACGTGGCTCCTGGTTTTGAAGGATTCTATATCCAACACATATTTGTTTGTGAAAATCGGCCAAGCCGTTTCAAACTGACGAGCGTTTGAAATTTGCTTCAAATATTTAACAAATAAATTATTTTAACTATTAATTGTAGCAGAATTTTAACTCCGTTACTGATTCTGGCCGAAAAGCCAATTTTTTGTGGTGAAACAGGTGCACATATTATTGGTATTTTACACTGTGGTTTTTGTTTCAGTTTTTTATACCTTAGTTATTTTGCTGGAGACTCCAAATAGCATTTCATTTCAATCTCAGTCTAATATTGACGTTAATCATATCAATACTTTTGACAGTTTTCATAGATTATAGCATTTCTTTATAATTTTCAAATGCCTCGTCCTCGTCCTTTAGAAGAAAAAACCGAAGCAATTTTAATTTACGCTAAAGCTGGGCGTAATTACCATGAAGCAGAAAGAGTATTTAATGAGCGGTTCCCAAATAATCCAATATCTCGTACCTACTTAAGGGAATTTTTCAGTAAATTTCAAAGACCTGTTTGCGTAACGTGGGAAAAAGGATCTGGAAAAAAATCCATTTCAGAACATCAGCAAATCGACATTCTGGCAGCTGTTGTTAATAATCCGCAACAAACAACGAAAACGGTAGCCACGGCTGGTGACGTATCTACGACCACTGTGAAAAAAAAAATATCTTAAAAACACAAATTTCACCCATATAAATTAAAAATTCTGCATCAATTAACAGAAGATGACCCAGATAGAAGAATGCAGTTTTTTGAAATCATGTCTGATCGCATAACCCAAAATCCCGGTTACATTAATTCTATTTGTTTTATTGATGAAAGTACGTTTTTTCTGAATGGAACAGTAAATACACAAAATGTGCGTTATTGGTCAGACGTAAATCTGCACGTTTTTCGAGAGGGTCATACTCAAACTCCAGAGAAGATCAACGTATGGGCTGGTAATTTGGGTGACCATATCATAGGTCCAATATTTATGGCAGAAAATTTAACTGGGCATTTGTATTTAACCATGCTTCAAAATCAGATCCATCACAGTATTCAAGAAGTAGTTGGGGCAAACCCAAATGAATTTGCCATGGATGTTACCTTTCAACAAGATGGTGCACCCCCTCACTACTACAGACCTGTCCGAGAATGGAGAATGGCTTAACGAGAATTTTCCGGGACGGTGGATAGGCTGACGTGGCCCCATTGAATGGCCAGCTTGGTCACCTGATATGACCCCTATGGACTTTTTTCTGTGGGGGTACATAAAATCTAAGGTGAACGTCACGCAGCCACAGTCACTCCAGGAACTTATGAACCGAATAACAGATGTGTGTTACGGTATTACCCTGGAAACATTTAATAACGTTCGGAATGAATTCCACAACTGACTTTTTTTCTGTCAAGAAGTGAACGTTGAACATTTTAAGCACCTGTTAAAATAGTTGCAATTGTAATTTGAAATTTTGTTGAAATTAAAAGATATTAAGGTTTTTAATTTATTTGTAAAATATTTGAAGCAAATTTCAAACGCTTATCAGTTTGAAACGGCTTGGCCGATTGTCACAAACAAAACAACAACAACAAAAGTGTTGGATAGAGAATAGGAAGACTTTCAAAACCAGGAGCCACGTGACCCACTTTTACATTTGAAAAAAAAAAGTTGATGGTTGACACTAGTCCACAATCATTTTTATGCCACAAAGTTGTTAAAGTGGTACCTTTTTACCTTAATTTCACCCGATCTAGATAGCTTGTTCCGTTCAGAAGTTAAGGGGGTGGGGGACTTTTTATGTCCTCACTGTATATTCATTTAATAGTATGTGAACCTAAAAATTTCTTTTCTTTTTCAGGGCTTCATCAAAATATACAAACAATTCTTTCCACAAGGGGATCCCTCCAAATTTGCCACACTAGTATTTAGGGTATTCGACGAAAATAATGTGAGTATTGATTCATTACCAATTTTTTCATATAAACAAGAATTAACTTGAAAATTAACAGAGCGAGGATATGTTATGAGCGTGTGATTCAAATGAAATTTTGTTCTTTGACAATATTCACAACGAATTGTCAACAAATAAATATATGTAGTTTTTTATGGTTTTTAAACTTTGTATCGTCAGAACGAAGTGAAACGAAAGATTGGTGAAGGAAAATTAAATTTTTCAGAGTTTTACCACCTATCTAATTAACAATATTGTGAGAAACCTGTTCTGAGCGTACCGAAATACTTGAAGGTTGTAGATGACACTTTTCGTACGTTCATGGTCTCATGGAGTTTTCTTCACCACGTCTCCATTTGAATGAAACGAAAATGTTTTAACTAATAGTATATTGTGCAACAAGTGCAGAAAAGTGCTAATTTCTCACGAGTTTGAAAAAGTTGCGGCACGAGCGCAAGCGAGTGCTGCAATTCAAACGAGTGAGAAATTGCATTTCTGCTCGTGTTACACACTATACTTTTTCTATAAGACGGAATGAAATGTCAGTGACTCATTCTTATATTTTCCTCTTGAAGTTGAAGGTAGTAAATTCAATGACAATGAATTAACTTGTTCTCTTAGTTCTGGCGGAGTATTTTCAATTTCAGAACTGTCGCTATCCATTTTAGTTCAATCTCATTAAAAAATTACGGGACAAGAATATTTTACGAATGTTTTATGTTTGACGTTTGTTGACATTCAAATGATTCGATAGATGTTGCTCCGTTGCCTAGCAATGGATAGTGTGTTTGTGGGTATTTGAGACAGCAGTAGTGATGTCTATGATTTTTGTTCAGAATATTATGAATTTGTACGACAATTTCTCTCATATTATATAAACCAATAGACTTTGTCTATTCATTCTTGAAGTTGCCTGATCGAATATCCCTTCGAAATGCAGAATTTTCAAAATATACTTTCACCTTGCTGTCACGAAAACTGTATTGCTTAGAAATTAGGTACTGAAAAATTTTGGCATAGAAATGTCACTTTGTGGCACAGAAATGTCACTTTGCGCACACTAATGTCAAATTTCAATTATTGTGAGAAATAATCATGTTTGCGAACGTAAAACTATGCAGAAAAGCATGTTTTGGAGTGTGGTTGTAGAAAAAAGACATTCTAATATACAAACAGGTGTACTATCTAAAGCTCAATATTAGAATTTAAAAAAAAATTATATTCCTTCTTCTGAAGCAAATATAATAATTGCCATGAAAATAAAAGATAATTATAATTCTATATCCTCCTGATGTGCTTGTATTGTGTCTTCCGGTACCAATCAAGGAACAACATATTTCAATCATGGAGGTTTAGTGTGGGAGCTAATAATTGATTGATTGGTTGGATCAAAAAGGTGATTTACTTTTATATTTATTATATGTAGGTACTTTTTTAATATTTCGCTGTGAGTAAATCAGTGACATTATACAATCACAAAGTCACCCACTTATGCATACCTACACACATTTCAATGATTGACATGTACATGATATTGCTTCTTGAAATAAATATTATTAATTAGTTCCAAATTGGTTTTGTTTCCTTTGTTTCTCTGTTGAAATTAAACTTACTTTTGATATGTTTTAGTGCAATTGCCAGTAAATAATACAATTTTGGGCCAATGTAAAAAATAGGTTTTTGCGCATGGCTTTTCTATAACTGTGCGGTATTTCTGTAGATCGAGTTAGCTATGCAGTTTGTTGCTGTTTGCATTTATAGTAATGATTGGTAGATGAATTGTTTTTTATATTGAATATATCAGCTTCCTTATATAGTAAAGCTGTTGAAAAAGTCGAGTTTTCTTTATGCAAATTTTAATGAGACTATTTTGTGTAACTTGTAGATTATTTTGGGCATTAATGCTGAGTCCAGATTATAATGCAATATTTCCAGAGAAATTCTGCTATAATGAGTTATAAATCAGTAGCATCTCTTTATGGTTCAGAATTTCTCGTAGTAAATAAAAAATTCATGAATTAATTGTTACTAATGTTGACTTCCGTAGATATACACTGTAGAAAGGACACGTAACTCTGCTCTGAACTTTAATATCGTCAGAGTGATTACACATGCTGATGACAACAGTGTTGCCAACTAAACTTTTTTGAAATCGGAGTTTGTACCAAAAGTCCAACAATTTGTTATGCACTCCACTCATTCTTCATATTTCTTTGGACTGTATTCGACAAATGAACTTTATGAACCCGAGAAACTGAAAATTGATTAATTTTGGCTGTTATTGTGGGACTCTACGTATTTATCATAGAGCATTAATGATAGATTCTCATGTAAGTACTTGAACTGGCAATGTTGTTGATGATTTGCGCATGTTCACGGTTGTTGTATACATACATGTGGTTTCGCATTTCAGTAATTCGTGCCGATTTATTAGCTTTCTAGTCCTTTGAGTTCTGTAATCTGGACTAATTCAAATGTATCGATAAAATCGATTTGGACGTTTTTTCAACTCTTTAAATAAATTATGATTTCATCATGAATTCTTCTACTTTGATTAATCCGATGTATCTATACGTATTTTCACAAAAGTATTGTTCAATAAAACTTCTTCGTCTGACGAAGAAAACATGTTTACATGATAATGTTTCGAATTAAGCAGATTACCGGACTGAATGATGACAAGAAGCCTACTAGTTCGAGATGCCAAGAAAGGTGGAAGAGTACGAAATCCATGTCGGTACATAAATTTCTAGAAATTCTGGTAATCCATTTACAAACGGGTTTCTCCAGCAGGAGGTTTTAGAGATAGAATTAATGTTAAAATTGAATTTCTTGTAGATGGATTGGGTATGAGCGGCTTTGATACAGAAAATGCAACCCTTTGTCGGTACAATCTATAATATGCTTCATCTAATCACATCGTGACTACCCATAGCTTACTGTAAAAATACAAACCCAGATACGTGGCACACGTTCAATGACTCTTATGTGTCACTAATTCATCAACAATACTTGTGTGCAGCGAGGCATGTGTACTTTTCTGTGAGTCTTGCTTATAGTAATATGAATTGTGCGTTTTGAAAATGTTGTTGAATGTTGCATCTTGTATTTTTTGAACATTCTTTAATATCTTTGTTGATTTTGCATTTGAATTTTCTATAAATTTTTCAATATTTGTTCAATGGTTTTCGCCAATTACTCCACTATTTATTGGTCGATCCTGTATTACAACTATACGTTTTTTCTGTAAAAATCATTCGTAGAAATGGTTCAGCCACCTTCAATCGGAAACAAATAATGAGTCACGTCATAATATGAACGGCATTATGTCGACACATTGTGAAACTCTCATATCAGAAACTCTCATCAATACACATATAAACTACAAACATGAATATGCAGTAACGTTTGTAGTAAGGTAGGGACGACCACAAATACGCTATTAGGGAAAGCAAACATTCATTACTCTCCCTGCTTGCTTATGGCGTACTCATATTATTATTAGTCATAACCCCAGATTATCCTACATGCGAGGAACGTGAACTGGAATTACCCTGAATGGGCCTATTCATTAGTTGTTTCAGCTTTTTGATGCATACATAAAATTTTACTCGTACAAACTGCTTGATATTATTTTTGAAATAAAATTTGTTTATCTTCTCAACCGGAGAGCTTTTATGGGGATTACTTGGAATAGATTATGCGGTGATACAGACACTGAAGAGACCATGCAATCATAGGAGAAAACAAGTAACATGTGAATTTGATATAATAGATACAAATTCACTTAGATTATCATTGTGTATCGATAACACTTGTATTGGTATAACATCATATTATAGACCTCCCTCCATTGATACAAATGTTTATTTGATTGACCTAGAAAACTGTTTCAGAACTATCAGGAAAAAAGTATAGAAATTTTAATGGGAGATATTGGACAAATCAGGGTAACAGAAAATACTAGTAGTACAATAGTACTCGTAGTACAATGTTTTTGTCAGATGTGTATAAAAAAGGAATATCAAATTCAGTCAATTGTCTTCTAAACCAACCTAAAGGTGGGATTTCCTAGCGACGTCCAGTGTTCGCGGCCCGCCGCGACGTCTGGCCGTTAGTGACACACACAATGAATTTTCAATGCAACTGTTTTGTTTGAAGCGGCGCGATTATAAAAAACTCAAAGCTTGAAACACTCAAAGCTATGCTAATTGATGAAAATTGGGATGATGTCATGAAGTGTGAGGAGACACACCTAGCTTATGACCAATTTATCAATAAGTTGAAAAACTATATCCATCTTTCTACCACGACAATAAACATAAATTTTAGTAAAATTTGCAAAGTCAAACAACTGGATTGATAGCCTCTGTAAGACAAAGGGATTATCTTAAACATAGACTTATAAGAACAAGTCTACAAGAAGTAAGAAATGAATACACATTATATAGAAACAAACTGAATCAGATAGTTAGACCAAAACCAGAAACCAATATTACAAAGATAAACTAACTGATGCTGAAGGAAATGAAAAACAACATGGGAAATCATCAATGAAGTACTGAAAAGTAGAAATACTGAAAAACAATCACTCAACAGTATACCTATCAAAAACTCAAAAGGTGAAATGATAGAAAACAACGAAACTAAAACAGATAATTTCAATCAATTTTTCTTCAACCCGTCACATAAAATGATAACATTGTTCAAATGGCCAACTTGAAAAATAACTGTGCACCCGGCCGTGACGGTGTCACTAATAAGTGATTGAAATTATCAACAAATAGTTTGCTTTTGCTTTGGTTCACGTTATCAACCTTTCTTTGAAAAATGTGAAAATTCAAAGGCAATGAAAAAATCGCTAGTTACCCCAGTATATAGTCAGCTGAACACAATTTCTTGAATAACCACCGACCTATCTCTCTGATGAATTATTTCGCGAAGTTATTTGATCAAAGTTTCAAAAATAAACTAACGGCTTTTTTATATGATATAACCAATAGGCAATTTGGCTTTAGAAACAACTCAAATACTGAGATTTCATCGAAAAATCTGTCAATGCCTTGGATAGATCAGAACAATGCCTAGCCATTTTTCTTCATCTGGCAAAGGCATTCGATACTGTATCACATTATCTGTTATATGTGCTAAAAAATTAGAGAATTATGGAGTTAGAAGTAATGTACTCAATCTGATGAGAGATTATTTTTCGCAGAGATCGCAGTAAACCAATTGATATGGATTTTTTGAGTTCCGCAAGGAACAGTATTGGGTACAGTACTGTTCCTCGTATACATAAAAAATATCTTAGGAAATATTGTATCATGTGCCTACGATCAGCAACAACTAGAAGCTGACTCAGAACAGTTTTCAATTCAATCAAGTATTTTACTCAGATCTGATGTTTCATAGTATGTTCATTCAAAATTTCTTTAGCAAACGATTGTCAATTCCATGGCATGATCAATTTCTGTGATTTCCAGAAATCCCATAAGAATGCAAATATCTGAATGAATACACCTCTCAAAATACATCCCTTGTGCGTTAGAGATGATATATTATATTGAAATAAATTTCTCTGCACCAAAGTTTCAACCGTTTGAACGATCACGGCTATTCTCTACTTTCGGCGATTTCCTTCCTCGTTTCGTGAAAAACCTAAAAGCTTTTATATCAGTGGGATTTACGGTTTTTGTTCCGTATCGCGTGTGGAATATAATTTACCCTTTGAATCCCAGCGATTCATGTTAGGAAACAGATGACGCACCTTTTCGGGCGACAACAAATTTAATGGAAACCAAGCATTTGAACAGAAATAGAAGTCATCTGGTAAGGTAATTGAAATCAACTAAACAATATTCTGCAGCCAAAGGAAATGGCATGGATTATGTTGGATTCTGGGGCTCTACGAATTCCGTTCCATTTTTGATATATGATGTAGGGTGGGTATAGGTGATGGAAAGTTACCTTTGGCCAAAACTTGTAGCCATGCATGGTTTGGACACAAAAGCCATCCGAAAAAAAATAGAAAATATTAATTTTGAATCCTACTCAGATAGATACCAGTTTCGGCAGATTGAAAGGAAATTTTCTGAGTTGTTAGGTGATCCAAAGATCGATGTGCAATTGCAAGAATCTATGAAGTGTACTAGGTGTTCGACAATCCATGTAATGAGTGATACCAATATATGCACAAAAAATTACCAATTTCTATATTGTTTTGAGTGCGTAGATTTTCCTACAGATTATATTAACGATATTGTTCACTCGGTTGAAAACTGTTTTTCGATGACACATCATTGTATTTCTGTTCTGAAGATATACAAACCCTAACAGATACAATCAACGTGGAGCTGGAATATATTTTACAATGGTGTAATGCTAGTTTGTTGAAGCTGCAAAAACTAATTTCATGTTTATTAGCAACCACAAAAAGTATGCGGAGTTCGAAGATAATAATCATATGATTACAATTGGTAATGAGGAGGTGAAAATGGTGGAAAAGATTAAATACTTGGGCATTATTATCGATAGAAATTCAACTTTTAAAGAACACATTTCATACAGTGCGGCTTGTTTTAGTCCCCCCCATGTTAACTTTTGAACGGTTCGGCGTAGAAACATGAATAAAAAACCGTTTGGAGGGTTTCACCGATACTACTTTTTGAAATAAAGAATACGGTGATTGCTCGACAGGGAGCGCGGGGGGACACATCAACTCAAAATTTTTAAATGGCATGGGGGGTCAAGTGTCACATCGTTGAAAAGAGATTTCAATTCCCTTCACAACCATCTAATTTTTTTTCAAATTTAGTTGAAATTTTTTTCACAATCCAAATTCGAAATATCAAAAATAAATGCGGATCTGAAAACTACTCATATCTCGATAAATTTGAACGGTTTGTTGTGGAATAATGAAACCAAAAATATTTTGAAGGGTATTACCGATACTACTTTTTGAGAGAAGAAACATTGAAATTACTCTACAGATGGCGCTAGGGACAGATAAATTGAAAATTTCGAAAGGCATATAAATCGATATTGAGAAAAAATTTCTCAACAAAATTCAAAAATATTTAGATGGTTGTGAAGAGAATTGAATTGCGTTACAATGAATTAGAAACTTTTCTGAAAACCAGCGGTACTATTACTTTCAAGAAAGAATTGAAAATATGTCTGTTACGCGAGTGTCACTATTACTCTTGCCTACCAACTCAGTTTATATGTTTTAATATGTGTGGATTACAAAGTTTCCACCGTTGTTTCATTGCATATTTTATTTTTACATTTTTGGTGTGATATATTTGTCATTGTTATATTTGTGGCTGTAATTGAATTGCAGAACATTTTGAGGGTTATACCCAATAACTTTTCCACTTATATTTTCATATATTGCCTCTCGCTAAATCCATCCTTATATATATATATATATATATATATATATATATATATATATATATATATATATATTTCAATATTATTATGTTGACAATGTGAAATTAGCTTTATGTGCTAAATAAAGAAAGAATATATCAATATTTTGTTTCATTCGTGAAACACGAACAGAAAATACAGTGATATATTTATTATAATTTTACGAAGTAGAAAAACTCAGTCGTGTCCGAAATTTAATATTGCAATCGATTAGTTATGTGATGGTAGAATGGTGAATAACCATGGATTAGGTAGGTAGTGGAAATAGTATATGTTTCGAACCTATATAGGTTCATCATCAGCTGAATTTAAAATTGTACAATAAAAGAAAAACAGTGTTACTATTGGTAGTAGAGTACATTATGTATTACTTACATGAAGAAGAAAAAGTGATGAGGGAGACCCATTAATTATATTTTTATTGTTTTCATTCATTATTATTTTTAAATGTTGTTACATTGAAAATTTTGTCATTGAAATTTTTTTTCTAATTGATGCTTGAAGCCTTTAACCAAACTAAAAAAACTCAACCGCATGTGGACTAGTGAGAGTAGTGAGTAATGAATGACAGTTAATGGGGGCCATATCCGTTAAGAAAACTGAATTGTCAAACCACCATGGAGCAGTGACAGAAGGACGCGATGCACAGACATTTCTCTATATTGGGTGTCCCAGAAGTCGCGCACCCCATTGTAGGGATCGAAAGAGAAAAATATTCTGAGACTAAAAGTCCTTGGCTATTTTTCAATCAGATGCATAGATTATTAATTATTAATTAATGAAAGTGACCAATCAGGAGCGCGCGAAAACAAATCGAATCCGACGTCCACGGTTGGTCCATCCACACTCTCGGCCTACTGCGTGAGAAGCCGGCAGCAGCTCTGGCGTCTCACTCTCGCGTATCTTACTGCTTTTCCACTCACTTTTTATTCTTCTGTCGTGCGCTCCTGATTGGTCACATTCATTAATTAATAATTAATTATCTATGCATCTGATTGAAAAATGGCTAAGGACTTTTCGTCTCAGAATATTTTTCTCTTTCGATCCCTACAATGGGGTGCGCGACTTCTGGGACACCCAGTATATCCGATCATAGGCCAACTTGAGGTATGTCATTTTCCCTCATGTCGCAAAAATTCAGTTTAGAAAAAGACAGTTTACCTGAAAATTCGAACACATGTAAATTATTTTTGACAAAATCGGGCGAAATAGAACCCTTTCCCGAATTCAGTTTGAGGAGTGTAATTTTCACACATTGAGAGTATTTTTGCAAAAATGTTTCGTAATGTCTGGAACTCTACGTCACTGAAGATGACTATCGCAGTTGCAGTCGAAACTTCTGGATATTTTAAGCAAAGAGGACCACGGCAAAACCAACATTGACGCTAGTCTTGAAAGCCTACCTACCTATATTATCAAATCTATCAAAAACGTCCTCATCCAATTATCCCTCATAAAAATATTTGCCATTCATGAAGTTTCAGATCACGTTATTCTGAAAAATTAATATCTACTTCGCGAAAATTCTCTCTCCGCCTTGAAAGAAGTAACATTTTACCCTAGCATATGCTACATCCCATTAAACCGAAATTGAGTTGGAACGTATACCTACTGATGCTGCAGAAAACAAAGAGAAGAGCGCTATATTCCTGAAATTATTAGCAGAAAAACAGCTGGGATATGTCATGTGATAGCTATTCAATTAGAAATAGTGTAGCTATACAGTGTGATTTGCGATGAAACATTTCTTCCCAACCGTTTGTTGTGTCTGGTGAATTATAATATCAATTTCTGACTACTCGATTTTTCAACTGATATTCAAAAATATATCCAAAAATTAAAATACTCTTTTCTTCTTCCGTTCGATTCTGTGAAACCAAACTTGAAAAATTACTTTCTTTTCTATTATTATTTTGATTGCAGCACCCTATATTTCTTTCAATTTTAGCATACCGGGTGTATGCGGAAATTGGCTCGCGCACACTCTTTTATTTTTGATGACAATGGAATACAATTTTGAGGATCTGTATGAGACTCAAAACGCATCTTTTGACAAGTAACTCAGCCTCAAGCAACTTTCGGCATCAGAAGTGCCATAAACTTTCGATTTTCAGATGATACACCCCGAATTCACCTACTTTTTTTAAATTACTGAATACAACTGTGTGTAACTTGTTACTTTTTGTAACCGAATTTTATTTTTATTATGAAATTTATTTTTTATTCTAGAGTGCTATGGATATCTTCAAACTAATTTCAGTACTAAAATTTTGAGACTAATATCACTTTACTGTTTTCGACCGAAATGTATCTGCTGTGCAAAATTTCTTTTTCAAATTTCTATTAAATTTTTTTTCAAATGTGGCTCGACGTATTAGGAAAAAGAGCATTCGTTTACAATTAATATAATACTACACATTATCAGCAGCTTTTATGTGAGAAAATTGTGATTTCAAAGTAGGTAATCATAAGGGAAATAGATAAAAAACTTTCAAGATTTGCTTACGAGAACAATATTATTCTTCTCCAAGTAGTGCCTCGTAAGCATATTTTAAACGGATGCACTGTTCTGGAAGAAGTGAAAGATATTATGCTGCAGTTGATTCAGAAATAATTTTCTTTGTAAACTATTCGGCAGCACATACAAATGATATTAGACCAATGATGTTATGAGACGGTGATTGGGATAAATAGATGAAAATATATGAAATTTTACGTACTTGTCAAAAAACACCAACAAAACAGAATTACAAATCACAATACAGGATACTCAAGTTCAAGTTTCTTGTAATTAAGTAAATTCATTTTAGTTTGCAATAACTCTCTATTGTCTTCAACATAACCTTCAAATAATTACACAATAAATACCTAATTTACTTTTGCAGAAGCGGAGTAAAATAAGAAGTGGACCTCCCTAATGATTTTGTTTTATCAGTTGTGTTACTCGATGCAATTGAATCTTATTTCAATACCAAAAGATGCTTCATTTTATGAAACATCTGACGTAGTTTTTTGAGTTTTTTACCGGAATTTTATAATTTCACAATATCTATCAGCTGTAGTTCAAAGCCAAGCGTGGCTTTTGCCGGGGAAGTAGTTGTTGTCTGTTAGATATTACAAAAAATAACTTCTTTTCATTTCAATTCAACTATCTGAATGAAAATGCAAATTTCAACTTTCAGATTCTCCTCTCAAGTTATAGAGGGTCTTTTCACAATATCTATCAGATGTAATTCAATGTCCAGCGTGGCTTTAGCAGGAGAAGTAGTTGTTTTCTGTTAGATTTTACAAAAAAGTAACTTCAATTTATCGTAGGTTTTTTTCCATTTCCAGAGGAGTCATGTTTGGTTCAATTTTCAATTGAGAATGTTTCCCTTTCCAACTTGTGAAGTGATTTTTACCGTAGTCTTGATCAATCAGTACGAGTATTTCAGTGATATGTTACATACTTCATTTATAGGTTTTTGTCGTAGAATAAGAAAACGGATTCTTCAGCAGTATTCCTTTGGAATTGTTTTGGTGTAAATGCTGCTTTTACCCCCACCTATCAGGTATCAAATCACTGAAATACTCAATACAGAACATAAAATAAATTGTTCACGGAAATAAATTCCAATACTGAATCTCATGCTTCAACTATTGGCAAATCTATTTATTTCGGAGCCAACGCATCCGTTCATGTTGAATCGAAAACAAATTCAAATCGAATAAACAACTGAAACAATAATGTTTTCAGTTTTTCCCGGTAAATCGAACACATTCACGTTAAGAGTGATTTATCGAATGATGCCGTCAGCTTTTTGCGACTTTCCACCATAAAACATTCTCTGGAACCATATGAAACCGTTCGATCCTGGACGATAAACTACATCATGTCAACCTGATCCTATAGGAAAATATAAAAAGCCGATGGATCACTTCTGGGGTCTCTACGAAAAAGTTACGTAGTTTTTTACTTAAGATTTTGTTTTGACATTGATATCGAATTTATATTTTTGATAGTATAAGTAGATCCTGTTCTATACATCCTAGACCAATGATGAATTGTTTACAACGATCCAAATATTATCATTCTATTTCTTGCCACGCCAAATAATCATAACATCCATCCTCTACTCGCACGTGCTATGTGAAATGACCCAAGTGGTTATTTGGAAAAGAATACTGTTTCTTTTAAATAATTGCAAATTCTGTGACAGGTAATATTTTATTTAACAACTTTACAAGACCTGACAAAAACCTACTATTCAATAACTATCGAATATATACATTGTACAGGGTTTCATAATTTATGAAATATAACTACATCATGCTATGCCTATGGGTGCGCTACACAGATGTTTATGAGAGAGTATTATTATTATTTGAATTATTATGATGAACACCAAGCTGTTTCACCTGATTATTATGAATCAAATTCATACTATTGAGGGCTTTCAGGACGATATATCACCTGCTTCATATCTCTGACCATTTTATTTTTATATTCGGGTTCCAAGAAAAATCTTGTGGTTCTGAACTTTCTGAACCTACGGTTGCTGTGGGTTCCAGAGCTGTGCTGTTCAATATCCAGGCCGACAAAAGACTGAACAAATTTATTTATTTATTAACTTATTTATCTATAAACGGGCAAACACCACTTTACAAAATATAGATATACATATAGACAATATACAATATAAGAATCAACATAAAAACATACTAATATACAGGGTGTTTCATAATAAATGCGCAGGACTTCCGGATGTGATAGCTCGTTCAAAAATATGAAAAAAAAAGTTTCTATTAACTTACCCTCTAAAATTCAATATTTTCGAGGTACAGGGTGTTGAAATTTTAAAAAAATCCCAGTTTTTTGCGAATTTCTCTGGAACCGTTTATCGCACAAAAAACAGATAGTGAATGCATTTTCTACTCATAATTAGCTGTGTTTTGTGCAGATTTTTTATTTTTAAAATTTATAATTGGTGAAGATTTCGAAGGGGTAGTGGGTGTGTCTTTCTGGAGCCGCCTACTTGAACCGCCAATGTTTTCTACACAAAAAAGGTACTTCTGGTTATGCTCTAAAGTTGACCGTTTTCAAGAAAAATCAACTATCATGTTGAAAAACATGGTAAATTTTTTTAAATACTTTTTTTCCTAATTATACAAAATTTATTTAAACGTTAGAACAAGTAACAAAACCAAACGTTGACTTCTTAATTGCAAAATAAAAAGAAAAACAATAACAATCATTCTCAGTTGAATTGTTGGAAATGTCCGCCGTTAACTTCAATGCACGCAGCAATTTTTCTAGGAAAAAACATTATTTATGACCAAGAATACCTTTTCTGTGTAGAAAACATTGGCGGTTCATATAGGCGGCTCAAAACTGTACTTTTTCCAGTGGCGTAGAAGTTGGAGAAAAAAACACCCACTACCCCTTCAAAATTTTCACCAATTATGAATTTGAAAGAATAAAAAATCCGCACAAAACATAGCTTATTATTATAAATTATTCTGATTCAAATAAAGAAAACCTATCCTGGCTGTGAATATTTTGTGAAGGGATTCTCACCGTAGTCTTGCGATTGTATTGTTATGTATCGTTCATGTATCTTCTAAACGAAGCGGCTTTTAAAAAATCATCAGGGACAAAATATCCTTAGAATAGTTCCTTGTGTTTTTGCTGTATGGTTGCTGAACACTGTACAGGATGTTTCTTAAGTACGTGTTGCTGACATCAAAATAAGAAGAAAAGTTCCTATAAACATATGTCAGCAAGTTTCTGAGATACAGAGGTTCAAAGTTGAATTCTTATTTTAATTTTTTGTGAATAATTTCAAAATAATTTTGATATTTGGGTAAAGTTTGGTATCTGGGAATATTTATCATTCAGTTTGTGTAAAAAAGATATTCTTGGTAGAGGTCACTGCGAGCAACTGTTTTCGAGTTATTGAGATTTGAAATAATCGATGCAAGTGATTTTGAATGACAAGATTTTTTAATTCAAAATAAATTCAATTAGAAATCAGTTTTTTCACAATTAACTTAAAATTTGATTTTGTCATCGAACAATCATCCCAGATACCAAACTTTACTCGAATATCACATATATTTTGGAATTTATCCACAAAAAACAAATATAGGAATTAAACTTTAACACTCTGGGAACTTTTTTTCTTATTTCGATGTCAGCAACATGCTCCTTAAGTTTCTACACGTACATAAGAAACACCCTGTATAATGCCACCTAGATGACACATAAAGCATATAGAAGTAAGCTGAACAGGAAAATACTCAATTGGATGGTGTTATGCAACAATGAGTCAAGTCACATTTTTTAATAATTGAGCTACAACAGTCATTGGAATCGCCAAAGTGTTATTCTGCAGTTAGCAAAAATGATTCAACCCGCAATTGTGAGGGGCTCCTTCCACTGACGGTAGTATTAAGCCACATTCCATCATTTCATTATCTGCTAAAATATTTTGATATTTTTTACGAAACTAGCTGACTGTGGCTTGACCCATTATTGCATAACATTATCCAATTGTGGTTTGATGGCGGAAGCCATATTGTCGATCGTTCATAAGCCTGAGCGTTGCAAGTACTTCTTAAGTTAGATGTTCAACATTTTTGGTATATCCCGATAGGAAGTTAATAACAGTTGAAAATAGTTGATATTGTTCAGTAGTTACGCATCGAAATGTATTTCTGAACTACCAAGTAGAGTACAAACAGTATTGTCAAGTTCATTTTTTATTTATACTCTAAAAATGCCACATATATTACTTCCGAAAAAAACCTCGGCTGTCCTGCCTGCATTCTTTTCCTAATGTCATCATCTATCATTTCTTGTTGAATCATTGTGTGTATGACTGAAAGGAAATTATGATAATACCAAGATATCGCCTTCATTTATATGCATTATAATCCCATATCAAACCTTATGTTCCATACATTGGTGCATTAAGGCATCATTCATATAGTCATCATTTCCTAAGTGACATTTTCCACTACACCTTACCATAAAATTCCGTCGCGGATCAAATGATTACTGATGATATTGGATATGTAAATTTCTCCTCATATATTCTGGAAGTTATTTTTCGAACAATATAGAAACATCAATCAAACAAGTCGGATTATTTTGATATTTATTTTCTTAATATCGGATGTGCATTATCTGAATTGATTATCGATTTGCAGTAAACTTGGTTATGCAATTAATTGATTCTAGTATTTCATACTCTCTTGAGACAAATGGAATAATACCGGTGACCACGGGATAAGGTACAATACAATAGTTTATTCATCCTTTGAGATCACATTACATGATATAGGATATGTTATAATGTACAAATACAACATTGAATTAAAATTAAGAACAAGCTCCATACAAATCCTTCTTGTGTAGATTTGAATATTCAGGTTTCAAATTTGGTAGGTTGCTGAACGTGAATATAAGTTCATTTCACGCTATCACCAGTTTAACCGGAAGTCAATGAATGATGTTTATTGATAATGTAGCACACTGAAAGTACCGTGAAATTAATACAATAATACAATAAACATTAAAGAACCCACAGAAGTTGTTGAGACTCAACAACTTGTACGTGGTATCAAATCACATAATTACATATCTACACTAATAATAATTGTAATACAGGACGCAAATTATTCTATCACGTAAGGTGTGTGTAAATATAAAAACAATGGACCTTTACATTTATGAAAAATAAATTGCAAAACTCTTTTAAATCGATAGCTTCTAGTCTGAAAAGTCCATTTAACAAAAAGTTCCACTATATTTTTTTCATTTTGAAAGAACATCTCATTTGAAAGTGTGCCGCTGACGTCACGTTCATCGTAAACAACCCCCACCATAATCCATGTTCCGAAAAAACATTAAATACCGTTCTCCTCAAAAATATAGATTCTAGCTTGGTATAAGCCATTGAGAAATAATTGAAACTTCGTCACTTGATCAACTCATAGAAAAAAATCCACATATTAGCTACTTTTATTGTATTTGTTACTTTTAAATTTCCTGAACGGACCATCCTTTCGATGAAGAACGAGCACTGACAACACCGCAAATCATTATGACAGTTCTCATGCAACAAAAGTGATCTGGAGATTTGAGGTTAATGTTTGTTTTTTCACATTCGACATTTGAATGATACATTCAATAATACTGTAGCGAGGTGTTATAATGACCGATCTGGTGATAATTTATTTATGTTTTAAATGGATGGTGTTATGCAACAATGAGTCAAGCCACATTTTTTAGTAATTGAGCTACAACAGTCATTGGAATCGCCAAAGTGTTATTCTACAATAAGCAAAAATGATTCAACCCGCAATTGTCCATCCACTGATGATAGTATTAAGCCACATTCCATCATTCCATGATCTGCTAAACTATTTTGATATTTTTTACGAAACTAGCTGACTGTGGCTTGACCCATTATTTGCATAACATCATCCAAATTTGGAAAGTCTTCCTGAAGGGAAGTTCGGATAATTTACCGAGGGTAGATTATGAGATGATTGACAAATACGAATTTAATTTTTGCAATGACTGAAATTTAAAATCGTTCCTTGAACGCTGCTTGAATACAGTAATATTCAGTAGGAAATGTTCTTCACAAAAACATAATTATATTTCCGCTTTTTACACAAGGTTTATTCATTGCTTCGAACCACATTTTACAATGCGCTTCATATATATTTGGGAACATAAAAAATTGTTTATTAGAATATTCACTGGTGTTCAGACAACCAGGTACGAAGCACTTTTTCGATATGTTCACAGTTATTGCAGCGATACAGATACAGGAATTAGGAAAAAAGCAACAAAAACATTTCAAAACTTTGAAAACAGCATTAACCACAAAACAGAAATCAAGTAGGGCCTGTTCGTTTTCAGCATACTTATTTGATGGAACTGCTCTACATGTATTAAATATTAAAGTAGGCAAACGAGTTAAACAGAGACAAATGATTCTTATTGATGCTCCGTGAAACAGACGAACGAACCCATCTGATATCAAATGACAACTGTCATATGACACATTACATGCAAATGAGAATTTGAGAGTCCACGGTGCACAACTTTTACAACGTTGCCAAGTCTAGTTTTGATGAACGTGACGTCACGAAACCACTTTTCTTCTGATTATAGAGAAACTAGCGGTCAGAAAAAATAAATAAAAATTCCCAAGTAATATTAGCGTATACACTTTCTAATTACAGTGTTCTCTCATATGTCGTGGAAAGGTCCATTAAAATGCAATTGAAATATCGAAGAATTAAAAGATTGATTTGTTGAAAGATACCAGAAAACAAGAAAAAATTAAAATAAAATGAAGGTACAATTTGTATTGAAGTAACAAGTCAGCATCATTTGATTATATTCGACCAACAGTTATTATGGCAACCCAATTAAAAGATGTGAGCTTATGTGCAGTTTCATTTATAAATATTATTACCATTATTGGATCTCAATCAACTCACGAGTCTCTTTCCTAGATTCACTTCAGAAATGAGTTATAAGGCTCTTCTTGAATTTTCTTACATTATTCTCAGTTTTAACATCCTCTGGTAGGTTGTGATACAATTTTATTCCCAGTTATGAATAACTCCTTTGTCCGATATTTTTCTTCATAGCAGGTGCAACATATTTCTGCTTATTTCTTGTTTCATAAGTATGGATGTTGTGTTGTAATTTATATTTGTTCGAGTATTGCCATATGCTGACTTGCATGTAAAATAACCATCGAATGTCAAGTAACTTTGTTTCGGAAAACAATGAATCCGTGGGGTATCTTCGATGTTTGTTCAAGAGGATTCTCAAAAATTTATTTTGGGGCACTTGTAACATATTACAATATGTTTTTGAAACACTACCTCAACCTATAATACCATATTTCAAATGTGATTCCACCAGACTCTGGATGCAGATATTCTAATATTTTCTTATATCTATACAGAATGCATCTTGGCTTTTTTATAACTTAGTTCACATGGATATTCCATTTGAAATAACAATCCAACATAATTCCTAAATATTTTATTTCATTTGTGGACCGTATAGCAAATGAATTCTGTATGATTATTTCATAGTTTGGAAGTTCAAAACTACTAAATGGTGGGTAAAATGTTTTTTCTTCAAATTAATTGATGAGAGTCTATTATATCGCCAGGATTTAATTTTTGTGAAATCATTTTCAATTTTCAGTTTCAAGTTATAGCAATTTGTGTCTTTGTATATTACCACCGTCTCGTTGGCAAAGCTGATTATTTGGCCATCTTTCTCCGGTAAAAATGGATTATTTAAATAAATAGTGAATAGCAAGGGACCTAACACAATTCCCTGAGGCACACCACATGTTATTTTTTGTGTTTTACTTAATTTATTTTTCATTTTAACTTGTTGCTTTCGATTTTCTAAATAACTTTTGAATAAAGAATGTGCTGTGCCTCTAATTCCCATATCTTCCAGTGTTTCCAGGAGAATTGAATGGTCAACGGTGTCAAACGCCTTTGCCAAGTCCAAAAAGATACCTATTACTGGTTAGTGATCGCTAACTTCTTTTTTTTTCGAAAGAAACCCCGACATTTTTTTTCTGATTGGCCGAACGAGCTTCAAAACTATTTTTCAAAATTGCAAATTAGTTGAAAAGTGGCGGAAATACATTTTATCATTTGAGCGAACGAGGTTGGCCATGAAAATTAAACTTCTCAACTGATGAAGGGCGTCGACAATTAGCCTCGAGGTAAGATCCAATTGAAAATTGGGGTCTCTATAGAATTGAACCTCTTATATTTTTGAACAATTATCAAAAATTGCGTCGAAACGAAAAAGTAAATATACTTCGTGTGAAAAAATGTGGAGAATTCCTTGAGGAACCGAATATATAGACAGGTTTCATTATGAGTGTTCTCAACCTCATCGAAGCATATTTCTTCAACAAAAAGGCCGTTTGTTTTAATAATTCAATAAATTCTGCTTTTCCGTTTCCCTTTTACAGCTGCCTTCGTTGAAGAATATCCAATTTTTAGAACACTCTCAATGAAACATCTTCGGTTCCTTTCGGAATTCTCCAAAAATGTTCACACGAGTAATCTGATAATTTTCAACATGTTGAAGTGAAAAAAGCTTGTTGCCATTTGAGAAATGGTAGTTGTAGGCATTTCTTTATGAGTAGGAGAGACCGGGTACAAAAGTAACACTTTGTACTTTCACACTGGTTTCTGGCTGGCTATCATATTTTTCATTAAATGAATATAGCTATACATAACTTTCGTTTAAACTCTACAAATTTGTATGTGAATTACTCTCATTATTCGCTGTTCTTCATGAATTTACAGAGACTTAAAAAATTCTTAGATTGTTACTTTCGAACCCGAAGTCATGGCAAAAATAACATAGTGTAGGTCGAAAGTAACATGATGAAGATATATGAATAGCAATATCATGTCGATAACAGTATCAATCGATGAATTATTTTTAAGAGTTTGTGAAGCCGACTAGAATCAGATTCAGGTATTGACCATCCTTAGTTTTTTAGTATTATCCTATAATAATGAAGTTCAAATGGCGGTTTCTAGACAAAAACTACAACAACCAAAACAAACTAAGACAAACGTAGGATTCAGCCTCTGCACTTGAGAACACATGGTATTTAAATAAGAATGGCATGATTATCTTCTAGGACTTTCTCCGAACCGCTATTATTTTATAATAATAATAATTATAATTCGGATTTGACAAAGTACCTAGTTTCCTGGATGGAGTAAATGTTCAATAAAGTTTGTTATACACGGTTCTGATCACGGTTTCAATATCATTCAGTAGACCACAAGCCCATATAACGATTTTGGGGGGTCATTTTATACAGCATGAAACATATTCAGAACGATGCTGCTATATAAAAAAATAACTTTAGGCACTATGCCGTCAATTCTTGGTGGGACAAATGACTGTAATAATAATAATAGTAATTTTTCACCTGACAAAATATTCTTGTAGGGCATTCCTCACGTTGGTGGATTATGAAATAATAATCTCATAGAACCTACTGCCGTACAAAAATAATGAAACCAAAATCCAGGAATTTTTTTTTATTTTTCGAAAATTGAAAAATTTTCCTGGCTTTCGGTTCCATTATTTTTGTACGGCAGTAGGTTCTAGGAGATTATTATTTCATAATCCACCAACGTGAGGAATGCCGGTAGAGCACATCTTCCGATGAAAAATTACTATTATTAATATTACAGTCATTTGTCCCACCAAGAATTGACGGCATAGTGCCTGAAGTTATTTTTTCATATAGCAGCATCGTTCTGAATATGTTTCATGCTGTATAAAATGACCCCCCAAAATCGTTATATGGGCTCGTAGTCTATACGTATTTATGTTCGATTTCGTAAACATCGTTTCGAAGAACAGCCCAAAATATAAATCCGGTGTTGTCATATCAGGTAAACGAGGAACTTACTCAGCAGGCAATCTATCTGTTTCAATAAGCAGTGAAATAATGAACACTGACAGTAAATTATGACACTGGAGAAGATTTTTATACCTAAAAGTAATAACAACGGTGTTTCTAGGAAACTTAAGTGCCCATATTAATCCTGTGGTTACCTGCAAAGTTAAAACTATTCCTACGAAATAACTCTCACATTTTCATACTTAGCACCACGGAGCTTTTTTGTTGAAAATGTGATCATGAATAGAAATACGTTATGAAATATGGTGTGTATCATTTACAAAATTTTATTTCATGAATTCATTTGAGAATGCCACTTTTCATATTTTTCTTCAGCATCGCGACTGTCATGAATTCGTAACGTCAATTACAAAGTAGTAGACAAACGTGTCGACTGGATTTGGAACAGACTGTATATTGATGAATTAACCTGACCACGCACGCACAAGTTTCTCTTATTTGGGTTCTCTATAATTTTCTCGCGATTTGCTTTGTAATTAATCAACTGAACTCTAATTCCGACAATTCCATGGTTAATAAATCGATATCATCATAATTTTTTATTGAACATGAAGTATTATATCGTACCATCTAGCAGTAGTGTGAAGAAAGTATTCTCACACCATCGAATTTATTCTTAATTGTTTATTATGCTCAAAATCCTCCACGTGTTATCTCTACATGTCGTCCTTTCCCATAACTCATACAGGAAAAGACATACACAATTACCTATGGTTGTCACCCACATCCTCTTTGAACTAGGTACAATGGAAATCATTGAGGAGGAATGTTTCTTCATTACTTGCTACTTAGTATAAAACTACGTGTCCCATTTTACCCTTTTCTTTCCGCTGTCGAGTAAAAACGCATTTCGTTTGTAAACTAACTCACCTATATGAAAATTTCATTACGTCCACAAACTGACTTCCACAGTATCATGAGCAAATGCATTCGCTGGATTATATTGAATTTCTTCGAAACGTTAACTTGGCGAGCAATATCGCTGAACCAAAAGTGTAACCGTCAACCACCTGGAAAGCACTGAAATAAAATCAGACTATTTCTGTTCCGAATTGCTTCATATACGAACGTTTTCTTAATGTAGCAAAATGAAAAAAGAGAGAAATACAATTACTGAGTATTGTATTGTGCCAGAAATTCAGTAGGGTATTGTTATGTTCCTATAGATCAGAATCGTGAATATCTTGTTGAAATTTCGACTCTGGTGTGAGAGCTCAATAGCTATTTGTGTATTTAGAACGCAAAGTGATTATTTGCCGCTCGACAAATTAGTACAGGCTAAATAGGATAAGACCCAAAAAAAATTGGGCCCTTTTGATTTTCTAGATTCTGTGAAGTTTTGGAGTACCGAATAAGTCTAGCAACTCTTCATAAAAGTACAGGCACGGATTTTCGAAATTTTGAGACTTGAAACTCAAAAACATTTTGGATCGTGAATAACTTGAAAACCATGAGGAATTCGAAAAAAACTGCCGTAAAGCACAAAATTTTCTACAAAAAAGGTATCCAGTCATTTTTTCGTTGGAGCCACTATTTCTTAGTAATTCTCTCTCAAAGCCGAAAGCCGGAGCACCCGTTCGCGAATTCCCGCCAGTGCGAATTCAAGCAAATTTACATCCCAAGCGCAAATTAAAATTGCTCTAACTCGTTGAAAACTACTCCGTTTTCAAAGAATCAAAATGCATAATGATGGGTAAATGCTCTGTTTTGTACTACGGTAAGGTAGCATAATTTTCGACTTAGGAAATTTTCGAAAATCTTGCGAGATGAAGAGGTATATTGGCCACACAAGCACTTGAAGTTTCAATGAATATATTCCATCACTCGCAATATAAACAAGCAAATCCAACGAGAGATTTGTCGTTCGTATTATTATCAATATTTTCATGTATATAACATACATGAGTTACTTCTTGGTTTCAAATGAACTAAGTTTCAAAAAACGCGATCATGAACACGATCTTCGTTCTCGATTGATTATTATTTCGATATTCACAGACTTTTAGTACTTTCTCTTATCCAAAGATGAGGGTATTCATTTTGAAGCGTAGAATCCCAGCTTCAAGTTCATATAAAAACATTCTTAGTATGATGTATCCTCATTATGAAGATTTTGAAAATGCATAGAAAGGTCAAAATGTCCCATTTTTCCGTAAATATTTCCTTAATTATCCAAGAGTAAGTTTCTTCGAAAAATTCATGTTGTATTTTGTGAAAACACGTTACAAAGAATCGATTGCGGGTCGTTACATTGTATTCAATTACTTGGTTTAAGAATACGAAAGCTTTCTTTTCGTCTATTTTCCGCGAAGAATTCGGCAACCACAGCCATTATCACCGTTAACCACGAACGTGTGCAGACCACAGAACTCATAATTATATCATAAGATATAATTATGAGTTCTGTGGTGCAGACGACGTGTTTTGTGTAGTAAACATTTGTCAAGTGCTACTGCTTTCTGTAGTCTTCCCGGTGTTTTTCACATAAAAAATTGGATTGTTCACTGAGGCCAGTGCAAAAATTGTGGATCATAAATCTAATTGAATCAAAATATTTTCCTAGGTTAGGACAAAAGAGAAACCTCTCTTGTTCTGAATTTTGAGCTCTAAATTTTTTCATAGTTTTCATAGTTTTCGAGTTATCCGCAATTCAAAGTGTTTTTGAGTACATGAACCCATTCTACGATGAAAATTTTGAGGTTAGGAGAAATTTTTAGGGATTAATTTGTAGAGAATTTTGTGCTCTACATTTTGTGCTTCGTGTATTTTTTCGAATTCCTCGTAGTTTTCGAGTTATTCGCGATTCAAACTATTATTGAGTATTTAAACCAGTTTTAAGGTGAAAATTTTGAGGTTATGAAAAAATACCTAGGATACTTTTTTGTACAGAATTTTACATTTATTGTTCTAGCCATTTTTTTCAAACTCCTCATAGTTTTCGAGTTATTCGCGATTCAAAATATTTTTGAGTTTCAAGTCCCAAAATTTCGAAAATCCGTGCCCGTACATTTATGAAGAGTTGCTAGACTTATTTGGTACCCCAAAACCTCCTAGAATTTGAAAAATCATAAGGGCCCAATTTAATTTGAGGTTTTAGCTCAACATCTCCTAATATACCTATACTAAAGAGAGTTACCGCGCCACGCGAAGCGAAGCGCGGTAATCTTTGGAGAGTGGCAATGACACTTTGTGCTCGAAATGCACACATGATTTTTCTACAAACGCAGCTCTTAGATATAAAAACGATCGATACTTCATTTAAAATAGGCACATATTACCTGTGAGAAAATGTACACTCAGTAGTAATCCCAAATGTATAAACTATCCAAATATCCCATAATTTACAATCTCTAACAAAAGGAAAAAAGGAAAATAACTTGGCTAAAAAAAAAATTACGGACTCCGAGATCGAACTCACGCCGAGATCGAAGCCAGATTGGTAGGCAGAATCTCTAATCTTGACACCACCGCAGTTCCTCAAGAAGCTTTAAATTCATTGTCTTTACTTTCCATCATGCAAGAATAGGTTCGTTTTCAACAAAAGCTAGGAAGATCGAGCGTTTTTTCAATATTCTCGCTCTAGAGCGTAAAAGCTGTCACAAAATGACATTCCTCGGAAAACGTCAACTTTGCGTTGAGATCTGAAAGCGTCAAAGACTACTTTGGTAAGCGGTAGTAGAAAAAACAATTTCTCACTCTCTGATTTCTTCACACACTCCCATTTTATGGTTTCAGTAGGTGTTTTTTTGTGATGAAGGGATTATGAGTATTTAGTTAAAAACAGTTATTCTTTGGAAATAAATATTTTTCCAAAGTTACTATTTCTGATTCACAGAAGGCATAAATACTGTTTGAAATGAGCCAGAATTTGATTCAGTTGTTTCTTGCTTGAAATGTAAAATGACATTTTTATTAATAATAATAATAATAATAATAATAATAGGTCTTTGTTTTCCATATAAGTAGGTACATGATCACATTACAATACATTTTATAATTGAAGACAAAAAAAAACGAAAAGGACCAACTTATGGGAAAACGCCGATTATCAGATGATTTCATGTAACTTATATGACCTGAAAGCTACACCAACATTTATGGATCACTGCAAAAAAAACTTCGACATAATGTTGTACACATTTACTACAAATTTGCGTCCCGAACTAAAATTTTTTGTACATTCCCTGTTTTCCAGAAAATCAGCACCACACACACCGTAAATATTTTTTTCATCAGATTACATGATCCCATATGGGTAATGCGTTGCCATCCGTATACATGTAATACACACATACCTCGTGCAATATAATGTAAAGTCATAACTTGACTTCAAATGTGAATTTCCAATATATTCCATAGATTATCACTTGTATAATTATGTAATATTCTCCATTATTCACGATTCAATGGCGATTTCTATATGTTTGTTTAAGTGTTTTTACGATTATATTCAAGTAGTGCCAATTGACATACATGATTCAGTATGTATTCTTGGATATATTTTCAAGTATTTGTGAGGAATATCAACCTTTGTTCTAAATTAAACTTGGATTTACATGCATTTTTACATAACTCGAATGTGATTTTCCCTATCTTCCCCTATAGTCACTTGTTTTTTCATGTGATTTTCCCTCTGATTACAGATTTAACGGAAATTGTTACAATTCTGTTAAGGTCTCTTCACCATTGTTTTCAAGTAGTATCAACTAACTTTACATATAGGCGTATAATAACTTAATAGTGCAGAGGAGAAAAGGGAACTGCAAAAAATACATAAAATCGGAATTGGAATTGAATTGAGATCTATCCAATTGAGATTTGAAAGACGAATAAATACTCAAAATTATCTCACAGTTGTGTTTGCTACAATGGAAGTTTCGATTTGATTTCCTAAGAAAATTCTGGTGTTACTCATAATATTATGGAACAAACAATGACAAAATAAACAAGTGACTATCATTTCATGATGAATGTTTTATATTTTTTTCTCTGAACCTATTTACTCACCTGATATATAATCCGATGACAATTTGGCACTCACTTACTTACACAAACCTATCTACCTTCGCTAGATGCCCAACGATGTTCATCCTACCAACATGAACTGTAAATGAGGATTGGACCAAATGCCGGTAGGTGAGCGATAGCGTTACGGAAAATTACATTTAGACAAAAGGTAATTCACATATTACCAGGAATATTCTGTAAATTGGCGTCATTCCACTGTAACCATACGTCGTTTTACTGATTATCACATTCATTCACAGTCATCATGTAAACCAGAGGAAATTACATGTAATAAAGCATTGAATTACATGCTCACTGTAAAACACAGGAGAAATGGAGGGCATTTACCTAATTTTACATTAAAATTTCAAATTACTTTTACAATCAAGTTATAATACTAGGAGTAGTATGTATATATTACATCTTGGCATGTATATTTCCATCCACTTTTTACTGTGCATTCTGTATTAAGAGAAAACGCAGTTATTAATGATAAACAGGCTGCTGAAATTCCTTACACATTTATTACAAATCATTGCCGAGTTGAAAATTCCAAAAATGTTATCCACAAGGTGTTAAATTCACCTTATTTATAGAAAATTCCGTAATGAAAATAGACCCCAACGTGCATGGTTAAACACCCCCAAACTTCTGAAAATTCCTATTAGATTATCTATCACATTGTGCGTATCCCTGAAATTTTCCACAAAACTGTTTAAATTCATTAGAATCTATCAACGTGTTTAAAATTTCAGAATGATGATTTCAATGTGGTTAAACACCCCACACAACGCATACACTTATTTTACTGCATTGCAAAGTGAACGATTTTGGATTTTCATTTTAAACCGGTAAAAAAATAACCTCTAAGGTTTTTATAGCCCATTAATAGACACCATATTTTTTGTGTAAAATTTAAAATTGTTGCAAAAATAATTTACTGGTCGCTACGTCAGGAATTTTAAGAAGTTTGGGGGTTTAACCACTTGGGGTCCTCCATTTTGTAATTTTAATGGAATTTCAGCAGCCTTTTGATCATCAACAATTGCATATTTTTCAAAATACAGAATGTGTCGTGCAGCTTTACTCAAAAGTTAACCCACGCCCCTTGTCTGGAAAATGGGAACTGTAATATTTTTTTTTGATTGTGACGCAAATTTGTAATAAACGTGTACAAAATTATGTGATAGTTCTTTTTTGGAGTGTGCCATAAATGTTGGTGATAATCAAACATCAAAGAAGAATTGCGAGCAAATGTTTTTGCTGGGTTCAATTTCATGGATAGAAGAGATATTTATAGCGTAGTTGAAAAAGTCACTAGGAAATACTGTTTTTGTGATGGAAAAAAAAGAGACCTTCTATTGTTATAGGAATTCATTTATCTTCAATTCATCAATAATCAGTAATAACATACAATTTTTACTGAACTTTTTGATTGATTGATGCTTAGTCATAAAACTGGGAGAGTGAAGAAAAATGTAGGATGATTCCACACTTCACTGAATTTCACCGGCTGCTATATTCGTAGAAACTCTTGAACCGGAATGGGTTAAAATGGTCTAACGATAGTAACTTATAAACGAAACCTCACAGAGTACAAATTTTAGAGCCGGTAGGTAGGGAACTGAAAGACTAACAAAATGGGAGGAATCATGATCCAGTGAACAGGGTTGAAAAAATGTTGCCTTTTTTCAAACAAGGACCTGAAGGTAGTTGAGAAAAAAAAACATCACACACAAAATTGAAAGCTTTCCGTGATAAAGTGCTTTCGGATTTTAGATATCATAAGAAATAAAAGTACGAAAATAATGTTTCCAGAAAAATATATCGGATACCTGAGTGGTATATTCTTAGAAAACAGAAGTCTTTGGGAGATCGTTTGCTAACGAACAGTGGTTACCGACCGATGATAAACCCTTTACTCCCATAAACACCTTCTGCGTAGGCTTATTATGGCAAGTTCCTGTCAGAAAACAACTACTCCCCTGGCTAAGATCACGACGGGTATTGAATTAAATCTATCAGCTACTTGTGCAACGTTCCTCAAAGCATCAGAGGACCCAATTGCAAGTGCCCTCTATGACCAACCAGCAGAATTATGTTTTGATTTGGAAAGGGTGACCACCTGCAGACTAGTTTCGAGGTTGTTGCCTCTCATCAGTGCAAGTGCAGGTCAACACAGATAGCACTGAAGCCATCTGTTCTCCGTCCAAACCGCTGATTAGTCAATTCTTGTTCACGAGATGGAAGCAGTTTCTAGGCCGCTTCACCTAGTGAGCAGAGGAAGAACACTCCGAATCTCCGGGTTAAGAGATTTAATCGAAGAAAACAGAAGTCTTTGGGAGATCGTTTTCTAACGAACAGTCGTTACCGACCGATGATAAAACCCTTTACTCCCATAAACACCTACTGCGTAGGCTTATTATGGCAAGTACCTGTCAGAAAACAACTACCCGTCGTGGTCTTAGCCAGGGGAGTAGTTGTTTTTCTGACAGGTACTTGCCATAATAAGCCTACGCAGTAGGTGTTTATGGGAGTAAAGGGTTTATCATCGGTCGGTAATGACTGTTCGTTAGAAAACGATCTCCCAAAGACTTCTGTTTTCTTCGATTAAATCTCTTAAACCGGAGATTCGGAGTGTTCTTCCTCTGCTCACTAGGTGGAGCGGCCTAGAAACTGCTTCCATCTCGTGAACCAGAATTGACTAATCAGCGGAGTGTGTATTGGTTTGGACGGGGAACAGATGGCTTCAGTGCTGTCTGTGTTGACCTGCCCTTGCACTGATGAGAGGCAACAACCTCGAAACTAGTCTGCAGGTGGTCACCCTTTCCAAATCAAAACATAATTCTGCTGGTTGGTCATAGAGAGCACTTGCAATTGGGTCCTCTGATGTTTTGAGGAACGTTACACAAGTAGCTGTTAGATTTAATTCAATACCCGTCGTGGTCTTAGCCAGGGGAGTAGTTGTTTTCTGACAGGTACTTGCCATAATAAGCCTACGCAGTAGGTGTTTATGGGAGTAAAGGGTTTATCATCGGTCGGTAACGACTGTTCGTTGGGATATTCTTATTCACCCAATTCTGCAACTTTGCCCCAATTCAACCGAGCTGTGTCTCCGACCATTTATGAAATCCCTGTAGGGAAAAGCAACATTGTAGCAAACCAGTAACAGAATCGATTTATTTTTCAGGATGGTTCCATTGAATTCGAGGAGTTCATCCGAGCTTTGTCAGTGACGTCCAGAGGAAATCTCGATGAAAAACTACACTGTAAGTGTTTAAAGTATATTGATTAAATTTTGTTAAATTGTATTTTTTTCGGAGCATCTCAAAAAAAAATGCTCAACTGGGATCCTAATAACCATTTATATACTAGAGTAGTTTTATAAATACTAGATTCTATACTACACTAAAAGCGATAGGAAACAAAAAAATTAAAGAATACAAAAAAAATTGATGTTTGTTTTCAAAAATCATTTAGTGACAATAATAGTATTAAATAGATTGCTTGTAGTAATGGCAAAGCAATAATAAGCGAATGAGAATGAATATAATTTTTCCCCTACACTAGTATGTTCACTCCTACAGGTGCATTTCGATAATAAAGTTATCTCCATCAGACTCAAATTGTCAGATAGAAATATCCAACCAATCATGCCACATGAAAAAAATATAGCTACTATAGCACTTGTCAGATTGATCCAAAAACAACATTTTTCATTTGAATATTCTAATTTGTCTCAATGAGAAGCACTAAACTCAAAAAGCTCATAACTATCTCTCAATCCATTTTTGTCACAAGATGGCGTTATTACGGTAGGGGGTAGACTCAGACATTCACAGTTTGATTTTGACAAACAGCATCCATTTTTGTTGCTGAAAAATCACTATTTCACTAAAATATTGTTGAACTTTGAGCACAAAAGACTTCTTCACACCGGTCCTCAACAACTGCATGCAACAGTTAGGGAAAAATTTTGGCCAATCAGTGGCAAAAATATTGCAATAAAAGTGGTAATGTCTTGCATTCAGTGTTTTCGTAACAAACCTAATAGTACAGCACCCATAATGGGCGATCTTCCTGTTCACCGCGTAACATCATCATATCCATTTTACGTAACATGGGTTGACTATGGAGAGCCTTTCTCTCTCAAGGATAAGAAGGGTCGAGGATGCAAGTTAATAAAAGGGTATGTTGTTTTATTCATATGTTTCAGTATCAAAGCAATTCATTTAGAGCTTGTTATGGTGGATTTATAAACTCAACTAAACTAAGAATTCAAAATTATCAATTAAGAATCAACAATAAGCAATTAAGAAGGTGTTTATAAACGTCAACTAAGAAATTAAGAATTATGTCATGTGGTGAAAATCGTTACAACTATAATGAAAGCCGTCTTGGTCAACATTTCTTCTCGATCCATTGTATTGTTATTGCAAGAAAATATTCGACTAAATCACTGCAAAATATAAACAAATTTATTTTCAAACATTCATTCGCCGATTTTGCGCATGCCCGTTTCCATTTTCAACTAAGACAATTCATTTTTAGTTGAAAAGATAACCATCTTCTTAGTTGCTAATTCTTAATTTAATTGACAGCTGAAAGTTTATAAAACACTGATGGGATTTCCTTGTATTCATCTTTCTTAATTCTTAGTTGTTAATTTAATTCGTAGTTTAGTTGAGTTTATAAATCCACCATTACCGATTTATCAGCTCAATCATTCATTACTGATCAACATTATTTCGTTGACATATTTTTTTTATCAACCAATTTCAATTGATATCAAAAAAAGCGATCCTAGGTGATTATTCACCCCTATATACTATTACACATTGTATATCTCTATACCACTTGGATTTTCATAGTGACTTTCAACATGTGACATACGTCACTCAAACATTGTGATATTTTACATGCGTTGAACCACTTTTAAACCCAATTTTATACATATTCCATCATGGAATTTACGATGAGACTGAGAAAGACAGCATCTAGAAATAAAAGCGAAGAAATGAACGCAAGCAATAACAAAATTACTAAGAGAAGAAAGAAAGGTGCTGGTTTGCTATGCAGAAAATGTGTTTGTTCACCGTTACAAGTGAGTAATTGCAAAGTTATAATTCGGTATCGGCATAAAATATAGTTTTTGTGTAGATTAGCAGCTTTGATTTCCCTCCCGTTTGGTTGGAATTGAAAAACAACTCCCAGCTTTGCGACGGAGTGGTAAAATGTGAAGATGGCTCCGAATTCAAGATACACCGTGCCATTTTGGCCGCTGTTAGTCCCTACTTCAAAGCTCTTTTCACAAATTCCATCAATAGAGACCAGGCTGAGGCGACTGAGGCCAAAATGAACATAAACGCCGATATATTCCAAATTTTCTTGGACTATGCGTACACTGGTAACTGTATAATCAACAAAAGCAACGTGAGAGAACTCTTGAAATACGCAGATCAATATCAAATACTGGACATAGTACAGTTATGTTGCAGTTTTTTGATGGAGGAACTAGCGCCATCCAACTGCTTGGAAATTTTGAAATTTGCTTCCCAATATTTCTGCAGAGATTTGATTGAGCGCGGAAGATTATACGTCAAACATAATTTTCCAAAGCTGCTGAAAGACAGTTACGAGTTCTACAATATTTCGGTTCAACATTTGGAGGAAATCCTCAGAGACGATGAGTTGAACGTGAAAACGGAAGAAACCGTATTCGAAGCCATCAAAATGTGGATAAATTATTCGCCTATCAGAAGAAAAATACATCTCTTGAATCTCATCAAATGTATAAGGTAAGTTATGGAATTGATGGTTTAATATTGCCATAAACTAAGCGGGAAATTGCCATGGAGCATGGCGCTTTCCGCTTAGTTTGCAGGTTCATATGTTAAAAAGTCTCTACGAAATATCGGGTATCTCGAATTCGATCATCGCCATTGGTATTATGGAAACTGTGAGAGATTTTAGAAGATAGTTAAATTGGAGGAGGTTGCGCATTTACCTGATCCTTGATATGCCGTTGAGTGAGTAGAAATTCCGAGTATGTCCGAAGAAATCCGGAAAAAACGAAATTTTGGAAAATAGTTTTTACTTTTTTCTGGCTTCATATTCAAGAATTTTTCAAAATAAATTACACTTTTTCATTGCCACTTTTTCCCTGCTGCAAAATGGTGTTTTCAAATTTCAAATCTGACGTTTCGTCTTCCAGCAATTATCATCAACTTAAATTTTTCTTACGGGTGCCATATTGGATTTTTTCTGTTTTGAATGTAATCGTATGTCAACTTCTCAATGATGTTTCAGAAGTTACTACTCTTTTTTAAAACATCGGAGATATTGAATAAACTCTTTTAGTCAATGCTCACTTTCTACTCAATATTATGTTAGTCATCGTATGAGCGGCCAAAAATAGTTTTTCCGAATAAATGAAAACAAGATATGATAAAAATGTATTAAAAATAAAAAAAAAACATGTGTTAAGGTCGGAAATGTATCTGAACATGTCTTTCGAAAGATGACAGCCACATCGACTTATGTTCTGATTATTGGATACAACTAATTTGAACTCTTGAGTAACAACAATAATGAAGAAAAATGGTGAGGGAGTCCAATATCTATCAATATTATACTTATTTGTCAAAATTCAAAAGACTACAAACTAGACAGAATCACAAATTTCCATGTTCAGCGAACATCAAAAGCACTGATGATGGTGACAATTGCAAAAAGTCCCCATTAGACTGCGCATTTACCTCATATGCCGTTGGGTGAGTTGAAATTCCGAGTATGTCCGGAGAAATCCGGAAAAACGAAAATTTTAGAAAACAATTTTTGATTTTTTTCAGGCTTCATATTTAAGAGTTTTCAAAATTATTTAAACTTCTTTATTGCCACTTTTTTCCCTGCTGCATAATGGTATTTTCAAATGTGCTATCTGACGTTTCGTCTTCCAACAATTATCATCTACTATTTTTCTATATTAATCGCCATTAGAGATTCTAAGGCCCATTTTGCTGATGTTGATACTTTCGACGCATGCGCAGTTAAACACGCATTCGCTGGTCATTCTGCACGCGTTATGCATGTGACTATAACGTTCGTTAGAAAGATATCAACATAGAGTTTACCATTATATGTTAGAGAGGGAGAGAGAGAGGATGTAGACTTGTGTGGTTGTGAGAGAGACATTCAATACTCAATATTTCTACCAGCGCGCGGGACTCTCTCTCAGACGGATCACCCTCGTCGACTACGCAACGCAAGTGAGAAACAAAGCTCGTGTTGTCCATCTCTCTTACAGCCACACAAATCCACACCCCCCTCTTTCTGACACATGGTAAATTCCATAATATGGCAATGCTTTCCAACGTGCCATGTGAATATGACGCGCGCAGAACAATCAGCGAGTGCATGTTCAACTGCACATGCGTCGGAAGGATCAAAATCTGCAGAATGGACCTAAGAATCTCTTATGGCGATTAACGTGGGAAAATGGTCGATATTGTTTCTTAATCAGTGCAGCTTACTTACTAACTTCCGTTTCTGTAACTGTATATCGGTATTGCTCATATCGAAAGCTTCAATCAGTAGAGGATCTAATGAACGAACGTCATGGAATCAGCTGACAGTTGATTATCCCTCCTATGATATGGAAGGGGACAATAAATCACCCGTCATAATATTCTACAAAGTACCCCAAACCACGTTCCTTTCTAGAAATACCTCATAATCTCTACTACTGAACGACTCCAGAATGTAGGAAAATGCATTTATAATAATAATAAATTACTTTTATTGATAGGATAGGTTTCAAAACTCAGAGTTAGCGCTTACCCGTCTAGGACAGGTTAGTACTCTCTTACACATTTGCTGAAGTATATGGCCAGTTTCCACTCATACCGGGTGACACAGCAGACATGTAGCATGTAGTTTTTTTAATTGAAGAGATGAAGATTTTAAATTTGCAGAAGTTACGTAATCAATGATAGTGCTTCATTTGAATTTAACGACAACTTTTTTCAACTACCTGTTCGATCAGCAGTAACTCCAACTTATTTTTTTTGAATGACACCCTGTATATTTATCCAGCCTATCTTATTTGTCTTGAAATTCTATATCACAAAGTGGCATTCGTTTCTCAATTCGCAGATGAATTGCATTTTATTAAAAAACATCAAGTTTATCTGTTATCCGAATTCGATAATCTTTCGATGCTTGGTACGCTTGGAAATCCAAAGAGTATCAGTTAAACGATATAATTTCAGTTTTTACCATACCTGATCACTTCCTACAGATTGTCAATAATTTCTTTAATAAAAAGAAAAACATCTGAAAATAACTGACGATATTGCGAAAACTGAGATAGGAACATGTTTTTTTCAATTTGGCTACTTGTGAAGGAACTATCTGTCTTTCTCTTTGGCCATGTAGCCATATCATGATCTTTCCATTTGGAAACATAAAATTAAAATGGTTCCCCTGATCCACCAATTCACAAGTCTATTAGTCTAGATAGGTATTTGCAATAATATTTTGCCTAGTAGGCGGTGTACACAGAATGTTGTTTTGTGTTTGACAGGTAAACATCATTTGATTGTAATGATTATCTCCGTCAGTTTTATGCTGATTAAAATTGCATCGTTTAATTAGATACTAAATCTGTATTCAAAGAATGAAAAGGTCGATATGTTGTTGATATTCGGAGAGTGCACGAGAAATTGTAGACAGGCTGAACAATTGTATGTCGAAAGATTTCCGGAAAGACGCCATCCGCCTAATAACTATTTCGCTAGAGTAGAAGAGCAGTTCAGAAGAGAACCGGAAAATCAAAACAATCTCCAATACATTGTCGACCAGGAAATGGAAGTAAACGTTTTGTCCATAGTACATGCAGGTCCGACGATATCTCTGAGACAAATTGAGGACGAAATCGGCGTGAATCGAGAGACCACTAGAAGAGTTTTGAAAAGAACTGCTCTGAATTGCTCATTTACTCTAGGGAAATAATTATCAGGTGGGTGGCTTCTTTCCGGAAATCTTTCGACATAAAATTGTTCTCTTGCACTCTCCGAATATCAACAACATATCGGCCGTTTCGTTCTTTGAATACATATTTAGTATCTAATTAAACGATGCAATTTCAATCAGCATAAAACTGACGGAGATAATCATTGCAATCAAATGATGTTTATCATTTAAACACAAAACATTTTGTGTACACCGCCTACTAGGCAAAATATTATTGCAAATATTTATACTTGTGAATTGGTGGATCAGGGGAACAATTTTAATTTTATGTTTCCAAATCGAAAGATCATGATATGGCTACATGGCCAAAGAGAAAGACAGATAGTTTCTTCAAAAGTAGCCAAATTGAAAATATGTTCCTATCTCAGTTTTCGCAATATCATGAGTCATTTTCAGATGTTTTTTCTTTATATTAAAGAAATTATTGACAATCTGTAGGAAGTGATCAGGTATGGAAAAAACTGAAATTATGTCGTGTAACTGATACTCTTTGGTTTTCCAAGCCTACCAAGCATCGAAAGATTATCGAATTCGGGTAACAGCCAACTTGATGTTTTTCAATAAAATGCAATTCATCTGCGATTTGAGAAATGAATGACACTTTGAGATACACGGTTGAATAGAGAATTTCAAGACAAATAAGATAGGCTAGATAAATGTACAGGGTGTCATTTAAAAAAGAGAAGTTGGAGTTACTGCCGATCAAACAGGTAGTTGAAAAAAGTTGTCGTTAGATTCAAATGAAGCGCTATCATTGATTACGTAACTTCTGCAAATTTCAAATTTTTATCTATTCAAATCATAGAAATATAATACTAGACTAGAACGCCAAACTCTCCTTCCGAGATTCAATTAAATGACCCCTCACAGGGAACGATGACAAACTATCGCAGTTGCGCTTTATTGCTTTGTCTGGTCACGTCGTTGCCAAGTTGTTTTTTATTTTTTCGTGTTCCAATTTGAAGTTCGGAATATCGTCAGTGGTTAGGGCAGGTAATTGTGGGAAGTCTAGTAAACTTGGCAACACTGCCTTAAAATCCTATCGTGACGTATCAAGCGAAGAAAGATATCAGTGTCGGCTTCCGAGATTTGGGCGTTGGCTTTGTGCTTTGTTACTTGTTAGATTTGAGCATTTAGCAGTTGTTGGTTTGTTTTCGTGTTGTGTAATTGCTTTGCTTGCCATTTGTCTCATAAGGCCATCACAAACTGTTATAAATATTTGTATTTTCCTTGAGAGAAAAATCCGGCAAGAACTTGCAATTACTGATAATTTTATGCCAAATGAAACGAATTTTTTGGAAATCTTCATTCACCAAACTTTCTCAATATTATTTCATGATGAAAAGTTATTCAGTTCAATAAAAAACCACATTTTCGATATATCTCCCTATGAGGTGAGTCACAAGATGAAAATAATAAAAGCAATAACAAGAATCTACACCAGAATTAGATATTTCAATATTGCGATGTCGCAAACTGGGAAAATTAGAGGTGAACTGAAGAGGAAAACACTCACAAAATTAATTTTATTTTCTCACCAATAGGTTTTGAAATAAAATGCAATTTACGTTTGTTAGAAATAAATAGAATAGAAGTAAATGTATTTATTGAGAATTATTATAGTCCTTTTTCCTCCAATCCTACTATTTCTCCTTATTTAAAACAGAGTGAAACAAATATCCTGTAACATTTGACAATTTGAATTTTTGACTTTTCATATTTATTTCTCTCAACATTCGATAATCTACTTCTGATTACAAAAAATGCCATTTTAATTTAATGCGAATCAACAACATTTTTAATGATAAATGAGAACCTCTGACCGAATGCAAAAATGTAGTATTTTACCAGAGAAACTATATTTGGCAGATTTTTACCCAATTTTATATCCAATCAATAACATTTCTGTTCTTCAACAAAAATAGTTGAAGAGTGATAACAAGAGTTAACAAGTAGAACTCATGTAAAAAAATTTGTAATGTCTTGTCAATAAAAGCCCTCATAACTATTATTATTATTACATAGTTTTTCGCATTAATAACTAATTAATCAATCAATTTGTTGAAGTAGATTCTTTCATCACATAATGTGATTCAAAGTCACCACTTACATTGGGTTCTTAATTGATTCAACTAACATCATTATTCATAACAAAAGCATTTGTTCTCTTGAACACAAAGGCCTCAATACCCAAATTACTCAAATATTCATAAAAATCACCTTCAATATTCAGAATTTCGAAAATCAAAAATATGCCTACCTCAAGAAAGTGTTTCCTCACTCTAATTTGGATTTCAAGTATAATGGGCTCAATGGTTTAGGCGTGAGGCCGATGGACACACAAATTTAGTTTTTTCTGATTTACAGACTGAGTGGAATAGAATCAATTCTTATCAAATTTGGATTTTTTGACGATCACAATAATTTCTCCCTACTTGGTCGCGAGGAAGCACAAAATAGAAAACCTACACTCAATATTTATATTTTAAAAAGTCAGTTATTGTTTTTCTGTATATATCATTGAAGGAAAACTCTATTTTATTGCAAATGCTTTTAACGAAAACTTATACCAGATTCAGGAATAGAAAGTCGAAAATCCTAAGACCGTCCCTGGCATCACTTGCGCTCTATTGCGCAAACTAATAGATTGGTGTATCTGCCGTAGGGGGACCACGTTATTCTGAACTAATTGGCGTTCTAGTCTAGTATTATATTTCTATGATTCAAATAAAAAAACTACAGGTTGCTACATGTCTGCTGTGTCACCCGGTAAACACAAGCGTATTATTATTTTACGTTTATGGAATATGTCACAGTCTTCTATAGTGAAGTAGATGCTAAACTTGTCAATTTCCTTAACACTCACCTGCAAATGAAAGAACTGAATACTTGTCCAGTAGAGTGGAGAAGAGGTCAGAAGCAAGTTTGTAGGAATAGTCGTTTCTAGCTTCTGGAAATGATCCACAATGAAAAATATTTCGATGAAAAGATTTCAAGATTTATGTTGTGAGGCACGAATGAGGTATTGTAAACTCCACATTCTAAATCCTTTAACAGGATAAATCAAATTCCAGCGGACGATAAAGGAATGAAAGTGGGGCTACTCACAAGGCACTATAGCCCATATAACATTTTCTCGAGAGACTATTCTGCTCCACTATTGAATCTCACGGCAGTCCCAGCAGCCGTATGTGCACAATGGACTCAAATATGGCGTTGACCTCATTGATTAATTTATGTTGAATATACATCGAAAAAGCGAGTGTAAAAATTGTGAACTTTCGTCAAAATGCTAAAGTGTGTATGATATAGGTGACTGATGAATTGCAGATCGTGATTGTGCGAATGAGGAGAACAATATAATATGCCTATTTCAATGGATGATATTGTCTGTAATCCCCTCTTTTGGAGTCTTTTGGTGTTCTAAACAATGTAAAGTGCCGCGTGATGAATGGCAGAATCGTGCTTGTGGCATCAACCTACGCAATGCGACATGAACAATTTTTGCGAAACCATGTGGAGCCCCTTCAATATATACAGTGTGTATCACTTCTTATAGAAACACCTCCGTAATTTCCGTAATTTTTTACTTAGAATTGGGAAACTTGCAAGACGATAGATACATTAAGAATGTACGATTCTCCATCAATAATTGTGGAAGATCCGGGATTGTTTCAGGAACAGCGAATTAGTAGTAAAATGCTAGTTTTCTATCGCTGCTGGGTAATTTCCTAAACATAATTGGAGTATTTCAGATATATATATATATATATATATATATATATATATACAGGGTGTCCGGTAAACCTCGTACAATACTGAAACTGGTGATAGACCAGGTCAGGACTGTTCAGAATATTGGAATTTCACCTTATTAAAAATCTCACCGTTTTCGAGATAATGGGCATTTTTTAAATTTCTGGAAAATCACTTCCTCACCTTGGATTTTTGAGTGCCATATCTACAAATTGAGACCAATTCAAATATCTTTGCTGCTTAAGATTACTGATGAGTGATGCTTTCAGACGTACAAAACAGTATTTCAGAAAACGATACAATTTTTCAAGAAATGAGGGTAAAATGCCAGATTTGAGCTTCACCAATATTTTTAACAACAGTTTGACATTATTGTTTGAAAAAAACATAACCAAGTGGAAGTGGATATTTATTACAAAAGAATGCCCACTTTGTCCAGACTCTACCACGGTTAAAATATACGATAAATATATTTGGAAGGAGTAGAATTTCGATTATATTGGAGTGTGATGTTATTCTGAGCTAAAATCAATTCCATTAGACATTGTCAGTAATGTCTTTTATTTTTATCCTATCAAGATGAAATGATTAAATAATTATGAGTAATAACGAATCAACTGCTTAGAAGCATTCAATGAGATGTAAAGAAGTAAATACTAAGTTAACGTTTTTTTGAATCAACATACACTATAAACCACAATAACGATTATTCAATATTGCACTGAATAATATGTTATTTTCCATCCACTCGTACGCTGAGACAACATCTTTTCAAGAAGAACCTTTTCAAATGCATTATTAAATCAGCGATTCTCTGAGCGGCATTGTGCAATCGGATATCGCTCTGCATAAAGCGCTGCTGCAGCAGTAGCACTACCTCCACATTCACCATAAATGTAATGAATTTGCGCATAGTCTTGATGAGTATAACGTGTGTACGGCATGACAAAGAAATAAATACCACTGAATGACACAAGCGAAATAATTTCAAAAAACCACGACCGAAGTCACAAGTTAATCAAACAAAATGTGACAGCCACCTACTAGATTTATTCAATTCTATTTACAAAAGATCCGTTCATGCACAATGCTGTATTTTATTTTTTCATCAGAAAACTATTGCTTCTACGGACACAACACAGGAGTTAGAAAAGTTTTTAATCATCGACAATTATTCACCTCCTAAAAAATTTTGCACTTATTTAGTTACACCCTGTATATCTGATCCCAATAAAAATTTCAATTACTTTCGGGTGACATGCTTTGAAGAGGGTCCTCAGATTCGGAACCGTTGCCTTGTGTAGAAAGGCTCTGGCTGTGACTGAGTTAATATGTATAATACGGTATTTCTATATTATTTGCTTCCCCATCTTCTCGAATTTCGAATGTTTTAAAGTTTCACTTCACCTTCTAAAGTTTCTTACTCCGTGAATTAATCTAAACATTGCGAAAGTATTGCTTGGTATGTTTTTCGTGATATCAGACCATCTAGCAGGAGTTGCAGGTATCCTAAGAAAGTTACGATACCGATGAGGAGTACAAAACTTTTATTCTGACTTTTTGAGGCACTGTATCAACTACTTGATTTGCTGAATCTTCTGATCATAGATCCTCGATACTAGTTATACTATAACTGCATTGTTTTCCTTATTTGTTATTGAAGGTCCTTAGCTTCTGGAGCCAACATTAGGTCTATGTCTTTTGCATGCCCAGAATCAGAAAAACATCCGTACTACAAATTATATTTGAGACATGTAATGTTATATGGGTATCAATGAGTGAGCAATACCCTTTAGAACCAACTTCCACCACGTTTAACTGATATTTTAGGAAAAGGATAACACCAGATACCCAAAAATGACATGTTATTGAATCATCATTTACCCCAATTTTTTTCCTCTGTATGAGTATGAACGTCCATGCGGCGATTTTTTGCGATTTGCGAATCGCAAAGAATTGCGAATATTGGCAACGAGTCTTAAATGTATCATTATTATTAATTATAGACTAGGGACTCTCACATACGACAGTGTTCAAGAAATCTCCAAGTGGCACTTCATAGAAGAGAACATCGTGTGCAAAGAGTACCTGCAAGATATTTTAACAGTGTTGGGTGGATTAGGTCAAGAAGATGACGTTGATTATGTGAATAATTACCTCTTCAGACCAAGAATTCCTTTCGGAGTGCTTTTCGCTGTTGGAGGATGGAGCGCTGGCAGCCCGACGAATTTTCTGGAAACGTACGATAGCCGAGCGGACAGATGGTTGTTTTCTGTCGACACGGATTCCTCGCCAAGAGCTTATCATGGGTTGTGTAATTTGAACGGGATCATCTACATGATAGGTTTGTAGATGATTGAAACTTTTCTTAAGATTGATTGATTTTGAGCTATTGGAATGAAATTTCAAATATTATAAACAAAGACCAGAAAGGTTTGCAATCAGCTGATAGCTAGACGATTTGGATGGTTGAGAATACAGCCCGGATCAGTATACAGGGGTATGTATGGGTATACCCATACGACATGGTCGCTGGACGCTAAAAGAATATTTTCTTGGAAACCTGTCCACGTCAAAGATATTCGTGATTTTTTTAATAGAACACCCCGTATTTACATTTTTGAAAGGGTTGTCCAAATACAATATATTTCACTTAAGGCACTACGCACCCAACTGCAACTGTTCTCGAGGTATTAATTTTTTTTTCACTGTTTACCTACAATTTGGAACCAAACTACATGATAATCGATACAAATTATTCCTTAGATCCTACCTAATATTTTAGAGAGCAGGCAATTTCTAGAAAAATTAGACATGTAATTATCAAAATTCCTTATAAGTTTCAAATTGATCTAAAGATAAATAATAGTTCCAATCACTAATTCCATTTAAATTATATGATTAACAGGATAGAATTACTCAAATACTTTTTGACATCGTGAAAAAGTATATAAGGTATTATTATTATATACAATGAGACCCGGGTTCAAACCCCGGTTGATCCACATTTTTTTAATTCAGTTCTGATTTTCATTTTCCCGTCTGCTATGCCATGAACTTATTTTCGAATTCAATTTTACTACAGACGTAAAACTAATTCATTATTATTATTAAATGTAGATATTTTAAGACTGAAGAACGATACAATATCCTAATAGCTCAAAATCAGGCTTTAATTTCTCGAGCTTACAAAGTTGAGAAATATTTCTGTACCTACTCCAGACATATCCAATCATAGGTGGCTTCGATGGCAACGAATATTTCAACACCGTCAGATGTTTCGACCCTTTGCTCCACAAATGGAGCGAGCGGTCTTGCATGTACTACCCGCGATGCTATGTGAGCGTAGTTGTACATGGCGGCAAAATCTACGCCATGGGTGGATATAACGGACGTACAAGAATGAATTCAGCCGAAAGATATGATCCAGAAAGGAACCAATGGGAAATCATAACGCCCATGCAGAAGCAGAGATCAGATGCGAGTGCTGCCGTGACACTGGATAAAATCTATATCGTAGGGGGTCAGTGAAAAACAAACTCTATTCATTGAAATCAACTAATTTGTTTATAAAAGTATAGGTTTCAACGGTCAAGAGGTGATGAACTCTGCAGAGGTGTATGATACGGCAACCAAGCAATGGTCGTACATACCACAGATGAACTCTGCTAGGTCTGGAGTGTCCCTTATTGCTTATAGAAACACCTTGTATGCAATTGGTGGTTTTAATGGATATACCCGGCTGGCCAGTGGAGAGAAATACAGTCCCGATTTGTCTGCTGCATGGTCAGATATTTCTGAAATGTTAACGCCACGAAGTAACTTTGCAACTGTGATATTGGATGATTATATATTCGTTATTGGTGGATTCAATGATAGATTTGTCTCAGGTGAGTATTTCATCCACTGATGGGTGACTCTGATTCACATCCTCAGAAAATAGTGGACAGGTAACCAGTTCGTGAACGTTCGAGATTTTGATTAAGAACGTCAATTACTGGAATGAAAATAGAATGTTTCTTCAATTTCTATAATACCTGTCAGAAAATTTTTGCCGGCAGCTGATGAGCCAGATTTGTTCTTCATTGATCTGCCTGGTGAAGAGATTGACAACGATCTTGAACCAATTAGTGTTTTCTCGTATTTCTTTCGAAACGCTTTGTATTATGAGAATGATTTCAAGTTCAGGCCAATTCATCTTCAAGAATTTGGGTTCTGCTTACCTTTCCATCTACGAATTTTTATATATCATGAATGAACTTTTTTAAATTTTTGAGACTATACAAAGATGTTTGCGCAAACCTATTTTTGTGATATGGGTTGTGCTGAATTTAGTACACCATGAGCAAACGGCATATAGGAAATGACTTCTGACATTAAAGTACATTTTGACTTTTGACTTTGACTTTAATATTATAAGAACACAATTTTTCCTAAAATAAACAACCACCGACATCCAGTAAATTTTTTTTATAAAAATTAAAATGAAATGTAAAAACAAAAGGAAAAATATCACAGCATACCGTGACATTCCAATTTTTTTCTTACGCATCAATCTCAGTGTTCTTCAATTGATTTTGGTAAGTTTTTGTGCTAATGAAACTCCCCGTTTTCTTGTTCTTTCTCTGAACTTATATCTTCTGAATCAATTTCGTACTCATGAAGCTTACCTACAGAATCCTCCAAATTAGTGACTCAACCCAAGTCGCTTTTATTTTCACTGATACTCTTTGAAAAATTGTTGTCTATTATTGATAATAGCTTCTGATTACTTAAGGTCCTTATTTTAACCTTGTCAATCGAAGATACTGTGAAAAAAAAAAACAAAAATTTGTCAATGGAATGAAATAAGGTTATGTCTTCGGCATATGCAATGCCACTAGCTCACAGTGAACTAAATTTATCACGCAGATATTCATGTTGAAAAGTACAAAAAAAAGTATTTACATTTTTTTCATCAAGGGCATACTGTGCACTCACACACTGAGAAGTTGAAAAATGGCATATACCAAACTGATGAACGAGATGATAGGATTCTTCCATTCTCTTCAGCTTACAGTTTCCAGTAAAATTCCTCAACTAAACGATAGATGACGGAAAAAATTACAGTAGGCAACTAAGTACAACGAATAAAACCATGTCAATAAGAATCGGACCAAACCGTTATCTGTGCACAAAAAATCAAGAAATGTGTGAACTAAATTTAAACACCATGAACGAAAGGGTTAACTAATTGATATGCCAACATTTCAAGAACTCGTTATGAAAAAATCTGAAGAGCAATTGAGTATTTTTTTTGTAATTCGGGGCATGGAAAAATAATGATAGAATTAAACAAAATATCATGAAAAAAATGAAAATTCGGGATAATTATCATAAAAGATTGAATAAAGATCCTTGAGCCGTGGTGATCGGCTAGTAGAGCGTTCGCCTCTCAAGCGTAGGGTCGTGGGTACTATTCCCAGCATGGTCACAGGTACTGTGCCTGGCATCCAACGTTAAAAGGTAAGGGCTGCGTCTTCCTAGAATTCTGAGGGTTGGGCGAATAGGTGGAACAGGTTGACGGAAAAAACAATTTTATCAATAACAATGAAAAAATAACAATTTATAATAGCGGATTGAAAGATACTTTTAAGAAATGAAATGAATACTTGTTGCAGAAATTCAAAGAAAGATCAGTTAAATAAGAAATTGGAAAGATGTAAAAAAAAAAACAAAAAATAAATTGTGAAACCATTAATAAAAACATTAGAAATTAAAGAAAAAGTAATTCAAAACTGCAGATCAGCAGATAATTATAAAATAATGATGACGCGTTCCAATTAGACAGAACTGGAGTTGATTTTTCACCTTATGATAATACTCTATGAAATATTACCCACTTGCAAAAAAACGAAAAAAAAACATTGAAAATCTCTTGAAATTATGTATAGGACTTTCTTTGAATGATATTTTCTATACTAAGTTTTCATATTTTTTCTTCTCCTCGTGATCTTTACTGTTTCGAAGGTCTTTGTGAACTATATTTCTTCAAATATTAATTATTCAATCTACTGAAATTTCCTTTGCATTCATACGAACTTCAGACTACAGATAGCAGGATTGATTAGGATATATTCAAAAAAAGATGTAACTATTATCAGGTTTTGCTAAATCAATCCATTTCTTAGTTGGTCTATCTTCGTTTCAAGATGGGAAAGATAGGAATGACCCAATTTTAGGCCCTACGAAACCAATACAGCATTTACAAGGGGAAGGGATACAGAGAAAATTACTGCTCTATAACTCCAAGATAATGAAGTTGCTATGTCCAAGAAGGTCTTGGAGGTAATATTCAATTCAATTTATTTTCCCAAGAAACATACAGTTTATAAGAGGGAAAAATATCACATAATGCAAATAACATGAAGGTAATTACAACAGTAAGAATAAATTAATGAATAAAAATCATGAAATCAGAATTAGAAAAGATTCAATGGAGCAAGTACTTCTTTAAATTATTTTTAAATCGCAATTTACCATACGTTTTTAAACAATTTGGAAGTTCATTGTAAAACTTCACACCATCAAAATAAATTGATTTCTTTCCAATATTTGTTTTAATTTTGTTGACATATAAATTTTGGGCTTGTCGGGTCAGGTGATTGTGTTGATCATTATTAATTTTGAAAATTAAAGTGGAATGTTTCATGTTATTCCTAACAAGATGAATGAACGTGCAAATTTTCAATTTGTATAGGGAATTTATATCCAGTAGCTTTCTTGGTTTGTACAAGTTAACAGTTGGTTCTTGGTAATCAAGTTTAAAAATACATTTAATAATTTTATTTTGTAATGATTTCAAAGGTTTAAGCAAATAGGTCGAAGCAGTGCCCCAAACTGATATCAAATATTGTAATTTAGAGTATGCCAACGAAAAATATATGGACTTTAGATATTTGAGAGGAAGCAAATTTCGAATTTTAAAAATGATTCCAACTAATGGTGAAATCTGCCTCCTTAAGTTCTCTATATGTCTTGCCCATGATAAATTCTCATCTATAAAGAGTCCTAAGAATTTTTGTATGGAATGATAATTTATGTATTCATTATTGAATTTGATCGGATCTTTCAAATTATCGTTTGACGATTTTTTTGTAATGAACATGAATGAGGATTTTTCATAATTCAATGTCAATTTATGACAGATGAGCCATAATGAAATTTTTTTTAAATCACTTTGCATGTAATTTTTGATATCACGTTGACTATTTCCGCCATATATTATTGTGGTGTCATCAGCAAACATTTTAATTTTTCCAGATAAATCTAAATCAGCTAAAGAGTTTATATAAATGAGAAAAAGGATTGGTCCCAAGATGGATCCTTGTGGAACTCCACAGATGACAGTTTTCTCAGTGCTGAATTTGTCTCCTATATAAACAAACTGTTTTCTATCTGAAATATAATTTTGAAACCATTTATAAACAGGACCTCTGATACCTATTTTATACATAATATTCAACAAAATTTGGTGATCTACAGTATCAAATGCTTTACGAAGATCTAGTGACAGTATACCACATTCCTTATGAGAGTCTATATCAAGTTGAAATTGAGTGATAACATCTAAGACAGCTGATTCAGTATCACTAGACTTTCGAAAGCCGTATTGCCCACTATACAACAAATTTGATTTTTCTAGGTATTCCAACAATCTGCTATGCATTACTTTTTCTATAATTTTTGAAAGAACCGAAAGAATTGAGATTGGTCTATAATTCACCATTAGATATCTCTTGCCTGATTTGAAAATTGGTTTTACTTTGGCTATTTTTGATTTTGCAGGTATAAATCCTGATGAAAAAGTTAAATTTATTAATTTACTCATTATTGGAGCAAGTTCTGATTTCATCATCTTTACAATTTTTGTGTTGATATTGTCGAATCCTGGAGCTTTTCTTGTATCTAGATCACTGATGATTTCTTCTGTTTCTTCAGAGTTGGTAGGCCTGAGATACATAGATGATAATTTTGATCGCATCGGAATTTTCTTTGTAGTTCTGAATTTATTTGACAAACTAGGTCCAACATTGATGAAGTAACTATTGAATTCTTCACAAATTTTCTGTTTACATTCAATTGTCTGTCCATCTTCCAAAATATATTTAATATTGTCTTTTCTTCCAGATTTATTGTACAGCATTTCATTCATTGTATTCCATACTGATTTCGGGGTGGCATCGATGAATTTTTCTTGGTAATACTTCTCTTTTGCTTCTTTAACACTCTTTTTAACTAATTTGTTATAATGATCATAATAGTCTTTGAATGAATGGATTTCAGGATAACACTTCTTTTTATAGTGAAATTTATCACGTAGTTTAATCAGTCTAGAAATTTTTTCATTAAACCAAGGTTTCGAGTCTTTTTTTATTTTTAATATTTTTTCTTGAGAACATTTTTCGAATATAGTCAACAGATTATTGTGAATTATGTCTGGTGTATTATAGTCTTGCAGGTTTTCACTGAAAAGTTTTAAATTTTCCTGGAGTTTTGCCTCATCAAATACAGTGATAGTCTTGAGAGTATAGTCCTTTTTATCTTGATTTATATTTGCACAGATATCAGCCACTATCAATTTGTGATCACTTAATGCAGTATTTATTATAGATATTTCGCACTTCTTGTCAGAATTACTCAGTATTTGATCGATGAGGGATACTTTATTATTGAAGTCTCTTGTAGGAATCTTATTATTATAAATTTGGAAGTTGTTTGAAATACATATATCACTGAAAGAAGTGGTATGTTCATTATGTTTCAAAATATCGATGTTCATATCACCGAGAACATAACACTCTTGCTTAAGTTCACATATATTTTGAAGTTTTTTGTCCAAAAATTTAAGAAACGTGCCAATATTGTCTTTTGGTGATCTATAAACACCGCAAAGCGAAATATTCAATAGTGTCAATTTAATTTGGATGTAAGAGTTTTGATTATCTTCTTCTATTACCTCAAATTCCATATTTTCTTCTAGAAATATTCCAATACCTCCTCCTCTCTTGGTCCTTGATGAATAAACAGAGTTGAAGTTTTTGAAATTGAAGTAGATTTCCTCTTCTTTTTTCATCCAGGTTTCAGAGATCACCACAATATTTGCTCCAATAGTATTAACGAGAACTTCTATTTCTTCCATTTTGTTTCGCATAGATCGCGCATTCAAATAAAGAATCTTGATATTACTTATGATTTTGGTGGTGTATTCCGATACTGTATGGAATTCATTAATTTTAATATTTAATTTTTCGATTTCTTCTACCATAACTTAGAACTCTACTCAACTGTAGTCAATTTCACTATTCAGTTGATTCTGGTAGTACCTGTAGATTGGGCAATCCCTATCTGATGCCAAATGGTGGATAGGGTGGTTAGCATGAAATTTGGTGTTTGAATACACACAGTTACTACATCTAGGCTTCTCAGTGTCTTTACAGAATTGGATTTCATGTTGGCCAGAACAATGCGGACAAATGATCTGGTTCATACATTTTTTTTGGTTGTGTCTATATCTGTAACATTTCTTGCACTGTGTAATATTATTATTTTGATAAATTTTCAAATTTTGCCATCCAATGAATAGTTTACCATCATTATGGGTCATTATTTTATGTAGCAGTCTTCCATTTACTTCTGCATATATGGTTGAATAATGTTTATCTTGGAAGTGTCGCAGGAACTTCACAGATAAGTAATCATCATCAGTTATGAAGATGTTTTGATCTCTTATCATTTTTTCGATTTGTTCTTCTGTTATTTTGGTGTTTACTCTCATATTGGGAATTTTGATTTTTGGCTTTGACAATTTTTTTAATTCAGCATGATATTGATCTGGTAATTTTTCCTTAACTTCATATTCAATTTTCTTTACATCTTCCTTACTCTTGCACTTAATTGTGACTGTTCCATTTGAATTGTGTTTCACTGAGTTTATTCCAATATGCAATTTGCTTATTTCAATATTAGTTTCCAAATCCCTTTTTGTTTTGGTTGGTGTTTGTTCAAATTTTGGTTTAATTGTTATAATTTGCTCACTTATCTTCTCATTGAAATGAATATCATTTTTCACAACATCAGAATAGGATCTGGTATTTTCTGTCAAGTGATTTGAATTGAGTTCCAATTTATGGATTTTTCTATTGATTTCGTCTAAACTCTGAGTTATGCTTTCTTTATCCACTATGTTTGACAATAAAAAATCGTAATTTTGTTGTAAGTGATTGTTTTCTTGTGATAGGAGTTTTATGTTTTTTTCTTTCTCCATTATAATCAATTCTTTGTCATTGATAATTTCTTTCAACAAAAGAATTTGTTCTTTCAAGCTCTCCACAATGTCTGGTAAATTAGCATGTGATTTTGCCATAGAAAAATTTATTATATCCTGATTACTGTAATCCACTTTGGTTAATTCAAATTTGGATCCAGTTTCACTTCTTGAATCATTGAATAGATCAAAATTTGAAATAGACTGAGAACATTCTATTGAATCGTTTTTTTTATTTTCCACTTTGGTCAATTGAAATTTGGGTTTGGTTTCATTTCTTGAATCATCAAATGAAACAGAGTTTGAAATAGATTGAATACCTTCTATTGAATCGTCCTTTTCATCACTTTCACGTTTTTTCTTTCTTCTCATATTGCTATTTCCATTCCACCTTAGTTGATAATGTTTTTTTATCACTGGACTATTTCTCCGAATTTCTCACAGAATGACAGGATTGATTTTTCACAAATGTCAAATTTTTAAATTGCGGAGTACTCAAAAAAGGCTGTTGTTTTTGCAGAGTCTTATATGTAATTCTCTTCTATAGGTGTTATGAAATACTTGGAAATAATTTTCACTCAACTTGGCATAGTTATTCAGTAGTTATTGATTACTCAAACGGAACGTCACACAACAGAAGGTTTGAATGGGATGTCAGATTTATTCAAAAGTGAATTTTGAGCTTGTCTGAAAACCAACATGCTGAATAGATATCGGATATTACCCTAGCAGTTCTCAGACGCATCTATAGCAAGACTTGGGGACCTTGTGCGATAGCTGAAGACTGCAAATTTTAGCATTGAATAAGATTCCTCAGATACGAAGGCTGCTTTTCAAAGGAACATTTTTAGACTAAAATACAATTTTTTTCGTTCTCTATGGAAATACCACTTTCAATAGAACCCAGGGACATATTTACGTTGAATGCGCCCGGATTTGAATGGATGATTTAGTGGCCATGTAAGCTCACACAACCCCTTCCATTTGCATAATCCCAAATTCTCGTAAAATCAAATATAACCGTATAGAATGACTAGGGATTTGCATTAGGCAGCAGGTTTCATTGACTCGTGAAAATTGGCTTGCTGTTTATTACACAAGGATACCGATGCGTATGCTTGTTTCCGCCTAACAGTGAGATAAGAGTCTCGTTATTAGAACAATATAGTATGCGGATATACACGTTTAAACTGTGTGCCCATAAAGATATTTTCAGCCAAACTCTTTACGTTTGCATCAAGTCCTGAGTTATGAAGATTTTGTTATTCTTATTTGTCGTATTTAACAAAAACCATTGAGTATAAGTAATGACAAAAAAAGTAGAAGGATAAGGCTAGACGCTTGTAACAATTCGCACTTCGCAGTCATGCTATTTAATATTTAATTTAATTAGCCGGGTACCTAGAAGTGGGGACAAACCATTATAGAGTGGTCCAGTTGAATACTTGAATCTCCATCACGTGTATTTGTTATATTTTTTACTGGTCGACTGGCTACATGAAGTTTCAACCAAATGCATAGGGAATCGTATATGCCGGTAAATTTCTTCCGTTTCTGTATCTAATTCTACTGTGAATTTTAACTTGTGTAGTACATATATTATCATCATGAGGTAATTGTTCTTATATTTCTAATAATATGATTTATAATTTGAATTATTTTTCAACATTTTATTCAAAATAAGTGTGTTACTCACTTTACGATGCACCTGATATCTATTCATCATTAATTGTGTACCTGTGCTTTTGTGATTTTGAATGAATATCTATCTTTCTATTATCGTTCTAATTAGAATGTACATTGATTTGGTACCCTATTCTTTCGATACCATCCAATGCACTTGGCTTTCCTGAGAATATTCTAGTGATGTTTCAATAGTACTTCCAGATTATTCAAAATGTTTTTATCACATTTGTGATATTTTCAGTCTCTCAGAGGACAAATCTGCCGTTCTACTTGCTTAAATCCACAGCTTTAAATTACCTTATTGTTATTGTTTCACTTCAGTATTCCGCAAACGAGACATTTGAAAATTAAATTGGTTTGAAATATGTAATTTTTACTCTGGAAGTATGGACAAATATATTTGTTTTCCCGCTGGCTAAAATGACAGACGGTCAGATGTGAACGTGCTCCATATTTTGACTTTGACTTTGTGACCCCAAATGAAGACTATCGCGTCAATCAACTCTGGAGAATTATATGCACAAATTACCTTCTACATTAGAGTCTCTAGCAGGGTTCCTTGGAATGTCTAAGGCGTACCACCTTTGTCAAAAATGAATTTCCTACATACTTAATACAGAAAATAATGTGATAAGAAATTAATTGCAGGTTCTACTACCATCAACTACGTCGAGTACTATGACACTGAGTCGAACGAGTGGTACGATGCTGCTTCGATGAACGTTAGTAGATCCGCCCTTAGTGCGTGTGTAGTACATGGATTACCGAATGCGAAAGAGTACACCTTCTTGCGGAGAAACACTATAGACATTGGGCCCGAGGCAAGCAATGGGGATCGTTGAAATTTTAGAAACTGAACTGTGGTCTTCGCCGTTTTATTTATACATCTTTATACATTTCTATTGATTGGCATATTGAAATTAGTCGATTTTGACAATAAAGTGAAGTTATTAGTTGAACAGTCCATGAATGATTTGTTTTCTTGCCCTCCATCCAACATGAATTTTAGTTTCGTGCGATACAGTAATTAAAATGGAGCCGTGTCAAGCGAAGCCGTGTTCCAGTGTCAAATAATTTATGAGGAAGTAGTTATTTTTAATGAGACAGGAGACAGGTGAAATCTTAAGATAATATTGATTCGCTTGAGACAGAAATTCCTCCGACTCGTTTGTTTGAAGAAATAACCAATTTTTTTTCTATTTCTCTTATTTATTGTTATACTGATGGTGAAAACTGATGGGAAATTTACGTCAATTTTTGTTTTTTCATATATTTTAATATTCATATCATATCATATCATATCAATTGAAACATTGGCGACGAGGATAAGATCATTTCAGCTGGAGTTGGTGTTATTACGTATGAAGTATTTGTCGATGGAAAAAAATATGTCATTCATATTGATACATTACATCCTTGTTCTAGTTTTTCTCCTAGTTCTAGATCATCAAAATTGCCGGACAAAGATGAAAGTAAACCGAAATTACTTGTGGAGAGTCCAATTTTTACAAAAAGTAAAAAAATGTGGCGTGCGCCTAGCACAATTTTATTCATACTCTTCGTCAGTACAATGATATTTCTCAGAAAAAAATCAATATCTCTTCATTTGTGAAATATTCTAATGAATTACACTAGTGCATAAAAATTACCAAATCAGTTTACATCCAAGCATTTTTTACGTATTCTGTAAAAGTCGCCAAAATATAAAATAAAACTAGTGCAATTTTTAGATAGCTAGTTAATTTTTATGCACTTGTGCAATAATTACAACGAATTATTTCATTCACGATGAAATATACCAATCAGATACCACCATTTTTCGAATACATTTTGTTTAAATAAATTTTCGCCCTCCATATTGGTTTTCGTTGTGTCGTTTTTCAGGGATTCTTACAATTCTTGGCAACAGTTTATAAAAAAAACAATAATTTCTTAATCGTTCGAATGACCTCATGTTGATTTTCATCAGTGGAAACTCCAGTTTCGATAGGGTTTCTAGACAAATATTTTGACATAAGGCAACGAAAATACGTCAGAATTTGAAAAGTTTACATGCAAAATTCGCAGCAAAGGCTTCTTTAATGCATTGGTGGGATGCGTAACCAAAGTAATTATAAACAAACATCATCAACAAAGCGCTTGATTCTAAAACGTCTCGTATTTAAAGCTTAAGCAAAAATGAATTCACGTTTCAGTAATATTTCGTTTGAAAATATCGATTTAGCCATTCATAATAGTACACCAGTCGACACTATGAAAACAGCTTCTGTATAGCTACAGTTTTCCGACTTTTGTAAGACAAAAGGTTGCTCTTTCAATGAAGATAACAGAATTGATGAATTGGCTGTAATATTGAGAGACTGGTGGTTTAATATGCGCAAGAAAGACGGAACGGAATATAAAGAAGGTGTGGTGAAGACAATGTGGAATATCGTTGCGAAAAAACTGCAACAAATGAGGAGCGACGGAACAAAAGTGGTTAAGTACGTCATCGGTCAAAAATTAGGTGATGTATGTTATCCCCTTATTTTTTTAAATCCTACACGATGGTGAAGTTAGAACAGAGCAAATATAGTTAAATCCTATATAAAATCCAATATGAATATCGTCCGACGGAACAAAACTGGTTAACTGTGCTGAGATTATATTATTTTCACCATTCAGAACAGAGCAAAATAAATATAGTTAAATCCTATATAAAATCCACTATGAATATCGGCCGACGGAACAAAACTGGTTAACTGTGCTGAGATTCTATTATTTTTACCATTTAGAGTTATGTTAGTCTCACTTAATGCTATACACGATGGTTGCATTACTTTACTAATAAGTCTTCCAGCTTCCATCGATAATGTGATTTGTTTGTTAGTTGTGCAATAATAGCAGTTTAATCACTTTAATCGCACACGTGTAAAAGTCGTTGAGAGTAGGTGTTTATCAAAGAGACTAAACTGACTAAACTAACAGGGGGTTTAATAAGCTCTAGCCAATCAGAATCTTGTAGCATTAATGCGTCATAGTGACGTACTTAGACATGAGTACAGAGTCGAACTCGAACCAAGAAACAAAACTGTCACATGTAACTCTCACATACCAAGAGTGAGTCCGTCACTGTCAATATAGAATGGCGGCCATGGCATATCCAACTACGTCACCTTTCGTCATAAATGTTCTTTCATCTCTTTCTATTAGTGCTCTCATTGTCTTATGGGGATTAGACTCTCCTAGTCAAATAACGTTTAGTCTCCTTGGGTGTTTATAGGTTCTAATGGTTAAATTTATCTAATAATGGAAAACCCTACGACTGTTTCCATTATTAATACAGGGAGCAAAAAAAAGTAAATGTGCGGGAACACCAAGAAATTAAGTTAAATTGTATCAAAATTTGTTAACGCAATCTGCAAATTGGATCAAAGCTAGTTAACTACAGTGAATTGCATTAAAACTGGTTAACTGCAAAATGAAAATGACAATAACTTGACAGGAATAAAATATAAAACTTTCGCGTGAATACCAATCACATTCACGATTTTCCTAGTAACTATCTACTGCAGCATTGTGGCGTTGCTTCACGTTGAAATGAGATGAACGGTTTTTGCTTCTCCTGAAAATTTCGACATTCGGTACTCAACCACTTTTGTTTCGTCGCTCCTTAAATGTGCCACACTCAATATAATGTAAGTTTCGAAACATTTAAAGATACAGTTTTTGAAAATGCCAGAGATGCAAGATACAAAACCCAATTAGAAGAAAGGAAAGCTCTTTTGATTTAAGTGATGAAGAACATCTGAAAATAGTTGAGTAATGGGACGAGAATAGTCCCAAGGGATTGAAAAAAAAACTCTACCATATAATAACCGTTTAATTAGCATGAAGAGGTGGCGAATGAGTCACTTTAAAGAAGAAGTCGACAATAAAGGAAACTCTAGAGGTAAAATGTTGACAATCATTTCTGTCTAGAAGTATAATTTTTTTCTTGTTGTAGGTAGAATAGATTTCAACCCCATATTCACTAAAACTGCACAAAAAGGCGATACAAAGCTTACGGACAGCAAATAATTGGTTCGGAATACTACAGAAACAAAAATGTGTCCTGTGAGATTATTTAAATAGCTTCTCAGCAAAAGAGGCAATAATATCAAATCGGATAGGTTATTCTTAACCCCGAATTATTTTTCGAAAAAACCCGAATCTACTCTCTGGTACAAAATTTGCCCGATAGGAATATGGAATATGGAAAATGGACCCGAGAAGCAGCACAGACAATCGGAATCAAGAAAGCAGAAATAACTAACCATTCTAACCGATCAACAGCTGTTAGTAAGCTATCTAAAAGTGGAGTTCAAGAACAGCAACTAATCAAAATCACAGGATATAACAGCGCATCTTCTATTAAACCATATCTTCAAATAGATTCCACTCATCATCTGGATATAATTAACAAAATGAGAAACATGTATGATACTAAAACAACCGGTCTATCAACAACTGCCAATAAACTGTCAGCCTCTGTACCAGCTTCATCTGCTCAATCGTCTTCATCAAATACCAATGTCTCATCTAATATAAATTGCAATGAAAAACATTTGTGACCTACACAAATTGCAATTTTTATTACAACTGTACGGATACAAAATAAAAATAATAATTTTCTCAATGTACTTATAATAAAGAAATTGTTAGAAAAGGTCGGTATTTATTATGAATAAAATTCTTTGTTGTTGGTTTTAATCTACCTCATTCAAGAAATAATCTTATCGAATATCACACGACCTATAAACTTTAATGGATTAAACCATCAAAATATTTTTTGCATGATTGTGCTTGGATAAATAATTTCATGCACAATAATTTCAAAATAAAACCCCTCGACCTCGACCGCTTCGCGGTCTCGGGATTCTATTAAATTATCGTGCATTCAACTATTTTCCAAGCAAAATCATGCTCAAAATATTTTGATAGTTCAATCGATTAAATTTATAGGTCTTGTGATATAACACACGATTATTTTTTAACAATTCTTGCAACCAATTAAACCATCAATTGAAGGCATTTATGTACGTTCAGGCCAATCACAACAATTTTATAGCAGAAATTTTCTACTTAGAAAATTGCTACTGAATTTTTCTGTGATATTTTTTTATTGTGTGACAACTGACACTTTAGAATAATAATAATAGTTTATTGGTTCTTTAGATTATGTCTAGCATAATATAGAACAAGTCAGGTGACAGAAAAGTTAAAACAATGTATAAATATAAATATGCACGTATGTATATAACGTACAGAAAATTAATAAAAGTATGAATAAGTATGATTGAAAAACATCAATATATCAACAAAAAAATTTCGACAAAACAGGTAAGAGACTTATATAACATACAGAATACAGATTACATTATACATAAAAATACAGAATACATAAAAATACATAAAAGATATTCAAATGCAAGGAAAGCAAGTAGTTTAATAAAAAATAACAAATATTAAAATATATGTACATACCTATATATACAATTAGTTAAAATCTGTATCTCCCAAATATTCACTTATTGAGTAGTACGCTTTTTTCAGTAAGATATTTTTGACTACAATTTTGAATTTATTCAAAGGAAGATCTTTGTAACAATTTGGTAGGTGATTAAACAAGGTTATTGCCATGTATTTTGGACAACGTTCTGTTTTTTGGAGACGGTGGCTCGGAACTTCCAGTATTGTAGAAATTCTTGTGTGATATCTACTGTTTTCCAGCGCTCTGAAAGAGGCCAGCTCTGTTTTGGCATATATCAGGATATGCAAGATATACAATGAATGGAAAGTCAGGATTTTCAGTTGTACAAAGATAATCTTACAACTTACTCTCCTGCCAACTCCAACGATATTTCTAATGGCTCTTTTCTGGAGTTAAAGAACCCTATTGGCTTAATGGGATACTCCCCATACTATAATCCCATATGACTGAAAGTGTGCAAAATATAATATAATCAATACCGATTGATCGACGGTCTTCCTGAGTTGGTACAGGCGATAACACTTTGGAGCTAGTTTTTTGCACGTTTCATTTATATGGGTAGACCATGTACAGTGTTCATTCACATGGAGCCCAAGGAACCTCATAGTAGACGCTTGCGTGATAGATCTGCCGTCAGATCATAGAAATAGGCTATGATCGAATTTATTACTGGACGTACTAAATCACATATATTTCGTCTTTCCCATGTTCAAAAGTAATTTATTTGATGAGAACCATTTTTCAGATATTTTGATTTCTTCATTGGCCTTCAAGACTGTTTGCTCTACATTGCTCCCTGAAGTTATGAGGGAGGTGTCATCTGCATACATCATACAACTCTCATTAGAAATGTCGTTCACTATATCACTATATCATTTATTGTTTTCAACAAGGTGTGATTGTTTGCTTGAACATATTGTATCCTGTTTGTAAGATAACTTTTTAGCCAATCATGTACCTTTCCCCTGAAACCATACAGTTCTAGTTTTGCTAGGAGAATTTCATGGTTGACAAGATCGAATGCCTTGCTCAGATCCAAAAAGGTACAAACCACCTTGTTACCTTAGTCTAATTCCTCCGAAAGTTTATTCACAAGCGTCACCATTGCACTCGAAGTGGATTTGCCTTTTTGAAACCCAAATTGATTCGAGTTCATTAAGTTAAATCTATTCATAAATTCTGTTATTGCATTTGCAACATATTTTTTAAAAACTTTTGCAAAGGGACTCAATAGTGCAATTGGTCTGAAATTTTGAATTTCTGAGAGTTTTCTAGATTTGTGAATAGGAATAATTTTGGCGCATGTCATCAGTTTGCAGAAAAGTGAAAAACGAATCTAGAACGGTTTGAGAGAATGTGTCTATGATTTGGGAGAGTTCGATAAAGTGGAAAATAATATCTCTTCCTTCACTTTATTCTCACTCTCTTGTGATATTACAACTGGATATTGCATGAATCCGCCTTTTTAACTCTCGGACCCCCAACTCTAATCTCGGACCCGACTGTAATCTCGAAACCCAGACTTTGATCTCGTTCTCTCGTCTTTAATATTGGACCCACCACCGACTTAATGTCGGATTCTCGAAATTGAAGTCGGGATCCCAACTCTAATGTCGGACGCACCCCCGAATTCAAACTTCTTTCGACTATTCCATTTATACATAACCCATTACCATTTGGCACATCTTTGCACTCGCCTATACACTGTATGACGACAATCTAAAATTCTGAAATACATGAACACGGTGTCTTTACAACTCCAAAGGTGGTGTACATTAATCAAAATGATAAATTAGCTACGAAGCAAAATATAACTCAACTATAATACTGGACTAACAATCCTGGTTACATTATTGATATCGCATAGTCACTCACATTTCACTTCATCGAAACATTTCCAATTGACCAGATAAGACAGACAATCGGAAAGGATTGCAGGAAACTTGGCAAGAATCCGATATCAGGTCAAGGTAAGCTGTGCATTCACGTCCTCGATTTACTCGATTCACTTCCTTGCGCCATCAACTAGTTCAAGTTCAAATGGCATACGATCCCATTTTGATAATAACTGGAGGGATTTCAAGAGTGCTTTGTCTACAACCGGAATCTATTACGCTTAGAATTGAGGAATGGCGAAGCTTTATCTGAAAGCAGTCTTTGCAGAAGAAGGTATTATTTTAAATTGAAAAGTGTGATGTTTAAAATTACTTTACCATTCGTGATCATTTCAATAAAAATACTCATTCGATTTTTCTGATCTAAATCTCTAGTCTTTTTCTAAACCACCGACTTGGGTTTTCTATTCTTGTATTTCTAAATCTCCAATATTCTGTTGTTCCACTATGTTGAATCGATATAAAGTAAGATACAAGGTCAATCAACCATCATTTACTGCGAACCAGTACAATTTGGTCATTACATTTTGCAGTTCTAACATACTGACATGACATAAATCCATATCATGAACTATGCAAACTCTTCACACACTGTAGGGAAGGTCCAAGGATAAAAAACATCCCAGCTGGGCAGTTTTCGGGACATAGGGATGAGAAAAAAATTGAAACGACACAGTAGGTGAAAATGCTTATAAAAATATATCCAGAGATTCAGTAAGTTGTTATTACTGTTCATGGTGAAGCTAAAAAATAACGAGATTGTTTATGTGCCAGGGGAAAAAATATCATTTTGAGACCAGACATACAAGGATTAGGTAACAGAAATCAACAAGTAATCTGAATAAGTAATGAGAATCATTTATGAAGCTCGAGTGATGTTTTGAAGAGCAATTTTAGGGCACTGCTCGTCAATTTCCTCGGTAATTTGGAGTGTGCGCTGTACTGTCAGCCAAGCCAACAGCTTTCCGCAGAATTGTAAATATTGGTCCTCACCTATTCCAAGTACATAGCAATAGCTCAATAGTCCAAACTAAGAGATTTTGTCAATAAGTATCAAGCTATCTTTGAGAGGGAGTCGAACGAAGGTGGAAGCACAAGACTGATAGTAGGGATGCCCGACCGATCTGACAGTCAGCTATAAAACTTCTTGCCAAGAAGGAAAGGACTGACAAAATAGTCAGCGATATGGGCAAAGAAGGACTCATCAAACCATCTGACATGCCCAAGTCCTCTCCGGTCGTACTGGTGAAGAAGAAGCATGAATCGACATGCTTTTGCGTAGACTATCGTGAGCTGAATAACTTGTCGAAGTGAGACAGATACCCTCTCCCGAGACTAGATGACATCCTAGAATCATTACCCGGTTTCCCGATTTTCTCGACTCTAAATTTGGATGGATATTGGCAGGTTGAAATGAGTCCAGGAGATCAAGAGAAGACAGGTTTCACCATCGGATCGGGACAGTGGCAGTGCACCGTTATGCAATTCGGGCTCTGCAATGCTCCAGCCACATTCGAAATATTGATGGTAACGTTTCCGAGGGAATTCTCATGGAAGACGTGTCCAGTATCTATAGATGGCATTATTGGCAGATCGCTCACAGATAACATTGAAAATCTGGAAGACATATTTCTGTCACTGAGAAACTCCGGATCAAAACTGAGCCTCAAGAAATGCTGTAACAGGGAGTTTCGTAAAAAAAGTGAAAAAAGTTCCAGTGTTCCGAGGAATGCCAAGACTCGATCACAAAGATGAAAAGAACTTTCAACTATCCAATACCGAACGAAAAATTAATTTCGAAGACGGACGCCAGCAATGTCTACCTTGAAGCTATTCTGTCTCAGATCCAGGAGAGACAGGAGAATGACATTGGTCATTTTAACAAGACTCATATCAAACTGGAGCTCAATCACAGTGGCAACATGCGGCAAGTGTTGGCTGTTCTCAAAGGCATTTCTATAAGTACGTGTACGAGAGGAGATTCCTGTTGAGAACTGACCATGCAGTTCTCAAATGACTTTTACAGTCCAATAATTCTGTAGGCCAAGTAGCACGTTGTGTCGAGAGACTCCAAGCATTTGATTTTTCGAGATCGAATATAAGAATACAGATGCCCTGTTGCGGAGACCATGCTCAGATGACTACTTACATTGCCGATGAGCAGAAGAGAAGAAAGCAACAGTTTGCAGAACCACCCCAGTGGATGATAACTGGAAAAACAACAAGATCCAGAAAGACCAAGAGGAAGACCCAGATTTTGATTGGGTCATCGGCTGAAAGAAGAATAATCGAAGACTATAATCGCAAGTTATTCGCCATCTATTGAATTCTTTTAAGCCCAATAGAATCCTCTTACTGTGGAAAATGGGGTCCTGATGCGTGTGTTGGTCTCCGGAGAGAAGAGAGACGTGTGTCAGACAGTAATACTGTGCGAACAGGATCGAAAGGAATTATGTGCTGAGAAATTCATAACGGAAATGAATACATCCTTGTGTCAATGGACTACTTCAATGAGTAGGCAGAAGCTAATGTCCTGCCCAACCAGGAAGCTTCCACCGTCGCCGATGTCTTGGTAAAGGAGTCCCATTGAAGCTGCATTCGAACCAAGGCAGACATTACGAGTTCAACCTGTTCCAGGAAATGTACTACATGTTGAACATCCAAAAGGCAAGAACCTTTGCTCTATATTCACTGTCCGACGGTATTGTGGAGAGGATGAATAGGACAATATGTCTTAAGGCAGGGGGGATGTTCTGACCTATAGCTGGTCCAGATGATCTGACCGTGTTATTATTCTCTGCTGTATGGACATGGGTCATCGAAGAGTCTAGGCTGTTCCAAATGAATGTCAGACGAAGAGTGGACAATACACAACAAAATTAGTGGTATTTGAAGTTGCATACACTATAGTGATAGCTTGTGCATATAAATTAGATTATCCATTAGTGAAAATAAAGCAGCTAATAAAGTTAAGGGGACTTTTATAACAATGAATTGAATTGTGAATTGTTAATGAATACCGATTTTAGTTTCTAGAATATTCACCATTGAAGCTGCACCGTTATTATCAAAAGCAGTCATCTTTATCTGCAGTCTAAATATTTTGACGATATAACTTCGTCGAATCATTAAAGTTATTACAATTATATATTTACATCTGATTTTTCCAAAATCGCCTAGTGAAAATATGAAAAATTTAGTAGTAACACTGTCCGATAAAATTTTCAACAGTCCTATAAGTTTGCGATGGCCCTGAAATAATCATCCCGCTACCGAGAATTTGCGCAAATAGTACGTAGTCCTTTGAGTCCTTCAAGGGCCGATTTCTTTGACACATGAGTAGCATGCCAATCCTTACCACGCCTGGTGCGTATCCACATGATCTGGATAAGTATGAATGGGTTTGAAAACTGTAAACTAGGGGGTATGAGTATAACGACTTATCGTCAAACTTAATCGACCCAGCGACGGATTGGGAATCATTGACAGAAATTGAGATTGAAATTTAAACTATCATAGGGGTATGAAGATTCAAGTCAAAAAAAGGACACATGAATGCGGTTATTGCAGAAAGTCGAGGCTTTCAAACTCCACATCGAATATTGCAGATCATCTTCCATGCGTTATGGTTTGAATGGAGTATGTTTCTGAGAATGGATCAGATACGGGTACTAAGACAAACTCTGCCAACACGTTACATCATTTATCGTTGTAAAGAGTGCCGGGAACCCACACGCATAGAATATTCTGAAGGATTTCACATCTCGATTACTCGATTACTCGATTTTTTTTAATTTGCTTACATTGTACTATTAGCAGTCTCAGTTTTTGTTTTCTGAAAGTAGTTTGTTCGTAAATGGGTTAATTGATCGACTTTGAGGGACTCTGAAACTCGCATCCTATCCATTATTCGGAAATATCTTCTCGTTTCCCCTAACGATCCCAATTCGCGTCTGTGGAACGTCAAGACATTAATTGATACGAGGCGAATTGCTGAGGGCGACTATCAAGTCACTAATGATGTTGAAAATCGCCAGACTCGAACGACCCCAACAGTTTACTTGTTTAACATCACTCGGTGTAATGAAAGTTCATTCTTGTCGGGCGAGGAAAAGCAAATGGGAAAACTTTTTAGATATTTGTTTTCTTGAATAATTTATTCAAAGCTCCAGGGATCTTTTTATTTCGGAAAGAACAAGTTGGATTGAGACTTGCATGTGTCTAGTTTGCAAATTCTGAATTCATCCTGGTTGCAGTACAGTTCCACTGTGATATTAGTTGGAAGAGGAGATAACTCAGGAAAATCGAGCAATATACAATGTCGTGACAAGTCATGACTTCTGATTGAGAAAAAATGCGGAGAACTGGAAAGAACCGTGGGAGTAAAATATAGTCTTGTCTAACTCCTGCGACTTAAAGCACTGTTCAAGATTGTAGTGTTAACATGATTATGAACTAACCAATAAATGAATATTTGTGAAAATTCACTTTCGAACATGTAATGTACACTATTTTTACTACGACTACTCGATTATTTCACCAACTAATATTGATGTTATTGACATGTGAGCAAGAAAATCCAACAAAACGGCTGACTGGAAATCATTTCAACTAACTTCATCTATTTCGAATAATCATATTGAAATGCAAAATATTTTCTTTATGACATACAGTAAGTCTCCAACAATTTGTACCATATGAGTGACTAAAATTTTTATTATCATTTTGTCAGAAAACGTTATTTGTTATAATGGTTGGTACATTGCAAAAACTTCCATTGGAGGTATCAGGTTTCTGAATTGCCAAATAGTATATTGGGTAGGACAAATAAGAATTTCGATCAAGACCTATCATATCAAAAAAGTTTTACTGAAAAAGTTGTTTATTATTGGAAACAACATCCAGATTTGAAAGGACAGCCCCTAAGCAACATCCGTTCTTTTTACCATAAAGAATACTACACCTTAGGAATCTCCCTATCATCACTTCACTAACATTTCGTTGTGGAATTTCGTCTCATTTATTATTTGGAAAAATTATCGAAATTTGTTGGAATGGTTTCTTGGTGCAAATTTGATCATTCACTCTGTGTAGTTCCATACACGTCCCAAGTTCATAAAAATATTCCGATTAATTTTAAATTCCGCTCCTTTACAAAAAAAAAAAAATTTTGAAAAGGAGAGGATTCAGAATAAGAACATGAGTGACCAACTAACAGTAAGTCCTCACCGACCCCATTGCAGCAACACTCAAAATGTCTAATGCGATTTACGAAGGCTCTTTGAATTTATTCAGGCAATAACCACATGCTGATATCTTTTATTATATTAGGAAATGTATTCAAACAGAACAATTTTTCTACATCAAACGGTATCTTGATTGTTATATTTTTAATCTAGTACTGATTATGAAAATTCTGTTACTTGAAGTTTTCGTCAAAATAGTCATTGTTCAGGTTAACGGAAATAACAACAACTGTTCAACTTCGTATTCTACTATTTACAGCAAAAATTAAGGTTATTTCAATTTCCAAGAACTGACAATGTGAACACAACATTTTGTATTTTCAATGCCATTTTCATAAATAGTACTTGAGGAATAAAATATTACTGAGGATAATAATTAGTGTTTTGAATTCAACAGAGTTTTGTTATATGTTCTAGAAAACAACTAAAAAGTTTATTTTGATTTGTGACATATCATGTAAATGTGTTAGAGCACTTGGCTTCCACCCAGGTGGTTGCGTATCACTGAGCTGAAGTGGTTCGGATTCCACTTTTAATTAAACTGTAGGTCCCGGATCTCCCTTGCTCACACAAGCTCTGCTTTTGAGGGATTTTCTCCGAAAACCTGGGAGTTTCGTAAAAACAAATTTTATAAATTTTCAATTCAATAGTAGACTAAGAGACATCAAGGACATAAGTCTTGTTTCGGTATATTCTTCATCTCGATAGAATTCTGTTCTGTTTTCAGATATTGCAGAAAACCTCAATTTTGTCTTATCATCATTTCCTTCAGTTCAAACTGATTGGTTTTCCTGATCGTTCTTCCACATTCACAGGATTCAATCCATGTCTCATCTAAATAGGATATTATTACAATAACTTTCGACATTCTGGGCCCTACCACGTATCAAACATGAATAGAATATCACTCATATATTCTGTACTCAAATACTTTTACCTACAATTTTTAGGAATATTATTATTACCACGATATGAAAACGACGGAGGTCTTTCAACAAGCCATCGCATTGCTTTTGTAATTGGTTCTTTCTCCATAATATTCTCGATATTTGATACACTTCATAACTTTTTCCTCCGCCATAATTTAGAATTAAGTGCGTCACAGTAATTTCATAGCGATGTCAACAGAGGTTTCTCCACAAAAATCTCAGAATTCACAGGAGGTATGAATACATACTTACATGAGGTTTGATTTAGTAGAATTTTTAAAATTATGCTTTCATTTTGGTACGTATTGTATGATTATCACAAGACCAGATTGATTGACATTCCGCCATATTTTCGAAAGTAGGTTCGAGATAATTTTCAACACCATATTTTTATTACTCTTATGTTTGGATCTGACACAATATCTCTTTACCTGAAAAACTACTGAAGTTGTTCATTCTTATAGCAGAATTCTATTTTCTCATTTCATAGTAAGACAATTTCATGTAATTCTACAATGTTCTGAAGTTTAATCCCAACTACAAGTTTATAATTTTGAGATCACCCTTTATCACCACCATCAGAGACAACCTATAAAAACCACTTGCAGTTCTACTTCTGTCATCACCAGACATTGCTGAATTTTATAAGACATTGTATCTCATTGTGAATTTGCATGACTGATAATTCCTGAAATTCTTCCATTAAACCGTATAATCCAAGATTTACTGGAGTATCATCCATCTTCTGAATATCCAATAATGCGTTTCAAGCTAATTTAAAAATCTAATAAATCCTCGCGAGCATCTGACCCAGTGATCTGGAACGATTTATCATCTATGATTTTTTGGTAACGATTCTACTGTTGTCAAGATTATTCTGACTTTTGTCAAAATATATAACATGCTCGGAGAATGATACTTTTCTGCTGTTTTATTGAATCAATTCAGTCTGAACATTTGATTCTTATTATTATTAGATCGTCACTCAGTGAAATCGAATGGAGGGTGAGTCTTCATTTTGTAACTCGAAGTTCTTTTCTGGGCAGATGAGCATAGACAAAAGTGTCAATCTGATGCATTTCATTAATCAATTAACATCATAATGGGTTGATTCAAGTGCTCGGTGGCTGAGTTCTCCTATCATTCTACTCTCCTGAATTACTATCGCTGTTTCAAATTTGTTGCTCACATGCTATTTTCAAAATCAGTTTGATTTAAAGGTGACTAATTTTAACATCTTCGAAATGTCATTTTCTCCTTTGTAGGTCCTTGAATAACATAACTGTGATATTATTTTTTTTCTTTGGTGTTTTGGCATCGACTGCTATGGTCATTAGCCATGTGTTCTTTATAGACCTTGTTACTAACTCTATACGCCACAGTGAATCGTGCAGGACTTTGCGAAAACAATAATGAAAAATGAGAAACCGTTGATACGTACCTACAACCAATAAAATGGAGAACCATTCACCCATCAGACTTAGAAACATCAGAATATAATGTTTTGTTAGATTGTATTGTTAGACTAATCGAAGCTGAGGAGTACCCTGATGGAATCTTCTGCGATCCAAGTAAGGCCTCCGATTGCGTAAATCATCAAGTTCGTGCTGACAAATCTAGAAGATATGGTATTAATAATGTGGCCCTCAGTTGGATCGAAAAATATCTTGATAATAGGGAGCAGTGTGTGTCCATTAGAAATACAAATGAGAATAATATCCAGAATGACGTGAAATCGTTGTTCACCAACACTTCGACTGGGGTACCACAAGGATCTACTCTGGGTCCAATACTCTTCCTGATTTATATTCACGAATTAGAAGAGTCCATTGTGATGTTCATTTCACCTTTTATGCTGATGACAGATCATTGATAATTTCTGATAAATCTAACAACATACTGGAACACAAAGCTGATAAAAATTTCAGTGAAATCTTGGCATGGTTTTCTAACAACCACATTCACTTAAACATCGCAAAAACACAGTATATGAGGTTTAGAACCCACCAAAAAACATGTGATAATTTAGAAATAACTACTGATAACGAGGACGTACCATGCCTTTTCTACTCATCTTGTGTTAATTGTATAGGTCTCCACATAGATTGCTGTCTAAATTGGAAAACACATTGTGACTCTCTAGTATCGAAACACAACTTACTAAATTTTATGATGAAGAATCTTCAAACAGTTCTAACCACAAAACAGATGATTAATGTTCATTATGGTCAAGTTGATTTACGACTGAGATACGGAATTGGTTTCTAAGGTTGGGCTTCAAACTCGAGTGATGTGTTCTTGGCTCAAAAGAAAATAATCAGAACGATTGCTGGTGTTCCAAGTAATGTCAGCTGCCAAACTGCCGAAACGAATGGAGGAGGAAGAGTTAGATTAAGTCACGATATCCAATGATCCTGAATAACTTACCAAAGACATCGACTACTCGGATATATCAGAAATGGAGATGATTTCGGATAACTACATTTGTCTTTCTCTATTCAGAAGTAACAAACAATACACGAACTGTTTCATAATTTCATTCTGACCCGTATGGGCGATAATCCTTATCTGATTTTATTGAAAAATTCTTTATACAAATATAGGTTCGCAACTGCTCTATTTCTGAAATTTTAACGTTAAGTTGCTCGAATAGGAAGCGTGTTGCCTAAAGTAGGTAACCATTTAGTGAAGTTATAGCAGAGACTCTTCTCAGGTGGGTTAAACTGGGAACCATTCATTCCTGGTGGACATTGCACTGCCGTTATTGAGACTTTACAATTATTTATAAAAGGGCGCCACCACCAAGAACCAATAGTTAGAGAGAATTAAGCAACACCTAGTGTATAAAATTTGTTGACATTTATTTTTACAAAAGAGTGAACAGAGGAATAATTAGTTTGTAGAAGCGTAGAAATTTGCAGAAATTCGTAGAAACACTGAGAGCACACAATTATGTGTACTTAGCTTGTGGAGGGAGTTGTTGCTCCAATCGATGTATCCTTAGGTGAATGAGACTGCAGGTCAGGAAATACTATCGTAGATCTTCAGTGTTGAACGAGACAGCAGTTCACGAAAGATTGTCATGGATCCTTGGTGTTGAATGAGATAGCCAGTTCACGAAAGATTGTCATGGATCCTCGGTGTTGAATGAGATGGCAGCTCAGGGATCCTCACTGTTGAGCGAGACAGCAGCTAAGGAAAGATTATCATGGATCCTCACTGTTGAGTAAGATAGCAGCTCACGAGAGACTGTGGTGGATCCTCAGCATTGAATGGGAACTTGGTTGGGATTTACTCCCGGATAAAAGGGGTCCTGTAATTTTCATAGGTCTTAAAAAATGTATCACTTCTACATACCTCCATTTGATTCGAGCTCTGTGTTCAATTATGAGTCTAACAGATTTTTACCTATGCATATAAGTAACATAATTAGAATTTAAATACATGTATTTGTTGAATGTAAAAACAGAAGCTCTGGGATCAACTGAAAGCATGTGAAAATAACCACTAATATGCATAAATCTTCAATGAAATAAAGTAGCATTAATTAAGCAAGAAGGCTATAGGATTTAGTAAGGGAAAATGCAGGAAAGTTGTAGGACGCTATCTCAAACACAAAAAGATCAATCATGAAACCAACCTTGTTTAGTGCCTGGAAGGAATTCTATACAGCAGCAAATAATATAAAGATATGCATAACTATTCAAACTAACCTTTTTTAGTCCCTTTAGGAATATGAAGTATCGGAAATTGCAAAAATCTTCAAATTAATAGATGATCAAAATGGCTTCCCGTGCACAGACACAACAATTATGCCCCTGATTCGTAGCACTTGAAATTCGCCAGCCAAAAAGATCTGAGGCAAAATGCTCACTAGTTTTATTAATTTACATCATACAAAAAATTACTTCCGGTCGACAATACATTTCCATCATTTGTAATCGAAGAAATTCTGTGACAGAAGACAGAACCACAGAACTGCGATCAATAGTCGTTTATTGGTGAGTATTGAAATAGTTGTTTATTTGCGAGCATTAAGATAGGCATTTATTTGCGACTCAAAGAAAAGTTATCGTAATATTTGAAGATAATTAAGAAAGAATTGATGTGATGTGAGGATTTCAATGATTCAAAGGATATGTCCCAATTTACTTGTTACAAAATACAGGGTGTACACTATATCTTCTTATTTGATCAAATAAATAGTGCATCTGAACAGGGACGATACTGATGAAAACTTAAAAAATCTTTATCTTCAAAAAAAATATATTTTCATGTGCATGGAAAATACGTAGCGGTTTTAGTAATATTCAAGAAAAACTGATTTTTTTCTATTAAATTTCAACAAATTGTGATTTATCTTATCACCCTTTGAGATCCGCATTGAATAATTAATCACCATATGGCAATACCCAAAGCCTTCAAAGCCTTACACGCTCAAATTGCGTGCGTTCATAATTAATGAATTGTATTAATTCCACTGTAATTTCTAAAAAGTTTCGTGAAATAACTTCTTGAATGGCGCAAAATAATGTTTGACCCTTGCTCTATAGCGTTCTAAATATTTTTTTATTAGTATTATCTGTTGTAAATATTGAAAACTTATTCAAATTATTGTTATTACATAATATTTTTCATCTGTGTACCAAACTCTTTGTGATAAAAATTTTATTCTTTGGCATTATTACCTGTCAATCTATGAAACACCCTGTAAAATCTATAAATAAATCGCTGAAATTTCAAAAGATTACCAGCAACGAATTCTTTCTCCCTACTTCTTCCCCGTCAGCCATCTCTTTCTCAGCAATAATTTTTTCAACGATTGGCGAAATCCTTTGCTCCGAAGTTTGCATTCATCAGATATTCAAACTTGTCCATCATTTCGTTCTTACGAAGGTCTTCGAATATTACATAACTTTCTTTTCAATTACATAAGGTAAAATACCCAATAGTTGACATCACACCAATAATTGACACTTTCAGAAAGAATATCACAAAATAAGACGTCAGTAATCAGTTTCAATGTTATTTACACATAGTTAGGTCACATAACGCCCTCTGTTGGCATCTATAATAAATATATAGTATATCTTCCATTTTTTCCCAAAATGGTGGCAACTCTTTTATAGTGTGTTTACTGTCTAAGCTGTTTTAGTGAATTTTAAAGGAAAATGATAAGAACGTAAGTTTATAAAAATATTCATAATTAGTGCAATTTTTGGTTTTGCGATATGTTTTCGGAATTCTCTTAACGTTAATGATTTTAACCCTTTGCGTCCTGGTGGTACCTCTCAAGGACCACCTATAAAATTTGCACATGCGTCTGTTATAGAAGTGATATATCGTCCGAAAACTCGTTCAGTGCTGACAATAACTGCCATCTATAACTCGGATACGGAACTACATCGGAATACGTCAGTTTGGCGCACTTATCGGGTGAAATATTTAGCGAGCGTATCGTTGTGTCACGTTCTAACTAGTAACTTCAATAATTCCTTCAGTTCTTTGAACAATGGCAGGTAAGTTGTAAATAATTGAAGAGAAATAATCTAAGAATACCATGTAATGTTTGTTGCCCGTTTTCGAATTGAAGTTTTCAGTAAAAATATAAATAAGTTGGTGGTCCCTGTAGGGACCACTAGGGCGCAGTTACACATATTCTTAGCTATATTTCTAAAGTTCTTTTGCGCAAGAGAAGACGGATAATTGAATGCAGTTATTTATTTTCAGATAACAAACCAAAAGTCAAGCAATATCTCAAGGAGACTAGATGGACTTTTGATCAACTTGAGAATATGACTCTTGATGAATTTGATAATCTCATTGAGGAAATACCTTCGGATATCGAATCTGACTTGGGAGACTATACAGATTCTGATGTGGAAGATTTTCCGGATTTTGAAAGTATTCGGATACCAGCACATATTCCTGAAGAAAGTCAAGAAATAGAACATGATGAGTTACTTTCTTCCGAAAATAATGTAGAACGCGATTCTTCAGATGATGATACATGTTCAGTGAAATCTGATGAACTTCCTTTGATAAATTTTATTCCTGATGTGTCGGAAAAATGTATATGGCGCAAAAATTTTCCCTCTGCTAAAATTTCAAACTTTCGGGAAGAATCTGGTCCAACTATTTTAAATGAATCTGAAGCTCCGGTAGATGTATTCTTAGAATTATTCCCGTCCAATTTGATTGAGCGCATTGCATTCCAAACAAACCTTTATGCTACGCAATCTGGAAAACAATATATTGCAACCTCACCTGATGAAATGAAAGTGTTTCTCGGTATGAATTTACTTATGGGCATGAAGGTTTTGCCCAGTTATAAGGACTACTGGTCTGCTAAGAGCGTACTACGAGATACCTATATAAGTAATGTAATGTCCCGTGATAGATTTTCTTGGCATTTGGGAAATCTACTTGTCAATGACAATAATTTACAACCAAATCGCAATGAACAAAACTTTGATAAGTTGTACAAAGTACGTCCGTTGCTTGATACGTTGGGTTATAGTTTCCAAAATTGTTATAAACCAGCTGAACATCAATCTATAGATGAAAGCATGATCAAGTTCAAAGGTAGATCAAGCCTAAAACAGTACATGCCGAAAAAACCCATAAAACGAGGGTACAAAGTATGGGTGAGAGCTGACAGTATCACTGGCTACGTGAACGAATTCCAAATTTATACTGGAAAAGTCTCTAATCTGATCGAGAAAGAGCTGGGAGGTCGTGTGATCAAAGACTTGACCCGCAAACTAGTTGAGAAAAATCATAAGGTTTTTTTCGATAACTACTTCAGTTCGGTAAATCTGATAAATCAACTTCTCAATGAATCGATTTATGCCTGTGGCACAATCAGAAAAGATAGGGTGAACCTTCCCAAATTGAGACCAGATAAAGAAATGAAAAGGGGGGATATGGACTATAAGTTATTGAAAAATGGCGTGCTTTGTTTCAAGTGGATGGATAAGCGGAGTGTGTTGGTTATTTCAAATTTCCATGATCCCACAATGGTAGAAACTGTCGCGAGAAAAGACAAACGGCCAAATGGCGTCATTGTCACTCAAGTGAAATGTCCCAAAATAATAAAAGACTACAACCAATATATGGGCGGTGTAGATAAGGCCGATATGCTCAAATCGATTTATGAGCTAGATCGGAAGAGTAAAAAATGGTGGCATCGGATTTTTTTTTACTTTCTTGATTTGACTTTAGTGAATTCTTTTATAATATTCAAAAATAGGCTACCAGGGACGACAATGAGTTTGAAGGATTTCAAAATTGCGGTTGCTGTTGGCTTGATAGGAGCAAATCCAGGATCCACCCGTAAAAGAGGAAGACCATCTAAAGAGAATGAGACCTGTTCTTATAAAAAAAATGTATTACCGGAAACTCGGTACGACAAAGTTGCACATATACCTCTCTCTACTACCAAACGACGATGCCACTTTTGCAGCACTAAAAGTGACCCAAAACGTACAACGTGGAGTTGTGCAACTTGTAAGGTAGCCTTATGTTTGCAAGAACACCGAAATTGTTTTGCTTCATTTCATTCAAAAAATTAATATCCGTCTGGCCTGGTGGTACCCCAGGGGGACCACCATTTTTGGTATACTTTCAATAAAAAAATTTGAAACAATACTGTTTTTCATTATTATTTATGTCTATTGAGTGCAATTATTGCAATAAAACATATTTTTTTCCATTTTAATTAAATCCGGGCTCAAAGGGTTAAGTAGTTTATCTAATTGTATTTACGCTTCTTGTTAGGTTAGTTTTCTTGTTTGAAGGAGTGTCAACTATTGACTCAAATATTTATTATTTTACCAATAGTTGACACTAGTGTCAACTATTGGAATTTCGGTGAAACTGATGTATTCTGTCTCTCTCCGTTGTTTACAAAAAAATATACAGCCAAAGATAAGTTTCAGCTTAATAGGATACCAATTTCCAATAGTTGACATTATATGTCAACTATTAGTTTTATACATGTCAACTATTGGTCTTTTCAGATTTACAAGTGAGATGCCTGGAACAAAGCAAACGTTTCTGAAATATTCAGAGCAGCAAATGATAGCTGCTATGAATGATGTCCAAAGAGGGATGGATGCCTATTGCTATGGCAGCAAAAACGATACAAGAGGAACAAAAGAAGCAGCGAGCGGAAGAAAGACGATTAAAAAAAATTGAGCGTGAAAAGTTGAAAGCTGAAAAAAAGGCAGAAAGAGAGAGGAAAAAGAAACCAAAGCGGGTGTCACATTCGGACTCTGAAACCTGTGAAGATGAGGATGGGTAGAATCAGGTGACAGTTTAGACGACATCAGTTTTCAAGAAACAATGAATGTAACTGACTCAGACGATGAAAACAAGTTGCAATTCAAAGAAAGCGACTATGTACTTGTTTATTTTCCTGGCAAAAAGAAAGTACACCGGTATGTTTGCGTCATTCAAACCATTTTCCCAAACAATGAAGCCGAAGTTGTTGGAATGAAGCAGTTTGAAAATGATAGAAAAGTTTTTAAACCGAATGATAATGACGTCAGTATCATAAGTCTTGACCAAATATTGGAAAAATTAAATTTCCCAAAAATAAGTGCTGCTGGTGATCGTTTGAAATACGAATTTGATAAAGACATTGAAGTTGATGGTTAAATTTTATTTTTATTGTAGTATATTACTTGTATACTTTATGTATACAGGGTGAATCTTCATTTCATTAACATGTCAATTTTTGGTGTTAACAGTGTCAACTATTCATTTCTCCAACAGAAGAAAATAAAAATAGTTTATTTTTTTTAGTGATCATGAATTATATTTCCCCTTCCAGCACAATAATAAAAAATAGTAAAAGTTTCTAAAAATAATATTCAACACACAAAAACTTTCCACAAAACAAACAATACATGACAAAAGTCAACTATTGGTCTAATCATGTGTCAACTATTGGAAATTTGGATTTCAAGGATGTCAATTATTGGCATTTTTAATTAGATTTATTAATCAATCAAAATATGATCTTTTTCTCTGATTTAATGATTTTTTATTACAATGTTGCATTTGCAAAGCATCATACTTAACTTTTTCTAAACAAATTTAGTTATAACTCATCGAGTTAATTTTACAGATCACTTATTCTGGAATATATTTTTTAATATGTCAACTATTGGGTGTTTTACCTTATATTGAACTATTCAACTTGATTCAATTCTATTATTAGGTCCGAACCAAGATTCCTTTGAAGTGTCATCGGTATCAGTTGGCACCCTGTGTTTCATCTACAAACACTTGAATAGTCCGATGAGACCCTCGCATGGAAACAAATGACCGCGTGCAAACTAAGCGTGCAAAGGGGTTTTCACTAAATTCTAAACCTACTTCAAGCCTCGGTTATGTATTTTAGTATCCCTCTTGCTGGAAATTTTGATGACGTAAATATATTACTCGCCGTTATAGTCGAGCAAAATTTAATTTTGTTTATGATCTTTGTTATGGCAATCCGGAGAAGAGGAGAGATAAGATACGTGAAACGTTGCTACGAGATAGTTAACGAAGTGAATTTCGAAATTCGTCATAATTAGAATTCACTCCTTCTGCAGTATCGAACAATGTATAAAATTTGACTGTGACTGTGGACGATTGAGACCTAAAATTGGAAGTTAACAAGAACTGAGATTATTGAAAGTACACTGAAAATAGCCAATAAATTAAGATGCACTGAAATACATATGTATTTTTTGATACAATGGATACAAGTTTATTTAATTCAATTATTAATATGATTGTTGCTCAGACCTATGAAACGGTTTCGTTGCGACAATGAAAAAGTTCATTAAGGTAAAGAAAATGGCACACTGAAACAATGTGAAATTTTTCATTACTTCAACCGACAGAATTCATTGTCCTAAAGCGTTTCTATTACCATTTTAATGAATACGGTTCATTGTGTTAATAATTACCGTTTATAACCTCTTCGATCACTGACAAAAGCTTATATTAGTTGGCTCAATGTACAGGATTCTTTGACACAATGAAAAATGTTTGAATACATATTATGTTCCTATTGATTCTTCGAATATATCGAATTCATTATATCAATATTCTGATCATTGAATGATGAATTAGTTGATTACACTAATGAACGTGTTCTTTGAGAAGGTGAATGTCTACGTGAAGGGTGATTGCTTTGAATAATTAAAAGATTGTATTTGGATAATACAGTTTTTTTGTTTGAATTTTACGAATCTTTTTCTTTCTTTTTTTCAATTTTGCAAGAAATAATAATAATATTATTCGTATTTAATTCCATTTTTTCCACTGTATTGTACTTTCTAGTTTAGATATGAATTAATGCTCTCATGAATTTCATTACATGTGTGGATGTGCTGAATTTGTTGTTTTCGGAAATAAACATTCATATTGATATTGATAGGCTCATTATTTACTCTCCTATCTAATGAATCGTTATCATGTAAAGTATCAAACGCATTGAACAATTTTTTATTAGAGCAATCATGTACCTACCAGAGAAAAACTGGAAGACACATTAATTATTCTCCAAGAAAATTAAAATATTGCAAATGTTAAATACACCTCGAAAAGTTTAGGACACTTTGTTAGTCCCGGGAAAATATCATTAAAATCTAGATCAAATTTATTAGAATTTCAAAACAGTAAGTTATTTTGGGCGTAGCTCACACTATAGTCTCAAAAAAATTAGAAACTTCACTATATAACAATGTTCATTCTCAAAACTGAGAGCACTTCATACTCATGAAAATTAATCATTCATTCCCATATTACTTCATCTGGTGTGATTCAGAACATTTTCTCAATGCATTTCATGATGCAGATGATGCACCTCCCATAAGGAATGCGCTGTTTTGTTCAACTTCAACTGTAATTTTCCTAAATTTCATAGTTCAATAGTAAATATTAATAGCATTTATTGCATTGATTACTATGCATTGGTTGAAAGAATAATGCTTATTCAAATAATAAACACATTTCAATAATCCAATGTACACCAATGATTGAATCAACGAATGTAATTCATTGCTTTCAAGAAAACTCCATTATAATAACGACCAACATTCATGAGTTCAATGATCATCATTCATTGAATTGATGTAACATATCGCTCGTCGCAATGAACGAGTTCATTATATCAATAATATAACATTCATTCCAAGAAAGAACGATAATAATCAATATGATGTTAAGGAATCATCAATCGAATGAATACTTTTCATTCGTTTGATGAATGGGATTCATTAAAATAACTAACCCATTCAATGTACTTGATCATGCAATTCATACTCAGTGCTACATTGACATAACGATTGCGTTCATTGGACCAATATTGATGAAACTGTTCATTGACTCACTGTACTTTTTCATTATATTTAAGTACCGAATTTTTTCTGTGTATATGTGTGACAAAGAATCAATGTCCAAAAATGAAAGAATTGCATTTGATGGCAATTCTCTGAATTATTATATGCTGTGATGGTAGGGCTAGATGATAAGCTTTCATTCATAAACTACTGAACTTTAAATTAAAAAGTAATGTATGGTTAGTGAAAAACAAAGATATTTTGAAAATTTGAATACTTCCTAAAATGTTATTACTCTTGAATGAAGCCTTAAGCTTTCAAGAAAGTATTAAATTTTTAAATTTCTTTGTTTTTCATTCACTGTATAATATTTTCTAGTTTTCAGTTCAATGTTTCAAATACTAGTATATTGAAAAATGTCTTTCATTCAAATAATTGTTTATTTTCAAATTATTTTGAGAAATACGAATTTTTATTTATTTATTTTTTCCGGTGTTGCCGTCAGAGCTTGGAAATAAGAAACACTACTCCACAGCGATTTCTCAAAAGATTTTTCGTGATTATATCAAACTTTCGGACGTTTCGTTATCGATTGACCATCATATTTTTCAATTGGTAGTACTTTCCTCTCTTTATATGTAGATACAATTTTTCATTGTCTTCCGAATTCAATAATGTATCTCTTATTATAGTTTGGATACTAATAGTCCTTAATCACGAATTTTTCAACAGATTTTCATCAATCATTAGAACATGTTAACGCAAACTATTGATTTGCTTCTCCTTGAAGATCCTCAATTTCACTTTTTCTTTCAATTGAGTCCCGTACTCGAAAATCTCTTGAAAATTTCGAAATGATTTGGACCGTTATAAAACCGTCAAATGTGATTTATCATTGAATTCACAATTGAAAAACTTCAAAAAACTTTATCAAACCAGGGCCGTATTTAAAATAATTCTAAACGAAACATTGGAAAGTAATTAGGAGAAAGCTTCAAAAAGAAATTGCTGTGGAGAAGTGTTATTAATTTTATTCCAGCTCTGGAGATATCTAACCCTAGAGAAAAAAATTGAAAACTTTATCCTTCGTGTAATACTTATTCATTGATCCATAGACCTAATAATATTCGTAGTCCACACTCAGAAACAAAAAATGAGAGAGCATATGTTCCCAGTACATCGGAGATTCGATACCCTGGTTTTTACCCAGAATTGAATACATTATTTAAAGTTATATGCCTTTTTTACAGTTGGAATACAGAATTTCTAATTAAAATAAAAGTCTTCTGGGAACCAGAAAATTTCAAATGCATGCACACAACGGACAATTATTGAAATTTATTATCCCGTTTTCACTCCCATTTTTTCAAACTAATTACTCTAAACCAAGTTCGTTGTTTTTCCCAGTCTGATTAATCTGGAGGATACAAAAAAAACATGACTAGTTACAAAATAAAATTGTGTTGTCTTCAGAAATTAATTCAGAAGTTGTTGAAGATTATTGATAGACAAATCATCAATAGAATGAAGATTCTACGAGAGTTGCTGGATGGAGTAATACTTTTTTCTATTGAACGGAATTTTTGAAAGTGAAAGTATAATAGACCGGGATCCCACGCCTATTTTCAAAAATAATTGTTAACAGGCTGAATGTTCCTGAGTAGCTTCATTTTGCCGAGACGCCCAACTATTTCCTTTACGAAAATTCTCGATAGTGGTAGCTAATAAAATGCGCAGGCGTCAATCATGTCGATTTGGTGAGTGCAAAAAAGTTATTAATAACAGTTTTTCAGTTGAACCTCGAGATAATTCGATGAAGTACTCGAAAAAACTTTTGTCCTACAAAATGGATGGTAGGACTGAAGAGTCCCCCTTTCCCAACATGTACCAATGACGTGGTCATAAAAAATAATTAATAACCAGAGGATTTTTTTTACCGTTGCTTGGTTAATATTTGTGTAGTTGAATGGTCATATTGTCCTACAAATCGAATGGTAGGTGTTCCCAGTCCTACGCTCCGAAATTGTCAATTCCACGAAAATTCTTGATATTAGTAGCTAATGAACTGCGTAGGCGAAAGTCATGTTGATTTGGTGAACGCAAAAATTGTATGGCTAACTGCTAGTTTTACCCAAATCTAAAGCTCATGGCTCATGTTGAAACAAACCAATTGAATTAACTTCATTTCAAGGCAGTAAAATCAATCTATTTGACCGTATGCCTAGATATTTCGACCATACCTTCTGAAATAAGAAATTATCCAAATATTTTCTAAGTAGGCACATTTATTCTCATTTTTGATATTAAATTTTTTTGATCCTGCCATCCTCATTACGTTGTCCAGTTCACAGATCGATCCTATGGCCAGTTTTCGAGCTACAGAGTGTCAAAAATTCCATTACTGCTATTTTGCGAATTATAAATCGATTTGATTTTTTTTGCTTTAATTCGAAATCGATTTTTTTTAGAAATAAACACATTAAATCTAATTTGTAGCTCGTCCCTCCATTCGAATAAGAAATCATATTCACAAAGGGTGATGCATTACATAGCATGACAAGACACTGTTCAAAGAAATAGATAAATATCAATACCATTATCATTATTATTTTACAAATTCGTTGAAAAAGAATGGGTCTTCATCAATTACATGAGGATTCATATTATGATTGTTAGTTCAACAGTATATAGTTTTCCATGTATACAGTGCCAATTTGAATGCTTAAAAAGTCTATATCTCAGGAACAAAATGAAATAAATATTACGAATTGTTCATATCTGTTACTAGGATATGAGAATTAAAGTGAAATTATACTCATGAAATAATCCTCCCATCAACTCTGATTTACAGCCACCCGCAATTACATTTTTCAGAAATCTCTTCCTGTGATACCTCCTTGAATAGCTGGTGAAAAATGCTCTCCCACTCCTTTCCCTTCCCTCCCTCATTATTTAAAATTGTTCTTTCCGTTAACCAGATGTCGTTCCCTTATGAACGACAGCCCTGAAAAGACGAAACTTGTGAGAGCCAAGGATTAACGAATTCTTACTTTTAACGTGCTATTCCACTTTCTCGGGCCATCAGAGAAATATAAGCAGTCGCTAGGCATCGAGCGCACGACCGGCGCCGGCGACCAGAGTGGATAAAAGATCGGTATTTTAACTACTCGGCCACTTGACCCCCGTAAAATATAATATCTCTTTCGAACTGGACTTTTTGAGGCATCTGATGATACCATACTTTCCTATTTTACCGTAGAGCAGATTTTCACAATTCGTCTGACCTCTTTGAATGTTTTCGATTATAAGTCGGACCCCGTTATGCAATAAGGAACCAACCGACAATTTGTAAAAATATGAAATAATAATACCAGACAGACCAAATTTTATATCTTCATTGGTTTGCAATATAGAACCAGAGATCATCGTCTCTAGCGCCATTTGTGAGCAATACATCTACTTTGAAAAACTAAAAAAGATTTGCTACAAAGAGCCAGAGTCTGTTGGATCTATATTGCGTTATTCTCTGGACTGAAATGAATATATGATGGGATCCAAAGCTACTTGGTTCTCTGTAGCAAATTGTTTTATTATATTTCTGACACTTGTCATTTTAATATTATTGTTGGTGTCTGGAAAATAATTCCAATTATTATTATTGTCATTGCGTTCTCTAATACAATAATGTCGGCAAGAGTTACAAAGATAATGAACAACGCATTGTGTTTATCAAGTGAATTAAAAAAATGAGGTAAGATATCTTTTTCCTATTGTATGATAGTTTCAATAATGTCTAACCTCACATTCCTGAAAAATTCTAGTACAATAAAATAAGTTTTGTAGTGGTGCGACTCTTAAAGTTTTTAGAAAAAAATATAAACGTGTATGAGGTTGCAGAACTGTTGAAGTTAGAATATAACATGGTTACATTATAAAAAAAAAAACATTGGTTCCTTATTGCAAATTCCTTTTTAGGATAACCCGTACTCGTACTGTCCAAAACTGGCATCTAGCAGTTGCGAAAAAAAAGTCAAGAACGAGAAAGTACACAGGAGTACACCAGTGACAAAAAATATTAAAGCAGATTTGGCAGGCAGTATTATTCTCAGCAATAGAAAATGTAGGTTAAGAAGCAACGAAAACATCAAAGATGCGGTTTTTCAACCCAATGTAGAAACAGTGTCTGAAGATATGGAAGCGGAAGTAGAAGAAGGTATATCCAACAAAAATAGTGTTCTAGAAGAAGATTATGACGATTCAGTTAGGGACAAAAACTATGAGCCTGACTCCAGAGATATCTCCTCGAATACGGATACAGGAGAACAATCACATTTAGAAGAAAAATTCAATTTAGATAACCAAATGAGGAAGGCCGTTTAGCGAACCTAGACAGATCTGCCAAGAGGAGACCCAGGAAAGGAAGAAAAAGTAAATATGCCGAACAAGATAGAAAAACGCGAAAAATTTGTACGAATAGTAATAAGGAGTATTACTCAGCAAAAGGGAAGTTTGTGAGGTCAAAAAAGTTTGTTTCATATGTTTGTACGTGTGCAATGAAATGCCATGGAAAACTATCTGTAGAAGAACAGCGAAATTTTTTCAATCAATATTGGAACTTAGCAGATTACAATGTGCAAACTGCATTTATATCAACATGTGTGAGACAAGAGCCAGTAAAAAGAAAAACTGTCTTAGCAGCTGACTCCCATAAGAGACAGTTCTCAAGACAGTTTTTCATACAGCAAACGAACGTTTGTAGGGACATATTTGTAAAAACTTTGCAAGTGTCTTCAAAACGCATTAATACTGCCCTTGTAAAATCAAGAACCTTAGCAATACTTGATCGACGTGGTGTGAGTGGTTGGCACAATAAAATGTCAGTGGATCAAAAAATTGCTGTAATGACTCATATCAACAAATTTCCACGGTACAAGTCTCATTACTGTAGGACAAAGAGGGCGGGGCAAGAATTTTTACAAGAGAGTACGACCTTACCAATAATGTATAAACTGTATAAACTCGAAAATGAAAATTCTGTTAGTTTTTCATCATACAAAAAGATATTTTTAACGGAGTTTAATCTAAAAGTCAAGAAACCTAAGAAGGACAAATTTTGCTGAAGAACAAGAGAAGAGCAAATTCATTGGTGAGCACAATATGCACTTGCAGGGAGCAGAACTGGCTGGAAAAAGCATGAATGATGACCTCAAGACAGCAGCAGAAGACGAAAAAACCGAAGCCATCACTTTTGATATGCAGAAAACTCTTCCATTGCCCAGGTTGACTACAAATATTATCTTCTACAAAGACAGTTATGGCTATATAACTGTAGGTTATATGCAGGAAGCCAAAAATAATCTACTTTTCATCTGTGGATTGAAGGAGAAGCTGGTAGAGGTGCCCAGGAAGTAGGATCGTGCCTTAAAAAGTACATTCAAAGCAATATTCCTGAGTCTGTCGAAAATTTGATTTGGTGGAGCGATTCCTGGGGCGGTCAGAACCGCAATATAAAAATAGTTCTTCTCTTAAAATGCATCGTTTTAAAAAATTTAACTTCCGGGCATAGCTTTTTGCCGAATGATAGTGACTTTGGTGTCGTCGAATGTGTTATAAAAAAACACAACAAAATTTACTCCCCGCAAGATTACATAAATATTATGGAAACATGTAGAAGAAAACGACCCATTAATGTCACTAAAATGGAAAACGAAGACTTTGTAAGCAACCGTAAGCTAGAAAAGGCAATTGTTAATAGAAAGAAAAGTTGCGATTCTGAAAAAATTAATTGGCTACATATGAAGGCTATTAAGGTTACAAAACAAAAATCTCATAGCATTTTTGTAAGTTCTCACATAACAGCACTGAAGCATACAAAGAAATAAACATAAAAAAGGACAAAGGAAAACAACCTATGAATACCTTTTCTAACCTTTTAGAACCATTGTGGCCGAATGGTAAACCGGTTGCTGCACTAAAACTGAAGGACATCAAAAGCTATATGCATCTCATTCCGGTTGCAGATCATCCATTTTACACAAATCTCATTGGAGACGAAACTGTTGATAAAGACATCGACGGGTACCATGGAGAAATAGACTTTGAACCAGAAGAAATTTCTTAAATGAACATTAAGCAACAGAGAACCAAGTGATTTTTCTCTACTCCCAAGATGTTTTGAGTTATTTTTTTGTTCAAATTATTGTATTGCCTTCTCTTATTTCATTAAAAAGTTCATTTCATACTTATATACCCATGTTTGATAATAAATTATTTTCAATACAGATCAAAATAGTTTTTCTTGATTATCTCAAAACATGAGTAATGCTTGTTGGGTCTCTATTGCATAACGGGGTCCTATTTCAGCTCTTCAGACGACGATGTGGTGCAGGTTTTTCCGGGTTTCCCTGCATCTGTTAAAGCGAATGCGACATCATTTAATACAGCCCGGAGGGCAGATTGATTATTTCAATGTTTTTACTTTGTTATTGTTGTTTTCAATATGTTTATAAAAATTATGAAATGTAAACAAAATTTCCTACTTTTTTCATAAAGTTTTCACGTAAATTATGATATTTTTGAATTGAACAAACAATTATACATTGAAAGTAACATTTATTTACGAATGAAAGTATATTAAATTAGCTAAACAACATAATTCGTTATTTTGAATAATTTTTGTAGGACTAGCGATAAATACCCGTTTTTTTGTAGGACACTGTATTATTTAGGTGAAGAATACACTAACCTTTCATGTGTTATCATTGTCCTACAGTTATTAATACATTTTTTTTACCATGGAATTGACAATTTCGGAGCGTAGGACTAGGAACACCTACCATTCAATCTGTAGGACCATATGACCATTCAATTATACAAATATTAACCAAGCAATGGTAAAAAAATCCGCTGGTTATTGATGATTTTTCATGACCACGTAATTGGCACATGTTGGGAGTGGGGGACTCTTCAGTCCTACCATCCATTTTGTAGGACAAACGTTTTTTCGAGTACTTCATTGAATTATCTCGAGGTTCAACTGAAAAACTAACTGTTATTAATGACTTTTTTGCACTCACCAAATCGACATGATTGACGCCAGTGCATTTTATTAGCTACCACTATCGAGAATTTTCGTACAGGAAAAAGTTGGGCGTCTCGGCAAAATGATGATACTCAGGAAGATTCAGCCTGTTAACAATCATTTTTGAAAATAGGCGTGGGATCCCGGTCTATAAGTATTTTCGTCGTAATACCATTTGAATACTAACGGTTTTCGATAGGGGACTGCTTATCTAATAGCCAATAATAATCACTCAGTGACAAGTTCGTGGTGTACTTAATGTTTATAAAATTACGAATGGAAGACACATTTCCCGAGAGTGACAAATGTAAGAAAATTATGAAAAATGCAAATTTAGAAAGACTCGGAATTCCCACTTCTCTCTGTTGAATAACTATTACTCATTAGCATTTGAGGCAAACATCTAATAAAAAACTACCGTATTCCTTTGAGATACTGAAATCCATCCAACAGATATTTGTGCAAAAATTCCGATTCATTTTATTTTTATTCTTCAAAATTCTCAGTGAGAATCTTCGATTATGTATCATAATCTTGAAAATAAATATTCAAAATTTACAAATGAGTTAACCAATCCAACACCGTAGGCTATCAGTGACTGCTACAAGTGGAAAAATGCGTGTCTCCTGAAATATACACATGAAAAACATTCACGCAACGATAGTTGCAGGCATTTTTCATAAAAATGTAATTCCATATGGCGAATATATCACTTTATTATTCATTGGGATAATTCAGTTAGACAGTTATTCCGAATGAAATGTCACAGCACACCCTCTGTTGTTGACGGCTTTGATATTCATAGCGGTGGGTACACCTAAATGAAAGCTTTCACAGAATTGCTAGTGGAAAAGAGAAAGAAATAATTGAAACAATAATCCACCGACCATTGTAATAAAACCTTCATACAGATTATAGGCAGTGAACAAGGTTGTGGAACAAAGCACTCTCGTCAGGGCTCATCTATAAGCAAATGCTGAGCTTTGAGAGAACTACTTATAATTTTTCACCAGATAACATTTTTCAAGCGACAACTCACTAATCAGCTGAATTAATTCAGTGGAAAATCCGTGCAAGTTTTCTTAGGTGAATGACATATAATTTCCTTGTTTTCTACTTCGGTTCGAGATAATTTTTACACGACAAATGGATGAGAATGCTTTCTGATAAAATAATGTTAGGAACTACCCTACGCCACTGCATAAAAATGTTAACGGCCTGAAAAACAGTTTCTATTTTTAGTTTTCTTTTTTTTATTTAATGAACTTTTAAATTTTTTTGTGAAGCAAGTAGAAATACAATATTTTTTGCGTGACGACTACAGACAACATGACGATTATTCTCCCATCTTTTTTCTGTGACACTGTTCGTAGTCTCACGTAACGACTTATTAAAAATAAGTTACAGTCAACAGTTATAATCAAATATTTTATATTCATGTTTTTTTTTTTCTGTTGTAATATTCAAGAAGTCAGATTTGATTTGAAAGTTGTGAGTAATCCCAAAAATGTATGTTAGTATATCGGTGAAAACTGTTGGCAACACTTTCGGCCCTACTACCCATAACCCTCAGTTCTAAGTTGTTATTTCTGGAGACCACTCGTGAGTTTCAGCTAGGTCAATTTGTCAATCAGTATCATCCCTGCGTTTCAATGGAAATCGTTATAATTTTCACTTTTTTGTAATCGATTCGTCAACTTCAGGTATGTAATATATTTTTGGTAATTTTTAGAAATAATTTTAGTACTAATTTTTAGAAATAATAACGGTCACATAGTTCTATAAAAACGTTTATACTAGGTTACTAAAAAAATTTTTGTAACTAGGTTTTTGTGCAAATTGATTAGTTGAATATCGAGTCATTTCTAGCACTTTCATTTGCGTAATAAGGATTGACAGTTCTCGTAGCCATTTTAATTTTATGCCATTTTTTGCGATTTCAGCCTAAGATAAATCACAGAGATTCTACAGAAAAGCTCTTCGAAGAATCTGAATTAACTCACATGTCATCAGTTATATATTTGAATCTTGCTTTTTACCATCACATACATAAAATTAAATTTCAACAAATTGAACATCAATATAGTACTAGACTAAAATAATTAACAACTAGGATACCCAATGCTGAAACATCGAAAAATCAAAAGTTCATAACTCACGATTAAGAAAGGATGGCCTTGTGAAGAAGCTACACTCCATATGGGTAAAAGCAAGAGAAGCACGACGAAGACAAAATAAAGAACAATGGCAAAAGGAAAAGAAAAAATATCTAGAGAGAAACAAGGAGAGGAAGTACGACGATAATATGATAGAGAACGACGACCACAGACAGAAAAACAAGCACAAGAAACATGAGATCGGCGATTGAAGATCTCCGTAGGAAAATTTTCCAAGAACAGAAAGACCAAAGATAAGAAAAGCAGGGAAATCTGGAGAAACAGGACCAGCCTCTTGAAGCTTCACAAAGATGAAAGGACATGAAGAGAAACCACAAGAAAAGGACCAGTTGCAGAAGGAATACAAATATATCAAGGCCGGCTTCTCTACAAGAACTTTCAAAGGGGCAGAGAGCCAATAGAGGTTCCCAGTTTCATAGGTTCCTACAAGAGATGAAAATCTAAAGTCATCTTGAAAATAATTTGTAGAAGAGAAGACAAAATTATAGATCCAAGAATGGAAGTCGATGTGGTCAAGACTTGGGGTGAGTCTGGACTGAATATGGACCACAATGCTCATATCAGATGTTCTGCATAGTGTACAGATTCAGTTTCAAAGCTGCTGCTATCGCTGTACACTATCGAAATGCTGAAGAGATGAGCGCAAGGGCTGGTTTTAAAATCACGTCGAACAGCACACAGTATTCATCTGACTACTATAAGAGGAAAAATAATAAGTGAGATCTTGAAGGAGATTTACGAAGGAAACTCCAAAAGATATCCTAGGGTCAGACTGACCCAGCTCGAATAACGGTGGAGCTTTCTAAATGGAGGGACTACCAACATTAAAGAAGTTCAAAAATTGTTATACAGAACAGTTCTTCGATTAATGAAATTCAACTGAACTTTGTTGGAATTGTTTCTGTTTGTTAGTTTTTCACATATAGAAATGAGAGAGTGAAACACTATCATCAAATTAAATAACCGGAATATGTGAACTAAACAAATTTTGGTATGAAACTTCTTGCATGAAATGAAAAACAAACGGCTCCATTTGTAGTCCTTAAATTGTTCCATAGTCCCCTTTGGAGTGGTTGAGGAATAATATTGTATAAAAAATATTTCAGATCCATACTATAAACAAGCTATTTCACATCACTCAATAAAAAAAAAATCATCAGCCTGCAAATGAAATACATTTTATTCTGATCGAAAATCTCAGATCGTATTCTATCCCAGCTCTCAAGACGCACTCTACCACAGCCAATATTTCCTCTCATCCGGACGAACATAAAAAACTCATTTCAAAATATACACTGATAATGAAACATGTTTTATTCGTTCCGTGCATTATTATTTTCTCGTCTATCCTACCTATTCCCAATCGCAAGAAATGGATAGGAATCCCGAAATTATATTTTCGTATTGATGAATCGACTATATATTTTCAATTCCTCGAATCCTGATTGTTGTATTTTGATATGAGTAATAAACCAATATATTTTTGTTTGATCAACTGTTCGGAATTCATGCTTCTTCAAGACATTTATAGCTCCTTCATGTATTATCTGGATTCAGAGAAAGGAAATCATTTTTTATAGTAAGCCGAATGAAGAAACAATCTAACTATGAAGTAAAATAAAACACTGCTATGCTATGATTCAGAATCTTGGTCTTAGTTGTTAGTGATGATTCCGAAGGTAGTCAATATGAAATTATTACCCCGATAATAGTTAAGGACCAGTTAGTGAAAAAATCTTTTGTTTTTTTAACTTCTTGATCCATCTGTCTTTTCTAAATAATCATTTCTCATTGCACTGAGCTGCGTAAGTCACAGGGCAAAAATATATTCAAATATATGTTCATAAAAAGAGTCACGAATTTATATTTTCAATATATTCCGGTTGAAAATATAATAAAGGAATTTGCTGTTTATATTGCTTACAACTACAAAATGATGAGTTTCTGGAAGGTTACTGAATCGATATAGAATTGTTTCATAGGTATCTTTATCATCACAACTCAATGATTATAGGTTCACTTCTTCACAACACAACTTCTTTACAGCTGAGGCATGTTTTCAGATATGATTAGTTTTATTTAGTGTTATTTCTATTCGTATAGCGCCACCCAGTGAGAAATTAGGTAGAAAAAAGGTTACAATACAAAAGATTAACACAGTACATATTTTTCTCAACTGTAATATTAGTTGAACAATTTTAATGGAATCATTGATTGGAACAAGCAATATATTTAAAAAAAATTCATTAGTTGAACTTGTTCATCTCTAAGTTAAATGTCAAATTTATCTCTAAATGAAGTAAAGGCTCTTTAAAATATATTTACCTTTGAGAACAAGAAATAATGCTATAGACACAGGCCACAAGAATGATGATTTAAATACGAGAGTTAATGAATAAAAGAAAAACTTAATTTCGATTTCAGAAAAGTAGAATTGTACAAACATTCATATTTTCATCATCAATTTTAATTTGAAGAGTTATGTGAAAGAGGTAGATTCCCATAATGAATCAATTAGAATGACATCATGTTTTCAAAAATATCACTGCAATCAAATGAATCAAATTTTTCCTCACACTAAGGAAGGTTCACTTTATTGGAAATTAATATACATTTTTGTTTTCTCGAATATTTGGTGTTTGATAAAAGTGAAAGAATTGAAGACTGTGAAACTCATTGAATATTTCTTTCAATTTTGATTAGATTTTTTTACCATAGTCCTCATTCTAAAAAAATGAAATGAAAATATCTAATTTTTCCATAAAATATAGAAAATCATGACTGTTTTAACTTGTTTTGTCAAATTTGCAGTCATTATTGAATTAAATATTTTTACATTGTGCATCAATTACTATTAGTTCACAGCCCATCTGAACCCTGTGAAACACAGTTTCACGCCAATTCCAAAACATTAACAGTCGCGGGGAGCCTGGACTAACCCGTATCTAAATGAATTGGTTTTGTAGTGTTAGAGATTTGCTTCCCATTTCCACAACTTCAGGTAGCTGAAGTAATCATTTCTTCTGTATCAGTCTCTATCTGAGGTTTTGTTCTAACACACCGAAATTTAGAACCTCCCAGAAAAAGTGTGTTTATACAAGTTCTATCAGCTTTAAATCTGTTTGCTTTACTAATGTAAAATTCCTTGCGTCTACGTGAACGCCTTCCAGAATTCCTTTAATATCCATTTCAATTCCTTTTTTAATCTTCTCCAGGCAACCAAACGTGACCTACCTGTGTAGAATATGGTTATGCATTCTTCAATGGATTTTCCAGATTTACGCCTCGTGTGCAGCCGTATCCTCAAATTTAACTTTCAATATTCCAACTATTTGATTTGTTCAAACAATATACAGGGAGTATCCTAATAACGTGTTACTATTTCACTCTTTATTGTGGTTAAAGTTGATATTTATCAGCCGGGTTTACCAATTAAAGTATGTTTTTGATTTTTATTTATATCCAAATGATTAATAAGTTTCTTGTTATTTTATTTATTTGAATCAGAATCAGAAACTAACCAATAATATTGCAACAAGAGAATCTCAATAATACATATTTAAAATAATTAAAATCTATTACACCGTTGCACAGTGAGTATAATTTAAACCATCTAGCAAGAATTAATTGATTTCTACAACCTGCTTACATTCCTACAATAACGTATAATCAGTAGTAATACTATAAGTACTTTAAAATAATTAGGTTATACATCGATAACTTGTTGCATAATTATAGAGTGTCAGTTTGACAGTTTAAATAATCCGACCGCGAAGCGGGAGGATTATTCTGTGAAACTGACACGATTTGTAATTATGCAGGAAGTTTGAGATGTATAACCGTATTTATTTTGAAGTAAGTATTGTATTTGATAAGATTATTTTTTGAGTAAATTAAGTAAATATATAAACAATTTATTAATTTAAATACAAATTGGTGCAATGAAAGTTACAATTATTATATACTACGTTTCTTTTAACTGAGTTATTTTCGGCGCAGGCAACGTGGCCACTGCTCATTGAAGTGCTGGAAATACTGGAGGTGTTATTACTTGAACCTGCCGCGTTTTTAAAATTGGATCTCATCTTATTTATTATGTTTTGGTGATGTTGTTCATCTATCTGTAGGTAGGGTTTGATAGAATTGCTATTACCATGTCCTGTTATTTTAATAAGTTCTTGTTCCGATACACCTGCTTTTGCCAATTGTGAAACAGCAGTGAGAATGATTTGAAAATATTTTGTTTGTCATATTCAAATTTGCCAATTCTGCAGACTTTTTGGTCCATTTACTAATTTCATGCACTCCAATTGGCATATGGGTTTTTTCTTTTCTCCAGTTGGGATTTACTGTCAGAAATAACCCATCTGTTTTAATATTGATGTTTTCGCTTCTTTTCATCATTAGCTTATCTAGAAGTCTCACTGGACAACGACTTACTTCATTATGGTTAGGTACAAGCCATTTATTATTAGCACATGGTTTTGCTCCTCCCTGTGTGGTTTTGGTAAAAATAGGATTATATTGTATTCTACCAGTTGGAGTTTCATCATTTCCAGTTTCTTTTTGAAAATAATGAGTCAAGCATGACGCTCCTTTATTTCCTCTCCACGCAAGTTCTACAGAAGCAATTAAGAAAATTTTTATTTGTAATCCTTCCGGTTTATTTTCATCCCACGCTTCTATCATTGCTATGTACTCGTTATCTTTAAATGCTGATGCACTAACCTTTCTCTTGTCCGGTAACATTTGAAGTTCCCTTCTTTTTGAATTTCTTGCGTTTCGTGCGGCTAAAAATATGGGACTAGAGAATGGATCAATTACTCTATTAAACTCCTTCATATATTTTTCTTGTACTTGTTTTGCCGTAATGTTCCACATCGTTTTAACCACATTTTCTTTATAATTTTCTCCATTACATTTTCGCATATTGAAAGCCCAATCTATCAAAATGGACGATATCATTTCAGTGGAAATTGATTCATTTAGCACATAGTTTCTTTCACTGCAAAACGTAAGAAATTGTTTCCAACGTACTTTTTTGTTTTCACTGTATTATGTGGCTCAGTATTTTGTATACTTTCGTCTATTGCATTTGATGATAAATCTCCGAATCGACTCATTTTTGAACAATTTTTGATAAACGTCACAATTTGACAGTTCTGTTTGTTGTATATTGATGTCGATGTGGTTACTATGAAAATGAAATTATTTTAAAATTTTCGATTGGTGGAGCTACTCTATGTATAATCAGGTATTATCGAAATTATACGAGGTAACTTAACTAAATTGGACATTCTGATTGGTTGAAAATCATACGAAAAAAATAATCTGATTAATATAATGTCTACTTTATGAAAAAGTTTGAGTCCTGCCTACTGAAATCGCCGATGATAGTCAATTAATGCGCAGCATAAAAAAAATATTTAGTTTGTCTTACTATTCGTTCAACTTGAGAAATCTGGCGTCTTTCCATGTTCTGTCGCCTACTCTTTTGAGTTGTTAGAGATTTTGAGGATGTTCTTCCAGGAAAGAAATTATATTTGTAGTTTTCTTATTTGTGGAAAGGAGTGTATTTGCTAATAGTCATATTTTCTGTACCAAAATCAGCTATATTCTTATTTCAGTTAAGAGTTTTAGTTAATTATACCAAATTAGTTTCTCATTGAAAGCTGGTTTATGATGTATTTGAAGAGGAAAAACTGTTGCTAATATTTTCTAATTTTAAATAATCATTTTTATTTTTTCATAATGATTCCAAAAATTACGGGTCGTGCAGTTTTCGACACAAGTAATACTAGGTGCACAAATGAAAATGTCAATGCGGTACCTGCATTCGTCTTACAAAAAGTGGGAGTTTCTGTGTCACGAGATAATATTACGCAATCAAAATCTACTGTGAAAAATATCTGCCAAAACATTAAACAAAGATGGTTGAAAACTCAATTCTCAGCTTTTAATACAGCATGGCTAGAAATCTAACTTACCTGTTGCTGTGATCAATTTTTTGTCCAATAGGTACTTCCATTGCTAAACCAGAAAGTCTTAAAAAAGTATTCAAACTTGTGGCTCCGAGGCTCGAAAAAATAAAGTGAAACCACTTTTGGATTCAAAGAGCTTCAATGAACTTCTGATGAGACAAGAAGGAAAACAGGGCTCTGCTTCGATTGTGAAAGAACTTGCAACTTCATTTTCATAAGTAGGGGCTGAATTGAAGAACCAGTGGCTATGATAGTTGATGCGATTCTTTCTACTACCAGTATACTTCAATACGTACTTAATCAAGTAAAAAACATCAGTCGTTCTCGTTACCCGGCTTATTTCAATAGGTAATCAGTTATGTTGATATCCCACTAAAATTAATATCACAGAAACTTTTGCTGAGATTAAACTCCATTCTCTAATACGATAAGGAGGTTATGCGTAGCACAAAATCAATTTCTATATCTGTTCATCGGAATGGCAACTTCACCAATGTTAGGAAGAGGGGCTATGATAAATCTAATTAAAACAGATATCGACACAAGAGTTTTTGGATGATAAGCCTCTCTTTGGTCCCTCCTGAAACTTGTTCTTGACAACGAAAATAAATATTTCATTATCTGGTAAAATCCTTTCACATCTTCAACAAGGTTCTGTTGCCCACTAAAATTTGCATTTGGAGAAACTGTCGATATAACAATATCGGAAATTGAGAAAAGATAACTAGACTCAATGTTGAGATGATCAAACGATTCCGTGTCATCTTAGAGTGTCTAAATTGTGACAAGTGAATTTGGAAAACTTTGAAGAAAATACAAAGACAACGTGAGAATTGAATTTAAGAATGCATCCTTGTCATCCAATGCCGGTAAGCGGTAAGCGTAATTACTATTTCATGACAAAGATACTGTACCTACTTGTATTGTTTCAATTGGCTGGCTTTCAAAAGAGGCACAATAGACAAGAAATGAGGAAAATCAGCAATACAGGGAATTATTCGCGAGAAAATCATCTAGACTTGACACCAATACTGATCTGCTCCATAGAATTGTAATCACTTCAGATTCACTAATTGCAAGCTTGCCCAAATATAAAGCGCAAAAAGATCATTCCAGAAGTGTTAGAAATATTAGCGGATTCTTCAGAAATCACCCCTTAATCAAGTTCAACCAATAAATTCTGATTATTTGTTGTGATAATTTCATTTATTTACGCGTTCTCCGTTTTCATATTATTTTGATAAAAGTTGCCTTGATCACTTTAATTTCCAAAGTGTTATTTGTTCTGCTTTGTGAATAATCATTTTAAAATATAGTATACATATACATTTTCGCATTTCAGTGTTCAATGAATAAAATGGTTTTAATCAAGTGAATCGTTTCATTTTTATTTGTATGAATAACTCCAGCTAAATTGCAAAAATTGCACAATGGGTTGGTTGAATTATTAACGCAAATACCAACAAAACTTTTTTCGATGAGCAAATGTTCATTATTTTTTGTTCACTTTACTCTTTCGGGAGGAACGCAGTAAGTGTAGTAACTGATTTCAAATGTTATATTTTGGCAGGGTTTTCAATTGTTGTGAAAAACAGGGATCAATCCAAGAATTCAAAACCACAATTTAATTATAAAAAATAGAATACAAAGGTAATTGTTGAAAATGAGCATAAAAGGCAATAGAAAAAACAATACACATCCCTCCAGAGAAAAGTGCATTTCCTCCCTTAGATTCCAATTCGCAGATTAAAAATGACATTGATATTGACTTTGACATATTTGACTTTGATATTGACATATTTGACTTTGACATTGACATATTTGACTTTGAGATTGACATATTTGACTTTGACATTGAGATATTTGACGTTGACTTTGACAAATTTGACTTTGACTTTGACAATTCTGACTTTGTCATTTTACAAGAAAACAGACCTGTTGCATATTCTTCGAAGTCATTAACACTAGATGGGCACAGATTGAAATGTGCAATACAATTTGGGTATCAGCGCTTTAACCAATATATTTATGGTCATACAGTTACTGTTCAAACTGACAATCAACCTCTCGTTTCTTTATTTAAAAAACCGTTGTCTGAGGTACCACCAAGGTTGCAGCGAATGATGATCAATCTAGAGAAATATGATTTGGAAGTTTCGTATGTTCCAGGAAAATTGCTCTACATTGCCGATACTCTAAGCAGAGCTCCGGTAGAAACAGCAGATTCTGGTGATAGTATTGAAGAAGAAATTAATATTCATGCTAATTTTTTCGTGTCTAATCTAGCTGTTACTGAAAGTAAGCTGAAAGAAATCAAAGATGCTACTAAAGCTGATTCAGATCTACAAGTTGTTATTTCATATTGTCGTAACGAATGGCCTAATTCAAAAAATAAGATATCTCCATCGGTGAAGCCCTATTTCAGTATTCGTGCGGATTTGCATACTTTCAATGATCTTTTGTTCAAAAATAATTTACTAGTTATACCTACTTCCATGCGTCATGATATTTTGAATATTATTCATGAGGGTCATTTAGGAATTGATAGATGATCAAGACAAGCTCGTAGTATAGTTTATTGGCAAAATATATCTGTTGATATAAAAAATAAAGTTGAACAATGTTTAATTTGTTTGAAATACAGAAATTCTAATTCATCAGAACCACTCATGCCACATGAAGTACCTTCATTGCCATGGCAGAAAGTTGCCATTGATTTTTTTAATTTCAATAACACTAACTAATAATTGTAGATTATTTTTCGAAATATTTTCAAATATCTCAAACAAACTCTCTACAGGTGATAACTATATTGAAATCTATTTTTTCTCGTAATGGCATACCAGTAGATTTAATTTCTGATAATAGCCCGCCTTTCAATTCCACAGAATTTAGGAATTTTACCATGGAATGGGACATCAATCATAAGACATCAAGTCCTTATCATACAAAAAGTAATGTTTTAGTTGAGAGAACAGTTGGTATTGTAAAAAATATTCTAAAAAAAAGTCATGAGTCAAATTCAGATCCCTATATTGGTTTTCTTCAGTATAGAAATACTCCACAGGCCAGTGGTATTTCTCCAGCACAATTACTTATGTCTACTGAGAATGAAGTTGCCAATGAACGAATCACATCTCATACCCAAAGTTGTAGACTATGACAAATATAAAAAAAAATATTAGACAGAAAAGAAATAAAATGAAATCATATTATGATACACGTACTAAATCACTTTCACCTTTGAACGTAGGAGACGATGTACATTATCAGAAAACTCCAACCTCTCCTTGGTCTCCAGCTTCAATTGTTCAAATAGGTGATGAACCACGATCCTATATTATCAGAACACCAGAAGGTGTTGATTATCGGCGTAACAGACAACATTTGATCAATCAGAAACAAAATGTAAATTCACAATCTTCATCTTCGATAGATTCACCCGACTTTTGAACTCTTGTCAAAAAATTATGACGTTCTATTGTCAGATTTCTTTTTGGAGCACAATGTGCTTTATATTTGGCAACTAATTCATCATATTTACAGGAATCCATATCGATACCAAATGAATTGAAAATAAACAAAGCTTCACTCCCAATATGATGCAAAAATAAGGCTACCTTCCTTTGGTCATCTGAATTTTCTAAACAACTTTCTCTCATGTAAATCTTGAAACCAAATTTCCCAATTATGTGCTATGTTACCTTCTAAAGACAAGGCAGGAATATTGTTATTGATAGCAATTTTAGTAGCTCTTGACATTGTTGAAGTACTGTTTATCTCGGGAGACGTATTTTGCATTTTCTTCGACTGATTTCCGGACGGACTTGACTGACTGAGAGCTTCAAAGTGACTGTGACGAATATCTTGATTCGACTTATTCTTCCTTTAGGTATTTACAAACCTGACACCATGTTATGTTATTCAGTATCTATATGTAATGAATAGCTACTTCAAGAGCTACAAGAACAGTTTATTAGTGACAATACTTGGGATATGTTCCGTAAATAGACAAAAGTTACCACTGCTTACCGGACCGGTGACATGAGTTATGACATTGGTTTTTGTCTGGTAATTGTGGTTGTAATTTATTTTCGGGACATCTGTCACTGTCATATGTCTCTTCAGTCTTCAGTGTGGTTTGATTATGTTCGAGTGTTTATTGTTTGTGATCTTTGTAGATTGAAATCAACAGCTTTACCATTTCGTCAGTCCATGTCTCTACGTTACTGACTGTAGAAGTCTCCTTTGGAGATAATATCGTTTTTTTATTACTGGAATGAAGAGATGCGCCTGATTCTCCATCGTCATGAAATATTTTCAAGTCTTCGTAATCGGTTAAAACATTGTCGCAATTCCTGAAGCATGCGTGCTCTTCCAAAATGTTATCTTCTATGATAGAATATAAAATGCCCACGTCTTCAAAACAATAACCACATGTAAATGATTCTATGGGCTGAAAATAATCTATAAGTACTTAATTAAAAATCAAATTATTGATACATTTGTTATCTCTTCGATCTGTTTAATCACTTCAATCGAATTCATTTTAACCTCGAAAAATAAAAAGTATTCAAACCAGAATAACCAGATCAACCAAAGAAAATCGTCGGTCGTTCTGGTGACAGACAATCGACCGCTTTTTGAGGAACCACGTCCCGTAAATAACTTTTTTTCAGTTACCAACCAAATAAAAAACATTTACGGGACGCACATTCTGCAACCAAAACAACCAAGGTGATTTACGGAACATATCCTTGTTACATATAATGACATGAACTGCTTGACATGTATCTACTAGATTAATATCACAACAAAAAAGAAGAAGTTTCCTTCCTTGGAATTTAAATGAAGTAAGCGAAGTGAAACTTGGACCTTGAGTATAGAATGTAGGGTAGAAAATTGGATAGAAATATTTTCGACAAAATGGTTAAGGCTTTCGCGGTCGGAGTTATCAGTGTCACAATTTTCACTCGGGTTTGAAGGTCGTCGTTTTTTGGAATTTCTTCCTAACGTTTCTCTAGCGCGAGTGACTAGCTTCTTCAGATGTTTATACATCATGAATAATATCAGATGACTAGAGATTCCGTCTGCGAAGATTGTATTTATTCTGATTTAGGTAGTCCAGTTCGTTGATTACCGTATCTGGATTTGACCGCTTTCTACCTGCCGGCATAATGTGGTTGATATCCTTTGTTACTTCAGAATTGCTTATTACCGTAACTGGGTTAAACAAATTTTCGATAACATTAATTGACACCTTTTTGCCTGCTGTCTTAATGTCGTAGTTTTCATTTCTTATTTTGGAATTTCTAAGAATGGGATTCCATATTCGGATGAGGTTAACAGCTTCTTCTTTTCTGTTGAAATTCTTCTTGTGTTTGTGGATCTCTATTGCTTCCCGTACAACTCGGCTACGGTATCCCTGGTTGGGTACAAGTTTTACGTCCTCAAACAAAATCTTGTGGTTTCCTTCACTGAGCGCGTGTTCTGCCACTTCCGACTTGTCCGTTTGGCCTATTCTGCAGTTCCTCTGATGTTCCTTCAGCCTTGTTCCCATCGATCTTTTTGTGGTTCCGATGTATACCTTTCCGATTTTCTCCAAAGTTATGTCAAGAATTATCTAAACTGTTTACTGTATTCGATAGCACAATTTTTGAGAATTGTGCATCAGAAATCGCAACATACTTAACACTTACACTCAATAAATCAATTGAGCTGATGGGACAGTTTCCATTTCGGTTTTTCTGAGTTGAATCAATTCAATCCATTTTCCGCAAAATGGCCCTTTTCTTCTGAGAGTGCACCATTATGACAATATTCATAATAAACCCATTCAATGTCGGGGCGTGGCGCAGTGGTTAGAGCGTCCGACTCTGAGTCGAAAGGTCCGGAGGTCGAGCCCCAGTTACGGCTAGGATTTTTTATTTAATTTGACCGATTAAATTATTTAAAATCTCGTGGCTGGACTGGGGTGAGTCCTGCACGATTCACTGTTGCGTTCCAATTAACCCTAGAGTGGACGCGTCGGGTCTGTCCGGCCCATGTAAATCTTAATAGTGTTGATGCTTTCGCCAGAGGGTACGATGAAGTCTGTGCGCATCAGTACCTTCAAGTTAGATTACAACATATGCTGATTAGTAGTTTTAACGCTGAGAAGTGAAAAACATCGATTCCAGGGCTGATTTCGGTCTGTTGGACCCAACGCGCACGTTTGCGTAAGTATTATTATTTTGTTTACCAAGGGAGTAATTTCCAAATAGCCATAATATATGTACTATGGATAATTGTTTTTTTTAGTGTAATGGATCTTTACACAAGAGAGGAAGAGAGGTTTCGAAAACTGTTCGAAGAAGTTGAAAGTGACGAAGCTTTTTCAGATTCAGACGATTCCGTAGCTGACGCTGATGTATTTCTCAGTGACCACATATCTGACAGTGAGATTGAGCCTGAAGGGGATGCAGTAATGCAACAATTACCTGTTCGTCCAAGTGCTGGGAGCCGTAATCATTTATATTTTAATTCAAAAGATGGTACAAAGTGGAACAAACATTGCTTTCCAAAAAATGTTCGAACCCGGCAGAATAACCTAATTGTCAGATTACCTGGGGTTGTAGGTCCTGCAAAAGATTTTTCATCTCCAATAGACTGTTAGCAACTTTTTTTGATAATGCTACACTGAATGAAATTGTGATAAATACAAATATATATATCGAGAGTCTTCAAGAAGATATGCAAAAAAATCCGATGTAAGACCCACAAGCCTATTGGAAATTAGAGCTCTGCTTGCCTTACTCTACCTCGCTGGTATATATCGTGCTCGCAGAACATCTATTTTCGAATTTTGGTCCACTGACGGTACAGGAATCCAGATGTTTCCTGCCACTATGGCTCTGGAACGATTTAGTTTTTTAATGAGGTGTTTGCGAATGGATGATATTCGAACCAGAGAAATTCGGAAAACGGAGGATAATCTAGCACCAGTCAGAGAATTATTCCAAACTATAAACGGAAAATGTCAGAAGCACTATACAGTGGGCAGATATGCTACCCTTGATGAAATGTTGTGGGCATTAGAGGTCGCTGTCGGTTTAGGATGTATATCCCGAACAAACCAACCACACAACCAAAAGGTCCATTTGCAGTTAACAATGCTACCACTGATGTAGTAAATAGAGTATGTTTCTCCCTTTCAAAGTCTAGGAGGAATATCACAATGGACAATTGGTTCACATCCGTTCCAGCTGCTGATGATTTACTGAAGAATCATGACTTAACAATAGTCGGGACACTACGTAAGTATAAAAAACAAATACATTTTGGTTTTACAGAAGGTAAAACCATTGTTTTACACAACAAAGCGAAATAAAAATGTTATTTTGTTGTTCACTCTACACCATGATGACTCTATCGATCCAAACTCTGGCGAGGACACCAAACCAGAGATAATTACATTTTACAACTCCACAAAATGTGGAGTTGATACTGTGGACCAACTGAGTTCTAAGTATAACGTTGCTAGGAATACGCGTAGATGACCAATGGTGATTTTCTACGGAGTTCTCAACATTACTGGAATAAATGCTTATGTGATCTATAAAAGTAATGCCATAAGAAGTGGGAAAGAAGCAGATGCGAAGGTTGAAAGACGAATATTTTTTAAAAAATCTTGCCAAATCATTATTAAGGGACTATATGAGAGAACGAGTACATTCTACATACGTACCAAGAGAAATTAGACAAGCTGCAGCGACAATTACTGGAACTGAAATGGTGATGCCAGTGTCAATAGTTGAAAATGAACGTGGCAGATGCGCATTCTGCAAAGATCGCAAAACGCGATACAAGTGCCGTATTTGCCAAAAAATCATTTGTTTAGAACATACTGTATGTGTGTGCCAAATTTGTTCCATGACATTTGCGGAATAACATTTCTACAGGGTGTTAAGTGCAACCTTACCAAAAAATTGTGTTAATTAATATCACGGTTCAATTTGTTTTTTGAAGAATCAACTTTTTTCTTGCAGTTTTTTGTCTTCTTTTGTAAGTACAGTAACACTATTTGGTAATTTTTTTTAAATATATGTTTGATTTTTAGGCTTTTTTTTGTGGGTATGTTGAACCCAACTTGTAAAATAAAAACACGCGTCCACTCCAGGGTTAACAGTGCTGCTCCTAAAGTGATGCATGGAGTTAGTAACAAGGCCTATCCAGAACACGTGGCTAATGACTATAGCAGTCGATGCCAAAAACACCAAAGAAAAGAAAATAAACCCATTCAGTTAAAAAAATCCACTTCAGTCCTAGCCATATTCCAAAATATTACCGTCAAAGCTGGAAAATACAAAAAATTATCTCTTCATAAGAAAACTCGGATAATTGTTTCAGGGAGAATGTTCATGCCCTTTTTTATTGTAACTAGGTAACATTCGATAGATTTTACGATGCATAATATGGATGGTTAGTCCCGGTATTTTTCATCCGAACGGAGACAAATTAGCATTTTATATCGAGTCATAAAATTCTGACAGAGTTTATTATACACGAACCCAACCCATATATGAATCCCTTTTAGGCCGGATGTAATTTTTCTTGTGAAAGTAAATCAGATTTTGATGTAAAATTTCGAGGTGATTTATACCTACACAAAAAAATGTAGGATTGCGACGAAAGAAAATATTGGGCCATAGTTATTTCAAGTAACCACCTACTTTTGATGATACACTACATAGGAGGTAAGTTTATCCCAAATTTATTTCAAAAGTTAACAGTAACAAATGGGAAAAGAAATGGGAAAAGTTACAGTAGGTAATTTTTTGACATGAAGATGTCATGTTATGGTGTCAAGTTTGATTTTGTCGTTTTTATATTTTTGTTTATAGGTTGTTGCTTATAAATGCAGGAAACATAAACGTTGATGATTCGCTGGATTAAAAAATGGGTTGCAGTGGCAGTCTTCTGTGCGTACTTTGACTGCAGAGCTGTTTGGAGGTGTTTGGAGATGGATATACTAGAAATCCTGTGGTTTGCGAGAGAAGCTAACTACAGAACAATGAGAAGTGTAACTGTGTTTTTCACTTATATATCGACCATTATGCTTATCTCACAAAAAAGTCTTCATAAACAAAATTGAAGCTGGCAAAACATGAGAAAAAATGTATAGACTTTTTTATCCCACCGCCTTTAAAGTTTCAAGCTGTTGAAAATCGTTATTTTTGCGAAAAAATGTATGTTACCTTTTTGCCTTGTTCTTCTTTTCAGAGTGAAAAATGGCAGTTTTATACAACTGACATTTTCAAGCTGAAGGTAACTTGACTGTTGAAATCAAACTTAGCTTGTTTATATTACCGGCTTTTGGTGAAGTTTATAAAAATTCGTTTTTTGCATTTTTGGCTAAGTAACTTTAACATTCATGAGTGTGTTACTTACTGAGCAACTATTCAAAATATCCTATAGCACTGGTTATGTAAGAGTATCTAGTTATTCCCTGAAAATTCGAAAATGACTCTGAATTAAAACAGCTATTCAAAGGGTTTCTTCATTTATTTTTTCTATTTGGTGATCTTCGCTTCTATGAAAAATTGTTAGTTTTTTTATTTTTCGTTGCCTTAAAATATCTTCATATTTGATTCTCCATCTATTTCGAAGCAAGATGATAATTATTTGGCATTTACGAATGTCATTACAAGCTTAATTTGATCGATATTCCTTCAAACAGAAACTTTCAAACTTTCGCAGGACAAAGAAATACTCTAGTTTTATTTTTCAGTCCTAGAAGGTTTCGTAGTATCTCCAGATTAAATTTGATAGAAAGCATCGTATATAATAGTGTAAATAAAAAATTGAATTAACTTCATTGTATCAATTCAGGAAAGTTGCTTCGTGAAATAATCACACAAGCCGCGAATGCTTTCTTCCGTGTCCCCGCTTTTCAGTAACATAAAGAGATTAGTTAGTATTCTCCACAGTTACGCGAGAACATTTCCAATTATTACAGCTCTTCTGAATACTGTCCATGCTATAATTGTTCTCTTATCTCATAAACCAAGAGTGACAGTCACGTTCGAGAAGTTTTCAACTTCTGCATCTCGAATCCCGCTCTCTTGATAAAATTTCACCCGAAAAGATAATTTCATTTTACGTATTCTGAATATCTGCAGATGTCTCGTAGGAAGTTAGTTACAAGAACTTGGGCGTTCAAATAAGAGTACATCCTGAGACAATAATATGTTCTAATTCGTTCGCCAGAAGCAGATACACATATGATTCCAAAGACTGAATACAGTAAAATTTGCGAAGTATGATGAAAATTAATGATTCATTCATAACCAAGAGTTCCCTCAGTGAATACATCAGAAGTCCATATAGCTAAAACGATCTTAAGTGATCCTGCTAATTTGCTCTGCTACTTTGAAAATGCGATTTCAACATAGAGCTAAGACTACACCATCGATCACACCCAAAACAAAAAGCTGTGTTAACTCCCTTATACAAATTTCCAGAAAAATATTCCCAGTAGTTTCCCCCATGTACATGTATACTCAGCTCATTGTGGTATACCCTGTATACAGTGCAGCATTTCTTACTCCCCCCTGTTATCTTTTGAACGATGTGACGTAAAAACATGGAACAAAAACCATTCCGAATGGTATCACCGACACTACTTCTGGAGATGAATCAATTTAAAAATTTAAAAATGTCATGGGGGATCGAACCATCGTTGAAAAAAAAATCATTTCTCTTAATTTTTTTTTTATTTTCTTCATTAGGTATTTCACAATTTCGATCTCTGTCGAGTAAATGCAATGTACCTTTTCTCAAAAAGTAGTATCGATAATACCATTCAAAATGACTGCGTATTAAGAAGTGCTAAATACTACATGTTAGAGAAATGGCAGTAGGGTATAAAATAAGTATTATCAGGGTCAGCACAATGAGACCGCCAGAAGGCTGTTTCTGGAGTTGCAATCATTGATGGACTATAGAAAAAAGCCCCTATTTGATATTTCAAAACCCACGCTTGAAGTAAAGGTTGACGGTTAAATACATTTAATATGCACTTTTTTATAATTGATGATTGGTTGGTTGTGAAAAACTTTCGAAATCCGTTAGTCTTGCCAGATTGCGTTGCTCTCCGAGTGTCAACATGTTAGTGAAGCCCTTGTGATATAAGTAAATACCGTGACGTTTATAAAAAGTATCATATCTGGCACAACCTCTGTACGTCGCTCACTGATCTTTTGATAATGCCAATTTTCGTGGATTTCGTTTTGCGACAAGATACTTTTTCTCGTCCATGTCCTTTGGAAAAGCTGCGTGTTCTCGGTCATTTAATCTTTCTCATATGTAGTAAATCAGGATCAAGGATATGAACTAATCCCTTTTTCCACCGAAAGCAAGGGAGAATTAATTGTTGGAATTCCGAAAAGTAGCGTTTGATGGCCAGTGCTTGAGCACTTCATTTTCTCAGCACTTAATAACAAAATAGACATTTCTTGATATGAGTTCATGGTGAAAAAGAGAAAAAAGAGAAATGCACCTCCTGTGCTCACCAAGTCCAGGATAAATATTGTGGTTATCTTACCTTTGTGATAGTTGAGTTTCTGGAGTATTTCATTCTAACTAATACTAAGTAAATTGATGAGACATGGTATAAATCCAACATCTTTAACAACGTTCGACACTGAAACCCTAGATGATGAATTTTAGGAACACAATATTCCTAATGAATTGTTCGACTTTGAAAACTTTTTCTTGAACATTAATAGACATTGACGAAGATCTGGTGATTATAAATGGAGTATTCTCAGTAGTAGATAATATAAAAATCACAACATAAGTTAATTCTACTCTTTTTTCACTGAAGATGATAGACATTGACAAAGATTTGTAATAACAAATGAAGTATTATCAGTTGTGAATAATATAATAAGTGCAATGAAAATTAATGAAAAAAAACTCTACTAAAATTATCATTCGTTGGATGGCACAAGACGACTCTAATGTTGTTTGAACTATCGTGGCACTGATGAGAGGCAAGAACCTTGGGACGTGTCATATAAGTAGGTGATCATTTCCAACCAAATGAAGGTTGATATTTATTACTTTATAACACTTGCAATTGTGTCCGTGAGGAACGTTGCACAAATAGTCGTCAGATATAATTCAATGTCCGTAAAGGTGAGTAGTTGTTTTCTGTGAGACATTTGTCTCAAATTTTACACTTTGTGGGAATGTGTCGGGAGATGGGTTTGTTTGAATTTGTCTAATTTATTTGTTTCATCAAATTGAAACCCCCCAATACACTTTTTAGACTGCTTCTTGCTTTCAGTTGTCGACTAAAATCCATGTTTTCTTCTTCGGAATTGTTAGGTAGTTTGACGTTTCTTTGAGTTTACTAATAAAAATGTCTCGTTTTGGACAAAAGTATAGTAAAATTTCTTGTAATTTCTGAATATGCCGAAGAATGACCTAAATATAAAATTCATTGATAATTACATCCATATAGTTAGAGAAATTTTCAACCCAAACTCTAACTTTCAAGACAATAAAACCTAGAAAGTGAAATATTGTCAAAAACTTCTAAATTCGGGCTCATGCAAATGTAAAATTTATCTTCTATCGTGTATTCTGATTTCTGATTTCATCCAGTAGATCCAATCTTCTACTAGCAGGTAAACTGAAACTATTCTCCAAAACCACCTCTTTCAAAGATTATGTAAACCGTCAAGCAGATCTTAACATTTCAGACTGATCTGAGATTAATGAAATGTTGATGAATGCTAATAAGTGCCGCAGAATGAGATTTCTCAGACAGGATACACCAAATTTCTTTCTGTATCACACTGATCACATCTTGGTGGATGCTGTTTCTAGCATAAAAGACCTAGGCATTACTCTTGATATAGCCTTAGCTTCAATTATCACATGTCCACAATTACTAACAGAGCTCTGAATCTTTTGGGTTTTATCAAAAAAGCAAAATCAGACTTATCAGATATATCATTATACAACGACCTCTTAGGAAGTTGTATTTCCTACGGTTCCCCCAGACGGACATCAACTTTTTTATTTCACGTTTTAGACCCATAGTTACTTCTAGAAAAATGATCCCCGTCGAAATTTTTTTTTTAAATGCTGTCTGTCGGTCTGTCTGTCGGTCTGTCTGTCCGTAGCTATGTCTGTCGTGGCATTTCAAAACGCTCGCATTTCCAAGCCCTTCAAGATATCGTCTTCAAATTTGAACCTTGATATGGTTCAAATTTGAAGACAATATTTCTCAATTTTTTTTGCGATAGGAAAATCAGGAAAATTTTTACCAGGTTTTTCTGGTTTTTCATACTTCCCTCGATAGCGGTTCAGGAATTGATTGTATTTGACCGCCTTCAGAAAATCTACAAAAAATTTAGACGCATTTTTTCCGTTAAATCAATAGCACGGGAAATATTCCAAAAAAAATGGAAAATCGAGATATTGACCGTACCAATGAAACAAATGAAAATCTTAAAATTGCTTTTGATACATATGTACAAGCCTCACTAATACTCCAACTCTATCAGAAAATGTAAAAAAGTTGAAATTTTTTTTTAAATTTTGAAACCTCAAAAACTCGAAAACGAAACAAGATATCGAGAAAGTAAATATAAAGAGTTTTGATGTACTTTAACAGATCTACAAAAGTGTTTGAAAAGGTTTTCCATATTTTGAAATTTTTAAATTTTTTTATTAAAACTCAAATATGGCGACGTATTTTCCAATTTCACATAAAACCTTTTTGGATCATCTCATAAAAATCTACAAAAAATGTTCATTATATTTTTCTGTAATATCAATAATCTGGGAAATATTACAAAAAAACGAAAAATTAGGGACTTGGAAATAATTTTCACTTTTTTTTCGAAAAACACCAAAATTTCAAAAACTATAAGAGATATCGAGAAAATTTATATACACAGTTTTATTATACTAAAAAATGTCAACAGAAAATTCCCATGAAATTTTTCCATATTTCGGAAAATAAAAAAAAATATAGACTTTTTTTTATAAAAACACCAAAAATTCAAATGTGGCGACGGATTTTTCAATTTCACAATCTTATCTTTTTTGATCACCTCATAAAAGTCTACAAAAAATGTGCTATAAGTTTTTTTGTTATATTAATAGTCTGGGAAATATTTCAAAAAAAGGAAAATTTGGGACTTTTCACATTTTTTCCTAAAACCACCAAAAACTCGAAAACTAAACGAGATATCGAGAAAATATATATGAACAGTTTCATTCAACTCAAAGAAGACTACCAAAAATTTTCATGGGATTGTTTCATATCTTGAAAAATAAACAGAAGATTGATTTTTTTTATAAAAATACCAAAAACTCAAAGATAGCGACAGGTCTTCAAGTTTCACAGACGACCTTTTTTGATCATCTCATGAAAGTCTACAAAACATGCCAAAACATTTTTTCCGTAAAATGAATAGTCTGGGAAATATCTCACAAAAACGAAAAATTTGTATTGAAAAGGCATATTTTTGTAGGAAATTAGTCAAGACAGTCATGTATTCAAAACGCGTATTTTTGTGAGAAATTAGTCTAGACAGTCATGTATTGAAAACGCGTATTTTTGTGGGAAATTAGTTAAGACAGTCATGTTTTGAAAACCGCTTTTTTTTGTGGGAAATTAGTTAAGACAGTCATGTATTGAAAACGCGTATTTTTGAGGGAAATTATTCAAGACAGTCATGTATTGAAAACACGTATTTTTGTGGGACATTATTCAAGACAGTCATGTCTTGAAAACACGTATTTTTGTGGGAAATTATTCAAGACAGTCATGTATTGAAAACACGTATTTTTGTGGGAAATTAGTTAAGACAGTCATGTATTGAAAACACGTATTTTTGTGGGAAATTATTCAAGACAGTCATATATTGAAAACGCGTATTTTTGTGGGAAATCATTCAAGACAGTCATGTGTTGAAAACGCGTATTTTTGTGAGAAATTAGTCAAGACAGTCATGTCTTGAAAAATGTACTTGGATATTTTTTCAAGTCTCGCATTGTATTCAAATTATTGGTGTGCAATTATAGTTTTAAAGGCATTAAGGTAGTTGTATTCATATTATTGGTGTCCAATTATAGTTTTGAAGGCATTAAGGTCGTTGTATTCATATTATTGGTGTCCACTTATAGTTTTAAAGGCATTAAGGTCGTTGTATTAATATCATTGGTGTCCAATTATAGTTCTAAACCATTCAACTTCCGAGCTTTTCGCAAAGTGTTCGCGCGAAGCGCGAATCCGAGCGCGTAGCGCGAGAGTCAATCAGTTGTACAACTTCTAGGCTCTTCAACTTCCGAGCATCTCAAATTCCGAGCTCCTCAACTTCCGAGCTCCTCAACTTGCGAGCATCTCAACTTCCGAGCTCCTCAACTTCCGAGCTCCTCAACTTCTGAGTTTCTCAACTTCCGAGCTCCTCATCTTCCGAGCAGTTAGCTTGTTAATATGCTCATCTTCCATTGCGCCTACATAGTCATAATTAAAGTGACTAAGTGAGCTAATCAAAATGTGCTAAAAACCAAATAATCTGTTTGTTTTCATTTTTGGTGCTAACTTCAGCTTCAATTCATATTTACATCTCATCCCGTAATCGGAAACGATACCTCAAGTTAACTACTCGTAGAGGTAGAGATTATGTGAGATAATATTGGAGCTGGCTTTCAATTTCCTCAGCCAATATATCTGAAATTCAATTTTAGCTCGCCTAAGCAGTAAGCACTTCCCGTATTCTAACCCTCATGTATATCCACAGGAGATTCGTTAGGATGAAATTCATCTTGGATAAGATACATCATATTCAGGTCGTGTTAAAATGGTAATAGAGAATGATGAAGAACAGTTGTGAAAGAGATGAAGCGTTAATTTCTCTCAGGAATGACGTGTTTCTATTTTGTGGAAAATTAAATAATACCATGGAATAAACTGAGAAGTTTTTTAGTATGATTACAATTATATACGACAAACATAGAGTTTATTAATGATAAGATAGTTTGTATAGTGAAAGTCCATAAACAAAGCAAGTAAGTGAATAAGTAAATGATTGTTTCTACTTCGTCAATTGAAAGTCTAAACTTGCCAATAAAACTGAACTTTAGTCTTTACAAAAGTTTTAATGACGTTTCTCTCAAAATAACTTGACTTACTTTTTTCTTCTTTTTTATCAATATACAAGGTCTCTAAGCATGAGAAGATATATTTCAAACAATATGTAATAAGTAAATAATCGCCTCAGAAAATTAATGTCAATATGGAAGTGCTTTTCTTTGATGGTAAGGAAAATGCTTCTGGCCTCACTTTTTCATGCACCCCCATTGTGGAAATTTCACTAAGGTAATACAACCAGAAATACTCGTAGAAATAGCATGTTAATCTCTTCAAATGATTTAAATTAAATGCAGTTGCGTATTTTGACATGAATCGTTCTAGAAAAAAAAACCTCGAGCTTCCAAGCATCCAATTTTATAAATTCATTTTGAGTTGAAATTATTAGCTGAAATGAATTTTCATAGTATTTTGTACTTTCAGTTTATTTTCCAATCCAGTGCTTCCTTGAAATTCGCACCGACGATTTGGGGTGGTTCCGTAGGTTTTGTTGGTTAACTAAGCTGATACCAAAAATCAGTTGCTTCAGAGCGGTAAATAATAATAATAACCGTACTCTACTTTCTGATGGCCTTTGCTGAATATTCGGGATCATAAATATGTGAAAATATGTAGTCAAATCGGCTAAATACAAATACCAGGTATAAGCACAATGAGGTTTTAAACCTTATTCTCCGACATTCAGAATTAACGTTTGTTAACTTCACAAGTACCATAATATTTTACTAAAACCGGGCCTGTTACAAAAATCACTAATGACGCGCTTGCGCATTGCGGACTAGCCTGAACTTTTTACAACACTTTTGACACAGGGATTAGTATATAATATATATTTCTCCACGATCATCACAGATTTTGCCAATTCTGAAATCAAATTTGATTACAGATTGCTGAAATTCTCTCTCTTGAGATTGAAGAAATATTCTGCAACACCTCTGCCCCCATGAAATTTAAATGTATTTACATTATCTCTCTTGTGATAGAATAATATTCCTCACACTGGTTAGCAATAATAACATTATCCTTGACGCAGTTGATTGTCATCGTACTGGCAAAATTTGAGTAAGTGTCAAAATTATTGCTGTCACGTTTCCTATCTTTGATCGTGGAGAAAATATGGGATATGTTCCGTAAATCAACTTGGTTACTTTGGATACTCGTTTTCTGTCCCGTAAATATAAAATGTTCGGTTGGTTCCTGAAACACAGGCTATTTACGGAACTTGGTTGCTGAAAAAGCGGTAGATTATCTGTCACCAGAACGACCGTCGATTTTCTCTGGTAAGTTCGGTTTATTATTGTTTGTTGACGTTGACGAGCTTTAGTTTTCGTTCTCATTTTAATGTTCCGATGGATTCGTTTACTGAGTTGAATTAATAATATTCTATACATTTTCAGTTTGATGACTTTTTTTAAATTACAGGACAATATTATATCCTTTGCTTGTGCTTACTGTGCACAAGAACTAGGAACTTTGGGCACCCTGATTGAAAATCAAATTTTGGCAGAGCATGAATGTTTAAAAAACTTTTAAAATGTCAATGTAAATTATAAAACGAAACGGATTTATAAAGCTGATAACAAAAATTCTAAATATTCAGGACTTTCTTTGGCGTCAAGCCAGCAGAATGATTATATAACTTCAAGTATTCTAATAATATCTCATTATCCTCAAGCCAACTGAATGTGGCATCATCATTGGCATCCAGTTCCAAGACACATCAGATGAATAATAAGTATGTAATGAATGTAAAAAAAAAGAATTAAAAGCAAATAGAGAAAAATTTAACAATCAAGCAAAGTGAAAAAAAAAACACAAAACACTCGGGAAACGATCAAAACTGTAATTTGACAAATGACTGTCATTCCGTAAATAAACCACAACCGTAGTTACCAGTAGATAACCACTTTCAAAAGTGTTGTTACCACTCCTGAAAACATTGGTAACTTCGGTTGATTAACGGAACATATCCATAGTCTGCTACTCGGTAAGAATGAAAATTCGTGATGCTCGTGGTTCCTCACGCTCGCCTTCGGCTCGCGCTCGGAACTTTCCACTTGCATCGAATTTTCATTCTAACCTTGTTACAGAATATACTATTCTATGGCATACCTTGTGGACAGTAGCATAACTATTTTTGTCTTTTCGTTCATGTTCTACAGAGGAATCACTAACAGGAGCGATTTGCCGTTTTTTGTCCAAGGTTTTGAAAATCATTATTATAAATATGAATTGTTTGATTTTATGTCTGAAAAATAGTATGAATAGTTCCTCAATGTTCAGTCTTCTATATTTCATGTAAATATCACTTGCAAAACGATTCTTCTAAACTGTCTTTGATTTTATACAAGATTTTAAGAATTTTTTTTAAATTGTGAGGAACGTTGGAGTTGAAAATTCTGAAAAAAATCGTGATTATTTTTTACTTTGACATTGATATGTCATGATATTTGAAATGGAATCTTATTAATGGCTTTTGCGAAAACTTAAAAAAACCTCTAAAATTTAGTTTTCTATTTTTTTCCTCGAAAACTGTTCACCAGATATTCTCTAATTATTCAATTTGAATTTTTTTCAGAATTTTTTACCTTGCCGTTAATTTTTTCATGGGTTTATATGAACCTAAAAATTGTTGGATATGTCCTAAAGCGAGTTTAAAGTTTTGGTGAAACCTGGCCTAAACCATTGGTAAGTCAATCCGCAGTTTAACTGGACTCATACAACTGGCCCTAAGTAGTTACTTCAAAATATTTGGATTATACTTTCTGACAATGATAAAAGAAACGTAAAAATTTTACTACGCACTTTGTATGTAACCATCTGAGTTGGTTACAATGGAAATTCAACTATTTCTAAATTTCTGATTGATGTCGTTACTCTATGTATAACCACGTACAATCAAAATTATAGCTAGCTTGACTCAATTGGACGTTCCGATTGGCTGAAAATTGAACGAAAAAAATAATCATTTGAATAAAATTAACTGTTGAAAACCAATAAAGAACATGATTTATTATTCATTAACAAACACTTATTCTTGCAAGAAATCGATTTATCTTAAAAATCAACAATATTCCCCATATCACGAGCTGATTTGTTCCAGAACAGACTTCTGTCAGTTATATATAGTGAGTATGCTTAAGTTGGCTACATATGGAAAAAAAAATTTATTATTGATTTTACGAAAAAAGTTATTGTTTATAAAAAGTTCTGCATAGTTTAAAACCCAAGATGCAATCATCAGATATCAAATTTCATCAATCTTATACGAGAAATGTCAAAAAATATGAAAATTTCTCAAGAGTAAAGTAACTTTATATTTCACAATATCGAAAATTTTCATTATAAAAAGTTAGTTGGAATCAACAAATATGTTTCAATATGCAACTGCATCCTTCTAATTGTAAAAATAATTTTTTTACAAATTTTTCTCAAATTGTCAATACCGAACATTTATCATTTATAAAATTTTGTTTCATGAAAATTTGCTCATTAATTTCTTAACAGAACGGAAAGTTTGACATGTTTGTATTAAATAAAAATGATAAATGTACTATTGATAATTTTAAAAAAAATTGTAAAAAAATTATTATATATTATATTGAAACATAGTTTTTAATTCCGAACAACTTTTCATGAAAACAATTTTCGATATTATGAAATATAAAGTTACTTTACTCTTGGGTAAAATTCATATCTTTTGACATACCTCGTATAAGATTGATGGTTGCATCATGGATTTTACACCATGCAGAACTTTTTAAGAAGAATAACTTTTTTTCGTAAAATCAATAATAAAAAAGTTTCCCATATGTAACCAACTTAAGCAGGCTCACTGTATGTACATCAAGGAATTTGAATGATCACTAAAAACTGGATTCCTTCTTCGACTATTCAAACATGCAAAACCATTCATTGGTTTAATTTTCTTCCTCATCATAAATTAAAAACTGAAGCGACGTCATGATATCCACCGTATTCCTCACGATTATCAGTTGATCGACAATAGTCAGTGAAATACTCCAAATAGTCATTTTCTACGTCCATCGGAGGACGGAGCGCGACAATTGCTTTGATCCTTTTAACAGGTGATCTCTTTTTCAACTGTTTGCCTCCAGGTTTCTTGAACGGAGGGGCGTACGACTTGTTCAAATGGGAGATCACTCTTTGCAGTCCTACGAATTGTTTCGTAGCTCGTTCTGCTAACTGCATAACCCTTAATTCCTCATCGAAGTACGATATCTCTAAAATCGCAACTTCCAAGCTGGGCATCTTTTCAATTGACAATAGCTCATCGTTATATTTATTTTCGATTTCTGTCATCATTTGAAGCATTCCAAGATTAGTGACACTCACACCGATTTCTGATTCATATAGATCTTCCACGAACACTTGCAAATTGAGTACGTCCTTGCCCACGACGACTTTCCTGAACTGATCATCCAAAAGTTTTTTGATTACTTCTTTCGAATACGTTAAGCAATCCTCTTCCCACATTATCGACAGTTCCAGATTTTGAATTACTTCCTCAATACCGTTGATATGATTCGTTAATAATTCGTCGGCATCACTCAAGCCACTTGTCACGATCGATATTGGTTTTTCCAGTTCCTCAAGATGCAGTAATGCATTCAAATTTTGCATTTCAAGAAATCTGAAAACATCCAGAAGTTGATTTGGTGTGCTGAAATAAATCTGTGGAGGCATTTCATTCCTAGTTTCCTCATAGAATACTTCGATCAAATCTTCAATTGATGCGATAGTTTGCCTGAACGTTCCATAAATACCCGACTCGTCGTATGATTCATCTTTCATGAAAACAGATGCCCGTCTGTATTTCGGTTGAGTGTCTTTCCAAACTGCAGGACTAATTGTGTACAAAAACTTTTGGTATACTTTATAACGACGCCATTTCTCTTCGGTTTTGAACAGAGTCGACCTCAAAGCGGACAGTTTTCTTGCAATGCGTTTGTACTTCTTATATTCATCGAAAGCTGCTTGGGCTGATTCCTCAGACTCTTGCAATAGCTGCATTGATGTTATATGATCTGTGAATAAGAATTCTTCGAAAATGTTGACGTAATTTTGATAATTTTTTTGGATGATATCTAGCATTTTCTGTTCTAAAAGGTGACCTTCATCCAAGAGCATTATGTCATCTTCCAGATATCCATTAACAATTTTAATTCTTAATGAATCTCGTAAGGTTTGAATGTAATCTTTCATATTCAGCTTCTCCGGTTTACTCTCTATAGCTTTGAAATAGTGTGGATCCACGTCACAAACAGACTTTGTACTATCCTTCGGTGGATCATCAACGTGCAATCTTTGCGGATTTTTTGTTTGCCTACCCATGTTTTCCGCATATTTCAATTTCAATTTCTTGATCCTCACGTCGTTTCTCCAGGCTTTCGTCATTACGTCATGCGCGAAAACTGCCAGATCCTTAGGGTATTCAAATGCAGAAGGTTCATCCTTAGGTTCTCGTATCTTGTCATCTGGTCTCAGTACATTATCAGTGGCATAATGTTTCTTCGCCTTCGGTTTTCGTTTAATTTTGCCGTGTTGTTTTTGCTGTTCATTTACCGCTAATAATTTCGAAATATCAACATCATCAATCTGCGATGAACCCTCGCTAGAAAAAACTGCTAGCTGACTCAGCTGAATTGCATTTTCCCCCCGGTTTTTCTCCATCCCAAATTTCACATTAAATCCTCAAAACATTACATGAAACTATCAGACTCGCACTGACATTTTTTTTGACAAATTATCATGTCAAGAAGTACAGGTATCCATACATCTGTAAAAGGAACCAGCCATACTGAGTGTCCGGCATAGAAATATATATTATATACTTATTCTAGAATGCTAATCCCGCCAGTTTTCACGGCGAAAAGCATGCCGCGTATGCGACCCGTTTACGATGTGCGCATGCGCGCCATCAGTGTAGTTTGGGTAGATCGTTGCCAAGTTTGAAAATAATTTGGTGTTCCAATTCAGAGTTTTTTGTTATGAGGCAATAAAACACATATTATTTGAAAGAGAGAAATTTTACAGCGCATTCGGGACTTTTTAAAACCGAAAAGAACCTTTTAGAGATAGATTACTCCGAATTTTGAGCGCGAAAGAAACTTATTTGAAACAATAATGTACCCTATGCTACTGTAATTATGATGACAGTGCAACAGTGCTTTTTCATCAACAGGAAGACTTGTCACTAAGATCTGTCACTCTTGTCAGAGATCAGAGACGGTTTTTAGAATTTCAGATTTTCTCTTGTCGTTTTGTGTGGTGTTTGTGGACGTTGGTTATTTTTTCATTATTCATGAATATTTGCATTAATCTTGTTCCTTTAAAGACAATTTCTAATAAAGCCGTTTCTTCCTACAAATAAAGGAAAAATACCTGAGATAATCATTTTTGGTAGATAATGAAATTTTTTATGTACCTATATGCTTTGCTTAAAATAGCTTAAATATTATTTTAGCTTGACAAAAAATGCATGATTTTTGGTTATTGTTCTTAAGAAGAGACCCCAGCAGAACATTTGAGTGAGAAAATTGTAACTTGTGGCAGACATTTTCCTCATGAACATTCATGTGAAAACGACAGTAGAATAATTTGAAACCTAGTGCAGTACCAATACTGTGTCTGCGTAAGCATGCATGGCGAGTGATACAACTTTCTGCCACACCGGCACACCGTTTATATTATGAGTTCTAGATTCCTACAAAAAGTACTAAACATACACAGAATCGCCTCAGAAAATTAGTGTCAATATGGAAGTACTTTTCTTTGATGGTAAGGAAAATGCTTTTGGCCTCACTTTTTCATTGTGGAAATTGCTCTGAGGTAATACAACCAGAAATACTCGTAGAAATATCTCTTCAAATAATTTAAATTAAATGCAGTTGCATATTTTGACATGAATCGTTCTAGAAAAAACCTCCAGCTTCCAAGCATCCAATTTTATAAATCCAATTTGAGTTGAAATTATTCATGATATTAGCTGAAATAAATTTTTATAGTTTTTTGTACATTCAATTTATTTTCCAATTCAGTGCTTCCTTGAAATTCGCACCGACGATTTGGGGTGGTTCCGTAGGTTTTTGTTGGTTAACTACAGCTGAAAAGTGAATGTGATACCAAAAATCAGTCGCTTCAGAGCGATAAATAATAATAACCGTACTATACTTTATGATGGCCTTTTCTGAATATTTGGGATCATAAATATGTGAAAATATGTATTTAAATCGGCTAAATACAAATAAAGGTATAAGTACAACGAGGTTTCCAACCTTCAGAATTAACGTTTGTTAATCTTCACAAGTACCATAATATTTTACTAAAACCAGGCCTGTTACAAAAACTACTAATGACGCGCAAGCGCATGGCGGACTAGCCTGAACTTTTTACAACACTTTTGACATGGGTATTAGCATTCTAGAGGAAGTATATAATATATATTTCTATGGTGTCCGGTCACGGATTGGTCACGCTCCAGTACTGATCCAGCCTAATGTTAATATCAGTATGGAAATCAGGAATACATCATTTGTATCGATGAATTGAATGAGATCTTTGACTTTTGGAACGATCAAAAGAATTGACAGCGGCCTAACTTGTTGGGTATTTCCTGACTCTGGGCCCTTTGTTGGCTGGTTTATTATGGATTTGCGAAATATCGGCCGAACGCGCTCGCTTCGCTCGCATGGTCTATTTTCAATCAATCAATCAAAATATACTTTATTATCGGAAGATTTAAATCTCATTGATGAAGTCACAATAAAATATATATATATATATATATATATATATACATATATATATATATATATATATATATATATATATATATATATATATATATATATATATATATATATGAAAACTGGAAGTTGGGGTTGAACCGCGTCTAGAATTTATTGAAATTCGACGTTTCGGCTCCGATTTTGGAGCCATTTTCAAGAAAAAGAAATAAGGATAAATTGATCGAAAAGGGGGGGTGAGGGTAGATTCTACACTGAGGTCTCAATATGCCTACTCCTCAGGTATCATCAGGATTTTGTGACTTGACGCCGGGGTCTCAATCTGCCTACTCCCCAGGTCTCGCCACTTGTTCTCTCTAAGGTCTCAATCTGCCTACTCCGTCGAGAGAACTGAATATTTGTCGGTTGTTCAGTTCTCTCGACGGAGTAGGCAGATTGAGACCTTAGAGAGAACATGTGGCGAGACCTGGGGAGTAGGCAGATTGAGACCCCGGCGTCAAGTCACAAAATCCTGATGATACCTGAGGAGTAGGCAGATTGAGATGCCAGTGTAGAATCTACCCTCACCCCCCCTTTTCGATCAATTTATACTTATTTCTTTTTCTTGAAAATGGCTCCAAAATTCTAGACGCGGTTCAACCCGAACTTCCAGTTTTCAAATATCTGACCGCGGAAACCTATCCGAACATATATATATATATATATATATATATATATATATATATATATATATATATATATATATATATATATTTACATAAATAGAAACAAAAGAAGTCAACAACAGGAAGCCAACCACACATTTGTGGCTTCGGTTAGAAGACCTTGTGCTTACAAGGCAACAACTAACGTCGCCACGGAGGCAGCTATAGCTACCAGCGTGACAATCCTACCCAGAAAAATACAAATAAGGATGGATTTAGCGAGGGGCACTATATGACAATATAAGTAGAAAAGTTATTGGGTATAACCCTCAAAATGTTCTGCAACCGTAGACACGTGTTTCGAGCTTAAGCTCTCATCAGTACGGTAAAATCAAGTGCGAAGATGTACAACACTTGGATGTAAAAATAGAAACAAAGGAAGTCAACAACAGGAAGCCAACCACACATTTGTGGCTTCGATTAGAAGACCTTGAGCTTTCAAAGCAACAACTAACGTCGCCACGGAAGCAGATATAGCTACCAGCGTGACAATCCTACCCAGGAGAATATAAATCAGGATGGATTTATCGAGGGGAAATATATAAAAGTATGAATAGAAAAGTTATTGGGTATAGCCCTCAAATTGTTATGCAACCGTAGACACGTGTTTCGAGCTTAAGCTCTCATCAGTACGGTAAAATCAAGTGCGAAGATGTACAACACTTGGATGTAAAAATAGAAACAAAGGAAGTCAACAACAGAAAGCCAACCACACATTTGTAGCTTCGGTTAGAAGACCTTGTGCTTACAAGGCAACAACTAACGTCGCCACGGAGGCAGCTATAGCTACCGGCGTGAAAATCTTACCCAGGAAAATACAAATAAGGATGGATTTAGCGAGGGGCAATATATGAAAATATAAGTAGAAAAGTTATTGGGTATAACCCTCAAAATGTTCTGCAACCGTAGACACGTGTTTCGAGCTTAAGCTCTCATCATTACGGTAAAATCAAGTGCGAAGATGTACAACACTTGGATGAAAAAATAGAAACAAAGGAAGTCAACAACAGGAAGCCAACCACACATTTGTGGCTTCGGTTAGAAGACCTTGTGCTTACAAGGCAACAACTAACGTGGACGGAGGCAGCTATAGCTACCAGCGTGACAATCCTACCCAGGGTATCATCTGTAGCTGGTAGCATTATCAACTCTAATCCATAAATAATGCTTGGAAAATTTCCAAAATGTCTTCTTTTGTCACAGAATTCCCAAAAATATTTAATTAATACTTTGAAAAATAGCCAAATATCACTTTTCCAAGGCTAACTCTGATCAGAATGTATATTCAAATGATTCAAGCATTGAGATTTGGGGGTTTTAAGATGTTCTGAAACAGAATCTGGTGTTATTTTTGCGATAAAAAAATGCCTAGTACGTTTTTCCCAATTTTTCACTTTTCATTTGGTCGTAGTTAGCCGTGGAAAATGGATATACAAAGGTTACGTAAACATAAAGGTAGGTATTTCCGAGTACTACAATTTGAGTCAAAGAAAATTTCGAATTATTTCATGCTCAACGAAATATGAGGGTGTGTCTGCTCAAAGTGGGACACACTGTATATATACAGGGTGAGTCAGAATAAGACCGACAAACTCCGACTACAGATTCTTTGCCTCATTTTGAGATGAAAAGTTTCTATCAAGGTATGTCCTAAAATGCACCCCCTCTGAGATACAGGGTGTCAAAAGTGCGAAAAAAATTTAGTTTTTTTTTTTTTCTCCAAAACACCTGTAGAAAAAATTTTCAAACTTGGTGCACTAATCAAGGTTTATCAACGTGATAATTTGAAGTTATAATTTTCAATTTTCGTAAACCAGTGGCGTAGTTACGATGGTATGTGGTCATATTTTCCTTCATATTTTCTTTGGACAACTGAATTGACAAATGAGCGTTTGACATCAGTTAGGCTGATCCATACTCAACCTAAAAGTCATAACATTCCATTTGCCTAAAAGTGAAGGTTTCTGAGATATTTGCGAAAAACTGAAGATATGTCCTGAGAAGAGACATACCATCCTGTGTGCTATACTCGCATGATGCAACTTTATTATAAATTATAGGAATAATTGTCAACCTCCTGAACATTTTTCAATGTTAGGAGTATTCATAGCATAGTACAGGTAAGTCAGAATGAGACCGACAAACTCCGTTTTTTTTATTCGTCATATTATTTGAACGAATTTTCTTTGGACAACTGAATTGATAAATGAGCGTTTGACATAAGTTAGGCTCATCGATACTCAACCAAAAAGTCATAACATTCTATATGTCTAAAAGTAAAGGTGTCTGAGATAATTGAGAAAAACTGAAGATATGTCCTGAGTATCAACGTAATTTGCTATGTGCAATAATCAAAAAAAAAACAAACCGAAAATTAATAATACTCCACTCAAATTAGAGTTTAGATCTGAACCAATTTTTGCGAAAAACCGAAGATAAGTACTCTTGATTTGTTGAATTTTATGTTACAGTATCATTTTCAGAGCCTTTTCTAATTGGTGTATCGATGAAAATTAATCCATTCAGCATATGGTTTTGATAAAGAACAAGAATAAAAAATTTGTGTATTTTTTATGCATTGATCAATGGTATACAAACTAGTCTGGAAGGTTCGACTTTGCAATTAGTTATCACGAATCGAAAGACAATAATTTAGGAACAGTACAGTCAATTGACATAGTAAGCATCCTCAGAAGCTAAAAGCTGAAGCTAATGTTGGAAGAATTGAAAAGATGGTTCGGATGAGTCTGAATTAGACTGTCATTGTTTCCGGTAGAAACAAACTGATATATCGATACTTACATTAGAGCTACGTTTGAGTTGAAGCCCGATCGAGCGAGCAGGGCATTCAGTGCATTGGCGGGGCTTTTGATGCCATTGAAAACAATGGAACAGAATTTGCCCCGACTTTCAAAAGAAATGCGATAAGGTTATTGGGAGCGCGCCCGGATCGTTTAGGGCGTCAACTCGAACGCAGCATAGTAGATATGATTGACACTATTGATAGTAACCCAAACAAGTTTGTATTGTTGTCAAGTCATCTGTCATCATTTCAGTCAGTGAAGATCGTTTCAAAATGGATTAAGGACGGAGTACCGGCCCATTTTCAACGAATCGTTCGTCAATTTCTTGATGAAACAGTTCATGATCAGTGGATAGGTAGACGTGGTCCCATACAGTGGCCTGCACGTTCTCCGGATTTAACGTCACTAGACTTTTTTTGTGGGGATACCCTAAATCCCTGGTGTATTCGACACCTGTAGAATCTGTTGAAGATTCAACGGCAAGAATTCTAGCAGCATGTACTTTAATACAGGATATACCAGGAATATTCCAAAGTGTGCGACAGTCAATGATACGGAGATGCCAATTGTGTATCTTTAACAAAATGGTGGTCCATTTGAACATTTACTTTGAGCCTTTTTTGTTTTTATGTTGTGTACCCTATAAACCGTTTCTATTATTTGAGTACATATAAATACACAATAATTCTTTTTCTTCACCAAAAACATGATGATTGGAAAATATTTTCCTAGTATGAAATGACTTTTTTTAAAAGTAGGTATTTACAGTTTTTCGCAAATATTATTTTAGGCTTTAACTCTCCTCTAACAGGAGTATTATAATTTGAGGCTGGGTTTGTCAGTGGATCTTTCAGAATAATCATTATGCAACAATGTATGGTCACATATCGGTGAATTTACGAAATCGATTCGTTCAAATATTATGACGAATAAAAAAACGGAATTTGTCGTTCTCATTCTGACTTACCTGTACTATGTAATGAATACTCCCAACATTAAAAAACGTTCAAGAGGTTGACAATTATTCCTATAAGTTATAATAAAGTTGCATCATGCGATTATAGCACACAGGATGTTATGTCTCTTCTCAGGACATATCTTCAGTTTTTTGCAAATATCTCAGAAACCTTCACTTTTAGGCAAATGGAATGTTTTGACTTTTAGGTTGAGTATGGATGAGCCTAACTGATGTCAAACGTTCATTTGTCAATTCAGTTGACCAAAGAAAATATGAAGGAAAATATGACCACATACCATCGTAACTACGCCACTGGTTTACGAAAATTGAAAATTATAACTTCAAATTATCACGTTGATAAACCTTGATTAGTGCACCAAGTTTGAAATTTTTTTCTCCAGGAGTTTTAGAGAAAAAAAAATTAATCTAAATTTTTTTCGCACTTTTGACACCCTGTATTTCAGAGGGGATGCATTTTAGGACATACCTTGATAGAAACTTTTCATCTCAAAATGAGGCAAGGAATCTGTAGTCGGAGTTTGTCGGTCTTATCCTGACTCACCCTGTATATACATATATATATATATATATATATATATATATATATATATATATATATATATATATATATATATATATATATATATATATATATATATATATATATATATATATATATATGTATATACGAAACAGGAAATTTTTGGGTATAGCAGCAAGCAAAACGTGTACTCTTTTAACACTATATTTCCGATATTTCAACAGTGAATACTGTCATCTTCAGGGAAGCTACAAGTAACAAGTAAAATTGTACGATTAATGGAAAGAAAACTTGAAAGAAGAAACACTTACTGTGTTGATGAGAATTATTGCTATGGATGTAATATTTAAAATTTGTAAACGACATGTCATGTAAGTCACATGTGACAAAGATGAACAAAACACATTAAAATACGCCAAACAATAAAATATTAAGTCATTGTTATAAAATTTTGTTTTAAAAAATTTTTATTTGAATTTTCTCCACACGTGGAGAGATTCAAATGTAATGTAAGAAATTTGGTTAGGATTATTAGACAACAGACAGTTGACACTATTGACATTAGATGTCAGACACTTTTGAAGTGTGACACGAACCACGAATTGGCCGCTGCTTGTGGGTGAAACTAGCCAATTGTCTCAACTCAAAAGAGATGAAGTGTTCCCTAAGGGAGAATGATTTAAGTTATGTGTAATATTATTGTCGATGAGGAGTAAATATGAATAAATTTCACTTAAGTGAGTAACGTCAGTTTTTTTATTTAAGCAAGAATCTGATTGAGAGATGAAAGCCATTTCCATGAAAAGTCTTTTAGTGGTATATATATATATATATATATATATATATAAAAATTTTGACTGTTTCTTCCGTCCACGCACTTTTTCCTACCATGTATACAATTAAATTTATTTTTCATTACTAGTATTAGATACTAACCCTTTTTTAAGATAATTAAGGTCTTGAGCCAAAGTAATGTTGATGTTCCAAATTTAAAAACAAAAAAAAAACAAATAAGGTACTATTACGTTTTAGGTAACAAATAAAATTATAGAATTTTCACTCAGATGAGAATGAGTTTTCCGTGTAAGTGTATCAGAAAACCGTATAAGGTATGAGTCACCTTCATTAAACAGATGTAGTAGGATATAAAATTTAAATTATAAGAATTCATATTTTGTTCTGAAAACAAACAACACACATCACCAAATAGGTACATTGAAATTTGAAAAAAATGATATTTCACCAGGCATGCCAAAGTGGAACTGATAAAATAACAGGTTCAATTGACTGAAAAAGCAAAGGAAATATAAAACTGAATCTCTTTTATATATTCTCTTTTGGTTTTCATATATTTATTAAGCTATTTATAACGTACTTTTTATTATTATTATCATGTTGCCAAAGTGAGGAAATATTTCTATCATTATTAATTATTATTTTCATTATGTATTTATGTATACATGGATGTTATTGTATTGTTACGTTGTTTGGGTAATACTAATGGTAATGTCCCTGTCGATTACGACTTCTTAGTCCAATTACAGTTTTTGAATCAGTGATAAACTTGTCGGAAAATGCTCGAGTGTCCAGACCATGATTATTATTTTTTAATTAGGCTGACACTGATCGTTTACGTCAAAATAACACTTTATTTACAGGAGCGCTTATAAAATTACTCAAAACTCCAAAACTTCAATAAAACTCAAAAAGTGTTCCTATACAATTATGAAAGTTCTAGAACAAGAACGAAAGTCTAGGCAATAGAATATTTCAAAAGAACATAGCTGATTGGAAAAACTTCTGAATGTTTGTGCAGTGTTTTTTAGATGTATTCAGAATATTCAAACATGTTTCCAGACTATTTGGAGAGTGTTTTTTGTTTTTTCTGAATATCAGCTTCATAAGCAAATTTTATGATGTCTTTCACTTCATCCCCAAATCCCAGCCTGTTGTTACATGTCGCGTACATCTAACAATATCTTGATATTGATTCATAAAATTTTGTTGCAGGGGCATTCAGACTTTATGATGTAGACAACGATGGTTTCATTACAAGGGAGGAAATGTATAACATCGTAGACGCTATTTACCAGATGGTGGTAAGTAAATTGTATACATTACTTCTCACAACACTGCGAACATGTGAAAAATAAAAATGTCAGAGCAATTAACATCTGTCCGGCGATAAACCAATATCGTTCGAATTATTCGGTGACAATCGGTGCTATTATGGTGAACCTTTAATAATTTTCAATATTGAAAATTGAAAATCTGAAATTATCATGATACAACAGAATGGTCAATTACGGTGCTCTTATTGATTTTCCTGAAATATCTAAGAGATATTGGTTTTGCACGAGAGTGAATATATCCGTCCCAGTATTGCCAATATCACATGAAACGTCTATTTAACTGGAAAAGTTCGATTTCGTGCTTGCTCTTTGGTTATTTTGATTTCGATAGTTTCGAAAATATTTGAAGTAACTAATCAAATTCTAATCATGTCCTTACCATGCCCTCAGATACACAAGATATACTCCAGAATCCTAAAATTATGCGAAAATAATAGTCTGCCTTACAAACTGCACATGATGAATTCACCGCAGGTTGGTTTAACAGAAAACATGTCAATAAAAGACTGTCATACTAACATGATAACAACAATACATGCAGCAGCCGACACTCTAGGCCTTTCCAAAATATCAGGTGCCCCGAGCCAAAAAACCTTTAAAAGCAAACCTTGGTTCGATCATCAGTGTGTAGCACTGAAACATCAGACCATAAAAGATCTCAATGCCTGTAAAAACGAAAATTTTTCAGCAGAGCCCAAATCTAAATATTTAGCTTCGAAAAAGCAGTATAAACAACTGTTAAAATATAAAAAGAACGAATATGAAGGTAATATAATTTTTTCCCTTGCCAACTGTAACAACTCTGCCACCTTCTGGAAAACCATCAAAAATGCTCGAAACCCTCAATTAGTTCCAGTCTCGTTAAATATTTACGAATGGGAAGCTTTCTACAGTGATATTTATAAAGACTACGTAATAGACAGCACTAGTTTTTTCGATGCCAGAAACCCACATTTTGATCTCCAAATTACAATACATGATATATATGATGCACTGAATAATTGCAAAAATAATAAATCCCCGGGAAGTGATGAAGTTCCTTTTGAATTTCTAAAATCCCTACCTAACAACTGGATCTTGTATTTATGTACACTTTTCAATCAAATTTTAGACAACACTTCAATTCCAAAATGCTGGTCCGAAGTTATTTTGAAGATGATTCATAAAAAAGGTCCAATCAACAACCCTTCTAACTATCGAGGTATAGCACTGGTTAACTGTATTGCTAAAGTTTTTACTCGCATTATTTACACGCGATTAATGAACTGGGCTGAAACATATAACATACTACCGGAAAGTCAATCTGGCTTTAGGCATAAAAGAGGATGCGCTGATAACGTTTATACACTCTCGTCGATTATACATTTTTCTCTCCGCTTCAAGAAGCGTAAAATATTTGCAATATTCATTGACTTCAAGAGGGCCTTTGATAGCGTCAACCATCAACTTCTCTGGCAAAAACTCTTTCAACTAGGTGTCAGTTCCCAGCTTGTCAGATTGCTCAGAGCATTTTATTCAAATGCCACCATGCGTGTGAAATCCAACGGAGAGTACACACGCGCGTTTCCTGTCTCGGAAGGAGTTTTACAAGGGGAAGTTCTCAGTCCGCTACTATTTTCCCTTTTTCTGGCTGATATCGAAGAATACTTCAAGAGCAATGGAGCTTCTGGTGTTAACATAGATAATTCGAATGAACTTCATATGCTTTTATATGCTGATGACATTGTTATTTTGAGTCAATCCTAGGTTGACGTTGGTAGAAAACTAAGACTTCTGGAAAATTACGCTTCCCTTAATCGCCTCACAGTAAATACTAACAAAACCAAGATAGTATGTTTCTCTAGAGGGCCTTATAAAACACATAGTAGTTTTTTGTTCGAAGGTCATCCAATAGAAGTTACGAATTCCTACATATATCTTGGCGTACTATTCAAATCCTCATCAATCTTTCGTGAAATGGCTACCGCATCCAATGCTAAAGCTAAACAAGCTACTGCATCTCTACTACAAGTTCTTAACAAAACTAAAGTTGATTCCATGCAAACTAGGTTTCGTCTCTTCGACTCTCTTGTTGTCAGTGTTATGTCTAACTGTATCCATGTCTGGGGCCTGCGCTATGTTGATATAGTTGAGCAAGTACATACACAATTCATAAAAAATATTTTATCACTACCGTTCCATACCCCAGACTATGCAGTCAGAGCCGAATGTGGCCGTGTTAAAATTTCATATAATATCTTCAAATGGGCATTAAACTGGTTGATACATATACTTGAAATGGATGATAGTCGTTTACCAAATATGATTTTCAAACGGCAAATGCAAATTTCCAACTGTGATCCCAAATATAATTGGGTATTACAAGTCAAATCATTCTTTATCGAGATTCACGCTGACCACATTTGCGACAATATCTCTCACGAGCTTATTAAAGCGAAGAAGAAGTGTCTCCTACTGAAGTTCAAAGAAAAATTATACGAGCGGGATAGGTTACTCCTGCATCGTTCACAATTCTTAACAATGTACCATTCCTTCTCCATTTTGAATAATATGCCCCAGCGATATATCTCCCTAAATATTCCCGTCAAATATACAAGAGCCATTGCCCAACTAAGATTATACAACTCTATATCTGTTAAATTCACCTACAGAGGCTCAACTTATAATATTAACCCAAATGAACACTGCACAATCTGTAACTATAATCAGTTAGAATCGATCGAACATATTTTCTTCAATTGTCCTATATATTGTTCAATAAAACCAGCATACTTGAAATCTTTACCAAATATGGTTGCTTTAGCCCACGCCCTTGATAGTCTAACGGCAGAAAACGCCAAGACCATTGCTAACTATTTGTGGAATATATTAAAACTACGATCATTTATAATCAATGAGTGAATGCTTGAACAGATTTGTGCTCACTAGGATAGCACCCACTACTATCAGTTCCCTTTGCTTTTTTTATTTTTTTATTTTTTAAATATTGTATTTCACTTATAATCTAATATTAAGTTTAGTTGAACTATTATGCTGATTCCTTACTCTTCAGTTATTGCTACTGCTTCACATATCTTATAATACGATTGTCTAGGTTTAAGTTATTGTTATATAGTTATATGTACTCGTTTGTACCTATTTTCTCTCACACTCTTGCCATAAAATGTATTTTAAGAGGCAATAAACGTATCTATCTATCTGTCTATCTACTCTTTAAATTTTCAGGAGCCAGTCAAAGTAAGCACCAAGAGACAAAATATATTTCATTCAGAGAAATTTCGCAAAACTCATATTACATGGTATAGCACAGGCGTTTATTCTTGCTACCTTTTCAAGCTCATAATGCAATGCCCTTTCTGCCAAACAACATCTAAATTTTGATTTAAATATGCCATTGAATCTTTCCATAACATTTCTTATTGATCTATGTTATAATTGGCCACATTTCTGTCATGATTTATTCCTCTAACTGGTGTCAAAAACCTTAGTTACAAAGGGTTTAAAGGGCACCCACTATCTCCAAGTAAACAAGAACTTCTATCACCATTTTTAAAACAATTTTGTAAAAGCCGTCTTATTACACTTGTTGACGAAATTGCACTGTGATGAACAGAACCTGGACGACGAGCATTTATGGTCCACAGCTTCAAATTAGCATCAACAATACACTACTGCAGAATCTCTTTCTATTGTAAAATAATATTTCTGGATACTGCTCATGTTCCATCTTTGGCGAGCGAATTCTTATTTGACTGCAATCTATAGCTCCAAAAATACCAGGAAACCCATTAGGCCTCCTCAAAAACATTCCCTTCTGTTCTAATTTTTCCTTGTGTGTTTGTGGGAATGAGATAACATGTCCAAAATTATCATTCAAAATATCTGTCACTATAATTCTACAGATATGCTACAGATATGCTTGGCATATAATAGCATATTTATATCTTGGCTCTCGGATTTTTGATAGAAGCCTTGCGCATAAAAGTGAAGAGCACGCAAGACAATCAAATTACTTGGCAGAGCAATTTCTGTTCTCTGCGTATGTTGCAACAAATGGGTGACTTCAATTATGAGAAAATGTACTATTTCTCTATTGACTCTATAAAGTTCTCTCAATCTCTCTTTTGGTATGGTCAATGGGTTTAAGGTGAGGGTTTGTGTCTTCTTCAGTACCTACTGCAAATAATCCATGACATTTTTTAAACATCAACAACCTCTTCATTATGGGGAGCTCTCATTAACAATATAGTATTCAGGATATTTCAATGCACATCAGTAGTCCCCAACTACTACTCAAATTATTCAATATTCAATGTCTATTTCGAATGCCATTTAAGTCACCATAATAGCATTTATTGAATAATATCAATTCTTGAAATATCTAGTAGCCTTTCAAAACGTCCCAAAGAATACTTGTTACTCCAACTTCCGATACAGGTCACCCGTACCATAGCCCAACTGCGTTTAGTAAATAATCATAAAATTAAATTCATCATTAATGGGTTGTCTCATCTGATTGACCCTAACGAGATATGCACAGTTTGCAATCGCCACGATGCTGAAACCATTTTCCATATTCTGTTTGAATGCCCTATTTATATTGTTATGAAACCCAATTGTAGATCTTTTGAGTCCTAGGAATCTTTACTTTCCTCCTTAGACGCACTCTCCTCAGATGAGGCTAAAATTATAGCTAGTTATGTATGAAATATTTTGAGGCTCAGGTCTTTCATTCATAACGAGTAAGCTTACTTTTTTGTTATTATCATTATTTTTTTTTTAGGTACGATAATGTTCTATTTCTTTTGATCTTGCCACTTTTATGTTACTTTTTTCCCCTTCTACCCAACTCTTGCCATGTTTTAAAAAGCAATAAAGGTATTATTATTATTATTATTAGTAGTAGATAATATTGATAGCAAGGGTGTACCATGATTCCAATCAGTATGATTCTTGAATCTTTCTCAATAATCTAATATGATTCAAGATTCAATGGTCCACCATAATAGCACCGAATTTATCGTCATACGCAAGGTCAAGATATTACTGTACCTATTTTCGTTTGTAGTTATTCATTAGGCGGGGGCTCGGCAATAGTAAATGGACCTTATATATTCTCTCCTATGTTCGCAGTGATGTGAATTGTGAGATGATCTGTATAACTTTGCATTCATTGCTTTCTAATATAATTCGGTAACTTATTACATTCGAATGATGAAAATCGGTGCCTATCTTTAACCCACACATCATGTTACATATTCCTAGATGCATTTCAATAACAAAGTCATCTTAATTGGTATGGTTTTTCAACTAGTAAAAATCAAATGAACATGTATGGGCCACCAGTATAGTCTCAGTCTACAGGGACTGAACAATTTTTTTTTTTTTCGAAATATATTTATGCAGGGAGGTGAATGTCAATAAGGGCTTCTTGGCAAAAATATTTTGGAATTGACTTTTTCTAAAAACCATGACATACCAAAGTTTGAGTTTCTCAAATAGAATACCCAATTGTTTAAAGCATTTTTGAAAATCTTATGAAAAATTTGATACATTTTGATGGAAGTTTTTTATACAGAAATTACTAATTTATTTATTTATTGAAAGAAATTCAAACAGGTTCCTAAGAACCTAGTGACAAGAATTCTATAAATTTGCATTATAAGTAACTAAAAAAATGTAATGTAATGTAATTTTGTACTTAATATCCTATTTGCACCTAGAACTAAGTAGTCGAACTTCATTCACCTGATCAAATCGATGTAACGCAATGGGAGATAGAGATGAGACTGAAGGCATACTAAAAGTGAAATCAAGAATCTTTACTTTTTATGTGCGATTTAAATAGTAAATTTAAGTAGTATTGAAAATATCCACTGAGATTTTACCAACATGTTTATTTACTGTCGCACATATGCTATCAAGCTTATTTGGAGACCTGGGAATGTGGAAAGAGGTATTTCTGGGGCGCAACACAGGTGATGGTATAGTTATTTTCCTAACAAGTGCGGAAAGTGATACTTTCCCGCACGCGACTGCCGTTGACCCGAACGACGCGAAGCGGAGTTCGGGCAAGCAGTCAAGGGCGGGAAAGACACTTTACGCATGAATTAGGAACATTATTTTTTCTACGACCGCATAAAGATTCAAAAAGCACATTGAAAATATACATTTTATTTCAACATACAAAACATTCCATGAAAATCCTCTAATTATTATTAATATTAATGTTGAAAACACAATTTGTTGCATTCTGCAAATGCGTCAGAATAGCCGGTCCAGAGTAGTTAGTTGGTGGTAACTGGCTGTTAAGAGTAACACTCGTAGATTGCAAACTGCATGAAGATGACGGAGACGGCATCGGTTGCAAGTTGCCAGTACATGAAAGAATTTTATTCGAGATGGTTTTCTTCTGTTCTACAGAGTCCTCCAAATAACTCTCAGCAACAATGAAATGTACATTTAATAACGATAAATTGACATATTTTACTTTCCCGCACTAGTGCGGGAAATCGAGTTTTCCCGCACTAGTACGGGAAAGTGACACTTTCTAAACTAAAATGAGTGCGGGAAAGTGGGTAAAAACGCACGGTCGTAGAAAAAATATATTTTCAATTCAGGAAGTGAATATGAATCAGATATATTAGAAGTATATTATGAATGTGACATTAATTTCTGAAACTCAATTGAAAGTCACATTCATATGCACTTTGAACTCTTATTGTAACTTTAAGTTGATTATGATATTGATATTTAAAATAATCCTGAAAACACAGATATCGTCATATATTGTTGATATGTTGTTGAGCGGATAGAAATTTTTGAATGAAGATTGTTTTCCCTGGACTATTACAAGCTAGGCTGATTCCATATATTATGCAGTATTGTATTTTCTGTCAGTCTGTTGCTCTTCCATGCATAGAACACTTAACTGTTTGATATGAAATGTTGAGGGTGGTTTGCGATAACAACCGTATTATGGTACCAGCTGATTTTTAATTGGTAACCAGCCAATTATTGCTGAATTCTAATCAATTACTGTGATGGTTTCACCCACATTCTTCGCATGATCGATATTTCAGTTCAGATGTGATGCTACATAATACCCAAATTCCCTGATTCTGTGATCCAAACATAAGTTTCAAAGCGGTGATTTATAGCTATGGAACTGTCACGCCAAACTCCTGTTTGTACGGGGATTTAACAAGAATTGGACAGTCTGAAACTTCGTACTATATTGTCGGTTTATTGTGGATAACTACAAAACGGTTAAGATTTATAGCCATAAATCAAATGTGGTGCGGTTTTCGAGAAGATTATGGCCACGTTTCCATCTTTGAAATGGAGAGATGGAAGCCCCAGTGATGTGTAACAATCAGACGTAGTTCGAAATGTAATGAATCAGATATTAGTTAGGAAGCTCGCACTACTTCTGTGATTGACAGTTTTACGTTTCCACTGTCCAAATAATTTAATTCCGGTAAAATAAATCAACCAGAAGATTTGTGTTTCATTTTTATAATTTTTAGTCTTGAGACTCACCCTGTATTCTATCAAATGCAAAGAATCTTCACAGATCACTCAAACAATCGGTGACAACCTTTGTGTCAATTCACTCCTCAAATGCTTTTATTCGGGATCTAAATACCATAAATAATAAGATTGTGGATAAAATTATACTTTCAAACACTATTCTCAGGATTTGTATTTTATTTATATAGCATTTGATAATTTAAGAATTAAGTGAAATGAACAATATTGAAAATTGTGTTGTCATGGATTTGTTGTATAGAAGAAAAACGTTAAAAAAGAGAAAGAAGAACCTATGATATCAGATCCAAAAGAGATGGCAGCTGTAAATTTCAATGTTCCCAAACCTTTGGAGTTACTGGGAAATCTTCAAGAGAATTGTAACAAATTCAAACAATGATTCAATTTATATCTAATGTAATCTGCTTTGTCTGAAGGGAGTTACAGTTCTTATAATACTGGGGATAATAAAGTTTTTCGGTGTAAAATTCAGTTAACCGGGCGCTACAAGCTATCAAAATTTTCTTGGGAATACGTAGTTTGGCCACAATGCCTGATCAAGCATTGGAAGAACTCATTAAAAAACATCGATCGTTAAAATCTCAATAGTAAATTTTTTAGACGTTTGTAGATAAACTGGTGACCAATAATTCTTCCATATAAAAAACAGGGTACCTGGCTAAACTGAATAGATGTCATCAGCTGTATGAGCAGTTCGATGAAATTCAAAACAAAATTGAACTCCCTACTGAAACAAATCCTGGACATGAAAATGGCCGATCAATTTTTGAAGAAGATTACTTCAAGATCGCTACCAGAGGGAATAAATTGTCTCAAAGTCCTCACACAGAATGTACCAATAATCAAAGAAATGGTAATGGTATTTTTCAGAATGTAAAATTACCAACACTAGATTTACCCGTGTTTCATGGGGTATATGACCAGTGGCTTCATTGATACACAAAAACAAAATGCTTTAAATTATTCAAAAACTTCACTATTAGCGTAGTTCATTGAAGGGAGAAGCGGATCAGGTTATTGCCTCATTGAAAGTTTCTGACGCAGATTATATTGTTGCATGGGATTTGGTATGAAGACACGTTTCGAAAATAGAAAACTAATCATCCATACTCATGTCAAATTTCTTTTCAAAATCAAAACTATGCATATAGGTAATATGATAGTGGTCTCAGTATTTGTTAGATACCGTTAGGAAGGATTTGCATTATTCAGAGAGTTTTAATGAACCTGTGAAAAGTTAGGATACATTGCTAATTTATCTTATTTTATCAAAATTGGATGATATCACCAAGCGTGAACGGGAAGCCAAGATAGGTTTGAAAGGTTCACCTTATATGGATAATCTCATTCAAATTTTAACTAAAAATTGTTATTTGTTGGAAACTCTTGACAACATATTCCAAAATAAACTTCAGACCACAAATAAATCGAACAATGAATTAAAATCTCCAAAATATCCAAAGAATACTCAAAATCAAACATTTTTAACAACTCAACATCCATGTGCTTATTGCAATAACTCACATTCTATTTATCTATCTATCAAACTTGCCAGCGAAATCAAAAGGGATTGAAACACAAAAACTAAATTTTGTACGAATTGCTAGACCTGATCATTCAGTGAAAAGTTGCACTCCAAGTAGTGATATTACTAAAATATGTTTTTAACAAATGACTGATAACAAATTCAATTCAATAGATTTCGATTTGCATTTGGCAATAATGGTATTCTTTCAGTTTTTTGTGGTTCATAATTTCATGTTATAATATTGTTTCAGAAGACTTTTGTATCACCCTAACAAATTATTTAATGTTTGACATGATTTGTTAAGGTTCATATAAAGTCAAATATTTCGCGTTTCTGAACTGTAAGATGGCACTGACAAGATTTGTTTTTCATACCATAGTGACAGCGATCTTATAATATTTCCAAATAAATTACAATTTTCTGCTGGAATATCTACCAAATATCCAACGGTCAACCCTACTGCCAATGCATTGTTGCCAAATCAAAACATTATTCGGAGTACTACGAAATAGCTCACAGCATTATTAATTATTTTCTGGTATTAATTGTGGTAATGTGGTTCGATGCACTATGCACTATATTGTCAACGGGGTTGTGAGAGAAAATGTGAGCCGCCATCTCCTCTCTTCTATTATTCCTTCCATTTTGAAGGGAACTAGTAATGATTGTATACCATACCTTTTCTACCGTTTGTAATTTGGTGGTTTATTTCATTGTTTTTCGGAATTATGAGTTTATTGTTGTTTTTGGGCTACGTTTTCAAGGTTATTTCTTTCGTACAGAAACGAGCAATTAGATACTTATCCACAGCAAAGACACGTGATCTCTGTAAAGCATTATTTGTAGCCCATAAAATACATACAGTCATTGCTATCTTCATCCATGAAACAGTATGCTTGATAAAAAAACATTTCAATCAGTTTAATACTACTCCTTCCCATTACTCAATACGCAAGCAAAACAGTATCAACCTACCAAGGCCAACCTCATCCCTAGTGAAGGACTCACATATTTATATTGGTTGCAAGATGTTTAATCATTTACCTGAGCATATAAGAAATATAAGCAATACCGACCTTTTTAAAACGGCTGTGCATGTTTTATTAAGTGATCGACCTTATTATAGTCTTGAAGAATTTTATTCTGACAAATTTTAATGTCTGACTACTATTTTTAATTATAATCCTAACTGTACAACCATATACATTTGCTGTTTTGTTTTTTCCTCTCTCTCAATGTTCATTTCCCTGTAATATATTTATAGATATAGTTTTTAGATTAACGTAAACACTTTGTCCATAAGAATGTATTTTTCTTGATGACAATAAAGTATATATTGATTGATTGATTGATTGATTGATTGATTGTTTCTTCTCTTTTCCAGCTCTTCGTATAGGCTTACCTATTGTTCAGTGGTCTACAAAATATTTCAGTTTTGCAGTATCTCCGTTTTTTCGTGAATGTATACTTCGCGGGCCTCATTACTGTTGATTAGCGACCTCTACAGAGCCTTGTCAGTGAAGTTAGTGAAACTAACAGGGCCTCTAGTTTTTTGTTGGATGGAAACCTCGGGGAAATAATTTTTCGAGATCAGTTGAGTCCTGTCTGTGAATTTGGTGTAATTCACAGTGCCTCCAAAATTTTGTTGAGTGGAGACCTCGGGGAACTTGTTTTTCGAATTCTGTGGGCCTGTGCTGAGTCCTATCTACGAATTTGGTTGAATTTGTAGTGTCTTCGCTCTTTTTTTGGCTGGAGACTTTGGTGACCTCGTTATTCGAATTCAGTGGCCTCTGCTAAGTCTGTGAATTTGGTGAGAGCTGCAGTGCCTCTGGTTCTTGTTGGGTGGAGACCTCTGAGACTCCTTTTTTCGAATTCAGAGTTCCTTGCTGTGTCCTGTCTGAAAATTTCAGGAAATTAGGTAGAGACATCGTTTTTCGAACTCAACCCCCGTGCCGAATCATGTTTGCAAGTTTCGGAAGATTTGAAGAGTCTTCAGTTTTGTAATGGGTATCCACCACATTTTTCAGAAACTTTGATGTATTTTCCTTTTCTCCAAATTTCGGTTGATTCGCAGAACATCCAGGCTAACCACCTCCTTTTGTTCTAAAAGGGGTTATCTTTTCAATAGTTTTTAGTGTTTTCAAAGGTGGGAACCATTTTCTTCAAAGCTGGTTCATTCTTTTTCTTCAATTTTGGTTTATTGATGATGCCTGTGCCGTCGGTTTTCCTGTGGGAGGTGATCTTGAGAATATTTGGTATTGCCCCTTTTTTCCGGATCACCTGTATATTATTTATTGTATTCATTTCGTTTGTTTTTCTGATGTATGGGGTTGCAGTGCCCATGGGTTTGTTATAGATACAATCAGTCCGTCCTTGATCTTGCTTAGATTAATTTGCTTTTAGCACAAACAACAATAGGTATTGTTGGTAAAATTCAAAAAGAGCAGCTAATATGAACAACTCACTATAATTTATTTTTATCAATATTTTTCAACTCTGTAAGCTGAACTCCGCCTATTATGCCGTTATTTTTTTGTGTATATAATATAATGTTATTTAAAAACAACTGGAATGGACAATAAAGACGCCATTATGATTTTTATCATTATTTTTCAATGCTGTTTTGCGTCCTACGACGGCGTTCTGGTGCCACAGCGAAAATAAAAAAAATCTGTCAATTGACAGATTAAATTTGTCAATTGACAGATTGAATGTGTCAATTGACAGATTAAATGTGTCAATTGACAGATTAAATGTGTCAATTGACAGATTAAATGTGTCAATTGACAGAATAAATGTGTCAATTAAGAGAATTTTTATTTCTGCAGTGGTACTATAGTACGCCGTCGTAGCGTCCTGTTTTATTTCCAAAACTGATATTTTAAATCACAAAGCATAAAACTTATTACTTACATACTTATTCAATTGTGCCCAAGGACTCCAAGGCTTTAGGCGGACCAATCCAACATGCAACCGTTGGTTGTCTAGAACTATTGGCAACGCCGTACAGTGAATATGACAGTGACAATAAGTCTGTGCAATACCTTGTTGACAGCATCAGAACTATTTTTGTCTTTTTTTCATGTACTACAGAGGAATCATTTACTGGAGCGATTTACCGAGGTGTTGAAAATCATTATTAAAAATATAAATCGTTTGATTTTATGTCTGAAAAATAGTATGAATAGTTCCTCAATGTTCAGTCTTCTAAATTTCATATAAATATCACTTGCAAAAGCGATTCTTCTCAACTGTCATTTCATTTCATAACAAGATTTTCAGAACGTTGAGGTAAAAAATTTTGAAAGAAATCGTGATTATCTTTTACTTTGACATTGATATGGCATGATATTTGAAATGGAATCTGATTAATGTTTTTTGGGATAACCTAAAAAAAACTCTAAAAATTAAGTAGGTTTTTATTTTTTTTCCTCGAAAACTGTGCATCAGATTTTCTTCTACGTCTTTCTAATCATTCAACTTAAATGCCAAAATAACTCGATTTTTTTTCAGAAGTTTTAACCTTGTCGTTAATTTTTTCATGGGTTTATATGATCCTTAAGAACTGCCAATAAGCTGTCCAAATAATAAACATCTAGATTGCAGTCACGAATTGTTTTCAAAAGCTATTCAAATAAATAGAAAAAATTTCGAGAACAAACACAAATTCATCAAATCCAATGAGAATAATTTTCGTCCGTTTTGAAGAAACCTCTTTATGAAATCCCTGAAACGTTTATTGAGGTACTTGACAAATATTTACCCGGAAAGCAAAGACGCTTGTGTACCCTAGGCAATATTTCATTTCCTAGTGCATTCAGTAGAGATGCATTCGTTTGCACTGAGTGATGGAAAATGTAACCTTTGCCCTGAAAGAAATATAAGGCTGGCGTTGAAGTTCATGAATAAGTTTCCTGCAGAACTGGGGGATGAGAGAAATGTATAGCACGTTGTGAGATGTAGAATATGCAAGGGGAGTTTATTATGAAAATTGGACAATCAACTTCAGCAGCAACAGAGCCTCAGATTGTTTCATCATCTTTTCCATGTATACACTGAAGCTTGACAAGTATATAGTAAAAATTAAAAAACCAAAACGTAATTTGACTATTATGAATTCTACTACTTGGTTTAAAATAATAATACTATGTTTCTCTACTACTATTGTATTCTACGTTCATTGCAAATTGATTTTTAATTGAAGAATAAAGATGATTCCAAGACACCGTGGATCCTAACTCATTATTCAACGGCACTCGGCCAAAGGTTCAGAATTTTCAGAATCCACGGGAACTGAGAGGTTCAACTAACAAATTTCTCAAGAAGGCTTTGCTTGATTGAACTTTTGTCACAGATTAGCATCCGCGAATGTCAGATTGACTATTTTCTCAGTTTTAACTTTGATCTGTGTGACAAGTACCTAATATAAAAATGAATAGAGCGGATTTATCAATGAAGCTCCTGATGAAATCTATCTTGCAACAAAGGTATGTCAAACAATGTTTACTTGAACGTTCCACACTTTCTCAGTTCTTGGTCAGAGTTTCTCTAGTAGGTATTTCATTCACAAATTTTCGAGTGCCTGTTATAGCTCAGTTGGTAGAAGCGTGTACATGAAGTAAATGTATAACGAAGGTAGTTATATATGCGCGAGTTTGAATCCCACTCTTGGAAGTTTTTTAATAATTATTTTCAATTAAGGCATTTATTCATTCATGAATGAACACCGATTATTTATGTATAATTGTTATTCTACCTTATATTACTTTATAATATATACTTATTTTCATAAATAATATTTAGATATCATTAAAACTCTGACTATCGTATAGTCGTGGAGAAAGTATAGTCTTCTACTCGCGTATAATAGCTATTATTTTCTATTGGGCTATTCGGCTCGTTTCGGAATTTTTATCCTTGAGAATAATAGCTAATCATTATACGCTCGTTGAAGAATATACTGTTATATTTACCTATTTGTTTTTCGGAATATATTCATAATGAGTTTCGTTATATTTGTTATCTCGATAGTCATACGTATGACTTTTAAAAAAAATATACGAGGTGATGTGTACCACCGTTACAAAAATACAACTCAATATAGTGACGAACTTTATTCAACTAACTGGCTAACTCGTGTTCTGCCTTTTATAAGTATACAGAGTGTTGATTCAGCATCAGCAGTTCTCATTGCGGAACTCTGCGGAAGCTGATACCAAAGATCAGCTTCTCCATGAGAATTGTTATCGCGTGTAACCAGATACTGATAGAAGGCCATACTGCCATAATATCGCATATAACATTTATTTCCCCTCTCATACAAAGAAATAATGCAATGCCTTATTTGTAGACGGAAGTACATTTGTTTTAGGGTAAAAACTTCATATATTCATTGAAACCTACAAGTGTGTGTATGTGTGTTAGTGATGCAGAGTTGTCATCGGAGAATCCGTTAACCTCAGAAAATAAAAGTTGTTTTGGTTTCAGGAGGGTGGTTAGGTTGATTATTTCACTTATGCTAAAATAGCGTGTTATGATTGGTTATTATCAAAACAAAAACCACTAGCAAGCTGCTATAATGACACAACACCAAACTTTGACCAAAACTAAATAAGCACTCACTATTAATTCATATCAACTTCACAATTTTCGACAAATTTTGCATACTTGTTGATTAATCAAATCACTAAATCAACATGTTATCAAAACATAACCTCAGCAGTAGACTAGAGATGCAATGACGAAACTACGAATGACGCGCTCTGTCATTTGTAACTGAAATAGATATCAAGTAAATGTTTTGTTAGTTGCATAATTTCAGAACTAAATGCGGGATTAATGTTCATAGTTAAATTGAATAGTAAATAAATAAAAATGGTTTCGATTTTATTCATGAAATAATCTTAACAAATACAACTCGTGTTATCGGCGATTATCGTTAATTCCTTCTCGGTTTCGAATCAAATTATGTTGCTTTAGGCAACCACACTCGCGCAAGCGCTCGTGTGGTTGCCAAGCAACATAATTTGATTCTCAAATTCAAAGGAATTGCTATTTCGATAATCACCGATACACTTGTGGTATTACCTACGATAAGTGATGGTAAATTATTACCGATAAATGAATTCAATAGTTTTCAACTAGCCTATTGGTGATTTTTACAACAAAAAAATTTAAAGTTTAAGTCAGCAATTGCTTTGTTAACACAATTACAAATATCCGTTTCTACCAAGCCCATTTTGTGGACATGTACAGGATATTCTGCAAGATTTAGTGTCAAACGTGTGACAGTAACAGAGTAGGCTCTTCAAACTGCATATTCGTCTATATGTGTAACGCTGCTCGGCAACGAGTGATGGATTAATACACAAGGATTTTTGCTCGACCCTCCTTCCCCCCATCTCTTTTCTCGAAAAAAGTTGGAAAACTCGCGAAATTAAAATCGGAAAAATCGGAAAATGTTTCAACAGTTTCGACCATGGGAAATAATGATGGAAAAAAATCGATCGGGAGACTAGTCCCCTCTTCTTGTCACGAAAAAAATTAGGAAACTCGCGAAATAGAAAAAGAAAAAATCCGTAAAATAGTGAAAATCATCTGACCATTGAATAATACGGTTTCAAACAAATTGACCATTCTTCCCCTTTCGAAAGCTAGATAGCGAACGCGTAAAAATTCGGAAAAATATCCAACGGTTTCTTACATCGAAAATTACGTCAAAAAATATGTCTGCTGGTGGAATCGCTCCCTTCAAAAAAGTTGCCAAAACTTGCAAAAACAGAATCGGAAAATTCACTGGACGGTCTCCTCATTAAAGAACTGTATTGTAGTCAATTAACAGGCAAGCGACAGTGCAACAATGATATATATGTTTATTGTACATAAGAATAAATTCTTGTTGACAAACACAGGTAAAATTATAAAGAATATGTAAGTAATATACAAACTCTTAAAATTTAAAATACAACCAAATAATAACAATGTAGGGGAGACCCGGTAAAAATGATCCCCCTAGGCTTTCGAATTAAATTTTTGGGTGAAAACAAATAAACAAAAAATCGTTAACTTGTCAGTAGCTAGTCCTGCCCTTTAGTGTCCTTTCTATAATTTTTAGAGATTGTAGTTTTCGGTATGAACCCAGCTACATACATCCTAGTAAGATTCTACCAAACGATCGTTTTGCCCCAGTAGGTGGGGCAAAAAAGCTCCCTCGGAGGGGCAAAATGATTCCACTATGTTTTATTCTTGAAAAATAATGCTTTATTCAAAATTCTTTTTATAAATATTTTTATAAAAATTAATACATGTTTATGAAGTGAAATTCGCTCTTTTGTCAACAAAATTTAGGACCTGCATATAAAATAAACAAATACTTCAAACGATAAATCACAATTGCGATAGCAAAGATCTCTGCACGTTGGGCTTATAGATGCAAATATCGCATACAAAATTTTCCTCATCATCCTCGACCCCAGAGCATTCGTCATGAGCCCACTGATGACACTTGCTACACATTATCCATCCTTCTCCTACTGTTGAATTCGAATATGCCTCACCACAGATAATGCATTCACAATCATCATCTTCCCCGTTATTCGAACTTTCATCATCTATATCGTCAAGTCTCTTTTTCTTTGGCTGTTTTCCTTTTAATTTTGACGTATTTTTATTCTTTATAATTCCTTTCTTTGACAGGTTATTAGCAATTTGCTTTTTCTTCTCCAATCTCAAATTTTTCTTCTCCATTTCCTCTGCTTTCTTACTATGCTCTTCCTCCAGCATATTCTTGTAAGGACTTGATGTTAAAATAACTGTAGTGCCTTTTCTCTTACCCTTTTTAGTTTGCAGTACTGCTTGTTTTTTCGGAATCGAACGAATGTCTTTTGGAGATATTGCAAAAGAAACCTGTTTTCGAGTAGAGTTGGATATGGAACGATCAGTACTAGTCGATGGAAGAGATGTGGATTCAAGATCTGTTGAATCTGGCTCTTTCTCATCTAATGCAGTCTGGAGCATTTGGGTGTTGTTACTGGCATTGCTTATGTCTTCGGAATTTGTTTGCGGAGGAGCTAAATTCAAATCAATCAAATTTACTTCAATATTTTCAGTCTGTAAAGGTCTGTTGGAGACTTCAGCTGCAGCGTAGTCAATGTCGTTGAAAATGTGTTTATTGAATGGAACTATACCACATTTTCTGAACCCTTTTACTGCGTTTTCTGGTGTACAAGCCTTAAAATAAGCTTCACAAAATATTCGGCTCATCTGGAAAACTGTTACAACTCGACCTGGATGATTATTCAGCCAGTTCTCCAACGCATTATCTAGGTAGCGACTTAGTGGAAACATTACACCAACATCGAGTGGCTGGAGCTTATATGACGTATGAGGTGGTAAGCACAAGAGAGTTACGTGCTTCTCTCTCGCTTTGATAACATTCAAGTTTTTTGTATGCGATGAATGACCATCTAGAATCAACAGTACGGGATCATCTACAGATGGCTTGGTGTGGTGTAAAAAGTGGTCGAACCATAAATCAAACACGTCAAGTTTCATCCATCCAGATTCGTTGCATGCGAAAATAGATCCGGGGGGCGCACCATCCTTCAGTTCTTCTTTCATTCTTTTTCGACTGAAGATGATCAAAGGAGGAACAAAATTTCCACCAGCTCCCATGCAGATAACAGCTGTAGTAGACATGCCGCGTTCAGCAGATGTCACTCTTGCAACTTGTTTACGACCTTTTAAAGCAATAATTTTAGAATTCTTTCCTGGCACTGTACATAATGAAGTTTCATCCACATTAAAAACTCTTGTTGTAGTATATTGAAGAATGTATCAACAATTGATCTATTGAAGCCACTGGCACGTGCGATTGAGGTAGATTCAGGGCTTCTCAAAGATAACTGAGGATGTCTTTGACGAAAATTGGCTAACCAGTCTTTTCCTGCTGTTTGGTTGAGTTTTGAAAATGGGTTGTTTATTGCATTTCGTTCTGCGAGCTGGAAAGCTAAACGCCGCACATCACGATTAGTCAAACCATACATCATTGTTTCCATCTTCAGAATGAAATCCACTAACTCTCTTTCTTGGTCTTCATCAAAAACTGATTTTATTCTGCCCAAACCTTTCATTTTCAGAACCAAGCGTCTTTTCAGAGCCATTATTGGAACTGAAAATACTCTTGATGCGGTTTTCTTACACATTCCACCTTTTACTGCATCAATAGCTCTCATCATATTCTTTAGTGTCCAATTTTGCCTCTGTGATTTCCTGACATATTTCCTAGGCATGCTCTGGCCTCCAACAAATGAAATAATGCGTGTCAATGACCTACTTTTATCAAATGCGCAGGGGTAAAACGATCCCTAATCGTTTTACCTTGCGGCAATGGGATCATTTTGCCCCAAACGACAATTTTCATTTAACCTTAAAATAATTTTCATTCAATAATCCGGAATTTTAAAGAAACTATTGAACTTACCTCTTCAAATAGCCCCCTTTCACGTAATCAAAACAGAATTTGGCTCTCTCTTCACTAATGAAAACTATAGATAATATAAAATTGCTTGTAACTAGATGAAATCACAGCAAAACAGAAACGATTCAAGAACGCATCCTTTCGGGGCAAGCTCTGAACTCATACTAATAGGGCACTACTAGATCAATGTAAGAAACGTATTGCCGGTAGTATCCGATAGGTGGAGTCCATTATGTATACACAATGTCAGGGAATCATTTTACTCGCGGGGATTATTTTTACCGGATCTCCGCTATAGGCGTGACAAAGATATGTTACGGTTTAAATAAGAAATGTGTTAAGTATAAAGTTCATTATTTTAAAATAACAAAAGAAAACATCAAAATAAATCGTCATAATACTCTGCTAAACTATAATATGCCTTATCACTAAGTAGTTTTTTTGTCAGGTATCTGAAAATATTGTACCTTTTTTCCTTAATTTCACAAGGTAATTTGTTATGCATCTTCACCCCATTATAGATCAGAGAGTATTTTATTAGATTTGTGGTTTACATGAGTCCCTAAATTTTATTTTACACAGGTATCTAATTGCTCGCTTCTGTCGTATAAACACTGGCTGAAACAATTGGTTGTTACAAACTCCCCAAAAGGATATACCAACCATAACGCAAATGGGATTCCACAAGTGCGTAATAAACTGATTTTGCAGCAGCAAATCCCAACTCATTAGAAACCACCCTCAACAAATAACAACCAGATGCCAATTTTTTATTCAAGTTTCTTATGTGCTCTTCAAATTTCAGATTCGTGGAGCATCAATTGAAATGAACAGACTAAGAAACACATCCAAAGAAAAGTAAAAGAGGAAAGCTTTTATTTAAATGCACTAAAAAGAAGATTTTAAAGTGAATTAAACCCATGTTACATCATGAAATTTTAAATGATATAAAAGCTTGTCACGAGAATAAATCTTGAGGTAATTTTAAATTTAATTTACAATAAGAAATAGATACTTCTCGCGAGTTCAATTCACTTTAAAATTTATTTTCTTCTTTTTTATTACATTTCGAAAAGCTTTTCTCTAAAAAGTTATTTTTTAAGTTTTTTATTTGATGTTATACAAATGTCTGGAGGATTATCATCAATGGCATCATCAATGGCGTTAAGGGCGAAGTGGGAATCAAAGCATTTCGTGATGGTTGTTGCATAACTATCCAATCTACGGCACTTTCCATAGCTAAAATCTCGGCTGTGAATATGGAAGAGAATTCTGGAATTTTACATTGAATTTTGACAATGAATTCAGGGCGCAAAATTGCAACACTTTTGCCATAGTGTTTCAAGAACCATCTGTGAAGATTCCAAAGAAATTGTCCTATTTAGCTCCATTGTCCATTTTAGGCTCATTTTTATCGACAGGGTGGTTTTCAGAATATGCGATGAATCGGCTAAGCGTGGGCTGTTTTTTTTTCTCCAAAATGTATGCGTCAAAGTTTCTTTCAAAAGTTGAAGAATAATTTGATTGAGTTCATTGGAGCACTCAACGTTTCTTAATTAATATATGTTTCTGTAGACATCATAATCACGACTAATACTCAAAGGCGGCTCTCTAGCTTCTGCAAGAATAGCTGGAAGGGGTGACAATTTGAAAGCTCCAATACATATTCTTATAACACTATATTGTATTCTATATTTTTTTCCAAATCGACACTAGCCGCGGAACCGTATAAGAATATAATCCTGATAGAAAAGGAAAGCAATTTTAGGATCAGCCCCCATTTAGTTTTGGTGACTCATGTCAGCAAATTCCTTTCCTTTTCAGCTTCACTGATGCGGTGGTTGATGTGGCTGAACCAGAGAAGTTTGTTGTCCAATACAACATTTCCCCTTCATTTTGACACCACTCTACTACTACTACAGGGGACATTGATAGGCCATATTCAGTAAACCATGTCTTAAGGCAATGTAATTTTTTTTTCGCTGTTTTAACACATTCATTTATTCTGAATAGTATAAGAACAAAAGTCATCAACATATCACTAGTTCCACGACAGATTCAAAGATGCCATGTAAGCTATTAGTGAATTTATTGAAAAGCAAAGGACTGAGAACCACACTTTGAGACTCTGCTACTACTACAGGGGATATTGATGGACATATTCAGTAAACCATGTCTTAAGGCAATGTAATTTTTTTTCGCTGTTTCAACACATTGAGTGAAGTTATTTATTCTGTATAGTATAAAAACGAAAGTCATTAACACATCACTAGTTCCACGACATATTCAAAGATGTCATGTAAGCTATTAGTGAATGTATTGAAAAACAAAGGACTGAGAACCACACTTTGAGGTAATCGTTGGTAAATCATCCTGGGCACATGTAAGATATTTTTATCTTTGATATACAGGGTGTTTCTTAAGTACGTGTAGAAAATTTAGGAGAGTGTTGCTGACATCAAAATAAGAAGAAAAGTTCCTATAAACATATGTCCGCAAGTTATTCGTTTCTGAGATACAGAGTGTCAAAGTTGAATTCTTATTTTTATTTTTTGTGAATAATTTTGATGTTTGGGTAAAGTTTGGTATCTGGGAATATTTATTATTTAGTTTGTGCAAAAAATATATTCTTGGTAGAGGTCACTGTGAGCAACTGTTTGCGAGTTATTGAGATTTGAAATAATCGATGCAAGTGATTTTGAACGACAAGATTTTCAAATTTAAAATAAATTCATTTAGAAATTAGTTTTTTCACAATTAACATAAAATTTGATTTTGTAGGAGAAAAATCATCCCAGATACCAAACTTTACTCGAATATCACAAATATTTTGGAATTTATTCACAAAAAACAAATATAAGAATTAAACTTTGACACTCTGTATCTTAGAAACGAATAACTTGCGGACATGTGTTTATGGGAACTTTTTTTCTTAATTCGACGTCAGCAACATGCTCCTGAAGTTTCTACACGTACTCAAGAAACACCCTGTATATTTTCTGATTTCTATACAGAATCACTATGATGCTTGATATATGAAGATCATCATTCAACGAAATTAAACTTTCAGTAAGTTCAGGTCGACAGAGTCGTATGCATTTATAGATGTACGAAAAGACAATCAACATAATATGAGTTCTTCAAAAAGGAGCATAATAAATCTGCAACAAGTTGAAACACAGATTCTGTAGTTCCCATGCCACGTCTAGATTCATATTGTGAGGATGGTTATTTGGAATATATTATTTCCTGTATATTCAAGTGATCGATCATCCATTATATTGAAAAAATGCAACCAATCTGCCAAACTATCGTTCCATTCAGTGGGAGGTACAGCATTCTGGGATTGATAATTTGTTGAAAACTCTAGTTTGATAGGAAAGTGATGATGAAAGTGATCCCGAATACTTTCACCTTGCTGTCACGAAAAAGGCTTTGGTTAGAAACACCACGCGAGCTTGCTCGAGTTTTGTACAGCAACACAGTTTGAGCGACTGACAAGGTAAAATAATTTTAAATATTCTGCATTTTGAAGGGATATTCGATCAAACAATTTCTCGAATACATTATATTTTTATGGACCAAATGCGTATTTTAATGTCAGTTGAAGAGTTGAAAGTTCTTTTTCATTGGTTTGAATTCAAAAAATTATGGCATTTTATTGGTTTATATAATATGAGGGAAATTGTCACTTATAATATCACAAGAGCTTAAATTATTTCCTGAAATTTTTTTGAGGGCACGAATATTTTGAAAATTGTCCCGAGTCACGAAGCGACGCGGGATAATTTTCTTAAAATATTAATTCGGTAAGAAAATTTCACACCATAATTTGGAAAAAAAATATTAATCCAATCTGACATTTTAAATTAATTTCACTGCTTGTTCAAGTCCACCATGTTTCGTTAAATAAAAAATATTACCAACTTTAGTTACACCAAATGCTAAAACTCATATGGGTATTAGATCAGTCTATCGCTCTTTCATAATTTTGGGTTACTAAAGGTGGTAGAAATGTATTTTTTGTTAAAGTAATCAATAACACTTCTAATGTAAAAATTATAATATTAACATGGTTTGTTGCAGTAGGTGGCCGTGATACAGGCGGCCATGCTTTTTACAGATGAGGTTTATATTGGTAAATTACATTGAGTTATTGTATAGTAAACCAGCGAACAAAGATATTCTTATGTAAAATATATCTTGTAAGCATTTGCGTTAAACCATTTGAGAAAAATGAAATGCTTTGAAAAGTACAATTTATGTAAATACTGCAAAGAGTTGAGTCAAGTGCAAATATGTCATCCAAAATTAATATATTTAACGAATTTAATGGAAGATTGCGACCAGGAAGCGTTACAGTCGAATGGTTTGTTTACGAAAATCCAAGAAAGTCTGCTGCAGATGTCAAGTAAATATGGCCTTTTGCGTGAAAGATGAACAAAATTGTTTCAAACTATTACATATATGTCTTAAAACACAGACATCTAATTAATTCGTCACCTTCCTATTCAACATTAAGAAGAGATGATGGGTTAGAATTCAAGCAACATTTAAATCTTACTATGTTTGTTGATCCTACGTTTTTTGAAATATAAATTGTTAATGCATTATAATTAAACAAATTTGTGTTTTCTGTTTAATGAAACTTTATAGCGAATAATAAATAATAATGTTAATTCTTATAGAATTTTGCATTTTTCACAGGTATATCTACAATATTTAATGGTTGTTTACCTTTTCCACTGTCAAAAATGTCCACTTAAATATCGTGGCGCCACGAAAAAATTTCAGGAATTTTTTTAGTTGCCATGGTAACTAGTAAAAATTAAGTCATCTTATTGGTTAAAAAGTATAGGTATGGAATTTTCTATAGAATACCACAAGAGAGTTCGATAAAGTACAAAATAATTAAAGATTTTTCACCAAGCTTGTTGCCATTTTGCAAGAGTCACTCGAGCCCATGTTGCTCTCAGCTTATTTCCTGTCAACAAAATTTCGAAAATCTGCCTAACAAGTTATTTTCTAATTGTTCACACTTGCGCTTAACAACTGAAAATTCTTAATACTTTTTCTCCTAAAATTTCAGATACATAAAAGTATAATTAAAATGTTTTGAATAGTAACACTTTTGCATTTCAAATACTACTTAATCCAGGCAAAATTTTGATAGGCTCACTGTTCTTTGCTTCTTATTTTGAACAAAATCAACAAACACTCATCTGAAAATCGAGGGCGTAGTATTTCTGCGATTAATAAAGCCCAAACCCTACTCAACCATCACCAGTCCTTGATGCCGGTATGATACCCATTCGCGAAGATCCCACCCCAACGATGCTAACCCATTATTCTAGAGATAATTCTCGAACCCCAATAACAATATTCCGCGTAGCAATTATCTTCACAGACAATTAACCCCCGATTTATTCCCCCAGGGTCAGCAGCCATCCGAAGACGAAAACACACCTCAGAAGCGGGTCGACAAGATCTTCGATCAGATGGATAAGAATCACGACGATCGCCTCACGCTGGAGGAATTCCGGGAGGGCAGCAAAGCCGATCCCCGAATAGTCCAGGCGCTAACGTTGGGGCCGGAATAGCATAGGGAAGAGGGGACTACGCCCGAAAATACTTGACGCAGCCAAGAGACACGATAAGAGGTCGTGGTGAGAGGGGGTGGATTGGGCGAGATGCGAAGTACTTGATTATTCAACAGTTTGATTCGGCATAGGAAATTACGATTATTTTACGTGCATTTAAGTTCAAATGTGCACAGATTTTGTTGATGATATTTTCAAGAAATTACACTATTTTCAGTTACATGATATTGGTAGTCCACAAAATGTTAATATTGTCCATCATTTCTTTATTTCGATAGTTTCGGTTTTCATGCTCACGAAATAATAGTCCAAGAGCCAGAGTCAAAAAGAATTCTCTGAATTTACTACACAGAAACTGAGAACAGTTGTCTTATGTACACTATCAAATTCATCATACCTACCGAGATAATAAAATGAATTTACTGGGGCTGAAAATTTTAATGCAAATTCTGTATTGCATATAAATAAAAGTTATGCCAGTTGTCAGCTGAAAGTGGGACAGATCTGGTCAGTCAACCCCAATATATGTACAAAACTGAATGAATGTGCAATTCATTAACTATATCTCAAAACTTTTGTGGGTGTACTCATTGTTAGGTACATATCTAGGCCTTCCGTCTATTAGGGCATAGCTACGCTTGTTTTGACGAAAGGTTATCAAAATATGAATATGAAGAAGACGCATGCAGTTGCATTCATCTTGTTCTGTTGCCATCTTGGATACCGTAATATGTGCGAAAGAGGTTAATTGTAAAAAAGTTAATTTTCCAAATCTTCAGAATAGTATTTGAAAATTTCAAATAGTGTCAGCCATTTTGGAAACTGCTGGAAAAAATTGAAATTTCATTACTTAGTTCCTAATCGCTATCCAATTCATTACAGAAAAAATGGAAAAATTATGTTAGAAGATTCTGTCTATCGTAATCAATGAAATGGTTCTACTGAATTTTCTCAGGAATTTTTCAAGGAAGATTCGAAAAACAATTTCCATTCCAAATCAGTGTTGTTCCACAGTATGTAATTCAAAGAATTTTTTCTCAAAAAAGTGTCAAAGGATATTTTTTAGATTGTGTTTCTTTTGTGGATTAATAAAGTGATGTCATATTCTGTCGAAACTATTAATAGCTTACCTATTCAGATTGAGAAAAATACCTTGATGAAGGCATGTCACTTACAGAGGCGTATTGAAAAATATTCATTTTCAAGAAAGGAGTTTGCAAACCATGACATATACTATATCGAAGAATTGAGAATAATACTTGGTATTTGAACCACTAATAGGAATTGAAGGTTTGTCCCCAAAAATACTAAATTGGTGGTATCCCAGGAAAAACAAATAATGATTAGAATTAAAAGGAACTATTTCATTCTTTATACGAAACCATACAAAGCAAGTTCTTATAACTTTCTGACGCTATAACGCTCAAAAATCAAAATACTCAATACATTTTTTGGAATATTTTCAACGACAAAAGATATAATTGATTCACGACAACAGTTTTGGAGAATATGAAAGTAATCAACTTTTTTCTATCAATCTCTTCCGCACATTTTACATTTTCTCTCCGCGGCATTTTTCAAAGAATCTACCAAATATTGAATATTATTCCCATGTCTAATTCGTAAGGATTGTTGTTGTTAAAATTGTTATTTCCGTCAACCGATTGCACCCCTACGCGCAACCCTCGGAAGTCTTCGAGAGACTTGTGTGGGCTAGGAAAGACGCAGCCCTTACCTTTTAACGTGTGATGCCATGCACGAGACCGGTGAATCGGTGGATCGAAGCCACGACCCCACGCTTGTGAGGCGTACGCTTTTACCAGCCGACCACCACGGCCCATATTGAAAGTAATTTTAAAATATTTAGTGGTGATCAGAAACTTGAGGAAAGTACTCAGACTGTCAATACCTTCCACCATAAGAAGTATTTTGAATGTATTCAAACTAGAGGTTCCACAAAACGCATAAGGAATAAATGAACATGTCAAGATTTCATATTTCTAAAGTAGAAAAATGTACCGTTTTATCACTAGATCATGGAAAACATGTTATTGGAATATCAAGAATCATGTCAATCTTACATCTTTTGATGTGGATACAATTCAAATGCATAGAAAAATACCTAAATACGATGACGATTTCAATTTAAATCGATGTGTGTTTCGCCAAAAAAGTTAGCAAGAGATAACAAGTGATGCTGACTTTATTGGCGAAATTCAATAGAAAATCCATCGAACACGAAGATTCATATCACCTAAGAAAAATCTACTGGGGATAAGCTGAACCAAAATTGCCACACCTTCTATGAGTCACATCGATGGGTTTCAGTGCATATAGTGTTTTAATATCCCAAGAATATCCCTTCTAGATAATTTTAATAAAAAAAAAAAAACGTTAGGATACAGAATTAACAAACAAGTATTATGTTAATTTTAGTTAGTAAAAATATAAGTTGAATTCAGATTCTTTCTTTCCTTTTGATTGGTGGATTCGTATAGTATAAGATTTTGAATCGTATAAGTATCATTTCAAGCGTTACTTTCCGCTCATAAAAAAATTACTATATAACAAAATCAATCGAAATCGAAATATTTTAAAACCTATAAAATTGAATCGAATCTGAACTAATAAAGAAATGATGGACTTTAAATCAAAATCAATCGAAATATTTTAATACCTTTGAATCAGAAGCAATTGAAAATACGTGATATAATATTTGGATTTTTTTTATATTTTCGGCAGCTAAATTGTTGATTCATTCAATATTTCTTGCGTTCAATATTACATAATCAACACTATCACTGTCGGTCTTCTTTGTTACACATTGATGATTTTTTTCTGGATGAAAAACAATTTCCTTTAGTCGATCAAGTACAGTAACAACTCGCCAAATCTCATTCTTCAAACACTGAACCTGTTTCTTTTTACGCGTACAAAGCTGAAATCACCTCATCTCTTCAAAGCGGAAAGACCCTGAATCTTTTACGACTATATATGGGCTTACGGCTTCGATATGAAAAGAAAATTGAAAAACAGAATTGTTGGAGAACCGACTGCATCCATACACTCTAGAAAACATTCTGATACGGTGCAGAGATAATATCAGTTTTCCTTACAAACTTGAAAATCGTTCCGGGATAGACTTCAGTTTTTGGTAGTATACGGATTCTGTCATATATCTTGTAAAACTACCTGATTACTGATCCTCAAGAAATTCTAAATGTTTCATGTGATGAGATGCTCGAAATACAATCTGTCATTGAGCCAGTTAGTATTTTGTAAGTTGACCACACATTATGACTTTGATATGGAAAGTTTCGATTTGTTCGTATGTAATGATGGGGAAAATATGTTTGAAAAAAACTTCATGATTCCATATTCATTTGATTTATCTTCCACAATTTTTTTATATATGACTCACTACGAAATATTCTTCGTCCAGTTCAGTTCAACAATATTATTTCCAAAATACCAAAATTCCCGATCAAACAAAAATTGATTGAAGGCAAAATCAGTGAGTTTGTGGAATGTGTTTGTTTCTATTCAATATACAAGTAAATATTCTTGAAAAAAAAATTGGAAGTTCCACAGACATGTTATCAAATATATAACTTATTTTCTCACTTCAATCAACAAACAAATTGCATTTCACCAGGAGTGCACAATATTAGCAAAAAAAAATTAGTTTGGCCCAATCTTGACTTGATATCAATTGTAATAATAAAATGGTTCGAATCACGCTTGAATGAAACAGTGTAATCGGTGAAAAAAACTTGATTTTGGATGAAGTAAACATGCTTTTTTTCGATCGACTTGGCAATTACTTGATGAAAATCTCAAGTATATGACACTGAGGTGATATTTCCAAGGATTTATTCAAACTCGCGACATGTTTCGCTATTATGTACCTTTACCTACTACCAATATGTAATATCAAACATTACAATACTGATATGAGTTTCGTAATGAGATACTTTACCGCACTTGTGCGGTAAAGTCAAATTCATTTGTTTTTCTTTTTAAATGTCAGTCTATTCAATGGAAAAGGATAACAAGAATTAATTCATTAAAAATTTGAGTATCTATCCAGGGATTTATCAGTTAATAAGGTCTGAATTTTTTTATTTCCCAGCAAAATAAGCTGATAAAGTTTTCTCCGATATATCACGGACTTTTTTTGAACTGCACCAGTCTTCGAATCGCTTGTATTCTTTTCCGTATCTATTGCGGGATTTAGCAGGTACTAGGGTTTGTATTGCATTATTTGCAGCAAGTTCAATATCAGATTCCACACTTTCATAGTCGAAACTCATGTCGATACAATTATTATACCATTATACCATTATACCATATCGAAGTGAACTCGTCAAAATTGGCAGTTTGCAAAATAAATCAACAATGGGCGCAACGCTTGCTTGTTAGATGATTCTATATCATTAATTTCAGGAATATTGACTAATTTTGAGTAAATAATTATCATTATTGGTAGTAGGTAAAATATTGTACTAAATTCGTATCGAAAATTCATATTACGATACTCAATGGGTTATCAAACTCGGCCTAACGGCCTCGTTGGACAAATTTCCCATCTCATTTCGTAATATGAATCTTTACGACACTTAAATCCTAAATATCTATTCTCAGACGATTAGTACAAGAATGTTCTGTGATGATGTGATGTAATATACTGTAATGTAATGGACCGTAATATAATGTAGTAATCACTTGAGGAAGCTACAATGTAGCGAAGCAAGTCAAGGGCGTCGCAAATTTTTTTTCTTGGGGGGTGAATGCTTTTTGGTTTAGGTACTGAAAAAAAAGCATACTGTAATATAGAACCATGAGTAACGTATATTAGAATTAGAAACTAAACTAAACTTGTCATCAGGTATATTGAACTTTCACATGAATTTGATTTGAAAATACTGAAAATATTGTTTTATTATTATTCTTGGAGGGGGAGTAACTACCCTCATCAACCCCCCCCCCCCCATATAGATGCCCTTGAAGCAAGTCACGAGTTTAATAAAATTTGTGGAAATCTTATCATGATTACATAGTTTTTGCTTTTTTCGAAACACATTCAATAAACTACTAATACTGAAAGAATTGATAAGAATTCTACAAGCAATAATATAATTCAATTCCTATTACCATTCCACATTTTCAGGATCTTGAATAGGGACAAAGTTCTAGAGAAGGCCATGATTGAAAGCCTCGAAGAATATTTATTCCAGAAAACTCATTTTGATACCTTATAATAAAAGTAGATATGCTATGAGATATTGGCGTCATCTCTTACAGAAATTCACCATGAAAAAGCCATGGTCCATTTGGGACATATTTGTCCCCCAGCTGCCTCTGCTCGGCAAATCTGAGGTTATCAACCTCCGGCTGCTTTTGGCAGCTCTATGGTTGTTCTATGATGGCTCCACGGCGGCTCTATGGTGGCTCAAGGTGGCTCTTGGATGCTCACCATTTATCGATAAAACAGATTCCTTACTTACAGGTTCGCTCTACTATAATACATAATATAGAATGAAGTATGCTAATGCGATAATGCAAGTATTACGAATAAAATTGTCTGAAAATCGGTAATGGAAGTTATATTTGCTTGTAGAGAATAATGACAGACTGCACGAAGTTATGCATTGTTTTTCATGATTTTTAAGGCATTTGGAAACAATAAACATATACTTTTATAACAAAAGTCACAGATTATGGGTTCACAAAACTACGAGAATCGTAAAAATTATTAATGTTGAAGTTTTTTTTTGTAAAATTCAATATGATTTTTGACAAGTACCGGCTACATCAATTCAACAATAAATACAAATATTCAGTATAAACCTGTATTCCAAGTCAAGCTGAACGTTTCAATTTCAAGTCAAGTAAAATATTTATATCGATTCAAATAAAGCAGGCTCAACTTGCTAAAGCCCCAGTTTATTTTCAATGTTCTGACAAATCTGGCCATGTCGGAGGGATATTCGAAACTAATAATTTGTAGAAGATGAATAATGTCCTCAACGTCAGGTTCTAAATTCTACCGGGTAAGTCTGATAAATGACCAACTCCTATTTTTGACAGAAACAATCTGATTCAAATCACGAAAATTGTATGGCTATTGAAGAATCAAAACATAATTCTTTAAGATAAAAAAGAATTCGATAACATTCTGGTTTCACAGGAAATGAAACACCTTGTATATTTTCACATTTTGAATCTAGAAATCAAATTGAGCTATTTTTTCCATTAATTTTTTTTGTTATATTTTCCAATATCTGACTTCTACCCGCATCTCTCTTATTCGAAGAAGCTGAGTATAATAATCAACACATTCGAATGTTACGTTGTTTGGAAGGAATATTATGTCAATAAAAACCATTATTATCATCATTATTATACAGGGTGCGTCATTCAAATCCCGGTAGGTAGCAAAGTATTGTAATCAAAATTCTGATTTTACTTTCATCAAGAATAAAAAAAATATGATGAAGTTTGAAAGAACATCAAAAAAATTAATTTATAAAACTAGCTCGTTGTGTTAGAATTTTCTGCACATATACAAAATGTGAAAATAGACAAGGTGTTGCGTTCAAAAACTAAAACAATGACCATTTCTCGTGAAACCGGAAGTGCTGCGGATTTCATTTTTATCTCAAAAAATCACATTTAATTTCTTCAGTGGCTCCCCAAACTTTCGTGTTTTGAATCGGATTTTTTTCCTCAAGAATAGGGGTGCGCCAGCTCTCAGACTCACCTGGTATTCTTTTGAATTCAACTGAAGCTACGAGTGTTATTCATACGGCAGGATGATCATGAATTCTTGAGGTGTGGAATAATTCGCGAGTTGGCGAAGTTTCAGCTTATTACATTTTTAAATTAAAGTTTTTCATGTAAAGTGTAAAAATGGCTACGACGCTCAATTATATAATTAGGTGAAAGTTTTGTGAGAGTGTGCACTCAAGAATGAACCCAACAGCTCAAACCCGTTGAAAATAAAAACTATTGGGTTCATTCTTGTTGTTTTATTAGTCAATTCCATCAGAAGTATATATTGTGAAGGAATAAGTTTTAAACTTTGTATAATAGCTTCTATATCTTACTAGAACCATTGTTTGAAGTTAAACAATGCTAGGACGAACATGAGCACAAACAGATGACAATCAAGTTAGTGACAAATATTGTTTGTTTGTGCTTTCATATGCCAACTTTTACTGTGTCATAGTTTTAATCAATGAGGAATCAATATGAAATGGAGTTATACTAGTATGCTGACGTTTCAAGAATATCTGACGCAATTTCAAGACTTGATTCCTCGTTTCATTCTAAAAGTAATTCATGACAAATTAATATGTAAATATTATATATTATATAATCTTCATTGACGTCTTCTACCTTATTCTACCTTATTCATCAAAGTATTTCAGCACTAGCAATAAATATAATGTTGATAGTAATAAGTGTCATAGTCGATCTCTGAGAATCTAGCCGGATTTTAAATACGTATGGTTTCCTAAATTCAGAATAATGTGCAATAACAAAATAGTTTTTTCTATGAATTATTTAACTACTACTACCTATTTTAAATAACTGGGTATATTAGAATATCCATTGAAATTGGATAATTGAAGAACAGTAGTGCTGTATTTTTTCTATTTTGAATAAAGCACTTTTGATATGGAATGAGTCAGGACTCTTGGTAAAGTAAAGGCAAGTAAGCAACGGTTTTCACACTTCGACTACGACTTATAAGCAATATTCTTTTGAATCTCTCTCTAATTACTCGTTTGCATTAATATAAGATTATTTAATTGCGGCTCGGTAAAGCTTACGCATAGATCAAATAAATCCTGAGCTAATCAATGTGTGAATCTTTGCCGTTCTGATTTTATAATATGAAGTAAACTATTTCATGTCGAGCAGTCATATAATGACGGGTTCAACAACGTTTTATATAAGTTATCCATCAACTCTAGCAGCATTGCATGTTCAAATTGAACATGATAAGGGCGTACTCGAAACGCAAATCGACTCTATGAGAATATAATTGAAGGTTCATTTCATGGTAATAGTTAGTCATCATGAGTAGGTACTTCCAATTCCTTATTTCACGAAGATTCGTCGATTCTTGTAAATATCAACCACTTAAAATGGAAACTCGAGACACTATGATCTACATTATTGAATATAATCATTTGAAATTATTCGAAGGAAAACCCGATAACTTCAAATATGAAGATGTGTACTTGAAGCTGTAGAGGGATATTTGCTCTTTTTGTCATGGTTATTTTGGGAATTTTTACCTCCGACACACTGATAATAAAAAAGGTGTCGATTCAAGGAAATGTATAGAAAAGTAGATAGAGGTACTCTAAGTTACTGCGTTTATAAAACTGCTGCCTTGATTGAAATTATTCAATTTTGTCAGTTACGTATCGTATTCTAAATTTGCCTATATGAAAAAAAAGTTCAAATAACCAAAAAAGACTTCTTTTTTAAAAAAATATTTATGTTTCGGAGATCATATGTGCCTCCGTTGTCAAAACTTGCTAAGATAATAGATTTTTTGGCAGATTTCCTTCAATTATAATTTTTTTTCATTATCAGACTTGGAAAATTCTCAAAAAAACATGTCAAAAAACTTTCAATCAACATTTGCCGTTTTCTTCTTCTCCAAACATTCTTTCTAATGTTTTGATTAAGATGAATGGAAATAATCTTCACAGAAAATTATATATCCTTTTTTTCGTCTGATATAAAAATAGTAGGTACAAAATTTTTATAATTTTGACAACATTGATAATAATAAATTTGTTTTAATATTGAAATACAGTGACTGACAAATTTAATTTTATACGTATTGGAAACTTTTTCTCGCCAAATTTAATTCGTTTTGAAAGGGCCGGCATCTCTTTATTCGAATAACAGCCAACAACAAAGCTCCAATATGTCTCAAAATGAACAATAATATGCAATAGAATATTGGAAGAAAATTTTCCTTTATGTATACCAAAGTCTGCCAGTCACTATTTATTATTTATCACATTTCTGCCACAAAACAAACTTCTTACACTGTTGTCACTATTGTAATATTCTGACGAGTCTATTCAATAACCATCGATGATAATTCTGAAATATGAATATTTATGAAACATATTGGATATCAGCTTTTCTTAAAATTCTGATCTTACAAATATTTCACCAAATCCTGTCTGGCAAGTCTGACAAAAATATTCTGGAAAAGCTAACATGAAAGTACATTTTTGACTATTTGAAGAAAATGTATTTTGAAAACTACAAACTATGCCCATGATAAGAAACAATTGTCAATAACCTTGAATCAAAATGTGTTTATTAAAATGTTCATATTTTAGATAGGTATTATATTTTCATAAGTTTCATTATGTCATAATATTATGACAGTGATTTCAGTAGATAAAATTCATTAATTGCCTTGAATTCCTCATAGTTAATTGGTTTCAACATTGTTTGGTAACAATACAGTCTGAACCTACATAATGAGTATGCGCAGTATAGATACCGAGTTTCATCCCTTAATAATATAAAGTTACATAGTTTCTTCCCATAAAACAATTTCTTGTTTTCACTCACTAGATCTGAAAAAAATCTATTGAAACCTAAGACGGATCTCTTATAATTCGTTCCTGTTCTTTTGATGTCCTTTAAACAATTTGGATATTTCCATGTCACCACAATCGTACAAGAACTGTGTGTCAATTTTCCTCAACTACTGAGTGTTTGAGGAATAGAGATGGTAGGAGATAAGTTTTTCCTGAATGCTTCTGAACAAAAATTCTTTGAAACACCAAGTGAATCCTATATTTTGGCAAACGATTCCTTAGAGACAGAGAGAGAGAAAACTTTTTAATAATCATAGTTTTTAAGACATATTTAGAGAAGTGACAAACTAGAAGTGCAAAAGTTTTATTGTGTGGTATCGGTATGACAATACCCTCCTAAATTTAAGATTGTACATTGAATTAATAATATATCCTTAATATTTCATCATAATTCTTCTATCCATCGATTTTATTGAAATGTAATATCCATATAATATTCACAATCCCCAGTCAAGGATTATAATTAGTTGTACCTAGTTGTTATCTAATTATAAACCAAAATTCAAGAAGTTTGCACAAATGGTTCATTTCATATCATTTAACTTGTCCGCTAGTTTTTAATTATATGTTGTTTGCTACGCATTTTCTATTTCATTGAACTCTGTGGCTGTCTGTTACCAACGGTTGTTCGTGGTTCCGTTTGTGAATTGTCACAGCTCTGATAAATCATGAAATATGACCAATGAATATACACTTTGACGCACATTTTGGCTCTTTTGAAATCCTCTTTACAGCACTTAAATTTTATTATTATCAGTGTAACTACATCTGATACTCATTGATTCCGCGTTATATTGTTTATATTATAAAATGTATTTCAATCTGAATATTTAAGTTTCCTCAATACGTACACACCACTCACGGAATTGTTCTTTCCTTTCGATAGATGGTGGGTGCAGCAAGTACTATTTTGATAGAAATCACAGAAAAACAGTAGTTCTGGCGGATTTTTTCTGAACAATGAGGTACTTTTCTAGTCAACGTTATGACAGGGATAACTTTTACTCATCTTTCTTGTATGATACCTTCTTCCAATCTGTTATAGTGACAACTATGCCAGTTCATCAAACGAATAACAGATTACATTTTTGAAAACAAAAATTCTTCCTATTCTTCAAATATTTTTTGCTTTATTTTGTTAGTGAAAAATAATTATTGCCAAACCTAGATATCCACAGGTATTTGCTGGAAGGAAAAATTTGGTCATAATCGATCATTGTGGTAAAATTTCGACGTTTGTGCATAATGGTTATTGCATATTTGTATAGTCCAACTTATTTCCATCCTATAGACGAACTCCTAATTGGAGTGAAATCCCTTTGATTTAACGGGAAAAGTTCGCCAAGAATACTGTGTGTATCGGCAAAAGGAGGATCGCCGGTATAACTTTTGTGTTTACAACATAGAACTACATTTTTTGACAAAAAATGCCTGATCTTCATACAACTTCCGGTTTCACCAGAAGTGACATTAACATTCGATTTTTGGGATACCTGGTATATTTCCACTTATTTTGTCTCCATATAACATTATTTATACCATCATGTATCACATCACTTAACACTGTTTCTAACCAACAGATATTTTTCATTTAGAAATTTATTTTTTAATTGAGAAGGCTACGAATATCTGGACAACAATTTCTGTCGTAAAATTTTGGGGAAAATACAACTTGACTCTTTTTTGTCGAAATGTATCTGCTATGTAAAATTTAATTTTTGAATCTCTTCGGGTTAGGAAAAAATAGCATGTTATTTCGATTAATTTGATAATACACGCTTTCAGCTTTCTAATAAATTTGCGATGAAAAAACTCAAAATGTTTACGAAGATTTTTCTTAACATAAAACATCTTTTGAGATTTAAATAAGGTTAAATGCAACCTGTGACCAACATGACTAATGAAACAAAATAAATAATTCAAAATCTAATACCGTATCTTCTTGCATGAATTATATTTTGTTTTTTGAGCAATAACGTAGGTACAAAATAATTACCTAATTCACATTTGCAGAAGAGAGGATGATTTTGTTTTACCAGTTGTGTTGGGTACAGGTTAAGTTAAAGGTTACTGGATGACTTCAAATTTCATTTTAAGCTCGGAAAACTTTTTTTAAGAACGATCTAACGTCATCTTTTGTTTTTTTACGGAACTTTGTTTCAAATCTAATAGTGTGAGTTTCAAATTAATCGTAATGATATGTTATTTTTTCCTAACCCGGTGATTAACTATGTTGCCACTGAAAAAAATGATGATGCAAAATTAAAAATTGAATTATTCATAGCAGATATATTTTGGCCAAAAATGTAAAGTTGTATTTCTTCCAAAATGTTAGGACTGAAATTAACGATTTGAACGTATAAATAAATTTTTTGTCAAAAAAAGTTACAAGTGATACATGGTTTTATTCATAATGTTATAAGGAGACAAAAAAAGTGAAAATGTACCTGGTGTTCCATTTAAAATTCCAAAGTTTATGGCAATCTCGGAAGTCGACGATCAAGTCTTATTCTTTGAGGCAATAAAGAAACATATTTAAATCCTTCTTTGTCATGGAATGTGGAAAAAGTGCAAAATTTCTACCTCAAAATGCCATTCACAAAATTGATCTAGCAATATTACAAATTTAGAGTATCGTTGGTATCTGGCAGCCTGAATAAATAGAATGCTTGGTATATATTTAGGTTTCGAAAATCTTGTATCAATATTGATCCTATTTATATCGAAAGATTTAGTCTATGATGTCCATTGAACAATAATTATATTTATAAAGTGGCCTAAATATTGATGTTAGGTTGGTATTTTGGACAGATTTTTCAAATTATGCTCAATATCTTCTTTTACATAATTCTTACTAATTTGATAACAGAAAAATAAATTCACAACTTCATTCCTTATCTTTTTTTTTGTTTTTTCTACGATATTTTTATAATTTTACATACTTTTGAGGCAAATTCTCCTGGAGACTAATCTCAAAAAAAAATCCTGTAACAATGAATGAGTTTTTCATGACATCACAATTGCTACTAATACCGATATTGAATATCTTCAAAGAATCTGTTCAAAGTCATTGCGCTGATTTTTGTTTCCCAACCTTCTGTGATAATTACAATCATTGTATCGCAATAATGATAATGCTGTGTCTTGTATTGCAGTAGGCTGTTCTCGTTGTTTGTTTTATATTAACAAAAGCGTTAAATGGTTGATTGTTTGAAGTCTTATTGTTGTTAAATTATGACATGAAGGGTTATTGTGTTTTTGTATTGTTCAACTTGAATGTACAAAATAATAAAATATAACATTGAATAAAGACAATAATTGTTTATGATTCATTCCTTACCTCAACGTTTCGATTAATTTCCAGTAGCCAAAATAAATACAAATTTCCATAACCACCAGATATTTTTTATTAAAATATCCACAAAAAAAGAATAAATACCATACCTACCTACTATATTACACAGATTTCAACAACTAAACTTATCATAATACAACTTTCACAAGTAGCTACTTATGTCAGACATCAGGTTCCGAAATAAACTAAGTTTGAATCGTAGGATACAGTCAAACTTACAAAGTTTCATCATCAACCGGGCTTTGGAACAGACGAGATATCTTCTATATCAGGAACGTCAACAAACACGAACTAAGAAAATGGTTGGAAATGTACATTTATGTTAGAGAATCCAATTTAAAAGCTCTTCTCGTCAAGAAAAATCACCTAATAAAAACGAAATTCTATGAGCTCATAAATAGTTCCATCAATTTACTTCTCTGAATCTTGGAAGTGGGTGTTCTGGGTAAATTTTTCACAATTTTTATGCCACCCCTCAACCTCTGCCATTCTGAAACATTTTCGGAAATGAACCTTTGAATTTCCTCAAGATCAACCGAAATGTTTTTCTTCAGAACGACACATGCAGCTGGGTGGAACTCATCCACCTCATGAGGAAGTCCAAAAACACCTGACTCTAACACGGCTGGATGTTCCATCAGAACCGATTCCAGGAAAGATGGCACAACGTGCCAGGATCTGTATTTGAACATTTCCTTGATTCTTTCTACAATGTAGAAGCAACCGTTAGTGTCGTAGTAGCCTAAATCACCAGATTTAATGAAATCGTCTTCGTCGAGGTAAGGAGACGAATCCATTTTGTAATATCCAGTCATGCCGTAGAGACTTTTGATGCAAATTTCTCCTTTTTGATTGGGGCCCAACATCTTTCCGGTGTCTGGATCAACAACCTGAAAAACGGAAAATTAAAATAGTTTTATTTGACTAAAATGTGGCTTCGGTGTTTGTAAACCATTACAAAGAAATGTTTTGGCATCAATTAGTACAAGAAAAATAAAAACTATGAATGAATTGACAATAAAAGGCAAAAAGCAACAAAATCTTCATTGTTGTCACAAACAATACTAAGGTTAAGCACAAGCGAATATTCATATAATATGATTTTTGTTTGGCGATTTACGATATCAGTTCATCAGAAGGCTCAGATGGATTAAAGCCTCAATAACTTCAACCTCACTTAACTATCAATAAAGGTGAATACTTCAACCAATACCATTGCAGTTTTGAAAACTCGTGGACGTAATGCGCAAAGATTTAGTTCCATTCCAGCCTAATTGACATAAATAAAAATGGGGGGAGAATTGACCCTATTGCATGTGGAGGAGTATTTAGGAGAATGTCTGTTAAAATCATTTGCGAAGAAATTAAAACAACCCTTTAGCACAAGTTGGTTTCGGTCTTCCTAAAGGAGCAGAAGCCATTCTACACGCAGCATCAAGATATATTGGAGAAACACAATGATAAAATTAAACTTTTGGAATGCACAGAAATTTTTTAATGCCACTTGCGATAGAAGCTTTACCAACTGAATACCGATTTATTTGGAAATGTTATTGTTACCCTTCATTTTTACCTTTTGGAAATGAAATAATCAAATCAGAAACTGCAGTTTCACAGGGAGATTCTATTGAATTACACTTATTCTGCATTTCCACCGAAAAATTGTCCAAATGTTTGAAATCCCTTTCCAACGAATGGTATTCAGCTGACTGCACCCTATATGGGTTAATAACGGAACTAGTACATGATATACAGAAAATAAAGGAATTTCAGAAGCTCATTGGTCTTCAGATCAATAATACAAGACTAGAATTTTTCATTAAAGAAAAATTATTACCAGTTATTCGACTAGTGCAACCTACATATTTTAAATTATTAGGATCTGCCATCACGGAAGAGTCAATGTTTACTGTTTTGAATGAACGTAAAAGTTTAACAAATTACTTAGGTATATCTAAATTATTAAATATTTGCGAACATGTCCGACATGGAAGTGTCCAAATATTCTGAATGATATAGAATAAAGATCAATGGAATATATATTTAATATTCGATTGACTGAAGGTGAATGGATCCAGGATCCAGACCACACTTCCGATTGCTAATGGCGGTATTGATTTGCGCCAAACTAACGACTTGGCTTTACCAGCTTTTTTGAGCTCCCGTTTTAATACAAAATTAAGTATTGAATTGAATTTTTCAACTGTTTCAAATTGAAAGCTTTAATAAAAATCTATCTATCTATCTATTTATTCCACAAGTCATGAATAAGGGAATATAAAGATACGTGACTCTACCTGGTGCATTGATACTAAGCCATGAAGATCGATCGAAACAGAGAAACTGAGATCAACCTATAATGGATACATGTCAAAAGGATCTCTTTGAGAAATCAGAAAATGACATTGATCGGGCTAGGTTGCGAGAAATATCTGCCATTGAATCAGGAAAATGGCTACAAGTTCTTCCATCCCCACGCTGAGCACATTTTTAGATAGCGAATCACTCCATATATCAGTAGCTCTGCGCCTGAGAGCAAAATTTTGAGATCCTCATAAAAATGTGGTCGTTTTGGAGCACATACTGACGATTTGTTCTTCCAACGAACGGCAAAGCTTTGGAACTCACTGCTTCAGGAAGTGTTCCCTGAGGCACACAGCCTGCAGGAATTCTAGAAGAACACCAATTTCTACCCAATCTACTTTGGTTCTCTCGATGTGCTGGAAAGCTTTATGGTCAATAAATTTGCAGACGCATTGTGTCCAAAATTGCATTATCCAAATAAACAAGAATGTCAGTTGTTTAAAATAGAGTCCACACCTGTGAGAAATACCAACTATTGACTTACCTTGAGTTCTATGTCTTTCACAGGCTTTCCAATGGTTCTATGGTTGTCCTCAAACTCTTTGTCTCCTGTGATGGTTATAAAACCTCCAGCTTCTGTGGTACCGTAAGCAACCGCGACTAGAGAGTATTTGAACAACTTCTTAGTTCTCAAGAGCTGTGCCGGGCTCACTGTAGAACCAGCAATGACGAGAATGCGCAGTGAAGAAGTATCGTATTTTTCAGAATTTTCCAGGTTTGTGAGATTATGAGTGTACAGAGGTGGCATAAATATGAAAGTTATCTGCAAGAAAATTGAAATCATTATCAGAGGCTTAAGTTATAAATATGTTCGGAGTAGACGCAGGGGATTTGAACATGTTCATGTTTATTTTGGCATAATTGTTCATTTGTTTCCTAAATATTATCAGTTTTGAAGTCAGATTCTATCCGGATGGGATAATTGCGGATCTCCATGATGATCATGTGCGAGAAATTTTGTTTGAAAAGATAACTATAAGAAAACTATATTAAAACAATAGTCTGGTTAACAAGTGACGTTTTGTCAGAAAGCTGACCTATAGATCACCAAAAATAATGACATCTAGAAAAAAGGTAAAACTGGAAAATTGGGTCCAGAAAAAATTGCAAAAGTTATAAATATTTAAGTAAAAAAAGAATGGTTTGGTTTTTGCAAATATTTCAAATTCCACATGAGATATCAGAAATTTCAAGAAAGAAAGACTTTTTAAATTAAAAAAAGATAGTACTGGCACTGTACAGTATTAATAATTTTAATTTAGAGGTGAAAATTGTGATAAAAACGGGTAGAAGCCTTTGCACGCGCGAGGACCAACTCAAAAGCATGATAAAAAAATCATTTCAACCCATTAAATATGAATATTAAGGAATGAAAGAATCCAAACTCATAAATAAACAATAAAACGACAACAACAAAATTTCTCCCAAATTTTTTGATTACCTTTGCTTTTGTTAGTCAATTTTTACCTGTTGAAAGTAAACATAAAACTTGATTATTTATAAACTGAAAACCTACAATTTCTTTACCTCTTAAAAGTATTTAGAAAAAATATCTGCTGGAAAAACTAAAAAAATTCAGATTTATCACCTTTTTATTAATAATCTAAGACATTTAAAAATGAGAAACGTAAATTAAGCAATCAGAATTTTTTCCCAATTTTCCTCATTCCTTTATTTCTCTATTTCTGGAAGCTACATAAGAATAATTTTCAAAGACATTCACCTTCCATTGCTTAAATAATTGTTACAAACAAATGCATTGTTATTAAGATTTTTTTAAATTAATTTGGGATTATCTTTTTTTTTTAATTGTTCTATTGCTAAAAAACGCACAATCTAATTAACAATATTTTGTTGCTGCTAAACTATAATATTAAGTAACCATTATTTTAAATCATCACGTATCACATTCTCTCATATTATGTTTTTTCATTTATTCATAAACAAATCAATATTTGCACTAAATTTTTATGTAACTTCAAAAGAAGATTGTATACTTGGACTTGTTGCTTGTTTTCTGAATTTCGGCATTTATCAAAATGAACAAATTGAGCTTTCAACCGAAGCTGGAATTCAATTGTCCATCAATTTTTTTTACTAGTATTCATATTATTCATTCAAAATATTTTATTTTTATTTTCTGTTCAAATATCTCAGAAACTATCGAGAATACGATAGTAACACTGAAGCCTTTTTTATTCTCCGTTAATTAAAAGACGCATAGTAAGATTAGTAGGTGAATAAAATATATGGAAAATCGGTTTTACGAGGATCTCTAAGACATTCAAAAGCAAAATTGTGTGGTTTGTTGTTTTAAAATTGTTTTTTCCGTTAACCAGCTGTCGTCCCCTTACGACCGGTAGCCCTCAGAAGTCGAAATTTGTGCGAATCTAGGATTAACGAAGTCTTACCTTTTTACGTGCGATTCCTAGCACTAGTTCAATAGATTATAGTAGATTAGATGACATATTTTAGATTTTTTTTCAATTTTGAAAAATTGGGATACTGATTTTTATGAAAAAAAATAATTTTCCTCAAACTTCAAACTCAATAGGACTTTTCAATCACCTATTATGAATGTCTTGGTTAGTACTAGCTTTTATCACGAATTCATTGTTTTGGTACATATATTACTAAAAGTTTTCCATTTGTTGCATACTTTTTGGGACACGCAGTATATTACTCATTCTTCGGAAAACTTCCAGGACCATTTTCCAATCCTTTGAATCACTCACCTTATGCTCTTCTATTTTCCTCAGTAGTTCTTCAGCTTCAAATTTGGGAAGGATGAGTCTGGCACCCCCATAATGAAAGGTTGACATCAACACCAATATTGCAGATATCCAATAAAATGTTGCGTAGTTTAGGCTGACTGCTGGCTGACGAATGAAATAACTGAAAATTATAACAATGTTTTTTATATATCAAAAAGAAATCTATGAGAATTGGTTAACGACGCCAGATTCTTATCAATAATCTACAGGCTGATTCACGGTGGATGGCACATTAGACGTTTCTGGTGAACCAGACAACGGATCACTTTGAAAATTTAATGAAGGGCATATTCGGACATTCTCTAGCCAACTAAAATTTTCGACAATGCGGTGTTGCCGCTTCTATTAGAAAGCAGTAGCAACTTTGATTTTTCAAATGGAACACTCTGTATATAATATTATTTTTGGAATCTCCAACAATTGCCCGACAACTTTTCTTGATATTTCCCTATACCTATCTGTTACCGTTTTCGAAATAAAAATTAATTTCAATTTTTTTCTTCGAAAATCATGACTTCTAAAAATGCCGATATCTTTTAGTTAAGAAGTACTATGATATCTAAATTTGGTTTGGAGTTAGGTGATACTTGGACACTTCCCACACGTCAGCCTAATCTCCGTTACTTCAATACAGGGTGGTAAAAAAATACAGTTTTTTCGTTTGCTTGAAAAAGTTGCTGAAATTTGATTATTTTGAATGGAACACCCTGTATATTATTGAAAATTCGGAAAGCTGCTAAAATTTGCTTTCTTTCTATGTATATCATACCTATACCTAACTAGTCAAGTTTCGGACTTATGAGCATTTATTTGTGAAAATGTCCCTTCAGAATGGTATTTCCATTCGGTATTTGGTAAGCAGGCCATGATTACTATTTGACAGTAGCGTTGTGACATTCTCCTAATAATATCGACATTTTCGTCACTTCTGAAGTTGCAAATACCTTCAAAACGATGGAACAAAACTATTCAAACGAAGTTCTTATGAATTTGTTTATTATTTTTGGACAGTGTGACAAAATTATCAGCAGAACATGTAGAAACTTCAATGAAATGTATCCGAATCTACCGCCAATGAACCTCAAGAAATTTATACGAATTCAGAACAATTTCAATATGTTTGGATAAACTTTAAAAAAGCACCAAGAAACTTGAAATTGGAAATATTGATATGAATAATTATAAAAAAGTAAAACAATCATGTGGAATATTTCAAAATATGTTCAAATCGCTGGCCGTTCACTTCCAAGCACTTTAAAATGCGGGTGTTGACTGCTTTCGTGGTGGCAGATCTGATTTCATTAGGATCCAAATCTTCAAATGTTTGGGCAATGCTTTCTAACAATTCATCTCTCGAACGCACGGGTATTTTGTAAACTTTTTCTTTAAACATTCCCCACAAATAAAAATCTAATGGATTAAGATCGGGTGATCTCGCTGGCCAATTCCATGGTCCCAAGCGCCTTATCCACCGATCGTCAAAAAGTCTTTCCAGTTTTGCGCTCACTTCTCTTGTGCAATGTGCAGGAGCTCCGTCTAGTTGGTACCAACAGTTTCGATATTCTTCGAGTGGCAGATTATCCACGAAACTCTCTACAGTATTCTCCAAAATATTCAGGTAGCTTCTGGATGTTAATGACTCCTCGTATATCACGTACCTCAATTTGTTGTCCATCAACATGCAGAAGACATTAAAACTAATTTTTTCTTGAAATCCGGCTTCTTTTGTGACGTGAGGATTTTCACTGGACCAATAATGACGATATTTTCTATTGAAAATCCCTTCTCTCGAAAATTTCGATTCATCAGTCCAAATAATTTTATTTAAAAAAAGTGGATCTTCTTGAATGCGTGTCAACAACATTTCACAAAATTCTACTCTCTGTTGAGGGTCTTGAGGCTTCATTGCTTGAATTTTGGTGAATTTATAATCATGCATTTTATGTCTTCGCAAGATTCTTTGAACCGATTTATATTTTATACCCAAATCTTCTTCAGCACTTCTTATCGATGACTCGGGAAATGCGTGAAAATATGCTAAGACATTAATCTGGTTGTCTTCAGAAGTTACAGGTCGAGGCAAGTTTCTTGATGCTTTTAAAGTTGATCTAAATGCATTGAAATTGTTCTGAATTCGTATAAATTTCTTGAGGTTCATTGGCGGTTCTGCTGATAATTTTATCACACTGTCCAAAAATAATAAACAAATTCATAAGAACTTCGTTTGAATAGTTTTGTTCCATCGTTTTGAAGGTATTTGCAACTTCTGAAGTGACGAAAATGTCGATATTATTAGGAGAATGTCACAACAATACTGTCAAATAGTAATCATGGCCTGCTTACCAAATACCGAATGGAAATACCATTCTGAAGGGACATTTTCACAAATAAATGCTCATAAGTCCGAAACTTGACTAGTTAGGTTATAGGAATGATATACATAGAAAGGAAGCAAATTTCAGCAGCTTTCCGAATTTTCAATAATATACAGGGTGTTCCAATTAAAATAATCAAATTTCAGCAACTTTTTCAAGCAAACGAAAAAACTGTATTTTTTTACCACCCTGTATTGAAGTAACGGAGATTAGGCTGACGTGTGGGAAGTGTCCAAGTATCACCTAACTCCAAACCAAATTTCGATATCATAGTACTTCTTAACTAAAAGATATCGGCATTTTTAGAAGTCATGATTTTCGAAGAAAAAAATTGAAATTAATTTTTATTTCGAAAACGGTAACAGATAGGTATAGGGAAATATCAAAAAAAGTTGTCGGGCAATTGTTGGAGATTCCAAAAATAATATTATATACAGAGTGTTCCATTTGAAAAATCAAAGTTGCTACTGCTTTCTAATAGAAGCGGCAACACCGCATTGTCGAAAATATTTTAGTCGGCTAGAGAATGTCCGAATATGCTCTCCATCAAATTTTCAAAGTGATCCGTTGTCTGGTTCACCAGAAACGTCTAATGTGCCATCCACCGTGAATCAGCCTGTATAATTAACAACCTTTTGAAATATTACAAAATAATTCAATATACCGGGTGAAACAGAGTATCGAGCCACCCCTGTAACTTGTGTATTTGAAAACAGGGTTTTCTGAAAGTTATGTAAGCAACCAATTCGGATTTGATCACATTACGATCCAATATGGTGAACTTGCGGTTTTTCTGAAACTGCTATCAATTTTGTTTTTTCAAATGGAACACTCTTCAAATTTTTTACATTTTCAAGTTATAGGCCAAAACAAATTTAAGGACCCCAAATACATGGGAAAATGGCTTTAAGCCAATTATTATAATTTTTTGGGATATTGTAGTACAAGTCACTAGAAGTCACACATGCAAGTTTAAATTAGTTTCCATGTCAAGTTTCGGAGATATCCACTTATCCAAAAGTATAACTTTTTAGATAATTAGTAACAAAATAATAGCTTTTCTGGTTTGAAGAAAGTCAAATGAAATGTTAGCCAGTCGGTAATCAAGATAGAAGAAGCCACCTATTATACAGGGTGGGTCAAAAATAGCGACAATTTAGCAAATTTTGCCAATCTTAATCATCGGTCCTTTGAGTGAGACTGGGCATTTTTCATTAGGAAAATTTCTATAGGGATTTTTCCCTTATGACAAAAATATATTCTACTATTTTACAACACGGTAATTTTTTTCAAATGTTTGTTTTTTATACTACATGTTTTTAACAATAGCCACACAAAACAACCTTTTTGAGTCAATAAATCCGCTTTGGAGCCAAAACTACTTGAAGAAGACTAAACGTAATTGCTCAATATGATTAGCTCCAAAAAGTAACGATCACATTTTATACAGGGGGCGGTTACAAATATTAGATGAAATCGGTTTTGTACGTATTCAATATGTTTGTTAATTATTTTTACATGGATCTGCCAATTTGAATCATTGTATATTCCATTTATATTTCGAAGTAAATTATCAAACACTTGCCGAAAGTACAGGTGTAGCCCGAAACCCTGTGTCATCCGGTATGTTATTGAGGACTAGGTTTTGAAAAAACTTTCAACAAAATTCAATCAATATTTGTACTTTCATTTGTACCTGAAACTATTCACTTTCATGAAATATTTGAATTCTCCGAACATTCATTCATGATATTGTTCTTTGGAGTATTTCTGATGTTATCAGTTCACCATTACTATTCTAGTAGAAAACAAGATAAAGTACTATTTTTAATCAATGACTAAAATGTACAAGATAACCAGATCAAATCAGAAATCGACACGAAGATACCAAAAAAAGAGTGATTCTTTTTCGTCGTCAGCTGGATTTACGATTTGAAACTGTTTTTGAAAACTAGTAAAAATTCCTCGGCGAACTCTTCAAGGTTGACATAGCAGATTGGTAAAAATGAGAAAACATAATCTTTCACAGATGAGTGAGCCATGCAGTATTCCAGGTTAGAATACATGCTCATTTTCGGCCAAATACTTCGTAAAATAATCCATCAGGTGGAATCGAATCCAATAATTACTTTCTACGCTCATGAAGAAGGTTTTCTGCTAGAGTATAGAACACGACCTGAACATGTTTTTCTCGAGCGACCGGAACACAAAACTCTTTGACTGATGAAGCTCCTACCATTCTCGCTTTTTGGTCGATAGTTATCAGATTTTTGGAATAAGTATTGAAAGTCTTGTATTAAAAGTAGATGAGTTTTTCAACTGGACGGTAATATTTGAAGGGTTCCTGAATTCGTGAAAAAGCTATGAGATGAATATGCATCATATACGGAAAACAAATTCCTTTTTCCATTTTCATCCTGATGTAGATAAATTTGACAATAGTTTTTATCATCAATCAGGTAATATAAACACTTAAACGTTGTAAATGTAAACTTACCTTGCATTTTTCATCTCATTTATAACACTGAAATGCGAAAGACATATCCCTTTTGGCAACCCTGTGGTCCCACTACTGAAGATGATTAAAGCTGTGTCATGGCAGTTTTTGATTGCTTTCGGACGATAAGTCTGTTCCTCTGGTAAAGAAGTTTGTAATTCTTCAAACGTCCTGAATTTTTTGGATTCACCAACAACGATGATTTCAGGTTTTTCTCGTAAGGGTTCAACTGCCTCCACCATCTTCTTCGAAACTTCCTCGTCAACAAAAATAAGTTTTGGTTTTAGAATTTTTGCGCAGTGCAGCCACTCCCTTTTCGATTGTGTTGGATCTACAGCTGACATTATGGCACCTAAACACAATGTGCTTATGTGTGGAATCACGCTGTCCATAGAATTTTTCATGCAGCTCATGATGACGTCCCCTGAAACTACTCCAACTTGTTCCATATGTAAAGCTAACCTTGCTGATCTAGTTTTGACACTCGAATAAGTTTCTTGTTCTCCCGTTAGTCCGTCGATCTGTAACAAATATATCCCTTTTCAGATTTTTGCAAGATCAGTGAAAGTATTCCTCTTCATAAAGGGGGAGACATTGAAGATCCAGCAAATTTTCGGCCAATTTCTATAATCCCCACACTATTTTAAATGTGTTGTTTGTTGTTTTTGTGTTCTTATATTAATTGTATTATATTGATTAGATGTTTTTACATTACTTTATGTATTCTCTAGTCTAAGTACCAATTCGATATTTTTATCGTAGTATATTTTTTTTAATTTGACAAATATGTATGAAGGTTATTAGCTTAACCAAACTTCGTCAACAAGAATTTAATTTCTTATGATAAAAAAGTATATTCTCACTCTCTCTATTACTGAAAATTTAAGTCATTTTTGTTATTGCATTAGAAATAACAAATATATATCAGGTTATAACAATAGCATATTGATACCTAATTAAAAAAAAAACATTCTTGGACAACGTGAAGATTATTTGTCGAAACACAAGAATGTACTTTTTCTACGACTCGTATTCTTTTGATAATGTCCATATGGGATGAAACTGCAGTAACATTAGTGTTACAAAAATGTGGTATAAAAATGTAAACTTGATATATAATTTTTTCGTAGAATATATATTACAATCCAGTATTATTAAATTAATAGTATAGATATCGAAGAGCAAAGATCCTAGTATATAACCCTGCAGCATATTACATACAATTTGAATCCATATATTCAGATCGATTTGAGTCAATCCTCACACACTGCTTAAGACTAACTGAATTATTACGCAGAAGAAGAGTAGCAAGATTAAAAAAAAAACTCAAAAAGTGCAAAATGTTGAGTAGCAAGTCATACTAAAGGCTTTGGAGAAGTATTGTAATACTAAAATTGAAAAAGCAAATACACTCATACTTTTATGTACAGTTGTTAAAACATTAAGAACAGCAAATGCCAAAATTAAAAAAAAATATCAATATTCATAAAAAAGAAAAACTCTGCAGAATTCATCAAATCGACTACGTAACAATCTTGAAAAATATTGTAATGTATTCATGACACCTTATAACTTTGAAACTACTCCAAAATATGTTTTTCTTTGAGAAAAATGATTATGATCTCAAAGTCAGAAATTAATTCCACTTTAAAATCACGGTGGTCAACTTTAGCTGATTTTCACTTTCCACTAAGTTCCTCTGTTTACTCTGAACCATTTTAGCACTTCTTTCAGAGCATTTTGCATTCCAGAGGATGACATTGAATTTCAGATATTTTGACATCAACGATGTTGCAATATCTTCATCAGTATCTGAGATTTGGGATAAATTTCTGTTTTTGCCCAATCATTTTGGTGATTAAAATCAATGATATTGAGACATATTGAGGTGTCCATAAGAAATTATTCTTCATGACAATCGAATCAGCCACCTATCATTGAAAAAATGAGTAATTTTTTTAAAATATTTGAGGGCCCGAGACCGGTAGCACCTTACTGCTTTTGATGATGGTTTTTTGCAGGATCCATGCAATAACCGAATTAACCGCTTTTATTTTATATTGGTCTATTGCAAATGTGACAATTCTGTTTTCCGATTGGAAAATCACTTACTGCCTTCTGATCGATAAGTCACAGTTCTTTGACATTAAATCAGAATTGTCACTTTGACATTAAACCAATATGAAATATCGGCGGTTGATAAACACCAATGACATATTACCGTTAGACTCCGTTATTTTCATTTCAAGTGGTCAATACAGAGTCACATTCTAAGCACAATTTTTACTGCGGTTTATTTCGCGGCAATTATCTGCTTATAAACATTGTATATAATCAAATAATTCAGCAGAAACTCAGCTTTGCAACTTTTGGGTTGACTAGCAACTATTTTCTGTGAAACAAGCGGCAATAAAAATTGTGCTTAGATTGTGACCGCGGCTCGAAATGTAAAAAAAGTTTCTAGCCGTAATATGTCATTGGTAAACACAACCTACTATTCGTTTAATCGAACCAGTAAATACGTTAAATTGAAGGAACGCGCAAAAAAATATTGAAAACTCACCTGGCATATTTTATCACTGAACCTGTCAGCCTGATCGAAGAAAAATTCTCCAAATCCTCGGAGGTCTTTTTCGAAGGAACTTCGTCCACCCGATATTATTCCACCGTTCATTGTTGGAAAATAAATGAATCGTTTCGCGCGAGAATCCCTTTTATGTATCTCCTGCTAATCATTTTCTGGAATTACACTTGTGAATTCGTCCTGGTGAAGTACTTCACATTGTTTCGCATAAAGCGGAGTATTGGGGAAGCCACATGACTAAGTATTATCAGTAGAAACGTATCAATTGTATCTCAAAGTAGTAAACATCAACAAAGGATACACCTCTGCTATCAAGCATCTGGCTACAGTGCAGGTCTTATACCGGGTGTCAACTTGCATCAATATTTTTGTTACTGTACAATTATATGAAAGTATGTACTTAATGGAATGTCATTAATTATCCAGAATATGTGGATATACCACTGAAAATCTGTAATAGAAAGGTGTCAGGACTCAAACTCATCTTAAAGATCATTCAATTACCTTTCCGGTCATTCTTGGATATTTTAAAGAAAATAGTGCACATTATGATTAATAACTTTCTCCTGGTGCGACATAATGTTTAATGTTTGAACAAATAAGAAAAGTAAGAATGAAATAATATTATTTAATAAAAATTAAAGTCAAATGTTTTGTGCTATAAAATAATGAAGACTTTTCTCGAACTCCCTTCTAACACCGTGAAATTCTGCCACTTTTCATCGTAATAAATGCCTGTTTTTTGCTGAACCGACGAGCCACCAAGTAACCATTTTAAAAATATTAGTAATACCAATTCAAAAATGAAACTTCTCATAGCGGATATATTTTGCTCGAAAACAGTGAAGTTTTATTTTTCCCAAAATTTCAGAGCAGAAATGAGTGATATGAACGAATCCATAGCCCTCTAGATCAAAAACTAAATTTAATAATAAAATTAAACCTTAGTTATAAAAAGTGACAAATGATTTATATGAAACTATGAATGTTATATGGAGACAAAAGAAAAGACACCTGGTATATACTCATTGAAAAATTGAAAGTTTATGTACTTCCAGTACAATCAGAAGTTGTATGGAGCGAGTCACTTAACAAATTATGCAGTTTTATGTTGTATACAGATCCTCCAAATTTATATCTTCTAAAGTAAAAAACAAAAAAATTAAAAAGGGGGGCATCTTAGCGAACACCCGATATTTACCTGATTTTTTCCATTTATTTTTCATGGAATCTGAATTGAATGGCATGTTTCCTAAATTATTCTTACTAGTAAATGAAGTTACTATATTTTGAAAAATAAAACATATTTTCGGAGAAACTCCCCTGAGTAACTGAGTATAAGTAATGGTAGGGAGATGAACTTGTCAGAATCATTGAAAATAATTAAACTTAATGAAAATCCCAATTTTGAAAGCATAATGACCTTTAATTTATGTAAAACTCCGCTGCTGAATTTGTGAAATTTTGATACCAAAGTTTGGACCCCTTGATATTGAGAGACCTCTTTGCCAGGTAGTTTAGGCCAACTTGTTTTGATATATCAATTATGATAATTACATTACATGTATTTCGATCACTTGATTATATGTAATTACTTTGTTGTACTTACTGTATACCGTTTGGTATGACCAGTAGATCATTTTGGTTTCAAACCCCATGTCTCACCAAAGATGGTGCAGCTTGTCCATGCTTGTTGCTATAGCCCTGGAAATATTGTGGTTGATTTGGCTCTTCCGTGTCAGTTTTTGATCGATCATAACGACCAGATACTTAACCTCTTTGGAAAATGTTAGCTGGGTTCCCCTCAGATTCGTTCTTTCGCCTCCTTGAATGGGGCCAGCTTTTGCTCGGATTGATATTCAGCCCATCATTTACTCTGCAGCTTCTGATTATGTTTGCAGCTTCTTGCATACGTTTGGAAATTACTCCATCATATCTGCCCCTGATGGTATTGACCCGGTCATCGACGTAACCCTGATTCATGAAACCAGCGTATTGTAGCTTCACTATCAAGTTGCCGACAACCAGTAACCACAGAAAAGGCGATCAAACTCCTTATCTCCTTATTCTGACTGTCTCCTCCCCACAATGAGTCTGCTTTTCAGCATTGATTCTTTGGGTTGTGCAAATTTTTCCCAACTAGGATTCTGCTGGACCTGTTGGGGTAGTGGACAACTCCTTCCAGGTGAGCACCTCTTTGTGCATTCTCCACAGCCGTTTCAGAAGAGTGTCTGCAGCAGAACACTTGATATTTCCTCACTTAGGGTAATCAGTGTATCCTGCGTTCTGTTTTTTATTCAGACCGATACCGTTGGAATGTTCTTTTGAGAGAACATTTTGGAGACGTTGAGCTGGGGCCAATTCAGTCATCCCCTTGCTCACTTTTCTCCATGTTTTCCTTCTTGATTTCCTGAGTTCTTCATTGTACTCATGAAAAGCTGTGTAGCCTTCCCAGTAGCCTCCGTTCTTCTTCCAAGATGTTCCTTGTTGATCACTTTCCCAGGGTTTGATGTCCCCAATGGTATCTTTCAGCCACCGCACGGTAGCGTTGTCAGCTCACATCAGGGCTAGCCAGCCAGGTCTATTAATTGTGTGAGCTGTGGAAAGGACCCTGCACTTTTTATGGGTAAAATGTTTCTCGGTGGAATTGTCTGAATTTTCAGTATATTGTACTATTCAATGTATTGACTGAACGTGCAGAATAGCAAAGTTCGTTGATGGATAGATTTTGAAATACAAGGCGTTCAAATTAAAAATCAGTAATTTTTATTTAATTATTTTCTTGGGATTTGAAAGAGCCAACTGCATATTTTTACGTTCTCATCATCCAAGTACCTTCATATTACTAAACATCATACAGATGATGCAGATTATATCATTATGTACAGAGTGAAAAATAAAATCATTTTAGTAATGTCTGAAAATTTGATGTAATAATGAAATATCGATAAAATTTTGGAATGCAATATACTATTCTTATTCCATCATTGATCATAATTCTTCCATTTCCTACAGGGTGATTTGAAAAATTAGTGCAATATATGGCCGGTTCTTTTGTACATATCCTGTATATTCAAGTGAATTACCATCCTCCGAAGATAGCTGATACCATATAAACATGATTTCGTTGGGATATATAGGGTGATCAAGAAAATTTTCAGAAATCACCTTGTAATTCACGAATAACTCGGTGAAATTCCTTTATTATTATTTAGTATATTCATCATTCTCTCCTCAACACTGTCTCGAAAATTCAGTTTCCTACCATGACTGGTTTCATAGTTATTAATTGAGAAACTTACTATCATTTGCATGACGAGCTGAAGGAACTTGTTCACGCGTACATTCTACTAGTGGCCAAGAATTTCCACAAATAGTGAAAGGTGAGAAAATGGAGATCAAAATAAATGTTACATTATATGCAGGGTGATGACCAATGACGGTCCATCCAATTCCATCTACCATATAGGAACTGACTGAATATACGACACATCAGTTACAATTTACAACTCAGGCATTAGCCAGATAAAATTCCTAATGCTTGGATAGTTTGACTCGCCCAATCGTGTATGAGGCCTCGGTACGGGAAATCACTTATCACTGAAGGTGACAAGGAACAGCCTTAACCGAATCCACCTAGCAGCGCTACGGTCCTCATACAGCAAGAAAACCCTATCGCCTATCGGGTACATTTTGAGTCTGTCGTAGACGGAGAGTGAATGAAAAAGAAAAATCAATTAGTTCCATCAGTGATAATGATTATTACTTTAACGTATTGAACTACCTATATTGATGAAATATAATAGATGTCTTTATGTTTCTATTGATATCCAGCAAATATAAAAATCATGGAATCTTCTATCCGAGTGGAACACGCATTGGAAAATAATCGTCGCTGCCCAGATTCAAATTCTCTTGTTAGAAATGAAACGGTTCTATCAATCATTTTCACTTTTCCCAGATAGTTTTTTTCTCACGTTTCACTATTTGTGAAAAATCTTGTCCACTACATAGTCATGCAAATGGTAATAAGTTTTTCAATTAATAACTATGAAATTAGTCATAGTAGGAAACTGAATTTTTGGGACAGTGTTGAGGAGAGAATGATGAATATATAAAATAATAATAAAGGAATTTCACCTAGTTAATCGTGAATTACAGGGTGATTTCTGAAACGTTGATATTTTGTTATTTTCATCATTGAAAATTTTCATGATCACCCTATATACCCAACGAAATCATTTTTATACGGTATTAGCTATCTTCGGAGGATGATAATTCACTTGAAAATACAGGATATGTACGAAAGAACCGGCCATATATGTATAGGAAATGTATGAATTGTCATTAATGATGGAATAAGAATAGTATGTTGCATGCCAAAATAATTTTATCAATATTTCATTATTACATTGAATTTTCAGACATTACTAAAATGTTTTTATTATTCACTCTGTACATAATGATATAATCTACACCATCTGAATGATATTTAGTAATATGAAGGGACGTTGATGATGAGGACGAAAAAAAATGCAGTTGGCACTTTCAAATCCTGAGAAAATAATTAAATAAAAATTACTGATTTTTAACTTTCAATATCTATCCATCAACGAACTTTGCGATTCTGCACGTTCAATCAGTACATCAAATACTACAATATACTAAAAATTCAGACAATTTCACCGAGAACCATTTTAGCCATAAAAAGTGCGGGGTCCTTTATCTAGCTTTGTGGTAGCCTTCCACTGAATAATTTAATTCAGTATGCCCTCCTTTGCGGCTTCAATTTCAACGTTGTCAGAAGAATCTCTGGACATTTTTTCTACAGAATGCCACTTTCACGTTTTCAGTTATTTGTCTGAAGGTTGTTTTGTTGCGCACTGAGGCACTACTGGTAGTGGAAAACGGAGTTCCTCAGGGATCGATATTGGGTCCGGTGTTATTCATACTCTATACCCATCAATTTTATAATCATATAAAATTCTGCAGTAGTCACTTTTATGCAGATGACACCCAGCTATACATATCGTTTCCTGAAAGAAATCTTCCCCTGGGACCATATGTTTGAGTTCGCGCGATAAATTACGAACGTGATATTTGCATCGCGAAAAATTCGCATGCGATACTCTTCTCGTTCGATACGCTATTCCCGAACTGAATGCGATACAGAGTTGTTCTGTTTCGAAAGGTGTGAGGAAGTCTTAGCTTGGATCATGAATTCAACCAATAGCTTAAAGGTATTTAAATCATATGACGTGGCGCGTCACGTTGACAACTGTTCTGCTTGTATTTCTTGTGTTGTTTTACTAACCAATCGATTAAAAATATCTGGTTAATTTGAAGCATTAATTACTTCATCAAAGCTCATGCTACGTGTATATTGGAAGCTGAGTCTAGCTGGTATAGCTGCCACTTGCGAGAAATCCAAGACTTATTAAAACATTCATATAATCATGTTTTATTATAAATCATATTCATATACCTGCCTATTTAGACTTAAGGTAACTTACTTTTGTCTCAATATGTATAGTTGACTTCCTACTTCCCTCCTCTATATAGGGAGACACTAGTCGAATCAACTCACGAATCAATGCTTTTGAGAAACGAAGCATTCTAACGAATTGTCTATCTCAAAGTTTCAATGCATTTATACGAGGGTAGAAGGGCCTTCGCTGTTGAACTGCTCCCGCAGCATCATCTGCTACTTCTACAACAGCAATCATTGCAATTTCATAAAAAATTTCCATTTCGTTTTATGACGAGTAAAACGTAAACAATGAATTATTATCGAAGTTAGGATTTAAGTCAATTATTTCGATCGATAATTCTTATCGCTTGCTAAATATCCGCTCGTTGTTTTATGGTCGATAATTATCGCTGGTGATTTTCGATCATACCATTTTTGGGGTATCCTTCGATAAAGTGCAAAAATCGCATGCGATATTTCATCGAGTGAACTCAAACATAGGGTCCCTGGCTAATCTCCAACTGAACTCTGATTTGGAAGCTGTCATCTCGATATCTGAAAAATTCTGTCTTTTAATAAACCCCTCCAAATCCTCCGCTATTCTTTTTGGCAAAAAGGTCACTCGTAGCCGTTGCAAGAATTTAATGACAATAAAAATCGGGGAAGATACTATTCTCTGAGAGCTAAAAAAATCTGGGAGTTATTCTTGACTACTCGCTCAATGTCAGTGGCCATGTCAATCTACTCATTCGGAGAGCTTTCTGTAACCTCAAATTGATATATTCCAACAGAAAAATGTTAGATAAAAATGGAAAGAAAACTCTTTGTGAGTCGCTAGTTCTCTCACACTTGAATTACGCCGACACTATTTACGGTCCCGCTATCACCAAAAGAGACGCCCAGCGAATACAGTTGGTCCAGAATTCTTGTGTACGTCTCATCTGCGGACTCAGCAGACGAAATCACATCTCTTCCCCTCTCCAAGAACTCGGATGGCTGAATACCGAAAAAAGAAGAATACTTCACCTTTGCATCTTATTTCATAATATAATAACTTCGCAAAGACCACCATACTTATACGACAAAATTACATTTCGCACGGACGTGCACAACATTAATATACGGCATAAATCACGACTTACGCCACCTCAGCATACCACAGCCCAGTTTCAATCGTCTTTTTCCTTACCATTACTAGGCTTTACAATAGGATTCCCGAACGATTCTAAATATTGTCCACTGCATGTTTCAAAAGGAAACTTAAAAAGAATATATTGTCAGGAGAAATATCTCTATGATGCCATTTTACCTCCTACTCACTTACATAACTTTATGTTTTATTTAATATTTATTTAAAATTCCATGTAGATTTATTAAAATACAATGTATTGCATTACTGAATATGAACAGTTGTTAATATAGTTTTAGGTTACTTAGCTTAGTCTAATACTAACTCCTCAGGTTGAGTGGAAGAAAGCAATTGTTCGTCTCTTCACTGAGTCCGAACCAGAGCTAACACTGCCTTTCGACAAATAATGTCACATGTTCACCATTTTTGTTCACTATTATCTGTCAATAAAAGCGTTTATTATTATTACTATTATTACTGCCTCTGTCTAACGCTTTAGCTCATTTTTTTGGTTGACCATCAGAAGTCTTTTTCTCTGACCGGACTCTTTTCATTCTTTCGTCAGTTTGTAATTTCCTTCCGAGAGGACTTTTGAGGGTCCATCATTATCCTCGTAACTGATTGATTCAAACGGGTTAGCTTCGAATTAAGTTTTTCCATCGTTTTGAGCATGAAAAATGATAGGCAGATTGGTCTGAATGCATTAGTCTGGGCTCAGGATGGTTTCCTCGGCTTCGGTATAAAACAAGACCACTTTGGACCTTCGCCAGGTGTTAGGTATGTAGGCCAGGCTCGCTCCGAACAGCTTGACTAGGTAAGGAATCAGTAGGTCTGCTCCTCGCTGTAGTATTATATGTTGGATTTCGTCTGGCTCTGCTGATTTGAATGAACTGAAGAATGCTATATCCCATTCTTTCTTCCTGTAGGAGATGACATATTTCGTTATGTTCCTTTGTTAGTTTCCTTTGTGGGCCTAGGTGTTATTTTAATGTGCCAATAGTTGGTAAAGGAGGGTAGTGATTGAGAATATCGATTTGAATTTACCAAACAGGTTGCAGGTTGCAGGTTCCAATCTCAACAGAAATGTTATTTGTTTTTTTTTTAATTGTGGTAGAAAAACGAGTACATGCAACTCGCATGTGATGATTCATATTAATAGTCACTTCCTATCCCGGTATGAATATCCATTATGTTATGATCTTTACATGATATTCTCTCAGATTACATCAACTAAGAGAGTATTTTCTAATTTATTTTCATGAAAAGCATATTTCTATTCTGAATTCAATATTGTTTCTTGGAACCGAACTGCATTAACATTACCAATTTGCGATTCTGAAAACTCCTACACATCTTGGTTGAAACTGTTGAAAGTCTCGAAATGAATGAGGAAAGCTGGTACTTCCCCCTACTTTGCTTATATGGGTATTTTAAATAGACCTGGCAGCACATTTGACTCATCAGTTTTCAGTATCGCTGAATTGAGAGGATATCCCCGAGAGCTCACTGCACTTTTAAACAAGGTTGCCAGTTCAAAGGAATTCTCTTATGAAAAAAAAAACGGTTTCGTAAAATTTTTTAAAATGGTTTTTCTATGTAAGTTGGATCAAATCATCCTTGATATAGGTGCATATATTGTAGAATACACAAAAATAGGTAGTTATTTATTGTAAGATTGTTTTAGATTGCATATTGTAGCCTTCCCAGTAGCCTCCGTTCTTCTTCCAAGATGTTCCTTGTTGAGCACCTTCCCAGGGTTTGATGTTTGTTATTTTTGTTGTCGCAAGAAATTGAATTAATTAATCTTCAATTTTTGTCAGAGTACGGTTATAGTCCGGGAGGTACTGTCACTTGGAAACACGTCATAGTATGCACGATGAGATTTAGTTTTTATTATAGTATACATACCACCTGATACTAAACCAAGCGTCAGACCGCGCGACCGTGGTGGGTTGAGTCGTGGGAGGCTGCGCAATTTGTCAAAAAAAGTTGAAAAAACGTAATAGTATGCACGCTGATAATTTTAGAGGATGATATTTAAACACTGTATTTGACAAAAAAAACTCGTCACTCTTGTCTGTTGGTGGAATGAGTCATGGGCGGCTGCGCAATTTGTCAAAAAAAGTTGAAACAAAAGTAATAGTATGCACGCTGATATTTTTAGAGGATGATACTTACACACTGTATTTGAGAAAAAAACTCGTCAGACTCTTGTCTGTTGGTGGAATGTGTCGTGGGAGGCTGCGCAACTTGTCAACAATTTTTTAAAAAAAGTAATAGTATGCACGCTGATATTTTTTGAGAATGACTTTTAGGCACTGTATTTGAGAAAAAAACTCGTCAGACTCTTGTCTGTTGGTGGAATGCGTCATGGGAGGCTGCGCGACTTGTCAAAAAATGCTGAAAAAAATTATAGTATGCAAGCTGATATTTTTTGAGGATAATATTTAAACACTGTATTTGAGAAAATAACTCGTCAGACTTTTGTATGTCGGTGGAATGCGTCGTGGGAGGCTGCATCGTCAAAAAAAGTTGAAAAAAAAGTAATAGGTATGCAATTCAATGTAATTCAATGTTCGTCGTGGCATTAGCCAGGAAAGTAGTTGTTTTCTGATGGATTTTCGACCCAACTTTTCCTATTGTATAGGATATTAGCAATGAGCAGTCCTCCGGACATCTTATGCCTCTTAATAGGTATGCATGCTGAAATTTTATGAGAATGACTTTTTAACACCGTTTTTGAGAAAAAACTTGTCAGATTCTTGTCTGTTTGTGGAATGCATATCAGTCACGCATATAAAAAGTGGAAAATTAAAGTCACAGTGTGTAAGTTGCCATGGATACAGGTGATATGTTGTAGTCCGTATCACCCAAAAACAATCATCAGATGAAGTGGAGGGCACCATTCGAATGACGGACTTTCCACGCTGTTGCCGACTAACGATTATATTCATGTTATATAACTGATGAACTATCAGTTAAATAGATTTCAGTCTGCATATACCATTAATTCAATAGGTTAATCGAAGATACTTCATTTATCTCAGTGACAGATATGAAACAACTTTAAAGTTCAATATCATCAACTTAAACTGATTTTAAATTAATGTAGATGACCTAAAATTACTATTATACAATGAATATTTCAGGAAAATGATTCGTTTTTATCCTCGTAATCGGAATCGCTGGTCTCCATCAAGGAACTGTCATCACTACTATCTCCACTGGCACTCTCATCTGATTCTTCTCCATCAGTAACATCATCTCGCTTGTCCATTTGTTGTAAATTATCTGAAAAAGTGATTAAGTGCAATAAACATGATCAAGAAGTTTTATACAGATCATCTCACAGCACTGCGAACAATATGGCCAATATGACCAATTAAGTTTTAAGTTTTCGCCGTTTTCGGTTTCGCTGTCAGGATGACAATAACTTACACCCTTACATATTTACAATTATCTCAGAGGCAAAGACACATATGTAGTTCATTTAGAGACGTAATAACGTTTGTTGAACATGCTTTGCGAAATTTCTGAGAAAGATCAAATTGTCAAATGCTATTTTCAAGGATGAAGGACGTACAGTGCGTCAGATTAATTTGATATAAAACGTTTGAAAATAGGCCGGACAATTATCAATTGCTATAATTTTACATATGTTCTGTGTGCTGTGAGAGGGACTTGTATATTATGATAATATGTATCGTAAATACCTATAATAATTTCGCTTTCACCATTACTGTGAGTTGTAATGCCATCTATAGAAGGCAATAGGGAATATGCATACTTTTTTTTTATTTGTTCAATCAATTTTTTACTTCGTTACAACATGGTAAAAAATATAAATACGGTTGAAAGTCTTGGAATTAATTTTCAAAATAGTGTATGAAATACCGATTGAATTTGACCTATTTGAACGCCTCCATTTTCGCGCGCTGTGGATGACGTCACATGGCGCAATCAGTGTTGTTCTTCTTCAGTGTCGTTCGTTGAGACGTACTCTGATTGCTCTGCTTGATTGAAGTTGATATTTTATAAAAGAGTAAGACAAATGCAGTACAAGTGTTAGAGAGAGATGAACATATGTGAAAGTGATCTCGATCAACCAGAGCAGTTTTCAATGAACAAGCCTTTCTATAGTTATGGCCATTGACACTATTGACAGTTATTAATTAGGTTAGGGCTTTGCAGTTTTAATCGCTATTACGTAAATGGAAAATGCTAAAAAAACATTTTATAGTTATTGTCTAGTACCGGAATGCCAAAACACAATTATAAGTACACCAAGTAAAGTATTTTTTTCTGTTCCAAGAGATGCGCAAAAACGTAAACAATGGTGTGAGGTTATGAGAAGAGGCGAAGTATCTCCAATATCACATTTACATTGTTGTGAAGATCATTTCAATGTGAGTACATTGTATTTCGATAGTTAACATGAAGTGAATTGATCAGAAGTAAGTTTTGTATGCATAAATGTTTTGTACTTACCTGCCTCACCTAAATTACTAAAGGAAAACTATCATTTGATAAACTATTACTACTTATCAGTTCAGGTATTGTCGGATTGTGCTTTGACAAAACCGCTTTCAGTCATTGCTCTTGAGAATTTACAATTGTCACTAGACCAAAGTTGAACTATGTAATGGAAAACACTACAAATATATAAATAATAACAAATTTTCTATGAAAGACGACTAGCACAGTATGAATATCAACATATCAACACAGATAAATTTCATAATGTGCCATGTGACGTCATTCTTCGTTTCGTCCAATAGTGATGCGTTTCGCAAATTTGAATTCCGCGCGCTTATTATGCACTTTTTGATTGAAGTTTTATGGAGTTAAATACAAACTAAATGATAAACTGATGGTTTAGGTGTAATTTCAAATATATGAGGTAAAAAAATCAAGTAAATTTAAATCACTTGCATATTCCCTATTGGTCTCCTTCAAACCACTTGAAAATGTACTTTCCTTTTTCTTCTTGCCAGCCATAATCAGTTGGTAATGCCAAATTTGGTTTACGGAAATAAGAATGCGCCCACAATTGAGATATATAAGCGGTTCTCAACAGATGTTGACGTAGTTCAGATTTACAAGGTGGCAGAGTAGAGCCTTCGAATTTCTGATTTAGTCTCAACATATCCTCATTGGTTTTAATCTTATAGGTTTTCATAAACATAGCAACACGAACCAGACGCATTCCACCAACAGACAAGAGTCTGACGAGTTTTTTCTCAAATACAGTGTGTAAATATCATCCTCTAAAAATATCAGCGTGCATGCTATTACTTTTTTTCAAGTTTTTTTGAAAAATTGCGCAGCCGCCTATGACTCATTCCACCAACAGACAAGAGTCTGACGAGTTTTTTTGTCAAATACAGTGTTTAAATATCATCCTCTAAAATTATCAGCGTGCATACTATTACTTTTTTTCAACTTTTTTTGACAAATTGCGCAGCCTCCCACGACTCAACCCACCACGGTCGCACAGTCTGACGCTTGGTTTAGTATTAGGTGGTATGTATACTATAATAAAAACTAAATCTCATCGTGCATACTATGACGTGTTTCCAAGTGACAGTACCTCCCGGACTATTAGGTTAGGTTAGGTTAGGCTCAAATGTTAGTGGGCCAATACATTTGGAAAACAATTCACTACTGCGAAAATCGACAAATTCAAAGTACCTGTTCTCTCCAAATATTTCCACCAAGTGGAAAATATGGTTTATCTAATGATTCCTCACAAATGAAGCAACGACTAACCTTGTACTTTTGATAATAATAATTTGAGACGATGAAGTTTGAATGGTTTTCTAGCCATTCTTCTGCTTGATAAGCATCATGGTAAACTGATTGTGAAGTGGTTGTGGCAAAATGTTAAGGGAAAGCAATACAATAATATTTGGTGGAAAATAAGTGAATCTCGATGGTAATATTTTTAATAATCAAGGGAACCGTGGCCAGTTAGACCGATTCAGAGAGGTAGGCACATTTAGTATAATTGGTGGAAAGGCAACAGCAAAAATTCGGGACCCAGAAGTGTCTCTGCATTATTGAGTAATTCAATTTTATTTGGGATTTTTTTATACAGTGTGTTCCATTTTGAGCGGCCACACCCTCGTATTTTCTTGGAAATTAAATGATTTCGAGTTTTTTTTCACTTCACATGGTACTCCATTTTCCACGGCTACCTACGACCAACTAAAAAGCCAAATATTGGAAAAAATGTACCAGGAATTTTTATCGCAAAATTTATACCAGATTCTGAAAAACCAAGATCTCAGTGCTCGATTCATTAAAATATGCAGGATGTTTTATGTAAATACCAACATTATTAATTTTTAATCAACCCTATAATTTTTCGTTAATTTTGAAATATTTTGCTCTAGTCAGAGTACCAAATAATATTCAATTATTGCTGTAGATAATGACAATATAATGATTTTTTATTGTTATACTATATATCATGACCTGTTTAAAGTGAAATGGGAAAAATACTTAGGGATTTTTTTTATTACGAGAGAATATTGAAGTGCGATGTTTGGGAATAACGAGGATTTTACTGTTGCGTGTCACAAATCTGATAATGGTTGAGAATGATACCAGTCTATTAGTGAGATAATCTGGTTTTCAGGAAAATGGAACTTTATGTACATTCGTAAAAGAATACCAATTTCTGAGTTTATCTAGTGTCAACTATCCGGATTGTTTCATTTTTGTCGATATGTAATCAAACTTACGGATTCTACAAGGATGTATTGATATCTAGTTAGTCTAGACCAGTTCCCTGCATAAACAAAATATTGCGTTACCATAACAACAAACAATAACTTATTAGAAGTGTCAGTGTAAAGTTTGACGTCAAGAAAGTAAACCAGAGTTACGCAATAAATTAAAAGAAAAAATGTGTTCACTGAAATTGTGAAAATCGAAAAATTGGAGTATCGAGCCATCATCAAGTACCTGTATTTAAAAGGGTTAAGAGGTAAGCAGATTTACGAGGATATGCTTAATACCCTTGGTGATCAATGTCTTTCGTATGCGACCGTGTAAAATTGGACTGCAAGCTTCAAAAGAGGTCAATTTTCCATTGAAGATGATGACCGATCGGGAAGGCCAGTTTCTGTGTCAGTCCCCGAATATATCGATGCAGTTCATGACATGATTTTAACAGACCGTCGAATTGGGCTAAAACGGATATCTGAAGCACTGAATATTTCATAAGAACGCGTTCATCATATAGTTCACGTCAATTTGGACATGAGAAAAATTGCTGCAAAATGGATCCCCAAATGTTTGAATGTTGACCAAAAGCGTGCAAGGGTAGTAGCATCGCGTTCGATCTGTGCTCGATTTGACTTCTTAAACCGAATTGTTACTATGGATGAGACTTGGGTGCATTTCTACGATCCAGAAACAATGCAACAATCGATGGAATGGCGACACTCCGGTTCTCCAAGACCTAAGAAGTTTCGTGTCCAAAAATCTGCTGGAAAAGTTCTTGCTTCAGTTTTTTGGGATTGCCATGGAGTAATCATGATTGATTTTTTGGATAAGGGTAGAACAATAACTGGAGATTAGTATTCGACATTACTGACCACTCTACGGGAAAAAATTAAAGAGAAAAGACGAGGAAAGCTATCCAAAGGAGTTTTGTTTTTGCAGGACAACGCCCCTGCACAAAAATCTCATGTTGCCATGCAAAAAATTCGTGATTTAGGGTTTGAATTACTAGAACACCCCCCTTATTCACCAGATTTGGCTCCGTCCGAATATCATCTCTATCCTCAAATGAAAAAAAGTTTAAAAGGTCGTAAATTTTCTTCCAACGAGGAGGTAATAAAAGCTGTGGAGGTCTGGTTTGCAGAGCAAGAAGAAACATTTTTTTGATTGAAAGGTCTAGAGACGTTGCAGGTTCGCTGTAATAAATGTATCCAATTAAGAGGAGAATATGTTGAGTAATAAAATATTTTAACATTGAAATTTTGTTTGGTTCTATAGTAGGCTAAGACAAGAATTTTGTATGCGCTGCAGGTGATGGGAATTAGACTGGAACAAGGAGGGGCCTTTAGACACAATCATCATATTAAACCTTTGAAAAAATCAGCGATTCACAAAGTTTCATTTTGAGTTGTGTGGAAAGAATGTCTCTATTTGGGTATAACTGTTGCAATGTAATATAAGAACTTTGATATAAGTAACTAACATGCCTGATAAATCTCAATTCTGGATCGAAGTATAGTCCAATAGTCCATGCTAAAGGCAATTTGATGTCTCCAATATATACTTCAAATGATATCAGGGCTGATTCTCTTATGTTCTGTGTCCCAAATAAGAAGACTACAGATTTTTTTGAATTCAGTTTCAGCTCATGAGCGAATGAAATATCAGATATTTACTGATATCGTTTTGAGCTTCTTAAAGGTTACCACAATGAAATGAGAAATATATTTGGGTATTATCTGCGTAATGGTATACAGTAGATTTGATACCAGAGCGGTGAGAGTCATGAATATGTGTACTGAAAAGAAAAATCCACTAGTAGAGACCTTGACACTAAAAAATTATTTATCAAGCAGACTGCGCTACTCGAAAATCCAAAGAACTTTAGAAGAAGTACTACTTGGTTATTCTCTACAGAAATTTGAACAAATTGAACATCTCCAGGAACTGTGTGGTTGGAGAAAAAAAATTGAATCAACCAAACTGTAGGTACGTATTAATATAAATTAATAACGTTGGTAGTTACATATGACACCCTGTATATTTTAATTATTCGAGCACTGGGATCTGAGGATTTTAGGGTGTTTTGGAACAGAATCTGTTGTTAATTTTGCGATAAAAAAAATCCATTGGTATGTTTTTTCTAATTTTCCACTTTATAGTTGGTCGTAGGTGGTCGTGGGAAATAAATATATGATCACTTTGTCTGCCTGATGGTAAATATTTCTACAAAGTACTACATGAAGTTTATTTTTTTTTTTAATCAAGAAAATACGAGGGAGTTGCTGTTCAAAATGAAACACACTGTATATATTGATGTGTCATGTGCTCTTCATTTAAATTTACCAGAATGTGTTAATTAGGTCATGATTATGAAGAAAAAAATTATTAGCCGTCTAAGTGTTACTGCATGGAAAAAATTATTTTCTGAGTCATTTTGTACGTAGGTATGATTTTCTCTTCATCTTAGAAAATACTCTAGCACTGACAACCCTGCAATCTGCAATCAAACACTGAGAGTAACCTTGAAAATGGCTGAAGTCATATCAGTTGCACTCAGATGATTTAGTTATGTGACGTTCACTTCGACCAATTATGTTAACTCATATACAGTGGGTCCAGTGGCGGATCATCGCATTGGCGACATAATCACGCACTTAGCAACCCGAGGAACGAATTCCCGAAAGAACCCCCAAGCACTAATACTATCTACGCTACTGTAGGATGATCCTAGATACTATGAATACAAAATATTTATCAGCACTCTCTAAATTATTTGTCCCCTCTCTACACCTATATTATAGTAAGTAAATCATTATGACACAATTTTCGAGGAAATAGGAGGGTAAATGAAGACAGAATGCAGATAACAATTTACTGTCGTAAAGACGTTATTGAAAAACATTTGAGAGTGTCCATGAACTTGTTAACTTTTTAACACAATGGATTTTTTTTGGTCAAATGGTAGTTCATAAACTACTTTTTGAGAACATATTATCTATCTTTGAAAATGGCGTCGGTTCACCATTTTGAAAAATATGTTTAAATGACATGGGGTGGTCAAGTGATACCACATTCGAAACGTCTTTCAGTTCTCATACGACATCAAAATTCTCTTGAATTATTTCTGTCAATGGAATTGTCTGGGTCCATACACCGAGACAAAAGATTATTTATATTTAATAAAATTTATTTATATTTAACAAATATCTGTTTTGAATTGCGCCAAACTTATGTAAGTTCTGCTAAAACATATGGAAAGTTGAAATCCTGCAAATGAAATATTTATTAAACACCAAGACAAGTAACGTACACATATAAATTTAAAAATTATTAACTTATTTTCTGTAAACTTTTCCAACATGGATGTTAATAAATGTAAAGTTAAGTCAATTATAAAATCTTATTCGGAAAAGCTTGATATATGTAATATTAAAATATATGTTATTTTTCAGAATATCTCAATTTGTAACAAAATATAGTAATCTTTTTTGGAATATGTGATCAATTATCATAAAAATTGATATATTTGCAACAAACTTACACCGATTTTATTTGAATTTTGTATATTTTCTTGATCAAGAATATTCATTAGTGTCCACTATTTGATCACGTTTTGTAGCTAATACCGTTGAATGGTGTTTAACAATTCGTTAAAATTAAAGAGATATAACCTTGATTATTCAAATAGTGATTATTGCAGTGTAGGATTATATAACAGAAAATAAAACAATTTCACAGAAAATATCTTTTATTAAAACATCAATAACAATAAAAAACGTATTCTTCAATTATGTAATTTATAATTAATTTTTGTCTAAAGTCATTCTTATAACGGGCCGGTATTTTCAATATTGAAATATTGCCACAGCTCACCGAAAAATGAAGCGAAATTATTGGTCAAAATTACCTGCGAGACAAACACTCAATTAAAATCTAAAGACTTCAGAGTTGATAAGAAGAAACTGACCTATTATCCTAAAAAAAATAGAAAATGTATAGTGTACAATAGTAGTCAATAGAGACACTCTCCTTTATGTGAGGTTTTCCAGTTTCAACCAAACAATTATACATTTATTTTAATAAATGAACTTATCTTCGAAATTGAGCAATGTTATATGAAAAATGTGTATATTTGGTAAAAACTGATATCATAACCACAAACATATCATTTTGAATATCAAGGTATACCTATACAAACTGGAATTTTCTACTTGTTCTCATCATCAATCATTTTTAAATTGTGCTTAAATGTATGTTAAAAGCGAAAGTTGAATCTGTTATATCAAATGGCGCCATTTATACATCAATGTTACATTTATGCTAAAAACCTTTGATGTTACCGTTATGTTTATGAAAATGCTTGTGCTAAAGTTGACTAAATCTACCCTATGACAACCCTAGATTTTAATTTTTGTGGGTTTCTGAAAAATTAGGTGTAAATTAATTGAAAAATTATATTGATTCTATAATTATTACAATTGATGGCCGAACTGTGTTGAATGCAACACGTAGTGTCAAGAGATGGGCCCAAACATATTATGTTCAACAAAACGGCAGTGTTTTTGAACATTCACTTCATATTTTATAACGCTTTATCAAATCCGATCGTTAAAAATGTTTCGTATCGATAAAACTGTCTTATTTTCAACCTAAGGAAAAAAAGTCATATTATGAGCTTTGTTGTTGAGATTGTAATTACGAATCGAAATGCATGATGAAATAAAGGGTGTTCCATTTAAAAAAATTCATTTTACAAAATATTTTTAAAATGCAATTTTTTTTGCCTTCAGCACCGAGAAGGCCATTGATAATGGCAATGGTGCCGATTTGATTTAGAACACCTTGTATAAATGAGAAAATGGAAGATACTAGAACACATATCAGAATAGAACTAATGGTAAGGAAGAAGAGCTTGAAGAAGATCAAGAAAAGAAAATGAAAATAGACAAAGAAAATGAAAATACATTTAAAAATATGACAGAAGAAAACATAGAGACTATTCAAATGAAGGTGAATCGAAAGTTTAGAAGGAAAATGATATTTTACCTTCATACCATACTGGATAAATGCATTAAGTTTGTTCATTCGCAACGACAAATCTGCTCCAAACAACTATTTAATATCTGTCTATCTCTCTCCAACGCTCTTAATTCATGTATCTATCTCTTTTGACTATCTGCTCAGATCAGCTTCAATGTTTACAAATGAACAAATCTGAAGATGCATATGCAGTTGTCACTTGTCAGTTGTCAAATAAGTACATGTGGGGACAAACAAAGCCATTTCCCATAAGACTCTGTGTATGTTTTTACTTAATTTTCTGGAAAACTCGGCATTTAAAGACATTTTTATCGATAACATTGTGATTATTGGTTCATTGTCAATACTGTGAAGTAAGTGTATAGTCTGTAGAGGTGTTATTAACAGGAAATTTCTAGTTTGAAGATACTTTGTCACATGATTCACATATCATAATAGGTTTATTTTTTGGGTTTAATTAGGAAAACCATGAAGTTGTGTGCTGTTGTGGGTCATAGAAACCGATCATCGAAATGAAGACGTAACATTTTTCCGATTTTCTTCAATTCAGTCTAAAGGGAGGCAGGTAGTAGTTGCAAGGAAAGAGAGACGGTCAAGTTGAATTGCAGCTCTTCATAGGGATGGTTTTACAGAAAACAAAGCAAATAATTATTTTGTGTGTTCTACACATTTCATTACCGGTAATACAATGACAAAAGCTTATGAACTATGTGTAGATGAATATTTTTACAGGTCAACTGTCTGATGGTCCCGAACATCCAGACTACATTTCTTCTATAAATATGGGGTACAAAACAAATCTTGCATTATCTGAGGAGGTATTAAAGATTGATGGACAGGAAATAAAATGGTAACAGAAGTGGCACCCATCTCCGTCAGACATTGTTGTACATCGGCTTTATTTTTATTCTGAGTAATTTATTACCGGGAGATTTAGTGTTGGCTGATCGTGTTTTTTGAGGTGATATGGTTGGTCTGCATTGTGCCATGGTCAGAACACCTGAGTTTTTGAAATCTGGAAAACAGCTGGAACCATAAGAATTGGAACAAACAAGACCCATTGCAACTGTGAGGAACCTTAGAAATTGAAGGGATCACTCTCTAGTTAGGGTTTTCACAATATCTATCATTTGTCTAATAGGTATCATTGCTATTTTTTTACAAATGCACATTGGGTACTTCATTTTAATTATACATATATTTTGTCTTCATGCATTGACTGAATGACAGACTGGAAATTGTAGACGAATAAAAGAACATTATTATTTGTATAACAATATGTATACTAAATGTACAATTTATAGTTAGAAGTTTTGATCTTGTTTTAAATGTACCTGAACTTCTGTGATCAATCTGTTCATTTCAAATACTAGTTTAAGAAACTGTATAGTTGTCGTCAAACATATAAGATAAATAAAAAAAGCCGCAAAAAATGGTCTTATCTTTTCCTGGAACGTGCCACATAATGTGGGGGCAAGTGGTGCAAGAGTTTGAAATAGCTAGTGCATTATAGGTAACTTCGCCATGGGTAAAGAATTTTTCAATTGCATCAAATTCATTATTGACAGAGGATTAATTAATCCAATTTTATTTAGATTAATGAGTATACTAGAGATCGATACTAAGTACATAGATACGAGTAATTCAAAAAATATATGCAGTATAATGATTCAATTTATCATTAATGTAAAAGTTATTCAACAAAAAAATTACAAATAAAAGACATTCTTGTATATACAGGGTGTTCATTCAGTACTGCATTCTTCACGACTCAACATCTGGATTGTCAGGAATTCAGATATTTTTGTTCAGATAATTTAAAAGTGATCTAGAGAAGGGAATTCTCAAATAAGTGCATATACCAACATGGTCTTCCATGAAAATAAAAAGGGCCAGCTTCACGTGCAGTTATTTTTCGATTCCCGACTCGCACTCCCTTCGCGTCACTCTCGGAGCGAAGTTGCATGCCAAACTACACGCACATTCAAATATAGTACGCCAATTTCATTCCTCGAAGCTTCTCGATAGCTAGTGGGCCTTTTTTCGCGATGTGTTCTTTACATTCAAAGAGAAAAATTGCATGTATAAAATTAGAAAATGAAGATTCCAGAAGAAAGACACAGAGTATTGGTCCAAAAATGGTACTTGCGCCGAAATCACATTAAGACTACTCGAAGCAACTATACCTGTCTTCTCGTTACAATTCAATTCGACTGTTCTTCTCTACAGTCGGAGCGGCGCGGGAATTGTCCCATCACTTTCAGTTTTGGATGACTCCTCTGTTCGAATCGCGCTAGAAGTTTAAGAAGGTTGGAACGTCTCGCGCCGCGTCAGATGCGAGAAGCGCCAGGCGCATGTTGACACTTCACTTTGGAAGTCACGAAAAACTGCACGTGAAGGGCCCACTTAATTTCAACTTTCCAATTGATCGCTTTGTGTTTCATTTATATGAACTCTCTGTAATTCTATGTTTTCAGATTGAATAGTGCGTTGCCACGCTATCATTATTTATACAGATTTTATTGCGAAAAATCACTTCACTTTGAACTGGAATAATACTTTCGTGTTCTAATAGATGATATGCACAATGTGTGATTTTTTTCTGATTGAAGCTCTCAGTGTGGTATGTCAATGATCAATTGTGCTAAAATTCCAAAATTATATTTATCATATGGGTGTCTTGAACGGACTTTTCATCCGACACAATTACATTAAATTTTGGTGCCAAATATAGTTTTCTCGATTTTTATCGGTGATTTCTATCAAGTTTTAGTGCGATCATATATTTATTTCTTACATAAAATTTAATGTACTTTCATATCCTAAAATCAAATTTGGGAATATAATCAATATTGGACACTGGCATTCTGTTTCGTACAATTATATTTTTATTCATCTGCTCTTGGGTATTTTGTGACTCCCTAAAATATTCTGAATAGCTGGGTGGGTGAAAAACATACAGTCTAACTCCCACCATCCGGTTATATCTCATTTCCACTGGATGAAATGGATCGCCTTCGTTGGATATCTTGAATAGTATGTGATTGGTGATCCTTCAGTAATTAAAGTAAATTCAATATTAATTTTCAACTTTAACGCCCTGCATCTCAAAAACGAATTGTTGTCTTTTACATGTTCACCTATAGCCATTATTTTCTGTGCAATGTGAGAAATTAATGAAAGGACCGGTCCACCTTAGGAATCATCCTGTATGAGCAAATATTGTGCTAGTCCTCACATTTCCTCCAAAAAAAACCAATCACAAAATATATATTTCTGCCAAAAATGAGTACCACGCCATACACACCTTATATGGTAATCACATGAGAATATTGGCTAAAATCAGTGTGAGTCAATATCAATACTTACATAACTTCAGGAAATTACCAGGAAATTAATTCCTATTTTGTCAATAACCAAACAGTTTTTCAGACTAAAATCGCACTAAATCAATAAATAAATAAAATAAAATTATTGACATCTCTACCTTTATTCAAATTATTCCACCTATCGCCCCCACGTAACACTTAGCGCGGAAGATGTAAAGGCCCGCACAGCAATTAGGAATGTTTTTTCCATGCAGGGTCGGGCGTAGTTATAATATAAATCACAGCTGTTTGCGGTACGCCCAGCTATTAGCAAATTAGATTTCGACGGGGCAGTTGTTTACCCAATCTAAGGATACTAATAATTATAAAAATGGATGATTCTGAATACAAAAGTTACAGTGCTTTTGTTAAATTAACTTGAATAATCTGCACGCATCACAATATTTAGCGGCATATGTACAAGTCCGACCCTGGTTGGCGGCATGGGAGTCAATTTCATGCTAATCGACCATTTTTGCGTCTTTTTTTATTTATCTTATATGTTTGACGACAACTATAGTAATGTCAACTTCTTCACCAGTCTGGAAAGAGAAGAAATAAGGCAACTCATAAAATATTATTGTACTTTTAATTATGTATTTTATTTACTTTTTCCAAATATAGAAATACATATATGTGTGTGTTTGTTGAAATTTATATTTTTTTATAAAATAACATTTGGTAATACTAGATATATATTTTCCACTGTACATGTTATTAGGTTTTAAAATGTTTGTAATATATATTCTATAGATATATGATGTTACTCAATGTTAAGAATCAATAAATAAACAAAATATAAACAAAATCATTTTTTGCAAAACCATTTTCCCTTTGATAACCTCTTGATTTCGATGCACCTCCGATGGAACCATTGAATTTTACAAGATGCATTTTGGCAGTTGATTATCTTTGTTCTTTCATCTAGTGTGTTGCAATAACACCATAACTTGGTGCCTAAGGAAAAAGAGCTTGGTAATCTATGATTTGGAGTTTGTATTTTCCAATGTCATGAAGTTTTTCGATAATACTGCAGCTAATGTCTGCCTCTCTTCACATCGTATTGAAGTAAATCGGAAAAATGTTACGTCTTCATTTCGATTTGATCGGTTACTACAACCCACAACAGCACAAAACTTCATGGTTTTCATAATAAAACCTAAAAAGAAACCTATTATGAAGTGTGAATCATGTGACAACGTATCTTTTAACTAAAAATTCGATGTTAATAACACCTCTGCATGCACTTACTTCACAGTATTCACAATGAACCAATAATCACAATAGTATCGGTGAAAATGTCTTTAAATGTCTCGTTTTCCAGAAAATTAAGTAAAATGATACACAGAGTCTTATGGGAAATGGCTTTGTTTGTCCCCCCATGTCCTGTTTGACATCTGACAAGTGACAACTGCATCTGCCCTATTGCACTGGGATCATTTGTGACCGAAGACGATTATGTCCTTTTTATGAGTCCCACTCATAGAATCCCTGACTTGCACTGTTGACAGTTGTTGGATGTTGTGTCATTGTTTTGACTTTTCATTTTCATTTCTATTTTTGATTTTGTTTCTTTTTTCATTTGATAGGAATTAATTGTATTTGTCACATATTGTAGGAGAAATTGATATGAATGTTTTTACATCAGCAAAAAAAAATCAGTATCCTGAATATCGTGTAACGTTTCCATAGTAACGCTAGAAATTTTACATAGATACCTACGACACAATCTATTTGTATTTAAACTGAGTAATATCCTTGATATTAAATGAAGTTTCATTTCATATCGATTTCTGATTGATTTGCGGAAAAATAGCATATATATACCACGTCGGAATCGTCCAATAATGTCAACTTTTCCAACTAGCTGTTCAATTCACTTCTTTTCCATTTGTATCCAAAACTCTGCCAGTTATTATAAGAATTATTGAATAACCATCAACCAGAAATTTGTTTATTACAAATAAAAATTATACTACTAATTACATGTGAGGCTTGCAAGACTCATGGAATAGTGAAGAGTAACTTCTAGATAGTCTTTACGAAGCAGTCGTCTCTTGACATTTCCAATTGTTGTTCTTGGAAAATGATCCAGAAATACAATTTTTGTTGGCACGTATTCAGCAGCGGTTTTGTCAGATATAAACCTGAAATAAAATAAATAATATTCATTTATAATTGACTTAATACCTTCCAGTCAGCACAAGTAATATTAAAAATTACATTTGCAATTGAAACAAATATATCATAGATCACTGATGGACACTAATTTATAGATTTTTTGATTGGAAATCAAATATAATGTTTATATTATATAAATGAGTATACCCCGAAAAAATATCAGTAGGAATATTTCATAGTCTCTATTCACTTCACCCTTTATCCTGGTGCTGGCAAATTTAGTTTGAAATGTACTGTTATTTTCATCAATGCTTTGTTTTTTTGACGTACTTTAAAAGTTTTTCAGCTGTAACTTCCCTGTTTTCTTTTCGCTTGATGATCGCAACTAACTCTTTAGCATTTCCTATAACAACCACATCTTTTACGTAGGGATGTGTCAAGATAATATCTTCCAGTTCCAATGGGCAGAAACTGGTGGAATCTCTTTCTATCATATCTTCGATTCTCCCATTGATATAAAGCCAACCATCCTCATCATACATTCCTATATCGCCGGTTTTGAAAAATCCTTTCTCGAAAGAAGCCAACGTTTTTTCTGTTTCTTTAAAATATCTAAAACAATGATAATGTTATATTTCGAGAAAATCTTCCAACTGACATTGACCTGAACTCCTATTCTATTATTGTAGTTGCAATTCTGGAGTTCGTACTCTGGGTGCATGCTAATAAATAATCAGTGTTTTGTCGTTTTGTGGTTCATGAGATATACTCGACACAACCAAAATATTCTCTACCCCTCTACAAGACTCACAGATTTTATATCTGATGCGTCAGCAAGTTAATCAATAGAACTTACCGGAGATCATCGATATCTAGTTTTTTTGTCATTTATTGAACAGTTGAACCCAATAACTGATCTCCCTGCTTCAGGTCTACTTTGATTATCGTTATTCTTATTCTTTTTGGATATTCAGTGTAATTCCTATTCTATATTTATCCAAATATTCATAGAAACGTTTTCTTTGGATTTGAAATGTTAATATTGTTTGTTATGTTGGTATTCTTTTTCCTTCAAATAATCGTTGAAATGTTTTCTTTTGAATTGAAAAATTAGTATAAATGCTTGAAATATAATGTTCCATAATATTCTTTAAAAACATTCTCTACAATACAACTTTTCTGCTCTTATAGAACGTCTCAAACTCCTTAGTTTGAATGTGAAATGCAAAAAATAATCAAGATCAATACCGAGACTATCTATTAAAAAATGGGAAAGGATAAGTCTGATATTATTTCAGGTGGATCGGTTCAATAATGGTGCATGGTTTTCGCCGTTATTTCAACATTGGCCATCGAAAATGTACCCTGTACATAATGAATATATTGAACGTTGAAAACTAAAAAGAAGTCTGTATAAGCTGGGTAGAATCTGTGGATAACAGAGTTGGTCTTCAACACCTTCAACACTTTCAATGGACTCTTTTGAATAACTTGACTTGAACTACATCATATCAATTAGACTCTCAAACTAGAACAAGTATTGTCCATTTGACGAAGTGCTCCGGGTACATAATAATATTCTGTCAAAAATATCAAACGTCAGATTGTACATAACAACACCAGTGTTTCCATGTCGTATTACACAAAAGGTATTCCTCGTATAATGAACAAAATCAAAAGTTTTACCAAGAACTAAAGGCAGACCCAGTATTGGAATGTCAATAGGGAACATGGTGCTACAGTGAGTCCAAGATAAGGTTGTCCACTATGGATACAGTTTTGGTTAAATGAGAAAAAAATTGCGTAACAGAAGGGCCATGAATATGGAAGTATAAAATTTAAAAAAATATTTTTAATGTCCAAGTTATTTAGGAAAAACTGAATTTTTTGATTATTTATTTAATTTTTTTGTGGTGTTATCGTCAGAGTTGGAATGAAATAAAAAATACTTCTTCACAGAAACTTTTTATAAGCTTTCTTGTTATGATATCAGATCTACTTTCCAACGTTCCGTTATCGAACAACCATCATCAACTTTATTTTTTTAAATACGGCCCTATTTTGAAGAATACCGTTTTTTGAAGTATTTTTATATCTGAATTATTTTATATGATAATTCAATAACGTTTCAGATCTTTTTCAGCTATCTTCACGAACTTTTGAAAAAAAAAAATGAGCTCGGGCCTTAATTGAAGAAAATTAACTGAAATTGAGTATTGTAGAAGATCAAAAAAATCAAAAGTTTGAATTGACTTATTTTACTTAATGCTAAAACAAAAGAAAAACATGAAATAACAATAAGTCACACTTATACAAATTCTTAAATGAAAAATACCTGCTATCATCAGGAATTTTAAAAACTGTTCAAACAGATGCCCATTATTCTCCAAACATAGATAACATCTTTTAACTGTTGAATTTAAAACTTCATTCAACACATCGGGTGTAATGCTTTCGAAAGCTTGAAGAACTAGTCGTCTTAGTTCCTTCAAGTAGTATGGATGTAATTTATGTTTCCTCAAAATGAAATGAGCAGTCGATTTTGGAATCCCACTGGTACGCTCAATTTCCCGAAGTGATATTTCTGGATTTTCAGTTACAGACAACATTACATTTTCTTCGTTTTCTTCATTACAGCATTTATTGCTGGCTAATACTGGGTTTATAAACGACCCATATTGCTTAAGGTTTGTAAACAATCGTTCAAAAATGTTTCTACTCTGTTGTTTTCTCTTTGGATAATTATTCAGATTCAAACGCTCAGCTTCCACAGTTTAATGTGGCATAAAATGAAACACTTCACTATATCAACTTTTGATTTTCTTTATCTACGATCCCCAATTTTAGTGAATTCTCCCAAATTCAGGTCAGTACTTATTTAAAAATTCGTGATGATGACCGAAAAGGAGCTGAAACGTAATGTAATCGTCATATGTGATACATCATTGAATTCAGAAAATAAGATACCTTTAAAAACTGTATTTTTAAAATCAATGCCGTATTTAAGGAAATGAAGTTGATGGTGGTTGTTCGTTGAAGAAACGTCGTATAGTAAAACTGATATCGTCTGAAGAAAGCTTATGAAAAGTTTCTTTCATTTCGTTCCAACTCTGACGATAACACCAGAAAAAATAAAATAAGAAATCAAAAAATTCGGTTTTTTAAAATAACTTGAAAATTGAAAATATTATTTTTTTAAATTTCATACTCTCAAATAGATGGCCCCTCTGTTACGCAACTTTTTTCTCATTTAATCAAAACTGTATCTATCACTGTTTCAGATATCCCCGTGGTGGACAACCTTATCTTGGACTCACTGTACAATTAGCTGGAAAGTACTGTAAGAAAATCTTTTTGTGGAAGATATAGAACTTTATGCACTTAACAATATTTCAGGTAGAGGCAGCAACCAATGAGCTACTGAGCCTAATGGCATTATGATGGCGCTCGACTCCTACCTGGTCTATCAGTTGGTATAGGACTGTATATGCGTCCTTGGCCAATAGAGGACTTCGGATAAGGATGCAGTCATGCCACCAGACAACTTTTGGCATTAAAACTATTGGCACGTTTTCCGGCAACTTTTCGCCATGTCAGGGTTCCTGGCAGCCTCAGGAACCCCCTACTAGGATTAAAATTATTGATAACGGCGGAAAAATCAAGATTTTCCATAAAATACAAAACACTAGGGACTTTAATTTTGTTTAGGGTTTTTTCTTTCAAAATGGCGCTAAATTCAAAATTATAGACCTAGAGCATTGTTATTGAAAGAGGTCTTGTGTAATGTAGGGTTGTTTCTTTGTCAGTACATTCGTTCCACGAAACTGTTATGATTAAAATGTAACATGTAACCTACAAGGCCGTAGCCAGAAAAAAAAATTCTTAAGAAGAATATTGCGGACCAAGTTTGATCAATTTTAGTATAGTTTGAATGTTCAACACAATTTTGTAATTTACCCAGGAAAGATTACATTGGATATTCGGTATTAACCATGTTACAATTTTGCAGATTTATTCATAAAATAATATTTGACACTGCTTGCAATCATATTTATTCAACAACAAAACAAACAAAATTGAATACATCAATAGGTAACATATAGAGGCATCAGATCCACATTAAAGAATAATATTGTAATGTTTACGTCTCGGTGAATTGACATCAACACCAATCCATTTAGTCTCTCCTGACCTGTGGAATTCCTCAAATAGGTTTTGAGGCATTTCAGCGAAGAAAATTATCTCTCATGTTGTCGAGATGAAACAAGTTCTTTTAGTCATACCATTTTCCATAGGTCTAATTCTCCTTTCAATGAGTCCCATTCCAAAAACTTTTTATACAGTATGAAATCGTCTTCTTCAACAATGGGCTGTTTTTCACAACAAACTGATGGAATCAAAACATATAAAGATGATAGAGTAGATTTATGCTTCTGGAATCTTGAGTGGAGTTGATCAATGAAATCATCTAGAAGTAGAATCATATTGCTTATTCTAAAGTATTCTGGATCTTTGGTTCCATAGTTTGCCCTGTGACACTGTTGCGACACTCTTAGTGGAATTTTTATTTCTTCATTCAAGGATTTGAGCAAACCAAGAATACTCTTATAAATTTTGGTGGATTTTGATTTGATATTTTCTCCAATACCATTGATATTCTCTATGATCAAATCAACATGTTGCAAAGCCGCCACCAAATCACAGAGAGGCGACTGGAGTATTTTACAAAGTGGAAGTATGAATGAAAACAACATGGTCGAGCAACTCAGACTCACTACAATTACAAATTCATTAGTAATCATACACCTTAAAAAGGAAGTCGCTCTTGAAGAAGTTTCAAAATCCCTTTCTTCACTTAGTTCTTCAAGAGTTTCTAAGATAGCCTTCAAAATTTCCTTGAATCTAATTAAACCATCATGATTCTCAACGCAAGTTTCGCACATTGCTGTAAGATTTTGCCACCACACTTCGGGATAGGTTTTCATTTTAATTTCTTTAAAGTTTTTCGTTCTTTTTGTCGATGTTCTGAAGAAATTCCTCACTGATTTTATAATACCTATTGTATTTCGGACATATGGACATTTGTTCCTGTCGTGAAACATCAGCAGTTTCGTCAACTAATATCGAAAATCATTTAAAAGAATTTGTGGGTACAGTACCCACAAAACTGATACAAGTTCTGTGATGTAACCTTAAAGTTAAGTTATTGAATGAAATGCCGAGAGCATTTTAATCAAAAAGGTACTAAGGTTTGTTTATCCATGAAATTCACCAAGCTCAGAATATGTTCTAGATCAATTAATTATTTGGCAACTAGGAAAAGTGAAATACGCATTTTTTTTAAATTCAGGAAAATTATATATTTCGAAATTAGCGCCATTTTGTAACAAAATTAAAGTCCCTGGGGTTTTGTATTTCTTGGAAAATCTCAATATTCCCGTCGTTATGAACAATTTCAATCATATTGGGTTCTTGAGGCTTCCAGGAACCCTGATATGACGAAAAGTTGCCGAAAAACGTGCCAGTAGTTTTAAAGCCAAAAGTTTTGTGGTAGCATGATTGCATCCTTATCCGAAGTCCTCTATTAATCCTAACAAACTGATCTTATCCTGGATCAGGGTATTCACGGAACTATTTAATCATAAACTGAGGTTCTGAGTGCAACAACGTCAAAACTCTGTTATGTCTTGTGTTACACATGAAACAAAGGTCTGCATAATAATATGGACGGGCATTTCTCTGCAGATATTCGAAAAGTTTCTGCAATCCATAATACTTTCAATCAATGAGAAAACGTTAATTACCCCAACATTAATCCATCCCCATGAAAATATATTTCTCCGTATTTTCCAGGGCCAAGAGTTGCTTTCGTATTCAAGTGTACCACACGAAGCTTGCAGTTTATTGACAGAGTTCCCACTGACATTGGTTTATCTAGAGAGATGTGATAGATCTTGGTCTTCGTTGCTGCGATACATCCTGTTTCTGTCAAACAATAGTTCTGAAGGAACTTAACATGAGGCATCACCGCCTTGAGCATTTTGATGTCATACTTCGTGGTATTGACTGTGCCGATCATAACGCATTTGAGACAGCTCATGTCGAAGTCCTGGAAACGAAATTCAAAAGTCATCTGCAATCTTCATCATCTAAAAAAATGTGATCTCATCTCAAATCCTTAGTGAAATGTGAAACAAAAAATAACGCGCTGCCTGATAATCTGAATGATATTAACACTATTAATATTCATTTTATAAACTCAATGCCCAATCTATTACCAGATTGTAGAAATGATAAACTTTTTCAAAAACAATGTGAAAGATTCTGTCTCGTCACTTTTCCGATTCGAACCGATTAGAGAAACGGAAATTTTACATATTATCGGAAATATAAAAGGCACGGCAACCGGTAACGATGGTATTAATATTCTCACTTTGAAAATGTGTGTCCCTTTTTTATTACCCTATATCACCCATATTATAAACTTCTGTCTCACCAAATCTGAATTGAAGTACAACTACGAAATCATCTCACAAAAAAGTTGTTCTTCTGCACTTCTGAAAATAACTGATGACATTTTCGAAGCAATTGATAAAAATAAAGTCACTGCTTTGTTAGACTATTCTAAGGCATTTGACACCCTTAATCACCAAATTATGACAGCTATTTTCAGTTGTGTTGGGCTTAGTGTGAGCACCAATAACCTTTTACATTGTTACCTATCGGGTAGGTGCCAAGCAGTCAAATATGGTGCAAATACTTCAGCCTACCTGGACCTAAATAAAGGAGTTCCCCAAGAGTCAATCCTGGAACCTATACTATTTAGTATATACATTTGCAATTTTCCGTCTAATTTTCTCTCTTGCTCACAGCATTATTATACTGATGACACCCAACTTTACTTATCATTCAAATCAGATGAAAGCAGCCAGGCCGTCTCAGCTCTTAACTATGATCTGCATCGTCTCAGTGTATATTCTGAAAGTCATTGTCTGAAATTAAACTCAACTAAAACAGCAGCAATAGTTTTTGCTAGAAAACTTGAAATTTTATCACACATTTTCTCAGTAATATAAAAATTCAACAAAATTCCATTAACATTTCTGAAAATATCAAAAATTTGGGTTTATGGATTGATCAGGATTTGAGATTCTCGTTTCATATTAGTAAGTGTCTTCAGAAAGGTGATTCACTTGTTACAATATTTTTTTAATTATTGGGTAGGTATATTATTTAATAACAAAATTCCATTGTGTAAAATTGATTTTTTTTTCCCGATTTTTGTCTTTGTTCTATGTGTAACTATTTGATTTTCTAGTTTGGTGATTGTGTATGGTATCGGTTGAATTAAATTCCAGAGATGAATGTTTCCTATTATTGATGACAGAATGTATGAATATACATATTTTCAATTTGTACAAAGAATTGAAATCCAAAAGATTGTTTGGAGCATATAAATGTGATATAGATTGTAATATATAGAATGTTGATTTAAAAACACATTTAATACTATTGTTTTGCAAAGATTTGAGTGGACGCAAGATAATACAATTGGCAGTACCCATACTGATATTAAATACTGTAATTTTGAATAAATTAAACTGAAAAATATAATTTTTAGATATTTTAAAGGAATGTTATATCGAATTTTGAACAAAATACCAATTTTAGAAGATTTTTTTTCTAAAAATTTCAGTACGGCTTTTTCAAGAAAGGTTTTCATCAATGTACACTCCCAAAAATTTTGTGGTTTCTGAATATTTTATATTTTTCCCGTTGAAAACTAATGAATTTGCAATATGTCTGGATTTTCTTTCTGACAAAAACATGAAGGAAGATTTATCAATATTCAAAGTCATTTTATTATTGTTTAACCAAAGCGAAATTATTTTTAAATCAGCTTGAATATTTTCGATTATTCCATTGTAATTTTTCCCTAAATAAATTAATGATGTATCATCCGCAAATAATTTGAGCTCACCATGCAAACTAAGATTGGATATTGAATTGAAATATATGATAAATGATAAAGGTCCAAGAATTGAACCTTGTGGTACACCACATGTTATATTTCCCATCAAACTTTGTCCATTCCCCATACAAACATATTGTTTTCTCCCAGATGGGTAATTTTGGAACCATTCATGTACATGACCTCTAATCCCGATATTTAATAATTTAGATAATAAAATTTCGTGATCTACCGTATCAAATGCTTTTGATAGATCCAGTGACACTAAACAACATTGGAAGTTGTCATCTAGGTTTAGTTATATTGTCCATTGTACAAAAAATTTAGTTTATCAAGGTAATCCATTACTCTTCGGTTCATGATTTTCCCAATAATTTTGGATAAAACAGGTAATACTGATATAGGACGGTGGTTAGGTTTGAACGTGAGTGGGCCCGTATCAGGCCCTCCACTGCGGCCAATGTCCTATTGTGGCTCACGGTGGTTACTTAAAATTTATTTTTTCACACATTGAAAAATAGGTGTTACCCTAGCAATTTTCATATTATTGGGAACATGGTCACTGACGAATGATTTATTGATTAATGCGCTTATGCAAGGGGATAATTCTGATGCAACCATTTTTACAATTTTAACACTAATATTATCGAAACCAGCCGCTTTTTTGTTGTCAAGATTTTTCATAGTATCCTGTACTTCGTCACAAGTTGTTTCTTCAAAGAACATGGAATCACTCAATGATACATTATCACTGGTGTTTGTTTTGAATTTTTTATTGCTCGTGCCTGGATGCTCTAGTGATAGTCTGATTTCAATTCCTTAAACAGATTTTGAAAGTAGAAGTACAGTACCACAAACTGGTTATTCATATTTTGCGCTAAAATGCTGCAAAATGGGTGAAAAGTGCTTCCAAACATAACTGAAAACGGCCGAGCTGGTGGAAGCGGTCGAGTGGCAGGAGAGAGCAGGAGATGAAGCGTATTATCACGTAACCCGTTCATTATAAGAATTCCCCTCATCTCCCGGACTCTTCTACCACTCGACAGCTAACGCGGGCTCGGCCGTTTTCAGTCATGTTTGCATGCATTTTCACTCATTTCGCACCATTGTAGCGCAAAATGATAATATACATTTTGTAGTACTATGCTGCTATATTCTGTTTGAGAAATTGAAATCGGGCCATCACTAGAGCATCCAGGCACGATGCAAAAAAAATTAGATTGCAATTGTTCCAAAACTGACGATACGACAGCGTCTGTTTTGTGCACACGTAAAGTACAAATGGATCAAAACTTCTTGAAAAATGGGGGAGTTATGAATTTTAAAAAAAATCGTATAATTTTCTGGTTTTTTCGGTTTTCCTCCGTTACTAATGATCCGATCAGGTCGTAAAACATCTCATTTTGTTCGTACTTCAAGTATCTACAATTCGTCCCCAGCAGATAGCTCTATCAGTTTTCATTTTATAAGCAAAACAATTTTTAAAAACACATTTTTTGTTATTTAAATGTTTATAACAAATTAATAAATGACAGTTGCGAGTCGAAAACATATCAGAATATAACTACGGACTGTCTTCCATGTGATGGCATAGTCGGTTTCCTACTAGTATTTTTGTTTACAACTCGCTCATTTTATGCTCTAATGCTTAGTGTACATGGTCGATAAGTGTGTTTCCTGGCTCAGATGTGACGTAGGTGTGGTATTCATAGGCTCTTGGACTACTTACCTTGATAGCAACATTAGTCACCAATCTAATTGCCCAGTCAGTACCAAATATGGCGTGGCCGATTCGAAAATCCTGTATTATCTTGCAGGCATTCCGTTCCGTAAAAGGCCCGGGAAGTATCCTGATGGTGGGAGCCTCGAAACTCACACACATAAGGGTAGTTTGGAGCAGCCATGACAACGGAAAGAACGACAAAACTTTCTCCGGGTAATCGAAAATGTCCTGAAATATAATCGTCTGCACGATAATGTTGTGATGGGACAAGCAGATGAGCTTGGGATCGTCGGTGGCTCCCTGGGTGGGCAAAATAAAAGCAACGGACTCCCACGAATCTTCCACAAACGTCGGCCGAAATCGTTCGTCCTCTTTTTTTTGATTCAGCAACTTATTGAATTGCGAAACTCCCGAAGTTTCCTGGCCGAAAAGGATTATATCTGTGTTGTAACTGAGCGTGTTCACTATCCTTTCTATCTGGCTAATTGTACGTGAATCGGTGAAACACATCTTCGGCTTCAACTTCTTAATTATCTCCAAACACTCTCTGTAACTGTACTCCGGGTCTATGGGCGCTACTATTGCACCTAGGAACAGAGTAGCAAGTACAGCTATTGTTTGATCACCATGATTCCTACTGTAAATTACTATGATGTCGTTTTCTACTACACCGCGGTCTTTCATTTCCAGGGCCAACTTTATGCCTCTTCCTCTGACTGATCCCTTCGTTTCTGTTATAGAGGACACTAGGTCTACCTTGAAGAAAAAAACTGTTTTGAGAAAATGCATGAAGAGAATAGTGACAATAATATGGATGACTGAAATTATGTAAAAATACTACGAAAGCGTTCAAGGACCATAAAGATTTTTTTCCTGCGATCAATTCAATACTGTTTTCTTATAAAAAAAAAATTCAGAAAAAAATTTAATTTTCCTTTAGAAGTACTGTATATGCCAACTATGCAGCGGGCAGTGTTGCTCCTTATCGATACCACCTGTATGTAAATTGTCCAATCACAGCGGGACTACCGATATTTGAAACTACATGGCTTACTGTTGAATGTATTTTTTTATTGAAATAAGTATTTACATAAGATGTCTAAAACCCGGGTGTGTCGACTCATACCTGCAAAACTGTGAGATAAAACGCCAGCTTGATTGAGAGAAAACAAATGAATTCGTGACCTGTTTCCCAAATATTCCGCATTTGTGTGTACCGCCACGGTCGGTTTTCCTGTTATGGTGAATTTACAAGCACAGAAGTTCTCAAGTATTGCCGACGAATTAAATTAATTAAAAAACGTAATTATTCGAATTTACTGAATCACTATCACCAATCAGTTTCAATTGTAACATTTTAGACTTATATATATATATATATATATATATATATATATATATATATATATATATATATATATATACAGTGACCGCCAAAAAGTATGTACCATATGGGAAAAATTTTTATTATTGGATATTGGAAAAAATATTCTGGGGAAAAGTTTGTGCATGTCCGATAACCTAAAAATCGATTTTGACACATGTCACGTGATCGCTAGAATGGCGGCAAAATGAAAAAAATTGCAATGCAAAGGCAAAAAAAGGGGTCAGATGGCAAGATATCAAAAAAAGTTATTTGAAAAAGTCACTTAGAATTCAATTTTATACACATAAACAAAGTGTCAAGAGATAATTCAAGAAAATTGAAAATAGCAATTTTTTAAAAATATTTTCCCATCTATTTAAAAATATTATTTTTTTTCTTATGAATAGCTTGACTATACTGAAACATTTGCATTTTGATGATAATGACAAAACTTTCTCATTTTCTCCACACCAGAGGGCAATAAATAACTTTTTATATAGCAAGAAAGTTAGGTGACCCCGTCCAAGTATGCCATTTTTCATCTTTTCTAAAACATAACGCTTAAGTCAAACTTCAAAATAAATTGTATACAGGGTGTATCTAAATAACACCGAAAAAATTAAAGGGGTGATTCTGTGATGAAAATTAATGTGAGTGTTTGGTATAAAATTTTTTGAAAAAACCCTCTCCGGAAAAGTTACACCCCTTCGAAAATTACAAAAAAAAATGGTTTTTCTTTTTTATTTTCCCTGTATATGAAGCTAAAGACACGAAACTTGGTAAAGATGCTTAGAAGGGGTTGATTATTTCAACTCCTAAGATATTTTTTCTTACAACTTTTTTTTAGATGAAAATTTTTTCTTTAAAAAAGTATGACTGAAAAGTCCAATTCATTGACTAACTTTTTTAACTCTACAAGTTTTTTCTAAAACTTGAGCATTTACGAGAAAAAAACTCTAATGCAATGCATTTTCAAAAAGATGAGCTAACGCGAGTGTATTTTGCGTCAAGTCTAGTGGCCTGTGCTTTGCATAAAAACATTAATACTGACACTAGGATTGTGTAGTGTCATTTTCTGTCACCCATCTTATTGTTTCACAAGTTTTATGATTGTGTATTGTAGAAAATATTAGTTGATTGAAAATATGAATGCATATTCGAATTTGGAAATGGCAGATATGCATTTTACATACGGTCGTGCTAACGGTAATTCATTGAAAGCGCAAAGACTTCATACTGAACAGTACCCACAGCGTAGACTACCCCATCATACTACGTTCACAACTATTCACCGACGCTTGCGGGAACGTGGTAATTTTGAAAAAAGAAGTTATGATTCTGGTCGTACTAGAGAAGTTAGAACTGCAGCTGTAGAAGAAGCCGTACTTAATTCGATTGAAGAATTCCCAGAAACTAGTACCAGGAGAATAGCTCGTGTCCTACATGTAAGCCATTCCGTTGTTTTTAGAATTTTAAAAGAACAAATGTTGTATCCCTATCATCTTCAACGGGTGCAGGCGTTAATGATTCGAGATTTTTTACCCCGTGTGATTTTTTGTCAGTGGCTTATTAATATGATTGGCCAAGCACCACAGTTCTTAGGTAATATTTTATTTACTGACAAGGCGAGTTTCTCAAGAGACTGTATTAGAAATTTTCACAACAATCGCCTTTGGGCTGACGAAAATCCTCATGGCATTTTTGAAGGAAATCATCAGTATCAATTTTCATTAAACGTGTGGCTCGGAATTATTGATAATCATTTAATTGGTCCTCATTTTCTTCCGCTACGATTAAATTGTGAAGCATATTGTCATCTCCTTGAAGAATTACCTGTTCTTCTTGAAGAGGTTCCCATTCAAATTAGGCAACATTCATGGTTTATGCACGATGGTGCACCAGCTCATTTTAGTATACGTGCAAGAACTCACCTGGATGAGGTGTATGCCAATCAATGGATAGGTCGAGGAGGACCTGTAAACTGGCCAGCCCGCTCCCCTGGCCTTAATCCTTTGGATTTTTGCATATGGGGATATCTGAAATCTTTGATATACACAAACCCAGTTGAAAATATCGATGATCTGTTAAACCGCATTGTAGCAGGGTGTGAAACTATAAGAAATCCTCCAGAAATATTTCATCGTATACGCAATTCTATGAGGAAAAGGGTATATGCTTGTATTGAAGCTGAAGGCGGTCATTTTCAACATTTATTATTATTGTATTGTCGATATTCGACAGGTTTTTGTTCATTGTTTGTTCACATTTGTTTTTAGTTGTAGAAGTCTCATAATCATAATCATAAAATGGTTGGCTGTTGTTTAATAAAATGCTATTTTACATGAGCTTATTTATTTTTTTCTCATAAATGCTTAAGTTTTCGAAAAAAACTTGTAGAGTTAAAAAAGTTAGTCAATGAATTGGGCTTTTCAGTCATACTTTTTTAAAGAAAAAATTTTCATCTAAAAAAAAGTTGTAAGAAAAAATATCTTAGGGGTTGAAATAATCAACCCCTTCTAAGCATACTTCAGGGTTGAAAAAATTTCAAAAAGTGTACTCTTATTGACAGACAATGTTTACCAAGTTTCGTGTCTTTAGCTTGATATACAGGGAAAATAAAAAAGAAAAACCTTTTTTTTTTAATTTTCGAAGGGGTGTAACTTTTCCGGGGAGGGTTTTTTCAAAAAAATTTATACCAAACACTCACATTAATTTTCATCACAGAATCACCCCTTTAATTTTTTCGGTGTTATTTAGATACACCCTGTATAAATACAGTAGTGTTTTATCCCAACACCAAACCACTATTTTTAACACCTCGGTACGAGTTTCAGTCACTAAATGTCCATCTTCTGGATAAAGAACTACGAGGAAGAAGAAATATCAGAAAATGCTTTTTGTACAGTGGCGATGCAATCGTTGATAATTGACCTGAGAATCTTTTTGTATTGAAATTTTTCTCAGCTACAGAAATAAGCGTTAAAAAATTTAAATAAAAATGTCACCAAAAGCTGGCTGGCACCAATAAATAATCTTTACTACGGTGATACAAATCACAAACAAGACAAATCATCTTGAAGTATTATTGTATATATCACGATAGATGACAAGAAACTTAAAAATTAAACAAAATTATGATAGCACAACATATAATGTACATTGTGAATACTGAAGCTGAATTATCCAGAGAGATAGCAGCAGATGGTTCACATATTCATTTTGTTTTTCTCTGTTCTCGAATGGACCATATTCGTTAAGGAATACGAGGATATATTGAAATATTCTTAGCCTACTATAGAACCAAACAAAATTTCAATGTCAAAATATTTTATTACTCAATATATTCTCCTCTTAATTGGATACATTTATTACAGCGAACCTGCAACGTCTCTAGACCTTTCAAAAAAATGTTACTTCTTGCTCTGCAAACCAGACTTCCACAGCTTATATTACCTCCACGTTGGAGGGAAATTTACGACATTTTAAACTTTTTTCAGTTGAGGAAAGAGATGATAGTCGGACGGAGCCAAATCTGTTGAATAAGGGGGGTGTTCTAGTAATTCAAACCCTAAATCACGAATTTTTTGCAGGGCAACATGAGATTTGTGTGCAGGGGCGTTGTCCTGCAAAAACAAAACACCATTGGATAGCTTTCCGCGTCTTTTCTCTCCAATATTTTTCCGTAGAGTGGTCAGTAATGTCGAATAGTAATCTCCAGTTATTGTTCTACCCTTATCCAAAAAATCAATCATGATTACTCCATGGCAATCCCAAAAAACTTTTCCAGAAGATTCTTGGACACGAAACTTCTTAGGTATTGGAGAACCCGAGAGTAGCCATTCCATCGATTGTTGCTTTGTTTCTGGATCGTAGAAATGTACCCAAGTCTCATCCATAGTAACAATTCGGTTTAAGAAGTCTACATCATTTTCAAATCGAGCACAGATCGAACGTGATGCTACTACCCTTGCACGCTTTTGGTCAACATTCAAACATTTGGGGATCCATTTTGCAGCAATTTTTCTCATGTTCAAATTGACGTGAACTATATGATGAACGCGTTCGTTCGTATGAAATATTCAGTGCTTCAGATATCCGTTTTAGCCCAATTCGACGGTCTGTTAAAATCATGTCATGAACTGCATCGATATTTTCGGGGACTGACACAGAAACTGGCCTTCCCGATCGGTCATCATCTTCAATGAAAATTCACCTCTTTTGAAGCTTGCAGTTCAATTTTTCACGGTCGCATACGAAGGACACTGATCACCAAGGGTATTAAGCATATCTTCGTAAATCTGCTTACCTCTTAACCCTTTTAAATCCAGATACTCCAGATACTCCATACTCCAATTTTTCGATTTTCACAATTTCGGTGGACATATTTTTTCTTTTAATTTATTGCGTAACTCTGGTTCACTTTTTTGACGTCCAACTTTACACTGACACTTCCAATAAGTTATTGTTCGTTGCTATGGTAACGCAATATTGTGTTTATGCAGGGAACTGGTCTAGGCTAACTAGATATCAATACATCCTCGTAAATTGGTGGCACATAAATTTTCACCGTAGTGGTAACCATGAACCACGTGTTGTTACAAATTTATTCATCACAGAGAAAACTTATGTGCCACCACTTTATTATTCAACAAATATGGTCCATTCACTGTATAATTGAAAATATTATTGGTGAGATATAGACTGCAAGAAAGTAGCAGGAATTTGTGGAACTCACAGATATGTTATTAATGAGCATAAAAAGTGGAAATTAACATTATTGCTAGCAAATAATATGCTGAAAATTTTAAAAACAGCTCTAATTAAACTGATAAACTGATAAAAATGTGATAAAAATAAAAGGAATTTTCCAACCAATATCTATTGCAGCAATTTCAAGTATTCGAAAATTACTCATTTCAAAATGGAAATACCTCAGTTAGATTTTGTTCTTGTTCCATTAGTTATGGTTTCGAAACTATAACAAACTTTGCATAACAAAAACTACACTGCTAAAACTTTTATAAAATGTATCGTCGGCAATTCATTACCACAATATCTTTAGTAATTTTGTCACACCATTGGTACTGTAATAGATTACTATAATGTTTCATGTAATTTTTAACATCATTCATCGTTCAAAATTACCCATAAAAAAATATTCAATTACGTAATATTGCGGTAATCAATCAATCAATCAATTTATTTATTCTGTGGAACTCACAGAAGTCATAGGACAAGTCAAGTTGTAGAATTTATATATAAGTGTATAAATGTAAAAATGTAAGTGATAAATAATTAAATAAAATAACATAATGAATGATGTTTTCTTCTGCAAAATATTGTGGAAATGTTCATAACAAATGGGATATTTTCCCAGAGAACTACTAACTATTCCGTATTCTCCATGTACCTTTTCATGACTATTACAGGGTATATTCACACTATCTAAATTTAAAATGCGTTTGTTCTTTCCATCAACCGGCTGTACCCTCAAAAATATTTGAAAGACTTGTGTGAGCTGGAGAAGACGTAGCCCTCACCTTTTGACGTGTGATGCTATGCACGAGACCGGTGATCATGCTGGGATTCAAACCCTATGATTGAGAAGCGAACGCTCTACCGTCACGACCACCACTGCCCATCCGTCTAGTATATCATGTAATGACATATTGTGATATCAGGACGTAAAATTTCGAATAAGTTTTACAGTTTCACCACGCAATGAACTGCAATATAAAATCGCCTAGAACAGTATAATAAATGAAACAATTAGTTTTCTAAGAATATTTATTGTGACTGTTCACATCACAAAACGGAATAATTTTAAAGGAGCAAAGTATTATGAATATATTCAACTAGTGACCAATAGAAATTATTGAATTTGTTTTGTTTCGTAGAGAATAAAATGACGTATGCCTGAAAAATATAATCACTCATTTCAACTCAGTGAATTAAATTTAAATTTTCCCATTCAGTAATTCTTACAATAACCCAGATTCAAATCTTTTCCATTTCGATTTTTATGGTAGTACGGTAAAAAACACGAATTATTTTCTTCTAGAACAACTCAAATTAAAAAATTTAAAATTTTCAAAAGCTTTTAACACTTTCTGTTAGGATGGACAATAACAGTACTTATTCTTGAATAAATACTATATAAACATTTGAAAATTTGTTTTCACTCGGTTCATAGTTTTTAAAAGCCTTCTGACTGGCTAGAGTTAAGAACGCAACGTGAGAAGTTAGAAGTTGGTCAACTTCTGCCTTACCTTACGTTTATTACGTTACCTTGCGTTTTATCAAGAACGTGTCTAAACGATTTCAATAGTTTAAAGGTTAAAATTGCTGAAATTTCAATATGATGTAGTCCTTGCCATCTTGAACAAAAGTTACCATCACGCTAACTCTCTGAATGCCGGCGTTTGGATTCTACAGGGGGTAAAAGTTTGAAATTTCATTCGGATTTTTTGTTCAAGAGGTCAAACTACGTAAGTCCCAAAAAAAATTTTTTGTAGCTTGTAGCGCCCGGTTAACTGAATTTTACCTTTCCATCAACTCACCTTACGTTCTTGCGGTTACATGAACTAACCTAAGGGTTATTAAAAATCCTTCGGGACTGAATCTCTCACCTGAAGAATTTTGTCAAGTTCATGACCCAGCTTATCGTAATACCTCCTGCCCAATCCTCCATGTTCTTTGAAAATTGATACTCTACTTCCGTATAATTCGGTGCTAGTTCTTTGTGATTTGGTTCTGAATATCTTGGAGTTATTCGAAGTAGCCTCTAATCTCATTTTGACTTTATTGCTATCATCTGACAGTCTCAAACTCTTATTGTTTGAGGAAATATCGTCTGCATTGCTCCTCATGGTAGTAATTTTGAAGAATTTTGATTTTGTTGTAGAGGTATTGTCGCGAATTTGAGGTTATCGCGTGATCATGACGAATACTTTTTTCCATACGTCACGAAATGTCATGAATCCGAATAACGTTCCTAGCGATGCAGCTAGCCTGAGAAGAGAAAAACCCGCAGATTATTTTCTAGTATGCGACACGAAAGGATATCCTGAAATATGCATGCATGCGGAAACACCAGAAAAAGAAAAAAATCATAGAAGTATATTATTCAAACTCCTTTTGTAGGAGTTACAGTACAAACCACTCTCAATAATTTCTTCATTTAGTAACATTGTTGAATGTATCTAATTATGTATGTGAGTAATCGAATTCCAAAAATGAAGAGCAATAATTATAGGAACTGAAATACTTGAACTGAAAACAATAATTACTTACGGTTGCCTCTATACATAGTTTATCTATTTCCCAAAAATGATTTTATTTTAACAACTTCGTTAACTGACATTCATTGTCATTCATAGATTGCCAACACAGTATGTTTGCACTGTATTTATTAGATATCATTCTTCATAAATCTCATCGTTCGATGTGGTTCTGGAGATAATTCTGGGCACTACTATACCTTGACCAAAATAGAACAGACTGGTACACATTTGATGACAGTTGCATAAATACAATGTCTTCTGTCGAATTGGACTTTTGCACGAAAAAAGATGGTCCAAGTAAAACGTTTTTCTGACTTTTTTCGATGGTGATAAGAAAATTTATAACTATATTTGAAACAATATCATTTTGTCTCTAGAAATGAGAATTCTAAACGCATGAACTTGTAGCTTCAATATTGTTTGCATACAGCAAGTACTTCGAACATTAGATAAGTCACTTTGTATAATGTCAGGTCAACATTTTACTAGCGGTGAAATAAAAGGGTATTTTCATATTTATCAACTTTGGGTCCCTGAAAAGTATTATCATTCCTACACAAACTCGTGTTACAGGCATAATACAACAATTTATTTGCAGTAGAACTTGGTGTTTCTACGGAAATGTAACGTACTCACCTACTTGTTGATTTTTGACCAGTTCGGGATCAATCGGGAGTTACCGCCACACCTGTTAGGGGGTGTTCATCCACCGTTTTCGCAAAACTGGCATCATTTCAATTCCAGCATTTGAGTTAGTTGTTGTATATGGACGTGTTACATTGTGTGCAGGAATTATAACTGTAATTACTGTTGTTAGTTGTATGTGAATAGTGATAGTTTGATATATGTATTTTACTTGTTGGTATGAAGAATGTGGATTTTGACTTAACATTTCTAGAGTATTGACATTGTATGTATAATAGGATGAGCAGAATTTTTCCAAAGACTGAACAACAGTTTTGTTTCAATAAAAATATTAAAAATTAATATATTTTTATTTCTTTTCCTGATATACAGGGTGTTATTTAAGTACGTGGCCAAACTTAAAGGGGTGATTCTTTGAGTGATTCTAAGACGAAAAGTTCATATAAACATAGGTCCGGTAATGCTTCGTTTTCAAGATACAGGGTGTCAAAATTTTTAAAAGAAATCGTTTTTGTCGTAAATATCTTAATAACCCTTCAACCGATTTTATTGAAATTTGGCAGTGTTAGTGAAGGTCGTGAAGGGCGAATTTAACCCTAACTATATCAAAATTATCATGTCCAGTGGCGTGCCGGAAAGCACTGTAACCAATATTTTTGACAGAAAACATGTGCGCCACTGATTTTTTTGCAATTTTTGTATTTGTTTCACATTGAGCAACTGAAATTACAATTTTTTTATATCTAGAATTTTTTTCGTATCTTGCTTTGTTTTTGAGAAAAAAACATAAAAATCACTTCATTGCACGTCCCTGGCACAACACAATAAAAAATTGTTTTTATAGGGTTTTTAATGATTACAGGTGAATCTGTTATGCTTAAAAATTGTTTGTTTCATTTGGCCAGTGCATGCATAGTGGTAACGCCGGAAATGCCAAAGCAACATCAAACAAGAAACACCCTTTTTTAAAACCACACTGAAACAAAAATTTGTTTCTGTAAGAATACATTCAATAATAACTAACACAAAACTTACAATAGTTGCTCAAAATGTCCTCCTTCAACTTCAATGCAAGCATTAACTCGTCTTAACATCGATTCCCGAACACGTTGAAATATTTCCGGCGTATGTCTTATCTGATCACATGAATCCCGTATTCGTTGGATTAATTCTTCTTCACTGTTGACTGGAGTTTTATAAACGAGGGACTTTAAATGTCCCCAAAGGAAAAAATCCAAGGGATTTAAATCCGGTGACCTGGGCGGCCATGACTGTGGACCTGCGCGACCGATCCAGTTTTCTCCATAAGTTTCATCCAGAAATTGACGTGCTACTATGCTGAAGTGAGGTGGAGCCCCATCGTGCATGAACCACATTGCTCCTCTTACTGCCAGTGGGACATTTTCTAGTAATACAGGTAATACAAATTCCAAAAAATGACGATACTCTTGACCATTTAATCTCGGGGTTAAAAAATGAGGTCCAATGAGATAATCGCCAACAATACCAACCCTGAAATTCACGGAAAACTGCTGTTGATAATTATTTTCTTTAACCGCATGGGGATTTTCTTCTACCCAGATGTGGTTGTTACGAAAGTTCATAATTGAAATGTGGGAAAAACACGCTTCATGGGTAAATAATATACTGGATAAAAATGTCGGAGATGCAACCTGTTGTTGCAAAAGCCACGTAGTATAAACAACTCGCTTGGGAAAATCCGCAGGAAATAACGCTTGAACACGCTGTATGTGGTAAGGATACAGTTGGTACTCTTTCAAAATCTTCCCTACAGTAAAGTAAGAAATGTTTAATTGTTGTGCAATTTTGCGTGTGCTTGTATCGGGGCAACGCTCAACTTCATGTAAAACTTCTTCCTCCAGCGCCACTGTTCTTACCGTTGCAGGTCTCCCAATAAGAGCAGTCGACCTTTGAAAGGTGCCTGATTCGCACAGCCTTTCATGTATTCTCACAAATGTTTGCCTATTTGGAACATTTCGATGAGGATATCTTTCTTGATAAATGCGTCTAGCTGCTCTGGAATTGCCTTGGGCCATTCCATAGACAAAACGCATATCGGCCATTTCCGAGTTTGTAAACCGAACCATTTTCAGATATCAGTAACAAATTTTATATCTCAAAACTCTTGAAAACACTTCAAATAATTACTATTAAATAATTACGTATGTACCGTTTCAATTTGTGAGAGTTATGGAGTTAAATTTGTTTGAACATTTGTTGTTCCTTCCATGGCACTCTTACTTTAGTTTCAAAACACTGCAGTAATACATAACAACATTATTTGTTTCATCGAAAACAGGTAATATGAGCGAAAAAAATTAAAAGATGACTTCCATGTAATATTAATTGTTTAATCATAAATAAAAATGTCTTTATTGCATGTCCATGGACAACAATGAGCCCATTTTGCAGCACGAGCCGAAGCCAAGAGCCGAAGGCAAGTGCTGCAATTCATACATACATTTTTTTTTTTTTCATTGCAATAATTTTGATAGAAAATTCTAAGACTAGAATAGAGTATTGATATCAAAAAATATTAGTAAGACCCCAGTTTTTGATGGTTTAGTAGTTGAAATGTTTTATTGTGTTGTCACAGGGATGTGCAATGAAGTGATTTTTATGTTTTTTCTCAAAAACAAAGCAAGATACGAAAAAAATTTCAGATACAAAAAAGTTGTAATTTCAGTTGCTCAATGTGAAACAAATACAAAAAATGCAAAAAAAATCAGTGGCGCACATGTTTTCTGTCAAAAATATTGGTTATAGTGCCTTCCCGGACGCCACTGGACATGATAATTTTGATATAGTTAGGGTTAAATTCACCCTTTACGACCTTCAATAACACTGCCAAATTTCAATAAAATCGGTTGAAGGGTTATTAAGATATTTACGACAAAAACGATTTCTTTTAAAAATTTTGACACCCTGTATCTTGAAAACGAATCATTACCGGACCTATGTTTATATGAACTTTTCGTCTTAGAATCACTCAAAGAATCACCCCTTTAAGTTTGGCCACGTACTTAAATAACACCCTGTATATATATATATATATATATATATATATATATATATATATATATATATATATATATATATATATATATTTCATTTTTCAGAACGTTCTAATTCTACTTTATGTTATACATAACTTGGATTTGTTATGATCATACTGAATATACACAGATTCAACAAAGTTAAAACATACCTCATTTTGGAACATGTATTACTGGGTGATCCAGAAAGTGTGGCCAGAGGCGATGGCTTCTTTAAAAGAACCATCAAAATGTTGTATACTTCTTTCCATATCAACAAATACTTCATACTAAAAAATGTTCTCATGAAAACTATCTCCAGTTTTTCTTGAGTAGTGTATTTTGCTAGCCTGTATATGCTATGCAAGTACACTTTCTTAGAGTATAAACTGAATCATCGCTTCCTTGGTGCAACCGAACCATTCATCTCATTGAATGAAATGGATGTATTAAAAATAAGGATTCAAAAATACAAATGATCCTTCTTTGAAAAACTAATAACTGTAAACTGAGGGCAAGTGAATATTTTAATTGAGTTTGGTGTATCCTGATACAAAAGATGGAATGAAAGCTATTAAAGGTAAGACAATAATATACTACCCAAAAGTGAGTCATATGATAAAGCTAAGTAAACCAAAATAACTATAATAATCTAAAAATGTTGCTGCAGTAGAATACTGTATAGTAGCAATTAGTACATTTTTGTAGATTTAAGTATATGAGTTATTTGATATTAAATCATTTTTTCATTAACGGTAAATTTACTTGTCACTAGTAGTTACAAAACTGAGCATCTACTGCAAATAGAACGTGCATTGAAGCTGATAAAATGAAGAGTTTGCTTGTAATACAGAGTTTAATATCGGTAGGTTACATCATGTTCCTCAACTTGCATCCGTAACAGCAAGTGATCAAATTCAGGAATCTACTTTTTCTTGTTACTAATAAAGCGTGTACTTGTCCCATATAGTGTGCAAATTTTCACTTGGTGGTATGCAAATTTTACTTGCTACTATTAATTTTTTTTCGTGAAGATGTCGATAAGTGATTTTTCTTTCATACACCTTAATGATTTTGTTTTATCAGTTGTGTTGATCACAGGTTATTTGATGCCTTTAAATCGTATTTCAATCTCAAAGGATGCTTTATTTTGGAATAGGTCTAAAGTAATATTTTTACGCTTTTTATCAGAAGTTTCTTTAAACCTAAAATTAATCGTAGTTACATTCGCCTATTTATTACGCAGACCAAATTGCCATTTGAAAAAAATTATAATAATTCATAATTTTAGTACTGAAATTAGTGATTCAAACGTAGTTATAGCCCTCTACATTGAAAAATGAATGAATAAAAAGTTTGGTGTCAAAAAGTGACAAATGATAGTGTTGTATTAAAATGTCATATGAAGGCAAATAAAGTGAAAATATATCAGGTGTCCTATTCAAAAATCGAAAGTTTATGTCAATTCTGGTGAAGCCGGAAGCTGAGTCACTTATCGAAAATGCAGTTTATGTCGTATACAGATTCTCCAAATTTTTATTTGCACCACCTGCAAAACCAAAATAGTAATGGGGGCGAGCAACCTTCCGTGGACACCTGGCATATGAAGGACATTGACACTGTCCCTACCTCCTGGTTTGGAAGAAGTACAACTCCGGTCCACCTGGAAACGGTCCCAGAATGCCAACTTCTAATCATTCGAAATGTCTGCCAGAAAACATTGCGCCATTTTTTCCCTACTTCTAGTTTTTGGTCCATTCTTTGAAGACATCTGGATGAACTTTAGGAGCATATACCACAGTTTTGTGAAAAGACTTTTGACAAATTGAGAATGTTATCAGTTACAAGGTTTCATTTCTCATTTGAGCATGGTGCTTTGAAGAACATATTAAAACAATAAAATTTGTTATATTTTATTCCAAAATTTCTTTCCGTGAAAAATCATACTAGACTTTAACACTGAGAAGGTAAGACACATTTTCCATTCTTCTCTCGGAATCCTTCTTTACAGTAACATCCAGGTTTCTGTTCACAGACTAGGACACAAGCATCTGGAGGGGTTCTGCCACAAGGTACCGAATGGCAAGGCAGGCATTCAAAATATTGCATGTTTGGACCGCACCCTGTAACAAAATAGGAAAGTATGTACTTTTATTTCAATTTAATAGAAAACCCGCATGTTTTTCAATTGGACAATTTGGTATCCAACAGTAAATATTCCGCATGTGTTTATTGAAACTTTTTGTGAGAATACAATGAACAAACCTGAAAATATTTCCAAGGGCCAAAACATAGTCACTTTCATTGTACGAACGTTTTGCAAAAACTTAAGCAACGCGAGACTCTAGTCCACCAAGGAACGGCCTTGTGGATTCGTCCTGCTAAGGTTTCTGCCGTCTTATATCCGGATTCTAGAGCAGCATGTCCATCATCCCACCAAAGATCGCTACGATCAGATGCACCTTTTCGGCAGAATGGTTTGGAAAATGCTTGCGGAGTTCAAAGAGTAAATCTGGATTTTTTCGAGAGATTTTTGTTCCAGCCAAAGCTGAAAACACCAAGACGAAAATCGTTCGACTTTGGTTGTCCAGAAAGAATACGTCAGGCTTATTGGTATGTGTTTGCTCGAGGGTGTCTGAGGTCTAAAGTTATATTTATATTAGGTCTATTGAAAACTAGAAATTTGGGTTGAACTGCGTCTGGATATCCTTGGAGTTCGATGTTTGGACCCGGCTTTTGATCCCTTTTCAAAAACGGAAAAACAGATTCAAAGAAAAAGATTGAAAAAGGATTACTGAGGTCCAAAATCTACCTATCCGTCAGGTATTATCAATAAAGAATATTGTGACTTGACACCGGGGTCTCAATCTGCCTAGTCCCCATGTCTCGCCACTAGCTCTCTCTCTCTCTCTAATCAAAGCCTAATTACTTCAGCAATAAATTACAGCAATTTTTGCATTTTTTTATACGAATAGTGGAAAACAGTTTTATACTCCAGTGAGTCAATCAGAATGGATTGAGAAAAGGAACCACATGGCCAAAATAATGTTTCCAGGCGTCCAGGGCCGGTTACACTCCAGCAATATTCCTCAACTTCCTTATTATGGACTCTGCCATCATCATAATCTAGGAAAGTTTTCAGGATAGAAGGCGGGAAAAAAACCACATGGTAAAAATGATTTTTCCAGGTGTCCAGGGCCGGTTTCACTCCAGCAGTATTCCTCAACTTCCTTATTATGGACTCTGCCATCATCATAATCTAGGAAAGTTTTCAGGATAGAAGGCGGGAAAAAAACCACATGGTAAAAATGATTTTTCCGGGTGTCCAGGGCCGGTTTCACTCCAGCAGTATTCCTGAACTTCCTTATTATGGACTCTGCCATCATCATAATCTAGGAAAGTTTTCAGGATAGATTGCGGAAAAAAACCACATGGCCAAAATAATTTTTCCGGGCGTCCAAGGCCGGTTTCACTCCATCAATATTCCTCAACTTCCTTGTTGTGGACTCTGCCATGATCATAATCTAGGAAAATATTCAGGATAGATTGCGGAAGAAAACCACATTGCCAAAATAATTTTTCCGGGCGTCCAAGGCCGGTTTCATTCCAGCAATATTCGTCAACTTCCTTATTATGGACTCTGCCATCATCATAATCTAGGAAAGTTTTCAGGATAGATTGCGGAAAAAAACCACATGGCCAAAATTATTTTTCCGGGCGTCCAAGGCCGGTTTCACTCCAGCAATATTCCTCAACTTCCTTATTATGGACTCTGTCATCATCATAAGCTATGAAAGTTTTCAGGATAGAGTGCGGAAAAAAACCACATGGTCAAAATAATTTTTCCAGGTGTCCAGGGCCGGTTTCACTCCAGCAATATTCCTCAACTTTTTGGGACATGAAGTTGAGGAATATTGCTGGAATGAAAACGCGTCGAGCCACGCGCATGACTTATCTCGAAAGACTGAGGACGGCACAACTGATACCTTTTGACCAACGTCGACTCCGTGGGGACTTCATCATATCATTCCGTATAGCTAAGAATAATTATGCTGATCAGAAAAAAACTGTTTGTTTTCAACAATGATTCGTGGTTACGTGGTCACACTCTCAAATTGAAAAAGGAGAAATTTGCCACAGCAGAGACAAAATTTTTGGTGAATCGTATGTTCGAAACATGGAATAACTTATCCAACGATGTTGTGAATTCTGACTCAGTGAATAGTTTTAAAAACAAAATAGACATTTGCTTATTTGCTTAATAATTGTTTGTATGCATATATTAATTATTTTCATTTTTCTTTTTACATGAATTGTATTAACTTGTTAATCTCTTTCAGTTTTTAGGCTTACATGGGCCTTTACATAGCCTTTATTTACATGTAATAATAATAATAATAATAACCATTTCAGAATATTTGCGGGAGGTAAACGCTGGCACATTGAACGATATCGATTTACACAAGAATTGAAACTTAAAAAATGATAATTGCACTGTTCACCTTATTGCAGAAGAAACGATTTTTTGAAGGGTGTACAATTGCCAATGTTTATCAAATGTCTGTATCTAGGACTATAAGAGCTCTCAATTGAATAATCAGGTTTATGTCGTTAGATGATTTTGTTTGTATCTACATAGTTGTTGTGAATGGGTGTACAACCAAGACAAATCAAGAAAAACTGAATAACGACCATTATCGATTCTAAAGTTGATGATCGTAACATGTGACAATAGTGCAGAAGCGCGTATGGTAGCTCATGAGTACAATATGCGGGAGCATTTGGCTTTGTTTATACAACTCCACTGATGCAGTGGGGCACCCATTAAAGTTGTCGTACAAAAAAATTATTTAATTCACTACTGATAGCACTCAAATTTTACTGGTGCTTTCGCAAATGACAGGGCAGTACTCCATTTGATTTTCCGTGGTAGTTCACCCTGTATGGAAGAAAAAAATACTAAATGCTTAGCAACTTTTTCAATTCCCATTTTCCGATATACTGCCATCTTACTTTTGTCACTCCTTAGTAATTTGTTTTCCAATTTGTCGCCATATCAGTGATCAAGTGACGTGTTCCGTCTATTCGATCACCTAGACCGTTTTTCCAATTCTAAATAATGAACTTTTTTGCCATATGTCACATACTTGATGGCGGACACTGTATACCGGGTGTTCGCGGAAGGTGACTTTTTTGTCCATGAATAAAATGGAATGAAATGTGGAGGATCTGCATAAGACCTAAAACTGCGATTTTTGGAAAGTAACTCAAGACCAACGGAATAAACATAAACATTTTAAAATGGGGCACCCAGTATATTTTCATCTCTTTCGTCTCCATTTGTCATTCTGAATACGACGATGTATCACGTGTCACTTTTTGTTGACTTTTTTTTTATTTTCAATTTAATTTTTTGATTTAGTGGGCTATGGAAACGTTCAAGTCACTAATTGTAACCCTAAAGTTTTGGAAAAATACAACTTTACTATTTTTTAGTCAAAATGTACGTGATTTGTATGTGAAATTTTATTTTTAAATTGGAATAACTTATTTTTTTCAAATAGCGATATGGTGGCTTGTCGGGTTAGGGAAAATTGTCAATTTATTACGATTAATTTGATACCACACAGTAATAGGTTTAAAATAAACTTCAGTTGAAGAACTCAGAAAAGAACGTTTATTTTTCTTAAAATAAAGCATCTTTTGGTAATAAAATAGGATTCAAATGAATCGAGTAACCTGTGACGAGCGCAACTGATAAAACAAAATCATTGTTGAGGTCATCTTATTTTACCTCTTTTCTGTAAAAGTAAATTAGGTTTTTATAGCGTCGGTAATTATTTAAAAAAACATGTTAACAGTGATGTTTATGCAATGAGATATTTTATCAGCTTCTTTCTGGTTTAATGATTTTGTTTCATTAGTTCTGTTGGTTACAGGTTGATCCATGCATTTAAATCTTATTTCAATCTCAGAGAAATGTTAAATGTAATCTCTTGAAGTTTTTTGATGGAATTTTGTTCAAACTTAATATTGTCAAAATAATCGTAATGAAACCCTCGTTTTTCCTAACCTGACGAGCAACCATGTTGCCATTTGAAAAATATTCGTAACAGAAATTTGAAAATTAAATTCAACTTAGCAGATACATTTTGGCCGAAAATAGTGAATGTAATCACCCCAAAATTCTAGAACTGAAATAATAATAATAATAATAATTCGTCTTTATTCACCATAAAACAAACAGAACAAGTACAATTTAACAGTGGAGGTGAAAAGGCGGAGTGTCAGCGTGAGCTGTTTTTAAACTCAACCCTATGTTCCTGAAGGGAAAGAAGTGAAAGAAATAAGATAATATAAAGAATATAAACAATATGAACAATACGGACAATAAATAAACAATATGAACAATATGTTAACCCCATTGTGGGAATTACAAAGTAGATATTATACATAAAACAGTAAGAACAGCAATGCATATCGGTTTGGTTAATAGCTGGTCAGTTCGAAAGGAGACAGTCTACTCACCGAGAAGAACTTTCAATCTTTTTTTAAAGTTATTTAATGAATAGGATCTAAATTCATTGGGTAGTGAGTTATAATATTTCGGTGCGTTGTACGAGAAGCTACGAGTTAAAAATGAAGTTTTGTGCTTTGGAATGATAAGTGTAGTTTTATTACGAGTGGAAAATCTGTTAAGGTCCGAAAAGGTTTTTAGCCTTTTGAAAAGGTAATCTGGTACTTGGGAAGTTAGAACTTTATGGGTATTTGTTAGAAGGTGTAATTTCCTAAGTTTCTCCATATTCAGCCAACCTGATTTCTTCATCGGCACAGATATATGGTCGTATTTACGAACACCGAAAGAAAACCTCAGGCAATTATTTTGTATACGTTGCAAGCGGTGACGGTCAAGTTGGCGTAAAGCTGGTCCATATATACTGTCGCAGTAGGAAATTTTAGAGAATATTAGTGACTCACAAAGTTTAAGCTTTAATTCAGATGAAAGTAAGTCCCTGTTTGGATAGAGTTGCCTTAAAACATTGTAGGAGGATTGACTGAGGTGGCTGACATGTTTAGTGAATCTGAGCTCAGGATCTAACCACAGTCCTAAATTTTTGAATTCTTTCAGAATTGGAAGTGAGTCATTTTCAAGGCGAATTTGTATGGTATTCATTGCGATATCCCTGTTCTTCTTGGAGCCAAATAGCATCACTGCAGACTTTTTTGGATTGAGTTTGAGCTTATGAGCAGTAGAAATATCGAAAATGGTCTGGAGATCAGTATTTATATGAGTTTGAGCCAGGTCTAGATCGCAAATGGGAAATGAAAAATAGATCTGGGTGTCGTCAGCATAGTGATGTATGGAGCAATTGTTAACAAAATGGTGGAAGTCAGATATATATAAACTAAACAATAAGGGTCCGAGAATAGATCCCTGTGGCACACCTTTAGTTACAGATAAGGCCTCTGAAATTACTCCATCTAGAATTACCTTTTGAGTCCGGTCAGATAAATATTTTTTTATTAAACGTACTGCATCTTGCGAGAAGCCATATGCGACAAGTTTCTCACAAAGGATATCGTGGTCGATGGTGTCGAACGCTTTACTATAATCAAGTAATACTAAACAAGAGACACTACCTTCATCAACAGCTTGGAAAATATCATCTGTAATTGAAAGAAGGGCTGTGGTAGTACTATGTTGTGATCTGAATCCCGACTGAACCGAAGAAATAATTTTTTGTTCGTTTACAAAGACATTGATTTGGTCCTTCAGTATCATTTCTATCACTTTGGAAAGAGAAGGTAAAATGGAAATGGGTCTGAGGTCAGATAAGACAGATGGTGTGTTACACTTTGGCAGAGGTATGACTAGACCGCTTTTCCACAAGTTAGGAAACTGTCCAGAATTTATTATAGAATTGATGATATGGGTTATGTGGTTCAGTAAATAATTATCAAAAAGATGTATCATCTGTACAGAAATGTTATCTGAACCTGTAGCTTTACTCTTAATCTTATTTATGTATTTTCTGACAGTATGGGCAGTTACAGTGGAAAAGAAAAACTGGTTCTCGGACTCTTCTTGTTCTTTGTAGCGGTCAAGTAGAGAAGTTTGGTATACAGACCTACCAGGCTGCAATATATTATTGAAATATGAATTGATAAGATTCACGTCTCTCAAATCATTCGGGATTCCAGGATTGGCTTTGTCCCTTAAAATTTCTAGAGATCTGAGAGTATTCCAAGTCCTCTTAGAATCTTTCTTAGCAAGGATGAAATTGAGATAGGCTTTCTTTTCTCTACGAATAGCCCCAGTTGTATAGTTCCTTAGTTCTTTGTAGCTATTCCAGTCTGCTATTGAGTGTGATTTCTTATATTTTCTGAATGCGCGGTCTCTCAGTGATATCATTTCTTTGATATTAAACGTTAACCATGGAGCTGGAGGCTTACTCACCCGTTTATTTCGAATAGGAGCATGTCTTTCGAATATGTTTAATAAATTTTCGTTCAAAAATGATATCATGTAGTCAACATCACTCATTAAATAAATATTATCCCATTCTATATTTTGCAGATCCGAATTGAAAGAAGTATAATCAAAGTTACGGTAATCACGAAAGGATATGAATTTAATGTTTTGCTGAATTTCAATTTTATCAATTTTACATGAGACAGCCATATGATCGGAGATACCCTGTATGTCAGAAACTTCGACCGATTTAACTTTATCTTTATCTGAAACGATTAAAACATCTAAAAGAGTTTGGGAATGAGAAGTGATTCGAGTGGGACTGTCAACCAGCTGATGGAAGTTGAAGGAACTTAGGAATTCATAAAACCGTTGACATCGTCTGTCATTTGCAAGTAAATTTATATTAAGGTCACCGGCTACTAAAAGAAAATCACTTGAGGCGATCAGGTTGCTAACAGTATCTTCCAGTTCGTTTAGGCTGAATTGAAAATTTTTTATGGTAATTTGGAAGTACTGAATTGGTTTGTTTTCGAGTGCAGTTTCTAAAAACTGATTCTGAATTCAATAGTCGTTTCATTAGTTTATCGATACAAAGACAATGAGTATCCTCAATAAAAAGAAGATAATTTGCTTTCCCTTAAAAGGCTTCCTTGGATTGTAGTAGATCAATGACTATAAAAAGATACGCTTACGATATGAAAAAAGAAGTTACAAAAAAGGATTCTGGGAAGTATCTGTTGTTTGAGAGTATATTATACAATGAGCATATATCATAATGATCATTGAACACTATAGTTTTTCTACGACAGTTTGAGTCATATCATACTGAATCTTTTCTTTTTTTATAAGCTTTCATTTCAAAAATGTTCATGCTGTTATTGTCGCAAGTAGTCGAGAGTTTGTCTTTTAAATTCTCAATTTGGGTTCAAATTCATTTCGATACAGCTAGTCCATAGGTAATGAACATTTGAAATGCACATTTTTCTTTGACGTTATTTCTATTACAATACTTCAATGAATTCAGAGATAATAGAATGTATTAGCATATCGATAACAGCCGACCGAAGCGTTATGAATAATTTTATTTAGTTACTACGCATCATTTATTACGACTAACTGGAATAGCTGAGATGCTTGTTGAATTAAACTTTTATTTAATTCAGTTTGTCTTACAGGAGTCTCTTTAAGTTTATGTTGAAAATATACATTTCATATTTTCAGTGGCTGTATCACTAGAAAATAAGAGGCAAATTAATAAATGAATAAATGCACCTCAAACCGCATAAAATTATCGAGTTTTTGTTACATTAAAATGCAAATTTGCGTTTTCAATTGTTTGGTTGAATAGTAAATAAGAAATTATTGATCATTCCATTATGTTTCAATACTCACTTTGTGAATCGGCAATCATGATGCAGATTGTTGACAGAAGTAAAACACCCAATGTGAATTTCATTTTAACTTTTTTGATAATCAGTCGTGGAATTCAGTGTGAGAATGATAATTTCATCTGGGTTTTTTCCTTATATATTGAAATGCAGTTATGCTAATGAAACAACAAAACAACGAAATGAATTATTGTTTTCAATTCGTATTTATATTCATATTGTGGTTGAAATGATGACTGTTTTCACCTACTTAATAACAAATATTTGCGTATTTTCCAAGGTCAGTCATAAATATCTGCTGCTTGTTAAAATTCCGGTAATAAAACCCGATGGGGATACCCGGCGCAGCACTAGTCTGGAATATTGATTTAATATACCTTGTTGTTGTTTTCATTGACGAATAAATTCTCAAATCACTCTGGAAATCGCAACAATATTTTTTTAGATTTTTTTTTAATTTAAACATTGATTGATTCTAAATTACTAACAAAGAACTCTGATTATTTAGTATACAAAAACTTGTTATTGATGACTTTCCCATACAATATCCCTCACAACCCCATCAAATTTTTAATATAATTTTTTTTCTCAGTCGATTACCTGAGTTTGACGATTGACGATTGAAATGGAACCATCATATAACAAAATTATCATGAAAATTACGGAGTTTGATCTGATCAGACATTTTGAAACGTAAATGTCGACTATTTGAAAACATTTATTCCGCGTTAGAAGAATCGCAGCTCAGATTTGGCTTGATAGCATGGAGTGATTTTTATAATCATCATATATCACTAATCATAATTGTACAGAAATGGATTTTAAAAATAATTTATGGAAAAAAACGGAAATTCCACACAGCAGAACTTTACAATATATCGCAATTTCTTGACGTCAAACAGCGTTACTTTAGTACTTCACTAAATAAAGAAATATTCTAAAAAACAAAAACCCCACTAGAAATAAATATCCAACAAGAAATCAACCACCTGCAGTCCATATAACACAAGTAAATAAAACTCTTATCCTTAGAAGCCATATCTCTTGGTCCAAGGTTGTTCAAAAAAATTCGTAAAATAAACTCAGCAGAAATGTTCAAAAAACTCATTAAAAAATGGTGGAAAACAGACACAAAAGTAATCATAATTTTTAATATTACGGTCAATGTTGTTCAATTGTTCAATTGAATTCATTGTAATTATTGTTATTATTACTTTTATTAAATAATTTATTTGCTCAAAATATTAAATAGAGTATTCTTACACTGTAGTATAAAGTGTATTTGTAATGTTGTGTAACTAAGTACTCTGGTACCCGTGCATTATGATAATTTTACTGTACTGCACATGATTCAACCTAAGATATACTGCAGGAACTACAAACAAGCCCATGTAGCTTCTTTTATTCATTTCTATTTTCAACATTGTGAAATTTTAGTGTGAAACGAGAAAGAAATGAAATACATTTTAATATTGTTAAAAAACCTTGTATATGTTCACTCTCATGAGTATACCCAAAGGCAGATAGAACATGGCTAAGAAAGTACAAATATCGATTTTTTTCATAATTATACGGTTTTGCGTGACTGACAGAGTAAAATAATAATAATGCTAAACTCCTTTAAACATGTGACAATGAAGACTCCTAAGAGTATACCCAAAGGTACGTAGATAACTGCTATCATTATCGTTTTTCGTTGCTAGTGTTACCAATAAACATCCAGTATTTTCTAGGTATATAATCACTTAGTTGTGATGTGATAAAATGAACTATCAAGTACTAAATATTCTGTGAAAAACTTCGTAAAAGGTTTACCGTTCCATTATATTTGCTCATTTCTTTAAAGTTGAAAGTATCAGGACTCGAAAATAAACTTGGGTAATTATCTTATATCTTTGAAGAAATTAAAAAAAAATTGTGAATTCCGTTTTGTCGACTTTTCCAATGATTCCTGTATAAATTTTGTTATTCATACCGCCATTTACCGTAAACTTATGTGATGATTTAACACTCATTATACATTTGCTACTTGAACAAGTAGCTAATTCCTACTGAAATAAATTTTTATATTGTCCGATTTATCTTATCTTGAATTTATGTAAAGTGATCTTATATTACTTTTATTCTACTATCAAGCACTTCCATTTCTTATTTTTTATATTTACAATTTTAAAATCATTGGATACTTCATTTTTAAATTGCAGTACTCAGCTTTTTATATCTACAATAGTTGCATAAGGAATTATTTTACACTTTTATCTTACACTGCTGTTTATCATTATGTTGTAAGTCCTCTCTGTAACCAACCTAGCAAAATTTTGCATTGATTCAGGCAGGGGGCACACCTGCAGATTGGTTTCGGGGTTGTTGTCTTTCCTCAGTGCAAGGGTAGGTCAATACAGACAGCGACAATGTCGGAGTAGTCTTCCCTTCAAACATTTCGACCAAGTGGAACATATGAGGAAAACATTGGATAGATAAAAACTACACTTACTGCCTTAACTAACATTGAACTATGTATCTCACAGATATTTGTACAACGTTTCTCCAAGAAGGCCAAATTGCAAGTGGTCATTGTAATTTAACAGAGATTTTCCTCCATTCGGCTGGGGATGACCACCTGCTATCATCTGATCCCCGCCTGAATTATCACTTAAGCTATTTGGTTACTCTTGTCTGGCGATGATGAAATTTACTCTAGGCCGCTCTTCTGTGCAAAACTATTTTTCCCCATCAATCAAAGCAAAATTCTACTTGTTGTTTACAGAGAGCACTTGCACAAATATCTGTATGATACCCAATTCAATATTTGTCCTGGTATCAGCCAGAGGTTGTTGTTTTCTTCTCTGTCATATTGGTAATTGGTAAGTAGCTGGGAGAAACAAGATAAAATTTCAACAATCAATATTTGGGTAGTCAGTTCATTTCATTAAATCACCACTTAAATGTCCAGAAGGTGACAGAGATTTTTATTGGTCACTTCGCATAGGCAAATAATAATTATAGCCGTCCTTTACCGGGTTTTGGGTATTTTCATAAAAGTGCTTATAAGGGAGATTATTATTATTCTTTTCCTGTCAGTTACGCTAAGTCGTTTATTTACGAAAGCTTTAATAACATCGACTTTTTTGACGGAATTTCGCCTTTCATGTCGAAATTTTGATTTTATGTCGAAAATTTGACTTTTTTTAAATGTCGACTTTTATGTCGAAAATTCTTCAATTTCGAAATTTCGAGTTTAATGTCAAAATTTCTAGTTTCTCAAAATCCTTTATAAAAGACAAAAGATTTTAAAAAAATTGTTGTTGCGCTTTCTTAATATTTGGAATGAGTTCACAGTTTTGTTGTGACGAGATTTGAAATGAGGTGGTTTCCAGTTTGAGTTGGGCGGATTTTAATTCAAGGAGAGACTGTAGGGATAGTGAAGGGAAATTAATAGTATTTGCCGAATAAATCACTCCTAAGATTTATATGAACCAGTGTAACCTGAAAAACAAAATAAATCCATAATGAAATAATACAAAAGTATCAATTGTTGTTCATGCTGAATTTAATTTATACAAGAAGAATTGAATTCATCAACAAGCACATGGTAAAACGCAGTTCCCATCTTTTTCACGGTATCCTTCTTCACAATAGCAACCAGGTTCTTTGATACATATTTTGGGACACACGACTGGAGGCGTTATGCCACAAGGTACTGAGTGACATGGCTTACACTCGTAGTATCTTTCATGTGGACCACATACTGAAAGAGAAAAAAAATTGATTCACTATGGCTGAACTATCTGAATTTCAGTACATTTATTTCTGCACATTTTTCTTGTCGTGAATGGCATAATAAAAATCAATTTCTCTAAAGTTTTAAACTGCTGTGGTAGGGGTAGTGGAATAGCCAACGGTCCTGGGCCAAATTTTCGGAGAGTTTCAATGATTGGTTAGATACCCATTCAAATATCAACTTTGTTTTATGAGAGTAATTTCCATGGAGTCCCTCTTCGGAATCTGCGGAATCACCTCCGCTCAATACCTGGCAAAGTTTTTCACTGTAACAACATGTTAATCAAAACAGGTGATTATGAGCAGACTAGTTTGACGGTTTTGCCGATCCATCAGGGCAGACTCGGAGAGCAAATACTCCTACCCATCATCTTCCAATTGATTCACCTACATTCGCTTTCATCAAATTCCTTCGATAACCCCGGTACCCACTGAGAAAGTAGGAACAGGGCCATCTATAGGAGAACCAGAGAAATAATTCCGACTTCGATCTAAAGCCAAAGAATATTTCAACATGTGAAATAAATAACTATTTTGATAAAAATTGACCATTCTGTATGTTTTCAAATAGTTTCAGAGGTAACCGGGGAGTTGTTATCGTCATTGATTAAATGATAAATGTATATTTTATGCGAATGAAAAGTTTAATGAACGCGAACTATTTAGCCCACAAATACTTGAATTGAGAGTTGACATTATTCAGAAGTGGTGAACGCCAAATTTTGTATATATTACTGCGGAATGTTTCGCAAAACTTTTTTTGAAAATAATATTGAAGAAAACTGTCGGTAACCAGTCAGTGAACATGTCAAATGTAGAAGATGCAATGGATATGAGGATGATGCAGCCTTTAAGTACGAACATGCTTTTTCACACACAGTTGAAAATGATGGGTAAAATGATAAAAGTTTTAGAAATGATGAGTCGAAAAAGTGAGCCTGAAAAATTTTATATTATGCCTGATTTAAGTAAATCTATTGGCTAAACTTTCGTTTAGCTGAAATCAGTTACAGAAAAACTGTTGCCATGGCAACCTTTGCTAGGGTAACGACAATACAAAAACCCGATTCCCATGGTGCGGAAATGCGTGGTTGCCAAGTTGTCCAATTTAGTTTAGCTGAAATCAGTTAAAAAAAAAAGTTACCATGGTAACCGTTGTTAGGGTGAAGAGTAAACAAAAATGCTATTCCCGTTCTGCGGAAATGCATAGTTGCCAAGTTGGACCATAGCTATGGATAGCTATGGATAGCCTCAAACTGAAACGCTCTCTACTCTCAGGGTCGAGAAGGAAAGCTCTGAGTCGCTTGCTCAAGAGCGGAATGCCTTATGAGACCGCCTTAGAGCAAGTGCTCAAAGATATTGGCAAGCCAAATCAGCAAACGGAAGGGGACAAATCTCAGTCTGGAGCTGTTGGAGCAAGCAAACGCCTGAGATCCGACGACAGTACGCCGGATCACACGGCGAAGAAAGCTTGCTCGGGGGTAGCCAAACTTTCGTACGGGACAGTGGCTGGGGGCAACAGGGTGGGCCTAATCCACCCTGAATATCCTACCACTGCCCTAACAGGCGAACAACTTAGGGCTCTTCAGCGTTCAATTATGAAAACTGTGAACCTAATACCCGATGATGGCCCTCAGGTGAGGTTCCAGAGCTGTACTTTTCGGCCTGGATGGTTACAAATCACCTGCGTGGACAACATCAGTGCCAGCTGGCTGGAGGAGGCATCAAAGCAACTCCAACCATGGGAAGGGGCGAAAATTAAATTCGTCAAAGGGCAGGACCTTCCGAAGCCATTCATCTGTGAGGCATACATCCCGGACGATGAAGCCGACGAACGACTCACGGCCGAGACGGTGCTCACAAGGTTGAAAAAAATGAACCACGGTCTAACCACTCAGGATTGGGTAATACTGAACCGAGAGGTCTCGGGCCGTGGCCAAACATGGACATTCGCCATTGACGAAAGATCCATAACAGCCTTGGAGGAGCTGGACTTCAAACCCTACTTCGGCTTTGGACAGATTCAGTTCCGTCTGAGAGGCAGCCGTGGAGGGAAAGAACCCTCCCGGACGCAGCCGGAGGAGGGGAAGGAAAGCAAGCCTCATCTAAAGAAAACGGTCGTAAGGGGAGTACCGCAAGGGAAAGGTAAATCCGTCCCGAGTGTTGCGCCTCGGCCCAAAAAGCCTGCGAGTGTGGCCTCGGGGAAGGGTAAATCCATCCCGAACAGACCACCACTCAAAAAGGGTGCCGGCACCTCTGAAGGGAAGGGAAGTAAACCGCCCTCTGAGGAAACGAGCGGGGGAGGACCGCCAAAAGACGGCAAATAAGGGCCTGGCTGATACAACAGTCAGACTCCTGCAGGGAAACCTGCAACATGGGTGAGTCTCTTTTCAATTACCTGATAGGAGAGGAGCTTATAATTAACAATGTCGGCTCCGAGCCAACCTTTGTCACTAGTATTAGGAAAGAGGTACTAGATCTTACGATCAGCTCAGTATTTCTAAGCAACAGGATATCCAACTGGAGGGTGTCCTCTGAGCCATCATGCTCAGACCACAGACATATTCAATACAACATTGAAATAGGCCCCAGACCAGTGGTACAATACCGAAACATACGGAGCATGGACAGGGAAGGATACAAGACCTCCCTGAAGAACCATCTCCAACACGGATTGTCCACAATAAATAGTCGTGATCAAATAGATATTGCTGCGGAACATCTACAAACTGCACTTATCTCAGCTTATCACGAAAACTGTCCACTGAGGGAGAAAAGGGATAACCGAAATGCTTCCTGGTGGAACAAAAATCTGGATAAAACACGAAAAGAAGTTCGAAGGTTATTTAACCGAGCTAAGGTATTAGGTGAATGGGAAAATCACAGGTCTGCTCTAACCACTTACAACAAAGATATCTGGAAAGCAAAACAGGAATCATGGGAACGATTCTGCGAAAAAGTGTCCAACACATCAAGCGGAACCCGTATCCACAAGATTCTATCCAGAGAGCCGACACAGGAGCTGGTGTCGTTAAAGCGTCCAGACGGCTCCTTTACAGCCTCCAGGAAAGATACACTAGAGCTATTAGCTAATAACCACTTCCCAGACAGCCTGATTCTGGACAATCAACCTCTAGTTACAAATATAGGCCGGATAAAACGACCTCACAGAGATGACTGGGTGGTTGCCAACAAAATAATTACACCACAGGCGATAAGATGGGCGGTTAACTCATTCCACCCATACAAATCGCCAGGAGAGGATGGCATAGCTCCAGTTCTGTTACAAATCATACCTATCATTATAAGACTCTTTAGAGCCAGTTTAGCATGGAACCATATTCCGTCTAACTGGACCGCGACTAGGGTGATCTATATTTCTAAGGTGGGTCGGAATGACCCACTCCCAAAATCGCTCAGACCCATCAGTCTGACATCCTCTCTGTTGAAGAGCATGGAGAAAATACTGCATGGGCACGCACATAAGGTGTGGGGCACTAACAAAGCACCCCTCAATGTTCACCAGTATGCCTACCAGGCTGGCAAATCAACAGAACTTGCCCTCAATAACCTTGTCTCAAGAATAAGCTACGCCCTGGAACGCCAGGAGATAGCAGTCGCTGCATTCTTGGACATAGAAGGAGCATTTAACAATGCACTACCTCACTCCCTATATGAGGCCACTGTCTCTAGAGGGATTGAACCGATACTATTTGACTGGATAAGAACTATGCTTCACAACAGAACTATAACGACCTCTCTACAGGGGGAAAGTGTCAGCTTCAAGCCAGCCAGGGGCTGTCCCCAGGGGAGTCCTCTCCCCACTGTTATGGTCACTGCTGGTGGATGATCTGCTGGCCATTCTCTCGATTTGGGAGGTTGATCTGCAAGCATATGCTGACGATCTGGTCCTAGTAATAAACGATAAATCCGAAGAGACGATCTCGTACGTCCTTCAGGATATATTGGATACCATATATAAATGGTGTGAGAGGAAATGTCCATCAACCCCCACAAAATGGTCATAGTACCATTCACCAGGAAAAGGAAGCTGGAACTTTTAATACCTCCTTCCATCAATGGTGAAACAATTCCTTTTGCGAGTGAAGCAAAATATCTGGGAATAACCCTGGATAAAAAACTTAATTGGAACTCGCACTTGGAAAAGACTATCCGGAAGGCTAGCCTTTCATTATGGACATGCCGCAGAATATGTGGCAAAACATGGGGCATGTCACCAAAACACGTATATTGGTTGTACGTGACCGTCATACGTCCAATGATAACGTATGGCTCTATAGTCTGGTGGAGCAAGGGACATAAAAAAATGGCCATTGCTAAACTCAACGGACTATAGAGACAAACGTGCCTGGCGATTACTGGAAGCATTCGCTCCACGCCAACGGCAGCAATGGAAGTCCTCCTTGGATTACTTCCTCTCCACATAGTTCTGGAGAGAGAGGCAAGATGGGCAACATACAGACTTTATCAAGCGGCCATTAGTCTACCGCAGGCATGTGTCATGAGAGGCAGCGGCATGCTGGAGGGCATAATAGCTCACAACATTCTAGGAATGTCCTCAGACATCATGCCTAAAACTATCAACCTTCACACGTCCTACAATGTGGTCTTTCCCGAAAGAGAAGACTGGGTCCGGAATGAAACCAACCTATGTAGGGCAAATGAACGTTGGTTCACCGATGGTTCCAAAACTCAGGAAGGCGTCGGAGCCGGAATATATGGGATGAACCCAGTAGTGAAATGCTCGTTCAGTATGGGCAAACTAGCTACGATATTTCAGGCAGAGGCATATGCCATTGAAATGTGTGCCAGGGAGCTGGAAAATCGACACCACGCACGAAAAACAATAAAAATATTCTCAGATAGTCAAGCAGCACTTAAAGCGCTTGAATCCAACTGCTTTAAATCTAGGGTAGTATGGAACTGCAGATACACCTTAAACCGACTGGCGCAACGCAACAACGTTACCCTAGTCTGGATACCAGGTCACACAGGCCTAGAAGGAAACGAAATAGCGGACGCCCTAGCAAAAGGGGGGGCCGAAACAACGTTCACTGGACCAGAACCGGTAATCGGTTTAGCATATAGCACTGCAAAGAATGTCATAACAGCTTGGGCAGACAATAAAAGACTCGAGTACTGGCGTAGTCTACCGGGACTAGCCCATTCCAAAGCATTTATTGCTTGTACAAGGAAAAAACAGGACTCTGACAAACTGCTAGAACTCAGCAGAGCGCATCTCAGAGTTATAGTAGGTTTGCTTACTGGCCACTGCAAACTCAAACATCACATGCATAAAATCGGACTTGCACAAGATGCAGAGTGCCAACTATGCATGGAGGATGATGAAACGTCTGAACACATTCTGTGTACATGCCCTGCAGCAGCCAGAACCAGATTCTCAATATTTGGCGATACGACAGTAAGGCCAGAAAACCTGGTAAATTGTTCTCCCAATGCATTCCTCAATTTCGTCAAGATATTGGATATACTGGGAGAAATATAACCATAGGGTGAGCCACAATAGGTCATTGGCCGCAGTGGAGGGCCTGATACGGGCCCACTCACGTTCAAACCTAACCTAACCTAACCTACTTACTGCCCACAAATACTTGAATTGAGAGTTGACAATTTCAACGTTTCGAAATGGGCGATAGGTCATAATTCCATCAAAGAGAAATAGATTATTATAATCGAACCTTTCGCAAATTTCCAATAGTATAGGCAAGCATTGATCAGAAAATAATCCAATAGCCAAATAGCCCCTTATGTAAATGGATTTGTGCCTACTTTCTTAGTGGGTTCCGGAGTTATCGTAGGAATATTTGACAAAAGCAACAAAAACAAAGCGGATCGTAACATACCCGAAAGTAATATGGGCAATAAACTATTTCAGCCCATATAAATCGCCTGGACCAGATGGAATATTCCCTGTCCTACTACAGCAGGGAACTGAAGATCTAGCACCAGAACTATGCAGACTGTACTTGGCTGGATACCACAAACGTGGAAATCTGTGAACGTGGTCTTCATTCCGAAACATGGCCGAAGCTCATACGACCAGGCCAAGGATTAGAGACCAATAAGCCTATCATCCTTTCTCCTGAAAGAACTAGAAAAACTGATAGACAGGGACATACGGGAGGCAGCTCTCATAGACCGGCTATTACACATAAACCAGCATGCCTATCTAACAGGAAAATCGTGCGAGACGGCCCTGCACCAATTGGTGTCAAGGCTGGAGGACACTCTGGCGGAAAAAGAAATAGCACTATGCACTTTTCGACATCGAAGGAGCCTTTGACAATACATCCTTCGAAAGTATGGTATCAGCGGCCAGGAGGAGAAGCGTTGATGAAACCACCTGCAGGTGGATAAAGTCAATGCTCCAAAATCGACAGGCCCATACCAACATGTTTGAAGACTCCGCGAAGCTGGAAATTGCCAGAGGAACCCCACAGGGAGGGATACTATCCCCCCTACTGTGGGACATGGTAGTAGACGAACTTCTGGAATCTTCAAACAATCAGGGATACTACTCCCAAGGTTATGCGGACGACATAGTAGTCCTTGTACAGGGAAAGTATGCCCAAATAACCTCAGAGCTAATGCAAAATGCACTGAGGACCGTAGATGAATGGTGCAAAAGAGAAGGACTGAGGGCAAATCCCAGCAAAACCATACTCATTCCCTTCACACTCCAAAGGATTCAGGGGGACTTGAAGTCACCCAAGTTTTTTGGCGCAACACTACAAGTTGCTGATCATGTCAAATATTTAGGGATGTTCTTGGACAAGAAACTAACCTGGAACATGCATCTACAACATGTAGTCAACAAAAGCAAAGCCTCGTTCATGATGTGCAGAAGAGCTTTTGGAAAAACATGGGGACTGAAACCGATAGTCATGCATTGGCTTTACACCGCGATCATAAGACCCATAATTACATATGGTTCACTTTTGTGGTGGCCCAAGATGAAACAGAGACAGTCGAAAACCAACCTTGCTAAAATACAGAGGCTCGCCTGTCTGTGTATCACGAGTGGTATGAATAGCACTCCAACCGCTGCTATGGAAATTATCCCAAACCTCCCACCTTTAGACATTACAGTCATGGGGGAGACAAGGATGAGTGCATACAGACTTAAACAAACAGGTAATTGGATAACCCAACCACAAACTGGGCACACCAAAATCATCCATGAAGTCAACATTACCGAACTGGAAATGATATCAGACTACATGCTACCAGAATACTCGTACGAAAAACCATTCAAAACGCAGCTCAAGTGGAACGAATGGGACTCGGGAGTAGAATCACTATCATCTGGAAACATTATCTGGTACACAGATGGTTCAAAAACAGATGAAGGAACAGGAGCAGGAATATACGGGGTGAGGCCAAAAAGGAACGCAATAGTCCCACTTGGAACAACACCACAGTATTCCAAGCAGAGACACATGCCATAAGGACATGCATACAGATGAATCTAGACCATGGGTATGAAAGAAAACACATCTACATTATATCTGACAGCCAGAGCGCTATTAAAGGTCTGAACTCAATACAGATAAAGTCTAAGCAAGTCAGAGAATGTCTTCAGAGCCTCAATGAACTGTCGAAACGCAATAAGGTTACACTTGTGTGGGTGCCCGGGCATAAAGGAATTGAAGGCAATGAAAAAGCAGACCAACTTGCAAAGAAAGCATCTGAATCACAATTCATTGGTCCAGAACCAGCGTTTGGAATTAGCAAAACCCGATGCGGAAACCTAATCAATGAGTGGAAGAAATCAAAACACCAAACGTATTGAGACCAAATCGAAGGGCATCGACACAGCACAGCAATGGTGAGGCACCTGAGCCAAACACTAACGGCTGACAAACTCAACCTTAACAGATCTAAGATACGCACGATCATCGGCTTACTAACCGGACACTGCGGCCTTAGAAAACACCTACAGACCATGGAAATAAATAGAGAAACCGTGGACTGTAGACTCTGTGGTGACGAGGAGGAAACAGCCTCTCACATCATCTTCGACTGCGACGCGCTGATCAACAAGCGCAACAGAATATTCGGATAGATCAACCTAGAAACAGGCATGAATCCGAAACACCTAGTAAAAACCTAGTGAAAAACACAGGCCTATTTAACTAGGAACCCCTGACGTCAGAACAATACAATAGACCCCAGCTGGTCTCAGTGTTAAGGGAAACCACAAGGTAAACTCGGTATCTCGCTCGTCAGCCTTTAACCAACCAACCAACCAACTAGAATTCAATTGCAGGTTGACGGGTAGTAGTATTAGCTCTCCGTTCTTTCGGGGTCTACACTGATGAACTGTGAAACTAATCTACAGATAATCACCTCTTTTAATTAACATTCGCTAGTGGTTACAGGAAGCATTGCAAAGTGTATTCTCGTAGAAAAAACTGACTTCCCTTCTCTTCAAGACATCCCGTACTTGATCATTCAGGGAAGAAGTTATATCAATAGAAATAATAAAAATGTATTAATTGATATTCTGGATAAATTTAATAACGAAATAAAGAATCAAATCCATCAACAAGCACATGGTAGAACACATTTTCCGTCCTTTTCGCGGTATTCTTCTTCGCAGTAGCAACCAGGTTCTTCAATACACTGTGCGGTACAGATTTCTGGAGGCGTTGTACCACAAGGTACTGAGCGGCAAGGCTTACACAAGTAGTATTTCGCATGTGGACCACACCCTAAAAGACAAATAAAATTTTATTCACCAAAGCTGAATTAATTATTTTTGATTTTTTCTTGTCGCAAATACCATAATAATCCATTTTTATAACTGAACTGTTATAGGGCACTGGCGAAGCCAACGTTTCTGGTCCCAATTTTATGAGAGTTTTAATGATTTGTTAGATCCCTATTCAGGCATTTTCTTTGTTTCAAGAGAGCCCCTTTAACCATGTCACTCTTCAATGTGGCAAACTGAAGTATATTGCAAAAGATATATACAGTGCGTTCATAAAGTGTAGAAACGCTCACATTATGCTCGTGTTATTAGAGATTTTCTTAATGAAACGTTACCCAATCGCAGGATTGGACGACGCGGACAGATTGAATGGCCTGCTAGGTCCCCAGATTTAACTCCCATGGACTTCTTTCTCTGGGGTTACTTGAAAAGTAAAGTGTACATAAACCGACCCACCAATTTGAAAGACCTTAAAGAGAGAATTCGAACTGAAATTCAACGAATTACACTAGAGGTGTTTTCTAACGTAACCCAACAATTCATTAGACGTCTTGGATATTGTCATCTAACCCAAGGAGCTCAGTTCGAGCATTTCTCATTTGTTTATTTTCAATACTAAACTATGATATTTTGATTGCAAATAAATAATGTAATGAATGTTAAGAAATAAGAACTCTGGTCCCTTTATACTCAGTATACTGTAACTCAAAGTGTAAGATATGACGTATGTGGTATGGTTGAACTCAGAAAAATATGGGCTTTCAATTTTTGACATAAAAATATACACTTTCAATTAAAAAAATATCGATGACGTCATATCTTGAAAGGTGGTGGGGAAAAAATATTTTTTCTTAAAAAAGGTGGAACTCTAAAATACAAAAACGACCTGTCCGAGCTTTACCTCCGAAAAGAATTAACGCGTAAGATAATAGAGCGTTTCCACACTTTATGAAACGCACTGTATACATTTTGATGACCATTCAGAATGTCGTCAAAATTGACAACGTTTGCCTATTAACCTTCTCGGTATTTGATAAGTCCCACCTTTTCAATTATAAAAATATTTTCAGAGTTACTCGCACTGAAGAGGGACGTTTTGTGTGGAGGAGAACTAAACTATTCTGGTGTCAAATGTTAGCAGCGAAAAGGCACAAATCTTATATTTTTCGAAGACATGTCTTTCAATTTTATTCGTTATAATGTGAAAGCCTTTTTTTCTTCAGCTAGAATTTTTTTAAAATATTTAGATTATTTATATCGCATAGGATGGTTTTGGTTCTAAGAGGGTTCCCTTTCATGACAATTCTGCATAATTACCACTACTATCATCTTCATATATTCCAGTCTTGACTTTTCGAACTATACTGACTAGTTACTAGTCTCAGCCATAGTAACAATTCGGTTTAAGAAGTCTACATCGTTTTCAAATCTAGCACAGATCGAACGCGATGCTACTACCCTTGCACGCTTTTGGTCAACATTAAAACATTTGGGGATCCATTTTGCAGCAATTTTTCTCATGTCTTAATTGACGTGAACTATATGATGAACGCGTTCCTATGAAATATTCAGTGCTTCAGATATCCGTTTTAGCCCAATTCGACGGTCTGTTAACATCATGTCATGAACTGCATCGATATTTTCGGGGACTGACACAGAAACTGACCTTCCAGATCGGTCATCATCTTCAATGGAAAATTTACCACTTTTGAAGCTTGAAGTCCAATTTTTCACGGTCGCATACGAAGGACATTGATCACCAAGGGTATTAAGCATATCTTCGTAAATCTGCGTAACCCTTTTAAATACAGGTACTTGATGATGGCTCGATACTCCAATTTTTCGACTTTCACAATTTCAGTGGACATATTTTTTCTTTTAATTTATTGCGTAACTCTGGTTTACTTTTTTGACGTCAAACTTTACACTGACACTTCTAAAAAGTTATTGTTCGTTGCTATGGTAACGCAATATTTTGTTTATGCAGGGAACTGGTCTAGGCTAACTAGATATTAATACATCCTCGTATAATGTTATCGTTCTTCACTTCAACTTGGGTTTGAGGAAGCGAGAAATTTGAAACAATATGTCCAGAATCTGTTGATTTCGCATGTTGTAAATAAAACATGATTGCATGTTAATACATAGTGAATAAATAGGGTATATACACCGAAAGACTAAATGATCACAAATTTTTGCAAGCTCATATTTAGTTTCACCTGTCCCGGTGTCTGTCTGTAATCTTCTAGTTGTTCGCCAAATTCGAAATTTGGCAGATGTTCATAATTTCGGTGACAAAGAATGAAAGATTGCCTTTAAATAATTTATGATGTTAGTGTTAAAAGTGATATTTTATTTTGTGAGAGAGAAAGTTTGGGAAACGGGCAAAGCGAGTGGAGCAATCCTTCGAACATTTGTAATAAAGACAGCTGATAGTGTTAAAAGGCGAAATTTCAATGGTGTTTGTAAATAAAAATATGTGGTCCAACTTTTTTTTATCCAACAAAGATACGACCGGTATCATATACTTATCAAATAGAGATTTACCTTTTCAGTTGTGAAGACAGAATTGTTTCTATATCGAAAGAGATTCCATCCAATATCTAGACCAGAATAATCAAAATATAGTAAGCACAAGAAGGGGTTGAGATGAAAAAAAATTATAATGGAAACAAAAAATTCTGAAAAAATTTAATAATAAAAAAACGATGATTTATAGTATCAAGTAGTACGATCCTAGTCCGGTTTCCTATAAAAAACATTTACATCTATTTAAAATGTAAAGAGTAACTAGATTATTTATTCATACTTTTGTTAATAACTCGGCCGAAAAAGTCTTAAAGAGTGGCAAATGAAATATTTCTCTCTGTATCGTCTCGCTGAAACTTTGCCTCCTCGTCATCAAATTTTAAAACAATAAGAAAACATGCCAAATTGTTTTTTTTTTAATTGACAAAGTTCCCGAAATCAGTGGTGGTGCTAAATTTGATATGTCTCATAGGAAATTAGTCCCTACGTTCCCGACCAACCCAAAAAACTTTTGCATTATTTCCATAATTAATTCAGGTTGCAAACAAAATTCTTTTTTCTACAAACGTCAAAAAATGACAAGGTTCGCGCATTGACAACAGTATGCGAAGTGGCACTTTTTTTCATTTTCATTCGTTACCATGACACCGTGCGCGAAGTAATGTGCGAAATATATTTCGCACACTGCATGTAAACTATATGGGATTTTCATATTCTAACCTATATGGTCCTCAACTCCTCAATCAAGCAAAAAACAAGAAATCGTTTATTTATTAATGTAGAACAATAATTAAGGCTTTCGAATTGTGAGAGATATTTTTCTGGCTTTATTTGCTTCACACCACTCTTTAAATTGCTGATATGCATTTTCATACTGCCGCCTCGATTTCTCCGGTAAAAGGTTGGAAATTACGGAATTGGCCGCATCTATCAAGTTAGGTGGGGTACTGCTTAGTTCATCGTCGCTCGAAATTTCCATTCTTTCACAAAATAATAAATATCACGCACGAAATTGACGCGAATAAAAAGTCACTCCAAAATAATTATCAAGAACTGTCACTTTGAAATAATTGTCAACAAATGCCATTTTATTTCCATAGTTACAGTAATTACTTGATTTGGAAAAATTATTTAAGCCAGTTCAATACTATTTTTCATAGTTATTACTTATTTTAGAACAATATTTTTGACGTTTGTAGAAAAAATTTTGTTTGCATCTCATGCGCGAAATACTTTGGTGATCGAGAACTGATTTTTTCTAACGAGGCGCAGCCGAGTTAAAAAAAAATAGTCACTAGATACAAAAATAACTAATTGTGTAGAGTAAACAAAAAAATATGTTGCCGTCATCGGCCGAAGTGGTATTTTCGGCGAAACTTATGAAATAGAGAGAAACATTTCTTTACGTTTGCCACTTTTTCAATTTTTTTTTTTCGATAATGTTAACAAAAGTATGAATAAATGATTAATTTACTGTTCTGATTTAAATCTTGGAAATGGTTGCAAAATTGGGAAACGACAAAAGATGATATTTTCATTGCGAATCTTTTAAATTTTTTCTCTACAATTTGTCTTCGTTTTTTTTATTTATGAAGTCGTATGTATTGGATTCGAGTCTTTAAATATTGTTTAGTCATTCTAATGTAACACTTTTTACGGTTGGTACAATTTATTTTATACAGGGTGAGCCAGAATAAGACCGACAAACTCCGACTACAGATTCCTTGCCTCATTTTGAGATGAAAAGTTTTTATCAAAGTATGTCCTAAAATGCATCCCCTTTGAGATACAGGGTGTCAAAAGTGCGAAAAAAATTTAGATTATTTTTTTTTCTCTAAAACTCCTGGAGAAAAAAATTTCAAACTTGGTGCACTAATCATGGTTTATCAACGTGATAATTTGAAGTTATAATTTTCAATTTTCGTAAACCAGTGGCGTAGTTACGATGGTATGTGGTCATAGTTTCCTTCATATTTTCTTTGGACAACTGATTTGATAAATGAGCGTTTGACATCAGTTAGGCTCATCCATACTCAACCTAAAAGTCATAACATTCCATTTGCCTAAAAGTAAAGGTTTCTGAGATATTTGCAAAAAACTATAGATATGTCCTGAGAAGAGACATAACATCCTGTGTGCTATAATCGCATGATGCAACTTTATTATAACTTATAGGAATAATTGTCAACCTCTTGAACGTTTTTTAATGTTGGGAGTATTCATAACATAGTACAGGTAAGTCAGAATGAGACCGACAAACTCCGTTTTTTTATTCGTCATAATATTTGAACGAATCGATTTCGTAAATTCACCGATATGTGACCATACATTGTTGCATAATAATTATTCTGAAAGATCCACTGACAAACCCAGCCTCAAATTATAATACTCCTGTTAGAGGAGAGATAAAGCCTAAATAATATTTGCGAAAAACTGTAAATACCAACTTTTAAATTTGTTAAATTTTATGTTGGAGTATCATTATCAAGTCATTTCATAGTGAATTATCTAGGAAAATATTTTCCAATCATGTTTTTAGTGAAAAAAAACAATTATTGTGTATTTATATCTACTTAAATGATAGAAACGGTTTTGTTCGATACACAATTGGCATCTCCGTATCATTGACAGTTGCACGCTTTGGAATATTCCTGGTGTATCCTGTATTAACGCACATGCTGCTAAAATTCTTGCCGTTAAATCTTCAACAGATTCTACAGGTGTCGAATACACCAGGGATTTAAGGTATCCCCACAAAAAAAGTCTAGTGACGTTAAATCCGGAGAACGTGCAGGCCAGTGTATGGAACCACGTCTACCTATCCACTGATCATGGAATGTTTCATCAAGAAATTGACGAACGATTCGTTTGAAACGATCTTCACTGATTGAAATGATGACAGATGACTTGACAACAATACAAACTTCTTTGGGTTACTATCAATAGTGTCAATCATATCTACTATGCTGCGTTCGAGTTGACGCCCTAAACGATCCGGGCGCGCTCCCAATAACCTTATCGCATTTCTTTTGAAAGTCGGAGCAAATTCTGTTCCATTGTTTTCAATGGCATCAAAAGCCCCGCCAATGCACTGAATGCCCTGCTCGCTCGATCGGGCTTCAAGTCAAACGTAGCTCTAATGTAAGTATCGATATATCAGTTTGTTTCTACCGGAAACAATGACTGTCTAATTCAGACTCATCCGAACCATCTTTTCAATTCTTTCAATATTAGCTTCAGCTTTTAGCTTCTGAGGATGCTTACTATGTCAATTGACTGTACTGTTCCTAAATTATTTTCTTTCGAATCGTGATAACTAATTGCAAAGTCGAACCTTCCAGACTAGTTTGTATACCATTGATCAATGCATAAAAAATACACAAATTTTTTATTCTTGTTCTTTTTTAAAACCATATGCTGAATGGATTAATTTTTCTCGATACACCAATTAGAAAAGGCTTTAAAAATGATACTTATCTTCGGTTTTTCACAAAAATTGGTTCAGATCTAAACTCTCATTTGAGTGGAGTATTATTAATTTGAAGTTTGGTTAGTTTTTTTTTATTATTGCACATAGCAAATTACGTTGATACTCAGGACATATCTTCAGTTTTTCTCAATTATCTCAGAAACCTTCACTTTTAGACACATAGAATGTTATGACTTTTAGGTTGAGTATCGATGAGCCTAACTATGTCAAACGCTCATTTATCAATTCAGTTGTTCAAAGAAAATTCGTTCAAATAATATGACGAATAAAAAAAACGGAGTTTGTCGGTCTCATTCTGACTGAATACTCCCAACTTCGAAAAAAGTTCAGGAGATTGACAATTATTCCTATAAGTTATAATAAAGTTGCATCATGCGATTATAGCACAGAGGATGGTGTGTCTCTTCTCAGGACATATTTTCAGTTTTTCGCAAATATCTCAGAAACCTTCACTTTTAGGCAAATGGAATGTCATGACTTTTAGGTTGAGTATGGATGAGCCTAACTGATGTCAAACGCTCATTTGTCAATTCAGTTGTTCAAAGAAAATATGAAGGAAAATATGACCACATACCATCGTAACTACGCCACTGGTTTATGAAAATTGAAAATTATAACTTCAATTTATCACGTTGATAAACCTTGATTAGTGCACCAAGTTTGAAAATTTTTTCTCCAGGAGTTTTAGAGAAAAAACAATTAATCTAAATTTTTTTCGCACTTTTGACACCCTGTATCTCATGCATTTTAGGACATACCTTGATAGAAACTCTTCATCTCAAAATGAGGCAAGGAATATGTATTCGGAGTTTGTCGGTCTTATTCTGACTCACCCTGTATATTAATTTAAAGCAGTCAGATGTTGGTGTTTTGTCTTTGAGTTTAGTAAATATATTCTTTTATTTCTTATTGATTGTTAGGTTTTCAGCAGTTCTCTACTTTTTTCGATAATCCTCGTATATACGGAAACTTAATGAAATGTTGTTATTGTTCACCCCATTAGTAATATATGCTAAACCTGGATTACATTCATTTTTAATTGTGTTGACTAGAGATTTGGTAAGTATCATCTTTGAGCGATTTCTAGACTTTGTTGTGAAAATGTGTACTAATTTGGTTTTGTGATCTGAAAAGTAGCTTTTTAAAAATACTGATTTTGTGCTGATGGTAATTCGAAAATCAATTCAGAAATCTACCAGAACTTGTGGGTTTAAAATACCAATTTGTAGACAGACTTCCTTCTAGCTGTCTCATACTGGTGTGCATGTCAAAGAACGGAATCCTCATTTCATTTTCATCCTCTGAAGTAAATTCATGGCTAGAATGATAATCGTTGAAAACTTCTAAGACTTCTAAGAGTGGTTTAATCATTTTGAATGGCCCCATTAAGTTACTTAATTCGATTCAGAGAAAAGCCATTCTTATTCAGAAAAGTGACTGTTGACTTCACGTATGTTCATGTTCACGAATCCATCCATGATCATTCTGAACAACCATGTTCTCATCCAGGAGGGAAGATGGATAACTGACATCAATATCAAAAAATATTGAAAAGTGTTTCGGACAGTATGAATTCAATGAAAATATTTGGACCAAGCCGAAAATACCTCTCTCCACACATTCCAACAATGTGAAAGATATGAGAAAAATATCTGACACAAAACAACTTCTTCCTCTTATGAATATTGAATTATATCTAACGTCCATCATTACATCGATAGATGCATACATATTTTACATTTATATTCTTTCTGTATTGTTCTATAAAAAATTGTGATAATTTTTTTTCCTTTCCTTTATTCGGCTGCTCTCTATTCAGCAACCCCCAACAGTATTTGGAAGACTTGTATAAGCTAGAAATGGTGTTTACGCCAAAAGTCCAGATCAATGAGGGGGTGGTGGTGTTTCGCTCCACCAACCGCGTGCTCCACTACGCCTATATTTCCAGGGGCAGAAAGTACCTGTCTTACGACCAAACAACCGACCCCCAGAGAAGGCTCAGTGCGGATTTAGTTACGCCAAATCAACGCGCTCTCTCTATGCTGACGCCATGGAACAGCAGAATTGAGCTACCAGTTCGCTTTCACCACTGGTATACTTAAATACTACTGGCTCTGTAGTGTCAGTACCCGAGCAATTTTTGGACGTTGCTCACCTGCCGAGATGGTCAGGATAGCGATTTCAACCCAAAGACCGGTACCCCGGCCAACTCCACCATTGTACAGGTATTATTTTTCGCTATCTAGCCAAACCCTGCCTCCTAGAAGCCAACGCCTAATGGAAGGGGTACCAAGTTTCCTTGATGGGGCTTCCCCGACCCCCTAGGTACTCATGTTATTCAGATTCCTCCGACAACGTGTAATGAGTAAACGTCCGCAGTTGTTTTCAGACATACTGCGTACCCATGTCAGGGTAGAACCCTCCGGCTTTCGTTTGATGTGTAACCCTCCGCGGCAAGCCACTGCTATGTTAACGGAATATTGTCCAGATAGTATATTCGACATCTTGGACAACCAAAGCCGCGTGATGGGTATAGAAGCTCCCTGATGTAGATGCATTAGGTATTTTTACAAATCGCGGCACTACGAGCGTTAATTTAGTCACCATCTCCAGCGTATAATATAGAGGAGACGTTTGTATTGCCTCACATACCATCAGGGGATGCTGGCAAAAACCTTTAAAAAAATAAAGTAGTTCCTATCTTCTTTTCCTTGATTTTCAGGAAGTTCTATGAAAATTATGAACAGAATTTTCCTTTTGATGCGGACCCAAATATCACAAAAAAACTTACGTATTCTTGATTCAGCAAACATGAAACAAAGGGCTAACAAAAGCAGAGTCACCACTGAAGTTTTATTCATTTTCACTTTTTCGGGATACTGGTGTTTTTGAAATGAATATATTTTATGGAAGTTGTTCTTTTATACAACAGGAAGTTATTATTAAAAAACATTCAAGCAAACAGTGAAATATATGTATTTACTCAAAAATTAATATTCATAAGTACTACGAATTAGGTACATATGCGCTTATCTCTTCATGAGTAGATAACATAATGCAATTTAGCAGTATACATGTACCTAAATATGAATATTGCGTTGGAATCTGAGATATATTGTTGGCTTGTCGAAAATAAACATAATATATTCTGACGTACAAGGTGTTTTAAAACGATCATAAATTGTAGATAGTCTACGAGGAATAACCTGGTTCCATATTGGTTGATGACTGACTGTGGCACAGACCTAGGAATGCATTGTGAACGTATTCGATTTTTATTGGGAAAATACGAAAAGTATTTGCTATTGAATAGAACACCAGATTTGGCTCCGTCCGACTATCATTTCTTTCCTCAACTGAAAAAAAGTTTAAAAGGTCGTAAATTTTCTTCCAACGAGGAGGTAATAAAAGCTGTGGAGGTCTGGTTTGCAGAGCAAGAAGAAACATTTTTTTTGAAAGGTCTAGAGACGTTACAGGTTCGCTATAATAAATGTATCCAATTAAGAGGAGAATATGTTGAGTAATAAAATATTTTGACATTGAAATTTTGTTTGGTTCTATAGTAGGCTAATAATTTTTCAATATATCCTCGTATGTCAAGAAACCAAACATTCAATCAATTACTGATTCTAATTTTGTGATATTTTCAAGCATTTCAAGTATATTTTCAAAAATAATTGAGTATTCGAAAATAATTTTATAGCATATCAGAAAATGAAAATCTGAACTGAATTTAAAAAATGTGAATCAACAGGGAATTAATTCAGTTCTGATTTCCATTTTCCCGTCTGATATGCCTTAAACTTATTTTCGAATTTAATTCAACTACAGACCTAAAACTACTTCATTATAATTGAGTATGTTGAGGAATTCTGTTATAATGCGGTTGATCTTTATAAATAAAATAAATAAAAATGTCTTTTCCGTTATCCAGCTGTCGCCCCCTTACGAACGATCGCCCTCATTAGTCGAAACTTGTGCGAGCTAAGGATTAACGAGGTCTTACCTTTTAACGTGCGATTCCTAGCACTTTCTCGGGTCAGCAGAAAAATGTCTGCAGTCGCTAGGGTTTGAACCTTCGACTGGCAGCCAATGAGATTGAAACATCGTCGCTTTAACCACTGGACTACCTGGCCTGAGAAGCTCTAGTAATCTAAAGGAAGTGAAACTAGGGTAACCATAATGATTGAGACGTGCAGTGAGACCTAAATCCCTGGTCGAGTCCAATCAAATTAATGTAAAATTTTGCTGAAAGATTCCCAGGCGGTGACTGACCTGTAGAGACATATTAAGCGTCTCATTACTTTCGGATGAACTCAACTGTTCTTTTATACAACAAGGAAGATTTGATTAGAGTCTGCAGAATGGTTTGGTGATAATACTGATGAACTGGTTTTGCTTTGCAAGCCTTTTGTTAGTTGACTGATAAATGAAGTGGAAATAAAAATTTACAACCAAAGAAAATATTTACTTTATCAAATCTACTGATAATTGTTTGAACACGAAGTGTCGTCCTCGAAGCATACCTCCTCAATAGTATCACCTTGAATAATGGACAATTACAAATGCAGATATAAAAGATTGTTCAATAATAACATCAGAGAGCAGTTGTGTTTCTACTAATGATATAGATAATTGTAATTTTACAGGTCTACCTGATGATTCAAACTAAGTTGCCATTGTAACCATAAGGTGTTTTTTATTTTGGATTCTCATATGTTTAATTTCAAGCCTTTGGGTTGAATCTGCAACATTTCTTTATTCTGTGTGAAGTTATGGATATTCTCAATGAGGTGTTTGGCATAAATTATTCAACCTGATTATTTAATCTGTATCTTCTCAAGTGTTCCTCTAATCTTTGATTGAAAAAACGGCCTGTCTGGCCTATATAAAGTAAATTGCAATCCTCACACTCAAGTCTGTAAACCCCCGACTTGTTGAATTTATTCCGTATAGTATTTGCATTATCGATAAATGACTGTAGATTCTCATTAGTTTTGAATGTAACATTTATATTTCGTTTCTGAAGGTCATGAAAAATCTTGTTCGTATGGTGACCGAGATATGTTAGACGCAGTCAAAGGAAAATCTGATTAACGTTTTGCATGTCTAACATTTTTCGTTTTCTTCAGTTGACCATGATGTGCAAAAAATGTGAAGGAACAAGGCCTCTTCAACACATCAAATATATGAAGAACATGATTGGCAAAAATGCACTTACTTTCTTGTGATTTGGCACGCATGAAGCAGAGGGCTAATACAAGCAGAGCAACTATTGTACTTATCTTCATTTTCAGTCGTCTGCCTGGTAACTTCAATACAAAATGAATATGTTGATGTTATTAAAATCATTCTTTTTATATAAAATGATTAGTGTTATGGTTGAGAAAGCAGGCAAACAGATATTAAAAATATTTGCTTAGAGAAAAACAAAGGTGTGGATAGTATTTCATTTTGTGGTAAACATGATAAACCCATAGAACAGAATTTACAGGATGATTTGTCACAATAACAAACTTTATTCTAAAAACTGACAAATATTCTGATGATACCATAATGGGTTCTTTTTGAGGATACCAACCAACCAAGATACATAAGCAGCCCAAAATTGGAATTATGAGGAAGTAATTTGAAGTTATGAGAATGAAAATGCACCATGGTAGGTCACCTGGGGGTTAATTATGATCAACACTTCCAACCATTATAGGTGCGTGGGTTTGATTCCCAGCATGGTCACCACTTTCGTCCATCGATGGATTATGCAGAGTTCTGGATGATTTCATCGGAGATAAACAAGGAAAAGTCACATCTGGAGAAGTTCACGGCAGCCGTGACGATCCTTGGTATTGCAGAAGTGACAACCTGTAATGTCAATAAAGGCGTGCATGCTCGATGCTAATGGAGGTAATGACAAAAAACTCAGACTCTGATACGCAACATCCAAGCATTCAGGGATGCCAACACTAAGAAGATCGAGGTGAGGAAAGACTGGAGTATCTTGCCATGCAGGTCGCCTACGAGAGTCACCGGTTCTTTCAGTGGACCCTGATATGTTTGTCAAAGTTATGGTGAGCAGTGAGGAGTTGTTGGAGATCGTTAAATGACTTTCAACACGGAGGAGGTGCCTGGCCAGGATGGTATCGACGCAGTTCTGCTCAAGAACCACTCGCGCAAGTCTCTGATACAACTTCTGAATATCATCAACGCAATACTGAAATGGCAGTATTTTCCCAGACTGTCTCAAGCGAGCTGTGATAATGCCGGTTCTAGAACCTGGCAAGGATAAACACCAACTAAGAAGCTATCAATAGTGGATAAAATCATCCTCAAAAGGCTGTTGATCCTTAAGGACAGGTTTCTGTAGAGGTCACAACATGACCTCGCAGATAGTCCGCCTCAACACAGTCATGGCTCTGTTGGATATGAAAAAGGCCTCTGACACAGTATGGGTGGAAGGTCTGGTGAACAAGATGTCACGGGCAGGCATGCCTTTAAATGTGGTGAGATTGATCGATTCACACCTCACATCACAGGTCTCTTGTGGTAAGAGTCAACAGCAATCTTTCATCAGGTTGTTCAGTCGAAGCGAGTTTCTCTATATACGCTAAATGCGCACGATTCTCCCGATCCACGAGAGTGAGAGATACGTGAGAGAGTCATCCTCTGTAAAGGTACCTAGGGGTATAACTCTACAAGGGTGTGACATTCAACAAGCATATAAATCTGGAAATTCAGAGGGCGGGGACTGCCATCAAGCGAACCTACCCTCTGATAGCCAGAGACTCAAGCTGAGCACTGACAACAAATGGTTATAACACGCTTATAATGTGTTCTGCAGCCTGCTCCCCACGCCTCTCAGAAGGCTGGACAGTATGCAGAACAAGGTACTTCGTTTGTTTGAAAGTGGTTGACAACGTAACTCTTAACTGTTGAAACGTCGTGACTCAAAACACATGCAAGGAATTTATTTTCATACAAGCCATATAAGTACTTCTTACCCAAAAGCCCTTTGATGAGAAATCTCACTCTCATTAGGGAGTACGATAATGAATTTATAGATAGGTGCAAAGTGGAACCTTTAACTTTCATCCGAACAGTTTTTCGATAACCCTCATATTAACTGATAAAATTGGGCGGGTCCATACATTTGACTAACTGTATATCAAAGTTCTGACTGAATGTCTCCATGGGCGCAAGGTCCAAAAATTTTTTGAGATAATAGATTGACGTTTTCAGCTATCAGTGGTAGTTACGTATCGATTGGTCCAACTACTCGATATTCCCGAAACCATTGTTTATATAGAAATACTCCTATTTAAACAATGCCGAAACCCAATGAAAACTTGGACTAGGTGATTTTCAGGGTCGCTGATAACGAATGAGTGGTCTGAATTGGAAAACTCGATGAAAACTTGACCAAAGTAGTTTTTATGGTCAATCTTGGGTTATAATTCGAAAATTTACAGGGTTGAGGTCGCCTATCTCCTTAAACCCTGCTAGAGAATGCTGAAGTCCAGAAGACTTTTGAGGATTGTTGACATAAACAACATAAATTTTAGAACAAAAAATGATACCAGTTTGAATATCTGTTAATAATTTTCAGGGTTTTCAGTATTATAAAAAAAATCACCTAGAGGTGCGGCTGCTTGAGCGCCCGACTCTGAGCCAAAAGGTTCGGAGTTCCTGGCTGAGATTTTTTCAATTAAATTAACCGATTAAATTATTAAAATCTCGTGGCTCGACTAGAGTGAGTCTTGCATGATTCACTGTTGCGTTCCAATTAACAGTGCTGTTCCTAAGGAGGCGTATGGAGTCTGTAACAAAGCCTACATAGAACACATGGTTAATGATAGCAGTCGATTCCAAAAAAATAATAATAACTGATATGAAATATCACTAATGTAACCAATGAAAATGATTGGCCAATGTCTTGTATGTCTATCTAAGAAACGCATACCCCAGAAAAATGTACAAAGGTGCAAATTTCTCATTGTGAGAAACTTCAACTTTCCCCAAGTTATTCAGTCATACGAAGAACATGTTAATGAAAATATGAGATTATTTTATGAGGTTAGCGATTGATACCATCGTATACTAGCGGAATGTATAGCTGTGAAAACGACAATTCTGAAGGAATTGGGTAAAATCGAAATATCAACCTTTTTCTAGCAGCAACTATTTTCTTTTCTGGTGACAGTTTTGGGCAACCTTTTTTATAGCAGCAACTATTTTCTTTCTTGATGGCATTTTTGATGGAGATGTTGAAGTTTTTGCTCACTAGCTGTGGAAGCGGCGTTGTTTACTTATAGGTAGAGCCAGGTGGCCGAGTGGTTAATCCTCGGCTCGCACAAGTTTCGACTTCTGAGGGCTGCCGTTCGTAAGAGGATGACAGCTGGTTGACGGAAAAAAAACAACAAAACAAAACAACAAACAATTTTTTAGGTAAGTATACGCCTCTCTGATATCAGAATAATTTTGTCTACGACCTCAACATTCTCTATAAGAAATTCTCACATCTTCTTTTATCATTGTTTTTCCAAAAGTTTACGCCACTTCGTATAATAAGTAGGAAAATTCTGTGGTTTGTAATCGGAAGTTTAAGTAAACATTGCTTATTATGTAGGAGGTAATCAAAGTCGTGTTTAACATATTTTATTATATGTTATCAGCACTGTATAAAAATATATTTGCATGTCACTTCAAACAATGAGATTAACAAACCTTACAAGAGTAGGTTAATACAGGTTAATTATACTTAATAAAAAGTAACGAGCTGTTTTAGATTGATTTTTTTAGTGCTAATGGAGTCCTTTGAGGTTCAAACGACAAGTCCCATGTGTGCGGCCAAAAGATATTCTTGTTCTGATTGTACAATACTGATTACTGGGATTGGGATTCGCCATTTTATCAAAGAGTGTATTGTTATAAGCCATCTTTCGTCCTTTTAGCATGCAAGGGCTGAGAGCAAATTGGAAAACATGCGTGCACCGGAAAATAGTCACTCAATCGCAACAACAATTGCGAGATTAATCACGTTTTCTTTCGATGGGGCGTTTTTGGGTGCTTTAAGTTTTGTTTATTATCCTCTCGATGTTTGTGTACCAACAAAAATTTGATGGTAAGTGGGAATAACACACCATCCCTAGCTCTCAGTAGCCGTAGTGGTGATGGTGTAACGTTCGCTTCTCAACCATACAGGGTGGTTTCAAATCCCAGCGCGGTCTCGTGCCTGGCATCGCACGTTAAAAGGCAAGGGCTCACATCCATAGGTCCTCTTATAATATATGAAACATTGAGTGAGCACTACTCGTTTCCGATTTTGATAAAACCTACATGGACTTCTTCAGTTATGAGCGAATAAAAGGTGCCTTCGAAATGTTTGACTTATTTATTGATTGATTAATTCACACAATAATGGAATATTTTTGTTTTAACCGTAGAATTAAAGTTATTAATCCGGTTTCGTTCAATATTATAGCCACAGCATACTTGATGAGCGAAGTACCCAAATCTCCTCATGATTTCTCAACGAAAAATTAGTGCATTAGGATTGTTATCCATCCGATTTTCGAATCAATACCATCAATGGATTGAATCTAAGAAATATGCCTGTCTAAAAGATGTCATTTGAAAAAATTGACTTTTTCAACGTTTATAGTTGTATTAGAAATTTCAAACCGCCTTAGATACTCAACTAGGCGAATGAATTGTATACAATATTTTTTACTTATCGTTCATTTCCATCACATTGGTTTTGAAGTGAGTCCAACGACGCACTCTAGATGCAAAAATTGGGAATTCTCAAATAGGGAGTCGTTCCGATAGCAGCAGCCTTTTTGTATTTTTCGAAAGAATCTCTTTTCTTTTCAATAATAATAATAATATTGATTCGTAGAAATCAAATAAGGTTTTCAATTATGAAAAAATGTAAATTGAAATTGTTATGTATTACAAACTATAATATATGGTCTCCCCCCACTAAACATGTAATGTTACAAAATATTGCCACAACATTATGTATGGCTTGCCATCGTAAAATGATAGTATAATATTGCATATTGCATAAAGCTCAAAGCTATATTTAAGTTCTCAACATAACAGAAGTAACTACAGACAAGTTGTTTGTAAGTTATAAAGCAAGCTATTGATTGAGTTTCAAGTGCAATGTTACATAATCCATGAAAGTTCATTGTAAATGCAACGATACAGAAACTATCTACGAACAATGTGAGTGCAAGTTACATTTGGAACTATCGAACAAATTCAAATCGCAATGTTGCACTGAGTTTGAAATTCCATGATATTTACAACCATGCATGAGCTCACTTCAAACAATATTGACAGTATTTAGAAAACACAATACATTTTCAATTTTCGATTGCACCATCGCAGAAATATACAAAATGATACGCTAGGACAATTTTAAATGGTAAGTATAAAGAAACTTGAAATAATATTTCATCTATCAGGAAACCAACCAATTTTGAATTTCCCGGTCTTGATGAGATGCCACCTAACGGGGCGACACCCAGTCACCCAGATCCCAGACTAGCACGCGCCTTGCGCCATTTTGCTATTGTAAATTGTATTGTTGTGTGTCGTGACTTTGCGTTAGTTTTAATTTGGATACTTTTACCTAAGTAAAGTACATATTCTTCTGCAATTTTGTTTTTTGATTAAGAGTTCAATGAGTGTTGAAGCAGCACAATGGATAATGCTAATAAATTTTAGGCATCTTCATGTAAGGTAAGGCGCGTTTAGTAGGAAATGTTTTTTCTCCTTATATTGCGAATGAATCTGGTAGTAGTGTCAATTTGGAAGGTACTTTTTACATTTGTAAATGATGTGGAATATACTTTTACATTTCGATTTTAGTTGTAGGTTCTTAAATATATTGGTGGCTTGAATGAAAAGTCTTGTGTTGGAAGAAGTCTTGAACATTTTTTCACACGTCATTTTACCATGTTTTGCAATTGGATCAGCAAAAAAGACAATTTCAGAATCAAAGAATTGAAATCTATACAAATTTTAAAACTTGAGTCAATTCAATTTGAATATAAAGCACAATAGTGTCATAATCAAGGACAAGTTCAATTGTACATTTTTTTATTGAAATAAGACCATAATTGTTGAGTTGACTAATTATATATTTATTTATAATATTTTTGTTCCAGATGCAGTAAAAAATTCATTTCCATGCATCAGAGATGATGGATTAGAAATAAATGTGATGGCTTAGCTACAATTCGCAAAAACACGTTACTTGTAGGGTTAGGTAGTAGATGTCGATATTTAAGCTGCACATTCAATTCAGTGATTATTTTGTTTCAGGTATACCTGATAAGGCCAAACAATTTTTTTTAATTGACATTTTGATATGAGTACTTATTTGTTTTTTTGTGATATTTTAATTAAAGGTTTCATTTTAAAATTTTTGTCTTTTTGACCTCCACGATTTAAATGGACATTTAAATTAATAGGTATCATTTCAGAAGATTTTTTGGGTTTTTACTGCTTGTTTCTAAAAACTCGAAAATGATGAATCTGATTTCCATAGAGGACATATCAATACTGAAAGATTTTTCCAAGATATCAAAACTGATCTGTCTCCCATCTGTCTCATAGAGCCAGGTAGCCGAGTAGTTGAAGCGACTTGTTTCAATCACTTTGGCTGCCAGTTGGCGATGGTTCAAACCACGACGACTGCAGAAATTTTTCTGATGGTCCGAGAAAGTGCTAGGAATCGCACGTAAAAAGGTAAGACCTCGTTAATCCTTAACTCGCACAAGTTTCGACTTCTGAGGGATGTAGTTCATAAGGGAATGACAGCTGGTTAACGGAAAAACAATTTTAAACAACAATTTTTGAAGATTTTTTGGGTTTTTACTGATTGTTTCTAAAAACTCGAAAATGATGAATCTGCTTTCCATAGAGGACACATCAATACTGAAAGATTTTTCCATGAAGATTGCATTCATTTTCTATCAATATTAGTAGCAAGTAGTGAAAATCCAAAAATTCTTCAGTAGCGAACAAACCTACTGGAACGTAATTTATGAAATCTCTCTGTTATGTTATGGAAAGGAATAGACAAGATTGGTGGTGAGTTGCTGCTGTATAACAATATTGAATATGTTATTTTCTACTAATTTATATTCTATGTTGCGGTAACCTTACTGCAATTACTAATTATAAAAGATTACATCCATCAAACCATTTCAGTAGTTGCTGCAACAATGTCATAAAAGACGTCATTTTCAATATCACATTTGCAATTTTCCTGTATATTATATGCAATGTTGCAGAAACCTAGCTGGAATAATTGATAATGGCATATACCATTTGTAATATTGCTGAACGTCCGTTTCAGTAGTTGCTGAACCTTTGCAGTAAGGTAGCAGAAAACTCTGATGTAACATTACACATTTTACTATGAAAGGTTACTGAAATATTGAATGAATGTTACTTTGCTTAGTGGGCCAGAGCTGAACATAAGTCCAGATGAAAGAGACTATTTACCACCACCATATGCGCCCTGAGGCGACTTAACAAAAAAGAGAGGAGTCACAAAGACGAGAATGAGCGCATGCAACTAAACGAGAATTAAAAATAGAAACATTAACGCTCATCATCACATTAATCAATGACCCTTCATTTCTGCCAATTCAGCCGCAGCAATAGCACTTTTTACTGAAAAATTTACCTGTTTCCAGGCTTTTTCTAAGTCAATTGTTTAAAATGAATTTATCGAGACATATTGACTGCACTATTCCTATGCCTAGATCGATCGCAATCCGCAAAGTTGTTCTCAAAATCCATAGTAATATTATATTTCTATGTCAAAATCTCAACCATTGTTTAAAGACTTAAAGAGAATCTCTTTAAACAATGTCTCAACCCAAAGAGACTAAACTAACAGGTTTTAATAAGCTCCAGCCAATCAGAATCTTGTAACTTGTAGCATCAACGCGTCATGGTGACGTACTTGGACATGAGTACAGAGTCGAACTCGAACCAAGCAAAAAAACTGTCAGCAGTAACTCTCATATACCAAGAGCTAGTCCGTCACTGTCTATAGAGAACGGCGGCCATGACATGTCCAACTACGTCACATTTCGTCACAAATGTTCTTTCATCTCTCTCTTAGTGCCCCCATTGTCTTATGGGGATCAGACTCTCCTAGTCAAATAACGTTTCATCTCTTTGGTCTCAACAGGTATGTAAACGTCTGATCAAAGTAGGTATTTGAGCGCCATCTATCCTCAGCTTTCGTAACATCGGAAACTATACTGCAGGCATCTATTCAGGACGCTACCGACTCGTTAGTGGCTCCACTGTGGCTTCTAAAAGAACTTTTGTATTACTGGTTGTACAGATCCAAGGAGACTAAAAACAAGGAGGGTTTAATAAGCTCTAGCCAATCAGAAACTTGTATCATCATCATAGTGACGTACTTGGGTATGAGTACAGAGTCGAACTCGAATCAAGCAACAAAACTGTCAACAGTAACTCTCATATACCAAGAGCTAGTCCGTCACTGTCTATAGAGAACGGCGGCCATGACATGTATAACTACGTCACATTTCGTCACAAATGTTCTTTCATCTCTTTCTACTAGTGTCCCCATTGTCTTATGGGAATCAAACACTCCTTGTTAAAATTTAGTCTCCTTGGTACAGATCGACAACGGTAAGGATGCCTCTGAGATGCGCAAACGAGAGAAAGCGTGAGTAGATGTGCAACAAAGATCGACTACTGTTTAATAAGGCAGAGCGATTGAGCTCCTGCCCCACTCCAGGGTTTTGTCTACTGCGCAACCAATTCTCGGAGAGGCATCCTTACGCTTGTCGATCAGTATATGGATCGTTGTCAAATTCGGTTGAATTGTTGGTTGTCTATATTTATATACCAAGGTTTGTGTTGACATTTTGATGTGTCTGTTCTAAAAATTTGGTGTTCTGAGTTCGGAGGTTCTTCAAAAATTTACCATCCATCATAGTGCACTCGACTCGACAGACCTACACTTGTCTTGTTGTTGTAGGTAAAATGTGAATCTGTCAAAGATAATTTCGGAACAATAGAAATAAAAAGTATTTTCCAAGTATGAGTGCTCTGACCAAAGAGGCTAAACTAACAGGAGGGTTAATAAGCTCTGGCCAATCAGAATCTTGTAGCATCAACGCGTCATAGTGACGTACTTGGACATGAGTCCGAGTCGAACTCGAACCAAGCAACAAAACCGTCAGCAGTAACTCTCATATACCAAGAGCTAGTCCGTCATCACTGTCTATAGAGAACGGCGGCCATGACTTGTCCAACTACGTCACATTTTGTCACAAATGTTCTTTCATCTCTTTCTATTAATGCCCCCATTGTCTTGTGGGGATTTCACCAACTAATTCCTAAATTTAGGAAATACCTAAATCAAATTCAGGAATGACCAAGTGCAAATTGCGTTTTACCAAGCGTTAAGTAATACTTGAAAGTGATAGGAAATGCCTTACGTAGGTATTTCCTATCACTCTTAAGCTTTACCTAACGTGTGGTGAAACGCAAATTGCACTTGGGTATTCCTGAATCAGATTTTTAAGTATTTCCTAACTTTAGGAATCAGTTGGTGAAATCGGCCATTAGTCAAATAACGTTTAAGAGGTTATTATGTTTCTATGGTTTAATCTCTTTGTGCTCTGACCACATCCTTCATAATAGATTTTGTGCAGGGGCGAACTTTATCAAGAATTCTATATCTCCCGATAAATTGATGGCGAGGCTATAGACCTACATGTCTTTCACTAATCCCATCTATTATGAGAAGATAAATATATAGTTATAAATATGGTATTAGAGAATAAGATAAATATTTTCTCGACATATTAAATTAGGAGATAAAATTCTGACCATTGTTTTAACCTTTTATTATGGCCTCCACCCAGTCCACCCAACAAAGCTTAGCTCGCGTGTAGAATCATAGTTACTGCTGTTCCTAGTGTGCACCGTTTTCAATAAAGAAAGTGTGTTTGTCTCGTACAGAACCGACTTCAACCGAATTTGCAGTAACCAAAGGTTAATATTTTTTCGAAGCCGAGGCTGAAGTACTATTCGTAGAATACATTCTCATTGCTATTCGTCTGTTGATTAATATTAATTAAACCAATTTTCAGATTACTTGATCTTAAAATTCATGGAAACATTTATTTCGAATTTTTGAAATTTAAATGGTAAATACCGTTCTAATTTAATAGAATGCTAATAGCTACGCCGGATCTGAATGCGCGTCTTCTGAACCTGAACTGTCAAACAGGTCAACTTCATTCAGTTCATTCATTCATCGTTGCCAGAAAATGACAATCGTGGACGATAGTTTTGTTTAATATCGATAGATTACTACTGATTGTATAGTGTTAAATAATGTGAACAAAAATGAATTGTGGTGTTTCGTAAAGTGATACGCTTGTTTTAAATCGCAACAAAAAACGCACATCAAAATGGCAGGCCGAAATCGTCCTGTACAGCACAAGAACTTATCTACGATATTTTCCAAGTTACAGGGTGCATTTTCCGATGTGGTCACACATCCAAAATACGCGACAGACAAAAGGACTTTGGATAAAACATGGAAACTAATGGACAAAGTTGTGAAATTGTGTCAACATCAAAAAATGAACTTGAAAAATTCGCCCCCATTTATTTTAGATATTTTGCCAGATACCTACCAGAGACTGAGGCTTATTTACTCCAAATATGAGGATAATATGGCTGAACTACATTCAATTGAACACTTTAACATATTTATTATTAATTTAATGCGGAAGTGTAAGCAAACAATCAAATTGTTCAAGGAAGGTAAAGAAAAAATGTTTGATGAGAACTCACATTATCGAAGGAACTTAACAAAACATAGTTTAGTGTTTAGTCATATGTTGAGTGAACTCAAAGCCCTATTTCCCAATGGTGTGTTTGCTGGAGACACGTTTAGGATTACTAAATCTGATGCAGCAGATTTTTGGAGGACAAACTTTGGAAACAGGTAGGAAATTACATCGGCTTCAATTTATATGCACTTGAAAGCAACCTAGTATAGTTTTTATAGAAACACTATATGTATTGGTTTGATATTTGACGATGCAGTCAGGAATACTTCTATCATGTGTCAGTAATTTGGCTCTAAACAATACACTTCACTCGCATGCATCTTTGTTTTACACCAGGTTCTAGAACCCACAGTTTCTACAGTGAGAAGAATCGAATATTGAGGTAGGTTTTCAAAAAATTTTGTTCAAGAAAATACCCCCCCTTTATCATTTGTTCTCTTCATAATCATATCCTCAAATGACACATATTCTACAGCTGCCATACTCAGAAACTTGTTTTGAATACTTCCAATTTAGAAGAAAAAGCAGTATTCAACTATAGATCTGTGAACAAGAATTATAGCTATGTTTCAACTGTGTTGATCATAATAAACTTCTAAACTTCAGGAGAGATAAAAGAAGTGGATAGATAATAAAATCAACAACAAGATAATTTTATAGAAATACCGCAGGTATCTGTACTTATATTTTATATATGAATAATTTGGGCAAATCATTGCATGATATTTTCGTAAATGTCTTTGATATTGAAAGGTACTTCAGCAATTGTGCCACAAATAAATGACATTGTACTTTGTGCTCCAGAAGAAATGCAATGAAGCTCTAGAAATAATTAGTTTATATGGTTCTCAGCCAATGCTCTTAATAATTAATACTAATACTCCTTCATAAACACTCTGTAGTTTGTATGAGTGTACCAGTGGCAGAGCCTGTGAGGGTAGGGGACTGCTATTATGCTTCGAAATGATGGTATTTAACTAGAACATAACCCGAGGGGGAAACATCTCCTTTAAATCTTGTACAACTAGAAATTTTGAGTCATTCGAGTCAATTTTCAGTCATTAAATCACCGCTTCAGTCATCGGTTTGAGTCATTCAGTCATCGGCTTCAGTCTTTCAGTCAACAGTTTGAGCCTTTTCAATATTTTAAATCTCGTACACATTTTAGCAAGATGTTCCCCCTCGACATAACCTAAATAGCGTGAAGTTTTAGATACCTTTTGATAGTTGTCTGAGCTAGAAATAATAATAATAATATATGCTTTATTGTCCAAAGAAGATAATCTTATTGACAAAGTAGTTTTATGATTGATGAAAGAAGGTTATTCGATAAAATTAAAATTATAGGGCATGGAACAACACATTAAAAACTTTAGGTACACTGCAAAATCAATAACAATGATGTCATTAAAAAATATTTAAAAACACATTGGTTGAAAACCTCAGTTCCACAAACTAATTATTTCCAAATGCGACATCTCTGGTGTGCAAAGAAGACTTCCATGTAAAGAATTATTCTCTACTCTATATTTTTGAGTTGTGCTTGTATATTTCTGAAAGCAAATGTTGGGACAAAAATAACAGGAATTAAAATGATTTTGTTCAGGATACAATATAATAATAATAATTGGTTTTATTGTCAGATAAATCATAAATCAATTACAATGAATATTTAAAAAAGAAAATATCGGCAAAAGGCAGAGTTCGCTTTTTATCTACACGAAGTCGATAAAAAAGCGCATCCACTCCACCTAGCATATAATATACAGATGTAGTCAAATTAAAGTTGTGGAGATGATTTTGTGATATTTCTTCCCGCTTCATATAATATACAGTTGCATTGCAAAAAACTTCCATTAGAGATACTCGCTTTTTAAATTCTCAAACGGTATACAGGGGAGAACAAAAAATATGAACTTTGATAGAGTTTATTTATAGTAATGAGTATAAGTTATTTACAGTTAAAAACCAATGTTTTTGTATTACCTTCTGAGTTCACACTATGAAGTTTACGTAGAAGAATATGAATTTACTGACATATAATTCAAACAGATTTTGAAAGTAGAAGTATAGTACCACAAAAAGTAAATTCTCATTTTGCTCTAAAATGCTGCGATAAGGGTGAAAAATGCTTGCAAACATTACTGAAAATGAAAAAGAAATTACTTAGGTATGTAAGGAATAATTCCGAATGATTCCTTTATTTGTACCCAAACATAAGCATGCAATATTGCAATATGCAATAATTATTTTGAAAAAGACTCACGGCAGAGTTCTTTATTCACTTGTATCATGGCATGTTTTATACTTCGTCACACATTCCATATAAGTACTCAAGGAGATTCAATAAAATGTTTAATTTTTCCTCATGCCATTCATCATTGTTGTCTATTAAGGAAATTACACTGTCTAGGGATTGTATTGTACATTCCAATTAGTGATATTAGTCACCAACTTGCAACAGTCAACAGAATATGGTATTTGTCAGCATTAAATTCAAGACAGATGTGCTAATATGATTTATAATTTATGTGACCTCTTCTTTTGATGCTTTTGTTGCTTTTATAGAACTAGCTAGCAGTGAATATCAGTGCAGTACTTTCACCTTTGCGTCAAGCTTCATTGCCGTATATGTAAATTCCCATAATCATATCTCATATCTCTGTATTTTTTGTCTTTTGCTGTTCCTCTCTTTCTTCCTCTTGCGCTCTCCTTTCTTCTCCCTTCTCTGACGCCATTTCTCTAAATCGTCTCTCTTTCTCACCACTTCTCTCTCTCTCCACTTTTCTCCCTCTTTCTCCCCTCTTCTCACTCTCTCTTGACTTCGTTCTCTCTCTTTCTCTCCACTTCCCTTTCTCTCCCCTCTCTCACATCAGAACAAATTACATCTTTCCCCTTTACCACATACTTATTTATCATCACAGTAATTCTCCTCAGGAAGATAACACTGGAGAAACATCAATTGTAATAATAAATTACGATTGTAAAAAAAAATTGTATTATATTATGGGAAAAATGGATTTTCTTTTCCGAGGTGTCAGTTTTTGAACCCTACTCAAAATATATGTATAAGGTTATCCACATTTGAGTAAAAATTGGTGATATTTCTTCAATGGGACACCCAGTATATTTTTCTGTATTTGCTTAGTGATCGTCATTACTAATCCAGTGAGAGCAGGTTTGATGGGATTATGCCAAATGGGATTATTCAGAGATATGGGCTGAAAAGTTCATCGTATGTCTGATAAGTATGACTGAGTCTTCACACCATGATTTTAATCATGATTTCAAACAAGTCGCCAAAGCGGATAACTCGTCAGGATATTAAAAAAAAGGGAGATAGTTTATCCAAAACTAAGTGTTTACATACTTTTTGTATGTGTAAAAACATAACTAATCTTCTTCAGTCCAACGTAAATAATCATAAATTAAATTTAAGAAAATACAAACAATTTACAACAACAAAAGCAGTTTATAGTTTATTATATTACCTATAATGAATAAATAATAACAACTAAAATGAATTAAATATTCAGCACGCTGCCGAAAACTTTCCATGTCAACACAAGTTTTTTTGTGTCGCTGGGGAGATTTTCTAACTGTAAATCTAGACAACAAATCTTTTTGGGCGAATAGAGAAAATGAAAAAGTGATTTTAAAGTGCATTATTTCCGTATTCAAGGAAAAAATCAGTATAAATAAAAAAAATCTCGATTTAATCGAACAAAGTCTCTATAGCACTCATTGGGCACATGGGAAAGTTTTTGTCCCATATCTTCGCAGCCGTTTGACATAATCCCATCAAAACTGGTAGCACTGAATTCGTAATCTCTAACCAAATATGGAAAAATGTACTAGATGCTCTGTCACCAATGTTATGTTTCTTCAAATGAGGATAACCTTATATATTTTTTCGGCAGGGTACAAAAACCCTAGGAGAAGAAAATCGACCTATCCGAGGATTTTTTCCAAAATATTTTCACATTTAGAAATTCATGTCCCTCTTTGAGGGCTGCATTGTTTAATGAGGAGTTTCGGTGCCTTTAAATCAATTTTTTCTACATTCATGCAAAAAGCAAAACTTTATTGAACTATATTCAGTGGGAAAAAAAGTTCTTTATGGCACTAGTGCAATAAAGTTTTTATTGCACTCATCTGTCATTCTACTTCAACGTGCTGTCATCATGACAAACATAAACATTTAAACCTACTACAGATTTAGCAGATATTCTGTGAGATTGGCAATAGGTTTCAAACAGTTACATATTTTATATTATTTTGTATTATTGTTAGCAGCAAGAGTTAAACAAACAATGCCTTCCCGAGAATAACTCCATAATCAAATCCGATCCGCTTTGTTCTAAACCGTCAACCTGCATAGAGCACATTGTCTGTACTATGACCGCACCTAGTGATAACATACGCGCTCACGGCTACTATGATTTTGATTTTTATAATGCAATTGTGGTTATAGAAACGTCAGTCAAAAAGTACTTCACTACGAAATATTCATATTGAAAATTGCACCAATTATTCATTCACTTTCAACATTGAGGGTAAAAATAAAGTTTGAGTTAAATTGTTCGTAACGTATTAGTTCCTGTTTCAATGCAAATCGATATTAATAATAAAGTATTCAAGTTGCGCTTTTCATTTTCCTACACCTAAGTAGTGCCGCACCTCAATAAATCATTTTTTGCTTTTTGCATGAACGTAGAAAAAATGTTGTATGCAACTCGTGCAAAAATTGTTTATTGCACTTGTTGCATAAATAATTATAATGGCTTTGCGTCAATTCAGACATGAAAAATAAAAAAAAATTCAAAAACTGAATTCTGAACCAGCCGAGATTTAAACCCAGGCCACTAATTTAACTTTTCGACAGCAGGACAAACTATAAGTGTAAGTAAGTATGCTTCAAAATATTCGAATTCTAATTTGTATAAATAGGCAAACTAATATTAAGTGGTATATACCAGGTCTACATTTTTAGTTGAGTTTTTCTATTTCCATTTTTTATGTCTTATTTACTGCCAACATAAGACTATGTCTTATGAATAGTTATATATTTCCATAATACTGCAATTGCCATTCTGGTTTGATACTATCTACTTGTATTTTTTTAGTTTTATGTATGCCAACAGAAATAACCTAGTTTGCCTATCAATACAAATTAGAATTCTCATATCATAGCTGAAGCACACTTACTCATAGTTTGTCCTGCTGTCGGAAAGTTGAATTTTGAATTATGTGGAATTAGTATTGTTTCTCATCAAATATTGAATTATTTATCAGATACCCACATGAGTCATTTCCAGGTAGGTTATTGGAATTGGAAATTAATAAAGTTCATTGAATTGCATATGGATTGAAAGGTTATCCATTATACTTACTATAAAGTATTCATGATATGGGCGAACATTCGATGATTCAAAGCGTGGTGCTCGTGCTTGTAATTTTACTAAAAAAATCTAATTTGGAATATTTTCAATAGGTTCTCACGAGGGGGAAGTAACTCTTTCATTAGGTGTACATCATAACATTTTCATTACTTCATTATTCATTTCATATTCAACTTAAAATCGAAATCTATGTTTCTGGGGATCCTTGACATGATTTTTTTCGGTTCCAAGTTGGCAAATTTATGCCTCTGACAATCGGTAAGTAATCGCCTCGGTGATCGCTGAGCAGACGCGGATTTTAATCAGTGATTTTCCGATGAATAGTATAACATCATTAATGGTAATTATTTTTCATTAGAGTTAATTACTGCATTATTTTCATTAGGTGTACAAAAAATGGCTAGTTACTTCCCCCTCGGGTTCTCATAATGCATATTCATATTTCATAATTCAAGACAAATTTCAATATCATGGACAACTACGTGTACTATAACGTATGCCCTTTTGGGTTTTGGAAGTTATAAATATAATGATCAATGAAGCAAAATTAGCGCTATCCCGTAGAACATAACATAACAATAATTTTGCTTGTTCATTGATCATTATATTTATAACTACCAAAACCCTGAAGGATATACGTTATAAAATCATCAACATATTTTGGCAGCGGACTGACGGACTATACGGGTTTCTTAGTGACCTAAAACCATAGAAATATATATTATATACTTACTCTAGAATGCTAATCCCCATGTCAAAAGTGTTGTAAAAAGTTCAGGATAGTCCGCAATGCGCAAGCGCGTCATTAGTGATTTTTGTAACAGGTCCGGTTTTAGTAAAATATTATGGTACTTGTGAAGATTAACAAACGTTACCTAATTCTGAATCTCGGAGAGTAAGGTTGGAAACCTCATTGTACTTTTATCTGTTATTTGTATTTATCCGATTTGAATACATATTTTCACATATTTAGGATCCCAAATATTCAGCAAGCGGCTATCAGAAAGTAGAGAACGGTTATTATTATTATTTACCGCTCTGAAATAAGCCACTGATTTTTGGTATCACATTCACTTTTCAGCTGTAGTTAACCAACAAAAACCTACGGAACCACCCCAAATCGTCGGTGCGAATTTCAAGGAAGCACTGGATTGGAAAATATATTGAAAGTACAAAAATAGTTATTTATGCAACAAGTGCAAAAAGTGAATGTTTATTGCACTCGACGTGAAAATGTCCGACGAGGCCGTTAGGCCGAGTTGGACAACACGTCGAGTGCAATAAACAATTTTTGCACGAGTTGCATACAACATTTATTCTACGTTCATGCAAAAAGCAAAAAATGATTTATTGAGGTGCGGCACTAGGTGTAGGAAAATGAAAAGCGCAACTTTATTATTAATATCGATTTGCATTGAAACAGGAACTAATACGTTACGAACAATTTAACTCAAACTTTATTTTTACCCTCAATGTTGAAAGTGAATGAACAATTGGTGCAATTTTCAATATGAATATTTCGTTCCAATCTCACAGAATATCTGCTAAATATGTAGTAGGTTTAAACGTTTATGTTTGTCATGATGACAGCACGTTGAAGTAGAATGACAGATGAGTGCAATAAAAACTTTTTGTACGACCGTGCGTTTTTACCCACTTTCCCGCACTCATTTTAGTTTAGAAAGTGTCACTTTCCCGCACTAGTGCGGGAAAGTAAAATATGTCAATTTATCGTTATTAAATGTACATTTCATTGTTGCTGAGAGTTATTTGGAGGACTCCGTAGAACAGAAGAAAACCATCTCGAATAAAATTCTTTCATGTACTGGCAACTTGCAACCGATGCCGTCTCCGTCATCTTCATGCACTTTGCAATCTACGAGTGTTACTCTTAACAGCCAGTTACCACCAACTAACTACTCTGGACCGGCTATTCTGACGCATTTGCAGAATGCAACAAATTGTGTTTTCAACATTAATATTAATAATAATTAGTGGATTTTCATTGAATGTTTTGTATGTTGAAATAAAATATACAGGGTGTCAATTTGAAAACTTCCCACCCTTAATATCTTCCTTCCAGTAAACAATATGAGTAATCGAAAAAACAGGTCAATTTTATTGTCAAGGGGGACACTTTCAAGGACTATTTGTAGCCCTCGTGGTTCAACCCCCTAGGAGGGGTAGATGTTACCCTTCGAATTTTAAATGGGAAGGGGGGTCAAGTGGCACATCATTTTGATGGGCGTTCAATTCTTGTTCCAATGGTATCCTGACTTATTATTTTTTGATGAGCATTTTCCGAAAAATTGCGTTCTAAACTAACAGAAGTAATTATTAGAACGCCTATACTGAGATGCATGGTTTGGCCAGAACTGGTTAGAATATTAGGTGGTACCGTTCCAACCCTGTATTAGGGGTAACATTAGCCATTAGCTCCAAACACTTTACATAAAAAAGTAGTCTAATAGTAAAACGTAGATGGTAGTAAAGTTGTGTTTATTAAATGCTGAATTTTTAAGTGTCATCGCAGAAATTGTACAGATAGCCTTCCTTTTTTGCTACTTCTGCTGTAAAAAGTTTCTGTTTTCCGGCAAAAAATTGGTTAGCAAATTTGAACTATGTGGTAGTATTGTGAATACCGTTGTACCTGTTGGGCTGTTTAGGAATTACTTTAATAAGTGTATAAAAGTGTAAAAATGGTTTACATTCTTCAAGACAGAATTGAAATGATTGTAATTTATGGAGAAGTTGGAAAGTGCGCACGAAGGGCGGCATGTCTTTTTAACGAAAGACATCCAAATTGTAATGTAAGTCACCGGTATGTGCTTGATTTGGTGAATAAGTTTTACGAAACTGGTTCAGTGACAAATAAAAAAAGAAATAACCCCAGAGTACTAAATGAAGCAGCTCAAATTGAAGTTTTGGGAACATTTGCTGCAGAGCCCACGAGCTCCTTACGATCAGTATCAGAACAGACGGGAATGTCACGCGAGACTATAAGAAAAGCATTGAAAATGCATAAATTTCATCCATATAAAATGCAGATTCTTCAAGAGCTCCACGAGGATGATTATGATAGAAGAATAGAGTTTTGTGAAATCATGTCTCATCGAGTCAATACCATCCCTAATCTTCTGTTAAACATCTGTTTCAGCGATGAGTGTTCATTTTTTCTGAATGGCAATGTTAATAGACAAAATTGTCGCTATTGGAGTGACGAAAACCCACATATTTTTCGGGAAGGGCATACACAACACCCACAAAAAGTTAATGTTTGGGCTGGTATTCTTGGAAATGCCATTCTTGGTCCATTATTTCTGGAAGAAAACTTGACTGGCAATCTGTACCTTGATATGCTTGAAGAGACTATCGATCCTCTTATAACTCACGAGCTAGAAACTCAAATTGATGCAGAAGGTAATGAACTTTTGCAGGAGGATCTGTTACATTACCAGCAGGACGGTGCTCCACCTCATTATTTTCTTCCCGTCCGACAGTGGTTAAACGAGAGATTTCCGGGTAGATGGATTGGCAGAAGGGGAGCAGTTGAATGGCCTCCGAGATCACCGGATTTAACACCCTTAGATTTCTTTCTTTGGGGGCATCTTAAATCCGTTGTTTATAAAACACAACCTTCTGATATTGACGAACTTAAAAGACGAATTACAGCAGCATGCCAGTCAATTCCTAGTGAAGTTTTCCGTAATGTTAGAGGGGAGTTCGAAAACAGACTGTATTACTGTTTAGAGCAAAATGGACAACATTTCGAACAGCTAATAAGATAAGCGTAAGTAGATTTTATGTTGGAAATGTCTTTCTCGCAAATTTAATTTTATTGTGTAGAAGGAAAATAACCACCAAATAAAAAATCCCATGCGTAATAAATTTATTCCTGTCATTCAAGGGTTGGAGCGGTGCCACCTACTCTTCTAACCATTTTTATTAAAGGGAGTCAATACAATAATGCATCTCAGTATAGGCGTTCTAATAATTACTTCTGTTAGTTTAGAACGCAATTTTTCGGAAAATGCTCATCACAAAATAATAAGTCAGGGTACCATTGGAACAAGAATTGAACGCCCATCAAAATGATGTGCCACTTGACCCCCCTTCCCATTTAAAATTCTAAGGGCAACATCTACCCCTCCTAGGGGGTTGAACCACGAGGGCTACAAATAGTCCGTGAAAGTGTCCCCCTTGACAATAAAATTGACCTGTTTTTTCGATTACTCATATTGTTTACTGGAAGGAAGATATTAAGGGTGGGAAGTTTTCAAATTGACACCCTGTATATTTTCAATGTGGTTTTTGAATCTTTATGCGGTCGTAGAAAAAATAATGTTCCTAATTCATGCGTAAAGTGTCTTTCCCGCCCTTGACTGCTTGCCCGAACTCCGCTTCGCGTCGTTCTGGTCAACGGCAGTCGCGTGCGGGAAAGTATCACTTTCCGCACTTGTTAGGAAAATAACTATTATTGCACTAGTGCAATAAAGAACTTCTTTTTCCACTGAATATAGTTCAATAAAGTTTTGCTTTTTGCATGAATGTAGAAAAAATATTTTAAAATTTCAATCCTACTTATAAATTACTTTGGTGATATTTTTTAATGGGTTCTCTAGTGATTTTTTTCATATTTCATTTGATTAGGAGAGTCATTATGAATCCAGTTGTATCCATCTATAATGGAATTATGTCAAATGGCTGCGGAAATATATGTTAAAAGTCTTTGTCACTCTCATGCATTGGATGGGAAAGTTTTTGTCCCATATCTTCGCAGCTGTTCAACATAATCCCAGTTATCACTGGATTCGCAATGATGTTCCTTAACCTAGAAAAATATATCACTATGGTAATTTTGTCCCAAATCATCTCCCTAAGCTCATTTATGTGCTCTTCCTTATATAGGATATATTCCTGTTATCATTAACTACTAGTTAAGGTGGGTTGATTAAAGTTTATACTCTGAATTATCAATGAGAAAATTTTTCAAACGAAACCGATTAGGACTAGGAATAAACAGAGATAATAGAGAAAATTAAAAGGGGTGGGAAGGAGTAAAAAGTTGGCCGAGGAGTATTTCATTTGGAAATTAAGTTTTCTGACCCCTGAAGAAGCCCCATGCAAAATTTGGAAGCTTAAGATAGAACCGGATAGAACCCAAGCGCAGTTCTCGATTTTTCAACTTGGCCGCTCGCGCGAGTTTTTCAATTTGTTTATTTGGTCAACCCTGAGGCCGGACGCTACCAAAAAAGTATTCCTCTCACATTTTTCCGATGTGAAGTCCATAACAAAGTAAAGGAACGCAAAATTAAACATGTAGTTTTTGTGATGATTGATTTTTGGTCCTAAAATTTTCAAACATAGGTTTCGAGTAGTGCGTTTAAACCAAATCGTCTTCCGCTTTGTCAGATGATTATTAGTCACTTTCTTACATATAGAAATCGTCGAAAAAGTCGATAGACATTTTTCCTTCATACTGTCCGATTTAAAAAAATTAATTGAAATTTGCAAGTTTTTGAGGCATGGGCTTTCATCTCATCAAACGGAAGACGTATAGCTTCTCATCGCGGTTTTAGACCGGCGACGGCTCAATTATGTAGATTCGTGAAATTATCTCATTGAACACAACTCAAGTTCACAATACCATCAGAAATCTGAAACCCGATCGATAGTATTGCGAGCACTCGAGACATTACCCCCGAAAATACCTACACTGTAATTTCTACTACCTCAACGACTATTAGATTACTTAACAAGAAACAGGTACTTAATGTCTGTCCTGTTAGTTACGAGAATGGATATCAAATAACGCAAGGATGTTCTCTTATCCATCCACAAACAAAAATCAATAGTAATTCAACATCCTGCTGACTATATAGACAATTGCTGCAAATCTCCGCGAGGATTGTAGCATAATGTGATTTGTATTTGAACAATACCTATTCAGGAATTCTCTTGATTTGTATATTTTTCCAATTTCATTCAACGGCAACGGTTCATCAGATTTGTTCCTCCAACTCTCCATTCATTCCCCTTATCGTAGTCATTCATGCCTACTTGATTAAATATTTAAGTCCCTACACAATTCCCGTATCATAGTATCCCACCTACACGTATATAGTCTCGGAGTCAGCGAACATTTTATCGCTTTGGAGATTCCTAGCAATGCGCCAAAGGACTACCCACTGTTTCTTTTATCTTTCATTTCTTTAAATTGTAAATCACTCGTTCTTTCTGATTTTCGATAACGCGAATTAAGTAGTTAAATATTATTTATTCAGACGGAAATATTACCCAGTAGGTATCTCAAAATTAGTTGATTCCGGTAAACCTTTTTTCTTCTCATCATTTTGCCATCTCACTGCCATTTACATGTTCTCCCAACTATCATATCCCTACCGTCAGTTTTCTTGGGTTTCGTAATGTTCTCTGGACAATGATGAACAAAAATGTCAGAATTCTAATTTAGAATATAAAAATTGGCTAATTATGAATTCTCATATTTAGCTGATTTTGGTTTACTTCTTTGAACTTCAGAAGTTTTCCAGATTTAGCTAACTACTAAGTAAGTATCTGAAAGGGGCCAATTATGAAATACAGAGGCAGAACTCTGAATTAGCTAATTCGACTGATTAATTCATAAATCCGGCTTGGATAATTCCGTACTGAAATTGTTTGAAAATTGCTTAAATCTTACTTAGTGAGTCTGACTCACAGTCGCCCACAAAGTTAGCATCTTCACGATATAAGAAAGAAGATAGTATGCTTTCAGCTCCTGAAAATGCTAACTTTGTTGGCGAAACGCGCGTCAACTGTGATTTTGAAATTGTTCTGTTTTGGTAGTTTTGATCACGGGAATAAATAAATCCTTCTTCAATGGACTACTTCAGTAAGTAATAATACTAACAATAATAACATTTATTATTCCCAATAAACAATAATATGTTTATAACCCAACCAGGAAGCCATCACCGTCACCGATTTCTCGGCAAAGGAGTGGATACGTCGATTCGGTGTCCCATTGGAGATGCATTCTGATCTCGGCAGAAATTTTGAATCAAGTCTGTTTCAGAAAATGAGTAAAATGCTGACCATCCGAAAGACGAGAACCACAGCTCTACATCCAGAGTCCGATGGAATGGTGGAGCGGATGGATAGGACGATGAACCGTCACATGCCCAAGGTGGTCTCTGACCACCAAAAATATTGGGACCAGTACCTCCACTTGTTTCTGATGGCAGTGCACGAGTCAACTAGCTAAACCCCTGAGATGCTATTCTTGACCATTCGTAATATTAACGAGTTCTATCATTACAATCTGAGGTACTAATAGCATTTCAACGACAAGCAGAGAACATTAGAATGTGACAATACAACTTCTCCCTATTATTGCGAAAGTTCTAGAATCGCACCCCTGCTAGTATGATAATGTGCCGAGACCGGCGAGACCTGCGACTTCCCTGTGACCTGAAGTTTGGTACACCACCAGGACAAGACACTGCGGGAACGGACTTCGTCAGCAAACTTCGCCAGACAATGAATGACATCCATGAACGAGTCCGTCAAACATCCAAAGTGCCAACGATAGAATGAAGGAAATGTATGGCATCAAGGAAGATGCTGGAGGATATCAAACTGGTGACCTATAGTTTGGCTGTACAACCACAAAAGCCGCCGTGGTCTATCTCCAAATTTGTAGAACTCGTGGGAAGGTCCGTATGAGGCCATGAAGAGGATACATGACCTCGTTTATCGAATCCAGAAGCCACCTCCAGGAAAATCTAGGGTCGTCCATTTCAATAGATTGGATCCTTACTCCGGAAATCATGACCAAGTTTGCACCCTCAGTCCACCGGAGGATGAGATGACGTTCCAGAAGTTCATGACTTTGTACTCAAATGAACAGAAAGTGTTCCACAGGGTAACTCGAGAATAGTACCAAGACGTTTTCGAGGTGGCCGGAGCTTCAAATGTCAAGGGGCATCGTTGTGGTGTTCTCTAGGAAATTCGGTCCACTCTAGGAACTACGTTAACAGAGTTGGAGAGGTGTTACAGTTGAAGAAGGGCTAGAGAAACGTCAGCGTGAAGGCAGCCATGAGTTCCAGCCATGACTTCGGGAGTGACTACCGCTTCGACGCGGGAGCAAGCCCGACCGCCAACGGTCGTCTTCGAAATACATGGCCAGCCATGAGTTGGCAGAAAACATGGCTAGCAATGCTTTTGGTGGATAGCGGGATATATCAGATGGATTTATTTATTTTAACGAGTAATTCAGTATGAAACATGGCTCAGCCACGGATTTTTAGTTGGCGATAAAAATTGATTCAGTCTGAAACATGGCTCAGTCACTAATTTTTAGTTGGCGGTAAAAATTAGATGAAAGTTTATTTTTTCTCTGGGTAATGATAATAAGCTTTATACAACAATATATTTAGCCGCTCGAGGTTTCGCCTTTAGACTTACCTCTCATCACGTTTGAAAAATCGTGAAATTTCAAACTTTGAAAAAATCATCAACAAGCTAAATTGGAATGAAGTCGATTATTTTTTCCTAATGATGGACTTTATAGGTAGTGGAGATCAAGACCCATGCCCATAAATATTAAGCCGAGTCCGATTTCACACTTACACTACCCCTCAAACATGACCGAAAAATCGCTCAACTGCGAACTTTGAAAAATTTCCAACGGGCTAAATTGGGATTAGAACGGAATTTTTTAACATGAATCCATTCTTTAGATATCAGTGAACAAGACCTATATGAGCGAGTATTTTGCCGGGCAGGTTTTCACCCCTAACGAGCCCCTCCAACACGTCGAAAAAGTCGAAAAATCGTGAATTTTTAAAAATCCCCAAAAAGCTAATTTGTGCTTGTAGTTTATTCTATGAAACAAGTTATAAACCACCAAGTGTTAGGCCGGGCCCGATATCACCCTCAAACTACCCCTCGAACATGACCGAAAAATCGCTCAACTGCGAACTTTGAAAAATTTCCAACGGGCTAAATTGGGATTAGAACGGAATTTTTTAACATGAATCCACTCTTTAGATACCAGTGAACAAGACCTATATGAGCGAGTATTTTGCCGGGCAGGTTTTCACCCCTAACGAGCCCCTCCAACACGTCGAAAAAGTCGAAAAATCGCGAATTTTTAAAAATCCCCAAAAAGCTAATTTTTGCTTCTAGTTTATTCTATGGAACAAGTTATAAACCACCAAGTGTTAGTCCGGGCCCGTTACTACCCTCAAACTACCCCTCAAACATGACCGAAAAATCGTTCAACTGCGAACTTTGAAAAATTTCCAACGGGCTAAATTGGGATTAGAACGGAATTTTTTAACATGAATCCACTCTTTAGATACCAGTGAACAAGAGCTATATGAGCGAGTATTTTGCCGGGCAGGTTTTCACCCCTAACGAGCCCCTCCAACACGTCGAAAAAGTCGAAAAATCGTGAATTTTTAAAAATCCCCAAAAAGCTAATTTGTGCTTGTAGTTTATTCTATGAAACAAGTTATAAACCACCAAGTGTTAGGCCGGGCCCGATATCACCCTCAAACTACCCCTCGAACATGACCGAAAAATCGCTCAACTGCGAACTTTGAAAAATTTCCAACGGGCTAAATTGGGATTAGAACGGAATTTTTTAACATGAATCCACTCTTTAGATACCAGTGAACAAGAGCTATATGAGCGAGTATTTTGCCGGGCAGGTTTTCACCCCTAACGAGCCCCTCCAACACGTCGAAAAAGTCGAAAAATCGTGAATTTTTAAAAATCCCCAAAAAGCTAATTTGTGCTTGTAGTTTATTCTATGAAACAAGTTATAAACCACCAAGTGTTAGGCCGGGCCCGATATCACCCTCAAACTACCCCTCGAACATGACCGAAAAATCGCTCATCTGCGAACTTTGAAAAATTTCCAACGGGCTAAATTGGGATTAGAACGGAATTTTTTAACATGAATCCACTCTTTAGATACCAGTGAACAAGACCTATATGAGCGAGTATTTTGCCGGGCAGGTTTTCACCCCTAACGAGCCCCTCCAACACGTCGAAAAAGTCGAAAAATCGCGAATTTTTAAAAATCCCCAAAAAGCTAATTTTTGCTTCTAGTTTATTCTATGGAACAAGTTATAAACCACCAAGTGTTAGTCCGGGCCCGTTACTACCCTCAAACTACCCCTCAAACATGACCGAAAAATCGTTCAACTGCGAACTTTGAAAAATTCCCAACGGGCTAAATTGGGATTAGAACGGAATTTTTTAACATGAATCCACTCTTTAGATACCAGTGAACAAGAGCTAAATGAGCGAGTATTTTGCCGGGCAGGTTTTCACCCCTAACGAGCCCCTCCAACACGTCGAAAAAGTCGAAAAATCGCGAATTTTTAAAAATCCCCAAAGCTAATTTTTGCTTCTAGTTTATTCTATGGAACAAGTTATAAACCACCAAGTGTTAGTCCGGGCCCGTTACTACCCTCAAACTACCCCTCAAACATGACCGAAAAATCGTTCAACTGCGAACTTTGAAAAATTCCCAACGGGCTAAATTGGGATTAGAACGGAATTTTTTAACATGAATCCACTCTTTAGATACCAGTGAACAAGACCTATATGAGCGAGTATTTTGCCGGGCAGGTTTTCACCCCTAACGAGCCCCTCCAACACGTCGAAAAAGTCGAAAAATCGCGAATTTTTAAAAATCCCCAAAAAGCTTATTTGTGCTTGTAGTTTATTCTATGAAACAAGTTAAAAACCACCAAGTGTTAGGCCGGGCCCGATACTACCCTCAAACTACCCCTCAAACATGACCGAAAAATCGTTCAACTGCGAACTTTGAAAAATTCCCAACGGGCTAAATTGGGATTAGAACGTAATTTTTTAACATGAATCCACTCTTTAGATACCAGTGAACAAGAGCTATATGAGCGAGTATTTTGCCGGGCAGGTTTTCACCCCTAACGAGCCCCTCCAACACGTCGAAAAAGTCGAAAAATCGTGAATTTTTAAAAATCCCCAAAAAGCTAATTTTTGCTTCTAGTTTATTCTATGAAACAAGTTATAAACCACCAAGTGTTAGTCCGGGCCCGTTACTACCCTCAAACTACCCCTCAAACATGACCGAAAAATCGTTCAACTGCGAACTTTGAAAAATTCCCAACGGGCTAAATTGGGATTAGAACGGAATTTTTTAACATGAATCCACTCTTTAGATACCAGTGAACAAGAGCTATATGAGCGAGTATTTTGCCGGGCAGGTTTTCACCCCTAACGAGCCCCTCCAACACGTCGAAAAAGTCGAAAAATCGCGAATTTTTAAAAATCCTCAAAAAGCTAATTTTTGCTTCTAGTTTATTCTATGGAACAAGTTATAAACCACCAAGTGTTAGGCCGGGCCCGATACTTCCCTCAATCTACCCCTCAAACATGACCGAAAAATCGTTCAACTGCGAACTTTGAAAAATTCCCAACGGGCTAAATTGGGATTAGAACGGAATTTTTTAACATGAATCCACTCTTTAGATACCAGTGAACAAGACCTATATGAGCGAGTATTTTGCCGGGCAGGTTTTCACCCCTAACGAGCCCCTCCAACACGTCGAAAAAGTCGAAAAATCGCGAATTTTTAAAAATCCCCAAAAAGCTAATTTTTGCTTCTAGTTTATTCTATGGAACAAGTTATAAACCACCAAGTGTTAGGCCGGGCCCGATACTTCCCTCAATCTACCCCTCAAACATGACCGAAAAATCGTTCAACTGCGAACTTTGAAAAATTCCCAACGGGCTAAATTGGGATTAGAACGGAATTTTTTAACATGAATCCACTCTTTAGATACCAGTGAACAAGACCTATATGAGCGAGTATTTTGCCGGGCAGGTTTTCACCCCTAACGAGCCCCTCCAACACGTCGAAAAAGTCGAAAAATCGCGAATTTTTAAAAATCCCCAAAAAGCTAATTTTTGCTTCTAGTTTATTCTATGGAACAAGTTATAAACCACCAAGTGTTAGGCCGGGCCCGATACTTCCCTCAATCTACCCCTCAAACATGACCGAAAAATCGTTCAACTGCGAACTTTGAAAAATTCCCAACGGGCTAAATTGGGATTAGAACGGAATTTTTTAACATGAATCCACTCTTTAGATACCAGTGAACAAGACCTATATGAGCGAGTATTTTGCCGGGCAGGTTTTCACCCCTAACGAGCCCCTCCAACACGTCGAAAAAGTCGAAAAATCGCGAATTTTTAAAAATCCCCAAAAAGCTAATTTTTGCTTCTAGTTTATTCTATGGAACAAGTTATAAACCACCAAGTGTTAGGCCGGGCCCGATACTTCCCTCAATCTACCCCTCAAACATGACCGAAAAATCGTTCAACTGCGAACTTTGAAAAATTCCCAACGGGCTAAATTGGGATTAGAACGGATTTTTTTAACATGAATCCACTCTTTAGATACCAGTGAACAAGACCTATATGAGCGAGTATTTTGCCGGGCAGGTTTTCACCCCTAACGAGCCCCTCAAACGCGTCGAAAATGTCGAAAAATCTTTCAGAAAATAAAGTATGTCTGGGGGCTCTGGTTATGTCGAATGACTTGCCAGACGATACTTTTTGTTCTCACTGAGCGACACCACTGGCGTCCAATATCTGATTTTAGACGAATAGGATACAGGGTCATAATATGTCGAATGACGCAGCTACTGTGATTTATTCTCTGACCCAAAGGATTATTAAGTATAGTTAATAATAATAATATAGCAAATATGTTCGTGTTATCATGCCGATAATCGGAACATATTTCAATGAAAAGAGCAAGGGCATACCTATTTGGCCCAGTTCGTAATTTCGGAAATCTATATTCTTATTACCACATCCGACAACTGTGTATGTTCAACCAGCGTCTTCTGGAGTGGGAGTGGATGTTACCGTCAGACATGAAATTGTCCCGAATTTGATTGATTCTTCTTCATTAGGATTTCTCATTTATTCCGTCTCACCACGACAGAGAACAAGACAAGTGGTACATTGTTCTCTGACCACGTGTAATATGGATGTTTTTTTTTATTACATTATATCGAATACCGTTTTGTCGAATATGCATGACTGAGTACAGTTGAGAGGAATACACATTTTATCATAACCAATTTCAATTATCTAACGATGGGTTGATGAATTCTCGTCACGTTCAAAATATTTTTTCGCGATCAAACAGGAAGGACAGGAATAACACTTTCGCGGAAGTTAAAGGGACATTTTAATTTTATCACGTTTTTTATGTTCATGTTGAATTAAACGAGTAATTTGAGCAAAGGCGAAAACCCCCTTCTCTCCAAACATTCTCTCAAAATGGAAAATGTGAGGCAATAATCTGTCGGAAAACAAAGCATTTACTTTTCCCACCGAACATTAGAGTTGTTCAAAATTCCGAGTTATATCTCGGAATTTTAAAATTCCGAGTTAAAACTCGGAAGTTTACTTTAAAATTCCGAGTTATAAGTCGGAATTTTAGAAAGGAATATTTTTTTTTATTTTGGGTGTCCCTTCCAGAGCTTCGTATGTATTGGCCCATCCAATGAATGATAATACCCAAAACTCAACAGCAAGAAGCACTCTGTGGCACAAACTTCAGAAAGAATCAGTGTATGGTTCGAAGAAAGTTTGAAAAGTGTGCCGGAGTGTGTGTGCGGAGTAAAATGAATGAAACTAATAATTTCGACGATTTCGAATTCCCCTTCTCTCTACACCATCCCACAAAGTAAAAAATATGAGGCAATTATCTGTCAGAAAAAAACTACTTACCCCTACGAACATTAAATTGTTGTAATTGAAATTGTTTTTTCCGTTAACCAGCTGTCGTCCCCTTACGAACGGCAGCCCTCAAAAGTCGAAACTTGTGCGAGCCAAGGATTAACGAGGTCTTACCTTTTAACGTGCGATTCCTAGCATCTGACAACTACCTATTAGTGCAATGTTCCTCATGGAGGACAATTGCAAGAAACGTGTTGATCAAATATTTTTATCATGACTTAATGAAAATATCTATCTATCATCATGCAATACAATAATAAATCTCAAGTTTTTTGTCTACAATTATGCTCAAAATTCTTTGCAACCTGATCCATTCAACACGTTTCTGATTAAATTTACCTCCTTTGACGGAGAATTAATGTGATAATTCAAGCTTCCTGAGAAATGAGAACTAGGAAAATAATCTATTGAAAACATTGAACATGGAGGTTGATATCATAGCATAGATATTTCTAGAACTTTTGATATTTTTTTCTGACTTTTATTTGATCTTCCTGCCTTTTTTTACAAGCTTTTTGAGACAATCTTTATAAATTAAATCTAAACCTTTGAAGAGATCGAATGAAACCCTACAACTTATCCATTCAATATTTTTTTGTAATATGTAAAATAAAGAAGTTATGGGGGTTCTTTTGGTCCTCACTTTAATACAGCGAGGTCCTAAAGTAACGGATAAATTCATTTTCTACCTTATTAGTCAATTTAAAAAAAAACCCTGAAACACGTCGACCTAGGTTTTTGAAAAGACACTGGGGCATAAAAAAAATCGCCTTTCTTCCACCCCCGTCAGAGAGACAGCCACCCCCCCAATTTTTGTAAATGGAATGGGGGCTCAGTGATACCTCATTTCAAAGGGTATTCAATTGTCTATATAGCCATGTCTCTTTTTTGAATTTCGTTCATTCGTCATAAAAAAAAATTTTCAAAATGTCAAAAAGTACGTATACTATTAAATTCCCTGTATATTCATATTCAATGCACTTAATTTTTTTTACATGCAATTTTCAACTCTACTGTCACGTATGACAAACAATAGTTGGTAAATGAACTAAAAACAATTTTTTTTGTTCATTTAAAAAATTGTTTAATATATACAGGGTGAGCCAGAATAAGACCAGACCGCCAAACTACAGATTCCTCACCTCATTTCGAGGTGAAAAGTTCCTATCAATGTATGTCCTAAAATGTACCCTCTCTGAGATACAGGGTGTCGAAAATACCAAAAAAAAATTAGATTTAATTTTTTTTTCTCCAAAAGTCCTGATGGAAAAAATATCAAAACTTGAGGTTATAATTTTTTATTTTCGTAAACCAGTGGCGTAGTTACGTTGGTATGTGGTCATATTTTCTTTGGAAAAGTGAATGGACAAGTGAGCTTTCAATCCCCTTCTATCCGTAGAAATAGTAATGATATCAATGTTTCTGAATTTCATTATGATTTTGCTGTATTTTTTATGAAAAGTATGAGATACACATTAAGAAAATGATGATTGTGGCTTTCAATATCATCCTGCCGGTGTGTTTCTTCTGACAGAAAAAAAAAACGAGATGACAATAAGAGCCAAAAACATTATTATATTAGATCGTGAGGAGCGAAAAGAAGTTAATTGGATAGATACCTCATAATTAAATTTCACTAGGAACGTGTTTCTTGGATAGTTTTTCAATTAACTTGTAATAGATGCCAACAACAGGATTACTTTTGTAACCATTGATGTTTGTGCTTATTAGATGGATGGACTATAATATTCGCTGCAAGTTAATATGAAAATACTTCAATAACATGAACAGAAATGAACGCCATAAAATTATTACCCTTTTGCTACTGTGATATCGAGCACTACTTTATCGAAGCATAGCGCTGTCTATCTTACTGGCGATATCGTTGCTATTGTTATTATAGTATTATAGGAAGAATGAATCAGAAACGATTCAGAGAAACATCTTCATTCAATTTGTTCTCTTTCAGACAATTTGCTGTTCAACTGATTGAATCATTATATTATTTAACTGAAGTATGTATGGTGAGTTTCGAATATAAATCATCACAAAAGACAATTGAGAGATTCTGGCATTTTTTTTACAACATTTTGAATTTGATTTGTTCGTTATTAAAAAAAAATCATTATGAACCAACGAGGACGACCTTCACAAATAGACCCCAAACAATTAGCCGATTATTTCAAAAACAATTACTCCGGAAACATATATGATCAAATCAAATGTCTAACCGCGAGATCGGATGAAATTAAAAGGGCGGCTGTATATCTTTTGAACCGAGAAGACTCAAAAATTTGTTACAATATCGTTAAAACAATCCGAAGAAATGCAGGGAATTTCATTTCTTATTTGGAACCAAAAATAAATGTAATTCAGAACATAATAATTCGTGAAGGTTTAGATTCATTGTCAGAGGAAATTGAAGATAATAATTTTTTAGACCTCAAAAACGCTCCGAATTCTCACTTCGTACAAAATCCTCCTACTATTACGGAACTTATAGAAAATGAATTATCAAACCAAAGAGATCATCAACAAACGCAAAATACTAGCGACTCTTTCGATAAGTTAAATTACTCACATTTTAATAAAACTGTTATAACGTCCACTCCTCACATGAGCATGCAATGTAAAACTGAACTAAGGCCTTCAGCTACTACTAATATTATGTCGCCAGGTAATCGAAATTTTTCCGAAGAAAATGACAGCAAGAAATGTAACACTAAACTAAGGCCTTCAGCCACTAACATTATGTCGCCAGATAATCGAAATTTTTCCGAAGAAAATGACATCGATCCCAGTTGTCAAATGGAAGCTACAACTCAAATTCAATCTTCTGGTGTTTCAACGAGTAATGAACATATTCCACAAGTTTTCTTAGAACTTCAGGCATCTGCTCAACAAAGAACTAGCCTTCCTGTTAATGCAATTAATTTAAAATCCGACAATTGGGACAAACCTTCATTTAAGAAATGTAAAGTTTTGGAAGGTTCATTTACTATCAGTCATCGAGAGCTATTATCAGTATTAGTAGAGGATAAATTAACGACTGAGTATACATTAACGACAGAGTATACTTTTCTATTAGAAAGGAAATTAGCTCAATTCGTTAATAACGTATGTGTCATAAATTTCAAAACCTATAGATTCAGCGTTAGAAAAGATCATTTCGTGGTTTATGCTTATTGTGCTCATAATTGTAAGAAGTTCATTATTTTTACAAATTCAGTTAGTCGCGATAAAGATCACAAAGTTGAGGTTTTCAGTTCAAGTAAAGATTATAACCATACCGATAAATTCACTAGGTATGTGAAAGGCATTAATAGGAAAATATTAATGCAAAATATGAAAGATATTAAACCATCTTTGTATCGGGACAAAACGGTTCGGAATTCTAATTCATCAATAATAGAAACCGGAAATTTACAAAATATTAAGTCGGAAACAGTTTTTCGGAAAATTCGATCGGAAAAGCTGGGTAGGAATGATCGCCATAAAGATGATCTGATAGATCTAGTTTGGATGCAGAGGGAGAACTATAATTATATTCAAGTTGTAGGACAGCCACTTCATGTTTATTTGTACAGTAATGAACAATTAGAAATTATCGAAAAATGCCATTTGAAACCCATTTTACACTTGGATGCCACTGGAGGTATTGTTAGGAAACCTCCGTCTACTGAGAAGCGCGTGTTTTATTATGCTGGCGTCATTAATGTTCGGAATCGTATAGTGCCGGTTCTCGAAATGATAAATTGCAATCATGACATGGTATCGATAGGTATTTTTCTAGCAAAATTCAAATCTTTTTCTTTACAGCATTCGAAAAAGTGGCCAATATTCTCAGCCGTTGTAACAGATTTTAGTTTTCCTTTGATGAATGGTATACTTCATTTTTTTAATAGAATGGACATGAGAGTTTATTTAACGTGGGCGTTTTCTATTTGTGAGGGGGCACATTTCGATGGTAATGATATCACCCCGATTCATATTTGCTGCGTACACTTTTTCAAAATTATCTGTAATGATATTAAAAAATCTGGCATTAATATAGATGTTCAAACAAATTTGAAAGAAATGATGGCAGCTTGTATTAATTTCAATCATCTGGGCCAAGTAGTAGTGTGGTTTAGTAATTTAGTTCAAATACTCAGTTCAGAATATGAAAATAGCTCTATGAAATTGGCATTAAGAAATTTATTAGAACTATGTTCAGATCAGAGTTTATTAGATGCAGAAAGTTGCAAATTGGAATCTACCTCCACTGAATTTGAAACTCACGATCAATCCGAAATTTTGTATTCCAGTAGCCCATTTTATAAATTTTTTTCAAAATTATACGAAACAACTATATCTTCTAATCCCAATTTAGCCCGTTGGAAATTTTTCAAAGTTCGCAGTTGAGCGATTTTTCGGTCATGTTCGAGGGGTAGTTTGAGGGTAGTAACGGGCCCGGCCTAACACTTGGTGGTTTATAACTTGTTCCATAGAATAAACTAGAAGCAAAAATTAGCTTTTTGGGGATTTTTAAAAATTCGCGATTTTTCGACTTTTTCGACGTGTTGGAGGGGCTCGTTAGGGGTGAATTCCTGCCCGGCAAAATACTCGCTCATATAGGACTTGTTCACTGGTATCTAAAGAGTGGATTCATGTTGAAAAATTCCGTTCTAATCCCAATTTAGCCCGTTGGGAATTTTTCAAAGTTCGCAGTTGAACGATTTTTCGGTCATGTTTGAGGGGTAGTTTGAGGGTAGTATCGGGCCTGGCCTAACACTTGGTGGTTTATAACTTGTTCCATAGAATAAACTAGAAGCAAAAATTAGCTTTTTGGGGATTTTTAAAAATTCGCGATTTTTCGACTTTTTCGACGTGTTGGAGGGGCTAGTTAGGGGTGAAAACCTGCCCGGCAAAATACTCGCTCATATAGGTCTTGTTCACTGGTATCTAAAGAGTGGATTCATGTTAAAAAATTCCGTTCTAATCCCAATTTAGCCCGTTGGGAATTTTTCAAAGTTCGCAGTTGAGCGATTTTTCGGTCATGTTCGAGGGGTAGTTTGAGGGTGATATCGGGCCCGGCCTAACACTTGGTGGTTTATAACTTGTTCCATAGAATAAACTAGAAGCAAAAATTAGCTTTTTGGGGATTTTTAAAAATTCGCGATTTTTCGACTTTTTCGACGTGTTGGAGGGGCTCGTTAGGGGTGAATTCCTGCCCGGCAAAATACTCGCTCATATAGGTCTTGTTCACTGGTATCTAAAGAGTGGATTAATGTTAAAAAATTCCGTTCTTATCCCAATTTAGCCCGTTGGGAATTTTTCAAAGTTCGCAGTTGAACGATTTTTCGGTCATGTTTGAGGGGTAGTTTGAGGGTAGTATCGGGCCCGGCCTAACACTTGGTGGTTTATAACTTGTTCCATAGAATAAACTAGAAGCAAAAATTAGCTTTTTGGGGATTTTTAAAAATTCGCGATTTTTCGACTTTTTCGACGTGTTGGAGGGGCTCGTTAGGGGTGAAAACCTGCCCGGCAAAATACTCGCTCATATAGGTCTTGTTCACTGGTATCTAAAGAGTGGATTCATGTTAAAAAATTCCGTTCTAATCCCAATTTAGCCCGTTGGGAATTTTTCAAAGTTCGCAGTTGAGCGATTTTTCGGTCATGTTCGAGGGGTAGTTTGAGGGTGATATCGGGCCCGGCCTAACACTTGGTGGTTTATAACTTGTTCCATAGAATAAACTAGAAGCAAAAATTAGCTTTTTGGGGATTTTTAAAAATTCGCGATTTTTCGACTTTTTCGACGTGTTGGAGGGGCTCGTTAGGGGTGAAAACCTGCCCGGCAAAATACTCGCTCATATAGGTCTTGTTCACTGGTATCTAAAGAGTGGATTCATGTTAAAAAATTCCGTTCTAATCCCAATTTAGCCCGTTGGGAATTTTTCAAAGTTCGCAGTTGAGCGATTTTTCGGTCATGTTCGAGGGGTAGTTTGAGGGTGATATCGGGCCCGGCCTAACACTTGGTGGTTTATAACTTGTTCCATAGAATAAACTAGAAGCAAAAATTAGCTTTTTGGGGATTTTTAAAAATTCACGATTTTTCGACTTTTTCGACGTGTTGGAGGGGCTCGTTAGGGGTGAATTCCTGCCCGGCAAAATACTCGCTCATATAGGTCTTGTTCACTGGTATCTAAAGAGTGGATTAATGTTAAAAAATTCCGTTCTTATCCCAATTTAGCCCGTTGGGAATTTTTCAAAGTTCGCAGTTGAACGATTTTTCGGTCATGTTTGAGGGGTAGTTTGAGGGTAGTATCGGGCCCGGCCTAACACTTGGTGGTTTATAACTTGTTCCATAGAATAAACTAGAAGCAAAAATTAGCTTTTTGGGGATTTTTAAAAATTCGCGATTTTTCGACTTTTTCGACGTGTTGGAGGGGCTCGTTAGGGGTGAAAACCTGCCCGGCAAAATACTCGCTCATATAGGTCTTGTTCACTGGTATCTAAAGAGTGGATTCATGTTAAAAAATTCCGTTCTAATCCCAATTTAGCCCGTTGGGAATTTTTCAAAGTTCGCAGTTGAGCGATTTTTCGGTCATGTTCGAGGGGTAGTTTGAGGGTGATATCGGGTCCGGCCTAACACTTGGTGGCTTATAACTTGTTTCATAGAATAAACTACAAGCACAAATAAGCTTTTTGGGGATTTTTAAAAATTCACGATTTTTCGACTTTTTCGACGTGTTGGAGGGGCTCGTTAGGGGTGAAAACCTGCCCGGCAAAATACTCGCTCATATAGCTCTTGTTCACTGGTATTTAAAGAGTGGATTCATGTTAAAAAATTCCGTTCTAATCCCAATTTAGCCCGTTGGAAATTTTTCAAAGTTCGCAGTTGAGCGATTTTTCGGTCATGTTCGAGGGGTAGTTTGAGGGTGATATCGGGCCCGGCCTAACACTTGGTGGTTTATAACTTGTTTCATAGAATAAACTACAAGCACAAATAAGCTTTTTGGGGATTTTTAAAAATTCGCGATTTTTCGACTTTTTCGACGTGTTGGAGGGGCTCGTTAGGGGTGAAAACCTGCCCGGCAAAATACTCGCTCATATAGGTCTTGTTCACTGGTATCTAAAGAGTGGATTCATGTTAAAAAATTCCGTTCTAATCCCAATTTAGCCCGTTGGGAATTTTTCAAAGTTCGCAGTTGAACGATTTTTCGGTCATGTTTGAGGGGTAGTTTGAGGGTAGTAACGAGCCCGGACTAACACTTGGTGATTTATAACTTGTTCCATAGAATAAACTAGAAGCAAAAATTAGCTTTTTGGGGATTTTTAAAAATTCGCGATTTGTCGACTTTTTCGACGTGTTGGAGGGGCTCGTTAGGGGTGAATTCCTGCCCGGCAAAATACTCGCTCATATAGGACTTGTTCACTGGTATCTAAAGAGTGGATTCATGTTGAAAAATTCCGTTCTAATCCCAATTTAGCCCGTTGGGAATTTTTCAAAGTTCGCAGTTGAACGATTTTTCGGTCATGTTTGAGGGGTAGTTTGAGGGTAGTATCGGGCCCGGCCTAACACTTGGTGGTTTATAACTTGTTCCATAGAATAAACTAGAAGCAAAAATTAGCTTTTTGGGGATTTTTAAAAATTCGCGATTTTTCGACTTTTTCGACGTGTTGGAGGGGCTAGTTAGGGGTGAAAACCTGCCCGGCAAAATACTCGCTCATATAGGTCTTGTTCACTGGTATCTAAAGAGTGGATTCATGTTAAAAAATTCCGTTCTAATCCCAATTTAGCCCGTTGGGAATTTTTCAAAGTTCGCAGTTGAGCGATTTTTCGGTCATGTTCGAGGGGTAGTTTGAGGGTGATATCGGGTCCGGCCTAACACTTGGTGGTTTATAACTTGTTTCATAGAATAAACTACAAGCACAAATAAGCTTTTTGGGGATTTTTAAAAATTCACTATTTTTCGACTTTTTCGACGTGTTGGAGGGGCTCGTTAGGGGTGAAAACCTGCCCGGCAAAATACTCGCTCATATAGGTCTTGTTCACTGGTATCTAAAGAGTGGATTCATGTTAAAAAATTCCGTTCTAATCCCAATTTAGCCCGTTGGGAATTTTTCAAAGTTCGCAGTTGAACGATTTTTCGGTCATGTTTGAGGGGTAGTTTGAGGGTAGTAACGGGCCCGGACTAACACTTGGTGGTTTATAACTTGTTCCATAGAATAAACTAGAAGCAAAAATTAGCTTTTTGGGGATTTTTAAAAATTCGCGATTTTTCGACTTTTTCGACGTGTTGGAGGGGCTCGTTAGGGGTGAAAACCTGCCCGGCAAAATACTCGCTCATATAGGTCTTGTTCACTGGTATCTAAAGAGTGGATTCATGTTAAAAAATTCCGTTCTAATCCCAATTTAGCCCGTTGGGAATTTTTCAAAGTTCGCAGTTGAGCGATTTTTCGGTCATGTTCGAGGGGTAGTTTGAGGGTGATATCGGGCCCGGCCTAACACTTGGTGGTTTATAACTTGTTTCATAGAATAAACTACAAGCACAAATAAGCTTTTTGGGGATTTTTAAAAATTCACGATTTTTCGACTTTTTCGACGTGTTGGAGGGGCTCGTTAGGGGTGAAAACCTGCCCGGCAAAATACTCGCTCATATAGGTCTTGTTCACTGGTATCTAAAGAGTGGATTCATGTTAAAAAATTCCGTACTAATCCCAATTTAGCCCGTTGGGAATTTTTCAAAGTTCGCAGTTGAACGATTTTTCGGTCATGTTTGAGGGGTAGTTTGAGGGTAGTAACGGGCCCGGACTAACACTTGGTGGTTTATAACTTGTTCCATAGAATAAACTAGAAGCAAAAATTAGCTTTGGGGATTTTTAAAAATTCGCGATTTTTCGACTTTTTCGACGTGTTGGAGGGGCTCGTTAGGGGTGAAAACCTGCCCGGCAAAATACTCACTCATATAGGTCTTGTTCACTGGTATCTAAAGAGTGGATTCATGTTAAAAAATTCCGATCTAATCCCAATTTAGCCCGTTGGAAATTTTTCAAAGTTCGCAGTTGAGCGATTTTTCGGTCATGTTTGAGGGGTAGTGTAAGTGTGAAATCGGACTCGGCTTAATATTTATGGGCATGGGTCTTGATCTCCACTACCTATAAAGTCCATCATTAGGAAAAAATAATCGACTTCATTCCAATTTTGCTTGTTGATGACTTTTTCAAAGTTTGAAATTTCACGATTTTTCAAACGTGTTTGAGAGGTATGTCTAAAGGCGAAACCTCGAGCGGCTAAATATATTGTTGTATAAAGCTTATTATCATTACCCAGAGAAAAAATAAACTTTCATCTAATTTTTACCGCCAACTAAAAATTCGTGACTGAGCCATGTTTCAGACTGAATCAATTTTATCGCCAACTAAAAATTCGTGGCTGAGCCATGTTTCATACTGAATTACTCGTTAAAATAAATAAATCCATCTGATATATCCCGCTATCCACCAAAAGCATTGCTAGCCATGTTTTCTGCCAACTCATGGCTGGCCATGTATTTCGAAGACGACCGTTGGCGGTCGGGCTTGCTCCCGCGTCGAAGCGGTAGTTACTCCCGAAGTCATGGCTGGAACTCATGGCTGCCTTCACGCTGATTAGAGAAACAACTATCTGATAACCAATGCGCTTTTTAGAAATAAACCGTCTTATGAAAATGTTTGGAAGAGCCTCTGCAAACTAAGAGATACGATGGTGGACCCGAATCTTGTGGATCTGGAAGTACAAAAATTGTTTTGTGGGATTGATGGGCTAGATTAGAGAGTTATAAGAAGAGGGCCAGGTAGCCGAGTGGTTAAAGCGCCGATGTATCAATCACTTTGGCTGCCAGTCGAAGGTTTAAACCCTAGCGGCTGCAGACATTTTTCTGATGGCCCGAGAAAGTGCTAAGACCTCGTTAATCCTTTGCTCGCACAAGTTTCGACTTCTGAAGGCTGCCGGCTGTAAGGGGACGAGAGCGGAAAAACGGAAAAACGGAAAACGGAAAAAACAAATTTAAACAATTTTTTCACTGTTGGAGACAATATTTAGATCCAACGGCGTCAAGATTTTGGTGTTCCACGCACGAACTGTTCGTGTTACCATCGAACCTCACGGTGCAGATATGGATAATCTTGCGGTATCGACGACTATCGACACACTCCAAAGATGACAGACATTTCGGGGCGAAATGTCTTCAAGAAAAGAACAATGTAACGAGTTTGGAGACGGATCTTTCGCACTGCGTTCGTCGAAAGAGTGGAGTACGTCACCGCTGAATTTCGATGAACCCAGAATTCTTAAAGATTCGAGGCGGCATCTAGATGCGAGTGGAGAAATGCCGAGTAGCCTAGGCCGTTCTGACTATCTGTGGATATAAATACCACGCGAGCAGTGAACAGAATGGAGAGTAGACAACTCACCGTCTACAGAGCTAATCATACGGTTGCATAGCTGAATAAATTAGTCTTATTAGTTGTGAATATAATATTTGAAATATATAAACATTTTAATTTTAAAAATAATTCAGTTATCCGCAGTTAAGTACATTTTATGATAATGCCACAGAGATTTTATGTTGCCCCGGTATCTAAAACGCGCACGCCTATTGTGTTCCATGCCTCCGACTCATGTCGAACAGCCTTTTTCCTGAAAGAAAAATAGTCTTGTCTAAAAGTTGCTAAGTTTCCAATAGTGAGTGTTTTTTATTTGGAGGATCAACGGAAGAATTGTAACTTGTGACGTTATCAAAACAAAAGATGTGACAAACCGATTCGATATGACCCAATTAAAGTGCCCACCGTCCCTGGAGAGAACGAGAATAGCTTCGGTTTGGCAAAACATTGTATCTCTCACGTCTCTCGTCGTGAATCGGGCCGGCTAGGACTCTCATGAATGAAATATTGATTACGTGCACTCCCGAAATACGATTTTCTATCTCGTTCCAAAGGGAGCCTCTAGGTCGTATCGTACGGGCTTGAATGGTCGGCATGGAGATAGGTTACTTTCGAACGGTGACGACGGAACAGGGTGAGGTGGCGGCGATTCAAATTATTCCCTTTCCTAGCTAGTCTGCTATCAAGTGTAGGGCATTGCGGAAGGTATACCTATGTTTGGCTTGGCGCAGAGCGCAGTCCAGAATCTACACACAAATTTGAGCCACTAGTGAAGGATGAATTATTGTAGCAGTAGGAAATTCGACACGTGACTTCTTGACATCATGTATAGTTAGAAAAGAAATGTTTACAAAAAAATCAGGGGTGGACCCCAAAAAATGTTAGAATTCAATTTATTTTTAAATTTAAAAGTAAGAGAGCTATCTGAAAGTGAATTTGACTGAATAAAATGCAATAAAATCATGCACAAAGTAGTCCTATGATACCTTGAGTAGGTTGGGTTAGGTTGGGTGAGGGTAATGCTTCATACGGGGTGTTTCTAAATTCAACAAAAATATTTCAAGGACGTATTCCTGAGGTCAAAGTAAGACTTTTTTTCCCATAAACATGTGTCCTAAAATTCACCGCCTCCAACCTACAGACATCATGAATTTTCAAAAAAAATTCATGTACTCGAAAAATTTCCGGCAATAATTCAAGCACTTGGGAGATTACAAGTGAAAACTGCTATTATCTCGGAATTCTGGCTATTTAGATATAGGAACATGATATATCAATTCGAAGGGAATTTAGTCATCTTTCAGGATATTTCATAATATACAGGATGTTCCATTTGAAAAAACGCACTTTCAACCCTTTTTGTATCTAGTAGTAAGATCATGAATTTTGAACGACCCTGTATAACGCAGAACAAACTTCTCTATACAGAATCAATGTACATGATCTTGATGAACTAAACACAAAATTGTAACTTCCTAAGAATCGAAATACCGCAGAAATAAACATTTAATTCGAGCTATGTTTTGGATAAAAAATATGGAAAATAACCAATATCTCAAAAACCGTTAGAGATAGGTATAGGGGAGTATGAGGCAAAAATAATCATTAAGGAATGACAAGTTCAAAAATGCGGTAATATACAGGGTGACCCATTTGAAATAACAAAGATGCTGCTACTTTCTGGTATAAACGGCAACGCTGCATTGCTGAAAATATTTTAGATCGATAGACCAAGAGCAACTACTTGAGAAACCAAATTTTCAGTATGATCCTATGTCCCGTTCTCCGTAAACGTCTAAGGTACCATCGACCGTGACCCACCCTGTATAGACAGTCAGATAGTGACAGATTTAGGTGCCCCATTTTCACATACAAGCCTCGAATGGGGTTGAAAACTACATCGATGTTGAGCAAAATAGAGGGAAATTTACGAGAACATATGGAAAATTCGATTTTCCATATTTTAACGCGAGCTGTCTTCACCTAATCATTAATTAATAGAACCTGGCTTCGGAATACCAAAGGCTTGAGTTTTGCAGGTGGCTAAAGTGTTAAAATGTGAGCAAAAATCGAGATTTAGTCCATCGAAACTATGAAAACCTACATCGTCACTAGACCGAAAAACATAATGACTTGAGTGGCGCGAATGGATAAGTAGATTTTGTCGTCGGAAAATTTAATGGAAATTCTTTTTGATATTTCCAAATGTTCTTCCCATGAGCCACTCGTAAATTTCCCTCTATTTTAATCAACATCGAAGTACTTTTCAACCCTATTCGGTCTAATACCAATAAGATCTTCCATTTCGATGCTTGGTATTACTACCAGCAGTACTCTTTCATGGGAAAACTGACCCGTCGAGCTAAGTCTTCACATCCCTTTGTTGTCACTTTGGAGAAATGCGAAACATCTCTTTCCCATGGCTCGTTTTCTCAACGAATAACAAAGCTTTGGAACTCACTGGCTCGGGAGGTGTTCCTTGAGGCATACGCCTGCAGAAATTCAAGAGAAAAACAAATTCCCACCTACTTTCTCTCGGTTCTCACGGTTTTTACTGTACATTACAGGATATTCCTTTTCGTGAAAAAAAATAAACAGGAAAAATGTTATCCATTATTAAAAGGTGAGAGCCTCTGAAATTTCTCCGAGGTTGATATTGATGACAAAAATACCGCTCTGATTATTGTCCAAATAAATATATGATAATTTCATTCCGATGTTGATTCACAAATTATCGGAAATTTACGTCAATGTTCCAATAATAAACTATTGAACCTGGCGGAATATAAAACAAACAGAATGAGATATTAAAAATCAACGTCATGATTGTATAGTATAGTAGATAATAATACAAATTTTATGTGTCTGCACAGCGACCTTCCGACGCTTCTTGAAAAAAAAAATATCTGAGTGTTGGTACCAGGGTATCTTGGAGGATGACCAATGTGTTGAACATATTTTCATTGATCTGTCACTTCCGGTTGTCGAGATGTCCAATAATGCTATTTTTCCGAAAACCGTTTATAAATTGTTCAAATATTTAATCAATTTTATTTCCAAAATGACCAATATTTCCTAATAGTTACTTTTCGTTGCGTGGCAACTACTCGATTCATGGAATATAGCCCTTTTCTTATAGATTTTTTAACAGAAATGTCGATATTTCGAAAATATCGCACACAAATTCCAATAACGAACAGTCGTTGCCAACCGATGATGAACCCTTTACTCCCATATACACCTACTAAGTAGCCTTATCAAATCAAAACAAAACATAATTCTGCTATTTGGTCACAGAGGGCACTTGCAATTGCGTCCTCTGATGATTTGAGGAATGTTGCACAAGTATCTGTTAGATTTAATTTAATAACCGTTGTGGTCTTAGCCAGGGGAGTAGTTGTTTTCTGTCAGGTACTTGCCTTAATAAGCCTGCTTAGTAGGTGTATATGGGAGTAAAGGGTTCATCATCGGTCGGCAACGACTGTTCGTTACTAAACGATCTCCCAAAGAATTCTGTTTTTTTCACAAATTCCAATACTGATTACTGACTCGTAAAGCGTTGGTTTGATTTGGTTACTTTCAAAGCGTCCTGATAATTTTGTTCATTTACTTGCTAATTAGAGGTGGTCTTTACTCTCGAACTTCACTAATTTTTAATTTATCCGAATTCGTTTTCGGATTAAATCGCATATATTATTATTAGTAAAAGTGAGTTAATGTGGCTAAGCTGAATAAACGTTCAGCTTCGCCACATACACTATCACTTTTACTCCTAATAAAATAATATACTATCATTGAAGAGTACAGTGTGGTTATATAATAAACGAAATTGGTAAACGTACGTATATAGTGTGTCCCAATTTGAGCAGCAAAGCCCTCGTATACCATTGAGATTTTTTTTTCGAAACTAACTACGTTTATCTTAATTAAACAATTGTATATCCATTTTGTATTGCTAACTATGACCAATTCAAAAGTGAAAAATTGGGGGAACCATATTAGGAATTTTTTCAACTCAAAACTAACATCAAATTATGTTTCAGAGTATCTTAACCCCAGATCTCAATGATTGAATCAATTGATCATACTGGGTGTCATTGGTAGCTGGCAATATGAGTCACTAAAATGTTCAAATAGGTAATACCGCGGAAAATAACCAAATATTATTTTTCCATGGCATACTATGACCACTAAATAGTGAGAAATTGGAAAAAATTATACGATCTTTTTATCAGAAAATTAATCCCAACTCCTGGTTTGAAACGCCTCAGTACCCCAGATCTCAATGCTTGAATTATTAAAATATACAGTGTGTCATCTTTAGCTGGCGAAATCATCAACTCTTATTCATCCATAATGCTCGGTTGATTTTAAGAGTCTTCTTTTGTCACAAAGTGCTCGGAAATATTCTATTATTACCGCAGAAAGTAACCAAGGCGAGCCGTGGAAAAGTGATTCTATGGCTCGCTATAACCAGCTGAATAGTGAAAAATTGGGGGAAACATATTAAGGATTTTTTATCACTGAACTGATATCAGATTCTGGTTCAAAACACTCTAAAAGCCCCTGGTCTTAATTACCAAGTCATGAAATATATAGGGTGTAAATGGAAAAATTCAATTCCTAAATATTTATTCTGGCGACTGACTCATTTTGAAAATTATTGCGATCATAACTTTTTTCCTTCTCCGCAGCTGCAAATACCCATTAATTGGTGATATTGGTACGCAGATGATTCGGGAATTAGGATCTAATAGTTTTGGAGTATTCTAAATGAATCAGTTTCTTATGTTAGTTCAGTGATAAAAGAATCCATAATATATTTTTCCCAGTTTTTCACTTTTTAGCCTATCGTAGTTGTCATGGGAGAGTTGAGGTTGTTTCCTTTTTGCAGTATTTATGGAACATTTCTGGACACTTTGTCACAACAAAAGACATTTCCGATATCATCCCGAGCATTGTGGATGAATGAGAGTGGTATTGCCAGCTACAGATGACACCCTGTATATTTTTATGATTTGAGCATTGAGCTCTGCGGTTTTAGGGTGTCTCAAACCTACACCTTTTACCTTTTCTATATCTAGTTCTCACAGTGTTCCATGAACGGTTGCACGATTTTTTCATTCATGCAGCCAAAACGAAACAAACATAATTTTAAATGAAATAAAATGGTTCATCCTTAAAAAAGGCTCCGCTTCAAACTGATAATCCAGCTATTCGCAAATTAGTACATCTCAAAAGTTAATTAGTCCTTCATCATGATTTCTGATACCTCCATTATTGTTTATTTAGTTCCTACATTATCTCTCAACATTTAAAAAATAAACATATTGTCTCTATTTAAATACAAGAAATCGGTTTTGCGATGTTCACTCATTACGCCCACTCTCGGATCCTCCAATTGTGATTCATCATTTCCTTGTACAGGGTCCTGTTTGACGGACATTTCTATCTTTTATCATATCATGTTGGAACTAGAGAATCCACATTGATATAAAAACATGAAAGCAAATCAGTAGATGGATCTGCTGGAATTCATCAAACATGCAGAATATAACGTAGTGCTGTGCATTTTCGACGTTTCGGTATTTTCATCGTTCTAGTACCTATTGCGGAAATCATTTTAAAACATACATGAAACTACAGATTTTCTATCATCAAAAACATTAGCGTATTATGCAACATGCGAAATTAACAATTTGTTTAACTAACCTTTGCGGTTAGCTGCCCTCGGGCCTTAAGGGCCCTCAGGCAGCAAACCTTCCATGAGGGAGGAAAAGTGACACTTTCCCCCAGTGTAAAACATATGAATTTTTCTAATACCTCCAGCATAAAACCACTAATTGATAACAAAGAAAATGGGGTTCAAACATATTGAGCGATCTTATATTTCATAAATAAGCCCATTTTTGAATAACCAACTGTTCAGTCTACTCCACTGATTTAAATATAAGTTAGATAGTAAAAGCATAATATAGGTGTTTTACCCGTCAGCAAAGAGGAAACTTATTTAGGCGCTAATTCTAATGTCAAAATTATATCTATTTCACGCGTATTTTGAGTTGAAGTACGCACATTTTATGGAGCATGCTGATATCGTGAAATCGCAGTATTCTGTTTACGCATAAAAACAAAGTGACAGATCGGCGTCAAAAATTGGAACCGAAGTCAGTGTGACGTTCAGAAAACGAGTCGATCGCCAGCCGCTTTATAAACCGCAATACAGTCTGCACAGGAGTTGAAGAAGTTACCTACTCATTAATTCGTCTCTGGAAGGATTTGGTGAGTGCTATTTCAACTTCAACCGCTATTAATTACATCCGCATTTCGCTTATATTCAACATTTGGTCCTATTCGAGCCAAGGATTATTCCAGTCGCGTTTTTTCAACCAAACTAAATAAGTTTCCTCAAGTGGTGATTTTTTCACGAGAAATCATTATTTGATATACCATACGTTCAATTTTCTATGAAATAATAAATCTTTTCATGAAAAATTTGAATAAGGTTTTTTGCTGAAGCCTATCAAGCCTTCAGACAGTGTCCAACTGATTCGATTAAATCAAAAAATTTCTTGATTTGCTCATTGTTTAGTCATAATGTCAAACGCAAATAAGTTAAAACAGTATAGGGCTCTTCGTCAAATAAGCGTTAGTCAAATAAAAGAAATCAAAGAACTTGCTGACAGAGCAAAAACTGAAGAATCAGAACGTATAATATTCAAAATGCGCTATCAAGGCCTTCAACAGTGTTGCGATGATTTCAAAAAAAATTATGTCAGTTTAGTATCTTTAGCTTCAGTTACTGATGAGGATTTAACCGATGATGAAATTGTTCGCAAAAACTTTGAATACGATTGTTCATATATCGAAGCAATCAATTACACGCTATTCGATATCAAATCTGATCCAACTGTGGCCAGTTCATCAGCAAATTATTCTGGTAGTAACGTAAAATTACCCAAAATTGAAATCCCTAAATTTTCGGGAGATATAAAATCTTTCAAACCGTTTTTGGATATGTTTCAGAGCCTTATTCATGATAACGCAAACCTAACAAATATTGAAAAATTCAATTACCTTATTTCATCCCTACGTGGACCACCACTCACGTTGGTTCAAACAACTCCCATGTCTAGTGCCAACTATGACATCGCTTACGATGCGCTGTTACAGCGCTACGACAATAAAAGATTAATCGCTTTTGCACATCTACAAGAAATCGATCATGCACCGATTGTCACTAATTCAAAAAATACGCGATCACTTCGATTACTTTTAGATACCTTTACGGAAAACTTAGCTGCCTTGCAAAATATGAAATTTCCGGTAACAGAGTGGGATTTTCTCTTATATTACTTATTTTCGAAGCATCTCGATCAAGAAACCGTTACTCGATTCGAATTAGAAAACCCTATCGCTAATGATGCTACACCAACATTTGAATCTTTAAAAAAATTCGTACTAGATCGATGCAACGCATTGGATGCAGTTGAATTTTCGATGCCGCAAAATACATTACTTTCAGGAAAAAATAAATATTTTCAAAATGCTTCGATAACAAAACCCAAACAAACTTCATCATATTTGTCAAATACCAATTCAAATAAGATTTCGAGTCCAAATCCATCTTGTATGTTTTGTAAACGGAATCATTCAATATACCGATGTTCCGAATACTTCAATAAACAGCCTCAAGAAAGATTAAATTTTGTCAAGCAAAAACAATTATGTTATAATTGCTTGAGTTCTCAGCATTCAACAAAAAATTGTCAATCGACGTCAACTTGCCGTTTTTGTGGAGGTTTGCATCATTCGACTATACATGTTAATAAAGTTTGGACGTCCAATAATGACTCACTTCACACTATAACCTCAAAACCCCAAGAAAGTTTACAGGGTCCTTCCACTGCTCAAGATCAAAATACCTTTGTCGGTATCGTATCATCTTCCAGCAATGTTTTATTATCAACGGCCATTATTGAAGTATTAGATGCACGCAATAACTATCAAAAGGTTAGAGTTTTACTTGACAGTGGTTCGCAGACCAGTTATATTTCACAAAAGTGTTACCATAAACTAGGTTTAACTCGCTTCAATTTTTCCATGTCTATCCAAGGTTTGGGGTCAATGAATGAAATAACTTCTAGTGGCGGAGTAACCTGCACATTAAAACCTGTTGGCAAGAATAATCCAGAACTAACAGTTGATGCCATTATTCTTCCTAAGTTATGCGCTAACATGCCAAGTTCATCCCTTGATGTTTCAAATTGGTCACACATCAGAAATCTCAAACTAGCCGATGAAAATTTCCACAAATCAACATCTATTGATATGCTTCTTGGCGCTGAAGTTTTTCCCCATATCTTAGAACAGGGGCGTATTGTAGGAAATGATGATGAACCTGTAGCCATAAACACAATTTTCGGATATATACTTATGGGGAAGGTAGCGTTCAATAAACCAGAAGCATTTTCGAATAGTTCCGCATTTTTCAGTACTGTTCAAACTGACACTTTCGCTATAGACAATTTTCTAAAACGATTCTGGGAACTCGAAGAAATCCCAAAAATAAAGGCAATATCGCCTGAAGATGCTTTGTGTGATGAAATATATTCCAGTACACATTCTAGAAATGAAACTGGTCGTTATGTTGTCAATCTTCCATTCAAAAATTCAGAACCAATTTTCAATATCAAAGATACTCGTCCGCTCGCTTTACGCCGCTTTTATTCTATTGAAAGACGCCTTTTGCGTTCACCGGAATTACATAAATTATATTCTGACTTTCTACAAGAATATTTAGACTGTGGGTACATGGAAGAGGTAGATAATAATTGTTATGACACAGAACACTGCTTTTATCTTCCACACCACTGTGTATTAAAAAACAGTACAACAACTAAACTGCGCGTTGTTTTCGACGCTTCCACAAAATCCACACAGGGTATTTCACTGAATGAAACCCTGTTAGTGAGTGAAAAATTACAAAAAGATATTTTCTTGGTTTTATTGGATTTTCGAATTTACCCTATAGTTTTTACGGCAGATATAAAGAAGATGTTCTTGCAAATTTTAGTTCATCCTAAACACCAAGACTATCAGCGAATATTATGGAGATTCTCCAGTAGTGAGAGTGTAAAAGACTATCGCTTAAAAACTGTAACTTTCGGTCTTTCTAGTAGTCCATATTTAGCCAATAAAACAATCCTTCAATTAGCTCACGATGAGAGAGAATATTTTCCATTGGCAGCTAGTGTCTTAGAAAACAGTGTATATATTGATGATATATGTACAGGGTGCTCGTCATTAGACGATGCAAAATTAATTCGAGATCAATTAATTGAAATTTGTAAAAGAGGAAATTTCGAACTACGCAAATGGACGAGCAATAATCAAGCATTTCTAGCTGATCTACCAGAATCTCACCTCAGTAGATAAGCTATGCCGATCCTACCACCAGCATAGGGAAAACAGTGTGTTAGAGAGAGATCGAATCCGAGCGTGTGTGTGTGAGAGAGAAAGAGCGTGTGTGACGTAGTTGAGGACTTCTCAGTCGAGAGCGTCAAATTTCAATTTGTCATCCGCCATCTTGCATCGTACCACGGAACACCTCCTACCACGGAACACCATCATGTCACTCTTGCATGGGCGCGCGAATTCAAATTTCATCGCGTGTGTGACGAGAGCGTATTTTGATGAATAAAAAAAGATCTCGGCCGTGGGGATCGATCTGACTACCTCCAGATGATGGAGCGGACATTGAACACACTCGGCTACGGACCTCGTTGTAAATGTAGATGAAAATGTTGGCTATACGACTGACGTGCCATGATTTTGTTGTTGGTTTGTCAACGTCCTGTATACAGCCAGACATTAAAAATTATACACACACACAGTGTAGTTGAAGGTGTAGGAGAAAAATACATCAGTGAGGATATGGTTCATTTGCGGTGTGTCGCAGTGTCATAGGGGGATGCCTACATGGGGGAGTGCAAAATGGGGTAATGCAAAATGGGACATTTGTAAACATGTAGTGGTGGGGTTGTAGGATGTGTTTGTAACTGCCAGAATCTGAAATAATTAGTGACACTATGACATTTGACGAGTATAGACGTAAGCTTGAAGAATTTTGTGAACGTGTGCAAGAATTGAAAAAAGTCATTGAAATTTACGAGGATATAATAGAAAAATATAAAAATATTCCGAGTTTTATTCATCACACTTTTTAAATGCTTGAATACGAACATTCATTCAGAGTTAGTTATGATAAACACGTTGATTAGTGACGTTGACCTCAGGGGTCACGATCGCTTGATATCCATCTCAAAATACAGCGTTTGAGAGGAAAAAAAAAACATGGTGACTGTCAATGAGTTATACTAGGTGTACCAACAAAACATTTAAGAAAAAAACATTGTCAAATTGCTAAGGAACGTATACAGGGTCTCAAATAACATCATTGTTTAACGGGAGTCAAGCGTTTAAACGTGCGATTCCAATAAGGGTACAGCATGTCCCAAAATACATCAATTAAGAAAAAAACATGACGTTTCAATGTGTGATCTCAATAGGGAACGTATACAGGGTATCTCAAAATACAACATTTGAGAAAAAACATGGCTGCTACTTGTGTCAAATGTCGGGCGGAAAATGTGACAGAGAAGAACGCTTCATTGGGGATATGGAGATTTGAAAAAAACTGCTTGCCCATGCAGAGATTGAATTACATCTGACATGTATTTGTGTAATAAGAGGATGTTTAGACTGTTCATTTAAAACATGGCGGCGTCTGATCGCTCATCATAGTTGTATAGGAACGTCTCACAAATTTTTCCTAGAAAAATATAATAATATTCCGAGTTTTATTCATCACACTTTTAAAATGCTTGAATACGAACATTCATTCAAAGTTAATTATGATAAACACGTTGATTAGTGACGTTGACCTCAGGGGTCACGATCGCCTGATATCCATCTCAAAATACAGCGTTTGAGAGGAAAAAAACATGGTGACTGTCAATGAGTTATACTAGGTGTACCAACAAAACATTTAAGAAAATAACATTGTCAAATTGCTAAGGAACGTATACAGGGTGTCTCAAATAACATCATTGTAGAAAAATATGGTGGTTTAACGGGGGTCAAGCGTTTAAACGTGCGATTCCAATAAGGGTACAGCATGTCCCAAAATACATCAATTAAGAAAAAAAAACATGACGTTTCAATGTGTGATCTCAATAGGGAACGTATACAGGGTATCTCAAAATACAACATTTGAGAAAAAAACATGGCTGCTACTTGTGTCAAATGTCGGGCGGAAAATGTGACAGAGAAGAACGCTTCATTGGGGATATGGAGATTTGAAAAAAACTGCTTGCCCATGAAGAGATTGAATTACATCTGACATCTATTTGTGTAATAAGAGGATGTTTAGACTGTTCATTTAAAACATGGCGGCGTCTGATCGCTCATCATAGTTGTATAGGGACGTCTCACAAATTTTTCCATTTGGGTGAAAAAATATATATATACAGGGCGATCCAAAATCCGCAGACTTAAATGTTAAATGGGAAAATGAGTCAAAGAAAAAACTTACCATTGGAGGAGTTATTGAGGAAAATATATAAAGGGCGTTTTGATTCAAACATCATAGCTGTTGGAAGAAAGATGGCAGCTTCTGTCATTTGTGTCATCATAAATAGAAAAAAGATGAATACTGCACCATACCAAACCATACTGCGCTAAGCGTAACGTCACATACTGCACCATACATAGCCATACTGCGTTAATCATAAGCGTCACATACTTCACCATACCAAACCATACTGCGCTAAGCGTAACGTCGCATACTGCGCCATACACATAGCCATACTGCGTTAAGCATAAACGTCACATACTGCACCATACTGTGCTAAGCATAACGTCACATTTCTATCTGTCACGTTACCTGTCAACGGTTTTGAAAAACGTTGTTACCACCTGTCAATGGTTTTGAAAACGTTGTTACCGCCTGTCAACGGTTTTGGAAAATGATTCAACGGTATCACTAAGAACTAATGTTTCGCCATAAAGTGAGGTTAGATGGATCAATCAAATAAAAGAAAGGTATAGGTGTGGGATTTGAACCCACGGTCCCTTTCGACAATCGTAACTTAAGTACAACGCCTTAAACCGCTCGGCCAACCTAACCCATATGTATACGGTGTGTCCCACTTATCATGCTCACCATGGGTATCTTTTTAATGGTGAGAGATATAAGGTAGTTTAAATGACACCAAATGTGGAGTTCATCAAGGCCAACTATAATGTGGAAAAATATTTTGATAAAATCTATTCGTTTTTGTTTTATACGCAAAATTTTGATCATTTTTATGTCTCGTCCGTAACTTCTTTATTTATGAAAATATTTGAATAGGAATTTCACATTCTCATGGCAGTTATTTAATGAGATTTTGAAAAAATATGAAATTCACACCAACTCTTCTAGAATTTGAGATATCAGCACCAATTTTTATTTTTCAAATGTAGGTCATATAGCTCACTATGACTTAGTTATAAATAACTTTTTTTTCTCTTACAGATTATGTCACAGTAATAGCTTTTTGTTGATAACACGGGAGTTATCGCCATTTATACAAAAACAAGAACTATGTTGAAGTCGCCATCTTGAATTTATAAATTTCAACAGAAAAATCATGATCTCCGACCTCACAAACCCCCACATACCAATTTTGAATGTAATTGGACCATAATCACAAATCTCGTCCGCCATATCGGAGAAGCCGCCATTTTTTATTTTTTAATTCAATAAAAATTTCATAGCCCATTATCACCGGAATTATGAACATCAGCCAAATTTCAAGTTATTAGGACCGCCAGAAGTTGGTCAAAATTCACGTGCAAGAGAAATAAAAATTATCAAAATCTGTTATTTGTGTATGAAACAAATACGAATAGATTTTATCAAAATATTTTTCCACATTATAGTTGGCCTTGATAAACTCCACATTTGGTGTCATTTAACCAACCTCGTATCTCTTACCATTAAAAAGATACCCATGGTGAGCATGGTAAGTGGGACACACTGTATATAATGAAATGTTGCAACTTATAATGAAATGTTGGATTAGGTGGTTTCTGCCATGAAGTCTACGTAATAATATGACAGCTGCATGTATATTTCAGATCGGTTTGTGTCATGAAGTTGGAGCATGCTAAGTCAATCCTGATGTCTGGTTGGAAGTGAGTATATGACAGCAGTATGTATATTTCTGATCGGTTTGTGTCATGAAATGTGTACGTTTGAAGTGAGATTGGCATTTGGGTGTTGCCAGTTGTAAAATTAAGTCTAGAGTTGGGGGAGAAAGAGAGTGAGAGTGTTGCCACATGCTGAACTTTATCTTGGACTTGAGGAAATTGAGACGGAATTTCGTGGAAGACATAGACGAAGTCCATACGATTTAAAGTGCCAACATCAGGTGAGTGAGTGGGGGGCAAGGTAACATTATTTTTGAAAAGCGTACAAGTGCAGCGTTTTCGACGTAACCGTGTCATCGAGAAGGAATACATCAGCACCATTTATTGTCGAGGTGACCAACATATGAATTACCTACGTTTTAGATCTTTATGAATTATCGAAAAATAAGCACTTCTGGTTTGTAAAAAAAAATGAGAAAATAAAGTAATGCCTAATTCGGAAAGTCCGCAGCAGGCAGAGTTCAAATATGAAATGAAATGACCACTTTCGGTGGGCTGATTTCAATAATTTTGGCATCAATAGATTCGTTTTGATGTCAAGAAAGATATTTGAGCAATTTCCGAAGCCCAAAGGACAAAGGAGGCTAACTTCGTCATTGTTGAAGGTACAATTTCATTGGAGATATTATTGAAGAAAAGAAGCGACCTGTATTTGTCTAATGGTAAATACATGTCCTTACTTGAAGTTTACATCATTTTATTTTGGTCATGGCAAGTTGAAGCAACGCGGTTGAAACATATTTGATAAGTGACTTATCAGTGTGTTGACAAATTGTAAGACAGGTCAGATAGGTAAACAGAGAACTAGAGAAAAAATTTGTTCTTTGATAACCTTTAGGTAACAATTCCACCTGAACAAAACACGCTGTTTATACCAGGCTTTTTTGTGGTGACAACCTCCGTTGTAGAGAGGAATAATTACAGACGTCAAAGTCGGTACAATCCCCTCGTGAGGGTACCTGACGTGTTTTCGTCCATTTTTCGACCATTTTTCCTCAATAGTTGATGTGCTGTGATTGAATTCCACGGTCACAGATACGTGTGTTCGTGGTTTGTTATGTGAATGGGAATATTACGAACAGATTTTAATAGAATTTTCACATTCAAGATAGCTCAAAATAGGCGTTTTTTCACGTTACAAAAAGAAGGTGAATTGAAAAGCGTCAAAACACCCAAAAAATGCAGTCAAAATATAAGTTTTACACGCTTCAAAAAAGTTAAAAAATATAAACATCAATTCACCCAAAAATGCTTACAAAAATAGTCGTTTTCATATGATGAAAATCAAGACATGCAAAATACATGTTTTACATGTATTTCTTATGTAGATTTGACATTTCAAAATTGTTCAAAATTGACATTTTTCACGTACCAAAAGAAGGTAAATTTGAAAGCGTTGAAACACGCAAAAATTCGACCAAAATATACATTTTTACAAGCTCCAAAAAAGGTAGAAAATATAAACGTCAATTCATTTAAATAATATGAACAAAATATACGTTTATTGGGTTAAAAAAAAAGATTGGAATTTAAAAGCGCAATTAACGCAAAAAGTAAATGTGTGAGTGAGCATTTATTATCCTATTTAGAAGTTGGTGTTCATTGAAATAAGTTTTTTTTGAAGAACAGGGGGAGAAGTATGTTGCTGGTTAGTATAACCTATGTGGTAAATGGGTTGCTGAAACTGCTTCGTTCAAAGAATAACAACGTAAAATGTTACTTATATTAAGAATCCATAGGCATCGTGTACGCTAACGGTTTGAGGGATTATCTGTTGTATTGTAAAATCAAATTATTGTATGATTTATGTAGCTAAGTGGAATTATGGAAAATATTCAGACATTTTCTACTTTGCATATAAGTATAATTATTTCCTTGGTTGGCTCATTCTATTGCATACTAGCGTTAAGAATGGACAAAATATTGCTTCTTATAATGACACTAACTGTCACTGCAGCAGTAACAACAATAGTTGACAATTCATCAAGTATTATGCAAAAGTACCTTGAAATGTATGGATATGTTGGTAATAATTCACAGACAGAGTTTTCAACAGCTCTCAGTGATTTTCAAGAACGTTATAATTTACCTGTAGATGGGAGTTTGAATAATGAAACGAAGAATTTGATTGCGAGACCTAGATGTCAGCAAGCTGAAAATGAATATAGAGTGCACACTAAATGGAATAAAACTCATTTGAGTTGGTATTTGTCTCGCTATCCACTTAACAATTATACGGCTTATGATGAATACCTCCGTGTGTTCAAAAAAGCATTCGAAATGTGGGAGAATGCATCAACTTTGGAATTTGAAATGATGGAAACACCTAAATCAGATATTACTATATCATTTGTAAAACTGGAGCATCAATTCCGTAGTTCTTGTATGGGTACCGCTTATTGTGGTTTTCCTCTTGATGGACCTGGTAATATTCTTGCTCATGCTTACTTTCCTCAAGCACCTGACAATTGTAGAGAAATTCATTTTGATAGCGAAGAAAACTGGTATACAGGAGATGGTAAAATGCCCTATGGATATACAAATTTACTAATGACTGCTGTTCATGAAATTGGTCATTCTTTAGGATTAGCTCATTGTGATACAGAGAAAGCCATTATGTTTCCATGGTATCAGCAACAATTTCGTCCTATACATCATGATGACATAACTGGACTTGAGGTGCTGTATGGTCGAAAGAATCGATTCGTTCCTATACCTAAGTATACACCTCCATCTACAACTACTACCCGGATAACTGCCACATTCCGCAAAACACATCCATCTACAACTACTACCCGAATAACTGCCACGTTCCGCAAAACACCTCCATCTACAACTACTACCCGGACAACCACCACAACAAACAAAATTTCTCCTGCAACCCGGATAACTACCACGACCCTCAAAACTTCTCCTGCAGTTCATACTACAGGTAAACACTACCTTCATCATTTACCTGAAGTTAGTAGAAATTTATGTGAAGTTACATCTCCACCACATTCAATGTTTTTGGCGTACTCCCCAGGCTTTCCAAGCTTTCGATTATATATTATTGTTAAGGATTTATTTTGGAAAGTAGATATTAAGGATAAAAAAAAGAAAATTACTGAACCTGAAAAACTCAAGGATTATCTACCCAATGAACTGGTTACCAATGGTATAGATCACATTTTCCAAACTGGTACTGGTAATTTATTGGTTGCCAGCAAAAATAGATTTTATTCAAGTGCATTCCCCAGCTTACAAATCGATAGAGATATCGAAATTCCTTCTCTACCTCCAAATGCTAAAATAAATGCCCTCTTTCAAACGTATGCAGGGAAATCTATAACGTATTCTATAACAATGCATCCTTTATTGAATTCAATGGGATGGATTTCACTGCAAAAGCAATAATCACTAGAGGTCGCATTGAAGATGCATTTCCAGACATCCCTAATAATATCACTGCAGCATTTCGCTATATGGATGGTAACATATATTTTTTTAAAGAAAATACTTACTTCAAGTACAATGAGTTCCAGAGAAGACTTATTGAAGTAGGAGACTTCAGTTGGAATATGTTCGATATTCCATGTCCGAGTAGTAAACTTTTGGATGACTTAAAAGATATGCTGTCGAAACTGATTTCTTTTTATGAATGAATTTAGTATTGAATATTTATGAAAAATAAAAATGGAACATGAAAAATGTCGTTTTCTTAATCTTTTTTTAGGCGAATAATATAATTGTATAGAATATATATGAATTCAGTAAAGTTGATTTCATTCCGCTCAGAAAAAAAGTATTGATATAGACATGAAGCTAAATGCAATAACACTATCATCAACAAAAATTTGTTATTTCAATAAAAAGTCGTTACTACTACAATCATTTCGATCCTTCAAATCGAAAAGAATATGATTGAAACGATCTTGACTTCAATGTGATCTGTGCTGGTGTGCAGATTGCAGTTCAATATCTGAAAAAACTTCATGTCTTTGATTCATGCTATTTTTTTTTCGTCGATGAGTATATTTAAATGCTGTGATAAAAGCTCTCAAACACCCCTTTGCAGATTATTATATTGAATTCATTGATATCCTAATATTTCAACCAATCATGATGGCAGTATGGCTTCAGGTTATGAACGTTTAATGATGCTTTCCGACAATCAGACGGCAGCTTATCACAAAGAAAATAGTCATAATGTTAAAAGTATTGGAAGCTCCGACCAGAACCCCCTGTTTTGAAAAACGTGGTTACCACCATTCCACGGTTTTGAAAAAACGTGGTTACTAAGCCTTAATGTTTCGTGATAAAGTGAAGTTAGATAAATCAAAAAAAAGATGTTGTTAGTTAGGTGTGGGATTTGAACCCACGCTCCCTTTCAGGAATCGTAACTCAAGTACAATACCTTAGACCGCTCGGCCAACCTAACTTATAAGTCTATATAATGAAATGTTGGTATTTTTGGACTAGGTAATACAATGAAACATTACGTTTGTAGAATGGGATCGTCAGAACCGTGCTAATTGTATGGGTAGTGGAAATTGTCTATCTTTTGATGGTCCTGGCGATGATCAGCGAAATTTCAACAATTGGGTCTACCACACCTGTTGTGAACTTGGAGGATTATGATTATACGTCATGGATGGTTCCCACATTCAGCAACAATGATGACATCTTACCTTGTATGCATCACATTCGTCGCAACCGCACCAACTACAATTGCAGCCTCCGAATCGTAGATATTCTTTACAAATGGCTATGTGATATATTATCAAAATAAAAATGCCTAATTAATTTTTTATTCAAAATGTTTTATTTTTAACTAGTCTGCCTTTGTACGTTTGACAAACTTAAAGCGGTAAATGCTACTCTTGAATTTTGTTCCGAAGACTCATCGGAGTGGTGCATTTTAATGAAAATTTTCAGCACCTTTCAACTATCCGTATTGTTTTTTCATCCACCTTTCTTCTCCAAGGAATTTCTTGATATTGTTGTATGATGTGATACCACATTTCCTTCAACGAGTTATTTCCGTTTTGCTCATATTCATAACAAGTCTTTTTTTTGATATGACGATTCTGGAACTATTCTGTTATCAACTTCGAGTATATTTCATCTAAACTCCTAATTTTCTCAGATATTTATTTGTGTTAATCCTTTAATACCAAATTGTTGCATTGTTCTTTTGACTTGAAATCTGAAATCCTCATTGATATTTTGATATTATGTTTTTGTTCTAGCAATTCACATGTTCGTTTTTGTAACGGTGATGCGATAATTTATCCTAGTTTTCCAACAGCTGAAAAGTGAATACGTCTCCAGAATAAGTCGACTCGGCGCACCCTGACAAATAATAATAATTACAAGCATTCTCTACCCGCACAGGCTATGTTTTCGAGTATTTTTGAGGGAATATTATCATAACTCCAATTCGCTGTATATCTTCGTTTTTCCGATAGAAGGAATCACCTCTTCAGTTATTCGATCAGTGGACTTTTTGGCAATAGATAATTTTGAAGAGAACACCAATTCTGAACTCCTTCTTCGATGATTACTACTGTATTTTTTTTGTCATTTCGAAGGAAAATGTGTATCTACACGGGGCATGCGTAGTAGTGTTTTCAGCCAAAATATTTTTTTATCAAAAATTATCTGGAACTATTTATTTGAGTGAGTTTGGGCAATGGTGCTTTGGCTATGAGCAATTTCAACAAAAATGATCTGAATATATTATTCATTTTGAATCGACACATAGTTCAGTCGGAAATATTCTGAATCGTCTCGATATTACCTCAAGTCTTTCGGCTCATTTCCACTCACAAGCAATACCATACGATTCACTTGAAAATATTTATAATTTGAAGTAATTCCTTTCGTTGGTGATGTATTTCTCCCAGACTTTTTTAGTAACAAACTGCACGAGCCTTTCGTTTGATGGAAACAAATCTGATGAATCTCCTAATCTTGTGTCAGCGAAATCTCGCTCACGAACCTGCTCACTTAATTGAAACATAACACAACACCTGAATTGAATTGAGTTGAATTGAAAACCAATCTGATGAATCTTTCCACCCGCACGTTAAATTTGGTGTCTGATTGGTTTCGTCTATGTAATGGTTCCTTGAGGAATTCTCAAATGACAACAAAACCGTTCAGAGGAATTCCACAAGAACTTAAATTGAATTCATAGAAAAATGCTCAAGATGTCATTGGAAATAATGTGAATAAAGAATGAGAACGGAATTGATGTATTTTGTAGAGGGTTGATTTTTGGTCCCCAAACACCATTTTCATATGGGAACGAGGATTATATACTCGTAACACGTTCGAAAAAACCCGAAGCTATCTAATTTACAAACTGGAATTATGAACGAGTTAAGCCGTCCCTGCAAAAAACTGGTGGATATTAAACGACTTTGATGGGTGTCTTTCTAACAAACTTGCTTACTGAAATTTCTCTCGTCAATTGAAACGAAATCTAATGAATATCAAATTTGGTGACTCAATTGTTTTGTATATGGTATTGTTTCTTGAGAAATACTGTGACTAACGAAATGCCCATAAAACTGTTTCTTGATTGCATCTGTTTTCCCATCGTCTCATACCTTTTAGTTCACCTCAATTTTTCATTTTGAATCTCATTTTATTTTTCACGTATCCTTTTCGTTTCGTTGGGATTCGTTTATCCAACACGTCAAGTCGGACACATAGTTTATGAGTTGTTCTTCTCTATATTTCGTAATATTATTATTATTATTTTCACGACGTTTCGTTCAATGCGTTAATCTTTATACCTGTCGAACGCGTAATTAATGCGCTGTCTCTTTTTCTCATTATCACAATTATTTTTATGATTTCATTCATTTTCGCTTCCTTTCATTTCATATCATTTAGTTTCTTCCAACACTAACCCGCAACACACTTTTCCCCCTCTTCTTCAAAAAAAAAAAAAAAAAATCGTAAACACTCGAACTAATTTCAATGAAGACCAACTACTAAATAGGATAATGAACACCTACTCACAAATCTACTTTTCAGTAGTAATACCACAAGTGATTAAATTTTTGCGATGAGTCTGTCGATTCATTTCTGAACGAAAATGAATAGCTTCGAGAAAACACCGCAGGACGCAGGACGAGTAGTGTTTTCTCGATACAATTCACTTGAGTTCAGAAATAAAAGACAGACTTATGAGATAAATTCAATCACGAGTGGAATTTTATTAGACGATTTCACGAAGCATTAAAAGTATTATTATAAACATGAACAATCAATTCATCATAACCATAATCAATCAACTATAATCACAAAAAATATATCATAACTAAGTATCAATTATTTATTATATAGTTACGATAAGACTCATTTTGATGTTTTCGCCTACAATTATAATCTGTCAAAATGTCAAACTTTTCTCTGTCATCTATGGTTGCATCATTGAAAACACCAACGCTGACAGACCAATCAGAATTGAGAGACAGCTGGTGTTTTCGCTACAACACAGTATTCATCTTTCAGGGAACTCCTATTTGTAGTAGGTACACATAAAATATTGGACTAACTTGTGAATTTTCAGTAGTAATATCCCGACAAAATGCTGAATTTTCAAAAAATAATTTCACCTTGCTGTCACGAAAACTGTGTTGCTTAGAAACACCACGAGAGCTTGCTCGAGTGGTGTTTTGTACAGCAACACAGTTTGAGCGACTGGCAAGGTGAAAGTATTTTGAAAATTCTGCATTTTGAAGGGATATTACTACTGAAAATTCACAAGTTAGTCAAATATTTTATGTGTACCTACTACAAATAGGAGTTCCCTGAAAGATGAATACTGTGTTGTAGCGATAATACAAGTTGTCTTTGATTTGTGATTGGTCAGATTACGTGAATATTTTGAGAAGAGTGGAATAGTCGTTGAAATAACTTCGAGGTTTTACAACTTTCTTCGATTTTTTGAACTTGTAGAAGTAATTCCTTTTGTCGGTGATGTATTTCTCACAAACTATCATACTAACACACGCACGAGCCTTGTTTTACTGAAACCGATTCTATTAATCTTCCCACTGTATGTCAAAGTTGATATCCTCGTCAGTGAAATCTGACTCACGAACCTGCTTACTGAATTGAAACATTGTCAATTGAAATGAATTGAATTGAAACCGATCTGATGAATATTCACATTTGATGTCTGATTACTTTTATACTTTTATCTATGTAATTAATTGTTACTTGACAGATACTAGAATCATGAAATTTTTACAAACCTGAAGTGCATATTTTTCGATGATTCGCAAAGATCCAAAACGTAGGTAATTCATGTATTGGTAAATGGTACATGGTAAATGGCGCTGATGCATTCCTTCCCGATGACGATGGCGGTCATTTTCTTTTTTTATTGATTATTCCTTAAAAACACTCTGTATACCCATTTCACAGAATGATGGTTGACAAACTCTTTTGTTTTTTTACCGTTTTGTTCACCTCAATTTATCGTTTCACACCTCGTTGTCATTCATTTTTTTACGTTTTCTATTTCGCAATGATTCCTTTCATACAACACGTCAAGTCGAATGTATAGTTTATGTGTTTTTCTCTATATTTCCTAATATTATTATTATTTTCATGACGTTTCATGCAATGCGTCAACCTTTATACCTGCCGATCGCGTACTTTATACTATGTCTCCATTTTTCATTATCATTATTATTTTCATGCTTTCATCGATTTATTTCGTTTTGTTCCATCCAACGTATCGAGCTTGATACCTGTTGGACGCCTAGTGTATGCGACGTCCTCTTCAATTTTTTTTATTATTGTCATTATTTTCATGGCATTTTGTATCCTTTCATCCAAAGCGTCAAATTTGATATCTCTCGGCTCTCATACGTAAACTTTAATGCGCTGGCCTCTATATTTGATACACAGATTAATTACACAGATTTTAGTTAGGCTTTTGACCGGGTTTCACATGACGAATTTCTAAGAAAGCTACCATACTTTGGCTTCTCACCTGATATTCAACACCTTTTAAAATCTTACTTATCAAATAGAAATTCATTTGTCGAATATGAGGGAAGTCAAATCATTGACATTTATTGCTACTTCAGGTATTCCTCAGGGTTCTAACTTAGGACCTCTTCTGTTTCCTCTGTTTATTAATGACATAACACACTGCATAAATTCACATAAATCATTATATGCTGACGAAAATTGTCAGGAAAGTAGATAATTTATCAGACTGTAACTTACTACAGGTTGGTTGATTGGTGTGAGAAAAACAAACTAGGATTAAATATAAATAAATGCAAAATTATGTCACTTACTCGGAAACAAATTCCAGTTAAATTTAATTGTCAAATCTACAACTCGAACTTAACTCGTGTTTACGAATTTAAAGACCTTGGCTTTTCATTCTTTCGCAATACCTATACCTACTTATGAAATCATGTTCGCAATAGACATTTTGTACACCTGTAATTGGGTTTTCGAACCTGCTAAATGTATTCAATAAATAAATGATAATTTTCCTAATTTAGTTGATTCATCCCGATTCATTTCGTAAGCGTCGAGCTTGACACCTGATGCTACATGCATACTTCATGAGCTGTCCTCTATATTTCTTACTATTACTATGTTAACAAGTTCTTCTTTTGTTTTCAAATGCATCATCAACCATGTCACTGTCATCATTATTATGAGCTTTATTGATCAAGAAGCTAATCGAAGATGTAAGGGAATTAATATTTTGTTTGGTGAATACATCTGTTAATTTCATTTCAATGTCTAATGTGGTAATAACTAAGAAAGTAGTTGTTTTCTGCACTTTTGTCGTATATTGAAAAAGCATAATATTTTATCTTTGATCTTATACCAACCTCCATTCTTCAACACCATTTCTGGATGAGAACTTCAATGGAAGATGATTATGATAGAAATTCGTCTCTTTAAAGTATCAACATATTGTTGTATCTCTAATAATAACAAAGTTACTGTTTAGGAATAATTCAATAACTGAAACTGCTTGATTATATTTCTTAACATCTTTACGAATCGATTGATACCGATTTCATCAAAATCTGGCATTCGCAAGTGTAGATCAATAGTATTTATATTATTGCAAAATCGGTCTCTAGAACTACTCTGAAGTGAACCTTTTTTATCCGGAGTCATGTTATGTATATGATAATGTTTTCTGGTCCTTTTGACATATTTTTACTCAACCATTTCACACTTTGTTATATATGCAATTTTCTGATATTTATTACTTGGAGTTGAGTAAATTTTCCTCAATTATTGACACTCATTATACTGAATTTGCTGAATTCGTATGCTTACTATGAAAACATCCACCAAAATTGCTAGATTTTGATTTATTGCATATTTAATGGAACTCGCTTATTTATCACTTCTGAAACCAACAGTTAGTACATAATTTTTATGTATTCAATCAGTCAATCGCCATACATTTTGGTATTCATTGATGGGTAATTTTGTTGACTCATTTCACTAAATGACATTTGACAATATCGAAACTTCGAGAATGTTCTGCATTGAATGAATAAAACGATCGAATCTCCTGCAAAAACGCGTGAAACGCACGCACAGACGCTTGAAATTTTAACTCAGACGCTTGAAAAGCATCACAAAAACGTTTGAGATGCGTGCAATACACCCGAAACGTCTGCACAATTGCTGGGATTGCACGTATAAACGGTCTAAATGTTCGTATTGTACCTTCAATAATAACAAACTTAGCCTCCTATAACCGTTGGGTTTTGGAAAATGCTTGAATATGTTCCCTGACATCTAGATGAATCCATTGATGCTAAAATAATCGGTTGATCTATCATTCGTAAAGATATAAAATATTCATATATTGGTCACCTCGACAATAGATGGCGCTGATGTATTCCTTCTTGATGACGGTGGCAGTAATGTTTTTTTATTGATTATACATTCAAACCTTCTGTATACTGAATGCCCTTTATATTTTTTGGTAACGCACTGTATACGTTCCCCATTGGAATCACACGTTGAAACACTACGACTCCCGTTGAATCGTCATGTTTTTTTCTTTTCAATGATGTTATTTGAGACACCCTGTATACGATCCCCAGTGATTTAGCAATGTTTTTTTCTTAAATGTTATGTTGGTACACCTGGTATAACTCATTGACAGTTTTTTTCTCTTAAACGCTATATTTTGAGATGTCCTGTATATACGTTGACATTTTTGACAAATAACCCCTATGTTTTTTTTTCTGTTAAATGATATGTTGGTACACCCCGTATACCAAATTTGACAACCGCCAAGTTTTTTTCCATTAAACGTTGTATTTTGAGACACCCTGTTTAAACGTTGACATTTGACAAACTGCATCCATGTTTTTTTTTTACTTAAATAATTTGTTGGTACACCTGGTATACCAAATTTGACAACCGCCACGTTTTCTTCTCTTAAACGTTGTACTTTGAGATACTCTGTATACGTTTCTCATTGAGGAATCGCACGTTGAAGCGCAACGACCCCCGTTACCCCACAATTTCTTCCATTTTTCCAAACTTCATTATTATTATCTCACTTTCATACTCCATCTAAAATTATCAACCCCCGAAAAAGAAAAAAATCAATTGAAATGTTTTTTTGATTGTTGTTGTTAGTGTCTGCAGTAGTCAACTTTAGATTTCATTGAAAATTCATATAACAAATGAGATGGAGGGAATGACACAAATATCTTACAGCCCCACCAGTTCATGTTTACAAATGCCCCATCTTGCAATCCCCCATGTAGAACGAACGCACACAAGAACGCACGCACGAATACACGAACGCACGCACGCATGCACGCACGCACGCACGAACGCATGCACGCACGCACGAACGCACGCACGCACGCACGAATGCACGCACCAACGCACGCACGCATACACGCACGAACGCACGCATGAACGCACGCTCGCACGGACGCCCGCAAGCAGGTTTTTATTTCCACGAACGCACGCACGAATACACAAACGCACGCACGCACGCACACACGCACCCACGCACGCACGCACGCACGCACGCACGCACTCACACACACACACACACGCACGCACGCACGTAAACACGCACACACACACGTAAGCACGCACGCACGCACACACGTACGCACCCACGCACGCACATACACACGCACACACGCATACACGCACGCACGCACACGTACGCACGCACGCATGCACGCACGCACACACGTACGAACGCATGCACGCACGCATGCATACACGCACGCACGCACGCACGCATGCATACACGCACGCACGCACGCACGCATACACGCACGCACGCACGCACACACGCACGTACGCACGCACGCACACACACACGTACGCACTCACGAACGCACGCAGCACGCACGCACGCGAACACGCACGCACGCACGCACGCATACACGCACGAACGCACGCATGAACGCACGATCGCACGGACGCCCGCAAGCAGGTTTTTATTTCCTTTATTGGGTGATATGCTTCCAACAAGTTCAGTTATAGTATTCGCGTGCGAAAAAATAAATAACTTCATCAATAAACACAAACATAGATATGAAATTTATGAAGTGATTCTGAAAGAATGGGAACAGCGTAAGAAGCGCCTAGAGTCAATACAAAATACAGAAACCAATAATTCACATTACAAAAGTTGCTGTTGGTCATATCCTGATGTAACAGAAGGTCCTGACACTTGTGAATGCTGGTTCATAGGTCGGTACGTGGAAGAAGCCAAAAAGTTGTGAACGTCTGAGGCATTTGCTCCAAGTATTGCCAAACATAATGTTCCAAATTGGAATTTGAAATGTTATGAAAGCATGTCAAATAGTCCTGTTCATCCTCAGAAAAATAAAAATACTTTGAATTAAAATGCTCATTTTATTGTTTATCGTTCAATACACAAAACAGTCACATGACAGTTGACTGATGACACTGCGACACACCGCAAATGAGACATTGTTACAAACACATCCTACAACCCCACCACTACATGTTTACAAATGGCCCATTTTGCATTACCCCATTTTGCACTCCCCCATGTAGGCATCCCCCAATGACAATGCGACACACCGCAAATGAACCATATCCTCACTGATGTATTTTTCTCCTACACCTTCAACTACACTGTGTGTGTGTGTGTATATTTTTTTTATGTCTGCTGTATACAGGACGTTGACAAACCAACAACAAAATCATGGCACGTCAGTCGTATAGCCAACATTTTCATCTACATTTACAACGAGGTCCGTAGCCGAGTGTGTTCAATGTCCGCTCCATCATCTGGAGGTAGTCAGATCGATCCCCACGGCCGAGATCTTTTTTTATTCATCAAAATACGCTCTCGTCACACACGCGATGAAATTTGAATTCGCGCGCCCATGCAAGAGTGACATGATGGTGTTCCGTGGTAGGAGGTGTTCCGTGGTACGATGCAAGATGGCGGATGACAAATTGAAATTTGACGCTCTCGACTGAGAAGTCCTCAACTACGTCACACACGCTCTTTCTCTCTCACACACACACGCTCGGATTCGCTCTCTCTCTAACACACTGTTTTCCCTATGCTGGTGGTAGGATCGGCATAGCTTATCTACTCACCTCTATAACAAATTAATTTCTTTTGATAAAGAAGTATCATCAGTTCTTAAAATTTTGGGCTTACAGTGGGAGCCATGTTCAGATATATTCACTTATAATATTGATTTATCAGTTAGTAGCTGCACAAAACGTCAAATATTATCTGATATCGCCCGCGTTTTTGATCCATTGGGTTTTTTAACTCCAGTCACTTTATTCGCTAAACTACTTATGCAGCACCTATGGAGTCTCGGAATTCAGTGGGATGAGGTTCCACCTAAGGAAATCATCAACAAATGGACTCAGTTCAGAACAGAATTTTCTTTATTAACAACTTTACAAATTCCTCGCCACATGTTACTGAACGATTTACAGTGTCAGGTACATGCATTTTGTGATGCCTCGAAAAGGGCTTACTCTTGCGTGATATATTTCAGAGTTCAGCAAAGTGAAGATTCATTCCAAACCTATTTCGTTTGTGGCAAATCTAAGGTTGCACCAATGAAAACAATATCTGTCGCCCGCCTTGAACTATGTGCTGCAGTTCTTCTTGCAAAGTTGCTTTCAACTGTTATGAAATCATTCAAAGATAAAATAAAGTTCCTTCAAACATACGCTTACACAGACAGTTCAATAACATTAAGTTGGATTCAGTCTTCACCACACAGATGGAAAACTTTCGTTAGTAATCGCGTAACATTCATTCAAAAAAGAATTCCTCCTTCTCTATGGCGACACGTATCGTCCAAAGACAATCCAGCTGATTGCGCATCACGTGGCTTACTCCCTTCAGAATTAATCAGAGATGTGATGTGGTTTTCGGGACCTCCGTGGTTGCAACTTAAGAAAGAGCTTTGGCCAACTTCATTTAAAACGGAAGAAGGTTCATCACCTGACGCACTCTCAGAAGAAATTAATTTAACGCTTTCCACTTTTCCGGTAGAAAATATTATCCATGACGTTCTGAATAAATATTCTTCCTTGTCGAAAATTAAAAGAATTTTGGCATTCATTCTTCGGTTTTCGTATAACTGCCGTAATCCTGAGAACAGAAGAAGCGGTAACTTGTCGCTCTCAGAGCTTCAGAATGCAATGATTTTAGCTGTGAAATGCACTCAGATTTCACACTTCCCTATCGATATTGAAAACTTGAAAAATGGAAGAAACGCATCATAACCTTTAAGAAAACTCAATTCTTTCCTAGATGAAAGTGATGTTTTGCGAGTGGGTGGACGTATTCGAAATTCCTCCTTATCGTACAATAAGAAATTTCCTGCCCTATTACCTAGAAATTCTCGACTGACTGAATTGATCATTTCCAATTTTCATAAAATATATTATCATCCAGGTAGACAAACCCTACTGTTTTTAATAAATGAACAGTTTTGGATCATGTCCCCCAAACGAGCTATTAATAAAATAATTTCAAATTGCAAAAACTGTTGGCGTTTGTCCCCTAAATCTTATCAACCTCCAATGGCTGATCTTCCAAGTTTAAGAGTTTCGCAACTCAAAGCATTTTCTTGCGTTGGTCTAGATTACGCAGGCCCCTTTTCTATAACTATGGGTAAATTACGACGTGCTAAAACAAACAAGGGATATATCTGTCTGTTTGTGTGTTTCGCAACAAAGTGTATTCACCTTGAATTAGCATCCGATTTAACCAGTGAAGCTTTCATTGCTGCGCTCCGAAGATTTATCGCTCGTAGGGGGCGCTGTTCTACCATAACATCAGATTGCGGAACAAATTTTATCGGAGCAAACCGACAAATTCTAGAAATGGTGAAACAAGCAGCAGAAAGTCAATCAATAAACTTTAAATTCAATCCTGGTGGATCACCCCATTTTGCAGGTCTAGCCGAGGCAGGAGTGAAGGCTGTTAAGACTCATTTGTATCGCATTGTGGGTGAACAAATTATGACATATGAGGAGTTCTATACTCTCTTAACGCAAATTGAATCATTATTGAATTCTCGTCCTTTGTATCCACTTAGTTCGGATCCAAACGATTTTTCGGTGTTAACGCCAGGACATTTTCTGACGCTTGAGCCACTCAGTTCAATTCCTGATCCTGACTTAACACATTTAAAACTCAATAAGCTTAATCGATGGCAATTGATACAACGGCTCCATCAACATTTTTGGAAAAGATGGAGTAGTGAGTATTTGCATACTCTTCAACAGAGAGGCAAATGGCTTGATGCCTCACGTCCTGTATCAGAAGGAACAATGGTCCTAGTGAAGAATGAGGCAACTTCACCACTGAAATGGCCTCTTGGTCGAATAGAAAAACTTTATTATGGTAAGGATGGTATAGTACGTGTTGCAGATGTCCGTACCAAACAATGTACTATCAAAAGAGCATTGGTGAAATTGTGCCCATTACCAAATGCTCATAGTTCTGATTAAAAATTATAATATAATTTTTAGTGGGGGGAGAATGTTCAGTCTACTCCACTGATTTAAATATAAGTTAGATAGTAAAAGCATAATATAGGTGTTTTACCCGTCAGCAAAGAGGAAACTTATTTAGGCGCTAATTCTAATGTCAAAATTATATCTATTTCACGCGTATTTTGAGTTGAAGTACGCACATTTTATGGAGCATGCTGATATCGTGAAATCGCAGTATTCTGTTTACGCATAAAAACAAAGTGACAGATCGGCGTCAAAAATTGGAACCGAAGTCAGTGTGACGTTCAGAAAACGAGTCGATCGCCAGCCGCTTTATAAACCGCAATACAGTCTGCACAAGAGTTGAAGAAGTTACCTACTCATTAATTCGTCTCTGGAAGGATTTGGTGAGTGCTATTTCAACTTCAACCGCTATTAATTACATCCGCATTTCGCTTATATTCAACACCAACTAACAATGCTAAAATAGCAAAAAAATTAAAAATTCAAACCCAATTGACCCAGTTGTTTCATGACTTTTAATTCGTATCATCGTATCCGTAGTTACGTATAAGTGCCTCTTTCAATCCTAAAGCTAAGGAGGAAAAGTTAATTTTCAAAGGGTGTGTTAGAAAAAAGTATTTTTATCTCCTGTCATTTTCCATTACTGCTTAGAAATAACCCCGTACAACTCTGATGAAAAATGGATATTATATAAGTTGTTAGCGGTGGGTAATAAAAGGTATTTTCATCGGAAAGTATCCAACAGTAAACTACTGCCCCGTTTATATTACGAATGTCTTTCTTGGGGTCAACGGATTGGGGAGGTCCGAGGATAGATCCCTGAAGTATTCCATGGAGCACATCCATTCCGTATGACTGGAGACCATTAAAAAATACTGCCTATTTGCTCGAGGAGAGATATGATTGGGAAAAGTGTAAAGCAATTCCTCGAATTTCATAATTTTCAAGATTCTTGAAAAGAAGGTGGTGGTTAATATAGTCAAAGGCCTCACTCAGCTCTCACCGCACTATGTTCAGCGTTTTCAACGTTTGTATTAATTTGATGTAGAACCTAAACTACTATATCAGTTGTAGATCTATTTTTGATAAAACCAGAATGATTTTCATGTAAGATGTTATGTTTATCGTTAGACAATCTTAACGAGGAATAATATGATAGAAACGGGTCTGTAGTTTTCTGGTATGTTTTGATTGCCTTTTTTAAAGACAGGCATTATTTTCTGATTTTGAAAATATCTGGGAAAAAGCCTTTGCTGAAACAACAATTTATAATAATAGTTAAGGGTTCGAAGATAAAGCACAGTATGTTTTTTATGGTTCTACTGTTCAAATGAAATATGTCCTGAGATTTTGAGTATATCACTTCACCATTAGTAAGATGAAGCATATAAAAGGAATCACGGGATTTTGAGAAACTATAGAAATACAATCTATATACCTATTGGAAGAGTTCTGATGATGTTTCTAGCGAGGGGAAAACAACTATAGTATTTTTTTGTACACATAATGAAAGTAGTGCAGTAATTACCTGTAATAAAAAATAATGAAAAAGTTTTAGGAGGTAATGAAAGTGCATTTATGTTTAGGTGTTCATATGTAGGTAAGATTGCAATATATTCATATGCAATGAGTATGTGATTCGATTCTAAATAATATCCCCAAATTCACGAAGTTACAAAAAAACCTGAGCGAAGCTTAAGCTGTCTTTCGGGTTAAGTGGAATAATATTTTTTGTTGTGCTCTAATGTACAATTGAAAATAAACTTCGCCCTTTATTTTCAAAAGTATTTGAATTACGTTTATCTGTGTTTGTATTATTAGTGAAAGACGTGTATTATTATTAAAAATGTCGCGCGTATTTATCCGGTTCCCATTGTAGGAACACAACATTATTTTACGTATGTATCCGGTTCCTGCAGTGAAAAATAAATTTAATGAAAATGAGTAATGAAGTAATGAAAATGTTATGATGTGCACCTAATGAAAGAGTTGTTTCTCCCTCGTTTTTTTGCAATAAGAGAAAGTGCACGCATATTCCTAATTAGGATGCACTCGTCGCTATCAGTCGCTACCAGTTGAACGCATCAACCTCGTCACTACTTTTTTGTTATCTCATTCATGTGTTAATTGCAGTGATCCTCGACCTCGTTGGCTTTCCCGTTGGCTACTAATTCGATATGTCGTGACCGAATTCGATTCGGTTTGTTTTGTTTGTTGTACCTGGGATTGTTCCGCTATTTGTTGTTGTTAGCTAGTTTCTCAGCTCGATTATTTCAGGTCAACAACACGAAATCGGTGGGGGGTACAGAGGTACACCGACATGTAGATTAGTTTGGTTTTTTCTATTCAATGGATTTTGTAGAGAACTTCTAATCTGTTGAGTACTCGCTAATTCAAGTTTGTCAAAATGACACTTAACAAAAATCTTTTTTTTTTGTACAAATGTCAAAATAACTTGACATTTCTGCATCTCTATTAAATGTTTACTTTTTTCACCGTGAAAAAAAAAGACTTTTTTTCACTGCCAAAATAATTCAGAGAATAAACATGAAATATTACTTTTGAAGGATTTATTTTCAACAGAGTCAATTATCAATTGATTATTCATCATAAAACAATTTAATTTATTGGAATAATAATTGTTGGTAAAGTTTGAACAATTACTTCCAACATAAATTCCCGAAGATTTTCCATGTTGCTGCTGATCAGAAACGTTAGATATTTCTTGAAGAGATGATTCCACAATTTTATCAGATATTTTAATTTGTTTGGAAGAAGATGGACAGGTCAATATTTTGTTAGAAATCTCAATTTTGTTATTCAAATTATCTTATATTAGTCCAAGCAATAGGAAAAAGTTCGTGCAAAAATTAATATCCGAAAACAAAAAATATGAGCGTATAGGAAATTGAAATTCAGCATGAGTTTCTATTTCATGCGACTCGATCGTGATTACCGAACATAACCTAAAAAATTAGCAAAGTTGCGAAAAGCGGTTTTTTTTGTTGATAACTAAAAAACTACTATTAGGAAATTGTAGGTATCAAAAAGATCTATCAATTGGATCACCTATAATTTTCCGATATCATTGATACTTTTCGAGTTATATCGGAGAAACCGTGAAAAATCGGGTTTTCTATAACTCGTTAACTGTAAGGTATTCAAACTTGTTACTTACCGTTGTGTAGCCTATGACAAGCCAAAAAAGTCCTCCTTGAAAAATTGATAAATATTGAATATTTTTCAAAATATATGAAGTTTTCTCAAAAAAGATGCTCTCTCAATATTGCTACTCTTGCTAGGGGAATGATGCTACAGTAACGATTCGTGGCAAATTTTTTTCTGTTAGAGTTGTTCTTTCATATTATCTAATAAGTATATTGAATTCTTTAATTTTAAGGGTCAAAAAATGACTTTAAAAAAATTGCACAATTTTTTTTTCAATAACACTGTTAGGACGAAAGTGTCTTTAATGTCAACAGTATTTGTATCCCCACTGCGCCACCCGTTAAAATTGCATCGCTCCGCGCCTGCACGCCTCACTTTGTTCATCAATTAATAATACTGCAAATGAACTAGAAATATCCTAGTATTTTTTGTCAAAAATATAGGTTTTCAACTTCAATATCCATAAAGTTGACTGCAGTACGATGCTTATTGCGCCTTTCAGATTTTTTTGGAATAAAAAAAAATATCTCGGCTTCTAGTGATTGTAGGAATTCATTTTTTTTTAATACGTGAAGTCATGTTAGAAATCTATTTTCATAAAAATCATTTCTATAGAAACAAAATTAAGATATTTATTTAGAAAAAACATTTAAAAAAATTGTGCAATTTTTTTAAGTAATTTTTTGACACTTAAAATAAATAAAATCAATATACAACTCTTACAGAAAAATATGAGCCATGAATCGTTACTGTAGAATCAATTCCCGAGCAAGAGTAGCCATATTGAGAGAGAATCTTTTTTAAGAAAACTTCATATATTTTGAAAAATAATCAATATTTATAATTTTTTTTAAATAGACCTTTTTGGCTTGTTATAGGCTATACAAAACTGTAAGTAACAATTTTCAATACCTTACAATAAACGAGTTTTTTTTTACGGTTTTTCCGATATAACTCGATAAGTATCAATGATATCGGAAAATCATAGGTGATTCGATTGATATATATCTTTTTGAAGCGACGAGTTTTGTGATCATTTATAATTGGTATATCGGGGTTTTCAATATGGCTGCTCCAAAATGGCGGACGAGTTATGTGATCATGGGCCTATTCGTTTCAAAATTGGTATATGGGAGTTTATTATTTTTTTTGTAAAAATTCATAAATTCAGTATAGTAGCTTCAAGATCGCGGACGAGTTTTTTGATCATGTTATGATTTGATTCCATTTGGGTTTTCGGGTTCGTAGTTATACATTTTTTTGTGAAAATTCATAACTTCATTATGGCGACTCCAAAGTGGCAGACGAGTTTTGTGATCTAGGTCCGATTCGATTCAAAATTGGTATGTGGGGATTTTCGATTATTTTTTGTCAAAATTTACAAATTGGATATGGCCGGTCCAAGATGGCGGACGAGTTTTGGGATCATGGTCTGAATCGATTTAAAATTGGTATGTGAGGGTTTTCGAGGTCGGATATTATGATTTTTTTAAAATTCATTAATTCAATATGGCGACTCCAAAATGGAAGGCGAGTTTTGTGATCATAGTCCAATTCAATATAAAATTGGTATGTGGGGGTTTTTGAGGTCAGAGATTATGATATTTTTGTAAAAATTCATACATTCGATTTGGCGGTTCCAAGATGGCGGACCAGTTTTGTGATCATGGTCCGATTTTATTCAAAATTAGGATGTGGGGGTTTTAGAGGTAGATTGTGATTTGCAAAAATTCATTAATTAATTTATTCAAAATTGGAACGTGGGGGTTCTTGGGGGCGGAGATTATGAATTTTTTTTAAAACTTTGTGAATATGACTGCTTTTATTGAAAAGTTCATTCACGTCATTCTGCATTATATTTCAGGAGAAAAAATTAGGGAAAATCCTCAATGCACAGAACGTCGTAAAAACGAAAGATGGGAAGGTAACGTTGTTAATTAGTTTTAGAATACAGCAGCTTTTTACGATTGTATCTACAACTGTTCCAGCTCGAAGTACCTTAAATAATCCCGTAAGAGAATAAATTCCGCGTCCTATAATTTTTAGTATCGGATTCCGAAGCTCCGCCATTAACTTCAATATATTCTTGTAAACGCCCACGAGATCGAACACGATTCTGACATTTCGAAGGAAAAAATAACTCTTGTTACGAAACGACTTCGACGAAAGATTCATCGCTTTGCTCTTTCTTTGAATCCTTAACTATCGCGTCGAAAGTATATAACAAGTAATGATCATTTATTTTGATTAATTAGAACAGTCTAGATTCTAGGTAGTTTTCGCAGGTTGTTTTCCTGAGAAAACGGAAGTCGGACGTGAGTGGGCCGCATGACAAGGTGATGAGTGACTATGAGCAAACCCGAAGCCAAAACTTTAATTATTTACTTCGTAATATACAACTTGTTCCGTTCCTGAGGCAAAGTGGATGTTTTAGTTCTTAGAATAACTTGATTTGAAGCGTTTGTTTTGAGTGGAGATGTTAAACTATGTTACGCTTTAGAGTTTTGAACCTTCCACAAAATACGAGGGCTGCTTGATGTAAGTCCGGGACTTCGACATAGTTTCCTTTCGCTTCGTTGAACTTGTCACACCGATGCACAGTGGGCACCCGAATCGAATTATTGGACAAAAATGACTCGATGTGAAATTTCTGAACTGGAATTAAATAATCTAGTGGGCCTGGAATGGACGAGTTCAACCACATGATGCCAACCTTGTAAATGGCCAAAAATAGTCTACCACTGGAAACGCATTTTTTTGCTTTTTATCTATGCCTTTCGGTTCCCTGAATCATTTTACAATCCTAGGAATGTCCTCGCTTTCGAATTCATAGCCATTTGATAGAAAATCGAGATTAAGTGATTTTGAGGTTAGTTCAGTTAAAATGTTGGCCGTCTGACTCACTTTTTCATGTTTTGTGTCAGTAAAATTTCAAATTTCATGTTATTTTCATCCCATGAGATAGATACGTTTGTTCTGGTTCAATAAATAAAAACTGAAAACAAATGCTATTCCATATTCAGCACCGCCAGATTTACCTGAAGTAGTAGGTAGGTAGTTAAAGTAATAACAGATGTAGCTGAGAATGATAATCTAGAACCAACTCTTTCACATGAAGAAGTTACTTTTAGAACATGACTATTTCCAGACTCCAAAGAATCGCTCTGACTGTGAACCGACGTCAACTTTAACAAACAAATCTTGTTTTGAAAATTTATTAAAAAGAGAATACTATTTCAAGTTTTTTACAGGAGTTAAAATTCTAGATTATAGTTTTTTGGATCCATTGGTGATGAACCACTCGAAATATCAATTTAAATAAGTAAGAAGCAACTGATCAAATATCAAAATATTTCGAACCGAGATAAGTTATGCTAGACATTAGTCAGGTGGGGGCGTGGTTTTACCCTTGACGAACTCTCTCATTTCTGTATCATGTATCACCAGACGATTGGTGTAAGAGGAGATATGTTCAGTGGCCAGGAGTTTAAAAAAAAGTAACATTTTGTTTTCGACATGACTATTACAGTGATGATTGGTGATGGAACTGAAATATTCTCAAATTTACAAGCGTTCCAACACTGTTTTAAGTTGGAATTAGCCCAAGTGGTGCCATCATATATTCCAGTAAAGGGTACGAAGGAGCAATTCTGACAGAGAACTGTTTGAACAATGCGATTTGAAGAACCTCTTGAAGGAAAATTATGCAATTACGTATGGCTGATCGTGGATTCACTATTAGAGATTTGAAAATATATTAATGAATAGAATTGCAAAGTACATGCTGAAAGAGTAATTTGTAAAAACAAAACAACTAAAATTTTATCAAAAAGATGCCCAATGTTGTTAGTACCAATGTTATCCAGCGTGTTTGATGTATGTTTTTTATTGAATTTTGATGATTGTATGTTAACGTAGTGTACTCTAGCTCTAGTTTTAATGTTCAAATAACTTCTGAAATAATAGTTGTTGAAAAATATATTATATTATAAAAACTTATAGATAAAGGCGATAAAGCTTCATTAGTTTAATTATAATTTATAATATTTGTTAAAACTTTGCAGCCACAAAGCATGAAAAATTTTTCGGGTGGACAATATTGGATCAGAACTAACCTCAAATTAACTTTTTATCAATTTTCTACCAAATGACTTGGAATTTCAAACCGGGGACATTTCTGGGATTGTAAAATGATTTAGGAAACCGACAGGAATAAATAAAGTGAGAAAAAAATGCGTTTCCAGTGGTAGAGTATTTTTGACCATTTACAAGGTTGGTAATATGTGGCTGAACTCGTCCAATGCAAGAAACAGAAAACAAAATATTGTTTGACATGCGTTAACAAAGATATGTTTTTAATTGAAATGGAAAACATTCTCAACTGAAAATTCCTGTCTGTGACCGGATGAAGTTGGCGTGCAGGAAAATAGAAAGGTTGTGCGAGGAAGTCGGCCTCGCAGTCAATCCGACTGAAACAGAGGTGAATCTCTTCACCAAGAGAAGAAAGGTAGATGGGTTCAGATCACCACTAATGAGTGGAAAACCCCTAGAGCTGGCTAGAGAGGTAAAATACCTTGGGGTGATTCTGGACTCAGAGCTAACTCGTGGGCCACACGTCGATCGAGTAGTCGAGAACGCGGTGGTCGCTATATGGACTCTGCGCCGGGTGGCGGGAGGGATGTGGAGCCTCAAACCTCACATTCTCCACTGGATCTACACGGCGGTGATCTGACTCAGAATCATATATGGAGAAGTGGTCTAGTGGCCGAGAGTGGACCAGATAACCACAACCAACAAGCTGAAAAAAATTCAAAGACTAGCTTGTACGGGAATAACCTGCTCGATGAGGACGACCCCCTCGGTAGCCCTGGACGCCCTGCTAGGTCTGCCGTTGCTTCCAACTTGTATAAAGAAGGAAACGATGGCGTTTTATCTGAGAATGCGGGACTCAGGGAGCTGGCGAGGAAAGGACTACAAAGGGCACACCGAAATCGCTGTGGTAGCCTAGAAAGAATTTCCTCTATCCGCTATCAAAGTGATACTACAGGCAGATAATAAAATTAGGTGGAAAAGGACGATCTCGCTAGAGATCCCAGGCAGGAGAGAGTAGGAAGAGGAAAGGGTGATCTTTCCCCCAGAAAGCCTCGTCTGTTTTACAGACGGGTCCAAGCTGGAGGACGGACAAGCCGGAGCAGCATTTTTCTTGGAAAACGGAGAGAAAAGAGCCTATGCGTTAGGTTCTCTGACAACAGTTTTTCAAGCAGAGGTGTATGCCATCCTGGAGGCAACCAGAATGGAAGAGGTGAGGTCCGGCCCAGAGAGACATGTAAATGTCTGCTCGGTCAGTCAGGTCGCCATCAGAGCTCTGAATGCAACTAGAACCAGATCAAAACGGATTCAGGAGTGCAGACAAGCCCTGGAGAGTCTTGCGACTGAAAAGGAAATAACGCTTATGTGGGTCCCGTGCCATAGAGGGATTGAAGGCAACGAGCAGGTGGACCAGCTAGCCAAGCAAGGAGCCAGGCAACCCTACAAGTAACGATGGTACTGAATGAGTGGGCCGTTGATAAATTAGGAAAAAAGTGGAGAGGGATAGACGGCTGCAGGAAGGCAAAGCAGATGATATCGTGGCCTGACAGGGCAAGGACGGCCAAGATACTGAAGCTAAGCCGTAAAAGCGCGTGAGGTGGCTGATGGCCACCTTCTGCCAGAACGTATGGATGTGCAGGGGTGCATCTATTGAGGTTGTTGTAAAAAAAAATTGTTTAAATCATCACGGATAGCTGTCAAATTTTACTGGTGTTTTCTAACATGACAGACAAGTACCCGTAAGTGGTGGTAGTTCACCCTGTATATGAGAATTGGTTTTCCAATTGCAAAATGATGCACATTCGAATGTTATCTATATTTCTATTCATCTTAGGCCTTGAGTGTTTTCTATAGGTGGCCGTGTGTGTTCGACGTGACGATGACGTGACAAAATTAACGAGCTTGCACGTGGAAACGTGTCTTTCAATTGAAAACGAACGGATTGTATTCTGAATGTAAAGTGGTAACGAAATCGATTATTAATTTATAGAATGACAGCCGCGTGAAACTGACGTCCAGAAAATTAATTGTATAGCGAGTGTTCAGTTTGTCGAAAAATCCATGACGCAACGTGGAAGCACTCAGGCGTATTCCATTTGAATCCCGGTTACAACACATTAGAAAAGCATGCCGTCTAAAAATTTGGACCATTTATTGAGAAAGTCTTACTTATATTAAATAAAATCTATTATAGATCCAGAATTGAAAATTCTTATAACCCTGTAAAAAAAAACCTGGAAAGTGACGAATGATCTCAGAGGAAGACAAATATACACACATCAACCTCATTGAATCCTGATACAGTCAACAATCATTATTGCACCTTGGCTGAGTATTTAACAATTTGAAGGCAATTCATGATCCACTTGAGCCTATGCAACCTGTTGGATCAAACGGGAATTTTATTTCACAAACACCAACATTTTTGAGTTAAAAACAGTTATTTCTAAAATCAAAAAGAAAAATGCATCAGGAATCAGTGAAATAACAGCAAATGTTCTCCGAAATCTCTCAGATTATCACAGCGTTATCATAGCATTATCACTACTTCCAACCCTTATAAATGACTCATTCATTTCCTTCATAATTGCGTCAAGAAAAATAAAGTATTCTGAAATTGTACTGAATATTTTTCATGCATAGTTCTCCATCCATATTTCCTAATTTTTGGCCGCCGTTTTTCATTATTTTGCTACGAAGGCCAATCGAGGGTGTAAATAGTGGAAATGAATGAGAATCTTGAGAAGCATAAGTACTAGTCTATATTTTTGAAAACAAAATCGTGAGCTACAGACCGACGTTCTAGGGGTAAGCTTAGGTATGCTGCATATTTATCAGGTGATTGGAAATTCCCGAACAGCGTCTATTATACTTATCCACATACCGCAATTCAACAACCACGTCCGTGGTAATCAAAGTACCACGTTATTTATCCTCGAAGGTTTGGTTTTTCAGCCGGAAGGGGCCATTACGTTTTCATTTTGGTACCAAACTCTTGAATTACTGGTTCCAAAAGGGTCTGGTCGGTACGACCTTCTGGAATTTAGTTTGTGTCGATCAAGTTGCTAAGGTGGAAAATTGAATTCCGAGTGAAGTCAACCAATTAAAATCCGTTCAGTATAAGTTTAGAGCACGTTGGACACCCTCCATCCCAGTCAATCCAGTGCAGCGTCATACATTTATCCACAAAAATGCTTTCACAGGAGTGTAGATTGTCTCGTTTGAAATCAGGCACGAGAAACCTTTTGTTGAGGTTCCTACACATGCGAAAAGTACGGCTTTTCTGCTTATCGGAACTAGATGAACTCAACGAGCCTATTTGTTGAAGGAGGCGAATCCAATTTTTGTCCTTCAGACATCCGGTATCGCGTACCCACTCTCCTGTATCTCTACCAAAGACGTACAGCGTTATCTAACTCTGAAGGAACGGATTTACGGTCTGAAGGGACCGGCCTATACGTCTCTCTGGAATTCGTTTGGCATCTTCATTTGAAATATAATAGTCGGTGAACCAGGAGTAGGTGAAACGTATATCGCATAATATATTTGAATTAATTACCCTGAGCTGATACGATTGCTTTCCTGTATGGGAGTTTCTAACCAATTTAAAAATTTCGATGTTACGCTTTATATCCGAATAGCGTATAGTAATTTTTATACTTGAAATCTTTCAAATACAGTGAACCCAAATGTAAAAAAAAGAATTATTTATTCAATTCACACAACAACTTTGAAGAATCAATGAAAGAAAGTATTTTTTCCTTTTTAGTTCATTTGTATAAAAATGTATTTCATAATTTTTTTGTCATTTGTGGAAAAGCTTTTCATTAAGTGTTTTCATTCAGTTTTATTCTTTGTAGTTATCATCTTTCGAAGTTTAACAAAAACTTAAATCTCGGATCCCACCCATACCAATAAAAATGTATGTAAAACCTTAGAGCATACGCTTTCCCGACTCTTCGTATTTCACTGATCCGATTTAGTAGTCACCACTTTTTTTCACTGCAAACTAAATACGTCATCCATATCGAAAATGTTTGAAACAATTTTTTGAATAAAGCACACGATAGATATTTATTATATAAGGATCATAATGACGATCATTATGGTACTAGCTGTGAAGATTAGCAGACGAGGCATCAGCTGAGTCTGATAACAAACGTAAGTTAACAATGGAATTGTTTGTTTGTATTCTCATGTCATTGTCAAAGTTACATTTACGGAAAAGTTCATCAAGCATTTTTTTTTTAATTCATAATTTCAACGTTTCAAATGTGTCTTTATTTTTTTTTTCATTATAGTCATCAGTACTCTAATGAATCATTATAGTACTCAGACCTATAAAGTATGTCATTTTGACACTAAAAATTAAATCCATAATAATGTCATTATGACACGTCGAAATATAATAATAATTATCCCTTCAGCATACACCTCATGCACCTAAACAATAAGAAAACTCCGATTTGGAATGAATCAGTTCAAATCAACCAGTACAAAATGTAACATATAGGTAATCAAGTACTTAGCTGGACCGCTGATCCCTTGATAGTGTTCGGCTTTGGCTCTGAATGATTTCTTAAGTTTCGACTGCTGCAGCTATAATATAGATTAATATAATTAGTATTCGTGAATAATTAAGGTTCATATTCACTGGGACCGATATTTTCTTCATTTGCAACCACGATGAAAAACTTTTGTAATTATCTCTATGCTTGGGTGTATTCAAAATGGTAGCGTCGAAGAAAACAATTTGAAAAATAAATGATGCGTTTTTCTGACATGGTTGCAGATGTACATGAATATGTTTAACGTTTTTTTGCTTATCCAATTTGCAGAACTTCTGTAATTTTTTGAAAGATATGACAATTGAAAACCAAAATAAATGAAAAAATAAGGTTCCGTAACATTTACAACGTTGCGAACTTAATGCATGTTCCAAATACTAGCAGCATTCCTAGTTTGCGGAACTTTTGCAATTTTCATTTCCAAAATACAATAAAACGTTTTTTGCCATTTAAACAATGTTTCGTTCATATCAGACTTCTGCAAAATTTTATTGTTTTCTTCATTAATGCACTAACATACCTCTAAAGTTTGAAAACTTTTGGAATTAATGTGAATTGATTGTCGTCATTGTCGACATTTACTGGCCTACTACTACAATTTTATGAAAATGATGTCCATCGCTTCTGGCGTGCAGTGTATATCACTTGACATGACCTGGAAGCCGAAACACAAGTAATCAATGGAAGATAAGTTTCAGTAGATAAACTTGAAGGGCTTCCGCAAGTCTGAAACGAGAAAAACATCTACGAGCACTTTGTTGATATCGCCATGATTCTCTTTCGGTAACGGTGAATTATAAATTTAAATGATAATCACGATTGGCAGAAGGGGCCGCCAACGCAAAACATTGTGATGAGAGAGAAGTTTCGCCTACACGTTCGTCAAGAGGACGGGAATCCTATTCGAGATCACAGTTCGATTGAATACAATAATAAAACCGTTGTTTGCTTTGTGGCTTTTTCGAAGAAAAGTCGTTTAAGAATGTACGATGCATAATTGTCTGTTATAACAAGTCTGCTGTGTCTGGCAATACACTGCTCGATTCTTTATAAACTGTGGCTCGGTAGAAAATAAAAGAAGCGAGTCTCGAGAGGCTAGCTGGCAATAGAATCATCGGGTGGTGTCGATATCAGAGGTGAAACTGAAGCGACAATACCGCTGCTAGCTCACGTTTGGATTGGTTTCGATATATTATGATAGACAGGACAACTCAGTTTATTCTCCACCGAGGCTGGAATCATAATGTTACGAATCTGATATTTAATAGAAATATTGTGAATTATTCTACAAACGGCGTGGAACGTTTAGAAACCTTTGAAGAATTCGATGGATCCGTCTAGAAATACTTATTCTAGTAGTTTCCTTTCTAAAAAAACTGGAATATACTATACAGGGTGTTTCAAATTCGATCCACACCATTGGGATCTCGGAAGCTATGAGAGATACGAAGATGGTTAAATTGAGGCAAAGTTGCGCATTCACCTGACTAACAATATGCCGTTAAGAAAGTTCTGAAATTCCGAGTATATCCGGAGATATCCGGAAAAAACAGAAATTTCGGAAAATGGTTCTTATTTTTTTCTGGCTTCAATTTTCGAGGGATTCAAAAATAAATTGCACTTCCACATTGCCACTTTTTTCCTGCTACATAATGGTGTTTTCAGATTTGCTATCCGACGTTTCGTCTTCCGGTCACCATCATCAACTTTATTTTTTCTTATGGGCGCTACATTTGATTATTTCTGTTTTGTTTTTGCTTTTTCAATGATGTATCATAAGTTATGATTCTTTTTCGAAAAATTGGAGATATTGAAAAAAAATTATTCTCATCGTAATAGGCTTTGATGTTCAAGTTATTAGAACAAAATCTCACCGTGTATTAGGTAAATTAGTCATTGTGTCCTTTTCAATGAAAATAGAACTTTGAACAAATAACAATAATTAACTGAAATGTAAAGACAAAAGTAAATCACAGCAAATGCTCAAAATGCTGGCCTTGTTCATGATAACACAACTGTGCCCTTCTTCGAATATTATTCACTGCACGATTAATTTCCCTTCTCCTCAATCATCCGAACTCTCTAACAATGCTGTGTTGAAGGTCCTCAATATTTTGATATTCCCTCTGACCATAAACTTTATTTTTCAGTGTACCTCATAAGAATGTATTCATAACATTTAAGTCTGGAGACCTTGCTGGCCACCTCACCGGCCCATTATTCCCTATCCATTTATCACCAAACCTTTCAGTCAGGTAATTAAATACTCGTCTGGTAGTGTGCGGTGAAGCACCATCATGTTGAAACCAGATGTTTTTATAGTTAGCCAAAGGTAGATCATCCAAATAGTCCAAAAATAATAATATTTAGATTTCATTAAAACTCTGACTATCGTATAGTCGTAGAGAAAGTATAGTATTCTACTCGCGTATAATAGCTATTATTTTCTCGGCTCGTTTCGGAATTTTTATCCTCGAGGATAATAGCTATCATTATACGCTCGTTGAAGAATATACTATTCCAAGTACTGTTGACTGGACATACATGTTTCTGATCTGATGTGTATATTTTCAATAATGCTACCCGAGTCATCAGCTTCTCTGAAACACTTGAAATTTTACATAATCGTATTCCTGAAGGGTTACTTCTTATTCATCACTGTTTTTCTTTGTTGGGCTGAATTATTATCAACTTATGAAATGAGAAAATTTAGGTTTTTATCCACTTCATACTCTATTATTTAAATTTATATTTTTTATCCGATTTTCGATTTTAAATCATCGGTGAGTATGAAGTTTCACAAAACTGACTCTTTTAATAATTAGAGATTTTAGAAATTTCAAACCCCCGTAGGGTACTTAACTAGGCGAAAAAACTGTCATATCATATTTTTAACTCATCATGTATGTCCATTAGATTAGTTGCAGTGCATCCAAAACACTCTAGATGCAAATATAAAAATATTTCTGCAAAAGCAAGTTGTTTTTTTTACAAAACTATGTGGTCGTCTCGAAATCGTCTCCGAATCGATTAAAAAAATATCGTAAAATTGATTAGTTAAAAAAATTTAAAAAGCATCACTCGAACTGCTTCTATGATCTTCAGAGTTCACAGTTTCTATTAATATGTCACGACATGTTTATCTCTCATGTATCCTCTGAGGTAGAGTTATGTTCAACTAGGGTAGGTAAATTCTGGTTTTTGTCACAGGGTTGCGTTACATTTCTGTTTACTTTTAACATAACAAATAACAGCATCTGAAAGTAAATACCTAAATGTATTTTTAGTACATCCAACCTTTGCGCAATAAGAAATAAAGAAATCCGAATAAAGTAATATTAGAATACAGGAAAGGACTAGAAGGTAAAATAAACTTTAAGGGCAAAACTAGTTTTTAGGAGTAGTAAGTTTCAGATAGACTTTGTGATCATAATTGTTTTTGAAAGAATTGAATATACATGATTGGCATATTTATCCGGAGAGGATCTTATGAGTAGTCATAGATTTGTTTCTCTTCTTTGGATATTGGTAACTGTCATATTGTTATTTTTTCTGCATTCAGCTTTTTATATAAGAAGCATTTTGGCATTTTTGAGACCTATCAATTCTATGGAATTTACAGCAATACAATAAGAATTTGCTTTTATTGACTTGGGCAAAAAAGTACTTGCGGACCATGGACATTATTTGATGTACAACATGCAGCCTCTTCTGGTGAAATCATTTTCTCTGTACCGTGTGTGAAATTCAAGAGATTTTCACGTATATAATTAATTATTTTCCGCCCAGTATCAACGCCCTGTGTCTCAGTCAGGAAGCATTCAGGTCATATGTAAGAAATTAGAAGATGGAATTTTTTAAATTATTCTTAAATACAGTGTGTCCACTTAAGTTGGCGACAAATGGATTTTTTTATTCTTCGTTTTAGGAAAAAGTCATTCATAAAAAGTTCTGCATAGCCTAGATCCTATTTTGAATATTCAAATATTTGTTGTATACGAGTAGAGTCTAAAAATATGAATTTGGTATACTTAAATAACTTTTAATTATTTGTGACTATATCGAAAATTATTATTGTTCAAATATACAATCATATCCATTTCTCTGAAAAATATTAAATAAAAAATATTGGTTTTATATATTTTTCTCCACAATAACACGCTTTACACATTGAAATAATGGCTCTCGCAGTGAAGAATCAGAAAATATTCTCGGGCGAAGTGGCTAGTTTTTAAAACAGTATTGCAGAAATTGGTAAACTTTGTGATTCAATAGAGCAAAATATTTTTAAAAAATTTATATACTTATATGGTTGTTTAGTTGAATAGTATAACTAATAATTCTGAACATCTCTTCATAATAATTTTCGATATTGTCCCAAATAAAAGTACTTACTTTCCTCTTGTAACAAATTTATATTGTTGACACTACTCTGACAAATTTTAGTTATTCAAAATTAGGTTCTAGAACACGCAATACTTTTTATGAAAAATGGCTATTTTTTATATTGAAAAACAATTTTTATGCTACATTTTCGAAAAGAGCTTTTTTGTAATAGAGTGTTTTGTTGTACTCAACAAACTTCACGCTCATACAAAAAAGTCCTACTTTACGAACTAACGAAATAACTATTATCTGAAAAATTGCATCATTCACATTTACATTATTATTAATAAAATTTACACAATAGAATGCTTCTTGTTGAGAACAGTCCGATGAGAACATTTTTGCAAATGACTCAGCATTTTTTTCGTTCCAAGATGTTTTTATTGAAATTTACGTTATTGACTCTTTTGCTATGAACAAAAGTTCCAGAATTGATTGATATCTTTCGTGACATTTTCTTCTAAATTCTTTAAGTATTGTTTTTCTTCTTTTCCAATCATGTTGTGGATAATTTATGTAATTCTATATATTTTTCATTGTTATAATCCTAGTCCAATCTGATTTTCCTATAACAATTCTTTTCGCTTAATATACTTTTATTTTTACTAGTGAACCAGATTAGATACTTATTTTTCTGCCTGAAGAGTTTATATTCAGGTACACATTTGACGATGTCGTCCCAAAGACTATACAAACACACTAAAGCCTTACTCACATTTGTCTCCAATAATACTGGAGTCCAGTCAGTATCTGTAATGTTTTCACTAAGTTCAGGAAATGATACCAAGATTCTTCTATATATTTATTTGCATTTTTGTTAGTTGTTAGATGATAGAGGTCTTCTTTGACCAAAGAAAGAAAGTCTGCTCACCGCACAGTTATAATCTTCAGTAAGATCAAGCATTATTTCCAGTATATTGGGAATAGTGTTGAGTAATCTGAAGGAATTGAAATGAAGTCTTGTAGTATGTTGGTTGATATAGTTAGTTTATCAATTATTCTAATTCTCAAGTGACCGAGCCATCAACCTAATGTTATTTTTTTCCAGCACGCTGGTTCCTTGGAAGATTCTCAAGCAAGAATTGAACAAAGTCCATCCCATCGGGTCCGGACTGGAAGCTCTGGCTCTGAAATCCACCATCGACCTCACGTGTAATGATTACATATCAAATTTTGAATTTGATGTCTTCACAAGGTAAGCCGAAATATGTTTTGAACAGGAAGTGGCCTAGAAATGCCATTGACAGTTCTTGGAAACTATTTCTTTGACTTGAAAACTTACGTTTCGGTGTTAATAGGTTGTCAGATTTTTTACTTCTTTCTCTTATTCTTAACGTTTCATTCATCTTCAGGTGAATACTGAGAAATTTAGGTGCTTCGCGCTTTTTCATTCCTCCAAAAAAATGAATGAGCGGTCTCCATACGTTTTTAATTTCCATGCTCAGAGATCTAGTCATATTGGCGGATGATACATGGCCCAAAGGAGAAATAACTCCAAATTTTCCTGGACGCGACAACAAAATTAGGGTGGTTGAGGTAAAAGCAGCGACAGGGTTGTATCACAAAATTGACATATCAAAAAAATATTTTTCAGTTCCTACTTGTTCCCAATCTTCAAATATACTCTATTTTTTTATAATTCCGGTTTATTAGCTAGTTCGTACACTCAAAGCTGTCGAAATGGAAGGTGTGCTGTCGAAATGGAAGGTGTTAGGTTTTCGAATCACTTCTTTATAATAATTTTCACATTCTGAAAAAGTTTTCTGAGTTAAAATTATTTAAGGAATTCACATATATGATAACTTTATCATTCCACTAATATTCCCGCCTAAATAATCTTCCAGTGGCTCGCGCCTCCTTTCATTGTCTGTTTGGGCTGTGGAAGTTCTTAATTCAAACAAATTATGCATCATTTATCATTTACAATAATGAAACATATAAGTTTCAAACTTTTTACAGAGATCTATGGAATTTAAGAATAATTTGACTTCTACTGGAAACCCTGAAATTGCGTTTTTATGGTACTCTACTTCTTTTACTAGTAAAAATAAAATTTGGTGGTCAAGACTAAAGACGAAGAATGTCCCAAATGTCAATAATACACAATACCATTGTGCCATACTTCATGTCTAGTTTGTCATCTAATAATATTGTGGCTTCTCGATTGCGGACACCCTACAAAACTCTCTCGATTGCGGTCACCTCTTGATCAGTGAACTCAGGTATAAAGATTGGATTGAGTTCAGCCTGAAACAATTCTGAGTTGCGGGCATTTTCCAATAGTTATCGATATTCTAATGACAATAATTCATGATTTACCTTCTTGTTTCGTACACCCAATTAAAATGTATGTGTTCAATTTCCACGCACTCACATGTCTACGTAACGTTAGTTCGTTCTGGTTCAATTATACTAAATAATTAATCCTTCTTTTTTCTCAGATTCAAATAATTTAAACCCTGGACTGGATTTCCTAATGAGGAAATGAACCTAAAAGTTACAATTTTAAAATTACTTTATTTGTGTCCGCACTTTATAGTTCAGGAGCCAGTGCATTTTTTTCGTACTTATTTTCCAAGTCAGCAAACATGGATAGAATTGTAGGATTAATAATTCTAAGCAAAATTCATATACATAATTAAATGCAAATATTTTAATGACATGTTCCTGGGGTCAAAATAAGACTTGTTTTTCCTATAAACATGTGTCCTAAAATCCACCCCCTCCAAGCTACAGACATCGCAAGATGCGCAATTTTTTTTTTTAATTTTGAATTGTGGCTACAATTACGAATCAAATATTTTGAAAATTCACAGGTTCTTGTATTTTTAGACGATCTATTCATTTCTTGATTCAAAAATAAGGTAACTCGAATCGAAAGGGTTGCATACAGATTTGATGGCAAACATTTTCTATTTCCTCCGAAAAAATTTGAATTCATCGTTGAGGCCACTAAAAAAACATACATTTCAGTCTCTTGCATTTTTTTGAATTAGTTAACCGTTTTAGAGAAAATCGCTGGTAAATGAAAGGGGTGTATTGAAGTAACAAACAAAAATACCTAGAGAGCTATAACTTTTCACTTTGTTTCCCCTATTGACGCTTTTGACGTTTAATTTTTGAAACAGCACTTTGATTCACTTGTGAGATTGACGTTGGTTAAACAGTTTAAATATTTTTTTTGCGCATCTGGCGATGTCTGTAGCTTGGAGGGTGTGGACTTTAGAACACACGTTTATAAGAAAAAAAGTCTTATTTTGACCCCAGGAATATTTCCTTAAAATATTTGTGTTGAATTATGTAACACCCTGTATATTTAGGGGGGGTTCCGATGGGTTGAGGCGCAAAATGCGTCTAACATACGAATACATCGCCCTTTTTTTCAGTGATAAAAATAGTACTAGTATGAGGTATACTGGAGTTGATTAAAAAAATAGTCTGGCTAATCTGTGAGTATGGATAATATGTCTGGCAGGTGAAAAACTGAAAAATTTTCATAAAAAAAATTTTTTCCTCATTTTCGCAGTCATGAAAATTGATCAGATATTATAATAACAGCTTTAAAGACAATCTGGGAAACACCCCCAAAGCTTTGCCAGACATGTCTAACTCGGCACGTTCAATTACACAGGTGATTAATGTCACACGTACATGTTCTCTTTTACGAAAACGTTAAATAATTGAATACCTAAAAGGAAATACACTGTATTGAGTAGAGAAGTATAATGGGGCATGTTGAAAAATATTTATATTGATGAAATCATAAATTTTAATGAATGCCACAGAATACGGGGCCAGGTAGCCGAGTGGTTAAAGCGACATGGTTTAATCACTTTGGATGCCAGTTGGCGATGGTTCAAACCACGGCGACTGCAGACATTTTTCTGATGGCCCGAGAAAGTGCTAGGAATCGCACGTAAAAAGGTAAGACCTCGTTAATCCTTGGCTCGCACAAGTTTCGACTTTTGAGGGCTGCCGTTCGTAAGGGAACGACAGCTGGTTAACGGAAAAAACAATTTTAACAATGTTTAACAATATCGTTTACTCGAGCTATAACTCGCATTCCAGCGTTGTTACCTAAAAGGCCTTCGTGATTGTAAATGTCAGCCAGATGTGTATTTTCAGTAGTAATATCCCGACAAAATTTTGGCTGAATTTTCAAAAAATACTTTCACCTTACTATCACGAAAACTGTGTTGCTTAGAAACTGGCAATGTGAAAGTATTTTGAAAATTCTTCATTTTGAAGGGATATTCGATCAGATAATTCACGAATACATTCAATTATTATGGACTAAATGCGTATTGCAGAAACGGTTCATCATGTGTCATTAATATCAGTTGAAGACTTGAACCGTCAAACTGACGTTTCTCTATTCACAGAAATTGTTGTAACTATGGAAACGTATAAATAAGGAAGAAGCGAAACACCGATTTGAAAATACCACGGGGTTTTCGAAAAGTCCTTTTCTCATTGGTTTGAATTCAAAAATGATGGCATTTGGTTGGTTTATATAATATGAGGGAAATTGTCTATGAAATCATAGTATAATCTATCATGTGACAAATTTTCAAACCCGGGAAAATAAGAGCAGAAATTTTCTATTTTTTCCATTTTGAAATATGTCGCCAGACTCATTTGCCAATATGCCAATGTCGTAAATTGGCCAGACTTATTTTTAATTACAGTTTATAATTGTATCAATCTATGTGCTGAATTTCAAACCTGGTAAAATAAGGGTTACGGATCCGCAAAATCGGTCAAATTTTTTAATCCATAAATTTCCAGCCAGGCTCGCTTTCCGCTATCTGTGATAAGTCAGACTGCTATTTTCATAAACTTTGTTCCACTTTAAGTAAATGTAAAATATTTATTGCTGGGAAAATAAGTGGACTTTAGCAAGACTAAAAAAATGTTGTTTTTTGTCACTGAGAGAACAGATTAAAAGATTTACACCGACTGGACAAATGAGTAGGAAAAAAATTCACTGCCTACTGGACTTTTCGAGTCTACTACAGGAATAACATCACCCCATCACCAATCTGGGTGTCCGCAATTAAGATACAACCTAATAATATACATGGCAAATTGTTTCAAAAAGATCAGCATCTTTTTTATAACCATCTGTGACGATGAGGTACTTCTTATTTTTTCTAATCAATTTAAATAGCATTTCTGACGTCTGCTCGCCCGGAGATCCGCTTATTTATTCGATTCACAATATAATTAAGGAATAATTATTCGTCTTTCACGTACGGAGCAACTAACTAACCGTCTAGAAAAACAAATTCCCAGAGCATCGCCATTGAGCATTACCATATTCGAGAAATTAATTGTGTATTATTTTCACGCAGATGAAAGCGTCTATGAGAAATATTTCGATAATACAGGATGTTGTGTATGCGGATTGCGTTCGCTCTGGCCAGATAGGTGATAAGAAAAACTCGAACATGAAACCATGCTTGTATGGCAATATATCTGGGTTTTTTAACATTTATAAATAATTGATTGTGATTGAGATATTGCGAGGCGAGTTGGTTTTTGCAGTATTCGATACGTTCAATCGTTCATATTGAAATCTCATTTATTATACCCCAACGTTCCCTCATCAACTTCAGTTTTTGTACAAAAATCCCACGGACAAAAATCCTCCGACAATAACCCCCGGGATATTAACCCCCTAGTAAAAAATACCTCTGGTACAAAAAAAATCGGAACAAAAAACCCCCCCAAAAAATAATTTGAATATAAGACCGATAAGACACACCGGTCTTATTGAATTGATTTGAATATAAGGCACGCTTTCGTCATACCTTTCAAATTACCACGATTTCGGACATGGACCGAATTTCTTTACGTAAAAAAAGGGTCACAACCTAACCTAGCTATCCAAGTTGGTAGTGATTCGATCACTAATTAAAAAAGTGATAGCTAAACAAGCAAATGCTTGCTGCGCTCGCATTTACCAGAAGAAAGAGACTCTTCTGCCCACCGAATTTCTTAACATAAAAAGAGGGACACAACCTAACCTAACCCAACTAACCTAGCTTTCCAAGTTGCTGGTAATTCGATCGCTAATTAATATAAACAAGTGAAATCAAGTAAGATGCTCGATGCGCTAGCATTTTATAAATTACCAGAAGAAAGAGACACGCCACCGGCTTTCTATTGCTTTCTATCGAAACTCGTTGTATAAATGTAACACCAAAACTAGTTTTCCTTCTTCCAGACTGTTTCAACCGTGGACCACCCTCCTCAGCAATTGGAAGATCCTGGCCGTTACGCACCATGGTTACGTCGCGTTTTTGACGTACGACGAGGTGAAGGCGCGCCTGCAGAAGTACATAAACAAGGCGGGAAGTTATGTGTTTAGATTGTCGTGCACCAGGTTGGGCCAATGGGCGATCGGCTACGTAACTCCGGAGGGAGAAATACTACAAACCATACCGCAAAACAAAAGTCTGATACAAGCGCTCTTGGATGGATATCGAGAAGGATTGTGAGTAAATGCAAACGTTTATGAATTTCACAAACAATTTTTTGTGGAGAGTCGAGTGTTTTTCACCTTTCACATGATTTCAAAATATCACAGGTATATGACCTCATTCATAGATATCTAGCTAGTGACCTAAGAATAACGTCATTTGAAAAACTTTTAGGTTAACTAGTTGGCACACGTAAAATTACCAATTAGAATATCGATATTCAAAAGTTCCTGTAGTTTCTACTCGGAAAACAGAACTTCCTTTGGATACTGAAACAATTCTTACAAAAATTGTATTGAACTGATTTGTGTTCTAGAATAATAAACTGACCGGACACGCTTTGTTGACTCGAGTATGCAAAAATTTTATCGTTTGTATAAAAAAAATTAAAGTATGTAACTTACATTTAAAATGCAGGTTGTATTGATTTCTACTGTTGTAATAATATCTAATAATGAATTTATTCAATAAGTCTGTACCTTGGAAGAAAAAGGGCCAATGTCCAATTTCGCAGTTTCGAGAAAAAAGAGTGCAATGATTTTCAGTATAGAATCATGCTCGTCTTGAGGAATATATCAGTCAATAGGACATTGGCCTCTGATATCGGAATTTGGCCGTGAGGAATGCATCGTTCAAGATGACATTGGCCATTACATTTCACAGCCAATGCAACAATAATGGCCAATGTCTCTCATTTCATTACGCAAGAATGGACATCAGCCTTCAGTAATAAATTATTTTTGCTCATTGGAGATACCTAGGACTTTGACCATTTTTCTACGTGAAAATTGAAATATTCCAAGTATATGCCCTCAAAAAAATGCTCGGTAGCACTGATCATTGAACACTTTCAATAGTAACATTCTCGTGATGTCGGGGCGTGGCGCAGTGGTTAGAGCGTCCGACTCTGAGTCGAAAGGTCCAGAGTTCGAGCCCCAGTTGCGGCTGGGATTTTTAAATTTAATTTGACCTATTAAATTATCAAAATCTCGCGGCTCGACTGGGGTGAGTCCTGCACGATTCACTGTTGCGTTCCAATTAACAGTGCTGCTCTTAAGGTGGCGCATGGAGTTAGTAACAAGGCCTATCCAGAACACGTGGCTAATGACCATAGCAGTCGATGCCAGAACACCAAAGAAAAAAAAAACATGCTCCTGAGCACTGAACAATTTTCGAAATTTCGAGCACTAAGCTCATTCGAATAATTTAAATAATGCATAACTCATCTCAGTTTATTTGTAATGCAGAATAATGACCAATAAAAATTATGCAATACGGAAATATTGTTTTAGCTGTCCTTTTGTACAATTGGAAGAGAAGAAACTCTGAAAAATAGTTCAGCAGGAAACATAAAAAAACGAAAAAAACATTGTTTTATTTTTAGTTATATCGCATATCTCTAAAATATTTTAGATTCCTAATTACTGTGTAGCTAGTGTAATAATAAATGTCTAAAATATGCTGCTATTTGAAAAGTATTCATTCATATTATAACTCCAAATTATATACAGGGTTTAATCTAACACCTTGCACTCCAGTGAATGGAAGATGTATAATGCCACACTGAACAGCGGTTGAAAATTCGAGAAAAAAAACTAGAAACAACTAAAACTGCTGCCGTCCGAACCTCTGGGGTTTGATGAACAGCGGCGAACTTTATAAACCAAATTTAATTTTTCGATGTTTTTTTTTTTATTTGAACCACTGTAATTCGTTATAAAATAGCATTATACACCCGTCATTCACGGCAGTGCATAAGTTAGATTACACCCTGTATAACTCTAAACTTAGATACATGGTAATATAAACTACGTGACCGAATAGTGGCGCTCTATTTTATAAGCTTGTGGATTCGACATGTTTTATCCTGCAAAACGGAAAGTGCATATTTAGTATGTGGGAGTTCTTGGGACCAGAGATTGAGTGCTCGCTAATTCTTGGCACAGCTCTTCCATCAAGTAATTAAATACTCCTTACTGTGGGTACTTTGCTCTATATCAAAATTGGCTGGAATGTTTCTTGCAGGTCCTAAAGGTTTCTACAATATTTGTGAATACAGTTTATATCCTGAGAAACTGTATATGCATAAAACTTCCTAATTTCATTAAGGAATGTACTGAGCTGTGATGATGAGGATATGAAACCTCGAAACTGGTAAACTAGTCAAAATTTTGCATTGTTGCTATCCGTTATAGAGAGTTAGGTTAGGTTAGGTTTGAACGTGAGTGGGCCCGTATCAGGCCCTCCACTGCGGCCAATGGCCTATTGTGGCTCACCCTATGGTTATATTTCTCCCAGCATATCCAATCTCTTGACGAAATTGAGGAATGCATTGGGAGAACAATTTACCAGGTTTTCTGGCCTTACTGTCGTATCGCCAAATATTGAGAATCTGGTTCTGGCCGCTTCAGGGCATGTACACAGAATGTGTTCAGCCGTTTCATCATTCTCCATGCATAGCCGGCACTCTGCATCTTGTGCAAATCCGATTTTATGCATGTGATGTTTGAGTTTGCAGTGGCCAGTAAGCAAACCTACTATAACTCTGAGATGCGCTCTGCTGAGTTCTAGCAGTTTGTCAGAGTCCTGTTTTTTCCTTGTACAAGCAATAAATGCTTTGGAATGGGCTAGGCCCGGTAGACTACGCCAGTACTCGAGTCTTTTATTGTCTGCCCAAGCTGTTATGACATTCTTGGCAGTGCTATATGCTAAACCGATTACCGGTTCTGGTCCAGTGAACGTTGTTTCGGCCCCCCCTTTTGACAGGGCGTCCGCTATTTCGTTTCCTTCTAGGCCTGTGTGACCTGGTATCCAGACTAGGGTAACGTTGTTGCGTTGCGCCAGTCGGTTTAAGGTGTCTCTGCAGTTCCATACTGCTCTAGATTTAAAGCAGTTGGATTCAAGCGCTTTAAGTGCTGCTTGACTATCTGAAAGTATTTTTATTGTTTTTCGTGTGTGGTGTCGATTTTCCAGCTCCCTGGCACACATTTCAATGGCATATACCTCTGCCTGAAATATCGTAGCTAGTTTGCCCATACTGAACGAGCGTTTCACTACTGGGTTCATCCCATATATTCCGGCTCCGACGCCTTCCTGAGTTTTGGAACCATCGGTGAACCAACGTTCATTTGCCCTACATAGGTTGGTTTCATTCCGGACCCAGTCTTCTCTTTCGGGAAAGCCCACAGTGTAGGATGTGTGAAGGTTGATAGTTTTAGGCATGATGTCTGAGGGCATTCCTAGAATGTTGTGAGCTATTATGCCCTCCAGCATGCCGCTGCCTCTCATGACACATGCCTGCGGTAGACTAATGGCCGCTTGATAAAGTCTGTATGTTGCCCATCTTGCCTCTCTCTCCAGAAGTATGTGGAGAGGAAGTAATCCAAGGAGGACTTCCATTGTTGCCGTTGGCGTGGAGCGAATGCTTCCAGTAATCGCCAGGCACGCTTGTCTCTGTAGTCCGTTGAGTTTAGCAATGGCCATTTTTTTATGTCCCTTGCTCCACCAGACTATAGAGCCATACGTTATCATTGGACGTATGACGGTCACGTACAACCAGTATACGTGTTTTGGTGACATGCCCCATGTTTTGCCACATATTCTGCGGCATGTCCATAATGAAAGGCTAGCCTTCCGGATAGTCTTTTCCAATTAAGTTTTTTATCCATGGTTATTCCCAGATATTTTGCTTCACTCGCAAAAGGAATTGTTACACCATTGATGGAAGGAGGTATTAAATGTTCCAGCTTCCTTTTCCTGGTGAATGGTACTATGACCATTTTGTGGGGGTTAATGGACATTTCCTCCCTCTCACACCATTTATATATGGTATCCAATATATCCTGAAGGACGTAGGAGATCGTCTCTTCGGATTTATCGTTTATTACTAGGACCAGATCGTCAGCATATGCTTGCAGATCAACCTCCCAAAGCGAGAGAATGGCCAGCAGATCATCCACCAGCAGTGACCATAACAGTGGGGAGAGGACCCCCCCTGGGGACAGCCCCTGGCTGGCTTGAAGCTGGCACTTTCCCCCTGTAGAGAGGTCGTTATAGTTCTGTTGTGAAGCATAGTTCTTATCCAGTCACATAGTATCGGTTCAATCCCTCTAGAGACAGTTGCCTCATATAGGGAGTGAGGTAGTGCATTGTTAAATGCTCCTTCTATGTCCAAGAATGCAGCGACTGCTATTTCCTGGCGTTCCAGGGCGTCGCTTATTGAGGGCAAGTTCTGTTGATTTGCCAGCCTGGTAGGCATACTGGTGAACATTGAGGGGGTGCTTCGTCAGTGCCCCACACCTTATGTGCCCATCCAGTATTTTCTCCATGCTTTTCAACAGAAAGGATGTCAGACTAATGGGTCTGAGCGATTTTGGGTGTGGGTCTTTCCGACCCACCTTGTAACCTCATAAATTTTCAATTTACAAATTTGGAATAAATCCTGATTTTAAATTATGGAAAGTTAACACTTAGGCTGATAGGCTGCTCAGATCGATACGGTGAGGGTGTGGATAAGTTTCAACTACTGATTGCTCAATAGCGTACTACAGAGATTTTTTAACTATTGAACAAATAGGGCACCAGTTGACCTGACTAGTTCAGATAATCTGGGCGCCAGGTTGTAAAAGACAAAACCGAAGATAGGAGATATTTGTATCTAGCTTGATTGTGAAGGCAGAATAAATATGCAAAGAAACAATTAACAACTTTATTTCCAAAAAACTTTATAAAAGCTGAAGGCTACAAAATTAACAAGCTGAAGGCTACAAAATTAACAAGCTGAAGGCTACAAAATTAACAAGCTGAAGGCTACAAAATTAACAAGCTGAAGGCTACAAAATTCAGAACATTTACACTTTTGAAAACAAATCTGATTCAACCGAAGATGGTCCTGTTTGATAATACCTGGAGGCTGGGTTAGCGTCGATGATCCCTACGACGAGTTGTTGTTGGATCGTCTTTGGCTTAGTCAGTCAGAGACTTGGTGGTTGTCTCGTATGGACTTCGACCTTACTAGTTATGGTTGGTCTTCACGAAGATTGCCCGTTGACTTGGCTTGACTGAGAATTGAGCCCTCGGATCTGTGTTTGACAACTATGGGATCTCCTAGTGGTACCAGTCCTTCATCCAATGTATGGTTTCCTCGAAGACATGAGAAGCAGACGAAAGGAATCAGATTTGATAGTTACAATATGGTGGGGGACAAGGATATCCTTAGTACCGCAAGATTATATTCTGAATTTTATGAAAAAACAAAATTTCAACACTTGAAATATGATTGGGAAAACTACTCAAACATTCAACTCAGAATGCTCAATATAGTTAAATAAATATCAATAAAAAAATAACTATTCTCCAAATAAATGGAAATAATAGTTGTGAAGCTATTTAAAGTTGATAATTAATATTTGTAGATGAAATATTTAAAAGAAAAACATTGGAAATCCTTCCAAGGAATTATTACAGTATAATAATAGAAGATAAAGAAATATCCTTGATAAATTGTTAATTTACCCGAAATGTATGTACCAGAAGGGTAATAATGATAAATAATTTAATGTACCATAAGAGTACTAGATAACAATACTTATAAATGATAATTACACCCTTTCGAAAAGAAAGGAGAAAAACAGTAATATAGAGATATAAAGAAAGAATTGAAGGTGATAAGTCCTTCGCAAAGATTGAATACTTATTCTGAATTCAAAGAAACTACGCTCTATGGTTTCTGACTTTCAAATATGTAAGAGAAAGAAAGATAAAGTAGGTGGCAAGTCCTACATAAAACTATGCTCGATAAGTGAAGGTTGGTGCACGTTTGGTTGACTAAAAGGAAATACTACCTGGTAGACCTTGAAGATACCTAATCTACAGATATCTGATTGAGTACGATTGTAATTAACAAACAATTGAACCAAGAGACGATACCCTGGTCTACGAAGCAGAAATAAGTGCTTTCGTCTACAAAGGCAGAATCGTGGTCGAGTGTGGTGCAACTCCACAGGCCAGAGAACAAACTCTGTCAAGCTTGCATTTATTTCTCAAAGATAATAACTGAACAAGCAGTATAGAAAGAAATGCTCACCTGAAGAATTGTTCTGACAACGTTCCGCCTGGAAGTCACAAGCAATCAACCCACTTCTCCTCTACAAGGTTCAACTCTACCCTATCTCTTGGTGGTAATAGTATCGTCACACTGCTAGTTGATGGGAGTCATCCACAAGAAGAAATTACCAATTATCTGGTACCTGAAATTTGACAGAGCGTAGAAACTGAATCAGCAAATACAACTCTAACCTCTCTACAGGTACACTGTCTTCCAAAAATCAATTAGGACAAAAATATGTTATTGAATAATTTATTTATTGAGTCCTGAAGTTATTAAAAGCCTCTAAATTTAATACTATGTAGCGATTACTTAAATAAATGGAAAAATAGGATTTTTAACCTCTAAAAGTGAAAATATATGAAATTTACTTTTAATATGAAAAGACCAAAAATATGATATTAAAAAGTCGGACTAGGACCTCTAAATTACGAAAACACATTTGAAATTGATCGATGGCTAATAGAACACAATGAATAATCAAAAATATTTCTTCAAACCATGCAGTATGGCGTTACCAAAATCATGCAAATAAACTTTGATACAGCGATCTCATGCTAATTAAGCACTATTATTTAAATAAAAAACAATATACTCAACCAGAACTAATATCTGTTAAATCCAATAGAGATATTATAAACAATTTAAGATGGCCTACCAGAAAATGTATTACAAGTTCAATCAAACAAACCCACAACCTTTCGCTAACGATGTCGGAAATCAAGAGAACAATTCCCCGCATTGCACGTCCGAAACCCATATTTTTGCCCTTCGCGCAAGACCAACCGATCCTTGATCTCATTCGCCCTACGAACTAGCAGTGACTTAGCAGTGGCGTAGCGGTTAGATGGGATAAAGTTCTGAATTAATATGGTTGATATCGGAGTATACATGTTGGTGTATTTGTGATGACAGATGAATGAAAGTATAATTATAAGAGTAGGCTAGTGTATAACATAGTTGACAATTCCTAACCCATTTAATAAGATTATTTGAATGGAATTGTTAAAATTATTTGAATGAAACGAATTATCGTTACAACCTTAGGAATATAGATCACCCTAGTCGCGGTCCAGTTAGACGGAATATGGTTCCATGCTAAACTGGCTCTAAAGAGTCTTATAATGATAGGTATGATATGTTCCAGTCCGATTTGTAACAGAACTGTAGCTATGCAATCCTCTCCTGGCGATTTGTATGGGTGGAATGAGTTAACCGCCCATCTTATCGCCTGATTTTGTTGGCAACCACCCAGTCAACTCTGTGAGGTCGTTTTATCCGGCCTATATTTGTAACTAGAGGTTGATTGTCCAGAATCAGGCTGCCTGGGAAGTGGTTATTAGCTAATAGCTCTAGTGTTTCTTTCCTGGAGGCCGTAAAGGAGCCGTCTGGACGCTTTAACGACCCCAGCTCCTGTGTCGGCTCTCTGGATAGAATCTTGTGGGTACGGGTTGCACTTGATGTGTTGGACACATTTTCGCAGAATCGTTCCCATGATTCTCGTTTTGCTTTCCGGATATCTTTGTTGTAAGTGGTTAGAGCAGACCTGTAATTTTCCCATTCACCTGATACCTTAGCTCGGTTAAATAACCTTCAAACTTCTTTTCGTGTTTTATCCAGATTTTTGTTCCACCAGGAAGCATTTCGGTTATCCCTTTTCTCCCTCAGTGGACAGTTTTCGTGATAAGCTGAAATAAGTGCAGTTTGTAGATGTTCCGCAGCAATATCTATTTGATCACGACTATTTATTGTGGACAATCCGTTTTGGAGATGGTTCTTCAGGGAGGTCTTGTATCCTTCCCTGTACATGCTCCGTATGTTTCGGTATTGTACCACTGGTCTGGGGCCTATTTCAATGTTGAATTGAATATGTCTGTGGTCTGAGCATGATGGCTCAGAGGACACCCTCCAGTTGGATATCTTGTTGCTTAGAAATTCTGAGCAGATCGTAAGATCTAGTACCTCTTTTCTAATACTAGTGACAAAGGTTGGCTCGGAGCCGACATTGTTAATTGTAAGCTCCTCCCCTATCAGGTAATTGAAAAGAGACTCACCCCTCATGTTGATGTTTGTGCTGCCCCACGCTTCATGGTGCGCATTGGCGTCACATCCTATCAGTAGATGGGTGTTGTTCCTCCTGCAGAAGGCAATTAGTTCTCGCACGGCTGCTGGAGGAGGCTGTTCCGCGCCCACTTCTCCAGGAAAGTATGCTGAGCAGACGATCATTTCTGTCATGCTCCCCCTCTCTGGAAATTTCACATGGATTGTTGCCATGTCTTGGGTGTAGAAATCTGAAAGAATAAAATAATTAATGTTGTTTCTGGCTAGAATGCATGCCCTAGGTTTTACCCCAGAACTGACCGCAATTACCTTACCAGATGTGTTACTCAGGTTATAGAGAGTACTTGCAAAGTTATCTTTGTAGAAGAATTTTTGCAATGTGTTCTGTCCCGTCTGATGTAATTCAATAGTCACCTGGGATGGTAATTATTAATAGTAATCAAAATAGGAAATAATGGGGGGAGTTCAAATTCAATGGTGAAACATCACAAAACTTGTCCATATATTCCTAAGGTCACAGACAGAATTGGAAAACTCTTGGGGCAACACAACATAAAAACGGTCTTTAAACCCACCAAGAAAATACAACAAAGCCTTAGGTCGGCAAAAGACAAAAGATTCCCACTATCTGCAGCGGGGGTATATCGCATACCATGAAAGGTATACATCGGAACCACAAAAAGATCGATGGGAACAAGGCTGAAGGAACATCAGAGGAATTGTAGATTAGGCCAAACGGACAAATCGTCAGTGGCAGAACACGCGCTCAGTGAAGGTAACCACAAGATTCTGTTTGGGGACGTAAAACTTCTCGCCCCCAACCAGGGATACCATAGCCGACTTGTACGGGAGGAAATAGAGATCCACAAACACACGGAGAATTTCAACAGAAAAGAAGAAGCTGTGAACCTCAACTGAATATGGAATCCCATTCTTAGAAAATACTAAATAACAAAAGAAAACTACGACATAAGACAGCAGGCAAAAAGGTATCATTGATGTTATCGAAAATATGCCTAACCCAGTTAAGGTAATAAGTAATTCTGAAATAACAAAGGAAATCAACAACATTAAGCCGACAGGTAGAAAGGGGTCAAGAAGGGTTAGTGAGAATGTACCAAATCCAGATACGGTAATTAACACAAGACACCTAAGACAGAATAAATGCAATCTCCGCAGACGGAATCTCCAGTCATCTGAGATTATTCATGATGTATAAGCCTCTGAAGAAGCTAGGCACTCGCGCTAGCGAAACGCTAGGAAGAAATTCCAAAAAACGACGGCCTTCAAACCCGAGTGAAAATTGTGACACTGAAAACTTCGACCGCGAAAGCCTTTAACCATTTTATTCCACATACTGTTAGATAATCGCAAAAGTATCTTTTGTACATGTTGTGAAATATTGAGTCGTACATAAATCTCATGATAATGCTGTGAAATAAAAATAATTTTTCTTCTATTGTTTATAGCCAATTTTTTTCTATATTTTCGGAAAACAAATCTTATATTGAAATGAGTTGAATTTTTCTGAAATTCCATTGTCTAAAAATAAAAAAAAAATTGTATGAAATGTTCAAAAACCACTTGCTGCAAATATCAATTCTGAAATCATTTTCACTTTATGGAAAAAAGAGACAATTCAAAATGCCACTCTGAGAAAAACTGAGGAGTTACTGGTATACGAAAAAATACTTCTGTCTTGTTGGAAATTTCCAAGGCAAAAGAATCATTGTCTTATTTCAGTAATGGAATCTATATCAATTATTATCATACTGAGGAAATAATCTTGGTTGGTGACGTGGCCGCATTTTATGATATTTATATCCCGGAGGTAAACAAATGCAGGTTTTTATTCAATTATTATTCAAAGCAACTCCCCTGTTTTGATACTAACTAGCTATTCATCAACTTAAAAGATAAGGAAGTAGTAAATAGGCTAAGAAATGTTACAACATATCCAACAAACTGAAAATAGTAAACCATTGAAAACAGTCATTTACATAAATATAGTAAATAATTTCTTCATGACATTGTATGACACTTGATACAACATTGATGATTCATAGAAAATTCCTCAGCTCCAATCGCTTATTTACTTCTTTTATTATTCTCAGTTTGATTCAATGAAGTAACAATATTGTTTACAATTTTTAATAACTCGCCACGTGGAACGATATGCTGTGTTTCCTGTTATGAAGAGATCATGAGTTGTGTTTATTTACTATTTATTTATTAATATTAAAATCGCCAGTGGCGGATCATTGCTTAGACGCTTTAGGTGCTTGCGTAGATCATTGACTACTAAATTACGGAACTGTGTACTATACTTAACATTACAAATATACTATGGAAACAAACTCGTAAATATTATTTTCGATGCTTTCATTGCCAATGTTTTACTTTGGCTAAAACAAGCTCGTGCTTGTTCTTTAGGTCCACACATTTCTGAAAGATACAGAGGACATTTATAGACTCATCATTGAGAACTTACCCTACACGTTTGTTATTTTATTTTTTTTACTTTGCTAGTATAATGCAGTTTTTCCAGTATAATGTAGTAACGAATTGTCCTTTTCGGCTCTAATGAAAATGATATTTGATGAATGAATATTTGAGAAATAATTCATCCCAAGCAAATAATTATCATCTTCTAAAAACTACCCATATGTTTTAATTTGCACATATAGACTTTTATAATCCTAATTGATAATCAAAATTTAGGGGTGTGAATGAAGGCGAAATATACATTCAAACCCATCAAAATCTGTTTCAAGATAATGGAAAATGAATTACGAGCCATTTCGATCTTATTTGGTTATATTTATTATATCATCATATTACCAAACTTGTGGTTTTCAAGTTATTTACTCAACCGATTTGCAGGAATAGACCTTAGAAATCTTAATTTGAACCAAAAAAAAGGATAACTTATTCGATAAAGTGGGACAGGATTTACATGATTGTTTAAAGGTATAGGTGAAAATAAAAAAACAAGTTGAAATACCATTTTATTATTAAACTATAGGGATTTTGTTATTCACTTTTAATCAGGTTTTTAGGAAGTAATATTGAATTTCAATCCAACCTCCAAGATGAAATGTACTTGTAATACAATATATGGTGCTTCAATTTATGATTTTTTGCAGCTATTTGTACCCAGACGGTAGATCAATTAACCCAGATCTATCATGGGCCGTCCAGCCCAGTCAAGAAGATCACATCGCCGTAACTCAAGAGCAGTACGAATTGTACTGCGAGATGGGTAGTACATTCCAACTGTGTAAAATTTGTGCCGAAAACGACAAAGATGTCCGTATTGAACCTTGTGGACACCTTCTCTGTACACCTTGTCTTACTGCATGGCAAGCTGTGAGTATAATTTTCTTCAATTATGTGAGTGATTTATGTCATTGGGATTTTAGCTGGGTAAACTTAATTTTTTAATGATGAACACCTATTTTTGGAATTGTGAAGTTATTATCCCTTGGGCACTCACCGGTGTGAAAAACATCAATGACGTCGATATAGCTATTTACATACCAAGGGAGGAAAATCATGCTTTTCCTCCCGCGGATAGTTTGATGCCCCACGCGTTAATATCCGTGGGAGGAAAAGCATTTTCCTCCTGAGGTATGTATATAGTTTTTTCTACTACCTTTAAGGTCGTCATTTTTATAACGACCTAAAAATTATAATGCGGGCATACTTATAAGAACAACTGCAGAAAGTTGTGGAATTATATAATGCGGCTATATGACAAAATATTAAGTAAGCGTTGCGTCGTCGTCATCGTGTTGACAACGATTTGTTGCTATGTCGTTGTTTGGTAATACAAACATAACAGTTGTTTTTAAGTTGCTTCTAAATTTTGAAAATGAGTTCTAGCGAAGACGACCTGCCAAAAGATCTCGCTGAAGAGGCAAAATTGATTTCAATGCATCTTCTTCCTGATAAATCGAGAGGAAAAGTACTATTTTCCTCCCTTCTTTAGGGGTCGAAAATAAAGTTTTCTAGTGAGGTAGTAGAAAAAAAATATTTTATTTCACTGGTTCGGATAAAAATTGGAGTACTGTGAAAAACACTCATTCAGAATTTGCAGTTTTGAAACAATGCACGTCCCGTGTCAATTTCATCCATTTGCAAAAATCAACCGTCCAAAATAATCAAAATGTTCAAACGCCTTCAGAAAAAAACCTGCCCAATTCAAATTCACAGAACACCTTTTCATTCATGAAATAAACGTTCCGTATCAATTTCAAGAGGGATGAAGGGTTAAATCACACCCCCCCCCCCCCCGAAAGAATTAAAATAACTACCAACTTGAAATACGCAGAAAACGTTTTTATTCACAGAATGAATGTCCCGAGTCAATTTAATCCATTTGCGAATGGAATGAAGAACCACAATCAACCCTCAAAAGAAATGAAATTGACAGAAGCCTTCAGAAAAAATCTGCCAACCTAACATGTTTTTTTACATGAAATGAACGCCCTGCATAAATTTCATTCATCCATTTGCAAAGGAGATGAATGGTTAAAGTCAACCCTCGGAAAGAGTTAAAAAAAATTCCTCGGAGTTTATAGTATTCAACAAACTTTCACCAAGTTTCAGAATATTGAAAATAGTTGTGGCTTTTTCAACAGTAAAACGATGAAATTCGTTTTCTTCATCTCTATAACTCGGAATATATAGGAATGTAACTTTATAATTTTATAATCCTTCACATCATTAAAAAAAACATAGCTCTCAATGGACGTTAATACCAGCTTTTATATAAATGCACTAACAAAGAAAAAATAAATTTCCTCATATATTTGACCTAGGGTATTCTGTAACAGATTCTATATGTTGCTTCATAGACTGGAGCCTATAATTTTTGTGAAAAAGAAAAAAAGTAACGGGGGTTGAAAACGGTTTTTCGGATTTTCGGCGAAACGTAACCTCCTAGCGAAAAATGTTATAGATAATAAAAAAAATCAATAACTTTTGTATTCAACGCTTTTCCACATAATCTCAAATGGGTCTACGTCAATTGGTCGAAAGTTAATTTATCGAAAATCAATTGGTCGAAGTCAATTGGTCGAAAGTCATTTGGTCGAATACGTCAATTGGCCGAATACGTCAATTTGACTAAATTGGCCGAATACGTCAATTGGACTAAATTGACCGATATATATTTTTGGCAATCTATAGTTTATACTTTATACAATCGGTTAGGATATTTGATCTGACTTTCTTTCCTTCTCCTCACTGACCCCATCACTAACCTCTTTTGAAACAAATTCTTAAATAAGATGAGCAATTATTCTAAATAAATTATAGATTTATTTTATTACAACTTCTTTTTATTCTTTCAACAATCAATTACAGTTCATATATTTTATATGAAATCAAATATTATAATTATTATTTAAGATTATGTGCTATACTTCGCAAGTAATCAATTGGTTCGGTCACTTCAAATTCTTGGACAACAGATTTTATTCTATTGTCTAGATCGACATATGTTTTTAATCTTTTTGCTTCATTTCCAGCCAACGCCTGTTCAATTTTCCTTTCAAAATATTGCTGTTCCTTCCTTATGTTTTTTTAATATATACCATATAGAAGGTTGACTACAAGAAATCAAACTATCAAATCTTCTATGCCATGCTTCTAAAGCATTATTTGATCTAGGCAAATCATTCTTGACTCTATCATAAACATTCCACACATCGATAGCAAAATCTGGTTTTCCACGTCTTTTTCCTCGTAGGCGACCTATATATGTATCTTCGAAGTAGTCTAAAACAACACATGCTTCTGGAGGAAAAACTTCGGAGAGAAATTCGAAATATTTTACAACCTGGTCACATGGAACAAATGCCAGAGAGGACAGCATTTTAACCTTTATTGCGAACTGCACGTCAGTAGCATAGATACCCTGCAATCCATTTTTCTGTATGTTCTTATAAACATTCTGACTAAGGTGGAATAAACAACCTCGAATATTGATATTTGTAAACGATTCATGGAAAGCATTCATTGCTCCAATTTCAAAATCACATATGACAGTATCTAGATTAGAAAAATCAGTTTGCTTTTTTAAAATGTCTATCATACTCTTGTAAGTCTGTTTCTTCTTATTGGATAATAATGTGTATATCAATGGAACAAACAATCCCTTAACATAGGCATGAATGGTATAGAGCTGTTTGAACATTTTCGGTGCTACCTTAAAAGTTCCGTCTACAAACCATACTTGTGTTTTTTGAAGCAATTTCAAATTTTTGCGCGTTGAAAAAACCAACATTCTCTCATTATTTTCTCTAAAATCCTGTAATAGGAAATTATCACCGCTTAGAGTGGTTTTGTATTCATCAGGTAAAAGGAAATCATTCGATCTTGGGAGAGGCAAATTGTTTCTACTTCTCTCTCTTAAAACCGTTCTTCTCATTAACGAAGTAGATGGTAATATCGCAGCCGTCTCCAAAGTCACAGAATTCATAACATCCCGCAGAATATTGCTTGTTGAATTCAATGTTTCTCTTGCATTCTTCCTTAGGAGGTTTGCTGTTACTATAACTTCTTTTCTTCGAGCATCTGATTGGTGTGAATGTTCACCCCTCACACATACCTCATCTTCATCCTCCGCAGATATCACTGTATGTGCTCTTCCTTTACAAGTTTTTCTCAACTCGCATCTCCAATAGATTTTTCCATTTCTTTCCAAATCTCGTACATAGACAAAACCTTCGAAGTATAGATTCCTTTTGAGTTTTTCTGTTTGCATGAATAATGCCATTTTGCATTCAAAATCAAATGTTTGACAACAAGGTGACATGACAACAAGGTAATACATTTACTATATCTCTGACAAAGTAACATATGAAATTCGACGAATTGACGTAATTTAGACAAATTGACGTATTCGGCCAATTGACGTATTCGACCAATTGACGTATTCGACCAAATGACTTTCGACCAATTGACTTCGACCAATTGACTTTCGATAAATTAACTTTCGACCAATTGACGTAGACCCTCTCAAATTAACCGTCAAAATGGCGAATAAACGATTTTTTATTCCTTAATTTTTTTCACCCGTACCTATAAATGACTTAATTTAGATGAAATTTGTAGAAATATGTCTTTTTTAGTGTCGAATATGCATTCTTTTTTCGCAATTCAGAAGACGACTAGTTTTCGAATTATGTACATTTTTTAAAAAAATCCTTTTATCTTCCAAAAACAATTGTCTTGACATTTTTTGTATTTCGAAAGGTCTATAAGTGTTTATTTTAATTGGGAAGTGTCTACTTTAAAATGGTCTATGTAATTTTCTAACTTTTCTGTGAATTTCAATTTGGCAGGTTTTTTCTGAATGTTTTTGTCTATTTTATTTCTTTCAATGGGTGTCAAGGGCTTTTCATCCCCCTTGCAAATGGATGAAATTGATACAGGACGTGCATTCTGTAAAAACTACTCATTCTGAATGACTTTCTTCACACTATCACACTACTACAATTTTTATCAGAACCAGTGAAAATTATATTGTTACCGACATTATTGGTGTTTTTGCTGCTGGATCGAAAGTTACTGCTGAAAAAATTACTGCCAACTTCACACCAGTTGGACATTCAAAGTTGTTTAAATTTCATTAGGTATCAAGTTTTTATGAAAATGATTACGTAAAATCCTTCAAAGAATAAAGAACAACTGATGTTTATTTTGATTCCAAAATTCCTGATAGCTAGTCTGAAAGCTCACTGTCTATGGAGGAAATTCAAACACTTATCTTTTACAGGGATCAGAGGGACAAGGCAGCCAGGGTTGCCCTTTCTGCAGAGCTGAAATAAAAGGCACTGAACAGATCGTGGTGGATCCTTTCGACCCGAAGAAATCCCACCAACGCAAAACATTCACATCCGCATCAGGAAATACTGGGAACATTGACGATGAAGACTTCGAGTTAGAGGTAGCGATTGATAAGGCTAGCACGAATGACTACACTGAATAAAAAATATTTATAGAGACGTCAAACATTTTCCAAAAATGATTTTGAGTAAGTTTTCGGTTCAATATCTATACGTTTTAATAGTGGTTCTGACGTCTCTATTAAGTTTTTGTTGCCGTTCCTCTCCTTTGTGCCCTTGCGGCTGTGCTTCATGTTTACCTGTTTTTTTCTTTTTGGTTAAATGTGCTTGTCTTGTTTCTGCTTTGAAATGCCAGTTGTAGGTTCTTGGGAAGAACTTGATCCAAGATGCATTTCTTCATTTATCATTGTGGTCAATTTTTTTCTTTGCATGTTGAATTTGAAAAAATCCAGGCAGCACATTTACCAGTTAAAAAAATTTCATATCACCATATTAACATCTCAAGAAGTAGTTATAATATATTTAGGAGCGTTGGTTCTAACTCTTCTTCAGATTTTATGTGATACAAAAAATGTAATAAATTGTTTTTTGTTAATATTGAACACGTGATTGTTTTTCTGCACTAAATATTTTCCTAACTTTGAAATGTGGTAGAAGTATTGAGAATTCCAATCTTACTTAAAAGTTGAGGATTGAACAAATCTCAGTGGTGGAAATAAACATTAATATCGAAAGCCATGAGAGTATTCGTTGATATAAAATAATTGTGATATTGGATACTATGTTTTTTGGAGTACAGTCTTACTATATCAGAGTGTTTTCTCTAGAAGTACTGGTAAAAAACCTTAAACTCAGAATGTAGTAATATATAAAATAAAGCCTATATTGGAACATTCAAATACAGGGTAATTATGACATAATTGAATTGTTTCCCTTCAACCCAAGTCGTAAATCTTGTTTCTCGTTTTAAATAATCATTTGGAATTTTAATTGTTTTTGACAACAAATTGTCTAATACATGATTTTTGAGAATAAATGAGTTTTTGGAACTCGTGACAAAAAATTCTTACCCAGTGGTGGAAGAAAAAGTATTTATTATAACAAGTACTTATATTATCTTATTTTATGAATACATTTCAAGTAGTTAAGAAGAAAATTAAGGGTTTATTTTAAATTTATTTGTATATAAAAATATGTTTTGATTTTAAATTGTATATTCTATATTTTTTATATTTTTATTCCGAAGTATTATTTTCATTATTATTGTATGATGATATGACAATTTTCATTTATTTTATTTATAATACATCATTTCCGTATCGACATTTGTTTTATTTTATGTTGGTTTCAATGTTATGTGGCTATGTGGTATGGCTTGTTTTTGCTAAAATTTTCAGATGACAAACAGGTAGGTATCATTGTACGTTGAGCTTTAGTGACCCTTAGCACCAGCGCTTTCAGAGCTTTGCATGAATGGGCTCACGACACGCTAGGCTTTGCGTTACCAAAATGTTCCAGGTGAGTTTTGTAGATGATTTCATTCAATTCACATATCTAATATGTCGGCCAGTTGAACAGAACAGTTGAGAATCTCAATAACGAATAAATCAAAACGTTGAACTAAGATGTCTAAAAACCCTGGTGTGTCGACTCATACCTGTAAAACTGTGGGGAGACCAAACGTGAGACATTCGCCAACTTGATTAAGAGAAAACAAATGAAATCGTGTTCTGTTTCCCAAATATCCCGCAATATTGCGTGTACCGCCTCGGTCAGTTTTCTTTTTAGAGTAAATTTACGAGAGCAGAAGTTTCAAGTATTGCCCACGAATGAAATGAATAAAACAATATAATTATTGGAATTTACTGAATCACCATTGTCACCAATCATTTGTTATATTTTCAAATTATATAATTTTTTTACTGAAATGCAATTAACTAGAATAATAACCAAACATTACAGGAGTATTAAAATTAAACTTCTTGAAAATTCACCATTAGAACCTGTCAATAGTGACAATCTTGTGCTAATATGGGCGGGATTCCGTGTGTGATATCTCTTCTTGCCCAGGTTTTCAAGCGTTTTCTAATCATAGTTATGGTAGAAGATACTATGTGGTAATCTTTATATTATGGTGGTACTCTCTTTCGCGACTGGATTTAGATGAATTATTTTGTTTGTATCTCTGGATTGCCCACAAATTATACAAAACGGAACATGATTAATTTATTATTGTAAAAAAAAATTATTCTAAGCTAATTTTTACCCCTATAAATTTCGCGTACCATCCTCTTAATATTTTTTTGCTCAATCAAAAAATTAAACTAAGCTAATTTTTTCGCTTGATAAGAAAATTAATCTAAGACCATTTTTACCCCTAAAAATTTCACTTACTATCCTAATACAATTTTTTTGCTTGATCAAAAACTTAATCTAAGCTAATTTTTACCCCTAAAAATTTCGCGTACCCTCTTTCAATTTATTTTCCGCCACACCTATTCACTTTTAAGTGGTATTTGCAGTTTACTGAAATTCCATAAAATTCAATTGACAACATTCACCATATCCTTGAAATATTGACAGTACTAAAATTCTATGAGATGGCGTCCTCTGGAACCGATTACAGAAGCACAGCAGTATTTCATTTGTTTTGTCTTCTAAAAAATCTAATCACTCGACACACCATGGTTTGTAGGCATCTTATGTTGAACCTATCAACTTTGATCAATGTTTTTACCAATTGCAAGCAAAAAAATTATCATCAGGAAATCAGTACAATTTTGATTTGTCTCATTATCTTCACACAATTGTCAAATAAACTATGAGATATTACTAAGTTCCTAATGACAAATTAATATTCATGCAATTAATGATTTATCCTGCACAAAACCTTGTTTTTGTTCTAACAATAGGGCTTTTCATGTATGTCACTGTCTTGTAATTACTGGATTTTTACATCTTTATTTTTTTCTTTCAGGATGTTGGAGAGTTATGGAACTGTGCTGGCAGCAGTCTTCATGCACTTTCAATAGCTCCCAGGAATGAAATATCGGTAAGATTTTACTATTTTATGATAATGAAAATAAACCATTTATCAGAAGTTGGGAGTATTTATATATTCAAAGATTTCTCTTCATAAATACAATAAAGTAGTACAGTATGAGCCATAATGTTTGCAACATATCGGAAACATTTTTATTTTCAAAGTTACAGACAATCTTTGAAGGAGAGATCTACTGTTTTTGTTAGTAGAATCTACTAAAAATCTACTTAAACCCACTTTTAAAAATACTAAAAATCTACGAACTATTATGTTTTGTGTGACACCCTATAATCTAATAAAAAAAATAAGTGAGTCAATTATTTTATTTAATATTTAATCACCATATTTAATATTTTTATCTTCCATTAGTTTCATCATGTCCAAATCTGGGCAAAAATTGGTACAACCACCAAAGTCCTTCAAACCTTTTTTTGCGTGCAAAATTTAACAAAGTTTTAAGAACCATTACAACAGCAAGTCATGGTGAACACCAGTTTTTGAATTTTGTACTAGCATGTAGGAACAAACCTAAAAAGTTCTATTTTATTGATTGAATACCAACAAAAAATATTTCGAAAAAATTATTATATTTCGAATTTTCAATTATTTCAGATAGACATTTCAAATTTTGCGTAGTTTTAATGAGATTTTTGCTATCTTCAAAAAGTCGTAATGATTTTTTCAAAACTACCACCAAATTGGTGGTCATGTGACAAATGTCAAAATCGATTTTAAAAAAAAAACATTCTTAATTGTAAATTGAAAACACCGACGATAAAAATTAAGCTATTTTTTGTAACTAGGTGAGTAATGCTTTTTTCAATTGAGAATGTTTTTCTTTTTTCAACATGAATACCTTCCAAGAGGTTATCTTGAACATTGGAACTTTGTCTTACAGTCGCAGATGATTCCACCTCTGATTTTATGAACACCCTACCCTGTTCATATTCTTCCGTTATGCATAATTTTTTCTTGTAACTCTTATAAACGTTTCTCATATGTTGCTTTTCAGATGTCAAAAGAGAAAATAATGCAGAATTCGTAAATTTAGTAGATTCAGATTTCTAATGAGTAGTATAATAGAGTAATACCCTTATGTAGAAAGTGTTAATTTCGTAATTACCTAGGTGGGTTGGCGATACATTTTCTGCTCATAATATTGATTTAAAAAATATGAATTCAATAAAAAACATATTTTTCCTCCTACTATAATTTTTCGGAAATATCGGTGGTTCCATCGCTAGTGGTTTGCAGTGTTATTGTCATTTTGCACATTTTTGGTGCATCCGTAGATTTTGAAAATTGCACAATCCTTCTTCAAAAATAACGGAAGTTACAGAGGTGTTTCTATGAGAACTGAGATACACTGTGTGGAAACCAGGAAAACTCGTAAATTCAATTAAATTTTAAATTAAATACTATCTGGGAGGTCTATTATTAGAAATAACAAGTTTTATTCAAAAATACTTCAATTTGTTAATTGGATTTGGCTCAATCTCACAGACATAGCAGAAACCAGCTCTCTTCCATAGTCGACTTCAATGCGATAATACAGTGAAGACGCTTTTACTTCTGCATAAAACAAGTATCCAATAGTATGCACATTTGGATTTTGTTTCTTTTCTGTCAATGGGCAAATTTTTTTAGAAATATTAATCCACAATATTGGTGGATAAATTTCCCTAATAAACGCAAATGCATGACATATACGGATCGTTTCTTCCGAGTTTTTAATTTTGATGTCGTTTCAGGCCTCAGCCAGTCCAATGATTTCACCGGGCAGTAGTCCTAGATGCCTAAGAAGAAACGTCCCAGTTATTGTTCCCAGTACTCTTCCACCACCTCTACCCCCAAGAAAAAGTTCACCGACACATGAACAAACAATTCTCCCAACTACATCAAACATGAGTATGCGTAATGGTGCCGCAAGTGTGGGACTCACTGAAGCACAATCAGTCACGAATTTACAGCACAATACCATAGAAGTGTCCCAGATACCAAAAAGCAGCTCGATGTTGAACATCGAGTTACACAGGAATAACAGCATTGAACACGAAAATGAAGTTAGTTCGCCGGACACAATATACGGTGTTGTTATACAAAATTGTGATTACTACGATAGGAATGTCTTCGACTTCAAAACTCCGAACAGGCATCTCAGTTGTCCGTCTAATCGAAGCGTCCCACGGGCACCAAAACCAGTAAAATCAAACACGACTCCTAATATTAGCCAGACTCCTGACCCTAACCTACCTCCTCAATACGAAAATGTAGAATTAGAAATACCGCCTAAGAACAAACAAAAATTCAATCCTCTGGAACGCGAAACAAACGTTCCGTATGAAAACCTGAACATGGATTACATCAAGAAGTTGGTCAGCGAAGGGTATTCTAGAGATTCGGTTATAAAGGCTTTGGGAATCACTAGGAACAATGTTGATATGGCTTGTGATATTCTACACGAGTTCGGAACAAAGTTAGGATAGCAAACGTAATTTTTATCTGTTCAGCTTATGCATTTCAACAGCAAATTGAAGTTATCGAAATTCATTCAAAATGTTGTTTCATCTTCATCTAGTTTGAACAACAGATAATACCAGAATGAACCTAGTTTAGTTCTGTGGCTACTTCATTGGTACTGCACTGGTAAATATTCTCAATAGACAGTACCAACATAGAATGATACCTCTAGCTAACATAGGGTTGGGCAAATCTGCATTTAGTACCGTTCACATATACCAATTTTCTCATCAACGAATTTATCAGTAAATTTATTCGTTTTCGACAACATTTCATCAGTCAACTCATTAAAAATTAATTCTGAACGTTCACTAGTTGTATCTATTCCAATATATTCAACATTCATATAAATATAACTATAAAAAAAAATCCAAAATTAATGAATGAATAAACTGAGAAAAGAGAAACATTCCTAGAGTTGTAGAGAATTCTACCAGGTCGAAATACCCTTTTTTAACCATTATGAGACGAATACATGATAGAAAACAACTACTTCCCTGAGTAATACCACGATGGACTGCATATGACAGAGATTTGTTGTCAGTGTCCGTCGTAGTATTGTCAAAGTCAAAATATACTTTATTCTGGTTATGGTGGATTTATAAACTCAACTAAACTAAGAATTGAATTAACAACTAAGAATTAAGAAAGATGAATACAAGGAAACCCCATCAGTGTTTTATAAACTTTCAGCTGTCAATTAAATTAAGAATTAGCAACTAAGAAGATGGTTGGTTATCTTTTCAACTAAGAATGAATTGTCTTAGTTGAAAATGGAAACGGGCATGCGCAAAATTGGTGAATGAATGTTTGAAAATGAATTTGTTTATATTTTGCAGTGATTTGTTCGAATATTTTCTTGCAATAACAATACAATGGATCGAGAAGAAATGTTGACCAAGATGGCTTTCATTATAGTTGTAACGATTTTCTACACATGACATAATTCTTAATTTCTTAGTTGACGTTTATAAACACCTTCTTGGTTGCTTATTGTTGATTCTTAATTGATAATTTTGAATTCTTAGTTTAGTTGAGTTTATAAATCCACCATTAGTAGTTGTTTTTTGTCATATTTTTTCCTAATATTCCACTTTACGGACAGGTTGGAAAGAATGGCATTTCGACCATGTCGATTTTATTTGTTTCATTGACTATTTATCAATAAATTCAAATGTGAGATTTTAATTTCAGGTTGAGAAATTTTGGCAGTACTGTACACCAGTGTTTTTATCCATCTTGCCGTAATGACCCAATGAGTAATTAGGTGCACAGTTTCTTGATAATATGGCATAACCTTTCAGACTAGAAACTAAGAACACCTACAAACATTCTATTCAAAACTTAAGTCAGTTGTTAGAACAAAATGGTGTTTACTCTTTTTCATGTTGCAAAATGACATATTTGATTGTGTAGCTGACCAAATCAAAGTTCTCAAAACAATCCATCGATGAATAGGATTGACGTCATTTTACATAATTGCAAAGAATTAATTGTCTTTTAAAGCCATCAGTGATATTTCATCTTCAATTTGATTTTGAATGATGCATAAGCAATTCCATTTTTGAAGTTATCAATCTTTGAATTTTTAATTTCTTGTGGAGGTTTCCGAATTTTAATCTGCTAGTACTGAATTGATCTAGATTGACCTATATAATTTTTATAGTGGTTTGATGAGAGTAAAAAAATTATTTTTACATTGAAATGGTTGAGTATTAATATTTGTGTATGTATTTTAAATTGTACTACTAGGGGATTAATGCAATATTGTGGTATGCTTAGGGAAGTATTTTGACATATCTTATACTGGGTGTTCCTATAATAATGAGCCCTGAAATTAGTTCATGTATTTATTTGAATATGAGAAATCAAACCTAACATTATTTTCAGCTCGAAATTACATAGTGTATTTGAAAAATCTTGGGGTATGACATTCATAATCAGAAAAATAAATGTAATTATGGATGTCGACACACTAAGGATAGAATGGTTTAAAGTCTGGGTAATAAAGAAAGAACTCAGTCTGAAATGTTCTCCCTCCTTTTTTCTTTTACTTCAAACATTATATCCAGTCTTTAATTTATTTTCTCCACGAGTTTTATATAAAAAACTTTTGGTAGTAAAATATATTTTGAAGCTTTGAACTTGATTTTTGTAAGGAAAATAGAGATATTCAGATTTTAATTATATTTGAAATAATTCACAAATTTAAGTCATTCACAAATTTAAATTTCTAAAGAATATGAACCCAGATGTACTGAACCTGCATATTAAATTTCAGGACAATGGGGTATCTGGAGCATGGAATACGATCAAAAACGCCAAAGATTCTAGAAAATGACAGTTTTCAGATTTTCAGTTTAATTCACGTCAATACTTGAGTATATTATTCCATTATAAAACTCACAAAAAACAAGAGTGCTAGTAAAGTGATCATTTATATTCTTCAGCAAGTATATGGGAAATGAATATTTGAACAACTTATATTTGACTTCTAACAGTATATTTATTATCTGTAAAGGGGTTATTCCCCGTTTATAAATAAATAAATTATCAGGAGTAACATAAAAAAATGCATTTGAAAAAGGTACTTGTTAATGAGTGAAGTTGCCGACTATGAAGTCAGAGTCGCTATTCCGAATTAGAATATTTATTGATTTTAATTTTTTCTTCAGCATCCTCTGTATTTAAAAAAAACAGATTACTACAACAAGTATCAACTTGAAAAACGTGTTATTGTACCGTTGGTACTTGCCAAAGTTTCTTGTAACAAGTTATTTTCGCAGTGGGTATGAGAAATACTGTTTTGGAAACACCAACCTTGATAAACACAATTTTCTACTTCCATTGGTTGGGTGTAACTCAAATTGTCCACCTTTTTCCTTAAAAGTCGATAAATTGACTCGACTGGCTACTTCTTTTTGTAATAGGTGAAGTTTTCCCTACACAATGTAAAAATTATTTGAAGACTGTATTTATAAGGAATTGAAATCTATATTAATTACTAATTTTTAAAAAAATCATCTCAACTTGCCACCTGATATATTTTCCAAAGAGTCAGATTTATTTTATATCCTTTATTTGAAGAGAAATGGTTCGGGATATGCGGAGAATACTCTTCATGTAATATTGAACATATGAATTTTAAAATACTGGGTTGAAATATACGTAATGGCCGATTTCACCAACTAATTGCTAAAGATAGGAAATACCTAAATCGAGTTTAGGAATGCAATTTGCGTTTCACCAAGCGATAAGTAATGCCTAAAAGTGGCAGGAAATACCTAACTTAGGTATTTTTCTATCATTCTTAAGCATTACTTAACGTGTGGTGAAACGCAAATTGCACTTGGGTATTCCTGAATTCGATTTAGGTATTTCCTAACTTTAGGAATCAGATGGTGAAATCGGCCATTAGACCTATTAAAATTTCAAACCGATGGTTTGCATGCGCAGGAATGAAAGATTTAATAAAGACTATTCCTGATGTAATGAAAAATAGAGGTGTGAACATTTCATAATGAGTTATCTGTTATGAAAGGATGTTAATTCCATTAACTAATTCTGTTGTCTTTGTTTTTAATTCCGCCAAGGGCAAAAATATCAAGATGTTTTCGTTTTCAACGTATAAAACCACAACTCTGGTTAATATCAAAATTCAATGAAAATAATTAATGAATTGAACATTAACCCTAATTAATAATTAGTTCAATCAACGACAGACTTCTGTATGCACTTTTTTTATTTTAGGGCTGTTCATGGTGTTTGGAGATGAGTATACCAAAAATTCTGGGGACAGCTAGTAGAGCTAACTACTGGGCATTGCGAAATGTGTTCAGTTTTTGAATTTTCGCTTCATCATTAAAAAAATTGAAGTTGACAAAATTTGGCATAAGAAAGTTCATATCCATTATCTTCTTATCCTAACCTAACACTATTTTAGTTTGAAGCTGTTGAAAATGTAACGGAAGCTATTTTTGGGGGATAAATGGATATGAACATGCCAAATTTGAAGGAGGTTTTTCTAGTACCGACCATTATCGAAATATAAGCGAAAAGTAAAGAAATTATACTTTTTGCAAGGTCCTGTATAACTAGCTCCCATCGTAGACCCCAGGATTTTTGTTAGTGTAGAAATGTGAGCACAAAAGTCTGTCTCCAACCTATTTTTAAGTATTCTTTGATTGAAAATTGAATTTGATATAGACTTCCTCCAAAGAGGATTATTTTTCTAATTGAACTGATAAAGTTTTAGAAATTATTGATATTTTCATTATAGAGGGTTAAAATTGAAGATAGTGTCTAACCCTGGTTATTCACAATACAAGCAATGCCCAGGCGACATCCTATGCATAAAAATTAATCTGAATAATAACTATTATTTAAATTTTCTGAAATTAAAATTACCTCATTATAAATCCTGATAACAATGTTTGATGTTCTTTGCTTATTTTAATTGTTCTTCGGGTACCTAAAGGCCAAATGATGTCAATTTTTGAATAATAAAACCATGAATATTCAAGTTTTATGTTGATAAAAACTCGATTTTGAATATTGAGCTACTTTCAATTTTGAAGTACCACATTGGTTAATAATTTTTCAGGTAACAGTACACCAAACGTCTATTATTTGAATAAATCGATTCAATGGTAATTGTGATAAACAGGTTTCTTTATACTAACACTTTTTCAATGGTTCTCATGTTTTAGTTCTATTGTTTTCAAAAATAACGGCAATTATTTCTGAACACCCCGTTTTTTAAAAGCCCTATTAAAAAAATATACGCTTCAATTTTTTTCTACTAACACTAAAACAAAAGTCTGATACAAATATTGTTGGATACTGATAGTACAATGTATGCATAAAATAAGGGTTTAAATGAACTGCTCTTTTTCTGCAGTTATGAATGGTTTACTACTAATTCTCACTAATTTTTCGTATATTGAAATATTTGTATATATATAAAATATGATTTCCTCAGGAACTGGCTACCAAAGTCTGTACATATACTGATTAAAGTTATTATATGTTTTTTATTCCTGTAAATATTTTGCCATGCGAGTTCATAAGTATGATTCAAAATAAACTATAGTTGAAAAATGTTGTAATTATTTCATTTAATGACCTAGTATTTTTTAACAGGATTGATGGATTTTGAAGATATGAATGAAGACAAATTAAACCTAAAAAAAACATGATGGTTCACTTCATTTTTATTCTAATATAAAATAACAACCTTCATAAATATCAACAAATAATAACAAATAAGTACTAGTCCAATAAAAGAAAATAGTTTTGTAATCTTTACATTGTAAGAATATTTAAAAATTGGATAAGTATAAATATAAATAATTAGTATCTGTCATGTCTATAGTACATTTTGTTTCCTTAATTCAACTGTTGAAAGGCCATTCCAACGTTTTTAAACAGAAGGTGAATGAAATTAATTTTTTCAGCTCCAAACTATTACTAGTATCCTCTCAAGGATACGTGGATTGTGCTTAAGTTGAGATTGTTTTTGAGTAGTAAATTATTCAAAAGTAAAATTGGCATTTCGTTGTTTAAAAAAAAATTTGAAAGTCACAAAAATATTCCTTTTCTCTGCGAAGACATAATATCAATGGTGGATTTTTTAGTAGTAGGTTATGAGAATATTTTGACTTATCACCCTGCATTGAAAGTTCTAGCCCAAATTGACGCCATTATTTATGCTTGCTAAATATTCAGAAAGGGCAATCATTCCAAAGCTTCCTATTAAGAATAAACTGCCAGGTATGCTTGCCAATAATTTGTACCTTTCCTCTGAAAAAAGAAAAAAATTAAGTTATTTCATACAACAAAAAAATGGTTTCTTATATGCAAGATCTATCAACAAATTCCATACAGTGGCAGTAGAGGACAATCAGAGCAGATTCCCTACTTTTTTATGATACTTGGTAAAAAAAATTCACTGCTAATTTCCAGAAATAGCCAGCTTTGAAGGGCTATCAACCGTCACATATTTCAATTAATTTGATATGTATTCATTCTGATGGAGGGGAGAAAGGAGTGGATGTTCAGGGGGGTAATTTCTCAAGTCGTATAAGGAGAAAACAGGAAAAAAATTGAAGAATTAAAATGATCGTCCATGGCTGTGTTCTAGTTAATCGACATAGGGTTTCAAATTGGAAAAAATGGTTGATTAGAATAAGAATCGTTTTGCCATAGTGTATGTATGAACCAACTTTAATAGGTCCCATCATTTGAGGGCGATACTTTCATTATGAAACCTTCTAATTTAATGGTTTATTGATTATTTATAATTCTCAAGTACATTAAAATCGGAATGGTCCATGCTGTGATTGTACTTCATCCAGAATTTCAAATTGAAAATTATACTGTTCCAATGGAAAGAATATGCAATAATGCTACGCGCCGAACTTATATACATACTCAACAGTCAAGAAGGACTCACAAGGATCATCATTTCGTGAATATACAGGGTGTCCGGTAAACCTTGTACAATATTGAAACTGGTGATAGACCAGGTCATGACTTTTCAGAATATCGGAATTTCACCTCAGTAAAAGTCTCACCGTTTTCGAGATAATGAGCATTTTTCAAATTTCTGAAAAATCACTACCTCACCTTGGATTTTTGAGTGCCATGTCTACAAATTGAGACCAATTCAAATATCTTTGCTGCTGAAGATTACTGATGAGAGATGCTTTCAGACGTACAAAACAGTTTTTCAGAAAATGATACAATTTTTCAAGAATGGGGGTAAAATGCCAGATTTGAGTTTCACCAATTTTTTTAACAACAGTTTGATAATATTGTTTGGAAAAATCATAACCAAGTGGGAGTGGATATTCATTACAAAAGAATGCCCATTTTGTCCAGACTCTACCATGGTATAAAACATACGATAATTATTTTTGGAAGGAGTAGAATTTCGATTATATTAGAGTGTGATGTTATTCTGAGCTAAAATCAACTCCATTAGACTTTCGCAGTAATGTCTTTTATTTTTATCCTATCAAGATGAAATGATTAAAGAATTATGAGTAATAACGAATCAACTGCTTAGAAGCATTCAATGAGTTGTAAAGAAGTAAATACTAATTCAACGTTTTTTTTAATCAACATACACTATAAACCACAATAACGATTATTCAACATCGCACTGAATAATATCACAAAAATGTTATTTTCCATCCACTCGTACGCAGAGACGACATCTTTTCAAGAAGAACCTTTTCAAATACGTTATAGGTTATAGCCCCCAAATTAGCGATTCTCTGAGCGGCATTGTGCAATCGGATATAGTTCTGCATAAAGCGCTGCTGCAGCAGTAGCACTACCTCCACATTAACCATAAATGTAGTGCATATGTGTACGGCAAGATAAATAATTAAATACCACTGAATGAAACAAGCAGAATAATTTCAAAAACTACGACAGAAGTCACAAGTTGTTCAAACAAAATGTGACAGCCACCTACTAGATTTTTTCAATTCTATTCACAGAAGATCCGTTCATGCACAATGCTGTATTTCATTTTCTTATCAGGAAACTATTGCTTCTACGGACACAACACAGGTTAGTTTTTGATTTTCGACAAGGATTCACCTCATAAAAAATGTTGCACTTATTTGGTTACACCCTGTATATCTGTTGGTCTCTGAAACTCCGTTGGAATCTGGATGTTGAACAATTGCGACATTTATCACGATATATCAAAATAAAATAATTTTTGGGCGTAAGTATAAAAGTTGATGGAAGCCTAGAATAAAACCACGCCTAATTCAATGAAAATCACTTACTCCAAAAATAATTATAGTTTGTTTAATACCATGGTAGAGTCTGGACAAAATGAGCATTATTTTGAAATGAATGTCCACTTCCAATTGGTTATGTTTCTTTCAGACAATAATGTCAAACTTAAAAAAAAATTGATGAAACTCAAATCTGTCATTTTACCCTCATTTCTTGAAATTTTTTTTCACTTTCTGAAAAACTGTTCTGTAAGTCTAAAAGCATCACTCATCAGTAATATCCAGCAGCAAATATATTTGAATTTGTATCAATTTGTATACAGGGCACTCAAAAATTCAAGGTGACGTAGCGATTTTCCAGAAATTCATAAAATGTCCCATTATCTCGAAAACGGTGCTATTTTCACTGAGGTGAACTTCCGATATTCTGAACTGTCATGACCTGGTCTATCATCAGTTTGAATATTGTACAAGGTTTAACGGACACCCTGTATATCATGTTTTTCATCTACGTTCTATAAGGTCATAGAAAATTTAATGTTGATTTCAAGAAATTTTCTAAGAAATCAGCAATAAAAAACTATGCCAGAAACTTTAAGATAAAAAGTCAGCTCCCATATATAAACCAAATGCACATTTAAAATACATTGTGATAAATGATACCAGTAAAAAATTTAATATAAATTTGTTTTCTCTTCTGGTTTTCAGAATCGGTATTTTTCTTAAATTGCACACCTTGAGGTCTCCCTAGGTAATGAATTCTAAAACTTTTGCGTTTATCAAAAGAACAAGCTCCGGGAAATAGAAGTTCTACAAGTTTCCAGGCTGTCAATCTACTACTAATGGTGAAATGATAAATATTTTAGAGGAACAACAGACAAGAATGTTTTTACGAAAATGGCAGATTGTCATTATTTGCTGTAGAGTTCCTGATTTTCACCAAACAATTCAAGCAAGAATGAAATGAATTAAAAAGAGAAACATATTCCAGTATTGAATAAGGATTAGAGGTAAGTTCTTCCAATAAGCATCATTGGCTGCAGTGACTCTAAAGTTGAATGAAAAAAATAAAACTTGCACATACCTGTCATGGCGGATGTCTTTTTCGTAACAGCCCATCCAAGAGATCTCTGCACTGCCATTTTCCATTTTGTATATCTGGCATCTCGCTCTAAAAGACGATACATTTCTGAATTGGTTATAATAAAAATTACGATTCTATTTATTTTCAGAAACTTTCAGTGTGTAACTATTATTCAGGAATACCGGGCATACAGGGGTGTGGGACACTTTTATTTCTTCCTCATTCGTGAATTGATTTTGATGAAAGTTGGTGATGGTAAACGGAACCCAAATTCGGATTTTTTGACTTGACGATCCAGTAGTTATCCAGAAACTACCACAAATTTCGATTTCTGAATGAGAACAATGTATATGTTTACATTTTCAATTTCGAGTCAAAATAAGTAAGACTCAACTGTCAAATCTTATTTTTATTATGATGATTTTTTTTCATTTTTGATTTCATTTTCAAACTAAAAGAGGTGTTCAGCATTTAAAGATCGGTGTGACACACCATTATACTATTTGAAAGTTCGATTTCCTGTAGAAAATTACATTTGTCAAAAAAATGATGAATAAAGTTGACATTGATTGAACTAACGTTCAAAATGAAACCGCATATGCAAAAATATAGAGGGTGTCTTTTTTATAAATCGAAATTTGCGGTCGTTTTCGGATAAACGGTACATAATGGATCTTTAACATGTTAAGTGCCATGAGCATTGCAATCGGTTCAATTTGGCGTAATAGCACAGCAGGTATGTCCTCGCCTTACTGGTTTCTTTATTGGGAAAGAGTGTAGCCATGGGAGAGAACATATAGTTTTTATCCATTTTTAGGATTTTCTGTGATGGTGCGACACAGTATCTATATCTGTCACGTGGCTGTAATTCAAAAACATAGATGTTTTTAAAATAATCCAGAATGATGAGAAAAATTGACCCATAGAACCCAATTATTGGATCATATGGTGGCACTGAACGTGTTAAGTCAAGAAATTCGATTCCATGTTTCATATACCCACACAAAGTTTCATCTACGAATGAGAAATATGGAAAACCCCCAATATACTGTGAAGTTCAACATGTCATAAAGTAAATAGACTGTCAATATTGAGAATCCACATTTCCACGGCCTTTAGCTAAGAAGCTAACGTTCTTTTATTACTGACAGATTATTGAATGATGAAAACTATTTCGTACTGCTTAAACAAAGCATAATTTTGGGAATTACCGCATTGTATCCAAAATAAATATAAACCCATAATATACCGGTTAACTTTGTGTGGTTTCAATAAAGTGGTGCATAATTAATTGGATCAAACTTGTCCACACAGAAGGCTCATTTTTATGGGTTGTATCTAACAGACCATCAAATTGATATGATCTCCAAATTTTTGTGCCACCAAAAATGTTGAGTTGAGCACCAAAATTTAATTACCAAATTATTTATTTTTGAGCCCCAAAGTATTGAGTTTTGACGTTTATTTACCTATTTCAGCAGCAACTTATTCTTGTTGACACCACAAATCTTACTTGCACACTAAATATTTGGGCACCAAAACAAAAAAGAATCGGTATCATATTAATATTTTAGCCCCATGAACACAAGTATAATTTTTTTACATTATAATAAATAAATAAAGAAGACAAAATCGGTGTTCAGGTATTACTTTAGGTACTGCTTTGATATTTATGTCAACTTTGTAAACATTTCAGGTGCCTATAAATTCTATTTCTGATTGAGGTTTTTTGGTGTTCGTTTATTACTTTTGGTGGGCAAATATTATTTTGGTGACAGAGTATAAAACTTGGCAAGTAATTCTGTGGATCAATAATCATTTCATTTAAAATAACCCATTTTTATAAGGATATCAATGCTGAAGAATTGAAGACCAGAATTACTGACGAAATTAGAAGAATTGGGTTCAAAAGAATTACAAAGGTTCTGTAGAATTTTCACTAAATTACAGTAAAACATATGTTAGATTTTGAATAACAAAATTTGAGATAACCTTCACTGCAACAAACCATAAACCGATTAATCTTGTAAGCTAATCTGAGATCAGTATAAAAATCAAGATATGATGTGCAAATATTTCTTTTGTTTAGTGTTTTACTGTCATGTTATTTTAATTATGTTAAACATCAAGATTGTTTGTTTTGACCTTTCATGTGACTTTATTACTCATCCCAAACAATGATTTTGAAAAGTTGACACTCTAGATTTGAGAGAGGAGTTTAGTTTATAGTTGGATAAAGTGTCATGGACAATTAAAAAAAATTGTGTTACAAAGTCTTTTTCAAGTCACTTTTCATAAATGATCAAAAAGATTAATTCATCAATTCCTTCATTCTCACCACTTTCCGTTGATGTTGGTAGGAATGTATCACTAGGTACTAGTTCTCGTTCTTCGGCATTTATATCCCAAATTTCGATACCAGCTGCTGCTCCTGCAGCCATTGCTGTACCTAAAGCTGTAATATCTTCAGAATGTGCTCTGATTACAGGTATTCCACTTATGTCAGCCTGAAAATTAACTCTCATAATTTCTAGGTATAAAAAAACATTCAAAACAAAACCTGTAATTGCATGAGCAGATTATTCGTTGTCATTTTCCCATCAACGTGAAGTTTTGTCAAAGGGATGCCACAATCTTTATTCATTGCCTCAAGGATATCTCTCGTTTGGAAGCAAACTGCTTCAAGGGCAGCTCTTATTATGTGTTGTTTCGTTGAAAAGGCTGTTAATCCACAAATGATCCTAAAATAAGGAATAGTCAGTTTCTTACTTAATTTATCACCGCATGATAAACAAAATGGGAGACTGTACAGGAGGTTATCAGGAACAGAGAACCCAAATAATTCAGGAACAGCAAATCATGACATATTTGGGGAGGATAAACCTAGACCCATAGTGGTAAAAGCCAGACCTTCAATAGAACTGAATCGACTAATACATTCATTCAAGAAATCAGCCTGAACCCAACTCGTCCACTACGATTGTTATAAAATGAGGTGAAATATTTTGAAACTTAATTTTCAGTATTGAAGACCTAATATGGGGACAGGCACCAGCAGATAAAAATAATAATAATACATGCTTTATTGTCTAAAGAACATAATCTCATTGACAAAGTAATTTCATGGTTAAAGAAAGAAGAGGTTTTTATAAAAACAGTTCGTCAGTATATCAAGAAATTTAAAATTGTAGGGCATAAAACAACACATTAAAAAACTATACACTGCAAAATAAAAACAATAAGGATATTATAAAATATGATAAAATATAATAGTACAGAGGTATAAATTTATTATCAAAAACTGTCATTGTAAAACTCTTGCATACTATAATACTTTTAGGAGGTCTTTGAGTGTTTCTGAAAAGAATTTTATCCAGGGTTTTCAAGTGATGTGGTAGATGATTATACATCTTGAGACCATTATACACAATCGAGTCCTTAATGAGGGTTGACGTTGGTAGAGGTTGTCTGAGATCATTGGAATGTCGGATGGCATAGGTCGAAGTGGCAGAGGGAAAATTTGTTTGATGTTTGTGTAATAGACAAATTGTTTCTAAAATGAAGATAAAACGTTAAAATCTTGTTCGTAGCAAATAAGGGCCTGCAAGGGTCCCGTCGTTTGACTTTGCACAGGTTTCTGAGTGCTCTTTTTTGTAGAACAACAACCGACTCTATTTGGGTTTTAGCACAAACGTCATATCTTAAGCGTGACTCTACTAGAGCGTAATATGCTCTTTTTGCTGCAGTTGAGCCCAATTCATTTGAAGTAACTCTAAGTGCATAGCACCCTGAAGAAATTGTCTTATTGAGAGATGCAATGTGATCATAAAATTTTAATTTGTTATCTATACTCACAACAAGAAATAATTATCAGAGTAAGAGTAGGTCAAAAGAGACAGCTTTGAGGCCACCTGTTACCCGTCAGAAGAAACACTCTGGGAATTTGGTTACACTGGTCTCGTGTTGTTACCGACCTTAGTACCCTCTTTTCTACCATCCACCTACAGTTCAGGCCATTATGAAAACAACTACTCCCGGAGCTAATACCACGACGGTTATTGAATTATATCACTTGCAGTTGAATTGAACATTGAACGCTCGGGTCCTAAACTCGAAAAGTAAAATTAAATTTTTTTAGTAATGTGCCTGTTCCAAACAAGCAAGAAGTTGTGCTAAAAACTTACAAGCTTGGTTAAAGACCACCTTTAAATGAGTTTTCAATACGAATTATTATTTCAGTGAGTAATTTATAATTGTACCAAGTCGATTTATTGCATCAAAAAGAGACAGATATTTCCGAACCCATTGCTTTGACCTTTGATAAAGTCTGCTTAGAATGTAAAGTTGCAAAATTCAATGATGGCAATAACATTTAATGATTCTATTGACATGTTCAATGAATAACGTGAAGAATTTCTGTAAAAAAATGTGTCTCCTCCTAAAAGCCATAAAAATGGATTATCTTCTTATTGTGCCTGACTTAAAATACAAATGTGAATTGTGCCTTCATCAACTTATAATCTTTCCAACTCATTAATCCAAGAATAAACAAAAAGTTTTCTAGTTCATCTCATACTGGAATGTCCCACGAAAGTAATTTATTGTCATAGTAATGTTGAATTAAATTTTATCAGACATATCTGGAATATTCCCATAGATAAAGAGTGTTACTGAACTATTTCATTCATACATCATTTCAGTAAATTTCTATAATTTTTTGTATACATTCCTATGTTGTGCTAGTACATACCTATAATAACAACAAATGTGTTTCGTGAATAAATTTTCTTGAATAAAAAAAACGAACTTTGCAAAATCATTTAGACAGATATTGCTGACAGTGTTTATTGTACAAGTTTTACTTGCTCTTATTTAACTTGAACTGTAATAGTCCGGGAGACAGCGACAGAAAATTTGCACAGATTCCTGCAAAGCTTTTTATTATTTTTTTTTTCAATTTGGTGTTTCGAAGTAATCAAGTGAACAAAATGAGATTTTAAGTTATTGCCTCTACGAAGTTTTATTCATATGGGTATAAGGTATTGACACAATTATTTAGAGGTTTCATCACTTGTTATTTATGAATGCAACAATATTGGGGTGGTAGGTAGACTCTCATTTCGTTTACTTGTTATATAAATTACAAATTGAAAAAGAACTAGCTTTGTAGGAATAACTACATGCCAACTGTCACTGTCTCCCGGACTATAACTTCGTAAGCATGTATGTAACGGAATATTTCAACATAATTTTAACTCACATCTACTTGTCCGATTAACTTGAAATTTGACAGGTGTAACATTTTTTGCCTAATTTTATTTCAGTTTCAATTTTTCCAAATCATTATTTTCAAGTGAGCTGAAAAACTACAAGTTGTTTGAATACAAATTTCTCATTCTCAGCTTCACTTCAGTTTAAATGGAAATTATTTACTAATTCATAACAGTAATTATGACGTGAAATATAATTTCAATAAAAAAAATCATCGCAAATATCTACAGACACGTTATAACTGAAGTAGAATATACTATGCATGATTCTAATAAAAAGTTCAAGAATTAATAAATGCTTATTCAATGACAACTGATAACCTTGTTCACGCGAAAAACATGCGCAGTTTATTAGATAATAGAGTCACAGTTCATTTAGTGTTTTAACCATAGATTCAGATAATTAGAAAAAAATCAATAATTATCAATAAACTATATCAGCAAAACACACATATTTATGCGATTTCTATGAAACAATGTATTATTAATGAACAATCAAATTATATATGTATACGATTGCTTATCAACAATTATACAATGAATCATTAGTCTTCTGGAAAAAAATTGTTGACCAAATATCATATTATTTTTCATCTAAGTACCTCATTAGCATCTACTTCCAAAATATCCTTAATAAACTTTTTCAGGGCGGGGATTAGCGCAGTGGTCAAGCGCTCGCCTGGTAATCGAGAGATTGCAGGTTCGATTCCCAGACGGTGCGATCTTTTTTCATTTTCAGATGTGAAAGTCTGAATGACTGAGGCTCGTGTCGGCTGGGAATAATCCTCCACGATTCACTGTTGCGTTAAAAATTAACAGTGCTGCTCCTAAAGTGGCGTATGGAGTTAGTAACAAGGCCTATCAAGAACACATGGCTAATGACCATAGCAGTCGATGCCAAAACACCAAGGAAAAAAAAAAAAAAAAAAAAAAAAAAATAAACTTTTTCAAATGAACTCTGAACTCTAATGATATCATTGATAACAGTATGTAGGTATTTCACAATACAAAATAAAAAAGGTTGGTGAAACTTTTAAATGTACGATTGAACCTATAACTATACACATGGATGAACACCTATAACCATAACCGGGGCGCCAATACAAGACAATCGGGCAATTAAAATGTACAGTATGGATAAGGTTGGATTTGCAATGAATCAGAAAAATGAAGTATTTTACTCTTTTTAGATGATTTATAGTTTTATACAAAAGCCCATATAGCAGTGGTCTTCTGATATGTTGTTCTATCAATTTGATAGGCATGTAGATTAATAACTTTGGTTGCGTTTCATTCACCAGCTTGATTTTAGTGAACATTGAAAACATATCAATCATCTGTTTCAACAAAGAAACAGCGGGTAATTTTTCTTTGAACTTTTTTAAATGAATTCCTTGTAATTTTTTAATGTCCTAATATCAACAGCTAAACAAAAGCGGGAATAATTTGAAATTCGAAGTTTTTATTATTATACCTCTGATATCTATTCAACAATGATAATTATAATTTATGCTGTAGGAGTCAATTGTCTGACTTGTTCCTTTTCCAAACCAAATTCCTCCAGAACTCTCTGCACTTGGGGTCTTCTTATTTATACATGTATCTGGGTTGATTTTCGCAAGTAGTCTGTTTTGTGTTGATCAACACTTAGGTAATAGTTAGTTCAAATGCTAACAAGTGAAATAACAAGATATACTTGAAAAAAGAACAAATCATCTGATCACTCGGAATGAAGAGTTTGTTACTGAGGTTACATTGAGATCAAACTTACATACCCTCTTGCATCTTTTCTCCAGTAAGGCGCATAAAGGCCCTTGAAAGCAGGTACAAAGTAAACGTCTCCGGTATTAAACACTTCTTGGGCAAGTGATTCTGTATCTTTCTGGACATCTTTAACAAAACCCATGTTATCCCTCAACCACTTCATTGCGGCACCTGCTACAGCAACGCTACCTAATAGAAGATTTTTTTAGGACAAAGCAACAAGGTAGATATTTTTTGTGGAGATAATTTTAATCTTCAAATCCAACCAATGTTACTGGCAAGTTTTCAGATGTCTGCTTACCTTCTAAAGCATATACAGCCGGTGCATTTCCGAACTTGTAAGCTAGAGTTGTGACTAGCCCATGAGTAGACTGAACTCTCTGGAACAGCATTGAATTAAAAATTGAACGAAAAACTTGAAAATGTTGGTGCTCACCGAGTTTCCAGTATTATATAGAAGGAAGCATCCACTCCTGTAGGTATTTTTTGCCTGCCCTTCACTCAAGCATCTCTGCCCCACCAATGAAGCTTGCTGATTACCCAATATCTAAAAAAACTTTCTTTCATCTGAACTTGACTTAAAGCCAAAGATAATCTTTCAAATATTACCCCTGATATATACACTCCCTCCAAAGGTCCTACAGAAACCTTTCCATAAATTTCCGAGCTACTTTTAATTTCCGGAAGTATATCAATGGGAATTTTGAACGTGTGTAGTAGAAGAGGGTCCCAGTTCAAGAGTTCTATGTTCATTAGGAATGTTCTAGAGGCATTTGTAACGTCTGTGAGATGTTTTCCTCCATTCACGCCACCTGTCAAATTCTAGATGAAAACATTTGAGACCAATCAAAACAAAAAAGCAACTACCGCCAACTCCTTACCCATAAAATCCACGTATCCACCGTCCCAAAAAGGCACTTCTTCGCTCTGATCGCTTTTTTCACTTGAGGTATGAAGTGAATAAGCCACTTGAGTTTGAATGCACTGAAATATGGAGAAATTGGAAGACCGCAGTTGTGTTTGAAATAGTTTGTGTTGTTGTCTGGTACTTTTGCCAAAATTATATCTACTGTTGAGTCAGTTCTTATGTCATTCCAAACTGTGGAAAGAAATATATGAGAAACAACAGATGCCGTTATCCAAAGGAGAATTACCAATGGCGTTATGGAGAGGTTCCCCTGTAGTTTTGTCCCAGACTATTGTTGTTTCTCTTTGATTCGTAATCCCTAATGTGACAATATTCTTTGCTGAAATAAAAATAAGTAAACTCAGTTAATGTTAATATCTACAACTTTTTGGTTTTTGTCACTGGCTGTCCCCCTAAAGAGCACCCCTAATAGGTCTACGTGGGTCAAGAATCAACTGAAATATCCAGCGATCAACACTTCCCGACTTATCCGCTACTTTTGTCTCCAAACAACTGAAATGCAAACATATTCGGGAATTGACTGACGCCCTAATAGTCATTGTTATTGATATCCAGACAAATTTTAACTATTGTCCGGCTACGATGGACGAGCTTAAAGCATGCATAAAGGGATTATATCCTAAAAAAGCTCCTGGTTATGATGGAATTTCTAATTATACAATTAGAAAATTTCCTGAAAACCAGGTACAGTCGCTTTTAAATATAATTAATAACTCGTTGAGCCTTAGGTGGTTCCCTCTTAGGTGGAGGCATGCCATGGTGGTCATGATTCCCAAGGTTGGCCTTAATCCGACTCCCTCAAAATTATCGCCCCATCAGTCTGATTTGCAGTTCGGCTAAACTTGCTGAAAAAGTTGCATTGCAAAGACTTAACGGAAGAAGTAGAAGATAGAAACGTCCTTCCAGATGAGCAATTCGGATTTCGTAGAGAACACTCCACAGAAGAGTTGAGACTTGTTGAAGACTCGATTTCGGCCCTAAATTCTGGTGCATGCGCCCACATTTTATCATTAGATATATCCAAAGCTTTTGATAGAGTCTGGCATGAAGGCCTCTTGCAAAAGCTTTGTGATTTCCAAATCTCTCTTGGCTTGATAAAATGGTTGAAATCTTTTTTATCTGGAAGGACTTTTCAAGTAAAAGTCGAAAATACCCTGTCTGACAGGAGAGCAATTGAGGCTGGGGCTCCACAGGGGGCAGTACTGTCACCTTTGCTTTATAGCCTATATACCAGCGACATCCCGAGGATAAATCGCGTGAAGGTCCATCTTTTCGCTGATGACACTGCTTCGCTTTCTTCGACACTCAACCACCAAGCCAGTCTTGTTTTATTGCAAGATGCGATTGACATGCTTCAGCGGTGGTATTTGAAGTGGAAAGTAAAGGTGAATCCGAACAAGACTCAGGCGATTTCGCTGGGGAGAGGTATTAGACCGCCTCACAGCAGCGTTAGGGTTGCATGCAGTGAGATCAACTGGTCCACACGAGTCATGTACTTAGGTATTATTCTGGATCGCCGACTCACTTGGAGTCCTCATATTGAAAACGTAAAAACAAAAATTTTATTAAAAATAAAAAAAAATTCTACCCTTTAATATGCAGAAGCAGTAAGCTGTCTTTAAAGAACAAACTGATGATCTACAAAACCGTCATTATGTATGCCTCAGCAGTCTGGGGTCATACTAGTCAGTCAAATATTCTAGTTATGGAAAGACTACAAAATAAAATTTTGAGAATGATTACGACCGCTCCATGGTATGTGCGTAACGTTCGTATACAAGAAGATTTGGGTCTTGTCACTATCCAAAGTGAGATCAGAGCGCACACTCAGAGGGTATTCGAATGGGCGGAAGCTCACGAAAACCCACTTCTCAGAGCCGCAGTAGATTGACGACCCGACTCGTTTCAACCCACAGTTTCTTGTTGCACTGGTATTAATCAGGGAGCTTTCTTTCATCAGATTCTAAATTCCTCAGTAAACCTTTTCGAGTAGAAGCGAGAGTGCAGTGTTTTCACCGGTTTTTCCCGGGCTGTACTTCAATTCAACTTCATGTCACTATCAAATTAACCAAATGTGAATGTTAAAAATATTTGAGTTTTAAGATTAACGGCACTTACGTAGCCAATTCAAACATGTGTATGAGAAGATCCAAATATTTTAACTATTGAACAATAATCTAAAGTACAATATACAGGGTGAGTCTGAATAAGACCGACAAACTCCGACTACAGATTCCTTTCCTCATTTTGAGATGAAATGTTTCTATCAAGGCATGGCCTAAAATGCATCCCCTCTGAGATACAGGGTGTCAAAAGTGCTAAAAAAATTTAGATTAATTTTTTTTTCTCTAAAACTCCTGGAGAAAATAATTTCAAACTTGGTGCACTAATCAAGGTTTATCAACGTGATAATTTGAAGTTATAATTTTCAATTTTCGTAAACCAGTGGCGTAGTATGTGGTCATATTTTCCTTCATATTTTCTTTGGACAACTGAATTGACAAATGAGCGTTTGACATCAGTTAGGCTCATCCATACTCAACCTAAAAGTCATAACATTCCATTTGCCTAAAAGTGAAGGTTTCTGAGATATTTGCGAAAAACTGAAGATATGTCCTGAGAAGAGACATACCATCCTGTGTGCTATAATCGCATGATGCAACTTTATTATAACTTATAGGAATAAAGGCGGATTTAGCGGATTCACAATGCATAATTTAGTGCATATATGCGTAATTTTAAGGCGACTTTTCCTGATTTAAAATGCGTAATTTTTCTGCATACTCCATAACAGTTCAACACAGGGATATCTTTATAAATTGTGAAACGGGTAAATCATTTCAATCGAGTCCCTGTATTGAACTTTGATGGATTAGGTGTGAATTAAAATTACGCATATGCACTAAATTATGCATTGTGAATCCGCTAAATCCGCCTTAATTGTCAACCTCCTGAACATTTTTCAATGTTAGGAGTATTCATAACATAGTACAGGTAAGTCAGAATGAGACCGACAAACTCCGTTTTTTTTATTCGTCATATTATTTGAACGAATTTTCTTTGGACAACTGAATTGATAAATGAGCGTTTGACATAAGTTAGGCTCATCGATACTCAACCTAAAAGTCATAACATTCTATGTGTCTAAAAGTGAAGGTTTCTGAGATAATTGAGAAAAACTGAAGATATGTCCGGAGTATCAACGTAATTTGCAATAATAAAAAAAAACAAACCCAACTTCAAATTAATAATACTCCACTCAAATTAGAGTTTAGATCTGAACCAATTTTTGCGAAAAACCGAAGATAAGTACTCTTGATTTGTTGAATTTTATGTTGGAGTATCATTTTTAGAGCCTTTTCTAATTGGTGTATCGAGGAAAATTAATCCATTCAGCATATGGTGTATCGAGGAAAATTAATCCATTCAGCATATGGTTTTGAAAAAGAACGAGAACAAAAAATTTGTGTATTTTTTATGCATTGATCAATGGTATACAAACTAGTCTGGAAGGTTCGACTTTGCAATTAGTTATCACGAATCGAAAAAAAATAATTTAGGAACAGTACAGTCAATTGACATAGTAAGCATCCTCAGAAGCTAAAAGCTGAAGCTAATCTTGGAAGAATTGAAAAGATGGTTCGGATGAGTCTGAATTAGACAGTCATTGTTTCCGGTAGAAACAAGCTGATATATCGATACTTACATTAGAGCTACGTTTGAGTTGAAGCCCGATCAAGCGAGCAGGGCATTCAGTGCATTGGTGGGGCTTTTGATGCCATTGAAAACAATGGAACAGAATTTGCCCCGACTTTCAAAAGAAATGCGATAAGGTTATTGGGAGCGCGCCCGGATCGTTTAGGGCGTCAACTCGAACGCAGCATAGTAGATATGATTGACACTATTGATAGTAACCCAAACAAGTTTGTATTGTTGTCAAGTCATCTTTCATCATTTCAGTCAGTGAAGATCGTTTCAAAATGGATTATGGACGGAGTGCCGGCCCATTTTCAACGAATCGTTCGTCAATTTCTTGATGAAACAGTTCATGATCAGTGGATAGGTAGACGTGGTCCCATACACTGACCTACACGTTCTCCGGATTTAACGTCACTAGACTTTTTTTGTGGGGATACCTTAAATCCCTGGTGTATTCGACACCTGTAGAATCTGTTGAAGATTTAACGGCAAGAATTTTAGCAGCATGTACGTTAATACAGGATACACCAAGAATATTCCAAAGCGTGCGACAGTCAATGATACGGAGATGCCAATTGTGTATCGAACAAAATGGTGGTCCATTTGAACATTTACTTTGAGCCTTTTTTGTTTTTATGTTGTGTACCCTATAAACCGTTTCTATTATCTGAGTACATATAAATACACAATAATTCTTTTTCTTCACCAAAAACATGATGATAGGAAAATATTTTTCTAGATAATTCAGTATGAAATGAATTTTATAATGACACTCCAACATAAAATTTAACAAATTTAAAAGTAGGTATTTACAGTTTTTCGCAAATATTATTTTAGGCTTTAACTCTCCTCTAACAGGAGAATTATAATTTGAGGCTGGGTTTGTCAGTGGATCTTTTAGAATAATCATTATGCAACAATGTATGGTCACATATCGGTGAATTTACGAAATCGATTCGTTCAAATATTATGACGAATAAAAAAAACGGAATTTGTCGGTCTCATTCTGACTTACCTGTACTATGTAATGAATACTCCCAACATTAAAAAACGTTCAAGAGGTTGACAATTATTCCTATAAGTTATAATAAAGTTGCATCATGCGATTATAGCACACAGGGTGTTATGTCTCTTCTCAGGACATATCTTCAGTTTTTTGCAAATATCTCAGAAATCTTTACTTTTAGGCAAATGGAATGTTATGACTTTCAGGTTGAGTATGGATGAGCCTAACTGATGTCACACGTTCATTTGTCAATTCAGTTGTCCAAAGAAAATATGAAGGAAAATATGACCACATACCATCGTAACTACGCCACTGGTTTACGAAAATTGAAAATTATAACTTCAAATTATCACGTTGATAAACCTTCATTAGTGCACCAAGTTTGAAAATTATTTCTCCAGGAGTTTTAGAGAAAAAAAAATTAATCTAAATTTTTTTCGCACTTTTGACACCCTGTATCTCAGAGAGGATGCATTTTAGGACATACCTTGATAGAAACTTTTCATCTCAAAATGAGGCAAGGAATCTGTAGTCGGAGTTTGTCGGTCTTATTCTGACTCACCCTGAATATATACTCTCGAAGTAAAATTCTCCAAGGACGTTTTCAAGCCACATTTATTTTGACCGAAAAGCTATCAATCTTCCGTTATCAACTTTTTATCAATATAAAATAAATAAATCAATCATTTAATAACCTAAATACTCATCTATTATATCTCTAGGTCCATCAGGTGTATTAACCTATAGATTTTTTTTATAATGTTATTAATAATAATAAAAATAATAAATTTATTCAACTAGGTACAAAAAATATTATAACCAATCTCTCGAGAGGAACATATATAAGATATTTGGCATAAGATTAAAATGGGTCATTTGGATATAAATAATATTGGCCAGAAGGTATGGTTATGATTAATGTAATTGAAGGATCCAAGGGTAAAACCACTTTATAACACAAAATGTTCTTTGCGAAAAACGAATTTGAATGCATGGAGTAAAGTGGTGTTTCCACGACATACCGAAATTTTACCGCTATGAACGATTCTACACCTTAAACAGGGTGTCAATTTGAAAACTTCCCAACTTTAATATCTTCCTTTCAGTAAATAATAAAATGTGTAAATTTCATCCATATAAAATTCAGATTCTTCAAAAGCTCCATGAGGATGAGTATGATAGAAGAATAGAGTTTTGTGATACCATGTCTCATCGAGTCAATGCCATCCCTAATCTTTTGTAAAACATATGTTTCAGCGATGAATGTTAATTTTTCTTAATGGCAATTTTAATGGACTAAATTGTCGCTATTGGAGTGACGAAAACACGCATATTTTTCGAGAAGGACATACACAACACCCACATGCCATTATTGGTCCTTCATTTCTTGAAGAAAACTTTACTGGCAATTTGTATCTTGATATAATAATAATATAATAACAATACTCCCTCTTAAATACTCGAAAAGTTTACCCAAAGGCATAGCCTGTGCGGGTAGAAGACGGCTATTATTATTATTTGCCGTGGAGCTTGAAGAGACTCTCTATACTCAAAAACTCAAATTGATGCAGAAGGTAATGTACTTTTGCAGGAGGATCTGTTACAGTTCTAGCAGGACGATGCTCCTCCTTATTATTTTCTTCTCCGACAGTGGTTAAACGAGAGATTCTCAGACAGATGGATTGGCAGTTAAATGGCCTACGAGATCACCTTAACTCCTTTAGATTTCGTTCTTCAAGGACATCTTGAATCCATTGTTTATAAAACACAACCTGCTGATATTAATGAACTTAAAAGACAAATTATAGCAACTTGCCGGTCAATTCCCGGTAAAGTTTTCCGAAATGTTAGAGAGCAGTTTGAAAACAGACTTTACTCCTGTTTAGAGCAAAATGGACAACATTTTGAACAGTTTATAAGGTAGGCGTAAGTAGAAACCATGTTTGAAATTTCCTTGTCGCAAATTAAAAGTTTCTTTTGTAAAAGGAAAATAACCAACAAATAAAAATTCACACGTGTTATTCAAGGGTTGGAACAGAGCCAACAATTTCTATTAAAAGGAGAGTCAATACAACAATGCATTTCAGTGCAGGCGAGTTCTAATTACTTGTATAAGTTCAAAAACTAATAAGTCACTAAGTAACTAATGTGCCACTTGACTCGCCTTCACATTCAAGTTTCTAATGGTAACATCTACCCCTTTCTGGGGGTTGACCCACGAGGGCTAAAAATATTCATTACTACGAAAGCGTACTTCGCAACTCGAAATTAGTATAATTCCGACTTCACAACTCGGAATTAGTATAATTCTGACTTGATAACTCGGAATTACTATAATTCCGACTTCACAACTCGGAATTAGTATAATTCTGACTTCGCAACTCGGAATTAGTATAATTCTGACTTTACAACTCGGAATTAGCCTAATTCCGACTTCACAACTCGGAATTAGTCTAATTTCGACTTCGCAACTCGGAATTAGTATAATTCTGACTTCACAACTCAGAATTAGTGTAATCATTACGATTCCACGGGTTGGCAATGGAGTTATGAGAAAATGTAAACTTGAACCGTCCAGCGAGAACTTTGAAGATTTAATAGAGCTGGTGGCACCTGAGATCGTTGAAAAAATACACCAATTTTTGATATGCTATTAATGTGGTTGAACGCTTGGTGGTAACACTAACAGCCGTATGCATAGTCAATCGCCAGCGACTCGCCAGAATTTCACCGTTCGCTACACAAGGATTATAATGCACAGTCGAGCTCCAAGAAAGTGACAACTACGCGATAAGTCACATTTTGGCAAAACGCTGGCGATGTACCACTTTTTTGGAGCTCGACTGTGCATTATAGTTCTTGTGTAGCGAGCGGCGAAACTCTGGCGAGTCGCTGGAATTGACTATGCATACGGCTGTAAGATTTTTGGAAACTGTAAGGTTTTAATCATAGCTTGATGTACCAGTCCACACGAGATACTGCATATTTATTTTCTGACATCATCATCCACACATATACTGGATATTTGTTTTTCAATTATGTACACACGGCACTGACAATGTTGCCAGCAATGACAACAAAACAGAAACCCTTTGATGTTTAACGCCTTCCACAGGATCGCAAAAAGTTGCTGCAACACAACACGTTTTGTTTTTTTTTTCCTTTGGTGTCTTGGCATCGACTGCTATGGTCATTAGCCACGTGTTCTGGATAGGCCTTGTTACTAACTCCATGCGCCACCTTAGGAGCAGCACTGTTAATTGGAACGCAACAGTGAATCGTGCAGGACTCACCCCAGTCCAGCCACGAGATTTGAATAATTTTAATCGGTCAAATTAAATTAAAAAATCCCAGCCGCAACTGGGGCTCGAACTTCGGACCTTTCACCCAAAGTCGGACGCTCTAACCACTGCGCCACGCCCCGACATAACACGTTTTGTTGGTGAAAGTTTCAGATTTGTTTTTAAATTGTTGAAAAACACTGAGCTGATGTTTTGTTTCTGTTCTGTTGGTTTCATGTGGACACGGCATAAGAGTTGAACATGTGTTTTTTCCTTTTTTTTCAACGGAAACGAGAAAAGTTGCTGCAACCAGAAACACAAACGTGTTGTTGATGAGAAGTTTCAGATTTGTTGTTAAATTGTTGAAAAACATTGAGTTGGTGTTTTGTTTCTGTATTGTTGGTTTGTAATAAGAGTTGAACACGTCTTTTTTTCCTTTTTTTTAATGGAAACGCATCAATTAATCGAATTGAAATCTGTCAGATTGGCAAGATAAAATAATGTATTGATCAATAATATTAAAAGTTTTGCTAAGTAAAAAAATAGATGTAATGATAAATAATAAACGTGTTGCTCAGTAGAAAAGTTGCTAACCATAGTAATTTTCTTAAGATTTTCTCACAATATAGTGTGCTCTTTTCCATTAAAAATACTTTACAAGTGCGGAAAGTTATACTTTCCCGCACGTTACTGCTGATGAAGGGGAGTTCGGGCAAGAAGTGGCTTGCGGAAAAAATACGTTCTAATAATATTAAGAAATATTTATACACAAATTCACATAAACTGGCGAGTTTGGACCTTATGAATCAATGTTCATACTTTAACTATAATTCGAATGGAATCGCAATGATTACACTAATTCCGAGTTGAAAAGTCGGAATTATACTAATTCCGAGTTGTGAAGTCGGAATTATAATAATTCCTAGTTGTAAAGTCGGAATTATACTAATTCCGAGTTGCGAAGTCGGAATTAGGCTAATTCCGAGTTGTGAAGTCGGAATTATATATTTTTTATTTTATGTGGCCCTTCTACGCTTTCGTACATTACAAGTGTCCCCCTTGAAAATAAAATTGATGTGTCTTTTCGATTTTTCATATTATTTACTGAAAGGAAGATATTAAGAGTGTTGAGTTTTCAAATTGACACCCTGTATAAATCCACGTAGTGTTATTACTCGTTACAAGCTACACAAGCTATACTCATATTTCATACAAACTGCTGTAAACTGGGTTTTCCCCTAGCCAAGATCCTTCAATTGTCAGGATCTCATGGTTCTAAGTTAACAAGAGGGTTTATTATAGATTTCTTGACTTCTTGATTAATTGAAATTCCTTTCATTTTTATTACTTCTGATAAGAGGTCTCTTAGCAAGGTGATGAGCAAATAGATGAAGTGTGATCCTCATAGCTTATGATTTTTTTTCAAAGTAGCTTTTTGGTTTTTTTGGTAAAAGAGTCGATAACTCAAAAACGGTTCGTCGTAACGATTTCAAACAAGGACGTTCGATTCTAGGTACGTGATGGAAATTGAAATTTCAATGCACTTTTTCACAAAAAGTAAATCTCAAAAATGTCCCAAAAATGTAGTAACATTGAAGCAATTTTTTGGGTCGATGAACAAATAATTTCAAAAAAACATTACAGCACGTACAGAGAACAACGTTTTACTTTTCTCTTGATACCAAATTCATTTCGATTGGATAAAGATTGCTTCAAATTTTAATGGAAGAGAAATACCATTGCAGCTACCTCGATTATCTGTGGAAAGCATCTTGAGGTGCTGCCGCAAACGTAGGTATAGCCTTTCCAATATCAGTTGCAACAACTCGTGCAGGTTCAAAGGAAACGCTGCGGTCCCCGTTACCTTGATTGACATGCGGCAAAATGCAAAATGTTTGGTTGGAGAGTCATAAATCATCTTGTAAATGAGGTGTCGGCATATCAAACGAAATTGTCGGTAAGGCCTTGAAACAAGTTTTTATGATCTGCAATTGATATTGGAAATACTTTACATAGAATCGAACGTCCTCTAGAAGCCTGTCCTTATTTGAAATCGATATAACGAACCGTTTTTGAGTTACCGACTATTTTACCAAAAAAACCGTCCCAAATATGATCGCGCTCATAGCCTCTTAATGAAATAAAAATAATTCGATGGAAATCGGGAAATCGTCTTCCATCTTGAAAAGATTTTAGATTAGAAAAAGGTCCTATATTTGAGGCGCGACAATAGACAACTGGGAAACATCAAAAACTAGTTGAACATTCGGGAAAATGTTGTTCATGTGAACGACACAATATAAAAATAGCGCTACTTTATCACGTATACGATAAAAATACATTCGAGATTATCGAATCGTAGTGACAAATTCCTATGGTATACGGGAAACAATATTTCACGGACACGGGGTTTTACCAAAGATGTCTATGACCCCTACTCTTTGGTTTTACCGCATGGGCCTAGTGTGAATATACAGGGCGTCCCTCCGGGAACTGCATCGATCAATATATAGAAAACCATAGGTGGGCCGAATTCCAAAATTTGGGTGTTCACTATTGTTGATAAGTGCTATCCGGCTATAATACTTTGAAGATTGTGGCACTTCCGGTTGTACCGGAAGTGGACCCCAACTTCGTTACTTTAAATGGAACACCCTGTATATTATCAAGGTTTTAGATTTTACGCATGATTCTGAACATGTTTCATGTATAATGTCCTATACCCAAGTCGTTTTCGAAATATTTCAAATTTTAAGTTGAAAATTGCGTTTGCAGAACGAATTTTTTTTTTTAATTTCTGGACATGATCATTTATTTACGATTGTGTTTCGATTTATTCGTAGGAGAGGACCCAGTTCAGTAGAATTTCGATATCAATTCGATTAGTTATACAGGTCGTTCACCAGAAAATGATATAGATCCGGTTAAAAAAATTATTGTAAGTCCATTTTTTCAAATGGAAACCCCCCAACTTTATATTCTCATTCGATTCGGCATCGAAAATGAAGCTAACTTTGAATAAGGTTATCTATGCCTACACTCAACAGTTTTCGAAATATTGGTGAATTAACATGTCTCAGTTCCAGAAAAACTCGTATTCTTGAGTTTACTTATTCTTAGTTGGCCATGGCGCCCGCAGTTGCGTTGGAAACAATCAACTGCCACGGATATGTCATTGTAATCAATCATGCCGGCTCGTTTGAATTATCCGAATGAAGATTACTTAAATCTATTTATTATTTATGGCGAATGTAATAGGGTTATCTCAAGAACATGTGATATATTTGCTATTCGGTATCCGCAGAAGCAGAAGCCCTCACAAAACATTGTTAAACGAATTACAGAAATCTTCAAAAACATTCCATATCTGCCAATACAAAAATGTAGATAAAGAAATTCTAAAACAATTCGAATGAAAGAGAACAATTAACGATATTGAGAGGTATACAAAAATAATTTGGTCAGTAAATGTTCGAATCGGCGCCCTTCAACTTCCAAACATTTTTCACATCTCATTAATAATTCTTGATGTGTCGCTTTTCGTATTGAATCGGGTCTGAGATTCTCAAATGAATTCCTCACTCGTTGCATAGAATCTTCCATGGTAGTCAATTGAGTTTCATATACTTGATTTTTAATTGTACCCCAAATGAAAAAATCGAGCACTGATAAATCTGGAGAGCGGGGCGGCCAAAGAAATGGTCCATTGTTGGCTATCCACTGGTCATGAAACAATTCTTGTAAACGAGTATTGACTAAGTGACCATTATGCGGAGGTGCCCCGTCATATTGATAAAATAGGTTTCTATAATCAGCAATTGGTAAAGTGTCCAAGTACTCATTTTCGAAATTATACAAAATATTCAAATATCCTTCACCTGCAAAAAAAGTACATTTCATCCTATTCTTGTTTCGAAATTGGCATCTGTTTTTGGTAAAGGTAAGCTTATCGGGCTTCTGCGCAAATGAAAAACAAAAAGTGATGTTACGTAGTTTTGTCTCCTGAACACGAATCTGAAATTATTTTGCGGCGCTCTCTACTACTTTCCGAGATATGGCTCTCCAAACATTGAAAATTGACCGTTTTCAAACATGAATTTTCAGTCAAAAATCACTCAAAGTGTTTCATAGGCCCTTTCTTTACACACTAATCAACCCATATTTCACAATTACAAGCACTAAAAACATTATTTTTTTAACAAAAAATCCACGCTTCTTTAGGACAACACATAACCAACAAATCTGGATATTTTTATCATTTTATATGTAGTGGGTTGGTAACTGCGCGCGCTAACTATTCATTGACATCGATACAACAATTTATCTTTGTCCAGATGTATTTCCTTTGCACTGAACTCAAAAACACTCCAAATTTAATTAAAAAATTAATAAGTGCCAATCTATTGTTCACCTAAATTAGAAATTCGTAGAATTTTAACATTTTCAGTATATGATATTTACGTTAAATGAAACACCAAAATGGCGAAATTCAAACAATTGAACATAGTAATGAAGGGGAAGTTATCTGCCCAGAATCAAATTTGAATAGTTAGCGCGCGCAGTTAACATTCAAAATGGTGAAATGGGGATTGAAACGGTTTTTTGAGATTTGCAGCGAAACGTAACCTCCTAGCGAAATGTGTTCAATGGAAAAGTTGTAGATAATAAAGTAATCGAAAACTTTTTTATTGAACACTTTACAACATGACCTCAAATTATCTGTTAAAATGGCGATAAACCGATTTTAAACCTTTTAATTTTTTTCTCTTGAATAAATTATTCAATTTACATGAAACATGTCTATTTTCGTGTCGAATGAGCATGATTTTTTCGCAATTCAGAAGACGAGTAGTTTTCGAGTAGTGTATATTTTTTGAAAAAATACCTTTATCTTCCACAAACAAATGTTCTGGTATTTTTTTGTACTTCGAAGTGTTCATTTTGATTGTTGCAATATCTACTTTCAAATGGTCTATGTAACTTGGTGGTTTATTTATCGTTGAACTGCTTAAAATTGAGAAAAACCGACAACAAGTCTCTCTGAATCATGATTTTCTCAATATTTTCAATGATTTTCAATAGTTGTAGAAAAGAATAAAACTGATATTAAATTAATTTTGTCGTGTAATTAGGTATTCCAATATTTTATTATGAATAATTTAATATAAACTACTTTCTGTCATAAAAATAATGAAGAAAGTCGAAAATAATTGAAATATTCAGAAAATCATGATTCAGAGAGACTTTTTCTCAATTTTAAGCGGTTTAACAATCAATAAATCACCTAGTTACAAAGACTATTTTAAAGTAGACATTTCAACAATTAAAATGTCATCAGCAAACAAATGAATTTTACAAACCCCATTTCACCATTTTGAGTGATTTCGTGTTTAAATATTTTTTTTTCTGAAATCGTTCAAGAATGCCCACTTTCTCGGAGCAACTGCAGGCCTCAAAATACGCTAATCCAGTATTGTAGTCCGTTGCTAAGCAACGAACTTTGCCGGACCGTTTAATACTTTCCCGTATCGAAAACGATACGGGAATTTTTTTGCCGGCTTGTTTACATTTTAGACAGTTCCCACATTCCACATTCCACATTCCCAGACTTCAATGCTTGTTGGACTCGGCTTGACGCCTCGGCAAACAATTTACATTGTCGTCCGGGAATGTATTGCTTTTACTGATACACAATATACTATTTTCCAAAGTTGAAACCTCAACAACATTTTCCACCTGGTCCTTGCCTGTTACTTTTTTCACAAAAATTAAAGGCACCAGTCATGTAGCCAAGACAACTTTTATACATTCAAATATAACCCAGTACAATCAGTAATCCAATTTTTTTAATAATTCTTACAAGATTCAAAGTATCACAGTTGGTTGATAATACAGATGATTCTTTTCTGAATTTTAGAGATTCTTTGTGCTTCTGAGCTGCCGCCCCATAATGTTATAGCATACCTTTTTGGTAAAAAATCTACATGGTGGTCATATGAGGATTTTGTCTATAAAAATGCCGAAACACTTCAAAGAGGTAGAGAAACAATGACTTTCTTTTAACAGTATCATGTAGTGTTTTCTGGATTTATTTATATCTATTACCTTGATTCCAGTTTCATCTTGATTCTAATAATACGAAACCTGACTATAAATAGAAATATTGATAAATGTATTTTTATAATAACTGTGATTATAAAAGTATGAATCCTATGAACAGTTATCATTCATTGATCTGGGGCAGGACGACTCTAATGTTGTCTGGCCTACCCTAGCACTGATGAGAAGCAATACCCTCGAAACATGTGGGAATGTGTAGAGAGAAATGTATTTCAACGTTGTAGAAATTATACGTTTTATTTATTTGATACTCTCCAGCACACTTTTTCAAAGTTTGTTCTGAACAATCAAAGTTTGAGGAATTAAAAAGACACAATTGGCTAATTAAGACTTAGAGCGTTTTCACACCCACCGGTAGAACCGGTGCCGGTGACGGAGCCGACACCGCATGCAATGTAATCATATTATAATTTTAACACATAGCCCGGTACGGCATATTTGCCGGTACGGCCGCCGATTCCGATTTATGCAGCCGGCGGGGATCTCGACAATCGGAAGACGGACCAGTCTCCGATTTGTCGGTTTCAGTGATTTCTTATGTACGTTTGTCCACACACACAGGTTATGACGTGTCGGTGATGGAGAGTTTTTTGATACATAGCGATCATAGTATTTTGTATTTGATTGTACATTTTTAAAGCCGTAACAGTACACATCGTTCTTCCTGCACTGTTCAATATACAGTGAGCCGTAAAGGTTGGAACAAATTCGTTAAAAGCTTGGTATGGCCATTGGGGAAAAAAACTTAGATACGTCGATTTTATTTTTCAGTTGCGCATTTTTTGATCTACTTATATTTTTGATGACGTCATTACTGTTCGAGTTATTGCGTTATCATGATTTTTTTCAAATGAAAATACCCTACATATTTCATAATATTTTCAAAAAGAACGCATTTTTCTGTATATGGATGTCATATTTTTTCTTATGTTACATAACCGTGTGTTCGAAAAATAAAAGATTTTTCATTCATAATAATGTAACATTAGGTCTGTTAACGTAAGCTTTCGACTGGAGGAATCCCCACAAAAAATCTAGTGGGATTAGATCAGGAGATCTAGCTGGCCACTCTCAAATCCTCGTCTGCTACCGAAATCACATTCATTAGGTTCATGAATTACTTTCACTTTATATTGGTGCCACTCATTCTTTTTAAGTCATTTAAAAAAAGACGTTTGACACATTGATTGCTCCAATAGTTCGGTTTTCACATATCTGTTTACTCGTTTTCCTCTGACAGCTCTGTTGAATCTGCTCCGCGTTCGTTAATCACCGAGGGCGAGCAGAGGGTGATCTGTTTGCTCTCAGCAGGGCGAACGAATTTGATCCTTGTCAGGTGTCACTTTATGGTTCTGTGATTGTTTATAGTTTTTATTGTAATGTTTCCAATTTACGAACTTCCGAACTTGTAATGAATATACTGCATACTTTTATGTTACTACATACCAGAAAAATGAAGAAAGTTGCCGAAAAAACAAAATCGGATGTGACAGGTGACAGATCTCAAATTGGCTCGATTACCTCTGTAATCATGTGGTTAACATCGAGATCTGCTCGCTCGGCTAGGAATTTCATTGACTGAACTCAGCTACTGCAACTTGACCCTGACTGTTAAAATGTTTGTCAAATTCGACCAAACAATCATACTTATCTATCAAATAATTGTGGTATAGATAAGTTATCGACATCATGGCCCGAAAAGCAACGCATACAGATTTTATTGAGGTTATGGAAATAAGATGGTGAGCAAAGTCGAAGCAAAATTTTGACAATGTCGGTGATCGTTCAGGCGTTACGGAAGATCAACAATTGGATGTATTATGTATTATTATGTGGTGGCCGGTAGTTCAGCGGTTCGATGCATTGGACGAATATTCGATGTGTTGGCCGTTGAATCTTCCGCTTGCATCTGACCCGGTTCGAATCCGTAGTATGAGAGAATTTTTCTCAAGTACATCGGTATCGCTAGACGACTCATACCTTGTTGTAAAGCAAGTGCGAAGTGAGTTGCCTAGATACCAATTCCGATACCTAATGTTTGTTCGAAGTGTGGAACCGACCACCTGGGGTGGTGCTGTCGGTTTTTCCGGGTTTTCCTGCAGCTGAAAAGTGAATACGCCCCAGAGCAAATAATAATAATAGCCGTTTTCTACCCGTACAGGATATTCCTTTGGGTATACTCTTCGAGTGTTCATGAGGGGATATTATTATTAATATTATTATCATTGCAAGAAAATCCTCATAAACTTACTCTTCAAGTTGCATTGGAGCAATCAATGTATCGAACATCTGTTTTGAAATGACTTAAAGAAGAATAAGTGGCACTCATATAAAGTGAAAGTAATTCATGAACTTAGTGAAGATGATTTCGATTGAAAACGAGAATTTTTAGAGTGGCCAGCTAGATCTCCTGATCTAACTACACTATTTTTTTTTTTTGTGGGAATACCTTAAGTCAAAAGTTTACGTTACCAGACCCTATATTACATTATTATAAACGAAATATCTTTTATTTTTCGATCATACGGTTATCCAACCGAAGAAAAAATATGACACCCATACACAGAAAAATGCGTACTTTTTGAAAGTATCATCAAAATAGGGTAATGCCATTCAAAAGATATTTTAATGACTTCATAACTCGAACAGTGATGACGTCATCGAAAATATGAGTAGACCAAAAAATGCGCGACTGAAAAATAAAATCGAAGTGTCTGAGCTTATTTTTCCTAACGGCCGTATGAAACGTTTAACGAATTTGTTCCAACCTTTACGTGCTCACTGTATACTAAAACAGATAACGGCACCGATATGCCGGGCTGTGTGAAATACGCTGTTGTCCGGTACGGAAACCGGTACCAGCACCGGCACCGGTTTTGCCGGTGTGTGTGAAAACGCTCTTAGGCAACATTCAACTTCAAATCATTAGATCAGAGATTGCAGAAACTTGATTTTTGTTGTTGTTAGCTTTTCGTAATGATCTGAAGGATTTTAGGGATTCTGTGGGATTTTGTCATAATCTGGGAACAGTTTAAAACAAGAAAATCTTTTCAGTGTAAGCAATGAATTTGACAAAAGCAACTACAAAAACTAATATTTAACTTTATGGAATGAAAAAACCTCCAGTTTTTCATATAAGTAGGTTTATATCCTGGGCCGTGGTGGTCGCGCTGGTAGAGCGTTCGCTTTTGGAGCGAATGGTCGAGGGTTCAAAACCTCGGATGGTCACCGGTCTCGTGCATGGCATCACACGTTAAAAGATAATGGCTCCGTCTTCCCTAGCTCACATAAGTATCTCGAAGACTTCCGAGGGTTGCGCGTAGGGGTGCAATCTGAGACTTTCCATCAGTCCCAATTTTCCGAAAGACTACATGAGGATAGTTTGATTATTTATGTATGTTTCGTGGAATTTATGATCACAGTTGAATTTATGATATTTGCGCTCATATAGTGGAACTACAGCTAGATAACCTTGAACATATCAGGTATTTCACTGTTAAAACCAGTTTCTTTATCTTTTACATAATGACCTGACCTAACCAATCATTATTCTATAGCAACTTCTCACTCAATATTTCAGTCAACATTCAGGTTTACAAAAAATTGATGTGAAAGATGATGTAAACAAATTATATTCCAAGATGACTAGTGGATAGTTTATGAATGTTGAAAAACATCAAATACTGGTGAAAAAATTTAGATCCTAACTATCCCAAAATATTCTCATCAAAATGAATTCACAATGGCAAAATGTCCAAATGCTAAAAAATTTAAAAATAGCCCAATCATTATATAAGATGTCAGATGTCTAACTATAAAAATAAATACAAACATTAGCACCTGTTCCTACTTGAAAGCAGGTTACGGATTCCAATAAAGCATGTGAAATATTTGGAATGATACCTAGACAAACAAATAAGTTTTCACATGAAAATCATAATTCAACTGCCAATTGCCATATAAAAGATTCTGTAAATAAAGAGGGTGTTATCGTCAGAAACAACACCAGATCTCACTTATGAATAAATCAATGGGTCCATAAACCACCCACTTCAGATAAGAGTGTCGATAAAGATGGAAGGTATATTAGCTCTGGATAAATGAAACAGATAACTACTTTTGTTGGAAAACAACATTCAAAGATAATGATGAATTTTCTCAAACCACTTCCAATACATATTCGAAGCAAAAATTAGAAAAAGTTAATCCTAAGAATGACAGAAACTTACACACTGTTATCAGCAATAAATTATCGTTAATTCCCAAACTGATTCATATCTGATGACCTCACATGACCCAAAAACCCAAAGTACAAAAAACACAAAAACTTATCAGCTATGATCATCAATCTCGTCATCAACAGGAAGTCTTATACAGGGTGACACAAGGTATTTTTCGAATTTTTCCGAAATCTGTTAGTTATGTAAGGAACCAATTCGGAATTGGCCACATTACAATCCAATATGGCGACTTCCGGTGTTTCTGGAAATGCCAACAACTTTGTTTTTTTCAAATGAAACACTGTATATTTCTACATATTCAGGTTCTACAATTCAAAATAAGTGCAAACATGTCAAATTTAATGTTTTCGAAACAAATTATTTTATTGTTATGCAGATTTCAATGCTGTTCAATAATTCTAATAATCTAGTAGAACTTGAACCATGGAGGACTTAATCAATATCTAGGTTCTTTCAATAACATCAAAATTAAAAAAAGTATGTAATCGCGGAGTACTCAGGCTGGAGTGGCAGATATAAAGAGTCTTTGGAATGGAGTGTGTGAGATTGCTGAACCTCATTAATGCATCATTAGAGACAAGCAATTTCCCAATAATCTGAATATTTCAACTATCATCCCAATACCAAAAATTGTAAACCCAAACAATGCTTCCGATTTGAGTCAATATGCTAAGCTCTATTGAAAACATTCTTGAAAAAACTGTTTATGAACAAATAGTAAGCTTTGTAGAGGAAACTAGAATTATTAACAATGCTCTGTCAGGTTTCCGAAGTGAGTATTATAGCTGTGAAACAGCCTTCCAATGTGTTTTGGATGACTGAAAAAAAGTCTAGGAGAAAATTAAATGACAGGTGCGGTATTTCTTGACCTTCAAAGGGCTTTCAAGACAGTGAATCAAGATGTTTTAATTGAAAAATTAAGATGTGTTGGTGGCGAGGGTAAGGCATTGTAATGGCTAGCTAATTATCTGGATAACAGAAAACAGAAACTAAGGTTTAATAAATAAACTCTCTGAGGAAATTGAAAATGGTCATGGTGTTCCACAAAGAAGTGTTCTTGGGTCTTTATTGTTCCTTATATACATTGATGGTATTTTTGAAGCAGTAGCAAATTGTAAAATTCATTTGTTTGCTGATGACACTTTAATTTATTTCTCTACATCTGACTCAGTGCTTTTGGTTCAAGCTCTTAACAATTCGATATATCAAATACGAGAATGGTACTCTGGAAAGCTACTGAAAAGTAATGGTAATAAAACTAAATTCATGCTGAATTCATGGAATTTAAAATTGGTACTGAAATAATTGAGCAGGTAAAAAAATTCAAATATCTTGTTATTATAGTTTAAAAAAAATGCAGACTATTTAATAAAAACAACATCTTTTTAGATGTTCAAAATATCTCAATCAATGGACCAAAAGGATTATATACACTATTATAAATACTTCCGCATTTCACTTACTGCTCAACTATTTTGTATTTACTGAATCAAATTCAAACATATAGATTTCAAAAATTGCAGAACAGATCAATGGGCACAATTCTCTTGTGCTATAGATGTACTCCTATAACAACAATGTTGAACGACTAGAGTGGTTTTCACAACAGCAATATTTTCACGTTTTTATTTGAATTACCATCTTAGCAATACAGTGTGGATACTTTTATGTATGTATTTTTTCAACAACAGCATTGTTGGATGTTTGTATATGATATTTTTGATTTGTATGTATAATGTATTAGTTTTTTGACTAAATACATGGATATATATTGTACTATTGTGTGCCCTCATTCTTAGATCAATGGCATCTTGGTACTGCTATAGCTTTTCAGGATTTTTTTAAAAGTTGATATTGAGAATGTCCCTTCTATTGTGTTATGTTGTCCCAGAGAGCATATAGTGGCATTGCTTACTCCCTTTCATCTGGGCTGAAGTTCAGATGTGGGGGGACTATAACCATTATAGTTTACAATTTATGATGTAATTTCAACTAATTTCAATACATCTAGTTGATGAAGCTTCATCCTAAGTTATAAAACTTGGTCATATTAAAGCACATTTTGACTTCAACTAAGAGGTTCAACATGTGAAAAATATAATTATCAACAATATTCTACAGAAAATATTTCTTCAAGGACGTTAATGATTAGGAATTAAATGCAAATTCATATCATTGATTTTAATTTCATAAAACCAGCTTATTTTATAAATTAATCAATCTATTGTTTCTAGGAAAATAATGATCTCTTAGTGGGATATTGTGATATCATAGTATTGAGATTAATGTTTTAGCAGTTATGATTATTTTACATTCTCACCAGAGTCTCCTAGCTCACTGACAACTTCCTTCATACATTTTTCCACTGCAATCAATATTTCCCTTGGATCTTGTTCTGTCCATCCTTCTTGTGGAGTATATGTGGTAATATCTACTGTATGTTTAGCAATTTCTTTTGTATGTTCACTACGAAATACACAAAACTTAACTGTCCTTGTACCAGCATCTATAACCCCAATTAAGGGTCCTGCATAATCTTCGTGATTCATCTCAGAAATCTTGAAACAAATAAAATGCGGGTTATCATTATAATTGAAAGGATCTTCAATATTTAAATTTGCAGATATTTTCATAGAAAAACTTTCTATATCAATTACTTCTATAAAATATTAAAACTCAAACAAAAATATTTATATATACCTATATAAGTAAATTTTACATTTGTAATCTATAAAAAAAAACTGTATGATTGCCAAAACACAGCAGTACTTACATGTCGAACAAAAGTATAAAATAAGTTTTTATTTTAAACCTATAACCTATCCTGTCTCAACATCACGGAGGTGTGTTTATCACACCCACTCACGTCACAAGTAGTTGCGCTAATGAAACAATGAAACCACCGCTTTTGAAAGCAACCAATGATGAAAAACACATTCGCATATTTTTTTCAATATTCTTATCATGTTTACAAAGTAATATACGTATCATACGTATGTTTAAATTCTCATGGATATTCAAATCATTCTCATCTTGAAGTACTAGCGCTGACATCTAACATCAAGTTTGTGAAGCTTTCAGAAACAGGTATAAAGGTCCCTTCCAACATAATTAATGGTGCACTAATCAATGTCACAGAACACATGTGTGTGTATTCTGTGATCTCTGCTGTATACCCTCGGTACCCACAGACAACGGGAAAAGAACTCTTCTCAACGGAGTATGTGGATGTCACTGAAATATACATATATCAAAATTTCCATCGAAGCAAATTTTGATGAAAATTTATATTGTTATTTTTTTGTTTCCGAAACTGTAAACTGCACTTCCATTCCAACGATGTCATATCCACATTATTTGCTGGTGGTGCGACAATGCGACATCTATAAAAGATTTTATAACTTTCTTTCCATGACCGGTGGTTGGACTGGTATTAGGTCAAGTCAAAGAGATTAATCATCTGACTAACTTCATTCCAAATAAGAAAACAGTAGGTGGCGCCGTGATCAGTGTGGAAAACCCAAACTGCTAGATTTTTGTTGCGGCCAAGGAAAGCACCAAATTTGGAAAAATTACTTTACTTTCGGACAGCAGCTTAAATGGTATTGCTCTATATGTGATACTGGCTTGAATTTCAACCAATTAGCGTGAAGCTCTAGCTTCCAGCACTGTATACTTCGGAATAGGAGTATAGGAGAGTTATGTATTTTCAAGGCCAAAAAATTTTGTCATCAAATTAAAAATAACTTCAATCGATTTGTATATGGTATTAATATTACTTGAGAGATTCTCTGTTGATGTTAAATAAGATCATCTGAATTAGATTATAAAATTTCCAGAGGCAAAGTCATAAATTTTGAATGGCAGTTTGGAAGGAGATATAAAAACAGGTAACGTGTTGTAACACATTTTTACTTCACTAGTGAAAGTTTTTGAGCTGTTCCGTTTTATTCAGAATAAATCAAGATAAGAACTCTCTATCAACCCTTTCCTGGATTAAAGCTTTTACTCACCTTCTCATCTTGACAACCGCTTATATATACAGGCGGGGTGTCCGGTAAACCTTGTACAATATTGAAACTGGTGATAGACCAGGTCACAGTATTATATGCTTAAAAGAACAGCATAATACTGTGACCAGGTCATGACTGTTCAGAATATCGGAATTTCACGTCAGTAAAAATATCACCGTTTTCGAGATAATGGGCATTTTAAGAATTTCTGGAAAATCACTACCTAACCTGGGATTTTTGAGTGCCATCTGTACAAATTGGGACGAATCCAAATATATAATATCTTTGCTGCTGAAGATTACTGATGAGTGATGCTTCTAGACGTACAGAACAGTTTTTCAGAAAGTGAAAACATTTTTCAAGAAATGAGGGTAAAATGACAGATTTGACTTTCATCAATTTTTTTTAAAAAAGTTTGACATTATTATCTGAAAGAAACATAACCAATTAATTGGAAGTGGACATTCATTTCAAAAGAATGCTCATTTCTTCCAGACTCTACCATGGTATAAAACAAACTATAATTATTTTTAGAAGAAGTGGTGTCCATTGAATTAGGCGTGGTTTTAATCTAGGCTTCTATCAACTTTTATTCAAGAAAAAAAGGAAACTACCCAACACCAAAACTACGTCACAATCACACTCGACGCGCGTTTCGCCAACAAAGTTAGCATCTTCAGGAGCTAAAAGTAAGCTTTTAAGATTTTAAGATTGTGACGTATTTTTAGTGTTTGGGTATTTTATTTTTTTCTTGAATTGAATTCACACCAAAGGTTCCAAAATAATTCATTTATTTGATAAACTTTTATACTTACGCCCAAAAATTATTTTATTTAGATTTTATCAAGATAAAAAGTGGAAATAATTATTAATAATAAAGAATGCTTGGTAGTATTAAATAGTATGTCAATAAAATTAACTTTTCATGTAATTAGGCCTAATGAAATTATCAAAATTAAATGTCGATTATCCGACATATGGCACCGATTAATACGAATTCTTATGATAAATGTCGCAATAATTGTCCAACATCCAGATTCCAACGAAGTTTCAGAGACCGACAGGTATACAGGGTGTAACCGAATAAGTGCAAACATTTTTAAGAGATGAATCCTTGTCGAAAATTAAAAACTTTTGTTTGAACAACTTGTGACTTCTATCATTGTTTAAATAGAACATAGTCAATGCCTTGCCTGTGGAAAAGGTATTGGACACAAACGCGAGTGTCATCTAGCGTGATTAGCTACAAACATGAATATTTGACGTCATTTTAATGCAGGTTTCCTCAAAAAACCCTGATTTTGATGCTTTTCCATTGTTTTAATCAAGTTACGACATGACTTGGAGGCCAGATCACTGAAGTTACGACATGACTTGGATGCGAGCTCACTATCGCCATCTACATGTCGCATCCATTTTGATCCAATTATAATCCCATAAGGTTGACTAACTATCTTCTATATAAACAATGCTTCTATCGTAGTTTTTTGAAATTATTCCGCTTGTTTCATTCAGTGGTATTTATTTCTTTGTCATGCCATACATACGTTATACTCCCCGAGAATATGCGCAATTACATAACATTTATGGTGAATGTGGAGGTAGTGCTACTGCTGCAGTAGCGCTTCATGCAGAACTATATCCGATTGCACAATGCCGATCCATAGAATCGCTGATTTGGGGGCTATAACCTATAATGCATTTGAAAAGGTTCTTCTTGAAAATATTTCGTCTCTGCGTACGATTGGATGGAAAATAACATTTTTGTAATATTATTCAGTGCGATGTTGAATAATCGTTATTGTGGTTTATAGTGTATGTTGATTTAAAAAAAAACGTTAAATTAGTATTTACTTCATTTACATCTCATTGAATGCTTCTAAGCAGTTTATTCGTTATTACTCATAATTATTTAATCATTTCATCTTGATAGGATAAAAATAATTAAAAGTATAATGGAGTTGATTTTACCTCAGAATAACATCACACTCTAATATTATCGAAATTCTACTCCTTCCAAAAATAATGATCGTATGTTTTATACCATAGTGAAGCCTGGACAAAATGGGCATTCTTTTGTAATGAATATCCAGTTCCACTTGGTTATGTTTTTTCAAACAATAATGTCAAACTGTTGTTAAAAAAATTGGTGTATCTCAAATCTGTCTTAAGTAACTTCAATTTTATCGTAGGGTTTTTTTTTCCATTTCCAGAGGAGTCATGTATTGATTCAATTTTCAATTGAGGATGTTTCTCTTTAAAACATGAATCCCTTCCAAGAGAGGTAATCTTGTACCATGAAAAACAGCGACTAAATTCCAACTTTCAGTCGCAGATGATTCCACAACTGACTTTATGAACATCCTGTTCATATTTTCAATGAATTCATCAAATCTGTCATTTTACCCTCATTTCTTGAAAATTGTTTTGTTTTCTGAAAAACTGTTTCGTACGTCTGACAGCATCACTCATCAGTAATCTTCAGTAACAAAGATATTTAAATTCATCTCAATTTGTACATGGCATTAAAAAATCCAAGGTGAGGTAGTGATTTTCCAGAAATTAAAAAAATGCTCATTATCTCGAAAACAGTGAGATTTTTACTAAGGTAAAATTCCGATATTATGAAAGGTCATGATCTGGTCTATCACCAGTTTCAATATTGTACAAGGTTTACCGGACACCCTGTATATATAAAATGATCGAAAAAATGTTGCTGTCAAATTTTTCTTTTCTGCGTGTGAAATACCCTTATCCCATAAAGTCAGTTGTGGAATCCTCTGCGACTGAAAGTTGGAATTTAGTCGCTATTTTTCATCGTACAAGATAACCAGTTTGGATGGAATATTTTTTTCAACACAGCATCAATGCACGTATGAACCCATATTTAAACTACCTCTATACCGCCTATACCACATAATAGAGAACCTATTCTATTCTGTGCCCATACCCTATACTATCCCTTCTTGACTTGTCAGTCGATGCAAAATGCAGACTGACGAGAAGACGTTAAATCCCTGAGAGGGCTCCTCGATTGCGCATGTGCCAATGGAAACCTAACCTGAGGAAACTAAGCTAGTTTGCGAGTTGAAAATGCGTGAATTAGTTTTTCGCTCGCACTTGACACACAAACCTAACCCTGAGCAAGCTATCCTAGCTTGCAAGTAGAAAATGTGTATTTTCCTCTAAGGTTTCCCCAAACCAACGCGGGAATGGGATTAATGCGAGACTAAATTCGATAGTGGGATATGTAAAAATACATCCGGTGTAATTATTCGTATTCCAGAATGCAGACAAGCAGAGAAATATATATGGTTTGCTACGTTTACTGTTTTTCTAGCAATTAGCACGGTTCCCATTTTCCGTTCCCGCTCCCGCGTCCCGCTTTGGTTTGACGGATCCTTTATTGTTGACACCTCCATCGGCACATTCTCAATCGAGGAGCCCTCTCATGGATTTAACGTCTCGTGAAAAAACGATTATTGGCAGCAAACTTCACTTCACACTGCTTTTTTAGTTGGCATTGGCAACACTGTAAATGTGTTATCGTTATCAAACGGTGTCGACTCGATAGTCGAACTCGATACCTGTGAAACCTGTCAAGATATCATATCAGGTTAATTATAATATTTTTAATTAGAGCACAAGTTATTATGTTATAAGTAGAGGGAAAAATCGAATAATATGGCAAAGTGATTTCTTTGAAAATAACATAATTTCAACAAACAGCTCGTCACCTCTCATTGAAATGACTTTTACTAGTATAATGATTAGAAGATTCAACTTTCAAAGTAAGTTCCATAATTGTTAATAGACTTTAAACTCACCACTTTTTTTTCTCAAATTAGTTTGTAAAAAAAACACTAATTTCTATGGATGCCTTTGAAACCGACGATCTCTTTAGACATTGAAGTTCAGTAAAACCTACTGAAAATCCAGGATATTAAGGATGGCCGGAGAAAGTGACGGTGTCTTTGTGAAAAATATCCAACAACTTTTGAAAAATAGTAACACAGTCGATGCCATCGATACATTTTGTAATATTGAGAACCAGTCCAATGTTAGAAATAACTCTTGGGACCTGATACCTGTTGTAACTCAATATTTAACAAGCCAATTTAAGAATCATAATAAGGAAGTGTTTGACTGCTGTGACCAACTAATTAATATCATAGCAGACCAATCAAATCCGGAGGAGGTATTGTTACAGTTGATAGAAGAAATAGAAGAATGTGAAGATGACATGAAATTTAAAATGTTACTCACACCTATGAAGAAAGTCTTAGTTCGTATTCCATTGAAACGATTGATTTCTTGTGCTTGGGGCTTCAATGCTATCCAGTCATTTGTGTCAAAATGTGCAGAACCTGAAAGCAGTGGGTTTATTGGGAAGGAAAAACTACTCTTGGACAGTGATGACAGAACCATTAGAATTTTATCATTATATAAAGAAGTGTTACTTTTTTATGAGAGCCTCCTTGAAGAATTTTCTGCAACTGAAGATGTTGAGGGGCGAATAGGAGTTGTGAGAAAATTTTTGATTCGTCTACTGGCCAAACCATTGGTTTGTTTGGATATGGAAGTTTTCAGTGGTATCAAAAGTGGAGCAAGGGTTTTAGGCGAAAGACTTATTGAGAAAATATTTCAAACTACAAATGATCCCATATCCTTATTAAATTTACGTTTTGCTCAAGAAAATGTTGAACTTCTAAAATTGAATACCTTAGGCATGGCCTCGCTATTTTATTTAGTCTATTCAGAATATGTTTTACTTGAAAGAGTCCCTAAAGTATACAGTGGTGTTTACTTTTTCCAAAGAAGTTTGCACCTTGTATCAGTACTCTTGGATGAACAAGATCAAATCATAGTTGAAAAGGGCCTCAAGTTAGCTAACACCTTGTTACAACATGTTAAGTTTTCCAAATTGTCTTATTCTCTCTTGGATTCCAAAGATCACAGTGAATTTTGTAAATCTTTGGCAAAAATTATCGTCTATAATGAAAATGATTTTCTACGGAAGTCTGCATTAAATATTTATAAGTTATATCTCTTTTCTTTTGAAATTAAAGGATTTTACCTTATAGTTTACAATCTGATATCTGACTTGAACCATTCTGGTCTTGTAGGGTTTACTATAACACAGTATAAAAATCATTTATCGAATGAATTTTTAGACAATGAAAGCAATTTCTCAGATTATTTCAAAGGTCAAAAGCTTCTAGCATTACTAAGAAAGGTCTGTTATTTACACAAAGGAGAAGAAAGTGATTTGATAGAACTTTTTGACCAAATCATGGCATCTCTTAATTTACTACTTTATTTAGCTTTGAGGGATAAACACAATGTAACACAGGTTTGGGATTATTTTGGACAGCTTGAAGAAATATACTTAATGCCATTGAGAAGAGGTATCGAGATCTCAAGAGCCCATTACCAACTAAAAATTAAGGAGGTTCATGAAAAAGTTACAAGCAAAATGAAAACTAGTGAACTTTCTATAACTGTTTCTGGCCATAACTTATCAGAAATGCCAAAACAAGAGAAGTTAGATGTACTCAGATCTTCACTCACTGCTTTTGACCTCATCAACAACCTTCTCAGTAGACTTACTGAATGCATTGAAACTAAAAGATGATTGTTATTGTTTTTATGGTGCTTTTATTCAATAAACTTCTTTTTTATGATTGTTTTCATTTTTAAACTTATGAAATTTATTCAAACAGTGTAAGCGACATGTGCTCATTTGTATATATCCAGATTTGTGATTGTACAATTTCAGTTATTTCGTGTTTTAAAAATATTGCTCTTATCTTGCCAATTATACTGAGGGTGTTTTTATGAACTGTTATGGAGATTTATGTTTTGGACAAAATATAAACATTTCACCTGTTGTACTGATTCAAAGATAAACATTCAGACAATTTTTTACCTCTTGCTTGAGAGGAATTCAGCTGAAAGAACAATGTTGAAAAATTATAAGCAATACAATATAGTGATAGATGGAAAAGAGAAAATGAAACACTAGAATTCACAGATATGTTTATCACTAATAGTGTAGAAGTAGCCATCGAAATTAGAACTATATTAGGAAGAAAACGAAAATGGGCCAATACTGAATTAATATCCGAGTTGAAAAAAAACAGAAGTTTTGAATATAAGCTTTAAACTAACAGGAAATATGACTTACTCTTAACACAAGACGAAGTGAAGAACAAAAGAATCATAGCAGAAGGTTTAAACGAGGCCAGGAGCTCTCAGAAAAACGCTATTATAAGAGGAAATTACCTGATAATAGAAGGGGACGCTAGATATCACCACAGAAATACAAAAGTGAATCCAAGACCCCTCTGGCGACTGTTTTATACCCTCTCCTTATTGTGAGTCAAATAGCTCACCAATGAAATCTTCACTAAAAGCAGTTGAGCATGAAGAAAATGAAGTAGGAGAAAAATAAATACAATTTAACAGTTTTAATCTTATTAGAGATATTGTATAACACAAGATTATTATCCATCAAAACAAATATCACCACCTAATAATTCGAAATGAAAAAATATAAGACTAGTTAATTCAAATAAACCACAATTTATTGAACAAATAGATTATGCTGTTAAAAACACTTGTAAAAATACAGACTAGAGGAATTTCTAAATGTTAATAAATTAACTATTATTTTTTTATGAAAACGTCAAGAGCAACAAAATGAAGTTAAACAATGCAAAAGGAGCTATTGGGTAACAAAGGTGATAATATATTTCATAGAACAGGGATACAATGTACAGGTTATAATATAAACTACCTATCCCTTATCATCGTTTTTATTGCCTATAGAAAAAAGTTAAATGTAAAAATTGTGTTGTTATGAGTATGACTGAATTTTGATAAAATGCCTTCAAATATACTGCAGATTTTAGGGGATACAATTTTTCATTTTTTAAAATGGGATACTTTGTATATTATTGAATTTTTGTAATGAACTTTTTTCGTGGTTTCAAAAATACACCATTTGTTACCATAAATGCAGCATAAAGTGCATATAGGGTGTTGAATCCAAATCATCAAACACTGTCAGAAAATACATTAAACAATATTTACCAAAAGTAGAAAAAAGCATGTAGTTCAAGGAAACCAGGAAGAACAGCTAGATACTGCTTCATTTCGAGAATAGACTTTTTCAAATCATTGCATAATTTTTTAGAAAATTCTGAATGTAGTGTAAAGAATGTAGCAGATTAATTACATAAAAGTTTTTCCAAAATCCATCGAACTTTGAAAATGCATAACTATATATAAAAATTTACCCGTACAAGTTTCAACAGAGGGAAACGCTGGAATTATCCCAACAGATCATTCAAAATTTTAATGCTGATGCCGATTATTAACTAAAATATGGACTGAAGAATCAACCTTTTCTACGGCAGAAGTTTTCAATAGGAAAAATCGAAGGTCGTGGGAAAAAAAGGACAACAGAAGACGATTGGTAAAACAAATAAAGCAATCAGGAAGAAAATCTGTTTGCTTTAATTTGGTGTGGAATTATCTAAAATAAAATTTTTGGCCCTATATTTTAATTATATTTATGTTGACAGGCAGTTACATAATAATTATCAAGAAATACTCATCCCAGAAATAGTGGATATTCATTAACAGAATTTTACCAGTAAATTTTGAGAAAACTTACTATTGGTTAAATCAAACATTTACATGGGATTTATGTTGAAAGTCATTACATAATCATTTTTTTTAACTCAGGTAGTTCTAAGCTTAGGGTATGGCCAGTGAGTCGTTTAAGATCTACCGATTCCTCCAGTTCTCAAGAGCAAAGTGGACCAGCATACGAAGATGACATAAAAAATAAAATATTAGCAGCATCTCTTCCTTTCGTACCTGAACTAGGATGGTCAAAAGATGCAATAAGTAATGGAGCACAATCTGTAGGTTATCCTGGAGTCAGCCACGGGATGTTCACAAGAGGAGGGGCTGATCTAGTACACTATTTTCAAACTAGTTCAAATTTGAAATTAGTAGACATTTTAAAGAAGGTAAAGTCAAACAGTATCAATTCTTCAATAGCATGTAAATAATTATTCAGCATTTCATTTTTACATTATTCCAATCATAAGTTCTTTAGTTTGGTCGGTTTTTTCGTGTATTTTAATTTAATCCCTATTTTCAAACACATATGTTTTTTACTTTCGGTAACTTACCGAAATATTGACTTTTGACAACTTACCGAAACAGTAACTTTTGATGACTTACCAATACAGTAACTCAAAGGATAGGTGGGGTGATTTGATTATCATCTTATCTTACTCCGAATCAACAGCCTTTTCCAGATTAACATGTACATGGATTTTGTATTATTCAATTGAACCCCATCACAGAAAACTTGTTCTTGTAATTTGTGTATCTACAATCGAGACAGTAACTGTTGATTACTCATGTTTGATACACTAGCTGAATAGTTTTCATCTCTGCTGATTTGGATATTAAACACTCCTAATATGTATTCATTGTGTAAAATAAAAGCATTTGCGATGTCCATAATTTAAAATAAGCAGAAAGAAAGGAAGGGAGTGAAAGGAATATTATTTTAATTTCAACCCTTTATTCAAATACTACAAAACTCTTCAGTCCTTCCTTTATTGAATGAACATAAATTGATTGGATCACTTATCTACGACGGCGTAGAACGGACATGCGATATTTTTTTTCTTAATTTCGAGTTACAACTCGAAATTAAGCCAATTTCGAGTTATAACTCGAAATCAACACTAATTTCGAGTTACAACTCGAAATTAGCTTAATTTCGAGTTATAACTCGAAATTACCACTAATTTCGAGTTACAACTCGAAATTAAGAAAAAAAATATCGCATGTCCGTTCTACGCCTTCGTACTTATCTGAATATTGTAGTTTAATACTAACAAAGAACGAGTGTGTGTGTGTGTGTGGATTGATGGTTGGCATCGGATATAATCCATTTGCCACAGACTTTTGTTAAAGTATTTATAGTGATTTGAGCCTCCAATGTCAAGTTTTATTTCCGTTAGGAATTTTATTAAAGAGAAAAGGTAAAATAAATTATTGAGCTATGTGACAGTTGACTGAATTATCAATAGATCTAAAATACTGGGAAGTCCGGATTCAAATATATGTTATATACAGTGCGGCTTTTTGTAGCCCCCCCCCCCCTGTTAACTTTTGAACGGTTCGACGTACAAACATGAATAAAAAACCGTTTGGAGGGTTTCACCGATACTACTTTTTGAAACAAAAAATATGGTGATTGTTCGACAGGGGGCGCGGGGGGACACATCAATTCAAAATGTTTAAATGGCATGGGGGGTCGAGTGTCACATCGTTGAAAAGAGAATTCAATTCTCTTTACAACCATGTAATTTTTTTTTAATTTCGTTGATATTTTTTTTGCAATTCAAATTCGAAATATCAAATATAAATGCGGATCTGAAAACTAGTCATACCTTGATAAATTTGGACGGTTTGTTGTGGAATAATGAAACCAAAAACATTGAGAAGGGTATTACCGATACTACTTTTTGAGTGAAGAAATATTGCAAATACACTACAGATGACGCTGGGAGCACATCAACTAGAAAATTTCGATAGGCATAAAAATCGAAATTGGGAAAAAATTCCTTAACTAAATTCAAAAATATTTAGATGGTTGTAAAGAGAATTGAATTCTCTTTTCAACGATGTGACACTCGACCCCCATGCCATTTAAAAATTTTGAGGTGATGTGTCCCCCCGCGACCCCTGGGGAGCAAACACCATATTTTCTATTGCAAAAAGTAGTAACGGTGAAACCCTCCAACCGGTTTGTTTTTCAAATTTGTACGTCGAACCGCTCAAGAGTTAACAGGGGGGGGGGCTAAAAAAGCTGCACTGTATAATCTATGTTGTGTTACCTACTAATATATGCATGTTTTCATTGTGTTTACGCAAGGTCAATGATATTTTCTTTTTCAACAACAAAGTATATTTTCAAATGAATTTTTCAGTTTCGAGATGAATGTAATAGAAATCCTATACCACCAGGGGACTTTGCAGAGAAGGCGATTCAAGAACGTCTGAAAATGATAGGACCCTATATAAAAAAATGGCCACAAGCCATAGCAATCATGTCAATGCCACCGAATGTACCGAATTCCTTAGCTACACTCTTGACCATGGTTGATGACATTTGTTATTATGCTGGTGATAGATCAGTTGATGTAAGTTCTCAGAATAACTGATATGATATGAAATTCAATAATGTATAATGATTTTATAACATATGCCCTTTAGGGTTTTGGTAGTTATAAATATAATGATCAATGAACAAGCAAAATTAGCGCTTGCACATGACAATAATTATTATTATACTTTATTTTCTCAAAGACATGCATAAACACGTATAGATTCAACAATACCATATTTCTCAACACGTACAGATTCAACAATGCCCTATTTCTCAACACATTTGAGGGCAAATGATCTTTGGGCCAACGCGACACGTATGCCGAACGGTTTCCGTCTTATTTTTATTCGATGAAATATCGGTTCTAATAGTCGGCAAATTTTGAAAACCAAAATTAATTTTGCCAACATTCTTTTCGAATTTTTAACCACTATAATTCGTTATAGTTATTACAAATATTTTAGAAATACGAGATATCACTAAAAATAAAACAGTGTGGTTTTTCATAAGTTCTTTCTGATGAACAATTTTTCAGACGTTTTGGCCAACAACTCAAAAAAGTACATCTGGCAAATTCTATAACAATATTGTCCTGGATTATTGTTATTGGTCATTATTCTGTGTAACAGATTAAACAGATAAGTTATGTTCCATTATTCAATTTTCAAAATTATTCAAAAGTGCGTGGTGGTTAGTGCTCAAAATTTCTAAGCATTTTCTGAAAATGCTCAGGTGTTCGCAAGCATGACAGTGCTCAATGATCAGTGCTCGCGAGCACTTTTTTGAGAGCTTAGTGCTCACCAGCTAATTTTTTGTCAGTGCTCGGCACAGCCCCATCTATGATCTGGAAGAAGATTTTGTTGATATCTATTTTCTCAATGGAGCAGTAGTAGGGATTTATTGATGGTCAGATCTGACTTATTGGAAAGTTAAAAACATTGGTACAAATAAAGGTGCATTTAGTCAACATTATTTTAAAATTGTGCTTAAATATATGTCAAAACCGAAAGTTGAATATGTTATATCAAATGGCGCCATTTATACAACAATGTTAAGTTTATGCTAAAAACCTTTGATGATACCGTTATATTTATGATAATGCTTGTGCTAAAATTGACTAAATCCGCCCTAAAACTATATAATTTTGAGATTTTATTATCTGTAAGTTTGTTGTGTATAAATTATGGTTGCTGTCCTTTACTTGATGCTAATGTAGCGACTTCATGAACTGATTCTTTTTTAATAGTTCAACTGGTATCTAAGGAGAATAGGAATAGCAGGGGTTTACAAAGCAACAGAATTATATATGATGCAGGACAAGTCCAATGAATTTCAAGACACCTGGACTTTTCTTAACCGTCGATTAGTAGAAGCTGTGCAGTTACACGACCTTTTGAGTAAGTCCGAGGTTACTAGTCAAGCAGCGAAGGAGACAGTACAGTCAGTGTTTGTAACAGTAAGTTATTATTCTGGAGTAAAAAAAATTCGTATTTTATTTTAAATGGAACAGCTAGAGTATTTCAATATTGGGTAGTGTGAGTGAAGCATAAAAATGCTTTTTTCTACGCCCATGTCTGTAAACGTCAAAAATCGCACTGTCAACATTCCTTGTAAATGACATAACAATAACATGCACGTAATGAAATCTCATAACATACACGTGCGTTTTGAGAAGAAAACTCATATTTCTTGGTTTAATTAAATTACAATCAAATTTTTATTTACGTAAGACTTTATTTGGTCTATTTACACAAATTTAGTCAATTAAAAAACATAAAAACTTTTAGCATTAGCGAGATATATTTAGGATTGAAAGAGTGATGCCCCTAAATGTAGACAGCACGTAATGCAATTTCTAAAAATAGGACACGTTTTCTTAAGTAGCATGCTATGAAAATAAATGTCATGTTATTTATATTGTCAATTTCTTGAACAAAATATAATTGTATCCGAACATTTTCTCAACTTTATCTACGAATATGTCTGATAGTAGTGAAAGTGACAAAATTATGAGCACTCCACCGAAGATTTTAGAAAAAGCTCAAGCTGCCACACATAATTTGTTACCGCTAAAATCCAAAGAAAAGTACGAAATTACCTATCAAAAATGTATGGATTGGCGACACAAGCATAACGTTAAAATGAATGGGCGTAGAAAAAGTATAGTACATTACACGAGTTGTAAGCCCATTACGCACTCATGAAATGTATGCACTCGCCGCTGCGTACTTACAACTCTTGTTACGTAAAACACTATTACTCAAGTTCTTTGATACAGACTTATTTGTATTGATATATTTGTATGACGAAGAAGAGGCTATTGGTTTAGTGCACAATTGAAAGGTCTGGGGCCCGATTCTAAAATGTATGTCGCACACGACAAAATATTTCCATCTCTTTTCAATGCATATTCGAGTAAGGCGATGGACATATTTTGTCGCACGCGACTTAGGATAGTAGACATTTGAGAATTTATAGGACCCCTGTGACCCAATTTTTGAATTCTCGGAATTGGTTCTCTAGAGAAATATGACGTAATTTTCTCTCAATTTCGAGCAATAGCTATTTTTGAAATATCACGAGAGAAGTATTTCTCTTGATAGTGACAGATGAAATTCCTAGTACCCAATGCAGGAGAATTCGAAAATTCTCCTAGAAATTTAGTTTTCAGGGTAAAGAAACTCGAAGAGTTTTTCTATATATTGATGAAATTACTATTATTCAGGTAGGTATAGGTATGGATATTGTACAAGAGATGGTTTTGAACAATTTGGAGGCTGCAATGGCTGAAGCATTACACAATTTTTTGCGAGACAAAAATTAGTTCCACAATTCAAGTGAACGACAGTTTGTGAAACACTTCAGACTTAAGGACACTTTTCAGAAGTTATTGTTAGAAATCGATGATAAAAGCTGCAAACCTCCCTGTCGAGTTTTCGCAATGACAAAATAAACTAAACTTTCAATGGCCTTGGATATCCCATGCAGATGAAATAATAGACCGCTGTATTTTTTTCAATTCCTCATCCATTCATTATCAGTGAATGTTTTTGGTGGGCCTCCGCCGGTTCATTTTATTATAATTTTTTGCGTCCCTATTCTTTTTATTTGCATGCTTTTTCAGATCTTGCTAACTCTACGATAGGAAAATTTTGCTTCACGTTATCTCTTATGTATGATTCTACCAACATATACCTTTTTTCAGCAAACCAAAGTTTTATGTTCCTCAGTCATGGCATTCAATATAATGGCAATACTCTCCCATCTTTCTTTGCGATATTATGAGTAAAATTTTTCTTAAATTTACCAATTCTAGTTCTGCAACATTTTCTGCAGTTCTACTGCATTTTTTTTAGTGCTGCTCATGAATCTTCTGTAGACGTCTATTTCCAGGAAGTTATTAAAAAACCTAGCAAAAATTCTATCTGCAAACGTCAAATTCAAATGCGTGTCACCAAAAATCCTACTTTTTAATTGGTCAAACAAAATTCTTCTATGACCGCATGCAAGACATACGTCCCAAAACGAAACTCCTAGGAATTGACTTCCTACGGTGTTCAAAAATAGCAGTTCTCTCGTTTCATTGTTTCACGTGGGAATTTAATCTAGAGAAATATTTCATGAGAGAATCAATTCCTACGATTTCAAAAATTGGGTCCCTTTGGATGTAAAAAAAATCTCACTTCTCACTTTCCCATTAGCCTTAGAAAAAGAAAGAAGTTCACTTTTCCGTTAGTTACTTACTTGTGATAAATAATTCGTAAATTGTTAAAATTGTTTTTTCCGTTTTGTGCGAGCTAAGGGTTAACGAGGTCTTACCTTTTTATGTGCGATTCCTAGCACATGCTCGGGCCATCAGAAAAATGTCTGCAGTCGCTAGGGTTTGAACCTTTGACTGGCAGCCAAAGTGATTGAAACAATGTCGCTTTAACCACTAGGCTACCTGGCCCCGTCTACCTATCCACTGATCATTGTATTGGTGTTAAGTTATTATGATATGCAAGAAAAATGGGAAAGTGATATTACTTTACCTACAGAGTTGTAAATTCTGCACTAAACCAATAGGGCAAGTTTTTGAATTAATTAAAGCGCGTTTTCAGCAAAGACTGTCGATATAATTGTGAGGTTACATATTTCAGAGTATTTCTGAAAAACTATTCTACTTCTAAATCATCCAATTTCACGTTTTATTATATATGTAATAGAGTGTGTACTGTTTACTAGCCCAAAAGATGATGGTTGGTGATATATTCATCTGAAGAAACGGACAGCGAAGAGATTTTATTTTTCATAAGTATGAGAAAACGTATGAGAAACGTATCAAAAACACGAATTATATCGCAAATATTATTCGTCGTCTAACCTCACTTCAAAGCTCTGATCTTCATAAACCAAATTCATTACTTTCATTTCATGATCCACTTTTTAGTAGGCATCGGAGTCCCAATCAGTAAGTCCCTAACAGCAACGGAAAAAAGGAAATGTTGATTTATGACTATGTTTGGTTATGTTTACCACCAGCACCATCAGAGTTCAAAAAGTCTTGACTGTTTCATAGAACAGTTTTAAATTCAGTAAATATTTGTAGTCAGCATAAGCATCTGTGACATCACAAGACTTGAATGAATAAAGCGATGTTTTTACAGATGATTCTAAAAATTTGCCCATAGTATATGCCTTTTTAAGATTTTATTCTTCTAGCCAGTTGTTTGACGTTATTATAACCGGAAAATTAATGTGGCTTCTTTTTTCAGGCTCGTAATATACTGGGACTCAACTGGAACAAGTAGTATTTTTTCACACAACCAAAAAAACTGTTTCACACCACCAATAAAACTGTGAGCTTGAAATGATACCTCATATTTATGTGATGCTTATATTTATAGTACAATATACTGAGAGAAATAAACTATGAAATAAACAATTCCTTTATTGAAAATCTTTTATCACAAATCTATAACAAATGGAACAAAGTTATATTTTTTAACATTTATTCTCGCTCTTTTATACAATTTCAACAGTTTTCTGAAACTACTTTTATATACTTTGAGAGAAAAAATAAATATTCTAACATTCATTCTTTAATGTGGAATATGCATCTTTGTCAGTCTGAAAAAACAGTCGGATATGACTTTTTACTGCACAAGTTGTAATACATTAGTTGAACTACACTAACTGGTATCTAAAATAAATTCAATACCTAGGTACAAATAATGTACCTGTTATGTTATTACAAGAATGGGGAATATAAACACACTTAAACAAAAAAACTATATACTGTCAATAAAAACACTACCTCAAAATGAATAACAAGAATATAATTCAAATCAAAAACTTGGGCAAAACAAAATTATGAACAACAAACTAATTCCAATTTAGTTTTGTAAACCTTTTATAGTGGAAAGACGATCCTATACAAACATAACTATACTTTGCTTTATCTTCAATTGAAGATTCTTCATTTAAAGCTTTTAAGTGCACTTTCGTAGGTAATATACATATTGATAAATAATACATTTCATGTGAACACTCAACAAAGGTGAAATATTTGATATGAAATATGAGGGATTGGACCATTTACAAATTACATGTATGTGTAACTGTATATGCAATAAAACATATTAAGGTTGATTGAAAGTTTGATTTTGTGGGGAACATTCGTGTCTTGACATGGATTTTTGGAAATTTCAACCTCGACAGAGTGAAAATGAAAAAAATAACTATTGTTCGTTAATTTGAAGTTTTTTTTTTCAGATAGACAAGCTTGAAAATATGATTTGTTACTGACAAAATTAAATAATTTTATTCAAGACAACATTCTTGTAAACGCAGAAATTTTGGGGCAGATTGATTCAATGCCCTTCTACACTTGTATATATTTCGCGGACCAAATTTTTTTCATTTTCAGGCTGTGGAAGGATAAAATGTACAAAAAAATATATTAAGGTTATCTCATATCATCTCATGATGCATCAAAAATAACCCTAGAATCCTACAAAACCACTTATTGAGCGCACAATATTTTTCCGGTGGCACCGACCATTTACCTTTTCAAAAACTACATCGTCTAATAAAAAACACCAAATATTTTTTAATATTTCAAAATTATAAATTAGTTAAGAAGATTCTGAGTTTTTATTCCATAATTTTTTATAAAGATTAACTTTGAAAAAATAGTAAAAATGTGTTAATATATACTATATATTAAACACGTAATTGGAACATATTAAATAGATAATTGGAATCAGTAATTCAATTGCGTTCAATAAGCCATTCAAAAACTGACCGAGGTATGATTTTTCTTCAAATAAGACATTTATAGGGCCGCGAATACCTGGCTGAGACACCCGGTATAAAGGTGGTGATAAATTGTAAGCTTAAAATTAATTGATATGAAGTTTAGCTAAAAAAATTAAAAAAAAAAGATTAACATTTTTTTGGGAAAAAATAATCTGATTTCAGAAAAGCAATTTGGATTTAGAAAAAATGTTTCAACATTTTCTATATTAATACTATAGGTGAAATTAGTAGTTTTGCAGATGATACAGTATTATTATATGAAAAAACAACTGGAGTGAATTACAAACTCAAGATCACATAAGATTTTAAAAGATTGAGGTTTGCTTATACACTCAAAATAAACTTTGAAAAAAACGAAATATATGCTATTCACATATTGTAATAACTCTACCAGACTTAGGACCACTAATACTAATGATAATACTAGAATCGAAGAAACTTATAGTATCAAATACTCGGAGTTATGATTGACAGATCTGAAATGGGAGGAACAAATAGTATTACTGTTGAGGAAATCTATTATCAAAATCACTTCTACCACCTAGTGGTGTAGGATATTATGACGAAATTGCGAAATATCAAAATTCAAGTATCATGATATCCCACCTCAGAAATCTTGAGATTCTTCAGAAATGGTTTTTGAAAATCATATATTGTAAGTGTTATTATACAAGAGAAAATCTGTTAAAAAAATGGTCATAATGCAATTATTTTGTATATAACAATGATTTATATCTATAAACATAAATCGAATATAAGCTTCAATGAAATTTAAAATACAAGGAATAAAAATAATTTCACAATAAAAAATAAAGTTAAAATAGAAATTTCAAATTTTTATCGCCATTCTACCATAATTTTATTCCATATCAAATAAAAATGATATTACTATTCTCTTTCAAAAAACAAATCTCGTTGAAATGTATTTCATATCTTTCACTTCAGTTAACACAGGCGTTTATTTTTCCTTATCATTTTGTTCAATTTTAAAAAATTACAAAACATACGTAATTTTCACTTGTAATTTTCTCGCAACAAGTTTTAAACTTCGCGGTTATAATCAAACCGTTTATTCACCTTTTTTACAAATGTTTTTTTTGTTTGTACAAATTTTACTTTTATTATTATTATTTAATTACTTTTTGCATAAAATCAACTCAATTGTGATTTCTCTTCTAATATGACAAATAATTTTTTTATGCCACTACATATTCCAGAATGGATATATCAATAATATTCAAAAACAACGAAATTTTAACAACCGAGATTTTCTTGTAAGACTAATTTCTGAATGAAAGAAATATTAAATTATTGCCAAGGTCACCCCTCATACTGTATATCAGCCAAAGATCTAATACAAGATTGCACTGTTGGAGAAACGAATCACTGGAAAAAACTGAGAACTTCGAAACGGAAAAAAGTAAGTACCACGCAACTAACTTTCTTTAAACTCAAAAATAGGGTCCCTCTTCTTGAAGATAAGCGATCAATGAAACAGGCAAGGGTAACTTGTCCATATCATTGATGATCACAGACTGTCGTATGATGAAGCGGGAAAGATATTTCAATGTCGGCACTTTGTCATACCTCGAAACTGGCAGTGTGAGTCTCACAGGGAAATTGGGTCGGACTTCGTCTCTATCATGCCTGGTGTAGCAATAAACACTGTTTTGTGATCTGAGTATCGCATCTTCAACAAGCTCTGCAACGCTGTTGTACCCCACTTGGTCAAAAAGGCTGTAACCAGATTTGCTGAATTCGATTCTGGTATGGAGAATTTTTCCGAGGCTCCGAAAACTCATTGTGAAAAGGTACCTAAAAAAATAGTTTGTCAGTAATACAGTCTACCACTATTATGCAATTCGAAGACGAGCTTCATTTGATTTTGGAAAATTAAAAGTACAATATCAGTGGATGGAGTACTGGGGAAGGAAACAAATTTTTTGTAATTTCAACATATAAAGTAACACTTTTCAAAACTGACGTGAATGTCATAACGTCCAACTTTTAATCACCACTTAGGAAATGTTTCACTTTTCCTAACTGGTTAGGAAAAGTTCATCACATCATCAATAAGGAAAAAAACAATTACCAAAAATAAAGAGAAGTGAATTTTATTTTTATGCCCAGAAATATATTTCACAAACAGATACATACCAGGTTTTCCAAATTTATTAACGATTTCCTGAACCAGAATCAGACATTTTTATTTGTATTGATAAATTATCTCTATTTTTGGAATTGAATATTTTTTGAGGCATATTTTGAAAACTGGTGATAACTTGTTATCACCACATTCGTTACATTACTATTATTCTGCAACTCACCAATGAACACACACATACCTGAATGCATGGAACAATATTTTACCTGTCTGATGTAGAGTCTCTGACAAGGAAAGCCCCATCTGGTGAGCTTTTGAGTCTTTCTTCGGCCTGTGATCTAGATATTGGTCCCCAGTACCAATAAAAATTTGAAAGATTTGCAATTTCATTCTTAGGTACTCTACTATTTTGTTCCTCAGCAGTGAGTTGAGGGTAATATCTTCTCCTAGGAGGCACCAAAGGTGCCGAGTCTGAACTTTGCTCTTCTGGTAAAACCTAAAAAGTGGCATTTTGAACTACTGATGCCAATAATGACGAAGAATGTGAAAATTCTATATTGTTATTGGACAATTAGATAAATAAAGTTGTAAGTACCGTCCTCATGTGGGAAAGTTTTTTTTTACTACTTAAAAGTTTTATACTATTTGTGATTATATTAGGATTCATGACATCAAAAATTATACAAAAAAATGTGTTCTCTCCGTCAACCAGAGCAACCTTAAGAAGTCAAAAAACTTGTGTAAGCTAGGAAAGATGAGGTCCTTTCCATTTAACGTTTGATGCCATGCACGAGACCGAAACAGAAATAATGAATTGACCATTCCACTTTCAACATAATGTAAGTCAAAAACAAACATTCAAATTCAGAGATACTCAAAAGAATTTAATTTATGAAATTCTTGGTAAAATAAAAGAGGTTAGCATATGAGCAGCTGAATACTGAGGATTTCAACTCTATGAAATTTTACATTACTCCAAGATTTATAACGTCAATACCTATTATTAAAAATGCCTTGATGAATATGATAATTTTGATTGTAATATCAATTTTTTTAAAGACGTTGGAAATTTGCGTTCTGCACCTAGGTACTCAATATTATCTTGTCGTCGATTCTTAATATGTGTGAAAAATTTCAGCCAGAAAGAGCTTGAAAAATAGATTCGAAATGTTAAACTGGAAAGACATGAACTAAGTAAATTAAATAAGAGCTTGTAAAAAAAAGATGTCAGACAACAATCATTTTTGGCAACTTCCAATAAACATTATGGTATTGCTTGATATTGAGAGTTTAACAAAGTTGTGAGCTTCTTAACTTACTGGAATAATTCTTGATGGTAACCTCAGTGTAGAATTTCCAAGTTGTGGTGAAGCTGAAGCAGTCTTGGTTGCTTCTGGCTTCTTGGTAGGTTCCAAACTGTAAATGTTTTCAGAATGTTTGGAAGGTGAACCAAGGGTTATCTGGAAGTATACAGATATTTTAGAAATCTTGGTGTATGGAAATCAAAGTTCCAAGGAAAAGTTATAGACTACAAAGATAAAATGGTAAATCTGCACATTGCAAGCTGAAAAAACTAGTTAAGAAAAAATAATATGTTTTCCCTTTACCACACATTTTTTTTTTGTACATAGTCTTAGATGTGCTTTTTGATAATCAAGTTATCTTCAATCAATCAATCAAAAGAATTACATTCTCGTAGACAAAGCATAGGAAAACAATAAAACATGTAAGAAGTCAAATATAGCATACAGTCTAGTATCTGAACAATAAATTAGTGGTAATAATTACTGTAAGTAATCAAATCAAATCAAATCAAATAATATTTATTTCTTTGGTTGAAAAGTACAGTTTGAAAAAACAGTGCACAATAAACAAAGAAAACGTCAACAATAATTGTAAATTAAGTCATATGGTATAAAAATTTAAAAAACACACATGAGCCTAAAAAATTTGATATATACATACATACTCGTATTATACACATATACACACATTCACATATAAATATACAGACTTATACAAATGTAAAAACATAAACAAGTAGAAGTATTATCATAAAAAGAAATCATCCAAGGAGTAGCAACACTTTGTGATTAAAAATTTTTTCAGTCTTGATTTGAAAATATAAACGTTGTGGGATGACTTTATATAACTATCAAGAATATTATAGATTTTACATCCAATACAATAGAAATTTTTTTGGTACAGTGATGTGCGATGATAATCAGGCTGCAAGAGATTTCTATGACGGGTATTGTAACAGTGATTATTATCACTGTAAAATAAGGTAAATAATAAATAAGGTAAAATAAGTTTAAGTAGTAGGTGAAATAAACGATAATGTAAATAAAAAGTAGGGTCACATTATAATTCACTCACAGTTGATGAAATTAAAACTTATGATAAAATTATAAAACTTCAGTTGAAAGAATCTTCATAGAATTCCTCCGTAGAGTAATAGGCCCTCGCAACTAAAAGCTTTTTCACTTCTATTCTAAATTTGAACACACTGTGTATATCTTTAATTGCAATAGGAAGGTGATTGTACAGTTTTCTGCTCTTATAAATGAGGGAGTTTTGAGTTAGAGTTGAAGTAGGGGTAGGGAGTGGAGCTTGGTGAGATAAGCGTGTATTGTGTGTTGATAGGGTACTTATTTCATTTTTAAATTTCTTATGAATTAGACACACTGTTTCTAAAATGAAAAGGCATGCAAGTGTTAATATTTTTTTCTCCATAAACAGTGGTCGACAGGAATCCCGATGATTGGCTTTGCATGCGTATCTGATGGCTCTTTTCTGTAGAATGAATACCATTTTAAAAAGATATTGCGAACACACGCCCCAGAAGCAAATACCATAATGGAGATGAGACTCCACCAGTGAAAAATAGACCTTTCTTGCATTGGCAGTATCTAATTCATTTGATGTAATGCGTACAGCATAGCACCCTGAGGCTAACCGCTTACACAAGTTCCTGACATGGCTTTCAAAACCTAGTTTTTTATCAATATGTAACCCCAAAAACTTATTTTCTGTGATATTGGTAATTTTATCTTCATCGCTTCCCAAATAAATATCCTCAATGTCACACTTAAATGAGACAATGTTTGTTTTGTTAACATTAAGTGAAAGGAGATTTGCATCACACCATTCTTTCACCATTTTTATATCCGAATTAATTGGGTCAGACAGATCAGTGAGTGATTTGTTGTGCCAAAGAATTGTGGTGTCATCTACGAACATGGTGAATTTACCCTGTATGTCTAGATGGTTCAGGTCATTGACATAAAGCAGGAATAAAACCGGTCCAAGAACGGAGCCCTGTGGGACACCAGCGTTAACCATACATTATTTGCATTCAGCCTTATTTAATAGCACATTTTGGCGACGGTCGGATAGATATGATCTGAACCAAGATCTTCATCAGTAAGATTTCCACGGTTTACTACTAGTAGAGGGTTTCTATACTCTACCACTAGCACAGAAATTCAAGGTAGGTCAGACAACATAGCAATTAAAGTTGTTGACAATGTGATGGGTTGATTTATGTCTGTCATGAGAGGAGGTCCTCGAGGTTCTTTACTAGGGCCACTTTTATTCCTGATATTTTAAATAAAAATTTTACATAAATGATATGTCAGATTCCATATAACGCAATAATTGAGTAACAAGTTTGTTTGATACAACTTAAAAAGGGGACTGATCACTTACCTATTTATCAATAAATTATGACCAGGCGCTAATTTGGTCCACAGCCAATTATCTCTCCTTGAGAGAAACCATAACTCATTGTGAAATCTTCTGTGTAAATGGTACAACGTACAAATAAGCATCTTGAGAAATTAAAATCGCATAACAAATATAACCATATCTCAAATAAGATTCTATTAGTGAATGATACTGTTAGATAAAACAATTCTTTAAAGTTATTCCAATTCAAAAAAAAAGAACCAACATCAATGGAAAATTATCATCCTGTTACAGTCCAGTTTTTGACAAAATACTGTATTATTCTCAAGTCATCAAGTATCAGGATAGATTTTGCCTTGAAAAATCGACCAATACCTACATCAATGTTTGCATTATTCAACCAAACAATGAGATATGTTGATGCATATTAATATACTGCAGTAATTTTTTGTAATGTGAAGCTGATGTCAAAGTTAGAAATTGGCACAGGAGGCATGAACAAACTTTGGGCAAATTTCTAATATCATAATAGTATAAAACTCACAACAAAGTAGCTATGCGAGTCCTTTCCCATCATTTCTGTTTCTCCGCTTACTACGGATTTGGATACAGTTTTCACTGTCATTTAGAGATTTTTTCGGAAGTTAAGCATGTACAATTCATTTTAATTAAGTTATTGTGTAGGAGAGAAAATTCAATGCTTTATAAATAAGTAGTCAAAACATCGATTTTCGGGCGCTTACATGGCTTACAATGGTTTAACCTTAAGAGATACATCAAAGAAATGTTGAAAAGAATTGTAGCTCTTCAAAAAGTCCGCTATTGCATATGTCTATCTCCTAAGGTTGACTCACAGTAACCATTATTATCTTTAAGATATAAATGACACCACGTGTAAATTGCACTCATGCTTAGCTGGGGCGGGTCTCTAACCATAAAGCACTGACACATCAATGAAATTTACATGAATATCAATCATTATAAACCACAATAAAAAAGCCACAAGCCAAATAAGTATTACAAATCTTTATCTAATCAAGAACTTCCTGAATTCCACGTAAATTGGATTTCATGCCAATTTGAGGATTTATTTATAATTCATTATAAAGTGAAATGGACATTAATTTGTTGCAAACGGTTTGCACCAGTACTATGTTTGTAGCAAACCTATTGCTGTCTATATAATTCCTTCATTTATTTGTATAAACTAATACATTTAAAAACTACACATTAAAAATGTATTCTTAAAAAATAATAAATGTAAATCACTTTTTAAAAAATACAGATTAAAACTTGGTTGGTAATTCTAAAGTAAAATTACCGGAAATTACAAAATTGGTGATAGATAAAGAAAATGACAGAAAAAAAAAACAATAAGAGTAATGAATTTAGTGCATATAGTAATGAGTGAATGAAAACGAACATGGCGTACTTATTCAATTGAAGTCTGTGAAGCAAGAAAGTGTTTTTTCAAAATATAGGAAAATTTTGACAATGAGTAAAAGAAAATATCAATATTCACGGAATTCGATAACGCATTATATGATATGTTGCATCTATGCATGGGAGAGTTCAAAAAATAATTTGTTTGCAATTGTTCGTAACGGAAGAGATGCTGATGCCTAGTAGTATATGTAGGAGCATTAAGATAAATGTTACTAAGGATGGCAGGCGAATCAACTAAATTGTTAATGATTTTGAAGAGGAACTTCACGTCCGAAATTTTCCTTCTATTCTCCAGTGTTAATATATTCAGCTCATTTCGAACATAGATACGGTTGTTGGGTTTGGATGAAAAACATTTTTTGTTGACATATTCTAAGAATATATTCTGAACCCTTTCAAGTTTTTTTTATGTAAATGACGTATCCAGGGTTCCATATTACGGAACCATAACTCAAAACACTATTGACGCATGACATATAGAGAGTACGGACAGTCTGTGTGTTTTTAAATTCACGACAAGTTCTCATAATGAAACCTAACATTCTGTGGGCCTTTTTAGAAATGTAAAATATATGCTTATCAAAAAGTATTTTAGAGTCAAATATTATTCCTAGGTCCTTTATTTCTGTAACGGTTTTCAAGGGTAGAGAAGATATTTGATAGGAGTGATTTAGAATACTTTTTCGGTGTCCAAATGGAATATGGTAACACTTATCAAAGTTCAGGTGTAGACTATTTGCATCACAGTAGACATAGAAGTTATTGATATCCTGTTGCATGAGTAAGATGTCATCAGCATCAGAAATTGAGTGGTATATTTTTAGATCGTCCGCATACATTAAAAAGTTGGTGAATCGGAAACATTGAAAGATATCATTAATTTGTTGAAGAAAACAACCTGTGCAGAATAATAAAACAATAAAATTTAAATTTTTGCCTCAAACTACATTCCTAGAAGAGTGAAGAAAAAGTTTGAAATTATATATGAATTTGATCAAGGAATCAGAGGATTTGATTTCTAGGGGCAGCTGGTTGAATCTATATAATTTATTTTCCTTCTCCCTCTCTTGGTCTGGGAGTATCGGGGATTTCAATTCAGCAACAATGAGATGTTTTTTCATGTTCTGGTTCCAGGGAAAGAAAACTATTGTGATGTTCGGAGAACATCATCAAAACCATAGTGAGAGGTGTCCTGCTTTACTAGGTAATTATCTATCTATCTATCGATTCTACAAAATTCAGAATTCTATGTAAAAAATGAAGGAGTTTTCATGACAAGTGAGACACACTGTATTTCTGTTGAGTGGTCACTCTATCAATTCTTATTTACAAATTAATGAATGAAATGTTTCATGAACAATTTTATTTTAAAGAAATCAGACTAAGGAAGTAACTGATGATTTTGTGTTTGCTATTAGTGGAGTAATTTTTCTGAGCTAATCTAAAAGATAAACTTGATTTCCTGGCATAAGAGTTTACAAATACCAAAAATACTTTAAATTGTACAAGTAGACTAACAAAAACTAATCAGTCAGCACAAGATAAATATTAAAAGAAATACAATGAAATATAAATAAAAAGGTAGAATAAGATTAAACTATTATTAAAGCCTCTTTCAAGAAATTACTAACAAAAAAATTGCTGGCCTTCATAAAAATTAATTGTACAAGCTGGTTCTGCTGCAAAGTTCATATAAAATATCACAAAATTGTACAGTTGGCAACGATTCTAATCAGTTTAAACAAATCCCAAATAAAATGCTACTGAAAATTTGATATTGCAGTTGCAAGAAAAAAGCTGTCAGGTAGTAAACTCCTTTCAGGTTATATTCCAATACTGTAAGCATTGTTTCAATTGGGATTGCTTTCAATTAGGATTTGAAAATATCAATGGGAAATTTTTCGGAATATATGAGAAATGCAAAATTTAACTCAAATAAGTGACTGCTGATAGGTATAGTAATAATTGAGTAATTTCTGCAGTTGGAGGCAGACTGATGATCTAGTGTCATTTGAGGTATAAGCTCACAAAAACATCTGAGAGTTATCGAAATGATGATTTAGGAATATGTACCAAAAAGTGTGTGGTAGAGAGAACTTACTACTACAACCTGCTATGACCCTAATTGCAAATTTATATAAATGAGCATCTTGCTCAAAATACCAAAAAATGTATTCCAATTGAAAATCAATCAGTTAATGATTCAGCAATTCAAACTCCTGCAGTAACTTTTTACTGGAGTTAATTCTAATGGGACACCGACTACTCACGGGTCGTAGTGAAGGGCCGCAATAGACTTACTCACTTAAAACCTACTCACCCTGATTTGTGAATCTGATGGCGAAGCTGAATTTGATGTAATGGCTATTGTGTGCCTGTTCGTATTAGTGGTTGTATTGCTATGCCTGAAGGCATTCTTCATGCGAGTATGCATTTTTATAATACTTCTCCTGAAACTATTGACAGACCTTGGTTGCTGAGACGTAGCATCACTGCCGTACATTGAAACACCCCTTCGGTAAACCACTGTTCCTTCCTGGTCATTGCTGTTCTCCAAGTTTTCCAAAGATCGTCTTCGAATCCTCACGAGTCGTGACAACCAGTTCTTGGTTTTATTATTTTTTGGATTCGACATGTTTGGAATAAGTAGGGAATTAATTTGATACAACTTGTCAAGATAAATTCTTGTAAGAATTCATTACCAAATATTTATAATAACTTCACCTACAACCCACGATCGTGAAAAAACAATTAACTGACAGTGACAGTACTCAATACTGACAGTTGACACTGACTCACTGACAGAAGAGCAGAAGTGCATCAGCGATTGAATTCAACGATTTTATATTATCAAGCATACCCACTCAAACGTGAAAGCTTTGTTTGGCTCTATGATTATGCAAACAATTGGCAGTTTTCCTACGCAACTAGGGAATACCATCCCAAAGAGGACTAGGAGAGTGTATTCCTCATAAGACATTGTCACTAATAGAAAGAGATGAAAGAACATTTGTGACGTTAAAATGATTTGTCATAGTTATGATTATTTCTTGACAATGACGGACTAGCGGCACTAGCGCCAGTTACAGGTGACAGTTTTGTTTCCTTCGTTCGAGTTTGACTCTGTACTCATGTTCAAGTACGTCGCTATAACGCGTTGATGCTACATATGAATTGGCGGTAACTTGAATGGAGGTAATAAAATTCACCTACAGGTAACTTTAAACTGTATTACACTCACTCTGTGCTTCCAGCATAACTGTTTTTTTTGAGAACAGCGCAACGAACGAACCGCCACTGATTGCATGCGAAGCAAGTCGAATGTCTCAGCCAATCGCTTACATTATTTGCATAGGAAAAATTTGCATTACTTTGGTCCCACATTGGTTTGTTCACTTCTCCTTCTATCCTAACGAGCTCGTCGAATCAGATTTCAGAAGAATGATTGGTGATCATGCAATCAGCCAATCAGTGACGCTTCGGGTTTCAACATGGCCATTGGCCATTGAATGGTGAGAAACATCAATCCGTTGCTAGTGCGGGAATAAAAGCTATTTTTAATCAATGCGAGATTGAAAGATGACTACTTCCATAATATTTATTTGGAAAGAATTGAAGATATTGCATGGCTACATTAGCAAAACCGTGCAAAACTGATGAAGAACGTACGGTTAAAGGCTAGTTCACGTGTTTACATTCACAAATGTCACAAATCCGAAACTGTTGCTAATGGTTGGTGAACAGTAGCCTTAACAGGTAACATATGTTACATATGTGAGTGACATTTCAATAAAGAGTAAACAATAATAGTAATAATGAACAATTTATGTGAATATTAGATATATTTAAATACAAAAATGGATAAGTTGACATTAATATCGGGGACTCTATTTATGGCGGCAGATATTTTTGCAATCGTTAGTTTGGCTATGCCAGACTGGATAATCACTGATGTAGGCGGTAAGAAGCAAGAAACTAAATATTGCACTATATCCCTGTTTTGCTTATAATTTTGATATCGATTGTTTTAGGAGACACCAGGTTGGGATTAATGTGGACTTGCATGACATTATACAACAGACCTCAGGTATGTTTTACACCTGACCTTCAACCTGAATGGTTACTTGCACTGGTGTGTATTTTTGTTGGATGTATATGCATCACAACTACTATAATTTTACTGGCTTCCTCTCATTGGGATCGAAACGTTGTCCCTTATGCGAGATGGGTTGGATTTACAGCAAGTGAGTAGCATGAGATTGAAATGTTGGCCAAATATTTTTTGTTTAATTTAAATTGGTATCATTTATTATTAATTTTGATGATTTGCCAACATTCTTCATAGTTATCTGTTCTTTTACAAATATAATTTTTTTAGTGGTTCTCTTCTGTTTGGCTGCGGTTATCTTCCCAATGGGATTTCATGTAGATGAGATTGGTGGTCAACCTTACCAGCTTCCAGGTAGTCATCAAGTTGGTATTTCATATATTTTATTCATTCTAGCTCTCTGGATAACAGTTATATCAGAGTTATTTGCTGGCAAAGTATGTTTACCCCACTTCTAGACTAGATATTCTTAGAAATCACCCCCTAGAGAATTATACTTCCATTTTGTGGTAGGATTTAAATTTTATTCTCCATTTCAACTTCATCTGATTCTCGAATATTATGTGATTTTGTATTTCATTGTAAATGTTCTATAATATTAATAAACATTTTGATTTGCTCTCGGAACTATAAATTAGTGAATCAGATAAACTTACCTTGTTTGAAATTGAGAGTAACCATCAACTGAGTCAAAGCTTGGTGCTGTGAGAGAGCATTCGACTTCAGAGCCAGAGGTGAAGGGTTCATTCTGTAAGAGCACAGATTTTTTAAATTTAATTTACTGTATTAAATTATCTAATTTTGTGGTTTAGGTAGGGAGAGTCCTGTGTGATTCACTGTTGCATATAAATTAACAGTGTTGCTCCTAAGGTTAGTAACAAAGCCTTCACAGAACTTATTCACCACATTCACTCTCTCTGACTACTGGGCAATGGCAAATTGGAGCTTTGCTGTGAGCTTCATAATAAATAAAAAAAATTTAAGAAAAATTTATTGAATTAAATCTAAACTAGTCAATGTATTTCAATACAAAAACAAATTTATTCTTATGATCCATGAAAAACCAAGAGGGCTAGTTTCCTATCTCTATATTATCACAAAGATCCAGGTAGTAACTATTCAATGACTGCAATATAACTTTCTCCTCAACAAGCACAGAATTTGTCAATTCTGAAATCAAATTTTTTAACAGAATGCCAACATTCCATCTCTTGGAATTGAAGACATTTCTATAACACTTCCGTTCCTAGGCAATCCAAATGTTTTTCATTCTATATCTAGAGAAAAATGTTTGTTTGAAAGTGGTTGATAATGTTTCACTTTGAGTAAGGTTATTCATTGTCTAAAAAAGAACAAAGAAAATTCAATTCTCTGCAATTTTATTCACGACGTTTCAACAAATCTATAGTCATTATCAAGTGTATAAATGCTAATTTTGTGTCATTAGCCTAGGGGTGATTCGCCTGTGTTCAGGTAAGCTTTTTAATAACAGTGCCGGGCCCCTCCGGTACAGCATTGTTCATTCTTATCGCAATTTCAATTGATCCATGCCACTAATTAAAGGTTTCCACACTATGCTTGCCTGACTGAAGACATTGTTGTTCATAATATATGCACTCTATAGAAGGAGATTTGAAGAGAGTACATATATTATGAACAACAATATCTTCAGTCAAGCAAGCATAGAAATCTGTAATGTGTGAAAACCCTTAATTAGTGTCATGGATCAATTGAAATTGCAATAAGAATGAACAATGATGTACTGGAGGGGCCCGGCACTGTAATTAACAAGCTTACCTGAACACAGGCAAATTACCCGTAGGCTAATGACACAAAATCATATATAAGAAGTATCATTGAGAGTGTCGCATTTATACACTTGATAACGACTAGATGTTAACAGTTGAAACGACGTGAATAAAATTGCGGAGAATTGAATTTTCTTTGTACTTTTTTAGACAATGAAAGTCCAGAATAACGTTACTCCTAGAGAAAAATGTTATTACACTGTAGCGATAATAATTTAACTGTTGTTGCAAGAATTGAATTAGAGTGTAAAAACTATTGTTTGTTACGTTTCCATTTGATATTTAAACATTTTGATAGAAAGCAGTCTGTTACTTAGTAATAATTAGAATTAGCTATGCTCGGTTCTCGCCTACAGCTTGCACTTGAAACCTCCCACTCGTAATGAATTTTCATTCTAACCTTATACTATTCATTTGAATACTGTCGTTATGTTAATGTCTGAAAAATTAATATCCAACAAAACGTATCAACAAATATAAAATAACCTTTTAACACCGTAAAATTGGAAACTTTGATTTTGTTAGTAGGCAATAATTAAAATGTATGTAATGATTGTATTGGTATAGTTTCGAATAAACTGAAACATTCTTTCCATAGATTCTTACTAAAACCTATTTCAGAATTTAGGTTATGAAAATGTTCTATATTTTCTTCTAAAATTTGTATTCTTCCTAATTTCACCCCAAAAACAGGACCTACCTAGTTGATCCCATGAACATTCATTATAAAGAGTACTGTAAATATTTTAAAATTTTGTAAATATTAGTAAAAATAAAAACTTTTTTAGTAAATCTTGTCATTTCAATTTCAGCGAATGAGGTCTTCTTCAAATTGGTATATTTAACTTAAGTACAATCATGTAAAGTTCATATATTATAAATATAGTAAAAAAAAGCAAATACATAAATCTACATACTAAACAACAATAACACATAATATACAAATGTATGTACAATTTCACATTTACAATATAAATAATAGATGTTCTACTGGAAATATTTATAAAATTTCAGACCTGCTACACCACCAGTTAACTACAAGCTGAATCACTTTTCACTGTAAATGCTAAGAATACTTCATTACTATCAATGTTCAAGTTAGCAAACTCTTCTGTAATATGCTCCAGTCATACCATTCTTGAAACCATTCATGATCAGCCCGTTCCAAAACCCTTTGCTGTGTACCACCACTGTCAGATGGTGTATTTTCTCTCATATACATGGGTTTGTTGAAGTGTACCAGCAGAATGTTGAGATTCACAAAATGAAGGGGTTGAATGCTTGGATATATTTTTATCCATGATTTTCAATCCTCCTTCATCAGTAGTGTGCATGAGAAACCTACTTTTCGGCAGCCTCCAGTCCTGCTGTTTCTCTCAGAAAGTCGAGAAATTTAATTTTATATATACAATATAAATAATCGATGACCTACTGGAAATATTTGTAAAATTTCGGACCTGGTATATTATTACTACCAGTCAACTGCACGCTGTTATCATTTTTCACCGTAAATGCTAAGAACACTTCGTCGATTTCATTACTATCTATGTTCAAGTTAGCAAACTCTTCGTTAATATGTCTTTGCATGTCCACTTCCGTCATACCATTCTCGATACCATTCATGATCAACTTGTTTCCAAAACCGTTCTGGTGTGCACCACCATTGTCGGTCGGTATGTTTTCTGTCATGTACACAGGTTTATTGAAATTTATCTGGTTGGTGGGACTGTCGTACCAGCAGAATGTTGGAGATTCGCAAGATGAAGGGGTTGAGCGCTCAAATATGTTTTTATCCATGACTTTCGAGCCTTTTTGATTGGTAGTGTGCAAGAGATACTTAAACTTTTCCGCAGCCTCCACTCCTGTTGTTTCTCTCAGAAAATCATACCACCTGAATAAAAAAAAATGCATTTAGTGAACCTACTAAGAAGTTTAGATTTTGTTGGTTCATAATACTTTCAAACACATGGCCAATATTTTTAGGAAGTGTAAAGACTTTAAAAACAACGAGAATTTGTTCACCCCCTGCAACTCATTATATTATATCTCTCCTAGAATATGACCGTCTCATATGGTCACCTATCTATGCCATTCATATTACATCACTGAGTCTGTTTGATTATAAGAAAATATGTTACCTATTGGATAGTGTCTGCCCTAATCATAATATAGATAATAATATATTGTAAAGGCACTTTCATTTTTTAATCTCCAAAAGACAGGAGAATTATTTTAGAATATTTATCTATAAACTTGTGAATAATCTTATCGATTCACCAAAGATACTTCTCAACTAAATTTTCTTATTCCAAGAATCACTTACACCAAGAACCATCATATTATCTAATAGACCAAGCCAATTTTGGAGGGGTCATGTGACCCAGCATAATTATAGTTTCATACAAAACAATTTTTTTACGCACTGTGCCGTCAGTTGTGAGCGATGCAGGTGAAGTACGCAGCAAAAAGAAAGTTTCCATCAAGTGGAGAGAATTTTCAACAAAAGATTATTTATTGTACGGCATTTCTCAAGATGATAGATCATTGAAAAATAATCAAGTAGGATCTACGCCGTATAAAAAAGCGGTACTGAAAGCCAGCAAATAAATCCGCAAATTTTTGTCGTCAATTAAGGTGATTCATTACATTAAGGCATTGATATAATTGTATTTTTATAACACGCAACCCCCTACCCCTAACTAGTATCATAGGGATAACGGATCATGTCTGGACGACCCAACACAATAAATGGACTGAAGCCAAAATCATCCATAAAGAAGAGGGCTGGTATAGAAGGAAGTTTAAAGAGTTTGCATATATTATGAACAACAATGTCTTCAGTCAAGCAAGTATAGAAATCCGTAATGTGTGGAAACCCTTAATTAGTGGCATGTATCAATTGAAATTGCGATAAGAATTAACAATGCTGAGCCGGAGGGGCCCGGCACTGTTATCAACAAGCTTACTTGATACAGGCAAATTATTCCTAGGTTAATGACACAAAATTATCCATATCATATATAAGAAGTATCATTGAGAGTGTCGCATTTATACACTTGATAACGACTGTAGATTTTCTTGGAAAAACAATACAAATTTTGACTGGAATAAATATACTTACTTTTCTTGCATGTTGGGCGGCTGCAGAAGCATATCTGCCAACGACATACTCTGAGGCAACAAATTAACGCAGTCATTCAAAACGTTCGCTTCTGGAAAATGAACGTTATTCATGAACTGAATTAATTTGTTACTGGACTGAACAGCAGCCTGTTTATTCGTAGAATGTCCAACCGCATTCGGACCATGTGGCGCTGCCATAGTCTTAGGTAACTGCATTGGTTGTGGAACCGAAGAGACAGGAGGTCGAGGAGGAACAACCATATTCGGATTTACTATGGGTATGGGTTGATTGTAACCGTTGGTAAGAGGGGGAGGAATGAGATTCAATAAAAACGGCCTGGGTTGCTGAGGGTAGAGAAGTGGGGGAAAAAATCGGATATCTTGAATTGGAAATGGAGAGACAACGGGAGGTCCAATTTGAGATATTATGTTTGTCGTTGGTGGTACAATTTCTTTAGGCACGTTTTTGATGGGATGGGGGTTGGGGACAATTCCCATTTCTTTGTACTTTCTCGGGATGAACTCTGGCGCCAATGGGTTGAGAGTGTAAATTTTTTTCAATTCGATTCCATCTAGTTGTAACTGAAAAAAACAACGAACAATAAAAAATCAGTTTTGGGTTCCTTGTCTGAAATTTTTCTGGATTTTTCAGAATTTAATGTTCTCAAAATCTTATTAGTTTTAATCTCAAAGTATTTGGTAAACAATCATTTTGATTAGGGAGAGATTATTTACCCCTTAAAAAAATAAAAACCCAATTTTCGGAATGTCTAAGAGTATCTCATCTTTATCGACTTTTTAAATTTATCTATGGTAATACCAAACTTTAATACAAGTGTTATATATTAAAGTTATCAGAATGCTAACAAAAGATTTAACCCAAAATTAATTTATTACCAATTAGTGTTAATTAGTAAAAAATTGATATGAATCATCTAAATTCCCAAGCATCAAATATCAATATTTTTAATGATGAAAAACTGCAGATTTGAGATCAGTTGGTAGGTATATCTCTTGTAACATTTCCTCAATTCTTGTGGAGTTTTTATGATAATGAAAATTTCCTCCAAAATATTATAATTAAAACAAATTCTCTGAAAGCTTACTTTTAGCTGTGTCCAAGTGATTCCAAACAAACTGTCATTATCTTTACAAATCTGTATGAACCGCTCCCAGACTTTACTGCATCTCCCCAGAGAGCAAAGAGCTATAGGATCTCCCACCACCGCTACTAAACTTTGAGCTCTTGTTATTGCCGTATTCAGCAATTTGGAATTGGACAAGAAACCATAATCCACCTCCCCACCTCTAGAATCGTTACTGCATGTCTTTCTTGTCCGCACAGTGGAGAGAATTATAGCCCTGAACTGTTTGCCTTGAACGTTCAATACTCTTTCCACACACACGTTGTCTATCCTCCGTTTCCGAAGTTCTGATCTTATTCGAAAAACTTGATCTGAATAGGGTGTTACCACACCTATTGATTGATCGTTGTAGGCGCCCCAATCGGCTGGCCAGTTGTGTTTTAGTTCCGCTACTCTCTCTACTACCTCATACACTTCCGAATTGTTATAAAAAGCAGTCGAGTTTTTGTCTTGAACGTCTTCGCCTCTTGTTGTGAAGAACGTTAAGGGGTAAAATTTCTTATGTTTCGGCTGTTTGCTGCTGGAAATGAGCTTCTGGTCGTAAAAAGACTCTGAAGTGAACTGTATTATGCTCTCGTGTGCTCGATAATTTTCACAAAGCAAAATTTTGCACGGGAACTGAGCAGGGTAGTGATCGTACAATCTTTCCAGAAGAGATATATGGAGATTCCTTTCCTTGGCGAACAGAGAAAAAATATCCGGGCCCAACTGCATGTGGTCTCCTGCTAGAACTATCCTAGTGTTTTCGTGAGCCACAGCCAATGGGGTAACCGTTTCGCATTCGATTGCTTGGGCTGCTTCATCGAGTAGAATGTGTGTGAAGAATCCTTGAGGTAAGCCCATCGCAGATAAATATACAGATGTGGATAGGGTTACTACAATTATTCTATGCTTCATGATGTCTTCTATGGTGGGGATCTCGAATGTTCTGAGATTGCCATTATTTCGAATCAAACAATACTGAAAAAGAAAATGAAATGTAAATAAGTGTGATCTTGAATAGCTATTTCAATAACCTTTATGTATATATTGTCCTAAAGACCAGGAAGTTTTCAAAACTATGAAAAAACAATATTCATCTGCCTTAACCACGGCCAAGAAAATATCTTATGATTTATTTTTATCAAATGCAACCAATTTTTCAAAAGATCCCTGGAAACTGATACATTATGAAAGAAACAAATGTCATGGTATCACAAACATTGACCAGAATTTGACACCCACCGCTTTCAATCAATATTTTTGCAACATCGCCAAAGACATAATATCCGTTCACGCGGATTCAACTTACAATCCCAAAGATCTAATAATAATAATAAATCGACTTTATTCATCAAAAAAACAGATAAAATGGAATTTTGTGAAAAGGCGGAGTGTCAGCAGATGCTGTTTTTCAACTCAACCTCATGAAAAATTTACCAACGCCTAGCTGTTACCTTTTCCTTGGACCAGTCGTTGAGAAAAAAGTATTTGATGCAATCACATCCCTTAATAATTCATCAGCTACAGATATATGAATATGAACTTTACAGTATGATATTCAAAGAAAACGCCGACCTAATTATCCTCCTCTCACAATTATCATAAATGATTATTTCAGTTCTGGCGTTATTCCTGATTCTTTCAAAATATCCAAAGTTCCTCCTATACTTAAAATTTCCATTATACCTATACCTATGTCCTCTGATGAGGTGTGACAGATCAACGAAGGACAAAATTCCCAATGAATACCACGGTATTTACGAAATTCCCTGTTCTACTTGCCCCCATTCGTATATAGGAGAAACTTCAAAACAGATCCATTTCCTATCCTATCAACACTCCCTTTCAGTTAGAAATCGAGACACTAGCTCCGCATTAGCCCTTCATTTCATTCAAACCAGCCACTCCATAGATTTTGAGAAAACCAGAACCATCGCTCCAGTACGTTCAAGAACTTTCCGATTCATCAGAGGAGCCATCGAAATCGAAAAACGACCTGATTGCCTGAACATAAGAGATGATAGCCGTAAATTAAACCCTATTTGGAAGCCCCTTCTTCCAACCGTAATTCCCAGGCCACAGAAAATTTGTCAACAATTAATTACCCCAACCCTAAATATTCAGCAGGCACCCACAGATAAGATTAATGAGAAAACCTTCAAGACCAGCCCACTCACAGGTAGCCATCCACCTATACATACCAAAGTGCAGCAAACATCAGATCGTCTTTTGAGATCAAGGAGTAGGCAGATAGAGACCTTGTTACCTCATTAGACCACGACACGAGGAGTAGGCAGATAGAGGCCTCGTAGTCATTCTCTTGAAAATGGCTCCAAAGCAGGAGCCGAAACGTCGAGTCATAAACTCTCAACGCGGTTCAACCCATGAACTCAGTAATGTACATATATCTGACCGCGGAAACCTTTCCGAACATGTAGCTTTATATGTATATTATGCTGTATATGTCATGCTTCTGATTTTATTTTAATGTGACATTGCTCAACATTTTTCAATGTGTTTTTATATATGTATATACATTTTATTTTTGACTTGCTATAATTATACAGAAATGAATGAAAAACAGTAAAATAAACAACTACTACTATTGTAACCCTAATGATTCCCATCTAAAAGAGTGGTAGTATTCGTCTCCTCCGGTTCGAACAAAATAGTAGAATGTGTTTACTTTCTTTTTCGCACATATTGAAGAAAAAAGCACTCTGAATATATTGCTAAAATGATCAATAAAAGCGTGCATGTCAACGTTCACGAAACATACGTCGTGTATATCGGTGGCGAATGAGTTCTTTTTCAAGTTTTGGAACTTTTTAATCCACATAATTGAAAATAGCAAGGCAAACAAAAAACAATTGGTGTATGTGAGTGTTGTATTGTACAGTAATGAGATTTTTAAACAAGCTAGTTGCTGAATGTCTTACTGTTACTATACCTTTTGTACTAATGGATTCACAGTTGTCACCCAACGTTTCGTATAATAAATTCTCAACGGCCTAGCGTTTTCTTCCCCAGCCTCAACCCACTGATCCAAATAGTCTTTTATATATAAATCTGCGGCACTATTTGAATGAGTACACAACAATATCCTGTTGTTTGGTTCCTTTATCAACTCCCTTATGGCTTGAGCTAGGGTGAAAGTCTTTCCTGTGCCAAAAGGACCTATAACTAGTATAGGCGGCAGAGGAACGCACAAGGGAGTGGTGATGGCATTGACAGCCTCTTTTTGTTTGATATTGAGGCGAACGTCGAGAGTTCGAGACCACTGCCTTGACGGTGACCAAGGTATGTTTGGTTCGAGGTAAGTTTCGGGAAATATTCTCTTGAAGTTGGCCATTTTGTCGAGGGTATAATGCCATTCACAGTAAGGTATCCGGTTGAGTTGGAATTGGATTTCAACCTCGATGTCAGAGTCAGGTGTCAACCTATGAATCATACAAAACATTTATTGAAATTATTGTTCCCAATGTATATTTTTGGGTTTTCTTAATTATTTTTGTATATACCGTTCTTCAAGAACACCCATATATCAAATAAGAAGATTAAATAAAAAAAACTACATGTCTGATGTTTCAACTGAGAAAATGTATACATCAGTCAGTTGCAATTCCATCACATGAAAGTCACATAGAAGACGAGATATTAATTGATTAAATTATGTATGTTATACTTTTATGATTTAATAAAATATCACAGTATTCAGATGAGGACAGTCTACGAGTTATTTATTTGTGAAACAGTTGAGTTTTTTATGGTAATATTAGTACACTGGAAACAATATTTTTATGCTTCTATGATTGACGACTTGTTTATTTTGTGGAAATTCATGTTCACTTAGGATACACAATAAAAACACTTTTTGTCTATTTTCCACGATAATTTTATATTTGAATGATGGTTATTCGGGTTTTTAGGCCGACGTTTATTTAGAGAAAATCTCGACGTTTCGCCAACACGAGTGGTTGGCATTTTCAAGAGAAATGTTTACAGCTTCGATCACTGAACACTACTTGTTTGGTATGCGTTGTCTCAGCCAGTATTTATGGGTCGACGTACTCGTACCTGCGTCCGGTGCCATCGTCCCTGCGTCTGGTACCCCTTCATATTAATTAATTACCCGGTATGGTGTTATTACCGTTTTCTTGAGAACAGGTAGCCATGCTTTGTTCAATTTTAACCCTTCTTCAGTTCTGTTGAAGTTGTTGGGATGTTTTTTTATTTCGATTGCGAAATTGATCGGTGTATAAAACGCAAAATAAAGAACTCTAGCGACAGTGGATCGAATGGCTGCCAGGAACAAAGTAAAGCATTCCTGCCGTATGTTCCTAGGGTCACAGATCGGATTAGCCGTATACTACGAAAGTATGATATCAAAACCATATATAAACCTTCAAAGAAACTGAAGGATCACTTGAGATCGGCGAAGGATAAACGTGATGCACTAAGCTCATCTGGAGTGTACCGCATTCCATGCACCTGTGGCAACGTTTATATCGGAACCACGAAGCGATCTACAAATACCAGAATAAAGGAACACAAGGCTAATTGCCGGTTAGGACACTCAGAAAAATCCGCTGTCGCAGAACACGCGCTTAACAATCACAGAGTGAAGTTCGAAGAAACCCAAGTAATTGCCACAACACATGCATATTATCCAAGACTCTTCCGAGAAGCAATCGAAATCAAAAAACATCCCAACAACTTCAACAGAACTGACGAAGGGTTACAATTGAACAAAGCATGGCTACCTGTTCTCAAGAAAATGGTAATAACACCTTACCAGGTAATTAATGAATACGAAGGGGTACCCGACGCAGGGACGATGGCACCGGACGCAGGTACGAGTACGTCGACCCATAAATACTGGCTGAGACAACGCATACCAAACAAGTAGTGTTCAGTGATCGAAGCTGTAAACATTTCTCTTGAAAATGCCAACCACTCGTGTTGGCGAAACGTCGAGATTTTCTCTAAATAAACGTCGGCCTAAAAACCCGAAAAACCATCATTCATTCAACGATGGCCGCGAAAGCCTTTCACAATTTGTAATTTTATATTTGTTGACTAGTATCGGTCATTACACCATTTTCAAAACTAACTAGATTACATCCTTTATTGCCTATACCTAGGATATACCTTAATTAGTAGCAGTATATCGATTCTCAGAAAAAGGGAAAATGATGAATTTGTTGGAATCTATGGAATTAAACAAGTCAAAGAAAAATCGCAATTCTATTATTCTCAACAAACAACTCGATTTAAACAATAGCCCTCTCCTGAACCTATATTCATCAAATTATTTGTTATGTTCATTTATCATTGGTATTGATTCTGAGAATCGATATACTGCTACTAATTAAGGTATATCCTAGGTATAGGCAATGTAGGTAAAATACTAAGATTTTGATGTAATCTAGTTAGTTTTGAAAATGGTGTAATGACCGAAACTAGTCAACAAATATAAAATTATCGTGGAAAATAGACAAAAAGTTCATCCTTCCGGGCCTCAATCTTATGGGGTGCATGGTGGGATAACAAAAAGTGTTTTTATTTTGTGTCCTAAGTGAATATTTTTATGGCAGAGAAGAGCATCTAAAACCATTAAAAAACTTAGTGTTAAAGATTCTTGCGTAAGAATTTTAAAATGTATTGCAATTTTAATTGTTGCATACTTAGATGAATATCTAATGTTTCTGTTGAAAAATAGAAATTATTCAATACCAATTTACCAACAAACTCATGAGACAAAAGAAAGAAATATATCCCATTCATAGAATGGCTATAACAGAAGGATGTACAAAATTTTATAGTATAAACTTCCTCAAAGAATTCTGATCAAATTTAAATTCATTATAATCCTCATAACTTTTTATTTATCGAACCTGAGAGCAATAATTTACAAAACTCAACTGAGCCCTGAAGAGAAATCAATGATATGCAGTTGTATCAGACAATCAATGATAAACAGAATGTATCTGATTCATCACGAAAAATGAGAAATAAAACTTATGGATATTATCAAACGGAAACTATACACAGAGAATAGTATAACGAATACTATACACTGAGCATAGTATTCGTTTGATAATGTCCTTATAGGACGCAACTGCAGTAATGTTGGTTAAAAATAGAAGTGGTATAGAAACATAGAAAGTTTTATTTGTCATTTTTCGTGATGATTTCCTACAACATAGTTACGGCTACATCCTTCAATTTATATTAATTTAACTTTTTTTACTTATTTATCATATTTGGATTTCGTAAATTTTACAACTGACTTCATAAATAAAACAATTATTTAACCTGGTTATTTATTGATTACTGTGCATCAGAATTATTTATATTTAACCAAAGTCTAATTATTCAACCAAGTGATTTTGAGAACAAATCCATTCACATTTTGCTTGGATATTTCTTGATTCAAATTCCTACATTTTTAGTTTGCTGATCACTGAGTAAACATTTCATCAAACGCCTTCACAAAAAAACTGCATTACTTTATCATTCCATTAAAAACAACAATTCCACTCAAAATTAGCTTCGTCATTATTTTTTGATATCACTCACCTCATTTCTTGTACAGTCTGAGCAGATAATCTTAAATAAATGGTATTTTTCCCCTTATCTTCTATGACAGCTTCATAAACCTTTTTTCTACACTGTGGATCGCTGCCAGTAGGGCATAAATACACGGTATTGCAATGCATCAGAATCAGTCTTCCTTCAGAAGTATCTTCCGACAATTCTTTTCCTAAACTAACCGAAGCAAAAAGTTCTCCGTTATTCGAATACTTCGCAGTACTAGCAGCCATACTGTTCGGCGATAAAATATAGCTATGGGCTATCTGTAATTTTGTTGTGAGATTGTATTGTGCGATGAGCTCGTATCTAGCCATTTCTTCTATGAAAAGCAGCTCGTGCATTCTTTCCCTGTAATTATTTTTTGTAAATTTTCTTTCTGCCACCGTCGAATGGGACAGGAGAAACGTATCAGCTTGTGGACAAGGGTACATGGATCGTAGACGTGTCTCCCACGTTTCGTTCGCGCCGGTGTTCACTAAGGTCGAGACAAACTGAACAATGTCAGAGTTGTGTATGGTCCAACGTTCCGATATTGAAACAGTAATTTCCTTGCGGATCTCATTGATTTTTTCCAAATCTGGATCCGGAACTACATCGACACATAAATGCTTCACTAGCACAGGCTCTGAGGAAAAATCAAATACAACGGACTGTCTAAATGTACCAAAAATTCCTGTAGTGAAAACTACTTTGATTCTATATTCTACCGGCAACATGGACTCCTGGTTCAACAGAGATGATATCCACTCCTGGTTATTTTTCAGGTCTATTTTACAGTTTTTTATCAGAATACTTGATATGAAAAAGTGATTTCGGTGGGTGTCCTGTAAGAGAGCAACTGCTTTGAGAGGTCTCCTTGTTTTCAAATAGAAAGTCCATTCGTGTATGCTATTTTTTGACGAAACTGTTGCTGATAGAGGACAAGAGCAGCGGTCATCAACATCTTCAATTTTATCTCGCATTAGAGTATTTGGATTTGGGGACTGAACCCACTTCTCCAGAATTTCTTCAGTGTATGATTTTCCTGAAACAGTCAATCAATTAAGAAACATAAATGAACAGAAATTGAAGAGAAATGCTACCAATTTGAATGATTTCTTATCTTTTTTTCTTGGAACGTGAATTTAGTTTTTCCACATTCTAGTGATTTTCATAATCCTTGTTTCCTTATGTTCCCACGAAAAAGAAATTCCTGTATTGTTCAGAGAACATCGTGGGAGCCGAGAGAAAGTAGGTAAGAATTGGTGTCTTCCTTGAATTTCTGTAGGCTGTATGCTTCAGGGAACATCTCCCGTTTTCAATGAATTCTAAAGCTTTGCCATTCGATGGAAGAACACATCTCTTAACTATATCATTTATAAGATGACATGAAGTGATATACACTGCATGCCAGCAGCGATGGAACAACCGACATTTCCGAAAAATTATACTGGGAGGAAAAAAGGGTCGAAAATGTATTCGAATTCGTAATCAGAACAACCAAATTACGGCTCTGGTACGAAAAAGCGACGAACAAAATATCGAGAACAGCGTCATGACAAAATAGCGACAGACAAAACATCGATAAGACAAAACAGCTACAAGACAAAACAGCTACAAGACAAAACAGCGACAGCAGAAATAGCAATAGACAAATTAGCAACAAGACAAAACAGCAACGGGAGTAACAGCGACAGGCAAAACAGTGATAAGAAAAGCGATAAGACAACACAGCGACAAGACAAAACAGCGACAAGACAAAACAGCAACGAAACAAAACAGCGACGGCAGTAATCGCGACAGACAAAACACCGAACACGAAACAGTTACGAGGAAACAGCGACAAGACAATACTATAATTCGTGATTATTACACTTTTATTTGATCTGTATACTTTACAAGCTCAAATTAAGTGTGATACTCTCCAAATATTACTTAACATTATACTTCTCAACAAGAGTTCGTAATATCTTATTCTTTACGACATATTTAGAACTTTGGCTTTTAAATTGCCTGAAACATCTTTTGTATCTAGAAAGAAATATCTCAGACCTATTTAGTTCTTTGTTGATCAATTCTAAGAATTCGTAAATGGATGGGTGGTGGCAGTCAATAGATTTCAGGAATGCATTATGCCATGCTTATAGGAAATTATTGATGCTTGGAAGATTATTCTTCACGCGTTCTAACATATTCCATGATTTTATTGAGAAACGTGGATCATTAGGCCTCTAGGCCAAAGAGGATTTTTTCGTAACAAAAATACTAGTAGGAAACCAACTGTGCCATCACAAAGATATAATTGGGGATAGCCCCAATAAACTGTGAAAGACACATTCTTGAAGAATATTTGTGCTGACTCCAGCTAATCAATGTGACATTTGAGTGGTCACCATATCAAAGAGCAATATTCCAGCCTTTATTTTACTTATGCCTTATATAGAGATTGAAGGTAGTCTTTATTTTGGAGATCTTGTACGAAAAATCAGTCTAATCATTTTCTTGGTAGGAATTATTTTGTTATAGAGTTGGGGAGAATATAAAATTTAAATATAATAAATATAAAATTGAATTTATACAAACACATATGACTGATATGATTTATGAATATAGATATGTCATGAAGATAGTCCCAGTACCATCAATTATTGCTGATTAGGAACAATGCTTTGCAAAAAATATTGATTACATACATATCCGTCTTGAATCTAGCATTTTTTGGCAACAGGTTGGTTGTGAATCTGTATATTAAAATAGTTTTAATTAAGCTTGTCCTGAATATTTCAATTTGTTATTATTCACATTTCCTATCATATATTGAAACTGGTGATAGACCAGGTCATGACTGTTCAGAATATCGGAATTTCACCTCAGTAAAAATATCACCGTTTTCGAGATAATGGGCATTTTAAGAATTTCTGGAAAATCGCTACCTAACCTTGGATTTTTGAGTGCCATGTATACAAATTGGGACGAATCCAAATATCTTTGCTGCTGAAGATTACTGATGTGTGATGCTTCTAGGCGTACAGAACAGTTTTTCAGAAAGTGAAAACATTTTTCAAGAAATGAGGGTAAAATGACAGATTTGAGTTTCATCAATTTTTTTTTTTAAAGTTTGACATTATTATCTGAAAGAAACATAACCAATTGGAAGTGGACATTCATTTCAAAAGAATGCTCATAAAGTCCAGACTCTACCATGGTATAAAACAAACTATATTTTTGGAAGAAGTGGTTTCCATTGAATTAGGCGTGGTTTTAATCTAGGCTTCTATCAACTTTTATTCAAGAAAAAAAGGAAACTACCCAACACCAAAACTACGTCACAATCACACTCGACGCGCGTTTCGCCAACAAAGTTAGCATCTTCAGGATCTAAAAGTAAGCTTTTAAGATTGTGACGTAGTTTTGGTGTTTGGGTATTTTATTTTTTTCTTGAATTGTATTTACACCAAAGGTTCCAAAATATTCATTTATTTGATCAACTTTTATACTTACGCCCAAAAATTGTTTTATTTAGATTTTATCAAGATAAAATGTGGAAATAATTATTAATAATAAAGAATAGACTGCTTGGTAGCATTAAATAGTATGTCTATAAAATTAACTTTTCATCTAAATAATGTAATGTAATGTAAATAAAATTATCGAAATGAAATGTCGATTATCCGACATGGCACCGATTAATACGAATTCTTGTGATAAATGTCGCAATTGTCCAACGTCCAGATTCCATCGAAGTTTCAGAGACCGACAGATATACAGGGTGTAACCAAATAAGTGCAAACTTTTTTAAGAGATGAATCCTTGTCGAAAATTAAAAACTTTTGTTTGAACAACTTGTGACTTCTATCGTACTTTTTTGAAATTATTCCGCTTGTTTCATTCAGTGGTATTTATTTCTTTGTCATGCCGTACATACGTTATACTCCCCGAGAATATGCGCATATGCATAACATTTATGGTGAATGTGGAGGTAGTGCTACTGCTGCAGCAGCGCTTTATGCAGAACTATATCCGATTGCACAATGCCGCTCATAGAATCGCTGATTTGGGGGCTATAACCTATAACGCATTTGAAAAGGTTCTTCTTGAAAATATGTCGTCTCTGCGTACGAGTGGATGGAAAATAACATGTTTGTAATATTATTCAGTGCGATGTTGAATAATCGTTATTGTGGTTTATAGTGTATGTTGATTAAAAAAAACGTTGAATTAGTATTTACTTCATTACATCTCATTGAATGCTTCTAAGCAGTTGATTCGTTATTACTCATAATTATTTAATCATTTCATCTTGATAGGATAAAAATAAAAGACATTACTGACAAAGTCTAATGGAGTTGATTTTAGCTCAGAATAACATCACACTCTAATATTATCGAAATTCTACTCCTTCCAAAAATAATGATCATATGTTTTATAGCATAGTAAAGCCTAGAAAAAATGGGCATTCTTTTGTAATGAATATCGAGTTCCACTTGGTTATGTTCTTTCAAACAATAATGTCAAACTGTTGTTAAAAAAATTGGTGTAACTCAAATCTGTCATTTTACCCTCATTTCTTGTATCATTTTCTAAAAAACTGTTTCGTACGTCTGAAAGCATCACTCATCAGTAATCTTCAGCAGCAAAGATATTTAAATTCGTCCCAATTTGTATACATGGCATTAAAAATCCAAGGTGAGGTAGTGATTTCCAGAAATTAAAAAAATGCCCATTATCTCGAAAACAGTGAGATTTTTACTAAGGTAAAATTCTGATATTCTGAACAGTCATGATCTGGTCTATCACCAGTTTCAATATTGTACAAGGTTTACCGGACACCCTGTACATATATGAATAACTTTATAAAATAGTCTGAAATATATGATATAGGATAAGATAATTTTTTGTTTGTTTTGTATTCAAGACTTTTGTATTTAAATTGTTTATTGAATGAAAAGCACATTGAAAAAAAAATCTCAGTATAAACACAAATATGAGGCATGAAGCATATATCGACAAATGCGGTAAGACAGTCCAGGTGATAGGGAGAAAAATGTGAAAAACTCTTCAAATGACTAAACACTTTTGAGATAAGTTGAAAGAGTACTGAACATTTTCATTGAGAGATATCTGAAAGGTGTTTTTTCATAACTATTGCAATTGTTTTTTTTTCTTTATTTTTCACTCATTATTTGTTGTATAATTATGGTTTTATCTTAATTTTTTAATTAATTGTTTTATAGGTGAAGTTGTAAACAAATTGATTTATAAAAATTTTTCATAAGCATGTCATGTTTCATAATAAGTCAAGAAGACAACTGTAGTAGATACTGTTGATAGGTAAAGTCAAGCTTCTCTGATTGCAGCCACCTCTTGTAAGGGTGATGATGTACTTTGAGTGGACTCAATAGTTTAATTCTCGACCATGCTTGGGATCGCACCTTAAAAGGTGATGCCCTCATCTTCCCTGGGTCGCACAAGTTTCTTGAGACTTTTGAGGGTTGCTCTGAAGGAACCAATTTTGAGAAAAACAAATATTGGTTCATTGTATACATCAATAGATGTACTTCTAAACACCTTAAATTTTTTTACTAGTACAAAAAAGGAAAAATGAATCTCACCAAACAATTCTTTTTCTCTGGCCCTCTGCAGCTTCATTTCTCTGTAGTGGAATCTTTCTTTCCATTCCATCAGTTCATCTTCTCCATGTGCATGGACACATTGTACCCCATATCTACAACATCCTGTTTCTCTCCAGTGCTCACAAATAACGTAATTGTCAGATTTGATTCCCCTAGGGGGTGGTCTATAATGCCAATCATGCCCATCATCTGACATTATCATCATTTCATGGGTGTCAGTTTGACAGTGAGTCCGCAGTTCCATTTTATCTTCAAAGGACACATTGCAATAAATGCAGGATATCAAAGGAGATAACCGTTCCAACTAAAATTATAATAATACAATTATTGCATGATATTGGAACTTTAGATATAATACATCAATAAGAATATTTTCTGTCTTTTACTAAATGTTGGTGCCAACCTATGGGTAGTAATTTTGTTGTCAAACTCTTTGCAGATTTTTGCCTTCAGTATTGATATATCATTGGAATTTAATATAAAGCCCTAAGTTTCCAAGTCGTTTATCCATTTAGAAAAGCTGTTTTACCTGATGATGGTCCAAAAAAAAATCCTAGCATTCTTGAGTTCTAAAATGCTATTATTGTTTCTACCATAAACCATGCAAGTATGTTACCACAAATTCCAAGAAAGTCTAACTTAGTTTCAATAGGATTCAAATCTAATCAAAATCATTGGTGAGGTAAAATAAAGGTTTCATAAAAAATTACCTTTGAATTGATGTTGAATGCATTGGTAAAATTTGCATCCAAAATTTTCAACAGATTTATTATTTTCTGCTTAGGGTTTATACAATTTATGAAATTTCCAAGAAGACTCTCTAAAACTGGTTTTAATTCAGTGTTCATATCAGATTCTTGAATGAGGATTAGCCAATCTCTAGCAGCCATATCTGCTTCTGGAATGTAAGATAATAAACAATAAATAACTCATAAAAGAAAACAATAGTGTGCAATATTATCAAGTTAAAAACAATTATTTAATGAAAGCATAAAGAGTTATTTGTACTCAAATTGGTGGAAAATTTCACCTGGAAACATTTTCAACATATAGAGAGAGTGAATCAGTCGTTTTCTTGCCAGGCAAACATTGTAACTGCTATGATCTTGAGATAACTTAATTATATTTTTTGAATCAACTATAACTCCTTGGTGGTTATTCAATTCCAAGAAGCATTCGGCTCTGTCAGTTAAATAGGAGACGATTTGTTCAATAGTGTTGTGTTTGTTGCTCAGTAGTTTGTTATATAAATCTATGGCTTGAATCCAGGTTTTTTGCTTCAAATATTCTTGGGCTTGCAATTCCATTATAACAGGGGGTCATGTGAAGATATACTAATATAGTACAATGTGTGAAAAGCTTTTTCTGTAACTTTTTACATTACTTCTACACTGATAATTTCGGTCAAAAAATTAATAGTTTACAAAACATGACAGAAGAAACGTCAACTTGACAGCAAAACGCAAAACCAAACTGGTGACTAATATTCCGATTTACGTTGAAATCTATAGGTATAAAGGCTTGTTCATACCCTCGCGAATTTAGCCATTTTTTGGAGAAATAATGGCTGCCAGTCATGCCGGACCAATCGTTGATGCAGAACCATGTCAGCAGCCATTTTACTTGCAGAAAAAGTGAGATATTCGCGAGGGTATGAACGAAACCCCATACTGCTTTCATAGTTGGTAGGTTGGTAGCATTTCTCAGAGCTCACCAAAACTACGTTCAAAAAGGAAGTCAAAAGAAGATTGCTTTTCAATTCGTAAGATATTTCAAATTAAACAGCCTTTGATTTGATTTATATTTCACAGACGATTCTTTTTTCATAAAGAAAGATACATTGGACACGAATACAACTATTGATGAAAAATTACATTGTGAATATTCGCAGTTTTTTTGCAACTCGACTCAGAGCGAGAAATTGCGGTTAATGATGAATCAAAATGTGATTTTTCAGTTTTTGGAGTTAGATATTACTACATTACCAAAAACTTACATGGTGCATGGCATTTACTTTAATTTTTTCGCAGTATGATTCGAATCGCAAAAAAATTGTGAATATTCGCGAGGGTATGAATGAGCCTCAACAAAGCTTATTTCAGGGGATTTTTTAGCCGAGTGATCTGGCAACTCTGAGAGAAACTAATATTGACAATTGACATTGACGTCATTTTGACATGATTGACTTATGACGATTTGAGACTTGACAGTTTCATTGTATTAATATGTCAAAATATCATGAAATACCATATTTTTAAACAAAAATGTATAAAAATTACATTTTTTTAGTGATAACTATTTTAATTTATGCATTTATACAAATAGGACAGTGTACGCACTTGAAAGGATCGTTTAAATCCAACGATTTTTTTAAGTTCTTAATAAAGTTTGGTTTCCAAAAGACTGACCAACATCAGGAAGAAGCAACCCATGGATATATTTTCGGAAATATTACATCCCAGAATTCCTTTACGCACCCCATTACTTTTGCAGTTTTAGACAGGTCATATTTTTTAGAATATTACAAAAATAGGGGCATATATAACAAAAATGAAGCCTGCAAGCGGATGTTTAGTACTTTGAAAACCCGAGCTTATGATAAAAAGTGTAGTGTCCATGGGAAAGACTATCTGAGGAAGGTACCATGTCCTAAAGGAAAGCTTTGTGAAGATGAAGACAATCCATGGATTGTTGTTAAGAATCATCAATTCACTTATGTCATACAAGATTTCAAACAACCATCGTAAGTTATTATAGTGTTGATTTTATTTGAGAAATTTTTCTATGATATTTTTGATATTCTTGTCTCAGAAATATACCTTTATTTATTAACCTATATTTCAGTTTTTGGTATGTTTCCATGGTGGCTTGTTTTCTCAATACTACCTCTTGTGAATGGCAAGAATACAAATCCTACACTCCTTATGAAATAGAATACGATATTTGGCTTGTGAATGGAAACCCCAACAACTCTGCTTATAGTACACTCACATACCAGTTCTCCTTTGATAGGCAAAACACTCTGGAGCTCTACCTTTTGTTCTGGTTGTGCTACATGGTACTTGTACCACTTCAGTGCCACGCAGTGAAAACCCAAAAACACCCTGTTACAAGATTGTTCACTGCTAGTTTATTATTGGATTTTGTAGCCTTGTGCCTGATCTTGATTCATACCCTAAAGTTTGCTTTAGATGGAGAAGGATTTATTAAAATGGCCTTAACTGGAGATATTTTTGATATTTTGTCTAGGGTGAGTTTTAACAACACAAATATAGTTATATAAATAATAAAAGTGTGATATGAACTTTTTGGAAATTTCTGTATTTCATAGCTGGGACTTCTCAAAAAAAGCATTAGATCTCCTTAACAAGATAATGCCTCTGTCTTTCTTAGTTCGCACAAGTCTTAATTTTAGATAGTTTATATTTAAATTGCTTCTAATAATGTGTTTAAAATCTTACTTATGATGAATTAATTTTCAGACCTCTTTCATGCTTCTGCTACTTTTACTAGCCAAAGGATGGGCTGTTACTCGACTTGAACTAACCTGGAAACCACTAGTTTTTGCCATTTGGCTGGGATATGGAATTGTACACATATTACTTTACGTTTGGAATTTGGTTGGTTTTCAAAATCCCTTGTCCAAAATAAATATTAATTATGAATTTTTTCAGACTGAAGTTGATATTATCGAGGACATAGATGAGTATCAGACCTGGCCTGGGTGGTTGATAATTGTGTTTCGATCCTTGATTATGGTTTGGTTTCTATACGAACTACGCACAACTATGTTATATGAACATAATACGCAAAAATTGAATTTCTTGCTGCATTTTGGAGCTTCAAGCTTAGTTTGGTTCATCTACTTGCCCATATTAGCTCTTATTGCTCTTCATGTATCAGCTCTATGGAGGTTCAAACTATTGTTAGGTAAAAAATTCCACAATATTATTTTTTATAGAATGATATTATTTGAGAAAGTTTTTTGAGTGATTGGTTAGATGTTGAATTATTGTCAGAAACAAGACAATACAGTTTCTTCATGTAACTTTTCAATTGTTTTAGATAATTTCTCAAAAGTTTGTATAAGGGAATTTCTTTAATCTGAAAATATTTTCCTGTAATGTCATCATACTTTTTCATACAGTGTCCTTCTAGCATTGTGACTCCAGAGGTATTGCCGCCAAATAGGCTTATTGTGCTTATCATATCTGCTCAATGAAATTGCTGCTGGTATAACTTCGCTTTTATGTCCCTTTTCTGAATAGTAAAACATTGTCACCATTAGAAAATGTATTATCTTAAATAGACAATCATAATTTGTTGTAAGATACATGAAAGGGTAGGTGGATACTTAAAATGGAGAAGTACAGAAAGGCAGTACCATCATCTGCATTGCCTTGATAGAAAAATGAAAATCACTTTATATAAAAGCTGGTGCAAAAATCAATAAATATCCAGTTTATTATGTGCACATTCCTACAGAAACATCGTGGTTAGTTTCAACATTTCCACTTTCCAAAAAAAAAAAAGAGTATATCAACACTCGAATATTTGGTGACTAGAATTGATCCTGCTGTTTGAGTATTTATATTGGGTGTGTGTTACGAGATTCTGAAGAGAAGGGAATATGCCCTTATAATCTATTCAACTAATTTACATATCTCATCCTAATTCCAATTTAGTTGAATGTGATTTCTATGTTATTCATAGAATAACTGATGCAGAAAGACCTGCATTACTATGTTAGGAAGAAAAATGGAAGTAACTGTTTATGAAGAAACCAGTTCCAAAGTCATTACATTTTCTGTTTATAATATGCTTGTACTCATTGAACAATTTTTGAGAGTTTGAATGTTCCTGCTTCGATTTAAAAATAAATCTGAAGTGAAATCATAGCCCAAACATTTTATACCTGAAAGTACTATATTTTAGCTTTGAATGATTATAATGGATGTGTTCTGATTCTGAATCTATGCATGCATTTAGTAATATCTCGTTCCAATTCCAAATGTGATTTTAACATTATTCACAGAATGATTGAAGAAGAGCAGTACCATCACTAACAAATCACTGTTTGAAAAAGCTGGTGTAAAAATCAATGAATTTTCTGTTCATGTTTCTTCAAAAGAATCTTGACATTATTTAAATGTACCCAGTGATCAGTGTACTGGAGAATTAGTACATATTGTAACAGCTTCTTACTACAGAAGCCTCAGAAGGCAACGCCATATCTCAGATGATATTAACTAGCGAAAATGGTGTTCCCAATTCATTGGTAATCACTCTGATAGCATAACAGCTAACTGATAGTTTTTTTGATATTGACTGATATTAACATATGTTAATAGTTGAGAAGTCATTTACCTAATTATGGAACAATATAGGCCCCCCAGCACCGATCCCAAGGATATAACACTACTTATTTTCAATATATTGGACTATATAAACCTACAATTTGACTTCTGTTAAATATATAAAAATCGGACCCAGTTCTAGAGATATACCTTTGAAACCATAAATGAACAATGTTTTCAGCAGTACCCTGTATTCAAAAGTCTCAGAAAGATCACAGAACATTGCTGAAGCTAATTCACTTTTGTTTAACCCAACTCATAACTCTTCTGAAGTCAAAGATTGCACCATTGGTGCTCTTAGAATTTTTGAAATCCAAAACTGGGACCCACCTAGTATTTTGTGATCATCCAAATATTGCAGTATTCTCTTTTTTACAAGCTTATCAATAAGTTTTGGTAAAGTAAATACTTTAAATTGTGATTTAAGCATACCTAATGAATATCTCTGATTTGATCACTTACAGTCTCTTGGTCTGGGTGCATTAAGTATTCTGTAAAAAATTAAAATTGATTGTATAATTCTAAACTTTCATCAAATGTATCAAACTTTTCAAATTGAAATCCTGAGTAGACAATCGAAAACACATGAACAAACACCAAAAGTGATATTGGTTATGGGTTGTACCCTTGCGAATTGGTATGACTGCTGCTGTTTTTAAGGCATCTGGAAATATTGCCTCAGTTATATTGAAAACTCAGGTAAAACAAACAACTTGGATGAAAGTACCAGAAAAGCAGTACCATAACCCCTGCATTTCCCTGTTGAAATCACAAATGAAAACCAATGTTTATTGATACTAAAATTTATTTATTTCGTGTTAATAATGAATGTACATGTTGCTACAGAAGAGGGATAATTTAAATACTCCAAGAAATTATTGAAAATTGTTAGTAATTATATTTGATTTTTTAGGTATAACCTACTCAGCAGACTGCTTTGCCTACTGTGTCATGGCTCATTTATTATGGCCAACACGTTCTGAGCAGTATTTCCTCCTCAAGGGGCCTTCATCTGCTGATCTAGAAGAACTAGATGAATTCAACGAAGCCCCGCACATTGTGAACAATTCCTACACGTCTATGAGTAGTATAAATTCCTATGAAATTTGTAAATACGATGATCCACAGAAAACCAAACTCATCAATGCTTAGACTGCACAATGAGCTTATGACATTCTTATGAAAATTGGTACAGTAAGTTTAGGTTAAGTTCAAAGATGTTGGTGTAGTCTTAAGGCGTTGGTGTTTTATGAAGATGATGTGTTGTTAGTTTTTTATATTGAATTGAATGAACTGCACACAACAAATGTTAGTGATTGGAAAATGTTTTGTGTGTATAACATCGCAAAAGTGCTATTGAAATTGCATTTATGAGTTAATTGCAATTGGAGAAGATATTAGTGTTGTTGATGTACATATGACTTGTTGAGTGAATCAATTTCAGTTTTTATCCCACATGATATTGTTGAAATCAATAGGGAATATGCATAATTTTTTTTTATTTGTTTAATCAATTTTTTACTTCATTACAACATAGTAAAAAATATAAACACGGTTGAAAGTCTTGGAATTAATTTTTAAAATAATATATAAAATACCGATTGAATTTGACCTATTTGAACGCCTCCATTTTCGCGCGCTGTGGATGACGTCACATGGCGCTATCAGTGTTGATCTTCTTCATTGTCGTTCGTTGAGACATACTCTGATTGCTCTACTTGCTTGAAGTTGATATTTCACAAAAGAGTAAGACAAATGCAGTACAAATGTTAGAGAGAGATGAACATATGTGAAAGTGATCTCGATCAACCAGGGTAGGGATCACGAGACTCGACTCGATCAAATCGACTTAACTCGTTATCGCGTCTATGAAGTTCTACACGAACGTCGATCAAATATGGAATCGAGTACTCGATTGTTCTTAACTCTCTAGTTAGGATAGCATATTCCATATTCGATCGACGTTCGTGAACAACTTCATAGACACGATAACGAGTTAAGTCGATTTGATCGAGTCGAGTCTCGTGATCCCTATGCAGAGCAGTCTTCAATGAACAAGCCTTTCTATAGTTATGGCCTTTGACACTATTGACAGTTATTAATTAGGTTAGAGATTTGCAGTTTTAATCGCTATTATGATAATGGAAAATGCTAAAAAAACATTTTATAGGTATTGTCTAGTACCGGAATGCCAAAACACAATTATAAGTACACCAAGTAAAGTATTTTTTTCTATTCCAAGAGATGCGAAAATACGTAAACAATGGTGTAAGGTTATGAGAAGAGGCGTAGTATCTCCAATCTCACATTTCCATTGTTGTGAAAATCATTTCAATGTGAGTACATTGTATTTCGATAGTTAACATGAAGTGAATTGATCAGAAGTAAGGTTTGTATGCATAAATGTTTTGTATATACCTGCCTCACCTAAATTACAAAAGGAAAACTATCATTTGATAAACTATTACTACTTATCAGTTCAGGTATTGTCGGATTGTGCTTTGACAAAACCGCTTTCAGTCATTCCTCTTGATAATTTACAATTGTCACTAGACGAAAATCGAACTATGTAATGGAAAACGCTACAAATATATAAATAAAAACAAATTTTCTATGAAAGACGACTAACACAATATGAATATCAACACAGATAAATTTCATAACGTGCCATGTGACGTCATTCTTCGCTTCGACCAATGGTCATGCGTTTCGCAAATTTGAATTCCGCGCGCTTATTATGCACTTTTTGATTAAAGTTTCATGGAGTTAAATACAAACTAAATGATAAACTAATGGTTTAGGTGTAATTTCAACACAATAAAGTATACAAGGTAAAAAAATCAAGTTAATTTAAATCACTTGCATATTCCCTATTTAACCCATATTCTGCCAATATCCTATATAAATTTGGTGAGGGCTCAACAACAAAACTTATCTAGGGCCAGATTTAATTGAAAATCTCGCGCTGAGGATAGCTTTTGGCCTACTTTACGGTTCTCAGAAAATAAAATGAAGTAATTCGTGTTACATTTGATGGCAGCTGTGTTGAATATATCTGTTTATTCTTGTAATAAGGTTTCAGACAAACTTTTTATGTAGTGAATGTGTAACGAACCTCAAATGTGGTATCAAACAAGTCAATTCATCTTTTGAAAATAATTTTTAGGTCTATTGTCCCTTTTGGTATGTTGATATTTACATTAAGCTTAACATTGTATATGGAGCTGTGCATCCAAGCCAGGTCAATAGAGTCGATATTTATAATGTGAAATATTTTTTGAAAACCCAGTAAGTTCACTTGAAAAGTTCTATGAATAAATTTCGGCAAATATTCATGACACCATGATTAGACAAGTATGTATATTTTTAGAAGCTACTCGCCAAAGTGCCATGAACTTTGCTTTGAAAAACTGAGATGTTTCTAAATTTTTGGACATTTACCTAGTTCAGATGTTTTTATCATATTTCTTAATATTATATTCTAATACAAGTGCACAAGTGAGCCTTTAAGGCACGCGCAACGATGCTCTTGTACACGTGTAACATACGCTATTTTTTATTATGCCTGCATCGTGACTTCAAAGGCGTTGTACATAGCAACAACCTTTCTAGCACGGCGTGTTTTAATCTTGAAAATTTCGCACTCGTTTCTATGATGCAGGTATAATAAAAAAGCAGTTTTTATTTGGTGGGAATTCTGTAAATTAAAACCCAGAGAACAAACATTAGCTCATTAATTTTGAATTATGGAAATTCAAGATATAAATACATTTGAATATATCTCGCTTCTGACACCAATTGTTACAATTCTGATTTTGAGTCACAAATTGAAAAACCAGCAGATTTCCATTTTGTTTTTGAACAAAATCAGTGCAATTCTCAAGAATATTTTATTATATTCCTTGTGCATGTTTCTTGTCCGTCCATGTGTGATTTTCTAATATATAGGATAAATTGATGATGGTCACTGAGTATTTGTCGAAAAATAAAATTCATTACCTAAGGCAATGTAAAAATTGTACAAACAAAAATTCATATATCTGTAAATCTTTTGACTCAATTTGAGTGGGTATAATTTCATTATTGTAAGTGTGGAATGCCTAGTTCTGAGTGAAATTGAATGTTGAATCGTAAATGATGAAAATAAGGACTTGCCAATTACTTGACATGCAATTGGTATTTTTGAGTTCTATTATCATCTTAAAACTAATTTTCAATAATTACTAGTGGGTGTATGTAAAACCACCCGTTCTTTTTGAATTTTGATTGCAATTGAATAAACTTGATGAACTGAGAGCTTATTCAGAAACGGATAAAACACGAAAACAACTTTGAGCTCCTGATGATGCTAACTTTGTTGGTCAAACGAGCGACGAGTGAAATTGACAGCACTACGTCAATTTGAGTAGTTTTCTGTTTCTGAATTGTATTCACACCAAAGGTTCCAAACATTCAAATATGTAAAAGTTTATTGTATTAAAAATGCTATTATATTTGGGATATTAGACAAAAATAATATCTATTAACTTAAATTCTATAATTTTTTAATGAAAGTGGTACTGGTCACGTCAACAATTTGAAATACTTATTCTTGACGAAATACAACTGTGGAACTGGGTTTATCTCATATTATCAATTAGAATTGAAATTTGACATAACCAAATGATTATATTCAGAAAAGTGCCAGATAGTCCTAGAAGCGAAATACATTTCATTCATTTATGAATTTTCCAAGTAGTTTGATAAATACTGGATGACTGTCTAAAATAATTGAATATTATTCTTTGAGAATATCAACTTTACACATAAAACTTTAGTTATTCTATAGTGAAATTAATAGAATCTAAGGTATACAATTCCACGTTCGTAGGGAGCAGTAGTTATTTCCTGTCGGGTGGATGCCGGCGAGATTCCTATTGTATATGTATATATGTTGGGAACATTCGATTTCAAATTCACTTTTCATTGTTTGTTCTTGATTATCAACCTTGCCTAAGTTATGCTTTTAAAAAATTTATAATTCAGAGAGTAATATTTTATCGGGGTAAATAAATGAGAGATCATATTTTTACCGATAAAAACATGTTAAATTGTATGATCATTTACTACTATTCAACCAGCAATTAATTAGGAGACAGTTTTGAACCTGTCCTCCAATCAGCAGTTGATAATGAGCCTTTCCAGTCATTTTCAGAAAAAATATATTTCGAAATATTGCATTATCCAGTTTTCGGTTTTTTATTTCATCAATTTATCGATTGAAAAATTATTGAAAACGCCAAACTAAACTACCGAATTCAATCAATCAGACGCAGAAGAGGCGCGAATAATAAATCAGTTTTTCAAAATTTAGGGTGGACAAAATAAATGGTTATAACTATTTTATTATAAACTGCCCTCCATTAAGTTATGTGAAATAAAGTGCATATTTCAAGATACCGGAAATGCCCATTATTTGTTATTATTAACCTGAAAAGCATGATTTTTTGTTTATAAAGCAATGTTCAGTTTTGTGTTTTTTGAAAGTTCTACCAGTTTGTCGGATATAAACCGATATTAACGAGTAATTTTGACACTGGTGAAGGGTAAGAACCTAGAAACTGGTCTGCAAATGTGTCCTTGATGAACATTGCACAAGTATCTGTCAGATATAATTCTGTGTCCGTCCTACCATGAAGAATTATTAAAGAGAAGAGTATTTCAATATCATTGACGATTTGTTCATAATTTACCACTTTTCGGCAAATTTCTTGGAATTTGAAACCTTCACTGAAAAGAATAACAACCTTCATTTTAAATCATCTGGCAGTAATGACTTTGAATATTTTCCAAAGTGATATTCTCAATATTTCTGTTGAATGTGAAGTGATTTTACTAACCTAAAAGGGTAATTTGAACTGGAAAAATAATCTATTCACAGATCTCGATTATCTGAAGAGATATTTATACATTCAGTTATTTTTTTACTTGCTTTAAGTTTTATATTGCTCAAAATGGGTATGTGATGAATTATAGTTATTATATTATAAGTTATGTTTTTTTTTAAATATGAATGCAAATTTGTTACTATATAACCTTTATATTAATACACACATCTAATGAGCGGTGTTTTGTGCCAAGTTGAATAATTACCTCATAACTTGGTGGCAGTAAAATATCAGACATTATTCGTACTTTTTTATATAGTCTTGTATTCATGAATTTTTTGATGATCTCTTCACATCTTGATTAGTATTTTCGCATATAAATTGAATACTGATTTTTAGGCGGAAACTCTGCACATTATTTGTTAGCGAATTGAAATAAAAAGAAGAAAAAATGTTCATGATCCATTGTTATGAGTAGAAACGTTTGATAAAATAGTAATTAATGTTTGCTAACCTAAGTTCACCCTTACTAACTAGTAACATTCAATGCACCTTCAAAATAATATATCATTATAGGCAACGATGATTTTAAGACCGATTAGCACCATATAACTGCTCATCAATATTGAACATTTATTCTTTGAAACAATGAAAAGGTGTTATCTAATTTGAATTATTCACGCTATTTACAAAATGTCGGAAATAATAAACTGGTAAAGTAATACATCATAATAAAGTCTGAAACAAATAGTTATGTTAAAAAATTACAAATAATAAAAACAGTCGACATGCATTTATCTGTTTTTTGTATACATTTTGAATATCTTGTCAGCTCCCTATCCAAATATTTCCTATTTTTATCCTGATTTCTCGAACTCCATCAATTGGGCAATTTTGAAATGAGTAGGAAAATATTCACAAAATCAATGTTTCGTACTCATCTACCGGGTGTCCTATAACTTTTTTGTTTTTGAAGATAATGGAATTTATTTTGAAGGATCTGTATACGACACAAAACTGCATTTTTTGACAAGTGACTCAACTTGAGTAATTCCGGTTTCAACGGAAGTGACATAAACTTTTTAAAAGGGACACCCGGTAAATTTTCATATCTTTTGTCTCCTTATGAAATTCTCTCACGTATGATTTGTCACTTTTTGTAATAATTTTTTTCATATTTTTTAAAATTTATTCTTCATTCTAGAGGGCTATGAATACGTTCAAATCAGCCCTAATATTTCGGGAAGAATACAACAATGTTACTCAGAAGTCCGAACTTGTATTTATTGCTACCTAGTCTTGGAATAGATGCATGATGCTATAGATGAGGGTGGGCTATTCAAAACAGTATGCATTTAGATCTATTGTTTTATTTGAAAAAAAAAAATGGGAATGATCAGCAGGACCGTCATTCACCTATTAGAGGCCCTGGGCACATTATAATAATGGGGCCCCTATGACCATTATGAAGTACTATTTTGTTAGAATAGACAAATAACGTAGAAATGCAAAGTTTTAGCATTATTTTTCATTTCTTTACAGTTACATTAGATATGATGAATAGATTATATCATGTAATCCACACTAAGTAACCAACATCCACGATTAGTCCTTATACTCCTTATATAAGTATCTATGCTGATTGAAGAGGTACCTATAGCAAAACCGTTTGCTGTTATCTAACGCGGAATAGTTCGCTCTCAGATTGCGCTTTCATTTCAATATTTATTTTCAATTTGTCGCGTCAATATTTCACCCTCGTCGGGCTGCCCTTGAATAAATGTGTTTAAGCATCAGCTCGCCTGATCTGTCAGGTGAGTTAGTCTTGGTCATTAATTTGTTTACACTGGACTCAACTAATAAATTTTTGCTATAGAAACGTTGAATTTTTGTATGTTCTGCGTCGCAGACCCCTATTTGATTTTCTCTCTTTGTCAGTTTGTAGATTCCACAAGCAGTTTGGGGAGTGAATAGAAAACTGTTAATTAATTGGGTGTTTTTCTTTATATCGAAATCCTAGTAGCGACCCTAGACAACCCCTGAGATTTAAGAGTACCCTTGCATACCCTTCTAGATTTGATTTGAGCAAAATCGTTAATACCATCTTCAAAATCTGAGTTTTCGAGCATATCACATTCTATCGACATTAGCGACAAACTATTCAATTCATAGTAGATTTCAGCAAATTCTTTGCAACTTTGTCTTCTTCGGAATTCAGAGTTTTCAAGAGAAAAAATAAACCAAAACGTTGACTAATGTTCTTATACGAACTTAATCGCTGTTTTAGATGAAGGCCCAGGGTATCAATTATGGGGATAAAGGTTTCGACTTTGAATCTTTCTTTTCCATTCAGTTGGACTGATGGCGCAGAGCCATCAAAAAAAGACAGGCGTGAGCTTCTAAGTCTGGTTCTTTGAGATAGGTCCTTATAGTCAGATTCCGGGTTTTTCTCTTTGGCGGACGATTCGAAGTAATCAAATTTATCCCTGAAGCTAATAATATAATCATCGAGTGCAGTAAATAAATTAGTTGCAACGTCCAGTGTTATTGTTGCTTTCTGAAGATAATTGCTTGTTTTGTTTATTCTTTCCAATATAGAGCTCCAAATTTCTGTTAGTATAATAAATTCTAGTTTTTCCATCTTCCTGGACAGACTAAGTGCTTCTTCTTTAGTTTCTTGTGCCTGTTCTGTATCTGTTGCGATGTATATCATAGCCTCTACAATTTGTTTATGACCTTCATGCATCAGCTCGGGCTGACCATCTTGTTTGTGAAAGGCTTTTTACAACTTTTTTTAGACCTAAATGTTCTGCCAATATATTCCAACAGTAGGTGGAGCCCGAAAAAAAGTTATACACTTTCTGAATTATTTCAACAAACTGTGTCACCTCTGATACACACCCAGCGGCATGAACACCTACCAAGTTTAGTGAATGTCCCGCACATGGTACAAAGGCGGCAAATTCGCATTTCTCCTTGATTCTTGCTTGTAGTCCAGTATATTTTCCCGACATATTTGAAGCATTGTCGTAGGTTTGTCCCCTACAATCTTTAATGGGTATATCATGACTCTCTAAAAAATTCAAAACGGTTTCAGCTAAATACTCAGATTTATGCTCTTTAATAGGTATACATTTCAGAAACCTTTCGACAGGATCACGGCCTTTTACGTATCTAATTATAAAAGTTAGCTGGTCAACATGTGACAAATGGGCTGTACTGTCAACACTAATAGAAAAATATTTTGCTAATTGAACTTCATTCATTTTCTTTAAATGGTCTGCAAGAAATGGATCAAATTCGCTTAGTAACTCCACACATCCCAACTAATTTCCATTGTTGGGAGATCCTAGGATTTCATTGTCACCGCAAAACGGAAGCCCTCTCGAAGCCAAAAATTTACAACAGATACAATTCTTTTAAGAACATTTTTCCAGTAATCCACTTGTTTTTGATACTGAGATAATAAATCTGTATCTACTCTACCAACAGCTTTACTTGCCAGATATGTCATCATAGATTGACTATGTATTGGGCTATTTTCATGTGATAAAATTATTTGATTAATGTGCTTCCAGTCAATACATCCACTCGGAGAGCATATTATATTTAAATCAGAAGGATTAAATAAGCAGCATGAAAAACAAAATACTGATTTTTTGGAAGGCGAATACAGCAACCATTTTCTTTCGACTTTTTCATTGTTCTTTAATTTGCGAATAAATAATTCTTTGTTGAAATATCTAGTTACTGATCTATTGCCATCTTTGTAGGTTCTGGATGCCACTGAGAAATCAGAATCTTTATTTTGAAAATATACAGGTCCCTTACGAATAAAAATTTCTCTATCTTTTTCTGTACAATTTTCATGAAAATAATTGGTGGGGTCGTGTGATACTTCTTCAGGGTTGGAAAACTGTAGTTCTTCCACTGGCACAGTTGGCGGTGTTGGTAAAGTCGGAGACGTTGCACTTTCGTCATAGACACTGTCACTTTCTAATTCAATCTCTTCACCAAAATTGGTAGAAACTGGTGTAGAACATGACGATTTGGAAAATCCCGCTATTTCTGATTGACACGACTCATCATGTGGAAAAAATATTGTTCAATTACTACTTATAGAACTTTCTCCAGTAGAAAAATATGATGTTAATTTTGGTAACTCTTCAATTACTTTCTTTTGGTGTGCAGCTTTTTTCCTTTTGTCAGATCCACTAGGATACGACCGTTTCGACATTTTATATTATAATTTAGTGTTTATATTTACATCGAAAATAATCACTAAAACAAAACAGGCAAACGACGATTTAATAGAGGGAGTATTTCGTATTTCAAAGAGCACAGCTCAGTCACAGTCAGAAACAACAACAAACATGAAACAAATGTCTTTACGAACTCAATTGAGGCAGCACACACAACCAAGTGATCATACGAGGTTATAATATCTTATATCAATATACAAATTGCCGCTGATACTTTGAACTTTGCATAGGCATAAGTGAAACGTTATTATTTAACGCTCTTCGTATAAACTCGATTGGTAGTCCACGTGGAGATGCCGACAAACGATATGCCGACCATAAATGGAATTTCAGTTTTTCTACTGTTTCAATTGACTTCCTATAAACTATAACACCACAGATAAATACAGGGGAATTCCCGATCGTCGAGTCGGGCAGTGTTGCCAGCCAAATACTCCAGATTGTTCCGTAAATCTGTAGATTTTTTTATTGTCTCCGGATATCCGGACTTTTAGTTAAAACCTACGGAATTCCACTTCTATTATTTTTTTTTCACTTTTTTTTAAGTAAATTATTGCGAAATGCAATTGAAATGAAAAATTATAAAGAAATTTATTAAACATGCTGCATTCGGTAAGCCTGATTTTCAGGCGAGAGTAGAGTAGCTATCGGGACTAGGGGGCCCCAATCCTCGCGGGGCCCTGGGCACATGCCCAGTGGGGCCTGATGATCAGAAACAAATCAAATACTCTGCTTGCGTTAATTTTCAAGCAGGGAAATGTTTTGGAAAAAAGAGATTTGCAAAAGTTGAACATTTAGAAATAGTAACTGTTCTATTCTTGGCAACTTTCTGAAGCCATCAGTACTGCAAGTTTCCAAAGAATTTTTTTTGTTATTTTGTCTTTGTTATATAAATAAATAAAACTTATACAAATAAACGTTCATGGAAAACATGTACTGTTAAAACAAAAGGTCAATAATAATAACTACTTTCTTGGCTAAATAGTTCAAATATTCTGTTGTGATAATCTTGTAGGTGGAGGCAATATAACAGGACAGTTGTTTCACATTTAATGCATGTCAACATTTTGCAGCAGTTTTGGGAGTTCATAATATCAATTAAAATATATAGGAATTAATTTGTATTGAAATTGTCTATGTACAAATTGAGAATCATCCAATTATAACAATTTAAGATGATTAGTTATTTTATCAATTTCTTTCTCTTGGTTTGGACCTATTCCTACAGCAGTTAATGTCCCTACTTCCACCTGAGTTCTGCCAGCATCCCTTACTAAGCATACATTCAAATTATTTTCCTTTGCTTTGCAGAAAATTTCTTGCAGAACTCTCTCACAGTCATGGTCAGTTTTGAGGATAATTTTTGGTTGACCCATATTTAACCATAACTTTAAGTTTAGGTGGAACTTTTCTTGAGAGGTTTGGTAAAGTAATATAGCAGCATGGGCTACTTGTGAAGCTAATTTTCCTCGGCCCATTTTCAAGTCTGTGCGCACTATGATAACCATTTTGGTCTTTATGAGAGGGTTCAAGTTTTGTAGAACACTTTTCATCATTATTCTGATACTAAACTTAACAAAGGGCAATTTTGTTTTTTAAACTCCTATTTTTCTTTCTTGATATTGTTGCATGCATTTTTTGAATTGAGATACTTGATTTTGACACTTTCTCCAGTCTTGGGTGTCTGCAATGCATTCCTGGAATCATTTATGTATATAGTTGAGGAACATGAAATAAGCCTAAAAATAAAATTAACCTGTACTTTGTAGTGGAATTCTATGCAACCAGTCTTTTTTAACATTTCTTCCACAGGATCAGATAGTTCGCTTTTACCATGTGCAGAAGACATAACTTAATATTCAGAGGTTTATCTTTGCCTAATGCCAAATCCGAATTAATCCTCCAACATGCAAAACATCCACATCCTAACCTAAGTGCGTCTGTGCGTCAAAACTGTGAGTAGGTAGCCTCAGGTCACAGAATATTGAACTACACAGAAGCGAAGCTAAAGTCGGCACCTTTCATGTTCGGGGCAAATTTTGATAACCTTGAAATCGTTGTGTGAAATCATGCTTCGCATACTGAGAAAAATTACTATGTTCAAGAATAAAACTTGCTACAGTTGCTACACACAGCAAAATAATTCAAGTACTTCATGAAGGTATAAGTAAAGCCTCATTCATACCCTCGCGAATTTCTCAATTTTTCTGCGAATAAAATGGCTGCCGAGATGGTTCTGCATCAACGATTGGTCCGGCATGACTGGCAGCCATTTTATTCGCAGAAAAATGGCGAAATTCGCGAGGGTATGAACAAGCCTTTATGCCAAAAAACGAAAATCATGGTTTTTTAGGCATAACTCTGGATCTTGACCTCGCTCGTGGGCCAAACTTGGCAAAAGGTATGTACAGCACCCACAGAACTCATACTTGTATCATAAGATATAAGTGTGAGTTCTGTGACAGCACCATAATCATATCTACCGAAATCTGAAACCAGCAAACGGTCACAAACTGACCCACTCCCCTCCTCATTGACCTTGTCCTGGAGAAATTTGACAACTACATGCAGGCACAGATTAGAAATTCTAATCTGTGATGCGGGCGACTTGGAGCGACACCAAGAATAATATTTCATGCCCAGCAGACGATTTCCTCAGTCCTCACCTGTCGGTAAGTCATATAAGCAGCTCTTCAAGTATAAAAAAGAGATTTGCAAAATCAATTTTTAGAAACAAGAAACTTTGCACAATAACAAGTTGAAATTCGAAACGCTTCGTATCATACAAAAACAATGTGAATCTGCACGCAATATTGGTATTCGAGTTCTTGAGCTCATGTTGGATGATCTCCACGATGCCTGCAGAATAATACATCGAGGCAGCTAAAACCATAAAAAAATCTACGAATCTAGAATTTACGAACTGCTTTCAAATCTTTTGCAAACAATTTTCATTCAAATAATCGATTATTCATAAAGGCATCTCGTTTCGATAATCTTTAAAACAATGTACTTAATTTCTGCCTTCGAAATGCGATCATAGAGACGGGATATTTCTTCAAAAACAAACCTTTTTCTTCCATACAGCAACTTCCATCATATCCAAAAAAGGAAATAAAAACCGAAGTAAATGTACAGTAAAAAATGGCAGGCATGTTTTTATATTCACTGGTGGTTCCGCCAATCCACCAACTTCGCTCTCATATCAGAAGAAGCTGTGTCAGAAGAACCACCAGTGAATATAAAAACCAGTGAATACAAAAACATGCCCAGAGCAATGTGAAACACGATCTAGTACAAAAAAAAATTATTCTGGGATGGCAACACTGATGCTGCGAAGTTTGACCATAGACCACCTACTCCATAGTCCATTCCATAATAGTCCATCCATGGTCTACTAATGTCTAATGGTCTGTGAGATGTGAGTTTGACCATTGTCAATATTGACAATATTGCCATTAATTATTATTTGAATAAGAGTGTTATTTATTATCGTCAATAGTGTTGAAGAAAATTGTTCAGTACCAAGTCAACAATCAATGTATAGAACTCACGTCTAAAGTCGTCTATGAAGTTAACAGTCAAGAGTGAATTGTGATCATTAGTCATTGTACTAATTGCAAATTTGCCTTCAAGATTTTTCAGTTGAGTTGGTCCTATATTGTTTTCTAAATCGTCTGGATAAAAGTTCTCTAGCCTTGTATCAAGATGGGAAAAAAGGCCGAAGTTGGTACTCCCAAGTACCTTGCTAACAAAATGAAAGCAAAAGGTCTTCAAAAACTGAGATGGTACTGCCAGATGTGCCAAAAACAGTGCCGAGATGAGAATGGTTTCAAATGTCACACGACATCGGAAGCCCATCAGAGGCAATTACTTCTTTTCGCTGATAATTCTAGGAAATATATAGATGAATTTTCATATGACTTCGCAAAGGGTTACGTAGAAATTCTTAGGAGACAATTTGGAACAAAAAGAGTAGATGCTAATAGAGTGTATCAAGAATATATTCGTGAGCGTGATCATGTTCACATGAATGGTACCCGTTGGGTTAGTCTCACAGGATTTGTCAAGTGGTTGGGTAAAACAGGTCAAGCAATTATTGATGAAACTGAGAAAGGGTGGTTTATAACATATATTGATAGAAGTCCTGAGACAGTAATAAGAGAAGAAATGAAGAAAAGAAAGCTGAAAATGGACAAAAATGATGAAGAAAAACAGATGGAGTTCATAGAGAAACAAGTGAAACTTGGTTTAGAAAAGGCAGGAATTTTATCAGATCCGGTTTATACGGATCTTGTTAGAGAAAGTGATGAAGAAACTATCAAATTGGATATTAAGCTGAAAGCAGACAAAAAATTGGCAACTCCTGACCCTACTGACAATATCTTCAAGAAGCCTGCTAATATAACCTTAAGCGGTTCAAAAAAACTTAAAACAGATGTCAAGAAAAGAACAGCTTTAGATGAAATCAAGGAGCAGGAGGAAAGAAAAAAAGAAAAGATAAACAGAAAGGACCATTGGCTGATGGAGGGAATTGTAGTCAAAGTAATTACTAGAAGTTTAGGCGAAGAGTATCACAAACAAAAAGGAGTAATAAAGGAGGTTGTTGGAAAGTACATTGCCATAGTCAAGTTAATTGAAAGTGGGAAAAAGCTTAGAATTGACCAAGAACATTTAGAAACCGTCATTCCAGCTTTAGGGAAGTTGGTGAAGGTGGTAAATGGTGCTTATAGGGGTGAAATAGCCAAACTGCTGAGTTTAGATGAAAAAAACTTTTGTGTTGAAATTGAAATAGCAAAAGGGGTTTTGACGGGAAGAAAATTAGCTGGCATTCAATATGAAGATATTTGTAAAATAAATGATTGAGTAAGATTTGCTGAACTTAGGAGTGGTATCATTAGAACTCAGGGGTCTTCAGCAGTTGAATGACATAGCTCATATTATTCCACAGATATATTTTTATTATATTTCATGAGATTTAAAAAATAATTTGTATAAAATGTGAATTGACAATGTTGAATAATGAAGAAAGTGTATAGCAATGATTCAAAAATTAATTGTATAAGATGTGTACAGAGTATTTATTTAGTCCCAGTCCAAATATTCATTAAAAATAAAAATAATTGCAATGAGTGCAATCACGTATATTGTTTCTTTATTCTATTCATTCCCTTTGAACTGGTAGGTATATTCTATACCAAGTTCGATAATTACTCCTGAAACTTTATGACAAAAATGTTTGCAAATAAATACAACATTTATTGATAATGAAGGACCTGCCTTTAACTTCATCAATAAGTCAAAAATCATCTATCAATCAAAAACAAAGGCAGGCAAAAAGTGACAATGCCTGTGTAAAGTAAAATTTTTGCTGTATTTATTTCAACTTTCTACATCTCCAGCAACTTTTTCAAATTTGAATCATGAAACCAAACCACATAACAGCGGGGTATGACCAGTATTGAAATGGAATTTTACAGCTAAATTCTAAGCGCCATCTAGCGAGAACGGATCTCGCGAGTTTTCATAATTTGATTTGAAAAGATAATGCAAGGCGTCCTGATCAAACTATTTGACTGCGTCACTGGTTTTAAATATATATGCCGTATATGCATAGAATTTAGGATCGCACATTATGGCGGTATGATAACAGACTATATATCCTTCATGGTCTGCGAGTGTGATCATATTGATCAAACTATTTGACCGTGTACCACGGTCCCGGGAGTCAAAGGTTAGACAATTGTTATTTCAGCTAGTACAACGCACAAGTAATAATAATAATAATAATTTATTTCTTCAATTTAAAAGTACATGTATAATACAAACAGTAAACATAGCACAATAATAAAAGAAAACGTCAAAGCCACGTGTGGAGAATTACATAATACAGACTGAACGTCAACAAATTAAAATATCATGTAATAAAAAATTCTTAGAATTAATAAAATTGATAAAATAGACATTTACAATTCAGGGACAATTGAAATATTCCTCCAATGTATAACAGATTCTCGCTTGTAGTAGCTCTTTCACCCGTTGTTTGAAAATAAAGAGATTTGGGGATGTCTGTATATCTTTGGTTAGTGAATTAAATACTTTACAGCCCATAAATTGAAGATTTTTCTGATAGGACCTGTGTGCTTCTGGCATTAATAGATTCTTGGATCTAGTTTCATGCTCATGAATGTTTTGATTGGAAGCAAATAATGACCTATTTTTGTACACATATATACATATTTCATAAATATATATTTCCGCCAAGGTGAGTATTTTCAGGTTTTTGAATGCTAATCTACATGAATCTCTATATGCAAGTTTGGCTATAATCCTAACTGCATACTTTTGTAGAAGAAAAACTCTCTCCATGTTGGTTGAACATCCCCAGTTAAGTATACCATAGCGCAGATGACAATGAAAACTGGCATAATATATTGTAAGAAGTATCTGTGTACTGCACTGCCTTGCCATAAAATTGAGTGAATAACAGCCACTACGAAGCTTTTTACATAGAGTTTCAATGTGTTGTGTCCATTGGCTCCTAGAATCTATAACAATGCCTAATAGTTTAGTGTTTTCAACAAATGAAATTTCACCATCATCAGTTGAAAGGGGCTCGGGAGTCTGTTGTGACGCTCGCATAGAGAAATAAATTGCCTGTGTTTTTGTTTCATTTAGAATCAGACTGTTTTTTCTTGACCATTCAGCAATATGATGATAAATATTACACATATTGGTCCGGGCTTGTTCTAAAGTTGTGTTGGCAACAAGAATATTTGTATCATCCGCATAGCACACTATTTGAGAATTTGGAGACATTTTGTTCAGAGAAACTATTAGATCATTTGAATAGATTATAAAGAGATATGGACCCAAGACTGAACCCTGAGGAACACCCCTATCAATACATTTCTCAGTACTCAGTAAATCACCTATTTTTACTACTTGAGATCTACCTGTCAGATAAGATTTCAACAAATCCAGACAAGGGCCTCGTATTCCATATCGAGACAATTTATAAATCAACAGTTCATGATCTACACAATCAAAGGCCCGTGAAAAATCAACAAATAGTCCCATTACATGTAGTCTGTGATCTAGAGCTGATACTACCTTTCTGTGAAATTCATATAGTGCAGTTTCTGTGCTAGAGTTACAGGTAAAACCATGCTGTGAAGGTGATAATAAAGAATGACTATTGAAAAATGAAACTAGTTGTTCTTTCATTTTGAGTTCATAGATTTTAGAAATACTCGACAAAACACTGATAGCCCGGTAATTGCCATATACATTGCGGTCTCCTTTTTTATATATGGGAGTTACTAAAGCCAGCTTCAATTTTTTTGGAAATATACCTTCTTCCAATGATGCATTCAAAAGGTATAATATTGGTTTACATAACTCATATCTGCATTCTTTTATTAATTTGTTGGAAATGTGATCGTGACCTGCAGAGTTAGTGTTTTTGAGTTTAGTTATTAAGAGCAAAATATCATTTTCACAAAGGGGGTTCATGAAAAGAGACTTATTGTTCAATGGTATATTAATATCTGTAAAATTAGTCTACCGAATACTTCTGAGGGTTGTTCCTAAGGGCCGGTTGTGTACATTCAGTTCAAACTTCGGTTTTACTGGACCCTTATAAAAATGGCACTTATCGGATGCAGCCGGGGATAACTATAACGGAAAGAGTAAATTCGCAGACCCCTTTTTCTTAAGATATCTACTGTTTTTGTTAGGGAATTATACCAAAACCCCCCTTTAAAAATAGTAAAAAACTATTGTTAGGTGACGTTCTATAATCAAATAAATAAGTCAAATATTTAATTTTTTCATTTAACTCAAATTACAACAATTAGTTAAAAGCTAATTAATGAGCATAACTTTCGAAATCTACCAAAAGTCCATTAAAAAAAGTACTCTTTGAAATCTACCAAATATATTTTAAACAAAAAGTACCTACTAAAATTTCTGTCCAGAAAGCCAAGATCTACTGAAAAAGTAGAAATCTACCAGAGGTGGCAACGCTGCAGACCAGTACAACACGCCTAGGAAACCAAAGAGCAGTAAATACAACCACCTTAACAAAACAAAAATTCCCAAATCGTCATGACCATGACAGTGACAGTAGTAGTGAGAAAAGTGCAGTTTTTATTCTCATTTAGACAAATGCTTAATTAAAACAATTAAATGAGGTGCTTGCGTTGTATTTGTTCAAATTATGTCTACTAGATCACAACTCACCAAGGATTTAAATGGTTAGTACATATCTTTAAAAAAACTATTGTTTTTGCCTTTTCACAAGGGGAGTGTCAATATAAATAATTGCAGACTATTTGCAAAAACCTCGAAACCGCTGTTTTTGTTTACACAATTAATGTATGCACATAATTGATTACAATAATAATATAATTGAGTTTGATTTTATGAATCATCTAATGGGGTCTTTCTAAAATTGACATTTTTATTCTGAATTTCTAGGAATCAATTGTTAACGAATTCAAGCTATAGTCATTGTGGGTGAATCTAATAACCTACTGACCCCAAAACCTTCGGTGAATTCTAATTTGAAATGTATTACTTTAAAAGGGTACAAATACACTGTCACAAATGTTAATCCGCTGATAATTCCTAATTTACATTACAAATTATATGCGTAATATTACTTACTCATTTCATAATATATCTTCATTTGTATTTCATTTAATTTAGTTTTTGAATATTTTAAGAATCTACTGATTACTGATTGTTGTTTTTATTTTATTTTATTCATATACCATGATAATAACATCGTAATATCATCTATTTCAACAGAAAGCATTAAATCCTCAGTTGGAAATAAAGTGAAAATACTTTTCAAAAATGTGGTTCGATTGGAGACCAAAGGGGACAAGACTGAAAACAGAGTTTTGGTAAGCATATTTAAAAAAATTACAGAATGCATGCAGATTTTCCGCAAAAATCAATATTACCAAATAATCAAAAGAACCGCCATAAAGTAGAGTCATTATCTTCAAATGTTGGCAGCCTGAAAATGTCAAAATAATAGGTTTGTTCCACCAGTGTGTTCCGTGTGCAATGGTGATGTAAATGATTTAGATTAAGAACAGAACTTGTTTGTTCATTTGTAACAGAAAATGGAGATCACAACCAAACTTTTTACGTTTCTCATTCTGATTGGTGAAGCAGAATCTGAAATTCAATTTCAAGGAAGGAAACGTAAAGAGTTTGGTTGTGAACGGCTCTTAATAATGAATTTTGACCTTTTTTCCTCGACTTTTATTTTGTCGAAATTTACAATTTTTTTCAAATTTTCCACTTTTTTTTTTTAATTTCAACTTTTTTAACGTAACTTCGACTTTTGTCTCAAAATTTCAATTTTTTTCTTTAAAAATTTCAACTTTTTTTGATCGAACTTCGACATTTTTCTCGAAATTCGACTTTTTATTTAGTGTCATTAGTATTCTCAAATGGTAAAAGCAGGTGGTGTTCCCACCATTTATATCTACCTACTATTAAAATATTTGTTTCATCTGCATACCATGTTGCAGTAATTTCAATGTGTTTATTCAAATATGACTGGCAAATACAAGAAATAGAAGAGGGGCCTAATATTGATCCTTGAAGGACACCTTGAGTAATGCCTAAGGAATGACTAGGTACTGATGTTTATTTTAACGATTGGCTTTAACGATAAATATAATTGTAGCAACAGAAATGCATCCAAATTTTTTTTCTTGAAATTTTGAAATTTTTCCTCGAAATTTCGACTTTTCTCAAAATTTCGACCTTTTTTACTTTTTTAATCGTACTTTGAATTTTTTAATTGAACTCGATTTTTTTCTCAAAATTCGACTTTTTTTTAGTGTCATTAGTATTCTCAAATAGCAAAAGCTGGTGGTGTTCCCAACAATTCACCTACATCTTGTACTATTAAATATTCAAACTAGCTGACAAAAGTAGGTGACACTTTCATTGAAAGCGCTAACTCTACCTTTTGGATATATGTTATTACTACCAATAAAAGCATTTATTATTATTATTATTATTTCTTTTTTTGTTGTGCATTTAAAAAAAAATGTAAACCATTTTTTGAAATGAATGTTACTATTATTATTAATGTCTCTCATAGGTATTTTCACCATGTCGAATTTTACTCCTCACAGCAAAAGTGCCAACAAAAGTAAGTTCGCAAAAAAATTTCCCGGCAAAACCCAACTTTTGTGTTAATATTGTAGATCGACACTCACTTCCATTACTTGGAAGTCCAAGCGTTGGAGAGCAAAAGAGGAAATCAGCTAAGCCTCACGGTTAACGACAAGGTTTACTCGTTTTTGGTGGGAGAAGACTCAAAATGCAGCACAGAAGTTGATAATATGATAGGAGCTTTGAACAATGCCATCAGAAATATTTTTCCCACAGTGCCACTACATCATATTATAAGAAAAGTATGGAATTATTTTTCTCTCTCACTTATCTTGCGTTTTGCAGATTCACAGTTCCTGAATCCGAAGTCAAATTGGGTTAATTGTTGAAAATTGTTATTGTATTGTCGTATTGTATTGTCAATACGTTTCAATATATGGCTTCTCCAATGCCTGATATAAGTTATTTCAATTTTTCTTTACGTGAATATTCAACTTTTGTGGTTGAATATCTAATTTGTTTGTTTTCAATATCATCCATAGTGAACTTTTGCTGATATCGAGATATTCATTCCAGGTGTTGAAAATGTTTAAGAGGCAAACAAGTATTTGTATGCCTGAATATGGAATTTTTTGTGTCTTTTCTCAGTTGACTTCAGGATACTGTATCTTAAAAAGTATTGAAGGAACCTGCAGAATGCAAAGATAGCTGCAGCTACATCAATTTTGTAATAATGTATTTTGAGGTAAAGCGCCCGTACACTTTATTCAATATTCTCGGCGAAAGTTTCGCTAACAAAGTTCATCTGTTTGTCTATATCCAACATTTCTAATTAACTAATTTTCTTCCTACCCTACCTGATTAAACTGCAGAGAAAACTGAAAATAATAATTATGACTGTCACAGCATCGAAAATTTGAAAATACCTATCTAAAATGTATCCAACATTAAATTCTAGCATGCATTGGAAAATATAGGATGAGTTGAATGTAAAGATGGTCTGAATAATGACAAAGGGACCAATTCCTTTGTATAGTTTAATCAGGTAAGGTAGTGAAAGGTAAAAAGAATTAATTAGTTGCTTTCACCAGAAAAAATAACCGATATGAAAAGGGTGTCAGGAGAGTCAAAATGCCAAGGTTTAAAAAAATGTAATTGTTTTTTCCGTTAACCAGCTGTCGTCCCCTTGCGAACGGCAGCCCTCAGAAGTCGTAACTTGTGTAAGCCAAGGATTAACGAGGTCTTACCTGTAACAAAAATGTGAAAAAAGTGTTGACAAGGGCAAGGACATTACTAATGATGGACAGGAATTCCTGTTATGGTGGGCTAAGGTAGACCAAGTGACAATCACAGGAAGGATAGCTACCTTACAAAGACTGGCCAAGTCACTGGTGATATGCCCAACGCATCGAATTTCAGCGTGGATGTGATTCTGAACCTCCGTCACCAGAATCTGCATATTTTAGCTGAGGCAAGCTGCCGTCCTAAGCAAAAAAGCCGTATCTGCAAAAACTCTGAAGCTGAGAATATGTAGTTTCGACCATCTTATGTACGAAAAGTCTTAAACTTGTGTAGAAAAGGCGAAATAATTGATTAACTTTGGCGATTTAAATCTAGTTTACTTAATTTTTTCTTTGGAGAAAGTTACATTTATAGTGTTTCAAGACTACAGAAATCAATATCTCCACTTTAACATTTTTTGTAGATACTGCTTTTTTGCTTAGGACGGCAGCAAGGATCAAAGCCTCCAGACTAAAGTGCTTAGCCCATTGTAGGGGCAACAATCTAGGCCACTCCAACATAATGGAGGTCATGAGAATGAACACATCTGAGATGCCTTCGGACTCCTTCCTACTGCTTTGATGGGGCATACACCAGCATCATGCAAGATGGAAAAGAAATAGTATTAATTCCGAAGGTTTAAATTATTCAATCATCGCTCATGATGATGCTGTCTTTGTTAGTGAAACTACGTTGAGCATATTTTATAAAGTGTTTCGTTGAGTGAAGAATCTATTCTTCATGTTATTGAAGAATTCAAAATCTCAAACTTAGTAATAATCTCTTATTCCCTTACCAGATTGAAGTAATTCCTCATACGAGGTTACAACAGCTACGTGATTTAGAGGCGATAGCAAGTAGTCGTAGGGAGGTGGGCCCCTGTGGGGGCTTCTCAAACCAGTATGCCTGTATGTGTGATTTTCATGGTTTGACCTATCGAGAGGAGGTTGCATGGGACATCGATAACATTTATGTATCTTTAAATACGAGAGAACTTAGTCTTAAGGATTTCGAATATCTAGATCAAAAGTAAGTAATAAAAGTAACCATATTTTAGTTCAAACAGAGTGACCCTTTTTGAAATGATCAACCTCTCAAACAACAACAAATGAATTGTCAGGATTATGTTGGAATAAAATTAAACACATAGTTCTATTTCCACCGATAATCTTATATTTGTGACTACTTTAGGCGATTAGTTAAATTTTTCTCAGTTAATAAGGGAGTAGTTGAAAAGATGTTGGGATGAAAGTTGAAGCGTATGTTACTTTGCACCTTTTTATGAATCCAAATATTTTTTTGATATGCCATTGGTGGAGGAATGACGCCAGAAGTTCTTGAACTGCATCATTAACGACTGGATTTAAGGCTATGATTGTGCAACATCAAAGAAATCTCGCGGATTCGAATCCAATTTTTTTTGTAGACCTTGCTGTCTACCATGCATATTTGCTCCATTATCGTAACCGTGACCCTGCAAATCAGTAGTATTCAAGCTTTCTTTCTCTAAAAGCGACAAAAAACCTAAGTACCTAAAAGTAACAATTGAGGTAATAATAATAAAGTGATGATTGATACGCAAACTGCAGTATATAGTTATTGAGTATAACAGAATTTCTTTGACTAGTTTATTTCCAAATATTCAGTTATGAGTATGTGCAAAGTACATTGAGTAGCTTTAAAAGTACTCGTAAGTATTGGGATACGAATACTTTTATAAAAAGTACTCAAAGCATATGAGTACTTTTACAAAGTATGAGTATTTCAAATAATTCTTATTATCAGAGACTTCAGGTTAGAGATAATTAATTATACTAATTAGTAAGTCAGTAACAGACAAAAATAAAACTAGATTATCACTTACCTTCTATCAATTATCACTTATCATTATCGTGTAGGTGCGCCCAATGTTGACATTTTAATTATATATAAAGTAATAAAGGTACAGGTACAGGTGTATATTATTCTCGAAAGAACAGTTTTTTGTATAGTATAATCGCGAAAGCACAGTTATATATTTTAAAAATGTATACTTCCGTCAAGATAAAAAATTATTGACTAGTACCGATTACTGAGTACTCCAATTTTGAGATCAATTTAGCCGAGTTCTGCCCAGCACTGGAAGATGGTTTAGTCACAAATATAAGATTATCAATCTAACTAGACAAAATTGTTTTCAACAAAGTAAATAACAAGTCAATCGTTAGTCTTTGGATTATGCTAAATAAAACATCAATATTTTCATATTACATAGACAGGTAGCTAAAAAGCTAATTCCATGGACTCGTTATTTTTCATTTTGTAATTTATTATTCATTCTACTTAAAATGCCTGCCATAAGTTCTGTTGGTTTGTTCTATAATTTATATATTTTTTGAATGAATGTCATCCAATCAAAATATTTGTAGTAATTTTGAATATATCACGTTACTTTTTCAGAGACTTAATACCGATTATTAGTGCTCTAGAATATAACACATGGTTCACAAAATTGAGAGCAAATCAAGTGAAATTATCACATGACAACATTGATAGAATTCTACACGTTTTAAGAAAATCTCTCAATCTAGAAGAAATATATCTTGATAACTTAGGCCTGAAGTCTGATTTTGTGAACAAATTATCGAGTGTTTTAAAATTGAACCTAGGAACTGCTCTACATACCATAGATTTATCATTTAATCCAATCGAAGACAAAGGTAAGAAACTGGATTGGTCAAAAAACGTTCTCATTGTGACTTTTTTCAGGTGCTACTTATTTGGGAGGTTGTATCCCAAAGCTCAATAAAGGTCTAGTCCATTTAAATTTAGCTCATTGCAGTTTGAGCTCAAAAGGCGTTAACAATTTGTTTAGTGCCTTGAACAACAATTCGAGTTCTTTAACGACGTTAACTTTTATTAATTTAAGCGGAAACAACTTGAAAGATGATATTAGTGTAAGTATATAAAAAACGAAACTATGATGTTCTTAAAGCAGACCTTGCAAACATAGATTAAGCCATTGTTTATAGAGAAAGAAGATAGTTAGTCAATGCCTGTGGAAATCGCGTTTGATACAATCGCGCGCGACATCTAGCCCGATAACGACGAACCGAGGCAAAAATACACCCGTACGAATGCGCCCCCTACAATCAACTTGCATTTTTTGAGGTATGCTTGAGGATTTTTATTTTCGTCAAGGAATCCTAGTAGTGAATCGTTCGCCCTGACAGGGACGTACTTGAAATTTTCTAATGATAGTTTCTAACAGAGTTATTTTATTCACAAATTCAATGTCATTCAATAAAAATGAAGTGCATAATTTTTTGTTTATTATTTGATATAAATTGAATGAACTATTCATAAATGTAATAAAGTGAAGGTGAACTTAATATCAATTTTGTCATTTTGACTTCAGTCATCATGAACAATACTGCGGCATGGTTCAATTGAAAAATTAGTGTGGAATTTCATATCTTTTCACCTATATGTGGTGTCCAGTGTATTTTTTAAGCCAAAATCACTGGGTCGAAGCTCATAATAATAATAATACACTACCGGTGAACAGCACCTTTGCCTTATTATTTTCGGGGCAAACTGCTTTGTGTTTGTTATTGTTTGTTATTTAATTTCAATCACTGTGAGGTGACATTTGTGTCGCACACTTCACCAGTGAAAAGGTGGTGACACACAATGGAACAAATAGTATGTTTGTAATCATCAGTTTATTTAGTCTCTGTATTCACCTTGAAGATATCACTTAACTAGTGTGTACATTTTATACCTGTGCTCATTTATTCAAACTTAATTTATTTCATCGAAATGGGGCTCCATATATGCCGTCAGAAATCAGAACAGGTTCGAAGTGTTATAAAGACAACGATTATTGAATGAAGAGATTGAATGTGTTTACCAACTAAATTGTTATCTATACTGTGTACTATAATATATACAGGGTGGGGCACCGAAAACGAAACAGATCGAATATCTTCAAAACGCATGTGTTGTGAATGAAATGCGAAAACACGTCGATTTTTAAACCAAGGGGGAAATCTTCCTATCATAACCTCAACTGTCATGCCTCTCCCCCCACCCCTTGGGCACCATCACCGAAACAATTTGAATAGGGAAAGTAGTAAGTGTAACACATCATTGGAAAGGTAATTTCATAAGGAATTCAGCCATATCAATTTTTGAAACCTAAATTTTTATTTTGGCGCCCTCTTGCGGGAAAAACAACTGTTCCGTATTCCAAATTATGATACTGCATTTGCAAGCTATTTTGACATAAATTCGGTGACAATGCATTATGGAATATTTCTAAGAGAAAAAACAAAATGGCGGCTCTAAAATGGCGGACATGATTTGCAGTTATTGTCCGATTCGATTCAAAATTGATATGTGGTGGTTTGCAAGGTCGGAAATCATGATTTGTTTATCAATGCAAAAAAACAAGATGGTGGTCCAAGATGGCGGATGAAATTTGTAATTCTGGTCCAATTCGAATCAAAATTAGTATGTGGAGATTTTCAGGGTTAGATAGAAATTAGGATTTTTTGTAGATGCAAATAACAAGATGGCAGGCGAAATTTGTAATTGTGTTTCGATTAGAGTCAAAATTAGCATATGGGGGTTTTCAGTATGAATAAAATGAATTATTTAAATTGATAAAAAAAAGCTTTTATACAAATGCGCTAAAAGGAGATAACGGCAAATAAACGAAAAAGAGAGAAAAGGTATTCATATTTTTTTTAGATGTGTGACGTAGGTTACTCTGTCCGTAACAGATTCGAAAACTTGCCGCGAGTACAAAATAGGTATTTTTGCGTGGTAAAATTTTGATTCCGTTACGTATAGAATAACCTCAGTCACACATCTGAAAAAAAATATTATTTCCTTTTTAGTGCATTTGTTTATTTTTTTTTTCAATTTAATCATTTCATTTTAGTCATACTGAAAACTTGTAAAACCCCCATATGCCAATTTTGAATCGAATCGAACCACAATTACAAATATCGTCCACCATCTTGGTTTTTTGCATTGACAAAAACATCATAATCTTTGACCCTTTAAATCCCCACATACTAATTTTGATTCGAATCAGACCAGAATTACAAATTTCGTCCGCCATCTTGGAGCCATCATCTTATTTTTTCGCATTGACAAACAAATCATAATTTCCGACCTTGGAAACCACCACATATCAATTTTGAATTGAATCGCACCATAATTGCAAATCATGTCCGCCATTTTGAGTCGCCATTTTGTTTTTTCATTTAGAAAAATTCCATAATGCATCATCACCTAATTTATGTCAGAATAGCTTGCAAATGCAGTATCATAATTTGGAATACGGAACAGTTGTTTGTTCCGCAAGAGGGCGCCAAAATGAAAAGTTAGGTGGCAAAAATTGACATGGCTGAATTCCTTATGAAATTACCTTCCTAATGATGTATCACACTTACTACTTTCCCTATTCAAATTGTTTGTGTGATAGTGCCCAAGGGGTGGGGGGAGAGGTATGACAGTTGAGGTTATGATAGAAAGATGTCCCCCTTGGATTAAAAATCGACGTGCTTCTGCATTTTATTCACAACACATGCGTTTCGAAGATATTCGATCTGTTTCATTTTCGGTGCCCCACCCTGTATATTATTAGCAAGTGTTGAACAAATATAATATTCAACAATACACGAAGGGTAACGTGAGAATTTCGTAAATGATAACGGCACAAAACAAATAAACACAAAATTCACTGGGAATGGTCTTGATAACATCAAGTTCCAGGTTAAATAGAAACACTGAAACAAATGAATGAAATCTCGCGTTTACCAGTACAACGCTGGATAGGATGCATGTGTCAAAATCATATTTCAGAGCCATCTATTGGATTATTCAATAAATCATATTTTACGAACTGATCAAATACATACGTTAAAATTAAGAACAGACGTGACTGGAGACTCGTGGACTAGCGACCTCTAGTGATGGTCTCCATTTGAATCCAACTGAAAGTACGTAAGATTGGCTAACTATCTTCTTTCTCTATAAACACTGATTAAGCAGTTTCAATGAAGAAAAATACGTTTCATCATTGTTATATTTTGTATTATTCAATTTTCTTGCAGCTATATCAGAACTCCTTAGAGTTTATGCCTGGAAAAGGGATAAAAATCATTAATTTCTTATGATTAGAGTGGACAAACGTTTCCATATGTCACATTTTAAATTTTGAGTTCTGTTTGCATATTAGCATTGTAAGTTTCAGTTCTATTGAAGTGTATCTATGTCTGTTTTAAGTTATAATACCAGGTTACTCGAAAATATCATGTCTAGTTCACTCAATTTGAAACCTAGGGCCTCATTGGGGCATTCGAAACAAATTTTTGGCAGTCCGTCCCTTATTAGTGAAGAGTAAATCAATCATAACTAATAAATGAGTATTTTTGGCTGTCCGCTATGCCATATTATGAGGCGTCTCTTATTAGTAATTTGGGTATAACAAATCTATTCAAAGTAATTTTGGAAGCTCTTTGTATACACATCTATTTGGACACAGAATAACTCAGATTTAAATTACAATAAACAGAATGATGTAGACTAAATTTTTTAAATAATTTTTGTGAGACATTCAGGCCAAATTACCTATATAGCTGTGTCTTCTTTTGTCATCGAATCCCCACTGATGCCCTAGGTTCCAAATTGAGTGAACTAGACATGATATTTTCGAGTATCCTGGTATTATAACTTGGATACACTATTGACGTTGCTGCGTCCTAAGTTGATCGTTTGGTAATAAATATATTTTACCATTGAACCATTTAGATTTTAGATTTAAAATACATATAAAAAAAATTCGTGTCGACTACAGTAACTTTCAAACGATTTGCCATTTTTTATTTGTTGTATTGTATTCTAATGAAATAGTTGCATTTAATTTAAATTATTTTGAAAAATATAGAACTTCAAGTTGAACCATTATGTTCTGCACTATGCAACAATATATGTTTTGACTTGATATTGAGTTAACTTAATATTTTTTTGCAGCATTTCCATAATTTTCTGTCACAACCCAATGCTCTCCAACATATTGATATTTCTTCAACAGATTTAATTCTGGAAAATGTAAGAATTTCCCTCGTCTTTTAAATCAAATGAAAATACAGGTTTATTTTTTCCAGCTTTTTGGCGCGTTAGTACGTGGCTGTACAACCAACTTAGTTCACTTGAATTGCAGTAAAAACCCCTTTAGTAGTAAGAAAAATAAAGAAGCCCCAATATCTCTGAAACAATTTTTTAGTTCAACACTTAACCTCAAGTTTCTGAATATGTCTCATTGTAAATTACCACAAGAGGCTCTGAAGTAAGTTATTTGTTTTTCATAATTTATAATAGCATAGTAATTATAGTGTCGATGTATTTTTCAATATTTTTGTAAAAAAAGATTTGATTTCATTTTGTTCTCTCCAGAATAACATTTTTTTTGTAATATGATAACTGGATTCGGAGTTTGGAGAAAAGCTAATATCATCATAAATAGCTTTCTTTATTTCATTAGGAATTAGTAATGAAATATATAAATAATTGAATAGCTCTCAAAATGAAAGTACTTCAATAAGTTTGTATTAGAGTTTTGAAAAAGTGGTAATTGCATCAAGAAAATTAATTTGTATTTTTTTTTCAAGAAATCTATTGTTAGGATTGGCCTGTAACGAATTTACCAAAGAAATGACGTTAGATATAAGCAACTGTGGACTCGGTAGTCAAGGTGCACATGTTTTAGAGAGCTGTGTACATGGTGTTCGATGTATTTCTAGTCTTGATATTTCCGAAAACAGTAAGCGATTTCACACATTTGGGAGGTATTTTCTCATTATATTTTTTTAGATATGGATTCGGATCTTTGCAATGTAGTGATAGCAATAAGTAAAAATAAGTCTTTGAAGCATCTGAACATGGCTCGAACAATGAAGAAACACATGTCGCTCATCATGGATTCAGTGGTGCAAATTATTCAAGATGACGAATGTCTCTTACAGTCTCTGATAATACCAGACTGTCGTTTACGTTCGGATCTCTTCAATCTTCTCAATGCTTTAGGAGATAATAAGTCATTAGAAACGTTAGATATAAGTGGTAACCTCATTGGTGATTCTGGTGCTAGACTATTAGCGAAGGCATTACAGATAAACAATAAACTGAAAACAATCATTTACGATAGGAATAACATAACTTTGCAAGGGTACCATGATATAGTATATGCCCTCGAGAGTAACAGGACTGTGCAATATATGCCTTTTCCGATATATGACATAACTCCTTGTATGAAAGCAAACGCCGAGCGAACGGATCTACTTATGAAAAAAAAGCAGGATTTGTTGAATCGAAATGTTTCTCACAAACAGCATTTACTCAAGTCAATGCCCATGCAGCCTGGTTTCTTGTTGACCTCTAAACAGCAAGCCTTGGATCGTTTAGTGCAACAAACTCAGGAAGCTATAAAAAATCTTGCATCCGACTTGATAGCATCAAATAATGACATTAATCATGCCACAGGAGTGATTGAAGATGCTGAAAACTCAAAGCAACTATTGGTCAGGCTGCAAGAGGTGGCTCAACATAGAGATGATAAACGCCCCAATCCTGTAGATGAGAAGTTACAACAGGCTGCTAGTGACGTTCATAGCAGTATTTGTGATTATGTTCAGGTAACAACAGTTTTACATTCACTAAGTTATCAATTCAAACTTTATAAAAAGATTATCTCAACTAAAGAGCATTTGAAAATTGCCTGGTATATTTTCATTTATAAACTGAATTATTTAAATTTGTATTGGCAGATAAATTCGATATTTGAAAGAAAAATACTTGAAGCTCTAGTCAATACCTATAGGGTGGACAACCAGTAACATCGGTCCACAGGGTCTCAACAATAGATTTTTTTCGAAATATGTATGTGCAAGGAGGTGGAATGTCAATTAGGGCTTGTCGAAAATATTTTTGGAATTCACAGGGTGTTCCTAAAAATCGTAACAAACCAAAGTTGTAGTTTTTCAAATAGAATAACCTATTTATTAATGCATTTTTGGGACATTATGATAAAGGTTTATTATAACTAGCAATCACTGTTTTGAATATTGATTGATAGTTTAGTTTTGTAGAGGACATTCGCTTCTTGAATTTAACTTTTAACCTTCCACAGTCTGAAAATAAAAAAGTTAATAAGGAAATCAGTACAAGTGTAGAAGGGAAATATATAGACTGTATAAATGTAATTTTCAGGCAACTACTGAGAAGATGCTCAAATGCTGTAAGGACCTGTGTCCTTATGTGTTGCATGATGAAGATACGATACAAGATATTAGGAGAGAATGCAAAAAGAAAAAACACATTCCTTTGGATTTTGTGACAATTTGCATAAAGCAACAAGCTGGAGTCGATATTATGAACAGAACAAGGTAAAGTTGGTAATAAATTGACAATTAAAATAAATATTGAAGTCTCCTGTACTGCTATACTACCGTCCTAAGATAATCCTTAAATGACTCACAGTTGTGTGCATAAAAAAGTCGTACAGTAGTTATAAGCTAATGCGAGTCAGGCTTGTCAAAATTCGAACTATTTTTCAGATTTAAGATTGATTAAACTATAAAAAATACAAAAAAAAATAGTTTCTTGGTTTCTGAAATTGAAATGTCTATCCAATTTTTTTTTCCATTTGCTAGGACAATTTTCAACTTAGGTCTTTGAAGCTGGTATCTCGCATGGTATGTTTTTCAGAAGCGATGCACAAAAACGTTAATTTTGTTCATTCATTCTCGCGCAAAACTTAATATGATAAATGAAAGTTTCCTTGTTTGGCAACAACTTCAACCATATCAGCTAATTATGGTCCTGGAACTATCTTCTGTATTTTCTTTTGAGACAAGTGATTGCTCCAGATATATAAATCAGAACATTTCATTTTTTAACGTCCACTTGCCAATGTTGCCGTTTTTCACTGCATCCAACAGCACAAATCATCCTAAGAAAATTTTATTTATGACAACTTCTTTTTAATTTATTCCAGAAAAATTAATTACTTAAGACCATTTCTTATTCTTACTGGTGCAGTAATTCCAGAGGCGATTGTAGAAGCATTTTGATATTTTTTTTTAAATTAATAGAAATTGCTGACCATCTGCTCTTAATTTCTATCCTCATTGCCTTTATGTCTTACAAGATGTAGGAATCAATCAATCAATCAATATATACTTTATTGTATTCATGAAGAAATCATGGTTACAAAGCAGTACAATGTAAAGGTAAACTTACAATTAAAATCAGTATAAACATATAAGGTACAACAATAAAATATTTTAACCGAGTAGAGACAATTAATCTACAAATAACACTCAGGTCAATACATCACTAAAATATTGCGTCAATAAATCATGGTCATAAGGATAAATGTACAACAAAATTTAGTATAAAAATATCTAAGGTTAAAAATTCAAACGAGTAGAGACAATTAATTCCAAAAGATTTAAGTGTATATAACTAAATTATTGAGTCAATAAAAAACTCATCCAAACTATAATAGGTTTTTTCCATTAAGCTCTTTTCTGAATTTAGTTGGTGGTTCAATTTCTTTCAAATCATTGGGAAGATGATTGTAGATTTTACAGCCATTGTAAATAAATGAGTCTTTAATGAGACTTGACGAGGGTAGCAGAAGTCCTGCATCTCTGTTTTGTCGAGTATTGTGCGTAGATGAGTGAGAGCCGAACTTAGTTTTATGTTTTTTTATTATCGATGCTGTTTCCAGGATAAACAGGGCAATTACTGTTAATATTTTATTGGATTTGAACAACTCTTTGCAGGAGTCTCGAGGTTTTGCTTTGCACGAGTATCTTAAGGCTCGTTTCTGTAGGATGAGTACACTGTTCAATAAGTAGTTGTTGCAACTTCCCCAAAATGCAATGCCGTAACGGATATGAGATTCGACTAGGGAGTGATAAACCATCCTTGCAGCTGAGAAATTTAATTCTTGTGCGGTAAGCTTCACTGCATAACACCCAGAAGACAGTGAATAGTGAAAACTTCCACAATTCACAGAAAATAACTCAACTGCTTACAGTTGTTTTATATTGCATCAAAATGTAGAGCAATATTTTTCTACAAAAATTCTCTCCTCTAAATATTATGGCGGGGTTATGTGGATAGAAAGTCTTTAAGGAACTCATAATTATGAGATACTTTGGAATGTTATTGATTTTTCTGATAACTTCCTTCTTCATACTAGCAACAACTAGTTTTACATGCACTGCATATGAGGTGTTCTCGTTTAGTAATGTAGAGATGTGGGGTTTTTACTTAGCAGGAGTGCATTACTGTACTTGGTGAAAATGTAGTTGAAGTTGCCTTTTTGTCTATCAGCCAATAAATCACTGAATTTGTTAGTTACAGAGGTTTTACTTAAGACGGCAGTATAATAGAACAAAAACAAATTTCAGATACAGCTCATACTTTATTTAGATTGATCTTCACACCACTGTTGTATCCATAAACTTATCCTATTCAGATTGTCTTCTAATTCTTCAGGAGTCGTACTACGAATTTCATGTACCAAATAATCCTGATAGGATGTCTTTGCCTCTTCTAGAATTGTTTGGAAAATTTCACACTGTATATTCTCTTCAAGCTTCTTTCCACTATATCCTCTGCTTGTTAACCTATCATAAAGTGTAGTATTGTCTACTCTCAGAACGAACACCACATCAAACCATCTTTCAGGAAAAAAGTCGCAACTGTGGTAGTCTACTATATTCCCTCCTTTACTCATAACCGCTTCTAAACCGTCCAAAAGTTTATCTTCGTCGAGAACAGAGCAGCCATAAGCTTCATCGAATCCTTCTAAACAGTCATTGTCTTTTGCAATTTTGGAGATTTCGAGCCAATTAAACCCTGTGATTTCTGCTAACTTTTTACATAATGTCGATTTTCCCACACCCGGGGTTCCTGTTACAAGAATATTTGGAGTTTTGCGTTTTTCGTGGGTATTTACAGACATAATTTCTTCATTCAGGTTAATCGTAAATATGCAGAACAGAACACAACTCACAACATGAAAATATGTTAACCTTAAAAAAATATTTTTATTTTTTGACGCAGTCAATTGTCAAAGAATCAATCAGTGTTGCCATATGCGTACTACAAAATCGTAGTAGATTGTAACTAGTGGTTTTGGTAATGTTCTGATTTTCACCGGTTTACAGACGAACTTGATTCGATGAATTTGATTTCTGATATGAGACGATTTTTTACTGATTCGACCGATACACAGCGGATCAACATGTCATATAAAAGAGTTATTCAATGGATATGGGTGTTTCACAGTTGAGAAATTTTAGCAACAAAGGAGCATATCTATCCTTTAGCTTCGTCGAGTTGGCAATTTAGCAAAATCAAATGTCTGGAAACACTTTCTTAATATTTATAATCCCGCGGATCTAGTTGCTAGATGACCCAACCTAAAACATATCTCAGATTGCCATTTTGTGGGGGCACGTACTCAACTTGCAGGAGGAACCGAGTTGGAGCTATTTAACTATGTTGAATGAAAACCTATGAGCAATAAAAGATGTAAGAGATAGAAACACTGAAATGAAATTATAATATGATGACTGGAATGCTCTTAGTTCCTCTGCGCACCCGTATAAAGTAATAACTCTAGGAGATGAAGAAAGGAGGCACATGCAATCTAGCAGAGAAATACTTTATTGCTTACTTGTATAGGTGCGAGAGAGACATTCATCTGCACGTACGTGTTATTAGTTTCCCCATTTATGGTTTGTAAACACGCCAGTGCAGTGCAGCGCGTCTTTGTATCAGTTTTATGTTACAATCAACTCAATTTCGATTCCTCCGCCACTGTCAGGAACCACAAAACAAACATGGCGTCCTCCATGAGAAATCCAGTCGCGCAGCCTGACGAGCATTCCAGTCATCATATTATAATTTCATTTTAGTGGGTAGAAAGCAATTATTGTTATAAGAATATCCTGGAAGCAGTGGCGTGCTCAACATTTATTAAAGGAGTGAACATGTAGAATAGGAGTGAGAATAAAAATGAATAATAGAAACTCCTATCACGAGTGAAAACGGAAACACCCGACAGTGCCTCTTCTTAGCATGATTCAGTTTACCGTATAAATAAATAGTCAGGTATTTTGCATTCAAGAACAATAGTCCGTCAGCCCGCTGCCAAAATATGTAATGATTTTATAACGTATGCCCTTTAGGGTTTTGGTAGTTATAAATATAATGATCAATGAACAAGCAAAATTAGCGCTACCCCGTGGAACATAACAATAATGATTTTCAACAACAAAATGAATCAAATGAACAGTACTAAACAAAATGAAATCTCAAGGTGTCCTCCATTTATTTCAATGCTCAGGATGGTTCATCCTTACATTTCCCTTAAAATTTTCATGAGTTTCGATCGGGAGATCTAGGAGGCCATGAATTTACTGAAAATCGCCCGATCCATCTACGAGGAAACATGATCAAGAAAATCACGCACTTCAACTGTAGAATGTGCTGGAGCGAGCTGTTGAAAATACATTCTTCCGCGCAGGTTTAATGGCATATTGTCTAATAAATCAGATGAGATTGAAGTAGAAGAATTCGGTTTTCTCTTAAAAATACTGAACTAATGATTTGGTTTTTGAATATACCAAATGGCATATTGTCTAATAAATCAAGCAGATAAGTTTGAAGTAGCAGCAGGTACCTCTCTCAGAATTTCGGTTTTTTCTTAAAAATACTGGGCCAATGATTTGGTTGTTAAATATACCACACGAGACATTACTTTTGAATGAGTATTGGTCACGTTCCTCAATGGAAAATGGGGATTCTCGTCTGCCCATCACCGGTAATTCTGAGAACTAGCAATTCCATTTGATGTGAATGTACTTTCGTCGGTGAAAAGAACATGATATATCTTCTTCTATTCGCACTTACACCCAAAAATCCTCATAATAAGACTTTTGTAATCAGAAGCATTATGACTTCATAACTATACCAACTGTGGATAAATACATGTTTCTGTTCGTTTTAGAGAACTGAATATTATGGTTGCTTCCCAGTTATCAGAACAAGTTACCGATGAAGTGTATGAGGCATTGATGAGCAGTTACAAAATATTGGTTGGTGATGCGAGTGCAATAAGGATTGATTCACCCCCTAGGAGATCTAGGTTAAGTAGTTCAGATAGTTCCAGACATGGTGCCAGTGATATTTCAATTACAGACAGCAGCCACCAGTCTGATCATTCCCCTTTGGTGAGTAAGTTTTCTTGGGTGCATTTCTTTATTACGAAATTAAAATGTTCATTATCTGAATCCACTTTACTTTTTATCACGCAGAAGTTGGAATATTTGAATTTAGTAAGTACAGTAGTCAACATATTTTGTTTTATGCTTGTAGGTAATTTTTTCAGTTTTCCCAAAACTACCAAGATATTTTGTCAGAATAATGTACTTGGCACACCTGTAAATATTTGCTTTAGAAGTTTTACATGTATAATGATTTTTAGTCCATTTACATATATATATTATTTGCACTTTTTCTTTATTTCATTGGGACACTTTTTAATAATATTTTTCTACTCGTCAGGCTACCCCCTATCTTTCAATTAAACGAAAAAGTTTACATGGTCGAAAATTACGTCCTAAGTCTGTAGTTGATAGTGTAGAAGGTATATCAGCTGATGACATACCTAGTCTTTTACCATCTCTTCCTGGCAATTCGGAAGAAGAGGATTCTGTGACAGAACTGCCAAATGCCGGCCACCAGTTGCAACACCTAGTCAAAGGCATTTTCCTCAACAAAGGTAAGATAGAAAAATGCTAAAAGCCCAGTCATGTGAATTCAACTCATTTCTGTATAACATTTTGTAGTCATTATTTCTTTTTATCATTTTCTGGTTGAACGGAGAACATCAACAAATATTTCAAAATGAGCTATGATCTTTGTCATACGTGAAAATTAGTTACTTTATTTTCATTAGTTATAACATAATCAAGTAAAAATATTCGCCTCACAAGTTAAATTTGAACTCAGTAATACTCATTTTGACCAGAGAATGTTTGCTGTAATATTGTACTCCGTTTATATAATGTATCAACAGTAGTTGAGGCAATATTCGAGTTTAACTTTTTATTAGACTATCCACATTCTGTATATCTGGAAACTACATGAACCTATTAACCTTGAAAGAGGTCGTTGAACTTCATCAACTTGTTTGCAACAGGAAGTATGGCATTTGCAAATACCAGGTTATCTGATATAAGACACGTACACTTCTTGACCTTGACCCGTATTAAATATCTCCAGCTTGTTGAGACTTGTTTGTAACCGAAAGTATGACGATTTCTGACACGTGCACTCCTCCCAAGGAGACTAAAATTTAACAAGGAGAGTTTAATCCCCATAAGACAATGGGGACACTAGTAGAAAGAGATGAAAGAACATTTGTGACGAAATGTGACGTAGTTGGACGTGTCATGGACGCCGTTCTCTATAGACAGTGACGGACTAGCTCTTGGTATATGGGAGTTTTTTGCTTGGTTCGAGTTCGACTCTGTGCTCATATCCAAGTACGTCACTATGACGCGTTGATGCTACAAGATTCTGATTGGCTAGAGCTTATTAAACCCTCCTTGTTAGTTTAGTCTCTTTGCACTCCTCCCATTGTTCTCTCATAAGATTACACTTCGGATCCCATTGCTCTCTTATAGGTTTTGACCTTGTAACAGGTCGTTGAACCCGAATTGAATTTTGTTGACCTCTCTGTAACCGGAACTATGGCGTAAGCAAATTCCAGGTAGTTTGATATCTGATACGTTTATTCATTAATCTTGAAATAGGTCATTTAACCAGTATCAAATTTTGCTGACCTATCTTTAACCGGAACTCTGGCGTCAGGGAATTCCAGGTAATTTGATATCTGACACGTGTATTCATTAACCTTACAATAGGTTATCGAACCCGTATCGAATTTCACTGACCTATCTGTTACCGGAACGGCGTCAGTAAATTCCAGGTAAATTGATATCTGACACGTGCACTTCTTGACATTGAATCCATCTCATATTTCTCCGTTTAGACAAATTTGTAACCGGAAACGTGAAATATATCTGACACGTGCAGTCCTCCCAAAGCTCTCACGTTTTGACCTTGTATCCCTTTGCTCTCTCATTGGTTTTGACCTTGAATCCTTCAGCTCTCTCATATTTACTCTACTTATTCCATATTAAAAAACGTTGAAAAGATGAATAGTGTGATTGTACTCATGAAGTTCAAAACCAGAAAACTATGTGCATTCTATTTGAAATAAGACATTTGACATGTACTTCCCATATAACGAAACTGACCAAAAATTGAGAATATTTTAGTTGAGATGGCCACACAGTAAATTTACCACCAAAAAATCATAAATTTTCATTTTGAGTGATTCTCCACATATTTCTGACGAATGTATGTCATGGAAGACCAGGTTTGCAATCATTAGAGGCAAACAGAGATGACATTTTTATTCTTTGAACTGTAGTGAACCCTTGAATACCTTGTTAATGGCAGTTTAAGCTTTAACTGAGTTGATTTGGTTCAATTTGAAAAGGATCTAATACCAATGATTCTCTAGTATATATTTTTTTTACTGGATATTAATTACATTGAAAATCATTTGATTAAGGTCGCCCTAGAAGAGCAAAGACCAGAGCACCAACTCGTCCTGTAGTTAAACCGCCAGACATCACAGATTCGACATCACAAGATTTAATAGAAGGTTTGGATTCGTTTTTCCGTCCAGGCTCAGTAACACCGACTTCTGACGACTGCCACTCATTCCATACGGTTGGAAGTCCAAACCACGATTTTTCTTCACCTACGCTTAGTGACGATCGAAGGACGCCGAAATTGAGCAGAAATCCTCCTCTTCTGCGAGGTAGGTAGTGTACAAACTTCAAAAAGTAGTGCTCAGGTTTCTTTATGTTTTTTGTCTAATTTCCACTGACACTTGGTTTATTTGTTATGACCAGTTTCGGCTTCTACACCATTATCAAATAACTTATACTCAAGTTTACAATGAGTTCTTAATATATGTACAGTGTGACCCATTTTAGATGGAAGCACCCATTTAGAATCTACATTTTTCAACTGATTGGAATGATTCTTTTCCCATTAGGTAGACATTTGAAATGTCTACTTGGACACCAGCTTTCATGAATTAGTCTTCATTTTCAGGGCCAACTATTCTTATTTTTCAAGGTCGAAAATCGGTCTACACCACTGGATTCATATTTTCAAATGGTTCATCTCAAAATTACGTGTGAATGCATCCATTTATGAAAAAGTTAGTTATAAGTGAATAATATTTGAAAAATATGCCGTTTAATCAATCCACCACTTCAATTTCATCAAAATTCTAACTACAGCACTGGATTCAATATTACTTTTCACAATTTTTATGGCTGGACGATTTGTGTGTATTTCATTAAATATTCTGTTACTTTTCTTCATTCCAGTAATTATTTACAGAAATACGTATAATTTCGATTTTTTCTTGAATTGACAATTGGGCCATTATCTAGTTTTATTTTGAAGTACAAACTTAGTTTGCTGAAGGTGTATCACAATATATACAGGGTGTTTCTTAAGTACGTGTAGAAACTTTAGGAGCATGTTGCTTACGTCGAAATAAGAAAAATAGTTCCCATAAACACATGTCCGCAATTTATTCGTTTCTAAGATACAGAGTGTCAAAGTTCAATTCTTCTATTTGTTTTTTTGTGAATAAATTACAAATATTTGTGATATTCGAGTAAAATTTGGTATCTAGGATGATTTTTCAATGACAAAATCAAATTTTATTTGCATCAGTTGTTAGCAGTGACCTCTACCAATAATATATTTTTTACACGAACTAAATACTAAATATTCCCAGATACCAAACTTCACCCAAATATCAAAATTATTTTGAAATTATTCACAAAAAATAAAAATAAGAATTCAACTTTGACACTCTGTATCTCAGAAACGAATAACTTGCGGACATATGTTTATAAGAACTTTTCTCCTTATTTTGATGTCGGCAACACGCTCCTGAATTTTCTACACGTACTTAAGAAACACCCTGTATATAATATAAAAAGTTGGCAAGGAAAACTTTGTGTCGCAATGTAATCATAATATTATAATATGCCAGTCGATGCCAAAACACCAAAGAAAAAAATAATGTAATAAAAATTGATTTCCATAAAAGATGATAACAATGAAAGTATTACATGATATGGGCATTAATGTAGGAGAGAGCCACAGAAGTTCTTCAAGACTTTGAATTTAAAATTCCCTGAATTAATATTGTATTGAAATAATAGTATTTTCTATAAAATTCTGAATAAATAAATCCTTTTATTTTATTTGGGTTTTTCGGACATTTTAAATACTAAAATATGTGAACTAACAAGGATCTCACAACGTTGTCACAGCAATAAGGTCAATATTATTCACTGCCCGTTTTATTTCGTGAAATAAATTAATGATAAAGTACAACAATTTGGGGTAAACACACATATTGCTTATTCACATCACTGGCATAATTACAGTAACTCTTTTTCGTGGGTTGCCAGACAAACAAAAAAGTAAACGAAATGTCTTTATTGATAAACAGATTTGGATGAAATTTTGAACAGTGATATCTCAAGACCTCCTAAATCCAGTGATGTAGTCAGAACAAAAAAAAAACACTCAAATCGGTTGTAAAATAAATATTTTATAAGGGTGCATTCATCTTAAATGGATCACACTGTATATAGTACAAGAAAGTAATTATTACATAATCTAGTGGGTGTGGCCAAAATTATTTTAAATCATTAATTGCTGAAATTGTTACAGGTTTGATGACTCCAACACCAAGATCCAGATCAATTGACAACTTGGAAAAATTTTCACCGTCTTTCTTAAGAAAAAGTACTGGCGATTCAGCATCCCCACTCACCAGGAGGCTAACCGGAGACAGCGTTAAGTCTCAAGAAAGCAGTAATGGCAGTCTCGCGACCGAATCTAGTTTTAACAATTCTCCTGCAAGTACCCTGTCAAAAGGAGTATCTCCAGACGGATTGAAAGGTACCGTAACAATTCTGCCTCGCTTTCATGAAATGAACATTGTGTTATGCGTATTTATTTTCAAGATGAATCTGATTCATTGAAGCAATTAAAACTGAAAAATTGCCCGACAGTTGCTCCGAAACCACGTCCTTGGTCCATGGTGAATTCGGAGGCAAAGTCGGGAGATTTGGGTTTGCTGAGTGATGGATCATCGCCAAATAATTCAACAGGAAACACTCCTGATTCCGCCGAGGCATTAGATAGTTCGGAATCCTCATCAATTGATAGAAGGCTTGCTAAAGATATTAAATTGAAGAGAACTGGTAAGTGACGGAAAAAGGTTACGGATTTATTGAAATATATCATTCCACGTAGCTTGACATGCACTTGTTTGGCTTCAACATGCACAGGCTAAAGGGATAGTAATAATATATTGTTTGAATCGAAAATATAATGAAATGATTCCATTGTTACAATTTTGTTAATTAAATATGAAAATTATACTGCGATTTTGTAACAAAAATCCTGTCATTCTCATCAAATATTCGAGTATAATGGAAACATTTTTTATCTTTTTAAAAGCTTTGAATACATTTTGTTGCTTATTTATTAGTGATCAATTTCATATTGATATAATGCTTACAGGAAGCCAGGGACAATTAATAAAATATTTGGTCATCTGCATTATATATCAGAACTTATCATTTTGTATACGGTTACTAACAGATTTTTGGATACAAATTAGAAAAATTGTTAGAATTTCCCATAAAATTGTATTCTTCCTAAAAGCTTCTGTATCTGCCAAATTTTGGTTATCTCCTTATGAAGGATGTTATAGTTATTAACGTTATGTGGCAAATAACGGATGAGGTTGAATATTGTAATCCGAGGCGCAGCCGAGGATTATAACAACAGAAACCGTTATTTTCGTATCGGCCGTGTGTCGTTCAAGACTTTTCGTAATACATTTTGATTCCGAGGAAAGAACAAACTATGTACCGCGTAATTCTACAGAAAAATTCCAACATCGTGTTGTCATGGAACAGCTTAACAACGACCATGGATGAAATTGAAGAAATTGAGGAACAAAATCAAATTTCTTTGGAAATATTGGGAGAATCATGTGCAGCGAGTGTTGATTTACTGCCGAAAATAACTCAAGAGCGATATCAAAAAGAATATGAAAATTTTGAAGAGTGGCGTTAAAACAAGAATGTAAAGATGGTTAATGAAGATGTATTATCAGCCTATACGAAAGGAAAATCAGAGGTTTATTCTGCTAACTCGCTGTGGACCAAGATTTCAATGTTGAATATTTTCAGATTTGGAAAATTATTTTTGTTCTTGAGACGAAAGTCTGATGGATACACACCAAAGAAAGCAAAAAATTTGTCTGAAGAAGAAGTAACTGAGTTTTTGTTGGATGCAGATGATCATGCATGGTTGCTTGAAAAGGTGGACGAACTTGTTAAGCTGACTGTGGATGATTTTGAAAGCACCAGTACCAGAGTTTTGGTTACATTGAGGTCTATATACTAAAAACAAAAAAAACAGGGTATTTGTCATTCCCAAAGGACTTCTTTTTGATGCCTATGGTTTATACCAAAAATACGTAGATTTGTATTTCTATTTGCAAGAAACTGTGGACATAAATAATTGAAATAATCTGCTTTTTCACAATAGGTGGAAAATATAAGGGTTTGCCAGCTAATTAAATTTTTATTCCCCACGGAGCAGAATTCTTCATCTATCATAATACTTAATGCTGAGTTGATTTATAGCATTAGTATTAATACATAGGAACTTAGAAATAAACTGAAAAGTTAAACTTTTTTTTTGTATTGGGTGTCTGTGTTTTCATTTCATTCATCCTTCCCATTACAATATTCTTTTACCAATAATAATATGAAAAAAAACGATTGGATGATGAATTCTTATTTAAGAAAATCAAAGACTATTGAAGAAGAACATTCAAGTAAAAATGTAAAAACTGTTTCTATTTATATCCAAAAATCTGCTGGCTGATCTATTTATTGTAATAAAACTGCATATTAACATGAATAAATATTTGATGCTATTAGTTCAAGTTTGGGTTGCCTTCAATCAAGGTATATCTCTATTATTTTTCCTTTTTTTCTTCTGTCAAGACTGACAATAAAAAGGCTTATATCAATTTGATTCATGAAATATAAGAATTTTCCGTGAATAATCATGCTTATAGTGTTTTTCTTTTGCAAGGCATTTTGCAGAATTATTTTCCAGATCGTGGCGATTTCAAGTTTTTATCCCGTTACAAGGTATTTTATTTATTTATTATCAGTAGCTTTATTGCTTGCCATCATTTTTAGTTCATTTAGTAATTTGGTTGATATCTTGTGGCTGTAACAGTTGCATGAATGATCTTTCGTTTGCAAATCTGCCATCAAGTGAGACATGTTAAACTAACTCCTTAGAACAAGTTTACCCAAGATGGTGATATTTTTAGGGGACAACTAATAAACACGACCAGTCTGTCAACAATGTAGAAACGAGAAGGGATAGCAACTATAATTGTAGAGAAACAGAAGATGCACATATAAGTAGATAGTTTTCTCTATTTCCAGCAAGTTGAGGTATTGAAAAATAATACCATTTCTAGTACTGTTTGGATTGGAAGCCCTATTGTTGTATTTTTGTTACCTTGGCTTTAATAGTAGGCATCTATTTTCGAAGAAAAATATGAAAATTTTTTAATTAGTATTAATATTCTCGACTGCCACATTTTGATATAACAAAGTTATTTTTTAGACTTTCACGTATTTTACTGAACCTCAAGTCGATAATTGTATTAGGATAAACATTATTGCATGTTCACAATTTTTAGAATTGACATCGACACAATCCAGCTTCGTTTATTGAAAATTTGGAAGATGTGTTCGAGTTTTCAGGTACTTTCAATAGTAATGTCATACTGTAGAATAAGTAATAGAGTTCAAATATTGACGACGATAACTTTTTTAAGGTTTGTGACAGCAAACATTTTATTTTATATATATGAAGTTTTTATATGACTATTCTCTATTTGTTTTGGAACATGTATGTAGTTTTGATTTCTTTACTAAAACAATGTTAAAAAACCGCGGCAATTGTCAAGACATGCAGGCTCTGAAGGCATTTTTACTGCTGAAGCCAATTTTTTTTTGATGAAGTATTTAGTGAGATATGGCATCACACGTTAAAAGCTCGCTTAAGTCTCTCAAGCACTTATGAGGGTTTCTCATAGGGTTGCAGCCAGTTGACGGAAGTAACAATTTTTTTTAACAAAAGTTTTTCCACAAAATATTTCTTGTTTGTTGTCAAAAGGCGAACTATGATCATAAGTGTACCCGAAAAAATATATTAGAATGTTTCTATTGAAAAAGTTGTCTCAAACTCGTGAATGGAAAGATACGTTTCAAATGACGTATCTGAATAACATCAAATGAACAAGTTAATTTTTTCAGGCACACTTCTGTCGTAGTAGATCCATATATCTTTGACAACATACATTGTTTCACCCAGTGACTCTTTCATTACACACTTTCTTACATATATGAACCAACTATTGTTTTCACTCTTGTACTGATGACCCCATATATCATTTTTATTCTGAAAATTTCCATTTAAAAAAAGAGATATGCCTGAGCTCTTGACAATTGCCATATTTTGATTTTGGAACAGAAAAAAATCCTTTGTCCCAACTTTCAGCTAGGTGATTTAACTTTTTTCAGTAACCGTTGCCATTTGGTGTATTTTTATTATTTTTTCACGTCATTAAATACAACAGGATATACAGATGAATGATTGCATTAGTCTTCCCACCTTGTGTTGATATCAAAATTTTTCTAAATTGGATGTTGGTCCCTATAACTTGACACTTAATTTATGTCTACCATTAATTTGGATATGATCTTGTGATTTTATCTTTTTCGTCCCTGTGTATGCATGATTTTCCATAAGTCAATTGCTACATTTAATTATAAATATTACCTTGATGAACATAATTGACTATGAAACACAAAGGTGAAATATGAAAATGTAAGAGAATTCCATTTCTTGATGAATTTTTTTGTGATAATTTGATAAATACTTCATTCTCTCTAAGCAAAATTTCTTTAGAATCTTTACAATTGTAAATAAATTAGATATTTTTTTTAATTGATATTTTCTTGAAGTATGTTGTGTACCATGATCAAATTTTTAGTATTTTTATTCTTTCTTCCATTGTTATTTATGTAAATGTAAACAATTTTTTACACATGTAGTGTGAAGATGCTTCCATTTTATCCAATTTTTCTATACTTTGAATTGAATAAAAGTACCAATTATTTACAACAATTGTTTTATTCAACTAATAACTCTATAATCAACTCATCTATTCACATTCTGCTGTCAGATAATCTTTTCCAAAAATTGTCTTCAGTTTAACCTTCTTTAAAATCTTTTCATATAATAATTTGGAATTGACCAAACTTCTGTAATATTTTTCACATATTATTTCATCATTCTTTTACTTATAGTACTTAGTGTAAATAACTTTCAAGTACCAGGGTTGAATACAAATTTCCCATTCTAGTGATGGGGAGGGTCCTCTAATCATGAATGATTTTCAAGTAACCCTGTTGAATTTTCATAAATATCTTGATATTCAGTCAAGAACTTTTTGATTGATTCATATACTTGTTTGACACAGTGTTATCTTCGGAAGACAAGTTTTGGAGGTGATATGAAGTAAATACAAAAAACAATTTTTTTCAACAACAATATGTTGTTTATACCTACCAATTACTTTTACTTTCAATCTTTATATTGATAGTTTATCTGTTTCATAATATAAGCCAGAGTAAATAATTATCCACGTGACCTGAAAAAAGTTTTTTTATGACAAGTTAAGACACAAAAGAAAGGAACTTACAAGGAATCCGGCAAAAGATGTCATAAATCCTTCTTTTGTTAGTTCCCATGCACCACCATAATCGTCTTCATCTACATTTTGGAAATTGCTGAAGTAAATGTATATTACACCCGCATTTATTAAAGCAAATCTGAAATAATTTTTATTTATTTTCATATGGGTTATAAAAAGAAGTAATTCAATAGACTGAACCCAATACCTTTCAAATTCTCCAATATTTTTACTAACATATGCTCATAATTTTTGAATAATTTTCTATATTTAATGTGGATCCAATGGTCATTATAATTACATTTTCACTACATTCACATATGAAAAGGTGACCACTAGTAGGAGGCATTCATGCAAACATATTATTGCATAATTCACAGTGATAAAATAAGAAAATATCTAATTCTCAGCTATAAGTTATAACTTATGATCTAAAAAGGCTTAAAAAGTATTTTGTAGAGAAAAATTGCTACACTGTTGGAGAATTTTGATTAATACCAATGTATTTGTGATTATTTTCTTTTCAAGTACTTAGTTCTGTTCCTTATTTTATTTATTCACTGAAGTTATTTGTTATTATTTCTTCTAATAATTTTGTACTTTTTAACAGTTGAAATAAAAAATCTATTCTAATCTTTTAAGCTTTTCGCCTTAAATCATGACGTTTGTTCCCTAATTTTGGGTAGCTGTTAAAGATCTGATTTTTACTCTTCTATTTTTAGTTCAGTGTGTTTTAAAATGGATTAAAATGTCCTAATAGTTATAGGCATCTATATGATGAAATGCATAGAGAAGTTCTGAAAGGGCTTGGGAAACCAAGTAATGAGTAAGTCTTGTGTAACAGTTCCATTCATAATAATAATGTTAATGCAGTGTTAAATGTAGTTGTAATGAATCTATTCTTCAAATCCGGTACTTACAGTATCAGTCCTATTAATCCTTTTAGTGGTAGTAGACCCCAAACAATTCCTAACAGTATGCCAAGGGTTTGTCGAGCCCAATATATGACATCTAAAAATTCTTCCTGAAAGTGAGTTTAATTGAAAACCTACTATTCAAATCTTGAGTAATGATTTCTAACCTTATCAGGCCATTCCGAATTTGAGGAGAAAGCTCTAGTGCAAACTGAAGTCAATGATGATTTTGCTGACCCATTTTTTTCAATTACCTTTGTCTTTGTACTCATATTAACTATAAACTATTGATAAAAAATAAATAAAATTTCAAGACTCTAATATTTTGTCTTGTTGGAATGAATAATGTTCAGAATCAAGTTATCAGAACATCGAGGTTATCATTGGGTTTGGGGACTTTTGATTTTATTTTACAAATGTGACACGACTGACATGTGACAATGACAGAATGAATCGATGCATCGATGGGGAACTGTCTTTAGTCCAAAGTTGCCAACAAAAGAAATATGACAAAACTAGACTAAGCATTCGGGCTCAAAACAAGCGTTTGCCTCCCGACTGCGGTGCCTGCGATTGTTCACGGTAATGGCGGCAAATTTGAATGAGCCAATGAGTAGCTCCGAATAACATCCTCAAGGTCCTGAAGTGATCTCACAGACCACGATAAATCATGTTCCTTTTAAATAGCTTGTATTTAGTTCAGTGGAGGTTCAGTTCAGGAACAGTTCAGGGGTTACAAGCTCTCTTGTTACCCCTGAGATCACTTCAGGATCAGTTCAACTGACAGGAATACAGATGACTTAATAGGAACATGTTCTTTCGTGGTCTGTGAGATCACATCATGAGCTCCTGGGAGCTAGTCACAAAGCGGCTCTTATTCGTTGAGTAATAAATTGGTGACTTATTTCTGCGAAAACGTAACACAAATGTCATATGTTCAGGGTTGCCAACACGGTAAAAATGTATTTACCATTAATTTGTTTATACAGCAAGAAAACACAAAGTCGTCTCTTGCTGTATAACTATGCCACTCCACTTCGAGATACAATGGACTTCTACCACAGGTTGATTAATTTGTTTCTTAACGAATATGGTTCATTCCAACGAGATCGTAAAGGATAGAGGGGGAATAGTAAACAAACCATGGCGGTAATAAAAATTTTCCCTACGCAAATAACGCAAGCTGAGACTTTCGGTTTGTTCGTTGCGCTGTTCTCAAAAATACCTCTATGCGGAAAGCGCGGAGTGAGTGAAAACGGTTTGAAGTTAGCAGAAACAGTTTAAATTTACCTGTAGTGAGGTGAATTTTGTATTTATTAAACCTGTAAGCAGCCATTGTGATAAAATTTTAGTATTTTTAAAAACAGTTTCTGTATTAATACCCCTCTTCAAGTAATCGCCGCTGGTGCTGTCATAAGCTGATGGGAACAGCGTAACGAACAAACCACCACTGTTCAAGGTATCTCTTGGTTGCAATTGTTGCAAACCGAATGTCTCATCTGGCAATCGCCTTTGCGTTATTTGCATAGGAAAAATTTGCATTACTTTGGTGCGCTTATACCGTGCATTTTAGTGTATAGTACAAAATATCATGCACACAAATCAAAGTTGTCTATCTATGCTTCCCTTCGCGTCGATCCAAAATTTTTCAGTTTTCGAAGTACAACTTTCATAAGTTCGTAACATAATTTGGTGTTTTTCGACAATATAAAACATGAAAAAAAGTTTTTGAATCAAGGTGGAACGAGTTTCTGATGGTGAGTACATCGTTTATACTTCATATATTAAAACAAAATGAAACGAATACTGTGGCAAAAGTTGTGGAATTCAAATTAAAATAGTTTGTTTAAAATTTTGTTATAAACAATACCTATACATTATTGAAGGTTTCGTTCATTACGTATCATTTCAGAGCAAAACAAATTTGCTGCAGTTTGTAGTCTATATACAGTCATTGTCGGCGCTGAAAAGAAAATTTTCCCATTTTTGACCTTTTTTCTAGAAAAAATTGAAAAATATGCATCAATGACGTCGCACCGCATCAATGGGAAATTGGCTTTCAGTGAATTTGCTCGAATTTTTCATATATTGTATAACTCGTGATGCTCATCAAATGCCTCCATTACACTAACGCTCTATAGAGTACACAGAAGTGTCAAAGTTAACTTTTCCCCTACTCCGCACAGGCCATGCCTTTGGTGTTCACCGCTTGGCGTGAAATGTGAATAGTAAAAGGGAGAGTTATTATTATTATTGAAGTTACCTAATTTATAATTCACTTTTCAGTCGACATATTTTACCTCGTATCTTCAACTCGTTCACATTGATCTCAAATCCATACTGAGAGATCCCAAAAACCACATATAACCAGTTTGGATATTAAAAAAACTACGTTTATTTTTTCATTTAGCAGCCGCTGTTTTGGATCAGCCATTGTGAAATCTTCAGTTGCGATGATAAATTCGTATTCAGTGACTTCAAAAACATACTCATAATAACTTTATAGGATATACAGTTTGTCTCACTAAGATGGAACCATATGGAAAACTTTTTTATTATTCATTTTAGGAAAAAAAGTTATTCTTCATAAAAAGTTCTGCATGTTCTAAAATCTAAAATACAATCATCAGATATCAAATTTTTTTAGTCGTATACGCGGTGTGACAAAAAATATGAATTTTACTCAAGAGTAAAGTACCTTTATATTTGAAAATATCGAAAATTCTTAAAGAAAAAAGTTGTTCAGAATTGAAAATTTCGTTCAAATATGCAAGTGGAAAGTATTAAAATCGTGTCGAAACGAAATGAGACCGAAATCCTAGTCATATCACCATCTTTCTCCTCTTTCATTTTCCAACTTCATCTGAACTGGTTGGGATGAAAAATGTCTTCGTTGAATGCAAAGAGGAATTACTCTTCAATATTTCACCCAAATGATATGAATAGGAGGAAAAATTTACCGCGAAAATATATTAACCATCTTCGAAACGAGATGAGACAGGCAACAAAATCAGAACAATCAATGGAAATAATATACAATTTTACATTATATTCGCTCCTTATGTACACATGATGAGAAAAGATTGATTAACCATGAATTATCGCAATCTTTCGATTCTCCCATTTTCTAACTCCAGCAAAATGCAAATAGGTGTAAATATTCAAACCGTGTAATCTGAGCAGTAAGGAAAATCAGCTGAGGAAATGCTTTCAACAGTTTTCAAAACATGATGAAACCGAGAGCATTACAATTTTTTAACTCCAGCACAATCAACTGAAATGGTGATACAGGTATGTATTACATATATTCGGCTAATATGAACTGACCATTTCTCCATAATTTTGCCATCTGATTTTATATAACTCCAGCACAATCATCAGAAATTGTAGTACAGGGGTGTATTTCATTATATTCGGCCTATATGATCAAACTGGAATGGAAATTTCCCTGGAATTCAATTTTAGTGACTGCGTAATGCAAAAGATTGATTAACTTTTAAATGTCGCAATTTTTCCATTCTCCCATTTTCTAACAGCACAATGACCGATAAATGCACGGATGGGATGGAATCATCAATACTCCTGTATTCTGAATAGCAAATGAAGTTTCCTTCAAAAACATTTTTAACCTTGTTCAAAACTTGATGAGAACGAAAGCATAATAATTTTACCATTATTTTGCCCTCTGATTTTCTATCTCCAGCACAATAATCGGAAATAGTGATATAGGAATGTATTACATTATATTCGGCCCATATGACCTGATTGGAATGAAAATTTTCCTTGAATTCATTTTAATGTCCATATAATAAGTTTTCGAAAACATTCTTTTTCTAACTCCAGTACAATGACCGATAAATGCAAAGAGGTGATGTATTCTTCAATTTTTCATGTAATCTGAGCAGCAAGGAAAATCAGCTGAGAAAATATTTTTAATCGGCTTCAAAACGTGATGAGACCGATAGCATTACAGTTATTTCATTATTGTGTCCTCTGATTTTCTAACTCCAGCACAATCATCTAAAATAGTGATACGGGGAAGAATCATATTCGACTCGTATGAATTGACTGGCATGACTATTTCCCTGGTACTAATATTTATTGTCCACGTAATTCGAATACTTTGATTACCATTCAAATTTCGCAATTTTTTTATTTTCCCATTTCCTATCTCCAGCACAATGACCGATGAATGCAAAGAGGTGATGTATTCTTCAATTTTCTACCCATGTGATCTGAGCAGCAAAGTAAATCAGCTGAGAAAATATTTTTAAACGGCTTCGAAACGTGATGAGACCGATAGCATTACATTTTTTTCATTATTGTGTCCTCTGATTTTTCAACTCCAGCACAATCATTTAAAATAGTGATACTGGGATGAATCACATCAGATTCGACTCGTATGAATTCACTGGCATGGATACTTCCTTGGTACTAATATTTAATATATTCGAAAATATTGATTAACATTTAAATTTCGCAATTTTTCGATTCTCCTATTTTCTAACTCCAGCACAATGACCGACAAATGCAAAGAGTTGATATATTCTTCAATTTTCTAACTATGTGATCTGAGCAGCAAGGTAAATCAACTGAGAAAATATTTTCAAACGGCTTCAAAACGTGATGAGACCGATAGCATTACAATTTTTTCATTATTGTGTCCTGTGATTCTTCATCTCCAGCACATTCATTTAAAATAGTGATACTGGTATTAATCACATCATATTCGACTCGTATGAATTGACTGGCATGACTAATATTTATTGTCCACGTAATTCGAATACTTTGATTACCATTCAAATTTCGCAATTTTTTTATTCTCCCATTTCCTATCTCCAGCACAATGACCGATGAATGCAAAGAGGTGATGTATTCTTCAATTTTCTACCCATGTGATCTGAGCAGCAAAGTAAATCAGCTGAGAAAATATTTTTAAACGGCTTCGAAACGTGATGAGACCGATAGCATTACAATTTTTTCATGTGTTACGCACAAGACTCGTTGCATGCTTGTGGAGTAATGCCAAAGAGTAGGGGTCTATGACCCCTACTCTTTGGTAATGCCCATAATGCAAACATTACTGATCTTTTACCAACGGACTATGGATGGAAAGTTGTCGACGGAAAATTCAAAATGATCTGGTTTGCAGGTGATCAATTGCCGAAAGCGTACGAAGATGTAGTCATAACACCTGATATTCTTGAGGATACACCAGAATCAGGTATTTCTTTTCTCCAATAATTACAAAAACACGTTGTTCATAAAAAAAAATTGTTAAATATTTTAATGATTTTTTGTTACAGATACGCAATCTGAGGATGAAATCGAGCTTTTCAATTAATTAAGTTCAATGATTAAAAAAAATTAAAAAATTTGTCAGATTAGGCGAATCCCTCTAGATAATCGTCAGATTATGAGATAGCACGTTTAGAACATATATCTTAATCTGACGCGCTTGAGTATTTCAAAATGGCGAATTTTTTTGCACATTATAATAATGGCCGCGAGTTTGCGTCACATCGAAATCGTCAGATTAGTGAATGAGAGCTTTTTTTGGTGCACTTAACACTCCCTTAGAAAATCTGACGCGCTCGATTAAATTTTTGTTTTTTTCATTTTCAACCCTTACGTACAACCACCCGCATCATACAAACGATCAGATTAATATACGTACATTATTAAAAATACGTAGGGCATTGATGCTATCAATATCTGACGCGCTCGAGAATGTCCATGCAACAGTATTTTTTACATATTTAACAATCTATAGCCGCTTCCCCCACCGATGAAAAGGTATATATTATATAACATTTTTTTCTTCGTATCATCTAAGCTTTGCAACCCAATAGGTCTCTATGGCGCTCGAGTAAATCCCCATTTAGCATCGTGGGTTCCCCTACTATATTTCCTTGGTACTAATATTTAATTCGAAAACATTGAGTAACATTTAAATTTCGCAATTTTTCGATTCTCCCATTTTCTAACTCCAGCACAATGACCGACAAATGCGAAGAGGTGATGTATTCTTCAGTTTTCTACGCATATAATCTGAGCAACAAGGAAAATCAGCTGAGAAAATAGTTTCAAACGGCTTCAAAACGTAATGAGACCCATAGCATTACAATTTTTTCATTATTGTGTACTCTGATTTTCTAACTCCAGCACAATCATCTAAAATATACGGGGATGAATAAAATCATATTCGACTCGTATGAGTTGACTGCGATGAATATTTTCCTGGTACTAACATTTAATGTCCACGTAAATCGAAAACATTGATTAACATTCAAATTTGGTAATTTTTCGATTCTCCCATTTTCTAACTCCAGCACAATGACCGATAAATGAAAAGAGGTGATGTATTCTTCAATTTTTCTACTAATGTGAGATCTGAGCAACAAGGAAAATCAGCTGAACAAATATTTTTAAACGGCTTCAAATCGTGATGAGAATGAAAGCATTACAATTTTTCTATTATTGTGTGCTGTGATTTTCTAACTCCTGCACAATCATATGAAATAGTGAGACTGGATGTATTACATTATAATCGGCTCGTATGAACTGACTGGCATTGATATTTCCTTGCTTTTCTTGTTTAATGTTTACCGAATGCGAACAGATTGATTGCCTTTGAATTAGCACAATTTTTCGATTTTTCAATTTTCTAACTCCAGGACAATGACCGATAAATGCAAAGAGGTGAGCATTCTTCAATTTTCTACCCATCTGGTCTGAGCAGCAAAGAAAAATCAGCTGAGAAAATATATTTGAACGACTTCAATACGTGATCAGACCGAAAGCAGAACAATGTTTCCATTATTGTGTCGTGAATTGGGGTTTATTCACGACTAACTAGGTAGTTACTGATCATTTATAGATTCAAAACACTTTTGAAGAATATAAAAAGATTTATTTTACTATGTATAAATACTAGATTGAGCCGATTGAATTTAATGGGGGAATTAATGAATTAAATAATTGATGAATCTCTCCTGAACTAGTTATTGATTGAATAAATTATTTTAAAAAGATCTACTTACAATACATATTGGCATTTACATTCAAGGAACATTTTCCATCTATCTAATATCGAATCTTCCAAATTCTCCCCATATCCCTCACTAGCTGCGGCACGGCAGATCTCTAAACTCGACTACCAGATCGAACTATCAGTGGCCTTTTTGAAAACTCTTGTTTATGTTCTGTTGAGGACAAGTTGTGTTTCAAAATAAAATATCTTCGCTCACGTACTGAATTATGAAAGGTAAAAAAGTTACCCACGTATTGAATGATAATAAAATATTTTAATGTAAAGGATGTTCCATATATTTTTGACAATTGTTCAAGCTGTCGAAGTGGCAATGATGTTCAATGAACACGACCAATTTATTTCATAGCATGAACTTAATTCGTTTCAAAGCATAATTATCACGGGAATAATTACCTACTGTGTGTGGGGAGAAACAGTCAATACCAATGAGAACAAAAAGTTACTCTGCTCTTTACCACACTCCTAGGTGCGAATTTCGATAGCGAATTATCTTCATCACTAAGATTTCTGAACCATAGTTTTGCTGAAGCAGCTGGGTTATTGAAAATACTTGTGTGGGAAAGAGAAAAGTACAATTTTTTCTCATTGAGTGTCATCTCAGGCGTCCAGTATCACCTCTTTGCAGTTTTCGGTAAATGGGAGAATCGAAAAATTGCATTATTTCTTATTTCAAATTTAATAAACCTTTTCATATTACGTATTTATTCTTAAAAATTAATACCAAGAATGTTCATGTCAGTTATTTCCGAATATTTTGTAATACATTCCTGTATCAATATTTCGGACGATTGTGCTGGAGTTTGAAAATCAGAGTGCAGAAAAATGTTGAGATTTTTATGGTTTCGGTCTCATCACGTTTTGAATCCGTTTAAAAATATTTTCTTAGCTGATTTTTCTTGCTTCTCAGATCACATGGGTAAAAAATTGAAGAATACATCACCTCTTCGCATTTATCGGTCATTGTGCTTGAGTTAGAAAATGGGAGAATCGGAAAATTGCGAAATTTCAATGGTAATCAATGTTTTTGAATCACTTATATGGACATTAAAATGAATTCAAGGACCAAGGAAAATTTTCAAGGGTAATATAACAAGACCTTGATAAATAGTCGACTATTTTTATTGCATCTAAATTTCGACTGTATTTTATAATAATTTAACGATACATTATTTTGGCATTAATAATCTGATGAGAGCCCGAGAGCGAAGCTCGAGGGCTTTCATCTCTGATTATTAATGCCAAAATAATGTCGAGTAAAATTAATAAATACAAGAGAAATTTAGCAGCACTAAAATAGTCGACAATTAATCAAGGTCGTGTTATATTTGTGAAGATTATTTCTTGAATCTACTTCTTTATATCAGTCATATGAATGAATGAAAATTAAACAATTTGGAATAATTTATTCAAAATATCAAGAACAAAGCACAAAATCTAAACAAAAACAGCACCATCTTTATAATTTATCAATTGAAATTAAAAACACAATTATTGTATGTGACATTTCCACCATGCGTAATTTGTGACATTTGTTCAACTTTTGAAGAACTTGCAGTATTAACCGTAGAAGGTCCACATTCATTCTCTTATACAGCTTCAACACGATTGATTTTATTTGACGTTTAATATGTATTTATTTAGAGTACTGTCAGATGCTCAGGCTCCTTGATATGAGTATCATGCTGAATAGTCGGTGACTATTGTGCATCATGTAAATAGTCGCTAATAGAGCGTGTTGATTGGTCCTGTCAAACAGGAAACAAACGTATGATTGGTTGATGACTGATATTTAATAGACGAAATAAATAATCATTCCAATCAGTTCATATGGGCCGAATATAATGTAATACATCCCTATATCACTATTTCCGATTATTGTGCTGGATTTCAAAAATCAAAGGGCAAAATAATGGTAAAATTGTTATGCTTTCGGTCTCATCAAGTTTTAACAAGGTTAAGAATGTTTTTGAAGGAAACTTAATTTGCTATTCAGATTACAGATCGTGAGTATATTGATGATTACATTCCATCCGTGCATTTATCGGTTAGAAAATGGGAGAATGGAAAAATTGCGACATTTAAAAGTTAACCAATCTTTTGCATTATGTAGCCATTAAAAATGAATACCAGGGAAATTTTTATTCCAGTTCGATCATATAGGCCGAATATAATGAAATACACCCCTGTACCACAATTTCTGATGATTGTGCCGGAGTTATAAAATCAGATGGCAAAATAATGGAGAAATGGTCAGTTCATATGGGCCGAATATATGTAATACATACCTGTATCACCATTTCAGATGATTGTGCTGGAGTTAAAAAATCAGAGGGCACAATAATGGTAAAATTGTAATGCTCTCGGTCTCATCATGTTTTGACAACTGTTGAAAGCTGAAAGCATCACCTCAGCTGATTTTCCTTACTGCTCAGATAACACGGGTTGAATTTTTACACTTATTTGCATTTATCGGTATGAGATATCAAGTAAAATCACCTCAGTGTTCTATTTTGTGAAATTTAGAAAATGAAGGAATCAAATCGTAATATTTATGCAATTGAATTCGAATATTTGTTTGTTTCTTTGCCTTAGGAAGCGAAATTTTGAAACTCTTTGTATATTTCCCGGAAGTTATTAAAAAGTTAAAAAATCCAGCATTCCAATCATCTGAATATTTTCAGCAGAAAAAAAGTTACGTAACGGCTGTGCCATCTTAAGCGTTAAGCTAGCACAGTCCCTTTTTCTCCGAAACCACTTGAGTAAAAAAATTAGGAGTTATGTAAGAAAATAGTTTTTAATCAGTTAAAAAATGCGAAACTAGTTTTTTTTTGCTAAGCCGGCCAAGACAGCACATTTGACCGGCAACAAAGCGGAATGCTTAAGTCACGGTTCTCGAAGCACGGACAGCTGGATATAAATACAGGAGCCATGGTCAGGGAGGGCAGATATAGTTAAAGTCGAACACAGACAGTCTCAGTTTGAGTAAAGAGTGTTGTGTTATATAAAATAGTTTTATTATACTGGGACAAAATAAATTATTTCAAAATGTTAACACTATTTCCATTACAGAATGGAAGTCTCAATGACTGCCTACGGAAATGAAATGATTAAAACAACTGGAATCACTGCCACCAGTTAGTTTTATTTGGTGCTGGTCTCAATTTTCGATTATATTCAGTTTTTGTTGAAATGCAATTTATAACCACGGCTTAATACTCCCTATGTAATATATTGGGTATTTTGAAGCTGTGTTTGCGTTTGCTCTCTAGGAAAGTCTCAAACAGTTCTTTATGTACACTGAAAATAACTGCGTGGTTAAAAGTTATCTTCAATATCATTATTAGAGCCTTCAACTTTTAAAAGAGAATTTAGATCTGTACCTACTGCTTGTTTTACGGAATACTAAATGATGCCCATAGCAGTGAAGGTTTTTAATAATATTCCTTTTGCACAAAATGCATGTCTACATATTCAGGTATTCCGGTTACAGGGCAATTCAAATTCGACCCCCACCATTTTGGGATCTCCTAAACTACAGGAGATTCGTCGAAGCTTAAATTGGGGCAAAGTTGCGTATTCTGGTGCTTAACAAAATACTGTTTTGAAACTTGGAAAATTCCGAGTATTTCCGGAAATATCGGGAAAAAACTGAAAATCAGAACTTTCGTTTTTATTTTTTTCTATCGTTATTTGACAACATAGCTCAAAACCAAAAGTACATTTTCATTGATACTTTTTTTCAGCTACACGTTTTCATGTTCAGATTTACTATCCGACGTTTCGTCTTCTGGCATTCATCATCAACTTTTTTTCTGTTATGGGCGCCATATTTTTTTTTTATACAGAAAAATAGTGATTCTTATTCTGATTTCATTGATGTATAATTTGTTATGATTTGCACTTCTGAAACCACAGATATTAAAAAAAACAACTTCATCTGAGATGGTCATGACTCCATCGAAAAATTTTGTTTAATAAACACTAGTTGTCAGAACTCATTAAACATCATAAGTTTGCACAAATACTTCAGTCGAAATGTCGTCATTCTCAAATGAAGAAAAACGAGATAAGTTGAAACTTTATTATAAATTTGATAGGAATAGTACGAAAACAGCACAAATTTATTTTGAATTATATCCGGAAAGACAACAGCCGGATAGAACATTATTCGGAATTTTGGACAAACACTTGACTGAGTACGGTGCGTTTCAAAAACCAAGAATGAAATATGGAAGCAGAATGGAACAAAATATTAGACGTAACTTATTAGCCGAGGTAAAATAATTGTTCATTCCATATTCGAAGAAGTATAATTATTTTTGGTACTTTTTTAGATAAATGCAGATGCTTCCAAATCAACACATCAAGTCTCGGCAGAAATGGATGTGCCACAGACGAGCGTTTGGAGGGAATTCAAAAAAAGTGGTTTGAAATGTTATAAGATACATATTTCACAAAAATTACATCCAGGTGATCCTGAGAGGAGGATGGAATTTTGTAGCTGGCTCTCGAATAGGGTAGACCCTATAAACTTCTTGAAAAACATTATTTGGACCGACGAAAGTACTTTTTCGAACTGTGGTGTTTTTAATAGAAATAATGAGCACATTTGGAGTGAAAATAATCCACGACACTTCAGAGAAGTCAGACCACAAGTTCGGTTTCGTTTGAATGTGTGGGCTGGAATTTATGACGACCGAATACTTGGACCTCATTTCTTCTCTAATACTTTGAACGGGGAAACCTATCTTCGGTTCTTAAGAAACGAATTCGAAGAATATATGGATACGTTTCCCCTTGTTAATTATAACAGCTGCTGGTTTCAGCATGACGGGGCTCCTCCACACAATAAAAGAGCAGTTTGCGAATCTTTGGTTTAAATACACCAAAGATTTCCTAATAGGTGGTTAGGAAATTCTGGACCAGTGAGGTGGCCGGCAAGGTCACCTGACCTTACAGTTTTGGATACTTTCTTGTGGGGCACTTTAAAGAACAGAATCTATGGAGAGTAAGAATATGACACAGTAGATGAACTGAGAGACAATATCATCACGCAATTCAGGTCTATCAGAAGAAGGGATATTGTTACGGCTGTTCTTAATTTGAGACAACGAGCTCGGTTATGTATTCAAGAGGAAGGCCATCATTTCGAACACTTGTTGTAATACTTTTTGTGCATTTTTTACAAGCTGATGATTTCATTCTTGTTCTTTGAAACGCACCGTACTCAGCCAAGTGTTTGCCCAAAATTGCGAATAATGTTCTATCCGGCTGTTGTCTTTCCGGATATAATTCAAAATAAATTTGTGTTGTTTTCGTACTATTCCTATCAAATGTATGATAACGTTTCAACATATCTCGTTTTTCTTCATTTGAGAATGAGGACATTTCGACTGAAGTATTTGTGCAAACTTATGATGTTTAATGAGTTCTGACAACTAGTGTTTATTAAACAAAATTTTTCGATGGAGTCATGACCATCTCAGATGAAGTTGTTTTTTTTTTAATATCTGTGGTTTCAGAAGTGCAAATCATAACAAATTATACATCAATAAAGTCAGAATGAGAATCACTATTTTTCTGTATAAAAAAATAATATGGCGCCCGTAACAGAAAAAAAAGTTGATGATGAATGCCAGAAGACGAAACGTCGGATAGAACATCTGAACATGAAAACGTGTAGCTGAAAAAAGTATCAGTGAAAATGTACTTTTGGTTTTGAGCTATGTTGTCAAATAACGATAGAAAAAAATAAAAACGAAAATTCCGATTTTCAGTTTTTTCCCGATATTTCCGGAAATACTCGGAATTTTCCAAGTTTCAAAACAGTATTTTGTTAAGCACTAGAATACGCAACTTTGCCCCAATTTAAGCTTCGACGTATCTCCTGTAGTTTAGGAGATCCCAATGGTGGGGGTCGAATTTGAATTGCCCTGTATAGAGTCCATCTACAAATAAAGCACTAGTAGATAATGGATAAAGTTTTATTCAACAAACGTAATACCTTTCATATGTCATAATCACCTTCAATAATGGGTACAAGAATAATTTAAATAATCTAATGAGAAATTACTGTATGTATCTAAAACTATTTAAAAATCTAGTATCACATACAACTAGCTATGGCCAACCTTGAAATCGCAAACTAACGAGAAATGGTCTGAAGGATACGAAAAGGACGGTACCCTGTGTTCCCCAATTTCTTCGCCTGTAGGGAAGTCTAAAACGGCTTCCAGTTCCAAAGAATTCTTAGAATAAAATACATAATCTATCGTGTGGCAGATTTCGCCTTCATCCCTGATTTTCCACGTGGTGTAAGACGGTTCTCGCTGTGCAGAATTTAAGCTAGTGTTATTATCACAATCAGCGTAGGCACTTCCTAGGCTTAGGGGATTCTCAAGGATTGTTCTATAAATAGGTTCGTTAGGTTCGGCATTGAAGTCCCCGCAAAGAATCAGCGGACGTCCCTTGCAATGATTTTGAACAAAATAGAGGAGATCCTTTCCCTGTTCGTTACGAAGAGTCGAAAGGAGGGCCCCGTTTCTAGCTTTCAGGTGGGTGGTGGTGACGCATACTTCTTGCCCGGTTTCTTTCACTTTCAGGACCATCAGTAGAGCAACCTGAAAATGGATTACGAATTGATTTACTTTTGATACCACCTTAATTATTTTGGAAAACAAAATAGGTGAATGAGCATATATTTGAAATTCACAAAGTTCTGCTGTGAATACAGTAAATATGTGAAATACTGAGAAACATTGCATGAGTTCCTGACAGATGTAATTCAATGAATTATTGGATGGATAATAAAATGAAGCAAGTTTTGAGATTAAAATACAACAAAATCAATAATTTAAAAATAAATAACATGTCTTCTTGCATGAATATTATCTATTATTTAAATTTGTTTTTTAAAAAGTAACGTACACCTTAATTACCTATTTTACTTTTCCAGAAGCGAGGTAAAATAAATCGACAAGCAACATTTTTTCAAGACACCATAATTTATTAAGATTTCATAAGTTGTGTGGGTCACAGATTATTCGAGACATTTAAATTTTATTTTAATCTCAAATGATGCAATGAACGATCTAACGTAATGTTTTTAACGGAAATTTGTTTCAAACTTAATAGTGTGCTGAATCAAATGAATCGTAATAAATTGTTCTTTTTCCTAATACGACAAGCCATCACGATGCAATTTGAAAAAGAAATTAGTAATAAAGATAAAAAATTTGACCAAAAGGAGTAAAGTTGTATTTTCTCAAAAATGTTAGGACTGAAATTAGTGATTTGAATGTATCCGCAGCACTCTAGATTAAAAAATTAATTTCAAAATAAAAACAAATTTTGGTTACAAAAGTTTCAAGTGATATATGGTTGTATTCAGACGTTTGATTATCATATACAACATAAATATGAAACAATTAATAAAATGGAAAGTTCTCTACAAGTTTAATGCAACAACATGCCATTTATATATGAAAAACGATTTATAATAAATTGCTAGTTTCTAATATACTGGTTTTTCGGGATTTTAAAATAAAATCAAATACTGGTTGCTTGAGAATTCAACAAATTTGAAAAATTATTTGTATTTAAAATAATTTTGAATTGCTTCAATAGGAACCCACTTAGTTTTTTTGTTATTGTTTTTATGTATACAAAATGTGACCAATATTGTGTATTCAAGTTCATTTCGCTATTTTTCTTTCTTTGTATGTATACCGGGTGTCAACGAATCTATTGGAGTAGTCATAACTTCTAGAATATTAGGAATATCAAAATGAGATTTGGTATAGGTAAATCGTATATGAAGAGGAGTTGTCACTTTCCAGTCAATTCTGGTTTCACCGGAAATGGCTCCGGTTTTTGATTTTTAAACCCTGAATATTGTAAAATTGTTGGATTTCTGAGACAATTCTGGATCAGAATATGACATTTTGAAAAGTTTTTACACCTACCTAATTTTTTTAGAGTCTCTTTTAATATGACATCTAGGTGGCCATGATCGCACGTAAACTAATCTAAGGACCTCAGGTGATGTCAGAAACTTACAATCGCAACGTTTTGGTCACTAGTATGATAGATAGAAATAAGAAAAGTTGGCCAAATTACATTTTCGTGCCTAACTAATATTTTTCAAATTGCGACCTTTTTTTATCAAGCACTTTCCGAATAAAGTATTTTTTGACGAATGTAACGATTCTAATTTATTTGCGATTGCATTCAAAATAAGACAAGCAAGAAGTCCAGGAGTGTGCTTTTCAGGAAAATCTGAAATTTTGAAAATGTATCACGATACTTAATTGTTAAATTTGATGCATTGCACAAATAACTGTCTCATTATTTCATTTTCATACGGCACAAAAAACGACGAATATTTCAACATTTCTATGACTTTTCTTTTTCCGATAATATTGACTCACCTGGTTACTTTGTACTTTCCAAATTTCCAAAATATGAGTTTCGGCTTTGAGTAAGTCGAATTTGTCTTTTCTGTAGAAAATGGCACAGCCATCAGGTCCATTATTTCCGTTAATGTATATACAAGGCGAGTCGGGTTTTGGAAAGAACATGCCGGTATAACCCTGTGTTTCTAAGATGTGACTCAGAAAGTTGAAATGGTCCACTTCCTGAAACACAATTTTTTTAAATTAATATTTTCGTTTATAAGGATATTTAATGCAATGAATGTTATTGTATTAAACATATTCTTAACTCTATGTAATTTATTTCGATGGTACATAACTAATTAATTTATAAAACTTATAGTCAATGATTCATTAACGAGATGCTAATGTTGAAATGAAATGATAATGAATTTTTCAAGTGGTGACGCAGAACATGTCAATCACCATCAATGATTTTTAGTGCAGAGGAGACACGTTGTAGTTCGTTTATGAACTTTTCAAAACTCAGCTCTATATCCATTAGGCAACATGATCTATATGCTTCCCTAGTAATAGTTAGCAATTCATTTTGTATGCAGATATTCGCACGATTATTGTAGATTGATAATATTCTGTGTTGAAAATCATTTGTTGGAATGTATAAAAATATGCAATGGTCCGTAGCAACAAGTCTTTTCAGAACTACACTAATTTTCTGTCATCTCAATAGGATAACTCAAAAACACTCAGTGCCATTAGCATATAAATGCACTTGACAATAAGTGTGAAAATAATTAAGAAAGTGGTAGGTGTAAATAGACAACAACAATGGGTCAAGTATAGAACCTTGAAATACTCCTGATTTGAGGTATAAACGGTCTGAGATGCATTCCTTTATACTTATCTACTGTTGTCTATTTTTTAAATGGTTAGTCATCAATGATAAGGGAAATGACTTTCAATAGATTATGGTTTAATGGTTTCAAATGGCCTGCTGAAATCTTATGAACCTAGTACCGTACTTTTCTTTTAATTTGGGAAGCAGTTTAGGTCAGTCGCTTGATTTTCAGACAGGACTGTATGAAGTCGAAGTCCGGACTTGGAATTATTGATGAGTAAGCGAAAATAAAAATCGAATGATTGTGGCCTTTCTACGACTTTGTGAGATAAGTAGTGTATAATTCCACAGTTATTTTGAATTATCAAAATAGTCTGGAAGCCGGATTCTGTTTCTTCAAGTTATTTTATACGCATATTTGAATCCTTACCTGTAAACAAATTATGTCGGGGCAGTATTCAACTAGTTCTTCAACGATGAGGTATCTTCTGGAGTTCCATTCCAAAGCTTCGTCGGGACATTTAGCGAAGTTGTCATTCATTTGTCCAAGAGCTTGAAGGAGAAAGAAGGTTATGCTAAAATTTTGAGACTAAAGTACACCGCATCAAAAATAATGGCCGAAAACACGATAAAATAATATCGTTCCAAATATGCTATAAAATACACAACGCTTATATAAATGAACACAGAAAACATTTTTGAAGCCAAATTTCAATTACAGCCGTTCCAATTCATTTTTGAAAATCAGCAAATTTCAATGCTGCTAATATTGTGACGTAAACTCCCGAACCCAATCAGCCGAAGGGCTTTTTCTAATTGGGTTGATCGTGACGTGAAACGGCAATGCTATTGGTTGCTCGGAATTCTCGGGAGCTTACGTCACAACAATTTGCAGTGGCGCGAGAAAGAAGCCATTTGAATTTTGTCGAGGTCTCGTCTACTAGGCACTGACGAACAGGATTATACCCCAAAATCAGCTGCACCCTTACAAGCATCCCTAAGATGTCATCTAGAGAATTGTGCGAGCCAGCGAAGAAGAGGGTCTTACCATTTGAAGTGCGATCCCAAGCACGGTCGGATAATTCCGTAACTCGCCTACAGTAAAATATGTATCCTCGAGAATTATACGCTCGTTGAAGAATATACTATCTAATCACTAGAGAAAGAGAGGAATGCGTTTTGATGGCATAAGAACAGAATATTTCTTCAATCTCAAGACAGGGAATGTTACCATTCTGTTGCAAAATGTGATTTCAGAATTGACAAATGTTACCACGGTCCTTGAGAAATGCCATTTCTTAAATTATTGATGAACCTAAAATCACTATTATTATTGTATATTACCTTGTGAGAGAATATTCCACTGCAATACCCTCAAATTGTGTGGATTGGAAATGTACTCACTGCAGGCTGGAACAAAAATAGAAATTATGACACAGAAAGTAAAATAATCATATCCCGTACACAGTTTTTTGGTGATGACAATATACCCTTAATACCTCGTTATTTCACTAGATAAGGTGCACAGCATCTTCAGGAGTCAAAAGCTTAGAAAGATTTTAGCTTACTAACTCTTTTTTTATAATATATTTTTCACCTTATTTCCAATTTGTGATAATTTTTATACAAATTTCAACCTGGCAATATTTTTTGGTTTTGGTTGGTTGATACATGAGAAAATTTGGAAGCTTCATCTGCTCGTGAATACAAATAAGATTATAGTTAATAAAATGCCGGATTACATCTACCTGGGATATACCACCTTTAAATCTTAAATTAACTCGAGCACATGTAATAGAAATACTTTCGTCATACCTAGAGACTCATCATAGCTGGCTTCTCACGAAGATTCATATACAATTCTACACAATTCTCTACTTTCGTAAGCCTGGTTATCGATGCGATTATTATTATTTTCCCCATATCATTATATATTTTTTTAATCTCGATGAATAAAGCCATTTTTTTAGTTTATCATTATCATTATTATTATATGAGAATGCAAAATTCTTACCTTTTGTCAACGTATTCAGTTTCCTGACCTTGAGTCCGTAATTGGAATCTGGATTTCTTGCCTTTCTGAAAACTCTTTTAACCATCGGATGTACTTTTGGCTGTTGCTGGCAGTGTTGTATGAGTTCATGTCTGCTGATGTTTTTCGAAAAATTCACGTCATCGTCGAGAACATCCTTATTCAGTATTTTCGGAGCGGAAGTAAAACTTCCCATTCTGTAATAAATAAATTTCTGAGTTTTTCATCACAAAGAAGATATTTAATAACGTATTGAAAAACTACTTTTTTTTCAAGCTAATCTTAGGCAAACCAAAGTGTGATCGGACTTTTTCGCACCTTTGAAGAATTCTATTTCGAATATGAACACTTTTCATCGTGAAATCTTCACCAAATGAGCTGCACTCAATCATTATTGCTAAATAACTAAACTTATGCCATGGCATTTTGCATTATATGAGAAAAACCGATGCATATTTCATGAAATTGTTTTATTGTTATGTAAATATATCCTACGTACTACTATATTGTTATGAAATTGTTTGTCTGGAGAATATCTTCTACAAATGCTAAAGGTTATAGTTTTTTGAGGCTGAGAGTTGTTTTTTTGTGTCCACGTTTTATCTATAAAACTCTGGCGAGAATCGTTGAACTTAGAGATAATAAGGAGAATGTATAGTCAAGGAGCTAAGTACTTGTCACTCTGCTATTATTGGAAAAATTTTGTCGGTGGCGACAAAGTTCTTTCATCCTCATAATTACCGCAACTTGTCAAGAACATGAAATAGACGTTCGAAAATATGGTGAGAATATATGGTGTAGGTGTTTCCCAAAGTTGTATCCTGGTTCCTAAGGTATTTCCCTCCACTACATAGTTATAAGGCCCTTTAATGGGCAAAAAATGTGAGAGGTCGGTCCATTGCTAAAAGTGCCTCTCAATACCTGGTTTTCTGTGTCGCGCCAAGAGCTATTTCACTTTCCGTCAACTGATTATGATTTATACGGCACAAGTCCAACCTGAAAAACTGTTTCTATAAGTGGAGTGGAGCCTTTAAACACGCATTGAAACATTTAGATTTTGTCCAAAAAAGAGCAGGAAGGTTGGCGATGTGACTCTGTTTTATAGATATTTTCATGGCTGATGCTCTCCTGAAATTTCGTCAATTGTTGCACCGTTAGTGGTACCATCGAGATTGACCCGTCGAGGTCAATTTTCACATCCCTTTGTCGTCACTTTGGAGATAAGCCATACATCTCTTTCCCAGGGCTTGTTCTTCCAACGACTAGCATAGCTTTGGAATTCACTGCCTCGGCAGGTGTGTCCTGCAGAAATTCCAGACGAACACCAGTTCCTACCTACTTTCCTCGGCTCTCAAACGTTCTCAGGATTTTTTTTCCGTTGGAAAAGATAAAGAAAACACCTGTCCTGTTGGATGTGACTGCAAATTCTGTTCCACTATTCCGCAAATTATTCTGTTCCCATAGCTTCATTGTGATCCTGATAGACTCAAAGACTCAAAATTCCCAATAAAAACTGGTCACCATTAGGATGATTTTTGCAGATTCATTAAATGGATATTCAGTGCGAATACATAAACTAGCGTTTTCTCAAAAAAACCTAATCTTTTTTGTCGAGCTTTAAATATAGACACAAACATATTCAGAACCTGGAATTCAGAAAAAACATCTAAAAATTCTGAAAACATTTTTGAAGCTTTTGGAAGCATTTAACAAACCCGCAGAAACATCCAGAATAATTATTTATCCTTTAGGTTTTCAATCTCGAATTTTCGTTATGGCCTAGACTTCTCTAATTGTTCTAGAACTGTGATTGAAGAGTTTCAAGGAAGTTTCAAAGTTTTCTTGTGGTTTAAAAACTGTCATTGAATTATATACCTATTGATTGACGTTTAATAGATAGTTTTCACGTTGTCGGTGTCAGTATTCAAAGAAGATATCTGTAATCTGTGAAGCCCAATTTTAGTTGTGGAGCTGATCTTAAGTGTACCTTACTAAGAACCAAGGAATGTATAATTTTGCAACCGAAGTCAAGTAGGTAGTACTGAGCCCCAAATACTACGTCGAAATAGAGGTGACAGCAGATGACATACTTAGGTTTTTGAAAGCAATGATAAAAAACAGCGAAAAACACATTGCTACAGTATCTTGAGCTTCAGGAAATTAGGTCAGACGAGCGGCTGACACGTGAGTGGACAAGAACAAAAGAGACCCTGGAACAGATGAACGTGTCACATAGACATGCACCCCCATGAGAACATCTCCCCATTCACTGGAATAATCAGTGTCACTCTATATAAAAGCTTCGAAGCCACCAATGTTTGATGAACTATCTTCAGGTGCCATTTTATAACATCAATTTGATGCAGCAGCCAAGGCCAACGACTGGTCCCTGGAAGAATTGTCTATTTCATTTGTCCTGTATCTACGAGGCCAAGTATACTCAGGCCCGGATTAGCAGCTATTTACGCCCTAGGCCAAAGTTCTAAATTACGCCCCCTTCCAGGAGGTCTGGGGAGTGTGGAATTTTTTGGCATATCTAACTGTAAACCTCGTTTTAGAGCTTCTTTGGGGTCATTAAAATTCCAAAATGTATGAAAAGCAAATATTTGCAATTTAAGTAAGCAGATATTGACGATTGACTAAAAAAAATTCATGTTGAAAAATAAAACACACTCACACTATTTAATAAACAGCACTGTATACAGCGTGATTTACGTAGGACGTGCATTAGAAGTTTTTCAACTTGCAGTTGGACTAGAAACTTGAAAATCAGTATGCTGACATAATTGATCATGTGCGTTCTACCTCAAATGTTCTCAGTCCTACAACTGTACAGGGTATCCCAAAAGTCGGTACCAACTTTCTTATTTTAGATGGAAACCTAATTTTTTTTGTCATGGTTCGATTGGCATTCTGATTATGACTTCAGGCAACCTGAGTTGTGTTGACTTATCTATTACAGTTTTTGAGATATGTCCATTTTTCTTAAAAAACTTACCGCTGTAGTAGTTTACGAAAACACGTTTAGCCCGCAAACCGTTCAAAATTATGAAACCAAATTTATAAAGCAGTTAGCTGGTAGTCCAAGCTAACATATATATGGGCGCAGGCGATTTTCGAATGTCGCATTATAAAATTGTCAAAAACTCAAAATTTTCAAACGGCACCTTCCATTTTTTCTTAACCATTGAAAAGAAAATTGAATTTTAGGATGAGTTATTTCAGCTTTCCCTATACCCAAGTTCAACTTCTATCAGGTTATTCAATTAAAATCAAGAAATGCCTTAAATGGTAATCCTCGAGAAGCTAGAGCTTTTATCACCACGACAACTCTTTGCAGTAACATTTGCTAATTCCTCGATCTATCATTTTAGTCATTTTAGTAGAAAATCTGAGGCTTATCTTGACTAAGGCTTATGTTGTTCTCAAATAGCGGTAATGTAAGGCCACTTAAGTCGTAAGGTAACTTCAAGTTGAACCGGTGCAAATAGTATGCAGCATACTCCAGAATTATCGAAACTTTTGAATTCAGAAATGGGCAGCAATATCGGAAACAAGTCTACCTGAGCCAATTAGGAGACGATTCTAGAAGCACACCGCAGGATTATGGGGCTGATATGTAGAACAATTATATATAGCATACCCTCAAGCAACCCAGGAGTTCATCCAACAATTAAAAGTGCAGACCGCTGTAGATGGCTTGAGAGACAACCTTTCGACTTGGACATACTCAAAAGAGATACGTGGAAAACAACACTCTGAAGCAAGAATCTATTCATAATCTCAGACCTGAATTGAGGTTAGTCGAATCCAGTTAGGAATATTCTTCGGCTGAGATGCCTAGAAGCACATCTTGAGATTCGGGAAAGTTTAACGCTTATTTATGAGCTGTATTTGACGTTTTTGAAGTAAGTTGTTACGTAGTGAGCCATCAGCGCTGGTATTCAAAAAAGATATTCTGTTGTGGTATACTGTGTATAATGAAAGGTGTTGACAAACGTAACAATATTTTAGCTCTATTCAGTTTAGAAAAATATATTTAGTTGATTTAGTTCTCCGACTACTTTTGAATATCGTAGAATTGTAGTCAATTCGTCTTTGCTATATAAAAATATATATTCATTTCTATATTATTGAAAAATATGAAGAGTTTTGAAAGTTTCATTCGCAAACCATTTTATGACCAACCGTTTTGGTCTCATATAAAATGACCACTTTCAGCTTCCGGAACTTGTTGATAACTCACTCTGCATACGATTGTTTTTATTCAAAATGACAGTGTTCTGTTCTATGACTCGTTTATAGTTAATAAGCCAAAATTACGTCACTTGAACTTACTCCATTTGTATCTACAGTATAAAAAATCGATAAAATTTTACAAACTGTGAACATGATTTTATTGACTTTTTGTTATGATATCCTCTATAAATATTTATATTCTTCTGTAAAAATATGGTTTTGTTGATGAATGCACATCCAAAAACGAAAATTATAGAACATGTTATACACTGTGGCTTTTAATAGCCCCTTCCACCTGTTAACTTTTGAACGGTTCGACTTACAAACATGGAACAAAAATCGTTTTGAATGGTATCACCTATACTACATTTTGAAAGACATTCTGATTGCTCGATAGAGGGTGCGGCAGAAAGCACATCAATTGAAAAATTACAGGAAGTCAAGTGACACATCGCTGAAAAGAGAATTCAATTCTCTTGTCCCTTGTCATGTCCCTCACTTCTACATGATGGAGAAGATTATATTCCTCTGAAATGTATGAGAAAGCATTTAAACAAATTTTTTCAGTCGTTCATTTAGTAATGTAGCTGAAAAAAGCATGTATAATTCTAAAAATGGTACATAGTTATTATTTCAAGATACATCGTGATTATATATAGATTTATTACGACTATTTGCACCGGTTCAACTTAAGGTTACCTTACGACTTAAGTGGCCTTACATTACCGCTATTTGAGAACAACATAAGCCTTAGTCAAGATAAGCCTCAGATTTTCCAGGCTTAGGTTCAACTTAACGACTTATCCCCAATTTTTTTACACGAATTATTTTCCTATTCTCTTGATGTTTAAAGTATTTCTAGTATTTTTTTTTTGGACTTGCTGTGATTGTATTTTTGTGGGTATCTGATTGTATTAGGTTTGAAACGATATCAAGCGAAGACGAAGAATTTGAATTACATTTTTATGACGTGCCTAGACAAGTGTTCGTGAGGGGACATCATTTGCATGTTTGACATTTTGTCCGCGATAGGGTTACCCTGCAGCTCTCTATATGTGTATACTAAACCTGATTGACGCTGAAATTGAATCCCACTATGATGTAAAAGTATTAAAATAATTTTCAGATTCAACACTGTATTTATATCTTACTACAAACTGTCTATTGGTATATTGTTAATTTATATTACTTACGAACTCAAAAATATTGTGTTGCTTTTTACTAGAGGAATGGAATGGCGAGGCTTTTTAATTTTTCTCATGCATTCAAAATTGTTAAAAACGTGTTTATGCCGTAAACATTTTGGATGTATAATATATTCTATTTACCTTAGGTAATAAGTCACGTCAGGTTAGGGTGACTAATAAACTACACATTTTAACTAATGTGCACGCAGTTTCTGGGCGATATTGTGGCTAGTTTTCCAGTACAGATAAATTTTCCAAATCACTTGCTATTCTCCCGACAGCCTGTCAAATTAGACAGAACTGTAAACTTTGCATTGGTTTACCGTCTCGTCGTTGGATACGTGATAATTTTTGAGCTGTTGCTAAATATTTCAATACACACCCAAGGTTTAGGCCAGGAGTCAACGGTGCAAATTATCTTCACATTAAGGTGTACCTTAAGCTGATCCTCCTCTTAGCTGAGTTTGTCATTGAGGAGAACCGGTGCAAATATCAGGTTTATCTTTTGTTGAGAAAAAATATTTCTTGATTCACCTTGTTTTTTATTGAACTGTGTGACTTCATTTTTGTTGATTAAATTGTTTTTGGAGTTTGTATTTTGTTTGTTGCTGATGATTAACCTAATGAATGTTCAACTTGATTTTACTCTCTGAATCCTTATCTGTCACGTGTTTATCTGAATTAGAAACACCATACGGGGATGTATGCAAATGGGGGTGGATTGTGATTTTACAATTTGTATTGATGAACTTGCAAATTTTTATTTTAGATTTACAAGTTTGAATTGTAATATGGCAAAAACACGTTGTAAGTACCTGAGTGAAATAATATGAATTTATAGTACTTATCAGTAAGGATGATTTAACAATTCCAAAATATGAAGTCAAAATGAAAATAAGTTAATATGAATAGAAAAATCGTTATTTAATGTACTTTCACAGTTTCAAGTTTACATTCACAAAATATAATTACAACTTCAGTTGTGAGATAATTACAACTTCAGTTGTGAGGTACAAAACTGACTGTAAAGGACCCCGCACGAATCAAATGAGAAATGGATCCCTGTCGAATTGGCAGAAATTTGGATATGTTGTAGTTTATATCCTTTTGATCAAAAGTCTCCATTGGCCCGAGACCTAAAAATGGACAGTTATTTAGGTTTTGAAAGTCGAAAGTTGCAACTTGTGCAAATCTCCCAAGCGATCACATTTGATTTTGACCATGTATAATGGCGATGACTGTTCAGTTTTGACAGGAATAATAACAATTTCTGAAATGTCAATAAGTATCAAGTTTCTACAGAAGCCAATGTTTTGAAGATCGTTATACTCATTATTTTGGATAAATTTTAGAAAAAAATGCCGACAAAAGTGGAATCGCCATACGCAGACGAGAGCAAAGTAAGAGATGCAAATTCTCTTTCGATCGCGTGGAAGATCTGCACCAGTCGCAACTTTTGACCTTCGATACCTAAATAACTGTTCATTTTCAGGTCTCGGGCCCATGGAGACTTCTAAACAGAAGGGTATGAACTACAACATATCCAAATTTCACACAATTTGACAGGGCTCCATTTCTCATTTGATTTGTGCGGGGTCCTTTGTCACTTTAGTCCTTGGCAGAAAAAACATTACAGACTAAAATTTTAAAATATGATTTTTTCAGTATTATGTGTTTTATAACATTGTGGAAAGTGATTTTGAATATTTTTTTACACATTTCTATTGTCAGACACTCGACTCTATCCAATGTGCCAAACAAATATTTGTTTTGGAACTAAAGTAAACTCCCGTTTTTATTGAAATAAATAATAGGTTTATTCCGCCACATTGATAAAACAAATTTGTTTGAAATTTATATTGTTTGATTCAATAGTTTTTTTCTGTGACAGATTTATGTGATTTTTGTATTTTTTGTAAACAAAGTTTGAAACGTAAAAAATATACCTATTGGGTGAAATAGCGATAGTGGGGTATTTTCAGTATATACCAGGTGATACAGGAGACATATATCAAGCCTGTTGTTTCTTTAATACGAGAATATAAAAATTTGAATTTCAATTGAGGTACGTCAATGATAGCGCTTTTTTGAACCTGACGACAAATTTTTTCCTCCACCTGTTTGACCGGAAGTAACACCAACTTCATTCTTTCAAATGTCATCCTGTCTATTTCTCTAGAATTAAAATTCCTCATTCAACCATGTATCACAAATTGGTGTTTTTTTCATAATTTGCTGTTGAGTTGTTTTTTATCGAGAAGGCTGTGACCCAAATCAATCTCTGAAGCGTCAATAACTTCTTTATTTTAAAGAAAACACATCTGAAAGTAACGATATTGAGAAAACTGAGATAGGAACAAATGGTTCTTAATTTGGCTACTTGTAAAGAAACTATCTCTCTTTCACTTGTTGCCAAGTATCACTTGGTCTTTTCATTTCAAAAACTAAATTATAGGTAATTACTTCCTTCATGTTTGTTAACGACAAATATTTGGACTTGCTCAATAGCAGAATGCAGAATGGACCATCACGTGACCAACCAACCTCGTATTTCAGCGAATATGTTCTTGATATCAAACCAGACTGGCTGACATTTTGTTTTGTTTTGTTGATAAGAAATGAGAGAGACCTTTATTATTGTTACACCACATAATACGGGAAATAGTCATAACGAATACCTCTCGTGATACTATTTTTTCTGGAAATATTTAGCATTACTCCAGCTTGATGCTTCAATTCCGCACAACATTGATCCAAAACTGCTCGACTATAACGGCACGTAGTTTTGCTCGCAATAGGTATCCTTTGTGGTAATTCAAAATATGAATGATCGCATGAAATGCTTTCTTGGTATCCAGACCAGAAGAAATTAAAAAAGTAATCTTCATCTGAGAAAAAAATTTATGTTTTTCTCTAGAAATGCTGGTGAATTTGGTACTCGAAATGATTGAATTTGTGTCTTATTAAAACTCTTCTAGCGGTCTCTCGATTGACGCCGATTTTATCCTCAATCCGATACATTGTACAGTGCAAGTTCCTTTCTTATATTTCACGAAAAATCGCTTATGTGGGGTTTCAGGCTTTCTTAAACTCACATACTTTCTGACCAAATTGGGCAATTTTCCATTTTCAGCTTCCTCAGAAATCGCAAAGCTTTTGAAAGAGTGGTTTTTTGTGTCTGGGATATTTATCAATGAAATATTTCCTTTGTCATTAATATGATCTAACGACATCTTTGTTAATTCTTCTCGCCTATATGCGCCCGTCAAACCAAAAATCAGCGACATTTATATGAAGATAAATTTCGTCACGTGCTTCATTTATAAACTTAAAAAATTTTTCTTTTAAGAATATTTTAGCTTTCTTTGGTCTAAATCCAATGTTTTGTTTTTTATATATGCCGTGACATTGAAAAACTTGCTCAAATCGACGTCTTTTTTAAATTACACTTTTTAACATTGAGTACCTGGACCAAAGAGTGTTTGGCTTGCATGTTTGGAAATAAGCCAAAAAAACGTCTTCTTTAAAAGTTTTAATTCCCTTATTCTGGCACCAGTTTTCAAACAAAATATACTCCTTGTCATACCTATGACGGGATTTTGATGGTAGTAGATCCAAGTTTGCAGTTCTAGCCGCTTTCAACACTGACTCTGGCAAATCTTCCTCTGAAGAATCCATGAAAAATTATCTTACTAATAGAAAAAGCTGCGACGGTAAAATTGGTTTTGACTAGGTACTGTTTTGACTGACAGGTTTATTTTTTCTTTGTTACGGTGATTCAAAGTGACAAATAAAAAATGTCAGATGTTTATTACTATTTGACATTCATTTGATGAGGCTTATTCCAGGCCATTAAAAAATTATTGAAACATACTTTTCTTTTTATTAAAAATTATAGCAGAATTCTAATAAACTTAATTTTTCAGTCATTTTGTAAACCACAACCATACAAATATTTATATTTTAAATAATCAAATGTCAGCATAGTCTCCAAAAACTTAACAAACTCACTTTTGTGACTCTTTCAACACTAAAATGAGTGCGGAAAAGTGAACTTTTCGCACGCCAGTAGAAAAAATTATTGTTTACTACAAATGGAATTTACTTTGATTGTGTTTTGTTCTATGGGGCTATCATTAAGTTTAATTATTCTTTTGATCCTTTGCCAATGAATTGATATTCCAAAAAGTTATAGGTTATTAATCATACTACGAATTATATTTAGAACGACAATATATCGATTTGAAATAAAGAAAAATCGTGTCACCGTTTTAATTTGAAGTAATTCACAGAAATCAAAATCTAACAACGTGAACACTAAAGAGAAAAATTGGGGTCATATTACAGGCATAATCTTTCAAAATATCAGCCAGCTCCACAATTGTGGTATTCGCATTGACAATATAACCCCTGTTTGTGCAAAAATTGTTGAATTGCCTGGTAATTGATTCTTTATTTCTGGCCGTATTCAACGGAATACTCTTTTCCGCTGCCTCATCTATGATACCAATAGCCATTTGTCCCCAACGATCGCTCTTATTGATTAAGAAATATAACTAGTCAAAACACAATGATTTGACGTTTATAATTTAAATCATTATTTTCACTAAACAGCTAGTAAAACAAAAACTAAGCATGTTTTGGAAATTTCAGCGAAATAATCCAAAAAACGTCTTCTTTAAAAGTTTTAATTCACTTATTCTGGCACCAGTTTTCAAACAAAATATACTCCTTGTCATACCTATGACGGGATTTTGATGGTAGTAGATCCAAGTTTGCAGTTCTAGCCGCTTTCCAAACTGACTCTGGCAAATCTTCCTCTGAAGAATCCATGAAAAATTATCTTACTAACAGAAAAAGCTGCGACGGTAAAATTGGTTTTGACTGGGTAGTGTTTTGACTGACAGGTTTATTTTTTCTTTGTTACGGTGATACAAAGTGACAAATAAAAAATGTCAGATGTTTATTACTATTTGACATTCATTTGATGAGGCTTATTCCAGGGCCATCAAAAAAATATTGAAACATACTTTTCTTTTTATTAAAAATTGTAGCAGAATTCTAATAAACTTCATTTTTCAGTCATTTTGTAAACCACAACCATACAAATATTTATATTTTAAATAATCAAATGTCAGTAGAATCTCCAAAAACTTAACAAACTCACTTTTGTGACTCTTTCAACACTAAAATGAGTGCGGAAAAGTGGACTTTTCGCACGCCAGTAGAAAAAATTATTGTTTACTACATATGGAATTTACTTTGATTGTATTTTGTTTTATGGGGCTATCATTAGGTTTAATTATTCTTTTGATCCTTTGTTATTTTCGTTACCCGGTTACAACCCTAAGATTAGATTAGATTGGACGCTTCTGCGCCACAATGCTTCATACTGTAACTTTGGCTGCACCCTCAGACGCTTTCACCCAGGTAGCACATCATATTGGCTGAATCTTGGTTCCATATTGGGCCAATATAGATATAGGTATTGTAAATGAAAAATCAATATTGGTCCAATATGGGTGAATATTCAAAAAACAATATTATATTAATAATATTGGTGGAATATTGGTTGAATAATTTCTACCAATATCGATAATACAGTATTGGTTATATATTGTTTTCCACATATAGAATAAATATTGCAATCCAAATATTCCAGTCATATCGATTATAGGGGAAAAACTATATTGTATTTCCAAGTTTGTTAGAATATTGGTTGAATATCATTTCCACTTTATTAGACAAATTGTAATAACTCATATTGAGTCAATATTGGTTGAATGATAATATTTACCAATATCGATAAAACAATATTGTCTTCACATCGTTTTTAACATCTAGAATAAATATCGCAATCCTAATATTCTCCTAATAACGATTCTAGAAACAAAAACTATATTGTATCTCCAAGTGTGATTACACATTGGTTGAATATCTCCAATATTCAACAAATCTTATTAATTAATATTGGGTCAATATTGTTTGATAATATTTATCGATATCGATAAAACAGTATTGTCTTCATATTGTTTCCTACATCTAGATTAAGATGAAATTTGAATATTGGCCGAATATTCAATGAAACATATTGAAATTATATCATAAAAATCCGCTAGGTGGCTCTACATATAGAACATCTTCTAAAACCTACGAAAGTATATTAAATACTTCCCATAACTTGTTTTCAAGACAGCTCACTCAGTGGTTATGGTGATCAAAAGGCAGACTCTGGTGTCACCTTTATCAAATAAAAGACATTTAATAATTTACCAAGGTATATTGACATCCACCAATATATCCAAATGATATTGTACCAATATCGGTAAATATTGTACCAATATCGATAAATATTTTGAGGCCATTATTGCTTCAAGAATATTTCACCAAAACTATTTCTAAAATATTCAAACAATATTCGACCCATATCGCAAAATGTTCACATTTTACTTCTCGACAATATAACTTTTGAACATTGTGCCAATATTGTCAGAATATTGTATCAGCGATATTGTACCAATATCGCCGAACATTTTGAGGCCAATATTAGTTCAAGAATATTTCGCCAATATTATTCAAGTAATATTGGACCAATATCGCCGAATGTTCACATTTTTTTTCTCGCCAATATTGCATTTCAAATATTTCGCCAATATGTTCACAATATTGTACCAATATTTTACCAATATAGGTGTGCTACTTGGGATAGCTACATACCAAAAATGAAAGAGAGATAGTGTCTTCACAAGTAGCCAAATTAAAAACCATTTGTTCCTATCTCACTTTTCTCAATATCGTGAGTTATTTTCGGATGTTTATTCTTTAAATAAAAGTAGGAGTTATTGACAACCTTCAGAGATTGATCAGAGTATCGAAACATTTTCAATAATATGGGCTAATTAATAATGTTTGCGTTTCAATGCCGACCAAGCACCAAACTGTGATCGAATTCGGGTCACAGCCTACTTGATGTTTTTCGCAAATCAACAGCCAATTAAGGAACAAACACCAATTTGTGATACATGGCTAGATACATTTTTAAGGCAAATAAGATAGGTTATATAAATATACTGGGAGAAATTTGAAGAAAAAGAAGTTAGGGTTACTTCCGGTCAAACAGGAGGTTGGAAAAAATTGTCGTTAGGTTCAAAAAAAGCGCTATTATCAATTACGTACCTGTGTAAATTTCAAATTTCATCGCTTCAAATAAAAAAGCATAGGCTGCTACATGTCTCCTGTGTCACCAGGTATAGTGTTTGAAGTGTAACCGAAAGATACACTTGGGCTGTTCGCGAATTTTTTGTTAGATGCGTGCACATGCAAAAAGAGAAGCGAAGTCACCACACAGTCACACACCATTTTCTTCCATCGACGATGGCAATTATACATTATATTAAGGGAATCTTGAAATGTCATCTATCATAAGTTGCTTTATATCTACGTATGTTCTTTAAAGTATCTATTATAATTGAACAAAATCTGTATTTGTACAAACTCACTTTAATTTAACACTCATGATCCACTTACGCATAGCGGACATGCATTTCTTCCCTTCTTCTGATGGTTTTTTCTTAGACACCCGACAACGTGAGTTCATTTTGCACAGAGGATACAAGTAATCACTGAATAATTACAATTCTTTCCTTCCGAACGATTTATATTTCGCGAAATGTTTCATCATCGCGGTTATTTTTAGACAATTATTGATGTAACAAACGGAGAACGTGGTGACAGAAAATTATGTGTTTTTAGTAAATACTAGTAAGTACTCATCGTTATCAAATAAGTCATCTTGCGCTTGATTGATTCATTCTTGGGTAAATGGTCTGTACGGAATTCCCGTCTGATAAGTACCTACATTATTCCTAGAATGTGGCGATGGCCAAATTTTTTATTCTGAAAAATGTAATAAACAAATATTTTCGAGGTCTTGAAATATTCTATCAAAACAGTTGAATAATGGATGAAAATAAAACAAACGGTGTCAGTAACTGGCAGCCAGCAGCACATTTGTGGCTTCAGTTCAGAATGACAACACAACGTCTGTTCCAATTTAAGAATTTTAAGTTGGTAACGGCTCTGCGGCCACTAATGGATTTTGAAAAGTCAATTCAAGTGGAAAAATAATTAATTCAATCCCATTTCACCCCCATCTTGTTTCAAAACTCTATCTTGTTTGGTTCTTATGTTAGAAGGGGGCGGAGGCTTTTGGCAAGTACTGTTAAGTCCGAAAACAAGTTTTTTTTTTTAAATTTCAAAGTTATCTATATTAGTTCAGTGGGGTCACAGACATCGATAATTGTGAATAACACCCACAAATGTTGAGGACCTTATCTGGTGTATAAGTATGGAAGTACACAAATTTCAGTGACTTCGGGAACATCTGAATGATATTATATCAATATATCCAATCATTATGAAGAGAAGTAGTCGCGGTGTTAGAGCGTTTGCCTCTCACCCAGACTGCCCTGGTTCGATTCCACCGTCTGTCACGGAGCTGAAGTGATACAGAATCCACTTTTACGCAAACTGTAGGTCCCAGATTTACCTTGCTCACGCAAGCTGTGTTTCTGAGGAGTTTTTTTCCGAAAACCTGGGAGATTTGTCAGAACAAATTTTACAAAAAAAAAACAAATCTTCAGGTTTCAATTCTGATTTCATACTTTTCGCTTCAGCACCAATGTTTTAAATACAGTCTGTAGATATATATCTACTCGAGCTTTCTTATTATTTAAGATTTATATCAAAATAAATGATTTTAAAAGAAAACAGATACTTCACGATCCAGAGAATAATGGTTCACTGCAAATCGAATTTACTTTGAATGTGTTTTGTTTTATGGAGCGCCATTATTATGTTTAATTATTCTTTTTCCCATTGTTATTTCCGTCATCCGGATATAACCCTTAGTTTAGATCAGATTGGGCCGATTGAGGGAATCTGTGCTACATTGCTTTACACTTAGACCGTCAGATAGTGACAGATTTAGGTGCCCCATTTTCGCATACAAGCCTCGAATATGGTTGAAGTGCATCGATGTTGACTAAAATGGAGTGAAATTTACGAGTGGCTCCTGGGGAGAATATATGGAAAAATCAAAAAGAATTTCCATTAAATTTTCCGACGACAAAATCTACTTATCCATTCGCGCCACTCAAGCCATTATGTTCTTCGGTCTAGTGACGATGTAGGTTTTCATAGTTCTCGATTCTTCTTCACAAGATTACGCCCTCATTTTAACCCTGTAGCAACCTGCAACACTCAAGCGAAGTGGTCGTGCTGTAAGAGCTGTGGTGACTCACCTTCTACATTTCCTAAACCAGAATGTGTTTTGGTTATTTTGGACACCAGGTATTATTAATAAAAAAGAAGGTTGTTGTCACATATTCAGTTTGTCAGATGTAAGAAGTTTTGTCAATTCAATATATTATACCTCTTTACTATCATTGCATTATTATAGTAGTAATACTACAATTGGTGACCCCGACGTGATGAAATTGCTCCAGAATCTCAACAAAGATCAATTAGTAAAGGTCCTCCACCACTTCAATTTGAGCGCTCATGGAACCGTGGGTGATTTGAGACTTATACTTGAGGCAGAAGTATCGAGAAGGTTTCAGAGTATATCCAACCCAAGTGACTTCGATTTTTCTAAGATTCTCGATGAAATAGAAGCGTCCACAGAGATTGGGACAACCAAAACTGAATCAAACGAATATTTGGCTAAGAAAATGAATGATTTGGAGTGCATGTGTATGCAAATGATGCAGATGTTTGCCGACAACAACAAAAAGTTCGAAGAGCTAAATAATTCACTCAGTGAGACCTCTGGATTCAAAAGCTCGAATGTGGATACTAGAGGATGTTTTTCAAGTGTATCTCATGAGACTAAAAATTCTGACTGTACACTAGAAAAGCCCAAGGAAGACAGTGAAAAAGAAATCAAACTGGCCAAATCGATTTCCTTGCCCTCCTTTTGGAGACATGAGCCAGAACTATGGTTTCGCGCAGTAGAATCTATCTTCGAAATCAACGGTATAATATCTGAAAAAATCAAGTTTGGAAAAGTACTTTCGATATTGGATTGTACTATAGCAAAAGAAAATTCAAACCTATTCAGAATTCAAGACAAGTCTCAATCATATTCTCTTTTGAAATCACAACTAATCAAGATGTATCAAGTTTCTGATGAAGAAAAGATGACCAAACTGTTTATCGAATGTCAATTAGGCGATAAAAAACCAAGTCAACTTTATAGAGAAATGACTGAGCTAGCATCTGGGCACATGACCAGAAATTTCATTATTTTGGCATGGCTAAAAAAATTACCAACTACTGTGGAGCAAGTCATGAGAGCCTTTCAAGCTGAAATGACTGATGAGGAACTGACTAACATGGCAGATAGTATGGTTCGATGTTCATCTTCCTCAGATTACATTTCTGCTGTAAAAATTCCTGAAAACGTTTCGAACGTGTCGCTTGAAAATAAAATAGACAAGTTGCTTGAGAAAATTGATAAAATGGTTGATTATAGAGCAAGATCTCGAGAAAGAAGTTGGTCTAGATCAAAATATAAGTCAAACTCAAGAGGAAATTCATCATCTCGATATCTCTTCTGTTTTTACCACGAGAAATATGGTAAAAAGGCTCGAAAGTGTATTCCTCCATGTAATTTCGATATCGAGTCTTCGAAAAACGAGATGGCCATTCGTTAATGACGACGAACGTCTCTGGCCAACAAAGCAAATGTCGTCTTTTCATCCATGATCCCGGTACCAATATTGATTTTTTGATAGATACTGGTGCTGACATCTCCATCATCCCGAGAACAAGAACTTCTTCAATACTATCAAATAAACCAGTTTATGCAGCCAATGGAACCAAAATAGATACTTATGAAGAAAAAACTCTCAAACTTACTTTGGGACTCAATAGAAACTTTACTTGGAAATTCGTAGTAGCTGATATAGACAAAGCTGTTATTGGAGCGGATTTCATTAAGGAATTCAATTTATTGGTTGATCTTCGCAACAAAAAAGTTATTGATGAAAAAACGAAGTTTTCGACAAGTTGTAATGTATTTGAGAGTAACAAATGTTATAGCATTAAAACAATAAATGTTATATCATCTTATCACTCAGTTTAATTGGAATTTCCAAATATAACCAGAACTTCTCTGATTAGAAATGTAGTCCCAAAATCTAATGTTGCCCATCAAATCATAACAAAAGGACAACCAGTCAGTTGCAGGGTAAGAAGACTGAATCCAGAGAAACTTGCTGCAGCCAAAAAAGAATTCCAATCACTGATGGAACAAGGAATCATACAGCTGTCTAAAAGTCCATGGGTATCTCCATTGCACATGGTCAAGAAGTCGAACGGAGAATGGAGAGCTTGCGGCGATTACCGTCTACTCAATTCCAAAACTCTTCCCGACCGATACCCTCTCCCAAACATAAGAGATTTTACATTTCAAATGGATCGTAAAAATATTTTCTCAAAAATCGATTTGGTGAAAGCGTTCCATCAGATCCCGATGGCAGAAGAAGATGTAGAGAAAACAGCGATTATTACTCCATTTGGATTGTTTGAATATATCAAAATGCCTTTTGGCCTTCGGAATGCTGCACAGAGTTGTCAGAGGTATGTCCATCAAATTACAAGTGATTTGGACTTTTGCTTTCCATACATGGATGATTTTTTGATAGCCTCTGAAAATGAAGAACAACATAAAATGCATCTAAGGCAGTTATTTGATAGATTGGAAAAACACGGAATGGTTATAAATGTTGAGAAGTGTGAATTTGGAAAATCTTCAATAGAATTCCTTGGATATCTTGTTACAAAGCATGGAATCAGACCCAATAACAGAAAAGTACAAGCAATTCTAGATTACAATAAACCCGAAGATTTAAATGGGTTGCAACGATTTCTTGGAATGGTTAATTTCTACAGGACATCTATTCCCAAAGCAGCAGCGATTCAGGCTCCATTGAACGAATTTCTCAAAGGTGACTCGAAACGCAATCGCAAACTGGAGTGGAATACTTTACAGGAGAAAGCTTTCGTTGATCTAAAAAATGCCATGGCAAATGCAGCTCTTCTAGTTCATCCGTCTTCATATTCCTCGTTTTCCTTGATGGTTGATGCATCTGATACAACTTTGGGTGCAGCAATTCAACAGTTACAGGATTATGTTTGGAAACCAATGGGTTTTTTCTCAAAAAAATTGACCAATGCTCAAAAGAGATATAGTACGTATGACAGAGAACTTCTAGCCATATATGAGGCAGTTAAATACTTTCGACATATGCTTGAAGGTCGTAATTTCATAATTTATACGGATCATAAGCCTCTTGTTTATGCGTTCAATAAAAATCCAGAAACGATGACTCCTAGACAAACGAGATATCTAGATTATATAAGTCAATTTTCAACAGATATCGAACACATTAGTGGAACGGAAAATGTAGTTGCAGATGCACTCTCCAGAGTTTCGGAAATCAGTTTAAAAAATACTATGGATTATACAAATTGGGAAGAAGAACAAAAGAAAGATCAAGATCTTCAAAGACTACTAAAAGGTGAAACTAGTTTTGAAAGAAATTAATGTTCCAGATACCAATATTAAAATTTTTTGTGACGTTTCTACAAAAAATATAAGGCCTTTCGTCCCAGAAAAAATCAGAAAAGATATATTCCATAAATTACATGGTTTGGCCCATCTGGGCATCAAAGCAACAATAAAGCTTATCAAGGATAGATACGTTTGGTCGAACATGGAGAGAGATATCAAGAATTGGACTCGTTACTGCATGCCTTGCCAGAAATCCAAAGTCAATAGACACGTTGTTGCTCCTGTCGGAGATTTTAAAGTTCCAGACGTAAGATTTGAGCATGTCAATATTGATATTGTTGGGCCTTTGCCTCCTTCGGATGGATACCTTTATTGTCTGACATGCATAGATAGATATTCGAGATGGGTGGAGGCATTTCCAATGAAAGATATGACTGCTGAAACTGTAGCCAAGGAATTTTATAGTGGATGGATTACACGATTTGGAGTTCCCATGAAAGTAACTACCGATCAGGGACGACAATTTGAATGTGTGTTATTCAAAGAGTTCTCGAAAATAATGGGATTTGAACACATTCGAACAACACCATATCATCCAAGTTCTAATGGAATGATAGAAAGATTTCACAGGACAATGAAATCATCCCTGAAATGCTATTTTCATGAGAAGTGGACAGAGAAACTACCCACCATTTTATTCGGTATACGTATTGCAACAAAAGAAGATTTACAGGTTTCAAGTAGTGAACTAATTTATGGAACTACTTTGAGAGTACCAGGAGAATTAATTTTGGAAAATTCGACTCATAACCCTAATCATGCAGAGTTCCTATCTAGATTGAGAAAAATTATGGGAGAGATGAAGTCAGGACAAACTTCCAACCATAGTTGTCGAAAAACATTTATTCATAAAGAACTACCAGACTCAGAATTCGTATTTGTGAGGGATGATGCTATTAAAAAACCACTTCAGAAGCCATATTCAGGGCCTTATAAAGTTCTTAATCGGAATGCACATTTCTATACACTTTTAGTGAAGGGAAAAAAGAAAAATATTTCTATTGAACGATTGAAACCAGCTTTATTGGAAGATATGGGAAAAGAAAACGAAACACCTATTGAAATAAAAAAAAAAAATTGAAGAAAAGCGTGAAGATAAATTGTCAGGTTGCCGGAAAGAATACCAAACCCGTTATGGTCGAAAAGTTAAATTCCGTTTACATTGATTTATAATGTTACACTAGAAGGGGGAGTATTGTGGTGACTCACCTTCTACATTTCCTAAACCAGAATGTGTTTTGGTTATTTTGGACACCAGGTATTATTAATAAAAAAGAAGGTTGTTGTCACATATTCAGTTTGTCAGATGTAAGAAGTTTTGTCAATTCAATATATTATACCTCTTTACTATCATTGCATTATTATAGTAGTTATACTACAGAGCGTTTAGCTTCCACCCAAACGGTCCGGGTTCGATCCCCGGTCGCGTGTCACTGAACTGAAGTGGTTCGGATTCCACTTTTATTTAAACTGTAGGTTCCGGATCTCCCTTGCTCGCACAAGCTCTGCTTTTGAGGGGTTTTCTCCGAAAACCTGGGAGTTTCGTAAAAACAAATTTTACAAAAAAAAAATTCGCGCCACTCAAGCCATTATGTTTTTCGGTCTAGTGACGATGTAGGTTTTCATAGTTTCGATAAGCTTGTGTGGGAAAATCTGTTAAAATCTCGATTTTTCCTTACAAGATTATTCCCTCATTTTAACCCTTTAGCCACCTGGTATTCTGAAGCCAGGTTCTATTAATTAATGATAAGGTGAATACGCCCCGCGTTAAAATATGGAAAATATGAATTTTCCATGGAAAATCGAATTTTCCAGATGTTCTCCCCAGGAGCCACTCGTAAATTTCCCTCCATTTTACTGAACATCGATGTACTTTTCAACCCTATTCAAGGCTTGTATGTGAAAATAGGGCACCTAAATTTGTCACTATCTGACGGTCTAACTGTCAAGTAGGTACTTCGTCTGCACCCTCACAAGCAACCTTCAGAAGCTTTCGGAAGATTGATTTCATTGAAAATATGAACAGGATGTTCATAAAGTCAGTTGTGGAATCATCTGCGACTGAAAGTTGGAATTTAGTCGCTATTTTTCATCGTACAAGATAACCTCTCTTGGAAGGGATTCATGTTTTAAAGAGAAACATTCTCAATTGAAAATTGAATCAATACATGACTCCTCTGGAAATGGAAAAACCTTACGATAAAATTGAAGTTACTTTTTCGTAATATCGAACAGAAAACAACTACTTCCCCGGCTAAAGCCACGCTGGACAATTTTATCGTAGGGTTTTTTTCCATTTCCAGAGGAGTCATGTATTGATTCAATTTTCAATTGAGAATGTTTCTCTTTGAAACTTTCGGAAGACTTATGCCAGCTGGGGATGACGAGACCCTAACTTTTAACGTGTCGATTCTTGAGCTTAAAATTTTTTACAGGATGTTTGGCTTACAAACATAGATTGGAATTACAATATAAGGGAAGATATGGAGGTGAAATGCAAGAAATTAATGGCAAAAATAAGGAAATTTTTCCATTCTGATGATTCCTAGTTGTTATATTCCAACTTATCTGATGCTCAAGAAATTCAGCTCCATATCTTCTGAGATGTTCGGCATTTCTCCAACGTGACTACAAAGTGATATGAAGAGTGGCCTCGATGGTGGTCTCGATGGGACCGCTAATGATGGAACGATTGATGATATTTCAGAAGCGCATCGTCCATGAAAATATCGGTAAAAAAGAGACAGAACACCAACCTTTCTGTAGTGTTACAGATAAGTGAGCTTGTGAGCTCAGCATAACTGACGAGATGAATGGCTCTTCTTTGGACAGAATCTAAAAGTTTCAGTTGTTTAGGTGCTGTACTCCAGGACAGGTTGGATCTGTTTCAAGGGCTGATATTGGAAGTTTGGAAGAGAATGCGGTTTGAAGGGTACTATCATACGTAAAGCTTTGCACCGGGCCATGAGGTAGTTCCCAAAAAATCATTGTTGTGAAGGAGAAACAGTGTTGGTGCTAAAATGGATCCCTGCGGAACACCAGCATTCATAGGAAGAGTGTCTGAGAGAAGCATAGATAGCAAAGAACACAACTGGGGGACAAGCCATAAGATCGAAGCTTGGCGAAGAGTCCTTGGTGCCAAACGCCTTGGAGATATCTAATGCCACAGCCAGAATTTTACCATATTTTTTAATGGATAGTTGCCATATATGTGAGACATAAGAAAGTTCAAGAGTCGGCATATATGCAACCAAGCCGAAGACAAAAATATCATTGAGCTTAGGCAAACATGCGACATTTCAAGCGGAATCTGTTGCAATACACCATTGCATGTAAGAGTTATTAATACATGAGTTTTATTTAGTCATTTAGTCCGTCAGCCAAGCGGCGATATAAGCAGTTAACTCATCTCAAACCTTGTTTGTGACTGCATAGAAGTCCCAAAAGAGGTGGGAAGCCCAACAGACTGACTCTAGCCTGAGTACCAGCATACATAGGTTATGGAGGCAATGAATAGGCTGATTCACAAGCCGGAGAAGGAGCAAGTAGTGCACAGAATGGACCTGAGCCATTTTGACGTATTGCAAAAGCTGTACTACAAACACCAAATCATTGATCAAACAGATCTCAAGAATAGTGGAACAATTCACCAGGAATGAGACTGGCCAAAGAGTTTATCAAACAATCGCAGCCAACATTCATGGGATATCTACTCAGCCAGAAGAGAAACTCTACTAGAATATTAATTGGTAGAACTTCACCCAGGGCATTGTGGGCTTAACCATCATATGACTACAATTGGTCTGGCAGAAGAAATGCTATGCATGTTCTGTCAGGCAGAATGGGAAACATAAAAATAATATGTAATAATAATGATACTCCCTCATAAACACTCAAAGAGTGTTCCCAAAAGCATTGCCTGTGCGAGTGGTGGGCGGCTATTATTATTATTTGCCGTGGCGCTCCAGGGCGACTTACTGTTTTTTGGTGGCGTATTCACTTTTCAGCTGCAGGAAAACCCGGGAAATGTATAGCACCACCCCTGGTGGTCGGGTGCACACTTCCAGCAAACCAGGCTTCGGGATTTGCATCTAGGCAAGAGGCAACTCACATTGCGCTTGCTTCACAACAAGGAATGAGGTCGCCTAAAGGCTGCTTCACATAATGGCAGTAGCAGTGGCGTCACCCCCCTCTATTGTTAAGATAACCAATGGCAAACATGTTTAGACGAAGCTGAAAATTCAAGGTCACGCTGTTGAAAGTTTCCTTTCAACTGCTTTTAACAAACAATTAGTTGAAAATTTCTATTCCAATGTAATTCATTCAGATAACAGCGTCAAAAGGGGCGGAGTCACTGCCACTAGTGCCACTGCTACTGCCTTTATGTGGAATAGCCTTAAGGATACCGACGTACTTGAGAAAAATTCCCTCATACACCGGATCCGAGCCGGGTCAAATACAAGTGAAGGATTGAACGGCTATCATCGAACATACGTCCAATGCATCGCACCGGCGCTTATCTACCGTACCGGCCACCATCAGTACACATACTATAACACTGATGGAAGGGCTTGTCGAGGCTAAGGTTTCTAAGGTTAGGAGAAGAAAAACCAAGAGCCCCCAAATACATACAAGTTTCAAAAACTAGCCTATGCCTTCTCGTAACGAAGACAGGGCTAGATAGAGAACTCTAAACGATTTCGAGGGCACACACAACAGATCTGAAAAGTTTGCAGTGTAGAGGTTTATGGCACGAAAACATGTAAACTTTTGTACTATTGCCCTCGATCATCCACGTCAGATCCAGAATAATTGGCGATAAGTTTTGCTTCTCAAGAAGCTGTACTTCTGGGTAATCTTAATCTAGTATCAGAGATCGGAGTAAAAAGTACAAAAACCGGTCGCAAAAGTGAAGCTGTGTTCTGAGAAGATGGGAATTACGTGTAGCTCATAAAGTGGGGTTTTTGATATATTATATACATGATATGGGTTTCGTGGAAATGCATATTTTCGTTCATCAAAATAAAAAGAGTACTTGAATATAATGAAAAACTAATGTGTCACGCAACATGAACATTTATTGTAAGCGCTTCGAATGACGCCGTTCATTGAATTTGTTAAGATATGTGGTAAACAATTTCACTCGATTCGTGGAATTGCAACTCGATTTCTTCGAAACCTTCGCAGTTGAATCTCAAATCAGGACTGGAATAGATAATTTGCTAAGTAGTTGAAGTTGGCTTGAAATCAATAAAAATTACTTTCATTTCAAGACCGGATGAATAAATCAGTGGATGAAAAGTGGGCAGTACTAAACACGAGTCACAATTTTGGCTCCATTGCTGGAATTTCCGACAGATTCAGTGAAGCAGGATCGTTTGAGAGAAAGTGATCAAGACTGAGTTCGGAATACAAAAATAATTGAAGGATCATGAATGTAAATGATCATAAGTTGCTGGGAGGCCTTGAAAAAAATTAAAACCGTTTCATTCATTCGAACTATTTGAACGATGCTCGTTCAAAATGGCGGTATGAAATTGAAACCAAAATTGAGTGGATACATATACCAGATCGTGACGTGAATAGCAAAAATATGAGTATTTCGGCCAATTCCTGCAATACTTTCAGAATTAACTTTTTGATGAAAGTTCTGTTTCAATAATAGAACAGTTAAATAGTCCGGACCTTGTTAAACGACACTGGCAAGGTCAAGTTAAAGGTTCCCTAGCGTAAACACGTGTAAATCCGTATCTCACCTTGGCAATATGGAGAGCCTGGTTAATCTTCTCGTCGTTATCGCTACGCATCTACTTGTCGCCATTTGTCACAATTCGTTGAAATAAGATCACTCTTGAACGACGATTCGCACTCAGTTTAGTCAGTTTCTTTCAGGTCCTATTACCGCGTTCTTCAGTATTGGCACATAGTAAAGTCGCACACATCACTACTTTGTGGTCAACTGCCATTGAAGTCCCAGTCTAGAGATAAAGGAAATCAATTCATTCAATTATGTTGTGACCTATGATTCCAATGCTGTATCGCTAATGATTGTTTTGATTCGATTGTTTCGCTCCGTTTCGCGGTTTTCGATACAGGAAACAAAAGTTAACTAAAAACGTGACCACGCGGCTGGCAGAACTACTCAACTTGCTGATTCAGTTTTGGGACTATTATTATCAGAGAAACGACGTAAATTGTTGTCGGTTACGAACATCGCAGGTTATTAAATATTCTTGGTGGAAAGTGACTCAATGAAAATAATATAGAGGTGATAAAAAGTAGAATTTTTGAAAACACGCGGTTGATGCAAAACGACTAAAATCTATTCTTTAGTTCTTAGAATTTTTTAATTTTCATGAAAGGAAGTTATGAAAGTATGCAGGTATGAATTTGCGCCATCTGAGGTCGTTTGAATTAGTTCACAATACCTACTTTGTAATACATATACAGTGTGGTCCAAATGTAGCGGGCAAAGGACCCCATACTAATTGGAAAAAATTAAGAATTCCAGGACAGGTCGCATCTATGCCTTATAAATCATAGTCAGCTGACGGGAACTGAAAAAGTTTTTGGTACGAAACAGAAAGCCAAGTTTTTGAGAGACACTGTTAAAGACCAACAGAAGTTTGAAGCAGTAACATATATTGGAGAATCTAGTTACAAAATATGGTAGATATTTATTTGAAGAAGCAATAAAGTCTTCATATTGCTTTCAAGATAAATAACACTTTGGGTAAACATATCAAGAACGATAAAGATTAAGTTGATAAACTAGAAATAGGGGAGTCTATGAATTAACTTGTGGTACATGTAGTATGGTTTATAACGGACAAACTGGCAGAACTTTCAAAACACGCATAACTTAACATAGGATTTGCCAGGTAAACAGCGAAACAAATTCAACTTTTGCTGCCCCTCTCCCCACAGAAAACTATAATTTTCAACATGGTTTTGAAATACTTCATATCAGAAACAGAGGGATGTAATGAAATCGGTTAGAAAGTTTGGAAATTAATGAAGGGAAGAATTCTCAAAATTTAATTATTGACCAAACTGCCCTCTGTAAAATTTGTTTTGAAGGTATACCAGATAAAAGTAATTAGGTCCATAATGAAAAACATTAATCCGGATAATGTAACTTGGTATACCTATTTCTGCCTGAAGAAGCCATTGTATGGCGAAAAAATTGTCACAATTGATAAACCAAAAATTTGTGTAAGTCATCATTAAAGTTTTATTTTAACCGTTAGCAGTCAAAATCTTTTTACATAGGTGTAGCATGGAACTATTTGCCTTAAAGTAAAATCATGCAAAAAATATTTTGGGAGTTAAATCGAAGTTGATTTATAAGTCGATTTGTATACGGCTAGATTATTTTCTGAATAGCTTAGATTAAAGCTAACAACAAAGAATTTTATTGATAATACAATTTGACATTTTATAACAATTTTTTTTTACAATCAGCAATATGCATTGAAGTAGCCTTTTTGGCAAAGTTTGCATGTAAACATTTATTGCCAATTCTGACGTAATTTCATCGCGTTATGTCAAACTATTTGTTTAAGAATTCTATCAAAAATGGAGTTTTTACTGATAAAAATCAATATTAGCTCATTCAAACGATTGGGCAGTTTGTTGTCAAGCGAAGGGTATTGAAGAGGGATATGCAATTCGTTTGTAAAAATTTGTTCGTAAACAAAAATCGATTTGTTTAAATATTTCTTTTCAAACTTTGAACCTCATTGCATAATTTTACTTGAACAATTGAAATTATCACCAAACATTATCGTTCTACATCCTGCCACTTCTTGTATCTTATCATAAAAAAACGCTTTTGTCTGTAGAACGCAGCTGAAACGTATGCAACCAATAATACGCAGAAATGTTATTATAGTAGCCAGAAAATCAGAATCATTAAATTATCAGAGTCGCTTCTTGAATCTTGATATGATCTTTTCAATGCGGAAGGGCAACATTATAAAATTGTTGTCAGTAACGTATCGAATTCTGAATTTTCCTACGTATCTGAAAAAAATAAGTTCAAATTGACTTGTTTCTCAAAATTTAAATATTTTTGGCTAGGGCGTTCACCAGCTACAGTGATGGTACTTCATTTTATTCCATAACTAGTGTACCCATTGTTATCACATTTTGTAGGTTCGATTAGAAACATTGCCAACTTTGAAGGAAAGTCCATATATTTAGGAATTTCCTCCAAAGTATATCAAAAATCAATAAATCATACAAGTTACGTGTGGAATTGATTAATTATTAACATCACAAAATTAAACCTTCGAAGACTAATGTTCATGAAATAAGACCCCTGGAGCTACAGTTTTTGGTTTCTATTGAAAACATACGTTCAACTCGTTAAAATTAAAGAATATATTCGCTCATAAAATGATGGCATGAACATTTGTTATCTCTTGATCATTCGAGAGGATTGTGTGCCTTAGAGACATTTAATTTTGTTTGAAAGCTTCAAACAAAATTTTTAAGTAAATTATTCTTGACAGTCCTTTCAATTTGTGGGCAACTTTTAGAGATATCATGTTAATAAATAAATATTACGACAATCTCTTATACTTGGAAAGTTGATGTAGCTTGAATAATTTTTGCGGTCACTTTTTATTTATTCCACACAATTCGACCAGAGGGAATATGTTTTCCATAAGTTTATCAATACTGTGAAATATCTTCAGCTTGTCTATCGTTGCCCTGCCTTCGATTCAAATTCCCGAGGCATTTCTTCGAAGCAAGAAGAAGAAAACAACGGAATTTCATCGTCAACAGTTACTTCTATATGATTTCATCAAAATTATTCAACAAACATTCCATATTGCATAACGATGTAAAAGTGCAGGTGTTGCAAGTATAAACTGATAGATCTTACTAAATTACTATTGTTTTTGTAATGGTTGTTATTAACCTATTGACGAATTCTATTGTATGGTTGATTGTATTCACAGTTTTTTATCAGCTTTTGAAATTGATTATACAGTGTGGACGTGAATAGTTTTCAACTTTTGAACTAAGCAACATATTATCGACATCGACGGGCGGTAAAGGCTGATTTATACGTATCAAGCAGCTGGCGTGCCAGTGCGACTAGCGCCAGCACATGGTAGTGGCTCCGTGTGAACACTTTTTTCTACCAGCCCTAGATCGAATAGAGATCACGTCTATTTTTCCTGTCAGCAGGAAGGAGTATTACTAGTATATATTTATTTTTTACTGATTACCTTATTAAAATACACTGCCTCTCAAAGCCAAGAGATCTCGACCAGAAGCGTCATGAAAATTTTGGAGACGACTTTTTTACCGAAAAATTTAAAATTCAATTTTTGGTAGACTTTCTGAAGACCGTCAAAAAATATGTAGATTGTAAAAATGTCAATCGTTTCAACCACATCTCAATTTTTTTTGAAGATACGACAAAATTTCATTGGAATATTTTGTAGATCTGTTTGAGGACAATAAAACTGTTTATATACATTTTTTCGATATCTCGCTTCGTTTTCGAGTTTTTGGTATTTAAAAAAAAACGGTAAATTTTTCACATCTCAACTTTTTTTTTTCAAAATATGAAAAAATTTCATGGTATCTATTTGTAGACATGTTCGGAGACAATGAGACTGTCCACATACAATTCTATCAATTTCTCGTTTAGTTTTCGAAATTTTGGTGTTTTTGAAAAAAATGGTGAAAGTCCCTAATTTTTAGTTTTTGTGAAATATTTTCCGGACCACTAATATTAGCGCTCGGAAAATTATAGGAGGTGGGAGGTAACCAAAATTTTGGGGAGGGGGTATGGAATAACCTAAAATTCTCGCGCAAAGCGTGCGGAAAATTTAGGATGGGTCGGAGGGGGAAAGATAATAAAAAATCCTTGCGCGAAACGACCTGAAAATTTTGGGGAAGCGGAGGTGGGAGGAAAATAATCAATAATCCGGGCACGGAAAATTCAGGGGACGGAGCTAAATTATTGAAAATCAGGGCGTGGAGTGCCCAGAAAATTTGGGGTGGAAAGGGGGGTAGATAATCGAAAATCAGGGCGCGAAGCGCCTGGAAATTTTGACAGGAGGGGGTGATGGGGAGTAATTAAAAAAATGTTGGGGAGGAGGGGGGAAAATAACCTGAAATTTGGTCGTGAATCGCCCAAAAAATTTTGGAGAGGTGGGGGATAAAATGAAAAAGAAATTAACCAAAAATCTGGGATTTTGTATCTTAAATTGATATTTTCAACAGGTTTAGTGCCTGTTTTTTTATTTGTTTTTGAAGTAATTGAGAAACTTCATTTCAACTTTTGTAGACCTGTTCAAGGACTAGAAAACTGTATATACAACATTTTTCGATATCTGGTTTCGTTTTTTAGTTTTTGGTGATTTTAGAGAATAAGTACAAATTTTATACTTTTTTAATCTTTTCAACATTTTTCCACTATTTAATCGAGTTGGAGAAAAACAGTGATTAAAAATACTATGGTATTTGAACGATTGTGAGCCTTTGGAAACTTGTCAGTACTCACCTGAAGAAGACTATGGATAGAAGCAGTTGAAACGTAATGAGCAACAAAAATTATGGAAAACCGAAATAAATGTACTCAAATTACATCATCGTCTGCAACATTCAAACCGAATAAGTCTTTTTTATCGTATATCCTTCAGGTGTAAAAAATGGTGATGGTATCCATTCACACTGACAGTACTTAGTCGTTTGAATATAATACTTGGCAAATCCATGAAAAAAATGGCGGAACGAAACCGAAAGGAACAGGAAGGACCTCAACATTATCCATATCAATTTCGCTGAACAGAGTATCTACTATCTGATGACCTAAGGTACGATGGAAAATAACATCGTGTTATTCATGTTCCAGAAGACAAGTGACGACGTTGTGCAGGAGGAGGTTGCGCATCAGTTGGAAGAACTATGTGTCAAAAATGCAATGTTGGACTGTTCATTGAAAGTTTCTTTGTATTTCATAAGAAATAATAACATGTCTTTATTTGAAATGAAAAAAAAAGTATTAATAACAATTGATTTGATTGACCTAATAGCGCCTAGCTTTGCCATATGGTAACGTATGTTTTCTGATAAAACTGGCTTTTGAAAAAAGTATTTTGGTGTAATTCATAATATGTTTAAGAATATTATCAGTGCTGTGCATACATTCAATTTCGATTTTTTTTAAATAATTGATTCCGACATTTCATGGGCTGTATTATCTTGAAAAACAAGCGGAAAAAGTGGGTGTTATTGATATAGTTCTCATCCGGTTAACCTACCGTTAATAATCGAATGAATCAGATGTTACAATGATATCGTTTGAGAAGAGTTTTTGATAAAAAAGTGAAGTGAATAATATTTTTGTAACTGACTAACATACACTATCCATGACATGAGAAAGCTATAAAAAAATTGTAGTTGAGGTGATATTCCGAATGCAAGCAAGTTTCAACAAAAATTATAAATTTGCAGTAGAAACTCAAAAATCTACTTGTTACTTGTAAAAACAAGCCTGTAATTTCGGGTTTTTAGTATTATCGATTTTCAGCTTCACATAGACGATTCACTCTGTAATACTTCCTGGAATAAATATGTTATCCACCGCGTGTTTCAATCATGTCTTGAATGGAGTAAGTCATATGAGTCGTAATATTACATCCATTATTATTCAAATGAACTCCGGATGTGATATATCATGAAATGAAATGTTACCATCACTGATGATATTGTGCCTGGGTGGACATTTACATACTTTGGAAGTAGGAAGGTGATTCAATTAAGATAACATTGAATTTTGTATTGAATAAGTTTTCGTAATAGGTATGTAGTTTCAGTTAATAGTTCGAAGCGTATAGGCTCAATTGTACCGTGTATTATTTTTTCAACAAAACCTATCAAGGGAATAATTGAAGTGGCAGATGGTTTTCATATATTCATAGAAGAAGGCCCAGGATGTGAAATCTTGTCCAGATATTCGAGTCCGAATAAAAGTTGGCTGACAAGGAAAACCGATGTGGCTTATATTTATTAATTCATAACTATCTCCACAGAATCTAAATTGAATAAAATTGAATGTGGTCATTCACTCTGAACAAACCACGCCTCACCATGGGTCATCGAGGTCTAGTAGATGCCTTTAACGGCAACATGGTTACTCTGATGTAAACAAAAAGGCCCAGGGAGTTTCTGACTTACTGGCTAAAAAAGCTGATGAATGAAATATTTGAACCAACCACTTCTAGCCTAACTTATTCAGTAGCGATAGCAGACGCTTTCAAAAATCACTCCCATTCAAACATAAGCAGATTAGATGAAACCAAATGATGTTACCTTGCGTCAAAATGTCTCAGTTTTTCTGATCAAGAAACAGTCAAGAAATTCTTGAAAATGGCAAGCAGGAACTCGACGTCCATGATTGCTCCTGGCGAACGTGACGACAAGAAACAAGTGCAATAGGACAATGTCATAAAAAAATATCAATACGTTACACTCTACGCGTTAGGTCATTTCACTCTTCATTTTCGGCATCCCTAACTTGTTTAGAACGTGACGACAAAAAACAAGTGCAATAGGACAATGTCATAAAAAAATATCAATACGTTACACTCTACGCGTTAGGTCATTTCACTCTTCATTTTCGGCATCCCTAACTTGTTTAGAACGTGACGACAAAAAACAAGTGCAATAGGACAATGTCATAAAAAAATATCAATACGTTACACTCTACGCGTTAGGTCATTTCACTCTTCATTTTCGGCATCCCTAACTTGTTTAGAACGTGACGACAAAAAACAAGTGCAATAGGACAATGTCATAAAAAAATATCAATACGTTACACTCTACGCGTTAGGTCATTTCACTCTTCATTTTCGGCATCCCTAACTTGTTTAGTCACCAATGCCATATGCAATCAGCTTCCATGTTGTCAAATCAAATATAAAGCTCCTAATAAAAAAAAATTAAAATTGTTTTTTCCGTCAACCGATTGCACCCCTACGCGCAACCCTCGGAAGTGTTCGAGAGACTTGTGTGAGCTAGGGAAGACGCAGCCCTTATCTATTAACGTGTGATGCCATGCACGAGACCGGTGGATCGAACCCACGACCCCACGCATGCGAGGCAAACGCACTATCAGCCGACCACCACGGCCCATAATAGGGGCCAGTGTTTTCTATAACTTGCTCTGCGTGGGGAAGATCAATCTGGGTCCACAAAACCCTGTACTTCAAAAGACAAAGCTTGGGTCAATTATCTCAGGTACTCTTCCCTATGTACAGCTTTCTCAGAATGTCTTCTGTAACTTTTCGTGTGATGAACTCTCACGATTCTGGGAAATAGAAGAGACTCCCACTATTCGATTGCATTCTAAGTAGGAGGACCGTTAAGAAGAGCACTTTAAATCTACTCATGAAAGAAATTCAGATGGTCGATTCGTAGTTTCAATGCCTTTCAAATATTCAGTTGGAAGGCTAGGGGAATCGAGAACCACAGTCGAGAAGAGGTTTTTTAGTCTCGATCGTAAGCTTCAGCACAATTCATCCCTGAAGAAAATGTTTTGTCTACTGCGCAACCAATTCTCGGAGGCATCCTTACGTTTGTCGATCAGTAAACGTCTTCCCCTCAAAATTAGAATGTTGTCCCTACACCCTTTTATTGATGAAAAGGGAATTCTCAGGGTTGGGGACTAAGACAATCTCCATATGAGTTTGATAAGAAGAACCCCATAATCATTTTAGAAAATTATAATTTTGATACTTATTGTTTACCTGTTGCAAAGCGAGTGCTTCTTTCTGGTTTATTATCAATTTTGTAGAGTATTTATTTCACGCATCAGTGGGTTTCGCAGCGAATGGTAATTTGTTAAGTTCAGAGCTGGCGATTTTGGTGTTGTAATGTTCTAATGTTCGAAGTCGTTGTTTAGATTACGTAATTCGAGAGGAATTACCATATTCAGTTGCGATATTAGGGAAGTAATAACAAGTTTATACATTCGATCGTGAAAGTGCGCTATTCGATGCAGTAATGTCATTTTAATTTCTTTCAGGTAGAACTGTTGGGACAATGGCAATGGTTTTTGAAATTTCAATTTGAGTTCCTAACCGTGCGATAACTATAATTTCAGATACTACCCCAGTTGAGGTAACACATCAATACATGTCCACTCACCATACATCATTATGGCAAGCTTAGCTTTAATTGAAAAATATTGAGGAAAATGCGGAATGTTGAATAGATCTAGCTGATACTTATGATAACTAAATCCATGTCAACATTTATATTACAACTTTATCTTTGGTGATTTTCACAGTTTGTGGGTTTACAAAATCATTGTCTTGCTATTCAATCGCTTCTTCAATTGAATATTCCTCTCATCAAATTAAATTTCAATATGAACTAGACATGAATCTTCTACAATAGATAACCTTCTGTCTAAAAGGCTAGATACAAAAGCAATTCGAAAAGTATGCCGTCAACTATATTGGGGAATCTTATAGTAAAATAGGTATGGGTATCTCTTTAGGTAGTCATATTATTTAGAAACAAAAAGGTGAAGTTAAAAACACGAAAACTTTGGAGTTAATGAATAAACTTGACCTACCTTTTACATTGAAAAAATAATAGAACCTTCAAAAAGAGAATATTTTGGCAACAGAATCAAATTTAACGTTTGCTGCCCATTCATGAACAGAAAATCATATCTACTTTCGACCATGATTTTGAAATCCTTGTTGAAAACAAAGATGTTCAGATTTCTCCTGAACTGATATATTACCTCATAATTCATTTTTGTATATAATTTATTGATAATCTCGTATGCCCTTCTATCACTTATTTTTTGTTCTGTGTCTCTTGTTGGTATTAGTGACTTTTCGATTGACAGTTGGTGGAATTGAATAATGCAATTGTCGCTTTTTGAAATAGACGCCAGTTTGTTGTTAGTCGTCATGGTAACATCTCTCCCCTGATACATTTCGGTTTGTTTTCGGCTTATGTCACAGCCATTATAAAATTAATTTGATCTCGTTAGAAAATATCACTTGTAGCTTTTAGTTATTAAAAAGTAATAGCTAAACTCTCAGTAATTTACCCTAAGTTGATATACGGCCTTGACTGATTGAAATAGTGCGCATATTTCCAGCTTATTTCATGAAGAACTGTGAAGAGTGTTACCACAAAATTGATGAATTTAGTGCAACGTTTGTAAATTATATGGATTAGACTGTTTATTAAAGGAGAAAAAGTACATCAGGCTCTCAATAAAACTGGAATGAGAATTCCCAAGGAAATCTACATAATTGGAAGATTAATTCAATTAGTCGTGTTGGATCTTGCAAGTCATAGAACCTGAGATTCTTCACAAAGGCATGAAACTGGATCATAAATGAAGTTTAAATTAAAGCAACGATGGCTGTGAGTTTCTGAAAGATAAAAATCGTAAATATTTTCGAGAAATCTCCCCGCTTTACTTAGATAAAACTTTGTAAATAATGCTTATGATAATTTTGAAATTGTACCTACCGCTCTTGATTTCTTTATAATATCTATTGTAATCATTGTAATATTTCCATTGAAGAAAATTATGATAATAAGGTAGAAACGCTGAGACACTTTTGTTTTATACTGGCTTTATCAGTGAAACTATACTCTGTATGTTATCTTGCACACCTACTCACCTACCTGCTATATGTTTTCATATATTTTAGTATTATGTTTCTATTACTAGGTTTTCACCATTATTATTTTGTTTTATCGTATACTCTTTTTGCACTTTTGTAGTGTTTTTTATATTATTTGTTATGTTTGTGACTGTAATGAAATTGTATTTTATATAAGTTATAATATACCTATTATATAGTTTTACCCGTGGCAATGTAAAAATAGCTTTTTGTGCTATAGAAACAAGTTTATTTATTTATATCCCACTGAAATAATCCAATTAAAATGTTTCTGAAAACAAAACAGAACAACGGAAAACTCCAACATCTGTTTTCCTATCGAATTTAACGACCCAGGAAGTATATCTGTGGACTTCCTGATTCATTATTATTCATAAACAAAAACTTGACGTTTTTCGTAAGGAGTCCATAGCATTCAAATGATTTTGGTAGGTATATGTTTCAGTATTCACTGCAATGTCGAGGACGGTGAGTCATACTATATTTACTGTATACGAGTACCTACAATAAGCTAACCTTTTGAAAGAGTAATAATTATTCACTGATGCAGAAGCGAATAATCTTCTCTTTTTGTGAAATTGGGAACAACAGATGATCTATATAAAAGCTACAATCTAGAAGAGGTAATAATACGTAGAAAGTGGGATACATGAAAATTATATTCTAAATTTTATTTAAATTAGGATATGTCCTGTAGTTTATAGGAAATGGTTCTATATCTTCTTGTAAATTTTCTATTGTATACTATTCTCCAGGTTTACAGAAATACCTCTTAGAAGCTCATCTAGAAAATGTATGAGCAATGGAGAACCGGGACCTACAGTGGATTCCGAACCTCTCTTAACTTGGTGGCAGACGCTGGGATTTGAATCCGTATCGTCAGACTAAAATGCTAAAGTCCTAGTAGTCCTGACACTTCGGTATCGGAAATACATTTGAATTACAACACTATAATTAATGAATCAAATATGGCTTGATTTCGAAGAAGAAATAAAGTCAGATCCCAAAATGATAAAAGCCTAACTATCACTATACAAATAGATCACTCAGTTACTACAGATAACGTATGTTAAGCTGGCACAGCCGTTTCAGCCCAAAAAAAGAAACTAGTGCTTCATTTTTAAAGTAATTAATAGATAACCTTTTTCAAATGCTACTCCCAATTTTTTAACTCAAGTTGTTTCGGAGAAAAGAGGGGTTTGCTAGCTTAACGCTTAAGCTGGCACAGCCGTTACGTAACTTTTTTTCTGCTACATTTCTTCACTTTTCAATAACTTTCAAAATTTCGCAAAAACTAAACAAATATTCGAATTATATTGCATAAATATCACAATTTGATTCCTTCATTTTCCAACTTCCACAAAATAGATCACTGAGATGATAACCCAATGACCGATTTTAGTAAAAAATATTCTAGTGGAAAGTATTAAAATCGTACCCGAAACGCAATCTGACTGAAATCCGAATCATATCACCATCTCTCTCTCTTCTTTCATTTTCTAACTTCAACTGAACTGGCTGGGATTGAAAATTGTCTACGTTAAATGCAAAGAAGAAATTCACAATTCAATATCCACCCAAATGATTTGAATAGGAGTAAAAATTAACAGCCCATAGGAAATAATCTAGGAGGTTTAAGTCCGGGGATCGAGCAGGCCATCGAACAGGCAACCACACTAAAATGCGCTGGTGCAATGTGACCGTTTCAGGAAGACGTTGTTGAATACTTTGGAAGGTTTTTTGTCAGAAACACTACGGCCAGGAAATCGTGCAATGTACAACCGCATAGTTTAATATGAATTGCCATCAGCAAGTCCATTATGACATACATGTATAGCGATTCATGATGGATGACTTGACGAACAACAGTTTCTCTCTTAAATACAGAACATACACGTCAAACAGTCTATCGTCACTCACACAGTCTCAACAACTTCTAAACAGACCACAGGATCGATCACGGGACGAATTCAACTGGAATTCACGTTTCAACTGTAAGTGGATTTATCCTTACCGAAGGACACAGTCTTATCTAAGATGTACACAATTTGAATATTAGGTTCAAGGGTACCGTAACTCCACCGACTTTCAAAACGGCACAATTTAGTTATAATATTTGCCATATTATTAATCTTCTACCAGAAAAATCTAAAAACCGAAACCATTATGTCTTTTTCGAAAAATATTCAAAATATTCTTGTTGGAAAATCAGTGATAGCTCATCTTGTAATTTTTCTTGTTTAGCTCTTTTATATTATAATATTATATTATAATATGATTGTTTTTGCCCGCTTTATATCATTTGTAAATAATACTTTACTGTACAAATATCCCCAACTTTTCTATGTCCCCTTTTTCTTTAGCTTCTGCTATTGCTGTGGAGTGCTTGAGATAATGTTTAAGGTGCCACATAAGTTGAACTTCGCCTTTTATTTTTAGCAAAATACCTTTATCCGTTTTTCTTTTCATTTGTTTTTTATAGCTGAAAATAATAAAGACAACTTATTATTATAATTGTTGAGTGCAACTCGATGAGAAACAACCGTGGTGTTTTTGAAATAGTTCGGGTTAGTCACTGAGAAAAAGAATGAATTCTTGCATTCTTGCTGGAAGTAGTAATTTTCAACAGTTCTTGTAGATAACGAAACTTCACATGTAATTTTTGGCGATAAAATGTTGTTATTGTCGAAACAGAGTTTTTTCAAAAATATTCTTATAGTGATCCAGGGAATAATCCCTTGATTTTTGCCGAGTGTTCACTAAACACCCAGAATAATATACTATTTCAGCGTGAACCTTTGTGGTAAGTTTACAACAGCAAGTGGAAATATTCAGACTAATATTACTGAGATGAATCAAGAACCACCATTGCTTATAAATATTTCATTTCATCTACTGCATATATACACAACAAAATAAATTGAAAATCGGTATCAAGATCAATAATCACACATTCCACGCTGAAATGATTCTATTGATAGAAACACCAAATGCGAACAACCGTGGCTTTTAATAAAACGAAATGGGATCGTTAAATTTATATATTTTTAGTGTCTTTAAATTTTGATAATATAAATTTGAAAATCAAGGATACAGTTAAAATAAAATTTGAATTTTCGAAATGGAACTTCTGAATATTTGAAAAATAGCATGAATATCGGTTTTTGTTTTGTTCTTGAAGAAACGAAAGGTTCCCAAATCCCCAACTAAGTAAAAATGAAGTATCTAACAACATTTTTTAACAACATTTTCCACAATGAAATTAACCATGAAAGATTTCATTGACAGAAAAAAATTACCGACTGTTGGGGGAGAGTTGGGCTATGCAATTTGTTTATAAGAGGTCCTGCCGCCATCATATTCCGTCAGAGCGTTTATGAATGAGAATAATGAAGACTCCATCGACAGAAAAAAATTACCAAGCGTTGGGGGAGAGTTGGGCTATGCCTTTTTTTATAAGAGGTCCTGCCGCCATCATATTCCGGTAGAGCGTTCATGAATGAGAATAATGAAAGACCTCATCGACAGAAAAAAGTTACCGAGCGTTGGGGGAGAGTTGGGCTATTAATTTTTTTACAAGAGGTCCTGCCGCCACCTTATTCCGTCAGAGCGTTCATGAAAGGGAATAATGGAAGATTCCATCTACAAAAAATTATTTCCGGGCGTTGGTAGAGAGTTGGGCTCTGCAATTTTTTTAATAGAGGTCCTGCCGCCACCATGTTTCGTCAGAGCATTCATGAATGAGAGTAATGAAACATTCCATCGACAAAAGAATTTATCAAGCGTTGGGGGAGAGTTGGGCTCAGCACTCTTTTTTATCAGATGTCCTGCCACCATCATATTTCGTCAGAGAGTTCATGATTGATAATAATGAAAGACATACCTTCGAGAGAAAAATTACCGAGCGTACAATTCTGATAATCTGTGCGATAACAAAATATCAGATTACAAAAAAATGGTACATGCGTGACATAGAAGTTAGCGACTTATGCGGTGAAGCTCGCCACGGATGAAATAACCGGTGCTAATATAGGGTGTCCATTTTTGACAGATAATGTGTTTCTGATCAGTGAAATCGTTTGGTACGATAAATTTCAAACTCCTGTTCAAAACCCAACTACTCGCTCACATTATTCATTTATTTATTTATTACCCACACAGACTATTACAGCCTTATTACATGGATAAACATGGTTGACAATAAACTATAATAGGGGTTGTTATGTGGGATTTGGTTATGTCTTTACAATACATTTCACCAAATGCAAATTTCAACAATTTCGAAAGATATAAAGATTGTGGTGGAGTCTGTTGGTACCAGTGTTTTCCCAGGTAGATATCTATAAAGGCTGTTCTCAAAGGTGATGCATCTTTTTTAAAATCATGTTAATTTAGAACCTAACATTTAGAATTTAGAAATTCAACTACATACTGGCTAAGGGCTGGCTGTCATCAGTGCCGTCTCTGTGTTCAAAACGAGCGCTGGCCAGGACCCTACTCGATTTTTTCCACAATTTTCAACTGAAGATATCTCCAATATTTCGCTATTTCCATAGAGTTCATTTGAGTGAAATTATTTATTTTGATGAGTTCCAAACTCTGTTAAAAAAGATGCCTCAACTTTAAGACACCCTAGGAAGATATATTGAAAACGAGTACGGAATCTATAAATTAACTTATGGTAATAGATATGTGTCCTATGTTTTACATTGGACAAACAGGTAGAATATTCAAAAAGAGAACAACTGATCATAGACATAGTTTTGCAGACCGAAAAACAAATTTAACGTTTGCTATCCATTTACTAAAAATCGTATTTTCTGAATTGATTTTGAAATACTTCATGTAGAAAACAAAGGCATGAAATTGATTCTTTCAGAAAATTTGGAGGTCAATGAATGGAAGGTAATTCAATATCAATCACAAAGGAATAACTCTCTATTGGTGAAATTGTTTCCTGGTAATGAAACAAACAGGAATATGTATATTTCAGGTACATAAACTGGAACCTATTAATGTGTAATTACTATGTGAGGGTGACATTGCTAAGGGTATCTCACCTAACTTAGTACTTTCTGTTGAATAAATCATTTTATGGCGAAACAATTGTCATGGTTTTATAAACCCCCTTAATCTGTGAAAGTCATTAATGTGGAAGTTGTGTTATGAAAAGTATCTACGGTTGTATTCAATAGTAATAATAACCTTTATCAACTAGCCAAACACTAATACAACAAAAAATAATTTACATAACTATAATAGCACTGGTTGAATAGCGCTTAGTTAGTTAAAAACTGTTCTTTCCTGAGTACCAACCAATGAGAATATTCATGTCATTTAAAAAACATATTATCGTTTTTATACAGTTATTACGAAATAATCCAATCAAATTTTAATTTTAATACTACTTATATCCTGAGAAGTTTCACGTAGTGTACAAAGGTACCAAAAACTGAATTATATTGTCTTTCAAGATACGGCCAATCTTTGGTATATGAATTACCTGGATTACTGCATAAAGTGGCCCTAGAGTCTGATTTACTGAAAATAATCATTCAAAAACCTGATCTCTCAAAATGTCAAGTTCTAATTTGTTTGGTTCTCCAGATACTTCTAATAGAATCTCGTCATGAACGACCCTGTATAATAGTTTCGCGAAATATAATATGATAAGTGTACAAATCTGCAGCTCCTAATTCCAGTTTGGAAATTGATTATAATCAGAATGCAAATCATAATTGTATAATTCTGAATCAGTTCACTTTTGTGAAACAATTTAGAAGGGAATGAAATAAATTGTAATCAAAATCTGTCCAGAGGAGAAACATTTTGGAGACTGCTGGTAAGCCATTAAAATGTCACGTGCATACCAGCCCTTTTAAAAGTTTTTGACAAGTTTCGTTATTTTTCTTAGGGCCAGATTTTCAGGTTCCAGTTAAATTCCAGATAAATTAACTAATGCTTAGAATGCGATCCTTCCAACATCATTTAAAGAATGTTGTCATTTACCATCTGAACCATTAGTTATCTGAAGTTTAACTTGAACCTAAAAAACTGGCCCTTAACCTACAATCGTTATACCTATTTATTCTTATATTTGGGATAGCATAAAAAATCATTGAAACATCCAGTATAATAACTACATTGAAATATTCATTCCACTTTTCTTGGAAAGTGTATCTGTAGAAGACAATAAAATGAATAAAATTACGGAAAAAATATTCAAGAAGAGTGGGCCATTAATGGAATTTGTAAAACGAATAGGTACCGTATCATGAGATGAAGAAAGTTCCATCCTAATTTCTTAGTTACACAATTCTCAACCATTTACCTGCCCATTATTGCTCTTGACATGTGGAATTAAGTTTAAATTACAAACACCTCAACAGTAACGTTTTACTTAAATGTGTATATATTTTACCTTACTAAATACAACAGCAACTTCTTGGGAGGCACAAAATTTCCCGTACTTTCGTCAAAAAATCCAAACTTCGTCGGAACATCTTTCCTGACCATCTTTTTCGTTGATTTTGAAGAATTCAAATTGATTTTGGACAAACTTTCTGCCAGCGCAAATTTTTCCCGAAAATTTTTCAAGTCTATCTCGTTTTCATCGTCCCCGTCGGCAAGAATATTATCCATCTTCGAAAATACCGATCAACGTAAAAATAACCGTAACTTCCTTTATACGGTTCAATGTCGCGTGTGAAATAGTTTCCGGTACGTTATTTTATAAATATTTCGAATACGACTTGGAGCTCTACGAAATTAGACTGAAGCCCCAGAACTCTATCACTTGGTTTTTATCTTCTTGTAGGTATTTACTATAAACCGATTACACCCCAGCTACCTACTGCGTCAGGGCTGGATTCAGTAACGGTTTTAACATAATTATCGAACAACGAAATGTTTTTTTTTGTTCAAGAGACTATAGCGATTGTTTCAGTTTTTCAAGGTATACCACTCACCTAATTCGGAAAAATGCGAACGTGACATTGCACACTTAACGTCTGAATTTTACGAAAACGAGGAATATGGGAATTCCTACAAAAATCAACTTAATTGAAGAAATGTTTTTCCTTTTGTAAGTTTGTACACATCCATCAACCTCAAAACAAATGAGCGTTCAAAACACTTTTGAACGGAGGAATTTGAGATTATAATGTGACAATTATTGAAAATTATTGGATACATTTTTCGAAAGTCAACTGAATTTTAAATGAATATTTGTGTAATGAATTATTTTATTCAACACTTTTACAAGGTTTTGATGATGACTGATGATGAGATCTGTTAGATGTAATTCAATATTCTTCGCGGCAGTAGCCAGGAAATTGAATGGAGTAATTGAAGAAGAGGGTATTGTATGTCCATTGTATTAAATTTTAATTTTTCGCAATTTCTTTTTTTTTTTAGGTAGTACTTATCAGAAATTTTTGCAACGTTATTGTATCCCCCATTTCTTTAAATAATTAAGGAATCATTAACTTCATTGGCTGGGATATTAAATATTTTCAATAAAGATAATTGTTTCTTAACCAGACCATGAAAATACAATTACCATTATTTCGTATACATTAGTTTCCGGAATGTGGATATTATATATTATTATATATATATATATATATATATATATATATATATATATATATATATATATATATTATATATTGCTTCTCAAATCTGTACCATTACACACAGAGTTCGTCAAACAAAATTCTGATGAAAGTTGAAGGGTATTTCACTCTGCAACTTTTAGACCGTCAGATTTAAGGGCCCCATTTTCACATACAAGCCTCGAATAGGGTTGAAAAGTACATCGATGTTGAGTAAGATGGAGGGAAATTTACGAGTGGCTCCTGGGGAACACATATGGAAAATTCGATTTTCCATGGAAAATTCGATTTTCTATATTTTAACGCGAGCCGTTTTCACCTAGTCAATAATTAATAGAACCTGGCTTCGGAATACCAAAGGCTTGAGTGTTGCAGGTTGCTAAAGAGTTAAAATGAGGGCGTAATCTTGTAAGGAAAAATCGAGATTTTAACAGATTTTCCCACACAAGCCCATCGAAACTATGAAAACCTACATCGTCACTAGACCGAAGAACATAATGGCTTGAGAGGCGCGAATGGGTAAGTAGATTTTTTCGTCGGAAAATTTAATGGAAATTCTTTTTGATTTTTCCATATGTTCTCCCCAGGAGCCACTCGTAAATTTCCCTCCATTTAACTCAAATCGATGTACTTTTCAACCATATTCGAGGCTTGTATGCGAAAATGGGGTACCTAAATCTGTCACTATCTGACGGTCTATTTCTGAAAATTCAAATATGTTTTAGTTGTGCCACTGGTGGAGAAGTGACGTCATCGACTTTTTTTTCAAATGGACCCCTATGTCATGTTTAGTATCGCTAGAAAACTTGTTTTTTTCTCATTTCAGTAGTACTAATATTATTTGAATTTTCTCGATTGGTACAGTGTGTTTCTTATTTTTGTGTCCATCTCTGTAATTCACTTACCTATTGTTTAATATGTTGAAAAAAATTCCCAATCGGGGAATATGGACAGATATATATTTTAAGCGATATGGCAATTTAATTCAGACAGTGTTTTTATAAACAAATATTTTTTATGTGCTACATGTTGTTTCATTGAAAAATTTCATGTTTTATCAACGGAATAGTTTCAGTTTTCAATACTTAAAATTATCCCAAACATCGTATGTGAATTTTTTCAATGAAACAACTTTCGATGTAGCACATTAAAAATGTTTTTATAAAAACTTACGCACGCCACTGAAATATCAAACTGGCTACGTTCCCCGATTGAAAAAAAATTAACTAATTAAGCAATAGGTAAGTAAATTACAGAGGTAAAAACAAGCTTTCTTGCGATACTAAACATGAAATAGGGTTCCAATAGCAGTCTAAAAAATATTTGAATTTATAGAAAGGTGCAAAATGGAATCCCATTCAACTTTCATCCAAACTTTATTTCGATCACCATCATATTAACTGAGAAAAATGGGAGGGTCCATACATTTGACTAACTCTGTATAGATAGTACGATACTGTTCTATGCTATAATTGCTGGTCAATTTGCCTAGCGGTAATTGTTATTTGTTTATACTGAACTAGTCGGATGCAGATATTCTTTCAATAATCACACTTTGCGGAAGTAGTGATTAAATGGTGACCTCCTAGTTGAATGTTTACTAATGGACTTCGCAGGAATTCAAACTTGAATGTATGATTCCTTTCTTTTCCTTGAAGGGGTCACTGTTTACTAACAATTTGTTGTAATTCTGGATTCGTCTTCAAATATTCAAGTCACGGATCGGACCTTTTGAATTCCATTCATTTCTGGAGAGTAGAGAAAAAAAATTCTGCGTTACCATAGCAAAAAATAGTAATTTTATGTTAGTGAAATTTTAAGTCGAATTGTAAAAAATAAACAAAGAAAACTTTTGAGAGAAAAGCTCCAAGTGCATCAAAGCTCCGAGCAAGGTATAGTGCAAATATTGGATGACTTTCAAATATACCAAGCGCTCTTTGCCCCACTAATTACGGATTTCTCGAAAATAATAGAAAATATTCGTTAATCTGGTTCGAAGAAGAGCAAATCCCAAGATTCGTGGAGGACAATATTATACAGCCGGAAATATGAACTGACGATATTACAGACAATTTCCCTCATATTATATAAACCAATCAAATATCACCATTTTTTTCAATCTAAACCAATGACAACAATACTTTCTGAAACCACTGCTTCCAGCTACTGGTAGTTTCAAATCGGTGTTTCGACGATTTCTGAGTTCTACATTTCCATAGTTACAACAATCACGGTAAATATAGAAACGTCAGTTTGACGCCTAAAAGACGTCAAATACGTAAAATGATATTCATACATCATTATTCTAAATAAAGTTTAACTTTGCCTATTCATTCTTGAAATTGTCTGATCGAATATACCTCCAAAATGCAGAATTTTCAAAATACTTTCACCTTGATGTCACTCAAACAGTGTTGCTGTACAAAACCCCATTCGAGCAAGCTCTTGTAGGTTTTACTCAGTTTTTCTGCAATACAGTTTTTGGGACTGCAAGATGAAAGTATTTTTCGAAAATTCTGCACCTAGTCGGGATATTATTACTGATAATACCGCCAGCGCTGAAGAAAACAAGATTGATTGCGACATAAGCGAGAATGTATCCGACGATGATCCCAAAAGCGAGTAAAAGTATTTTTGTGGCACAAATAAACAACTATACTATATTATTATATAGCAATAGTTTGATTCCTTTATTTTGGTGCTGATCGGATTGAGCACTCTGTCTACGACGCAGAGCACGCGACTTTCATGAAGCTGGTAGGCACATATTGCAATGCTTTTACAAGAAAGGCGTTCGCCAATGAATTTCTATGACTTTAAACTAAATTACAAACTTTTATCGTGAAGGTTACGATAAACCGAGTTATGCCTTTTTTCAACGGTTTTTGATTGACAGACGATATTTCGCAACCGATTTCGAATGGCAGACACTCGAATCCATATTGAGTAATATTTTGAGCACCTGTTTGCAAAATTTTATCTGGATCGCCATAGACAAGAGTAGTTTTAAAAATACAACTTAACGTTTTTTATAAACAAATTCAACCGATCTGAGCGATTTCATATTTGTACATCAACAGGACTAATTTCTGTAATTTTCCCAGCCGGGATGAAATTTCAGATATCGGACTGTTTCATACTATATGGATCACAAAGTATCTTCTACCGAGTCAAAAATATAATTATTCCGATTGATATACTATCATTTTCATTAACCAAAAATTTATCTCAACCTTATTTCCTTCATTAGTTCTCACGGAAACGATTTTGTTTGTTATTTGGTGAATGCGGAAGGAAGTTTTGCAACACTTCTAAAAACAAATAAAAGTCTGCTGGAGATTGCCTACGAATGTGAGTCAGCGTTTTGTCTATGTTGCAAAAAATTTCATATACGTTGCATTTCATCATCAATCAAAGTACTAAGTAAGAACTATGAAAATATTTAATCGTAACCTCTGACTTTTGGCATTTCTTGTCTCTCATGCGTGGAGTATTCGTGGCTAGTTCTGTTATCTCAGTTTCGGAAAACATTCAGAGTGAAAAAATTATTATACTGATAATTGTTTGATTTATTGAAAACATTGATTTCTAGCGATCTGAAAATGAATCAACTCCAAATGCGTTCAGAAAGATCGACCCAGATGGAAAGACTAGGTAGTTCGATGAAAAATCGATAGTGTAATCGATAATGTAAGCCTAGGTAAATGCATTTCAATCGAAAGGGACATGGCATATAGGGACTGGGTGACTCAAATCTTATCCGACCTACCCTAGCAATTATGAGAGGCAAGAACCTCAAAACATATCTGGATGTGGTCGGTCATCCCCAGTCAAATAAAAGATAATCTCTATTTAATCATGATAAGCACTTGGAGGAACGTAGCACAAATACTTTTGTCAGATATAGTTCAATGTCCGTCCTGGTATTAAACAGGGAAGTAGCTGTTTTCTCTCAGATCTTTTCCTCATACTTTCCTCTTGGTGGGAATGTGTGGAGAGAAGGGTTTCTCGACGTGGCCGACATTTTTGATGGCATTCAGTTTAGGTAATATTTTCTTATGTATTGGGCCCAAGGACTATTACGTTCTAGTGATATTATTTTTTTACCAGCAACTGAATTTTAAACCAGTTATTCCCAACCGATTGAGCTGCAATTTTGCATACAAGTTTGACATCATGCATCATTCTAAATCCAATATGACGGACTGTCAAAGACCGCCGACCAATTGTTTTTTATGCACCCCCATTATCAGTATCAAATGAAAGGGTTTGCAGAGAAGAATATGAAAAATAGAATGACGTCACTAAATTTAGTATGACGGCTCAGAAATGGCGGACAAGTTTTTTGATCATGGTCCGATTCGGTTCCAAATTTGCATGTATGCGAAGGTTTTTGTGGTCGGATATCATGATTAATTACATTGTCAACATTCAAAAATCCAAGATAACGGCTCCTATAAATTTTGTTCTCGAGAACTGAAAATAAAATTTGAAGACAAGCTTTTATTTAAATGCACTGAAAAGTGAAAATAATTTCTTTAGATGTTTGACGTAGGTTATTTCGTGAGTAAGAGATTCAAAAGCTTGTCGCTTGTATTCAAACTGAAAAATTTGCGAAAAGTTAAATAAACGTGTAAAAACTATTCGAAAACAAGCTAGTAAACTAAAACGCATCGATGTAAATGCAAAACAAATAATAATACTCCCTCATGAAAACTTGTAAAAGTGTACGTAAGTCTGTGTGGGTAGAAGACAATTATTATTATTACAACAGCGATGTAATAGTCGTGTTGACGTGTACATCACTTAGCTGCTGATGATTGAGCTAACATAATAATGTTCTTGTTTTCATATCTTTGAACTCAGGAAAGTTTCTATGTATTATGAACTGAAGGATTTCTTTAAACAGTTTAAAGTATAATATCCATTATGTTAACAAAAATAAAGTTCCAACCTTGGACAATATTGTACAAACAACGAAATGTTTGTTGTAGTCGTAACATCTTATTTTGTTTTCAGAACCATAAAACCTTGTGACTATACAATTTTGTTATATTTACCACATTTTTTCAATGATATGATAGTAAAAACTAAAATCGAACATTGATAATAATTCAATAAATAGGACAAAATAATCCCTCTGCATTTAATAGTAACAATTTACATGGACTACACAGTAAGTAGCCCGTCTACCCAACTGTATAAATTTGTTATATGTATAAAAATATACGGTCATCAGAACAGTATTTAAATGTTTTAAACAAAAAACTCTCCAATGATCAAGAAGCGAATTTCCTTCACAAAATCAAACTTTCAATCAATACTTACAGTGATTGTGGATTGATAGTGTAATTTATAAACTTACATGTAACATTATTTCTTTAACAACCACGTTAACGTTTACAAGCATTTTATTACAATTCCATTCGACCCCTTCTATTATCACAATTATCTATAGGATATTGTATCCTTTTTTCGTTAAATTATAAGAGAGTGATTAGTTATTTGGACGAAATCATGACCAACTGGGATATTTTTTATCAAACATTTAAAAATAAACTGGGTGTACCTTTAAATTTCTAAATTCCACATTTTCAGTGAAACCAAAAGTCGGCCAATTTTTATTAATTCAAATCACACTCGACCCGTGTTTCACCAACAAAGTTAGAACAGTGCTCAAGTGAGTCAAAATGGCAATAAAATGTATAATTGTGTAACAAGGAACAACACTGCACAAGACATAAGACATACGACATAATCTAGTTAATTTTTTATAGGTATTTTATTTAAAATTTTGAGGTGTCTTATAAATATTGTGTGCGCAAGCGTTTACAAGCTTAATTGTAATTCTGAGTTGAAAATTTGAAAGCTGACTATCTTCTTGGTTGCCAATTCATGATTTAATTTTTTGTTTTTACTCTCTCAGGTTTTCGGAGAAAACCTCTCAAAAAATCTTAGTTGTTAATTAATTTTTAGTTTAGTTAGTTTAGTTTATAAATTCACTATTACTTCTAATACAATGCATGGGAAACCTGTCGTCGATATCACTCCATCAAAAATTATTACATTCAAGGTTAGATTATGTCCTCAGAATGGTTTTGGTTTCAGCGATTCTATTGATGAACATGCATCCAGAATTTGTCGAAAATGTGAAGTTGATATGAATTAATAGTTAGTGCTTATCACGGTTTTGGGCAAAGTTCGGTGTTGAGTCATAATAGCAGCTTGTTTGGTGGCAAGTCATTGTTTTATAAAACAACCAATGACGAAGCCCACTACAAAATCAATATCCAATCAAGAGCCGAACTACAAAATCGAGAACGTGATGTTTTTGATTGTCAACAAAGATAAAGTCGATGAAATCAAAAAACGCCTATTTTAGCAAGTGAGAAATTACGGCTAAAATCTGTGATATCTTTATCAGATTATTTATCGAAAGATTGATTTTGTGGAGGAAATTCGCTTCTTGATATGGAGTTTTAACCCTCCTCAGTATCTTATTGGGACAAATTGATTTACTTGCCCTTATCCACTTTTATAGATTTCCTTAAAATTACATTTCTTTCATTTTCAGACCGTATGGAAGGTTAAAACACTCCAAAGGCTATGTCAAGAATCCTGATAGGACAGTTATTCTTCAAACTTTGAGCAAAGCTGATTAGTAGTTATATTTCATAATTGAAGATGGATCCAAGCCAGTTAATTTAGATTTGAGTTCTCCTATTTTATATATACTGAAAACTAAGGAAAAAAGGGAGGAAATTGGGAGCACGGTTGAGATTGAGAGCCTGCCGTGAAATTTCCAGGTGTCCTGGCAGTGGCGGCGATAAGGATTCACCCCCCCCCCCCGCCAAATTTTGTTTGGATATTCACACATGCGGAAATAAAATCTGGAAATACCAGACATAATGGGACATAATTCCATATAAAAATACACAATATACTTATTTACTATATTATATTATTTATATTAAAATATTTTCCAAAGAAAAATATTATAAGAAGTGTGCATTTTTCCTAGAAATTAGCGATATTCCGGTATATGGTTTTATTGCCACTCTGGATAATATAATTTGCTAGGTGATTTGAATATAAAATCTTACCATCGCAAAAATCTGTCTGGTTTTTTGGTATTCTCTTTGTTAGCATTAACTCCTTTGATGTGGTCGAAAAGTGCCACGTTTTTTGTGATCGGAGAGTGAGCGGACTTAATTGGTATATCTATGTACCTGCAATGTATTAGTAAGAGGCCATCAAAGTCTACCGCAAATAGCTTTTTATTTCTTGTACTTCTACTTCATCGGATCGGCGAATGAAGACAAAACAAACACACTTTTTTCTAACGGAGAAATCTGAGTTTGGTGTGTAAACTTTCATAGAAGATCTAGAATAAACACTGCTAAATAAGCAATGATGATAATACCAAAGTTTACAGAATTCTGTGAACAGGTGAACTTTGATTAAACGTACAGGTGCCTCTTTTCTTGTTATCAATATGTGTTATGTATTCCTTCATTCGGAGCAATTAGAAAATTAGAAGTTTTTGCAAACAGGTCGAAGAGGCCCCTTCTGGAGCTGGGGCCCCCCGGCACGGCGGGCTCTGCGGGCCCCTTATAGCCGCCACTGTACAATCGATACTGGTAGTTTCATGTTATGATTCCATCACTTGGTAGTAATTAACTGTGGCAGTATTAATGTTCATTTTGATAAGAAGTAAGATGAAATAATTTTTTTTTCTGATACAGTAGACGTAGATAAAGTAAAGTATATCACTCGTTCCAAAGAATTCCATTTTCTTGGGTAAATACAAAACTCGCTCGCTCTGCTCGCTCGTGATTTTAATCACCCTCGGGAATAATAGTATTTATTGCAACATCGTATATACTATTATGCATCTGCAGAAATGGAATAGTCAGTCTACACACGTAAAAAAATCAATGAAATATATTAATAGGATATTATTAGATCAATAAAAACTTGATTAGAATAATTGCAATGGATTTTTTCCATTATTTTTGATAAACACGATTATAATTACCATTAATAGGTCACTGATTATTATTTCATCGGACTAAGTTTTTATAAATGTCGTATATTATCAAAACAATCATTAGCAAAGCATTGGTATTACAAGACTGGAAGAGAAGAAAGAACTCACCAACATGTCACACTTCAGGGGAAATTTTTCGAATCATAAGTAGTAACAAGCACTAACTAACGAACACTAACTCTGCATGATGAACTTTGCAACTGCTATCTTGTAAAAGGTCCGTGACATAGAATTCTGGCAACAGAGATCAAGAAGTGTGATTGGATTAATGAGTTCCTTGTCATCGACCCAAGTGGAGGCAATTAAAACATTTTTCTTCCTAATGCCTCGATAAGGTTCCTTTATCAATATTTATTAAACATTTGTCTATCGTATACATTATTTTGATTTGGGGTCGTGGTTCACACAAGATGTTTATCTGATAGTTGTTGAATAAAATTTGCTGATGCATATTTTATACTCAGTAGGTAGTGAGCGGCATATTTTTAGGAAACATTTTTCAAATTCATCAGGAAATAATGCATCACAATTGCATCATCCAGGCGTAAGTCCATAACCTGCGAAAATCAACAGACAATTATTTCAAAAATAAGCTTTTTATCTTTTTATGGTAAATTAGAAGATTAAAGAATATCTTTTGTCTAATTTTCACTAAGACTTTATTAATTACGACCGGTTTCGGCTTTTACACCATTCTCAAGTAACTACAAATAACCTTAGATTCTTGAATATACTAAAAGATGTCACTAATTTCAGGTGGTGATTCCTTGTCATATTTTATTAAAAAAAGTTCATATAAACGTATGTCCTAACATGATTTGTTTTCAAGTGACAGGGTGTCGAAGTTTTAATAAAAAAATCGGTTATTTATTAATTACTCAAAAGTCTTTTCGCAATTTTCATGAAACCTAGTATGGATATTGGCAGTTACAAGGGGCTCATTTTCATGAAGTTAGATCTCAAATTATAAGCAGCGAAAGGTCTCCGGATCGATAAATACGGTAAAAATCATTTTACGCTACTGTTTTTCTATAAGTTTCATATTTTTATCAAATTAAACATTAAAAATACAACTCTCTTATAATTCCGTAAATTCGAAATAGCAAAACTTTATCAATCGATAGATTTCCTTATACAGGGTGTCCCAACGAAAACTTTCCACCCGGATTTACTGGGAAATGACAAATTATTTTCGGAAACGCGAAAACAGGTCGATTTTAATTTCTAGGGGGACACATGTTAGTAATGGATTTAGTCGAGCAACTTCATCCCCCTGACGGGGGCGGCTACCCCCTTGCGAATCATCATAGGGAACGTGGGTCCAAACGTCTATAATTTTTTCAAAATCGAATTAATGGTAATTGAAATTAGTGTTGTTGACAGGTTCAATGTAAATAGTCAATATCTTACCTGTTCCTATTCAAATTCAATTTATGAACTATTTTAAGACTCAATGAGTGGACAGGTAAACAAAATAGTCAAAACAAAGTAAGTAGCCAGGCTGCGACTATTAATTGCGAAGATCTTTCAACCAAGTATCAGTTTTATGTCGCTATTCGCGAATACAATATTACAAGCGGAAGATGCCCACCCCAATTGTGAGCGAAACGTCCAAAGGAACCTCCTCGACAGAGGTGAACCGACCACGGCACTGAAGCCCGGAAACCATATTTCTTAGTTTTTGTTCTGTTGACTTTTTCATAGACAAAAAATACCTGTTTTTTATGGTTCTCCTGCGTGTATGTTCTTAGCATGAATTCACAGTTCGCATGATTCTTATGGAAATATCATTTGATTCGTATTCTGTGAGTTAAGTTTCTGCCTGACAATGGTTTACGCATTAGAAGAACGAATTGAGTTAGTGAAACTTTACTTCAAAAATGATAATTGTCTAAGAGCTGCAGCTAGAATTTTCAATACAATGCATCCAGGGAAAAATGCATCTCATACCTATGTTCAAACGTTGATTGAGAAATTCGAAAGAACTGGGTCTGTGGGAAACCAGAAAAATCATCCTGGACGTCTGATAAGGAACGAGGCTGTTGAGGTAGCGGTTTTGGGACACGTGGCTATGGATCCTACTCAAAGTATTCGAAGCTTGGCTGACGCGTCAGGTGTAGCGCGATCGAGTATTCAGAGGATTCTCAAGTCACATCGATTCCATCCATACAAACTAAAACTTGTACATGAACTGAACGAAGACGATTTTGACAGACGTCAACAGTTTTGAGAGGAAATGTCTGAGCGTCTGAGAACAAATCCCAATTTGCTCTTCAATATTTGTTTTTCAGACGAGAGTACATTTTTTGTTAATGGAAACGTAAATCGTCACAATTGCCGCTACTGGAGCGATACCAATCCCAGGTTAATACGTGAGGTCCACACACAAACTCCGCAGAAGTTGAATGTTTGGTGTGGTATTTTTGGCAAAAATATTATTGGACCACTTTTTATAGATGATAATTTGAATGGACAAATGTATTTACATCTTCTTGAGAATGCCATCGATCCCATGATAACGGATATTATCGAAAACGATGGAGATTATTCGGAAGACAACCCCCATTTTCAACAAGATGGAGCACCACCTCACTATGCAGTGGCGGTTAGAAACTTTCTGGATGAACGATATACCAATCATTGGATAGGGCGACGAGGACCAATTGAGTGGCCAGCTAGATCACCGGACCTCAACCCGTTGGATTATTTTTTATGGGGGCATCTCAAAAGCAAAGTTTTTGCCACTCCGCCAGAGTCACTAGAGGATCTACGTGGTCGAATTGTAAACGAGTGCGGCAGAATAACTCCAGAAGTATTGGAAAACGTTCGTAATAGTTTCGAAAGTAGACTTTATCATTGTATGGAGGTGGGAGGGGCTCATTTCGAGCAATTAATAAATTGAATTTCGATAAGAACAGGTACGATATTGATTATTTAAATTAAACCTGTTACCACACCAATCTCAATTACCAGTCATTCGATTTTGAAAAAATATAAACGTTTGGATAGAGAATGACGAGAGCTTTAAGATGATGTATCACTCGACCCAAGTTCCCTATGATGATTCGCAATAGGGTAGCCGCCCCTGTCAGGGGGATGAAGTTGCGTGACTAAATTCATCACTGACATATGTCCCCCTAGAAATCAAAATCGACGTGTTTCAGCGTTTCCGAAAATAATTTGTCATTTCCCAGTAAATCCGTGTGGAAAGTTTTCGTTGGGACACCCTGTATAATTTATTTCTACCTGAACTCTTTCATTGTTTTCGTCGTTCATGGACTGGTTGTTTGTTGTGTTCCTGGGCCTATTATTGTCAACTGTTTCTATCAAAACTTAACAATACTTTTGTGCATAATATTAAATAGAATTTCAGTGAAATAAGGAGTAACTGAAAAAATATCATTCACATAACTTTCTGAATTTTGATGGTGCGTAACCACCATTTCTTCGCTAATGACTTTGATTTGACAATTTCAAATTCACAGGATTATAAAAAAGTTGTATTTTTAATTATTTATTCTGAAAAAATATGAAACATAGGGAAAAACAATGGCGTACAATGATTTTTACTGTAAATGTCAATCAGGTAACCATCTCTGCCACTTATAATTTGGAATATAATTTCATTGGAAAAAGCCCCTTGCTACTGCTAATAACCACACCAGGTTTCATGAAAATCGTCAAAAAGACTTTTGAGTAATTGATGAAGTGCCGATTTTTAAATGAAACTTTGACAGCCCGTATCTCGGAAACGAAACAAGGTAGGACACACGTTTCAAGGAATCACCTCCTAAAATTAATGACATAATTTAGTATACACCTTGTATACCCAAGAAAGCAATAATACATAATTATGTTTAACTTACATGTATGTATCTCTAATTAACTGATGTTCCAAAACAAGATGGGAAAGTAGGTACCTGAAATCTACCTGATATGTCAAACTAGGATAGAAAAGTAAAACGCTTCCAACAAGTTCATTTCTCTTCCTTTATTGCACGTATGAAGGATTTTCATGTTATTTTTGTTTATTGTATGATTTGTTTCTTGTAAATGTCCATATGTAGCTGATTTTTTTATCTGAAAACACATGCTTCTGCCCGTTTGGCCTGTATAAGCTGCTGGACATCACCACATTCCAGTCTTTATATACACCTGATTTTTTCCATTTATCTTTCTTGGGTTATGCGTTGAATAGCATGTTCCCTAAATTACTCTAACTACACCTTTTTCAATTGTAATTCAGAAAGTATAAGATGTATTTCAGACAGTATAATTTGTAATTCAGAATAATAAATTGTAATTCAGAAACCGTAACGTGTAATTCAGATTAGTAAATTGTATTTCAGAAACCGTAACATGTAATTCAGATTAGTTAATTGTATTTCAGAAGGTGTAAAATGTAATTCAGAAAGCGTTAGTTGTTATTCAGAAAGTATCAACTGTAATTTAGAAACCACGAACAACCCGTATGTACATATTTTCTGGATGGAACTGAGGCAAGTCTTCTTCGTTTGAGTCCACACCCCCCCAATGTTGAACCCAGTCGAAACAATATGGTCGAAAATAAACTCCTATGTAAAAGAGAATCTTCGAGTTCCCCAAGTTCAAGGTCCGGGTGTTGGAGAACAGCGGCTTGTGTATCTTGAGCAAATCATTGACCTGGCAAATTATACTATAGTTGAAGGCGATTGTGGTAGGGCTGCACAACACACCGCCATTCACCATGCTACAGCTTTAGCATTTCAAGACATGCCCGTTGGGCGATAAATATTATTATTCATAATAATGTTCACTAATAAATAATTCGTTGTTCTCATATTCCCTACTCTTACTAATCAAGTCCTTGTTGGTTTCTGAATTACAAGTGATGGTTTCTGAATTGCTTTCTGAAATACAATTTACTAATCTGAATTACATGTTACGGTTTCTGAATTACAGTTAACAATTCTGAATAACAAGTTACAGTTTCTGATTTACATGTTACTGATCTGAATTTCAAGCTACACTTTCTAAATTACAATTGAAAAAGGTGTAGTGGATGAAGTCAATATGTTAAATTCATTAGTAAGATAATTTAGGAAACATGCTATTCAACCCAAAAAAGATAATTTCAATTGTTTCTCAGCCGTAAGAGCTCCCAATAGTGCGTCGTACCGAACAGTAAAATTTCTTCCTCACCCCTCCCAGGTTTGTATATAGGCATACTTAACAAGAGTGAGAGTGAAGATAATAAACTCGTTGAACATTAACAACACAGCATCTGTTCGTTCTCGATTACAGCGCCAATCAGATAGACATTTCCCGATCGTAGAATCATTTTTTTTTTTGCAAAAACCAATGATTTTGGATGGACTCGGAGACCCATAAGAATTCGGAAAATTGTCAATTTTTTCCTATTCGTCATGTCATATATTTTCGGAGCATTCGAAGAAACCATACATTTAATTTGACAGAAAATCAGGTATTCACGATTCGACGGACCTCTTTAGGAGTTTTCTTTCTATTTATTCAAACCCTTCAGATGAATTGTTGCATGTTTTTCAGGGTTTCCCTACAGCTGTAAAACCGAATACGTCACCGAATCCATTTGAGCCGTCCGTTGCGACGATTAATTATTTTTCCTATTGTTACTTTGTTATTATTAACTTTTTGAATGAACTTGTATTTATTATACAATTCAAAAGTTCCTTTTTTCAATAGGTTTAGTTCCATGTCATAAATTCGAAATTTGAAATTGAAAAATGTATTGGTATTTCTTTAAAAGAATCATGACTACGGCACTACTCTGGATCTGCAATAATTTCAAACGGGTGTTACCGAAATTTCATAAAAAATTGATTCCTGACACAAATACAGCATAATTAAAATTTAAATTACGTTATAGAAAATGCTCCATTATACCGCTAACGTAAAAGTTTCTAACCAACAAACAGTTGTTCCTAGTATTCTCAGACTCATATTATAAAAACAATTTCAATATAAGGGTTCGAAACTTATTGCTACAGATGGATAAATCAGCAAAACACCTTTTTCAAATGTAATTCAGAAAGTATAACTTGTAATTCAGATTAGTAAAATGTAATTCAGAAAACGTAACTTGTAATTCAGAATTGTTAATTGTATTTCAGAAACCGTAAGATGTAATTCAGATTAGCAAGTTGTAACTCAGAAAGTGTAACTTGAATTTCAGATTAGTGAATTGTTATTCAGAAAGCGTCAATTGTAATTCAGAAACCATCACTTGTAATTCAGAAACCATCAAAGATCTGACCGGTGTGAAAAGAGCGGCCAAAGATAGCAGCCGAAATCTCCGGAGACACCCCGGAGACACCAAAAGGGGGCTATTATGATAAATAATAACAAATATCTACAAAATAGAGTATGTGGACCTTTTGCATAACTTTACTGACGACAGGGTTGAAAGTGGGTGGGTGAATAATGCGGTTGTAGCGTAAAATGACTTCCGGCAAATTAAGGTATTGTAATAAAATAATTTCGCTTTTGGACTAGGGTTGGATATTTTGAATATGCAATTTTCGTAAAGTACTGAATAATGGGATTCAGGGTTGAAATTTTCAACCCTAAAATTTTGAATATTCATTTCAAATTGGTTCTAGCATACACAGATTTTGAAAGTCCATTTTTGTTGTAAAAGGACCATTACGTTAAAGAATTGTTGACCTCCGCTGGGATCCCGTGGTGGATTTTTCAACCCTACTATCGGGGGAGCCAGGTGGTGCATTTAGCACTTATCTTAAAAATTCGACTTATGAGTGAAGTCGTCGTCGGTGCACTAACAGATTTTGTCAAAATGTTGCAAATCACCTCTCCTTTACTGTTTGATCAGAAAATTCGACTTCCCGTTTGAGGATTTTTCCACTTCTGAGGGTTGTTGAGGGTTGTTTCCGATTCACAAATTATTTCACCCGATAGAGCGTGTTCAGTAGCTATAGAATAATTCATTTTTGTCAAAAAAAAAATCGAGCAACGGGTTTTTAAACTGTTTGAGGAATTTTCCACTTCGGAGGGTTGTTGAGGGTGGTTTTTGATTCACCAATTATTTTACCCCATAGAACGTGTACAGTAGCTGCAGAATAATGCATTTCCGCCAAAAAACATCGAGCAACGAGTTTATAAACTGTTTCAGGATATTTCAAATTCAAAGGGTTGTTGAGAGGTAGTTTTTGATTCACAAATTATTTCACCCTACAGAGCGTGTTCAGTAGCTGTAGAATAATGCATTTCCGTCAAAATACCTCGAGCAACGGGTAATTCAACTGTTTCAAGATTTTTCTAATTTAGAGGGGTGTGGAGGGGTAGTTTTTTATTCACAAATTATTTAACCCCATGGAACATATTCAGCAGGTTCACAATAGTTCATTTCCGTCGAAAAACCTGGAGCAACGGTTATACTTGAAGCGAAAAAAAAAAAGAAAAAAAAACCGTTGCTGGAAAAACCGTTGCAGCTTTCACACCAGTGGTCTTCATTAGTTTTTCATAAATTCAATGAGAAAGGTTCAGGGTTTAGTTTGTTTGACTTGATTGAGTTTTTGAGATATGCGTCAATATGCAATGAGGGTCTGTATAGATTTTGAGAAGGATCGGAAATTGCATAACGATTTCCCCGGCAATTTACCGAAAAGAAAAAAACACGAATAAAAACCTTACGGATGACTGAAATGAAATTTTTAATAGTGCAATGGATAGAGCTGGAAAATGCAAACAAATCATGTCACTTGAAAATTTCCGAAAAAATGATTGGAAAACTGAGGAAACTTGAAAAATATGAATAAAAAAATCGAAATTTTTTAAAATTCGAAATTCGAAACGCTCAAAATTTTCCAAAGGACCCCGCACTAATCTTATGGAAAACCGGTTTCGGTGAAAATCGCTGAAATTTCAATATGATGTAGCCCATGCCATCCTGAACAAAAGTTACCATTGCGCCAACTCTCTGAATGCCCGCGTTTGGATTCTACAGGGGGTCAAAGTTCGATATTTTGACGATTTTTCAAAAAATCCGGAATTTCATTTTCATTGTATCGATCTGAATTTTTATAATGAAATAGTCCACAATATGTGCATCAAAAAGTTCAAATGACAAAAGTTTCTAGAATCAAAACTGGCGGGTATACAGAGGGTTGAACTTTGTTTTTGGTAATTTTTATCGAACTTTTTTTGAGAAAATATTCGTTTTCCTGCAGATCCATGTGCAATTGATGATACTTACAGTACATAAGAGGGCGATCATATTTTGCATTTGAACTAACCATCCAACTTTAAATATTTGAAAGATACGGGGCGATCAAAAATATATTTTCAATTTCGGAAAAATGTATCCCTTTGTATAGTCAGCTTTCACCAATATATTTAGCTGATGTTTTGAAAGTATGTAGCTAACATACATACAAATGTGTCACCGTCTGTGCTCATTAATCTGAATCCAAATAAAGTTGCGGCGATGGTCCAAAAAATATGGAGAAGGGATGTTTCGGAATAATTTTGAAATGATTTCTAAAATCGTCCGTGAATTTTTTTTATTTTCTGATATAATGTAGATGAGTCATTCTTGATCAAAAAGTTCTACAGTGCCTACCACGCGAATGCCACGGTTTGAGTTATACAGGTTTGAAGTATAGTATTTCCTTGATTTCTCGAATAATCAATAATTTCTTTGTAACGGAAAATAACATTGTTTCCTAGACAAACTTCGAAACATTTCAATGCCCAAATTATCTGAAATGAGAATTCATGAATATACAAAGGTTGCAAGTCAGTCTCATTATGTAAATATATTTTCGGACATATGCATGAGCATACGAATACGATTCATGTTTCATACGGTGTATGAAAATATAATACAAATTCTATAAGGACCATCATTTTCATTTTATGTTCCAGGAAAATACAGGATGAAAACAATTTTCGGAATGCTTCGAATGTGTCTGCCAGTAAAGTGCCATGCCAAGCATGGCCAAGTTACTGCAGAGTTTTCCAAGTAGAAGGGGCGTACATCTCCCTGCAATCCCAGAACTATTTTATTTTTCAAATGATGTCTTTTGATATACTAGTTTCAAGTTCAGGTAGTTCAGGTTTTATATATTCCCGAATTGTGTACAGTTGCTTTCATAGAAAAGTAGTACACTTAATTTCAGCAGTGTAAACATGACTTGCTTAATAATGAAAAATGGATTATATAATCCAATCTTCCGCATACAACCTATACTATAGGTAATTCGTCGGCAAGTATACAACAGAAAACAACTACTGCTGTACTGTTTTCTGTTGTATACTTGCCGACGAATTACCTATAGTATAGGTTGTATGCGGAAGATTGGATTATATAATCCATTTTTCATTATTAATTAATGGTCTTCCGTCAAGTAGTGTTGTTTATTCTTTACGAAATGACTTGCTAAAATTGATAACTGCCATATTTCTTTTGTGCCTCTTTAACGTTTTTAAAAAGCCAAAGACAATTTTAAAAGATCAGATTAACACAATTTACTGTACTAAAATAACATTTTCGTTTCCAAGACTTGTACCTACTACTTTTCTGTGCAAGTAACTGTATTATTCCATATCCAAAATAGAGCAGTCCTTGGAATGTCATTCGATTGCTGTCAGAGTTATGGATGTTTTTGATAGCAAACATATTTTGATGTGTTGAACGTAGATGAAATGTTAGTATTTTCTAATAATTAGAGAATCGGTTGATGTTTTGGTCATCAATTACCTGTTTTCTTTTATTTTCTGCTCTTCGAAGTTAAATAAGGTGAGATAATCATTATATTCAATTGTATCTCATATTGGAATATTCCCAGGTCATCATGGCCTATCAAAATCAAGTAAATTGCTTTGTATGCGATACCCGATCAAGACCAGCTCGAATGTCACATCTTCTTCATGGAGAAGAACATTTGGAAAAGTGTCAAATAGCTATTTCTAGGCGGGATGCACGAGGTGGTCCCCCTCTCATCATAGGAGAAGAAACAAGAATATGTTTAAACTGTAATCGATCTATTATGAATGAAATAAGGGACTTGACGATTGATCCAACTTGTATAAGACTTAATGTTTTGACACAAACATCGAGCCATACATGCTTCATCTGCAATGCCGCCGCTGATCAGCAAACTCTATCCAATAAATGCAGGGCCAATGTTTTTGTTCATCGAAATATATTCATCCCGGATAACGTGAAGGCGTGCAGACATCATCTCGATGATAACGGTTTCATTTTGCCATTTCTATTACCAGGAATCCAGTTTGTAAATAGACCTTATGTGATAAAGGGACAGCAACTATCCATTTTCCTTCAAGGGCTTCGTTTTGTGGCTATTGAACACTCCAGCTATGAAGATGAGAACAATTTCAGTGAGGATGAGTTTCAGGCAATATCTCCTATAACCAAAGAACAATTTCGTAGTCTTTTTATGTTCTGTGATATGGTTCCGCAGGAACATGGTTATAGATATATAACGAAAAAAGACCTTATGACATTCCTCTGTAAATTGCGTCAGGGTCTGTCGGATGATTTCTTGAAGGTAATATTCCATTATCCCTCTAGGCAAGCCACCAGCTTAGCAATTTCTAAAGTAAGACAGTCTTTGATGCAAAGATTCGTTCCATCGAATATCGGCTTTGCAGCCATCGATAGGAATGTGTATATTAGAAGGCATGTGAGTGAGTTTTCCAATATTTTATATAACCCGACCCCAGACAACCCGAAGGCCATCGTTTACATCGACGGATCATACGCCGCCATAAATAAAAGTTGTAATTTCAGGATATTGCGCCAATCTTCCTGCCGGTACAAGGGACATCATCTGGTGAAACCAGTTTTGATTGTGGCCCCGGATGGATATATACTGAGTATTCAAGGACCTTATTTCTCAGACGCTCGCAACAATGACGCAAGAATTTTGGAGAATCAGTTTGAAAGAAACTTAGAAGACATGAGGGGATGGTTTAATGAAGGTGACATTTTTGTTGTGGATCGGGGTTATCGAGATGCCATACCCTTACTGAATAATCTTGGCATACAGTATGAAATGCCCGCGATTGTTCCACGAGGGCAACAACAGCTTTCCACTGAGGAAGCAAATAAATCTCGATTAGTGACGAAAACTAGATGGATAGTTGAAGCAAGAAATGGACATTTGAAAAGCATGTTTAAGTTTTTTGATAAAACTATCGAAATGCCACACGTACACAATCTTAGCGATCTATATCAAATCGCTGGTGCACTCATCAACAGCTTCCACCCCCCAGTCTCAATGAGAGGTGCCAATGCTCAGCTGGCACAAGAATTGTTACGAAAATCACAGGAGGTAAATGTCGTCCAGGCTCGAGTGGAAGTGGACAATCTTCATCTGAGAAATGGTCAATGGGTCCGTATGAATGGAAACCTGATTCCAAACTTTCCTCGCCTTACGATAGAATATCTAAGAGATTTGACCGTAGGTATATACCAAGTTAAACTTTCACCTTCGTATATACAGGATAAATTGCAAAGGGAAGAAAATGAAGAGTTTCAGGTCGATATTTTCGAAGAGGAACCTGGATTCATGAGAGTCAGGGTTTTTTCGAGGTTCAGAAATGCCACAAAATATCAACTGTGGATGATGGAGAAGAACCTGATGAACCAAACGAGCCCATATTAGGATATTTTTGTACTTGTAAAACCGGCGCCAGAACTTTAGGAACATGTGCGCATGTTGCCAGTGTTCTATGGTATCTTGGTCATGCTCGACATGACCCCAACAGTCGATACCCCTCAAGTTCCCTACTAAACTCAGTAATGGACGCGGCAAATAGACCACAATAAATGGTTCCTGATGGTGCGCTTGAAATAGTTGGGTAGTGAAACAATGACAGTCATGCCGGTGAATAAACTCCTCACAATTTATTTGAATAACACCTCAAAAAACCCAAGACCGGTATGTAGGTGGTCAATTTGGATGCATGACATTTCGTCTGAAGTCTAATTCTTTATTGCGATAGAAATCACTTGCATCCTCATTCTTCATTGCAATTGAATTAACTGCAGATTCAATCATTGTAATGGAAGATTTTTCCAATTATTTAAGAATGTCGCATGCTCTATTCAGTGATATCTATATAAGACCTACCCTACACTGATGAGGGGCAAAACCCCGAAACCGGTATAACTCGTTTCGGAAAACGAAATATGAATCGTCCGAAAGGCTGTCTTCATGGAAAAAATGTACTTGCTGAATTGATTCGACTCAGTTCAGTAGCTGTTGTGGTACTATCATCATTTCTGTTTTCTCTGAATCAGCCCATATGCTTGGAATCGTGCTGAATTCATGTTATGTACTTACTTTAATTCATATTTCATATATCTGTCAGTTGCGGTCACAATTTTTTGAAGACAATGGCAGTTGCGAAGACCTGAATATAAACCAAATCATCTCATTTCTCTCTACTTGTTTTTCCGCACACGATCTTTCTCGAGAATATATTGTTTTCATACTGGATTTTCCTAAAACATCGGGTGGAGACAAAGTGGTCCTGGTCCTAATAGAGTTTCTGAATATATAAAAAATATGAATAGTAAACGGATACTTATATTTTTGAAAAAACATTTTTTTTTGGACCAACCTTTGTATATTCATAAATTCTCATTTCAGATAATTTGGTCATTGAAATGTTTCGAAGTTTGTCTAGGAAACAATGTTATTTTCCGTTACAAAGAAATTATTGATTATTCGAGAAATCAAGGAAATACTATACTTCAAACCCCTGTATAACTCAAACCGTGGCATTCGCGTGGTAGGCACTGTAGAACTTTTTTATCAAGAATGACTCATCTACATTATATCAGAAAATAAAAAAAATTCACGGACGATTTTAGAAATCATTTCAAAATTATTCCGAAACATCCCTTCTCCATATTTTTTGGGCCATCGCCGCAACTTTATTTGGATTCAGATTAATGAGCACAGACGGTGACACATTTGTATGTATGTTAGCTACATACTTTCAAAACATCAGCTAAATATATTGGTGAAAGCTGACTATACAAAGGGATACATTTTTCCGAAATTGAAAATATATTTTTGATCGCCCCGTATCTTTCAAATATTTAAAGTTGGATGGTTAGTTCAAATGCAAAATATGATCGCCCTCTTATGTACTGTAAGTATCATCAATTGCACATGGATCTGCAGGAAAACGAATATTTTCTCAAAAAAAGTTCGATAAAAATTACCAAAAACAAAGTTCAACCCTCTGTATACCCGCCAGTTTTGATTCTAGAAACTTTTGTCATTTGAACTTTTTGATGCACATATTGTGGACTATTTCATTATAAAAATTCAGATCGATACAATGAAAATGAAATTCCGGATTTTTTGAAAAATCGTCAAAATATCGAACTTTGACCCCCTGTAGAATCCAAACGCGGGCATTCAGAGAGTTGGCGCAATGGTAACTTTTGTTCAGGATGGCATGGGCTACATCATATTGAAATTTCAGCGATTTTCACCGAAACCGGTTTTCCATAAGATTAGTGCGGGGTCCTTTATCAAAAAATCATTTTTTATTGCCTTCAGAAAATCTACAAAAAATGTGAATGAATTTTTTCCATAAAATCAATGTACCGTGAAATAATCCAAAAAAACGGGGAATCGATAGATCTCCCAAACTATTGAAAAAATCCAAATTGTTTTTTTGCAGCAAATTCCTTTTGACAAAATCTGCCTACTCTTCAAATTACAGTTTTTAGAATTCGTTAACAGAGCGGAGAAAAAATATAATCGAAAAAAAACGGGACTTGGAAACTTTTTTTATAAAAGCATAAAAATCTAAAAACTAAACGAGATATCGAAAAGTTTGTACGAACAATTTCATTGTACAAACTCAGTACTACAAAAAACTACGTCTGATTTTTTTTTATATTCAATAAAAATATATATAAAATTTCACGACATTAGCGCCTTCTGGCGAGCCTTTATCTTCCACCTAGTCTTCTGGCAATTTTTTCTCCCCTTATTTGTATAACATCTTATTATTCTGCCAATTTCCAGCCTTGCACCTTATGACTTATTTTACGTAAAAAATGCATATTTAACCCTCTACCCTCGCGTTATTCTTCCGGGGTGCCTTCTGGCGGCCCGTCTCACGCTACGTTGGTGACACCCGAACCTATAAATGCTAAATTTCACTTTGCACCGAGTCACCCGTATTTCTCCGTAGTCAGCTCTCCGTCTAATACGGGTTGTTCCTGGTTTCTGAATTAGAGTTGACACTTTCTGAATTACAACTCACGCTTTCTGAATTACATGTCACACTTTCTGATTAACAATTCACTAATCTGAATTACAAGTTACACAATCTGAAATACAACTTACTAATCTGAATTACATGTTACGGTTTCTGAATTACAATTTACTATTCTGAATTACAAATTATACTTTCTGAAATACATGTTATACTTTCTGAATTACAATTGGAAAAGGTGTAGTCAAATTCATCGAGTCATTGGTGAAGTTAATTGCACTGAAAGTTATTCCACTAACAAAGATTTTTTATTTTGATATTATTATTTTCATTACTATATTTCCGTGTAATTCTCACACCGGTTTGAAATTATCACAAATCCAGAGACATAGTCGAATTTTATTTAAAAAAAATTGCAAATATGTTTTTTGGATTTTTGGTTATGAAAGAAATTCAGAGGTCTTGACATTTCGGATTTTATTTCGAAGTTATGTCGGTATACGAGGGTTGCCTTTGATATTTCGGGATTAGAGAACAAAAACAAATATTAATCATCGAAAATGGCTCTATTGTTTTCCAAAATAATTCCTACAAAGATCTGTACACTTCTGCGTGCGTTTGAACGAATTGTCCAAGCACGTTTGCCACTCTGAGGTATCTCCGAAACATGCAGGTGTCAAAAAACGTTGACCTCTCAGTTTATTTTGTACGTACGGGAATAAAAAGAAGTTATTCGGTGCAAAGTCAGGCTATACGGTGGATGACTCATCAAATCGACGTTTTGAGTGCTCAAAAATGCAGTTGTTTGAGCCGATTTGTGCGAGCTCGCATTGTCGTGGTGAAGAGTGATCCGTCTTCGGCGGTTGGTTTTCTTCATTTCTTGGAAGACCACAGGCAAACAAATAGTTGTGTACCACTCAAAATCGACTGTTCTGCGTTGTTCTAGTGGTACGGTTGCGACTGTCCTGTTTTACCGAAAAAACAGGCTACCATTTGCTTGGAAGTGCTTCGAGCGCGAACAACTTTTGTTAGCTTTGGCTCATCTTGAAACACCCATACAGTCGAATGCTGTTCACTTTCGGGCTCATACGCGTAAATCCACGATTCGTCATATGTCACGATGTCATAGACGTGTTTCGAAGCACCGCGATCGTATTTTTTGAGCATTTCTTTTCACCAATCGACACGAGCCTTTTTTTGACAAATTGTGTGGGATCCAACGCGAACAAATTTTTTTGATATTCAAATGTTCATGCAGATTCGACTTCCGGCAAAGGTGGAGGACAGACGGCGTCCTTAGTTGGAAGTCAAGTAAATGTGTGTGAATGGTAAAATTTGTTGAAAATTAGCAGTATTGTGCATCGTTTATAAGTGTGAATTTGTCTACTTCTCTAGCTTCCTACGCGGTATCCAGGCCGGATGACAACGGATTTGTCGGAGCTAGGGGCCATACTGCTATTTAAAACTACTTGAATTTATTTCAAATTACCTGATTTGGAGAAATTGTTTCCGTATGGAGACAGAAATCCAAAAAACTAACTAGAAGAAGAAGAAGAAGAAATGTTCATGCAATATTGAATGTATGCTGGTCCCACTAATGCCTAAGGTTGTCTCAATCTCACATGACGATCTTTCAATATCAGTTCGCGCACAGCATCAATGGTTTCCGGAACAACAACTGATTTTGGACGACCTTCACGAAATTCGTCTTGGAGCGAACTACAACCTCGATTGAATTCACCATACCATCGATAAACACTGGTCATTGATGGAGCTTCATCGCCAAAAATTGAATTAGGTTCATCGATGCACTATTGCTGAGTTAATCCACGTCGAAAGTTTAAAAAAATAATCGCACGAAAATGTTTACGATTTAATTCCATTTTTTGGCCTTGATGAATCTTTTAAGTTACTGTAAACATCACAAATAGTGCTGGTATGTCAAAACATTCTGAGTACGCATAACCTAAAAAATGTCAAACTTTACGATAGAGCTGTCAGTTGCCAGATGGCAACACTAGGGTTGTCCAATCCCGAAATATAAAAGGCAACCCTCCTAATGGAGATATTGAAGCTATTTTCTTCAGAAAAAAATCGTGGAAATCAGACAAAAATTTCAGTGGTGCCCCGCTTTAAAATGAGTCACTCTGTAACATTCTTGGTTTCCATATCTGTTTAATTATTTTCGAATAGTTATTTAAATATAAATGTGTCATCGGCAGATTTTTATGTCGATAGTTTGTGGTACACTTTCATTAATGATGATAATATGATGTGTTTACTGTGAGTGCATGATTGCTCCATATGTTCCATACGGTTTTACTCCAGCGTAACATTCCATAGTTGTTATGTTCGGTATAGGTTGATTTAAGTTAGTTGGTAAAAACGGGAAAACAGTGGGTAGTTATTTTTGGCAAGCACCACGAAATAATCCAAGTAAAATTAGAATTGAAGGTGTATTTTGGTATAACCGTTTTAAAAAATATGAGGAGAAACATCCTCGATGTCGATAAAATTTCGGGAAAAATACTACCTGTTATTTATATTAAACCATGACCCATAAAGATAAATCGTGGAACTACAATAACTGAACTCAACAAATAACTGTAAAAATCATTTATTACATATATTTTTCTGAGCATTATTTAGAAACCACATACAGAAATATACAAATCTGAATAGTCTACTGAAACAATGTAATTAAATCTCAAATGGTGATAGGGAAGACAATTTCACGTTGAAAATAACGTCATCTTGAAATAAAAGCTGTGGTAATAAACATGGTGAGATGGGTTGCTTCAACTTAAAATTATTAAATTAATCTATACAGAAGGTTCAATTTATACAAAATATTGCAATTCAGTTAAATTAGTTGAATAACACCGAGCTGGGGTCCTCATTATCCATTTGCTTTATGTGCCTCAGTACATCCTTTTTCGTTATTACACCAAGTAGACGCCTGAAAATGATATAAAAAATTTCAAATAATATCGTCACTAAGGAATGATTTAGGAAAGGTTATGAAATAGTATATTTCATTAGGAGCACGGGAAATCATGCAAGAACGGAAATATAAATTTCTGAACTTGTATTATACTTCTTTGGAAATAAAAACATAAACCAAATATAATTTTAAAAAATACAAGCGAAAAAAACTTGGATCATTATGATTTTAATAACATTTAACATTATCAACATTGTGCTGAGTTTTTCCAAAAAAGAAACGATAATACGGAGTGGTTATTAACTTACCCATTATGCGTGACTAGTGTTTGCCTCAGACCCAATTTTCTGAACATATCTACAACTGTCTCCATAGGCGTCTGATCGGTGATCGTGATAGGCGCCATATCTAGAATTTTCTTTAGTTTTAATGGAGGAGGCCCCAAAGTTTGTGGGGTGTTTCCTGTAGTGAAGATCACCAGAGATTGACCAGTTATGCCGTCTACCAATCTTTTGGCATTGGCTAAAAAACAAATTGATGAGATTTCTAAATATCGATAATTCTTTGCGCATAACTAGAGAGGGAGATATTTTCCGGAACAGACTGATGAATAAATTGTGAAAGGCTATCGCGGCCATCGTCACTTACATGATGGTTCTTCGGGTTGTAAGGCCGACGTATGTTCTGAGAAGGTCTCGACGTTTCGCCAACACGAGTGGTTAGCATTTTCAACAGTTATTTTGCAAATTTCTGCTTTCTTAAGTTGCTGTCAAATGTTTGACATTTGTTATTGGGTTGCAGATTCATTTATTTATTAATCAATCGGGAAAAGCATTATCCAACAATTAAACCATTACTATTTTAATGGATATGATTCTCAAATCTGTTCAATATGATTTATGAATATGCTTACTGATTTGCAAGAAAAGTATGTATTTGTAGAGGTTAGAAAAAATAATAATTATTAGCAAGAACTAGAATAAATAAGAATTGCGAAAACTCATGAACCCATTTTGAAACAGTATTTTTAAAACTCGCTAATAATGAATCCTTTCGCGTTTCGCCAACCTACTCGTTGATTACAAAGTATTGAAAAACTCGGATGAATCCGAGCATTCGGGTGCTATACGGGATTCGAATGAAATCAGATTATTATCTCAATTAGTCTGATAACATTTCGAACATTGATTCATGAAATCGTGATTTCAAATTCAAACTATCGGATAAAAGCGAATGACGTCGACTGTCAACAATCAACGACGAACACTGAAATTATGTATAGGCGTCGATTTATATCTGAAAGCGTGGTAAGTGATGTGTGTGCGTGCTAGAAGAAGAGTGTGAGGTACCCGTTAGTGTATGATTATTGGTAATTATTGATCAAATGTATAGCTTGGTAGTTGACAAAATGTATTTTTGACAGTACAGGGATTAAGGGAAATTACGTTAAAAATGGGAAACATTTTTAAACATCAGAGTGTGTCATATCAATGACTCAGTTACAAATGTTTGCCAATACACGGATTCGAAATCGAATTGTCCAGAAACCCGATGTCTGTATCAGTTATTCACCCTATTCGGATCAGACACAGGCCAGCATAATATGAATGCAGAATACTCGGATTCGAATAATTTGTTCATCCGATTCCGCATAATCATAATAACCAAATCGTCCGAGTATTTACATCACTAGCTGCTTTCCTCCATCAATCTGACTCGGATTCATAATATCGCAATCCAACTCAACATTAGGGATCTGTTACATTCGTAAAATTTGCGAAAATTGTCGGTAGCGGGGAGTTTTTCTATTCTCCCACCCCCTGCTTTTGTGGCCGTCCGACAACTAGGATGTCCCGAAAATTTTGTCGGACTATGTCAGCACTGAATTTACTGGCCATTCTGAATAAATCAGCTGTGAGGTGCTAAATTTAATGCCGATTCTTTTCCCGCGATTAGACCCAAGGACTATGAGGAACTCCCAACATCAAACAGGAAATAAGAGGTGTCGATATTAACTTACCTATAGCTAGATTCAAATCTCTTCTGAGTACAAAACCAACTAGATATTGTGATTCTCTTGATACTACAACAGGGTATCCATTGTGTTCTGTATCTTTCAATAATGCTTCTATATCATCTACAGTCATCGAGTCTTGGGTGATAACACTCAACGTTTCGTTACGTCTGTAAAAAATAGTTATATTAATGAAGGCTGCCTATCTTACGCGATCAAGGCATGTCATGTGTTAGTCTGTGAATCGGCTCTTATTTGGAATGAATTGGATTATTGTGATCATAGAGGCAGCTTCAAGAGAGGCAGATAGACATTGATCTGATTTTCACACAAATGAAGGAGCGCTACACTTTTATCTCGGAACCGGTCGAGACTACTTCGATTTTGACGTTTTTTTAGAAATACTTGATTCTTAATAGTTTGGAAATTAACGCAAAATTTCTATATCCGAATTTTTTTAAATTTTTCATCATTTCTAATATTATAGTTGAAATAACGTCATTTATAAAAGTATAACATTTGAAAAGCGATATCCAATGGTCTTGTACAAGCAGGAGACTGTGAAAAAAAACATTCCGAAAACTATTGTGTTATAGAAAGATATATACGTTCAGTTTAATACAATACTCGTCTTGCTCAATCTCCATTGTAAAATTGATGCTAGGATGTTGGCAATTTAGGTAGTCTTGGAAACGATTCAGTGCCTCTTCCATGTCTCCAAATGACAAAGGTGTCCTCTACATAACGTAACCATATGGTCGGTTTAAATTCAGACGTCTCGATGAAGAAATTGACAGTCACGGGGCCGAGTGGACTTCCCATCTCTACGCCATCTATTTGTTCAAGGAGCATTTCGAAAAGAAGGCAATCCACACGTCTGAATTCAAACCGACCATATGGTTACGTTACGTAGTGACACCTCTTTGTCATTTGTATATACGGAAGAGACAGACTGAATCGTTTCCAAGATGATCTAAATTGCTAACATCCACCGTCAATTTTACAATGGAGACTGAGCAAGACCAAAGAATAGGCTTCTTAGACGTGCTGATTGGAAGATTTGGTACCTGAATGACCCACAAAGTATACCGAAAGTCGACACACACGGATAGGTATTTGCTTGCACTATCGAACCACCATCCGAGTCAGAAGCGAGGAGTTATCACCACTCTGATAGAACGTGCCCAAAGGATATGTGAACCAGAACATTTACATGGGTAACAGGATCATCTTCAAGTGACTTTGAGATCAAATGGATACGGTGTATCTGAGATTAACAAGGCCTTGAGGCCGAAGGGGTCTACGACTAAATATCCCGCCCAAAATTATCATGACAAAAACATCCTGACAAAAATATCCTGCCAATAATCCCCTGTCCAATATTATCCTCAGACTATAATAATCTTATGCAAAATTATCTCGTCCAATTATTAGTCTGATCTAACCGTAACGAACTAATCTAGCTAGCAAGTTGGGAACATGAAGTAGAAGATAAATTCATTTTGAGTGTAGTATTTTATTAGTCTGATCTAACCTGAACGAACTAACCTAGTGTAAATTAATTATAATAGGTGTAGACTTAACAATCCTTTCCGGTAGTGGTTGGTTTGTGCTTCGATATAATTGGACTGTAGATGATCCTGCGTGTTTCAAATCGAGTACCAGAAATTTGAGAAATTGACAGCCAAGTCACACATTATAACTTTTAATAAACATTCAATCTGGTTACATCAGCAAAAAGGACCACCTGTCCACAAGACAGGAAGGAAATCAACAATCAGTGTCGGTGACACAAAATGATGATACGTAAGATGTATATAGACATCTTAATGATACGTATCTGTATAAATACCTTACAGGAAAGCTCAGCTCTTGCAGGACAATGTACATTTAACTTGTCAAGTTTGACAACGGAAGATACCAAATTCAGCTTTACCGCTTTTTGGAGATATATTTGCATGGATCTTGAAACATTAACTCCACAAACTCTATTTATGGATTCAGGAACATATATTATGCTTTTCTGTTGCAATTTATAAACGTTTTCTCATCAAATACAGTGCAGTTTTTTAAACGTAAAAAGGAAGCGTCAGAATATTTGCATTCTATTCAACAAGACTTGACACCCGCACACTTGATTCCGCTATACAAAGCCCAGGCATGCAATTGAGCAGGATTGGCTTTAAACAATTTTATAGGACCTTTTCCAACACCTAGCTCGCAAGTTGGAAGGTCATTATTGGTCAATATATTATTGTCTTAGGATATTATTGGATGGGGGATTTTTGGCAGGGTATTTTTAACAGGATATTTTTGGACGGAACATTTAGTCGTGCTACCGGCCGAATACCCTCCTGAGGTCAAAATATGGATGAAGAACTAACGCGTATATTTACTGTTTATCTTCTTCGGAAAACACAAAATCAAGACAGTTTTCAAGTCTATCAGCTACCGGAGTGTATCGCATATCTTACACATGGGGAAAGGTATACATCGGAACGACTAAAAGATCTATGGGTATGAGGCTGAAAGAACAAGAAAGAAACTGCAGGTTAGGTCAGACAAATCGGCAGTATCTGAACATGCGCTCAGCGAGGGAGACCACACATTTTTCTTGGGTAGGGGGCATGGAACTTTTTGCCCCCACTTATGGGAATCACAACCGACTTGTACGAAAGGCAATGGAAATCCATAAACACACGGACAAATTCAATAGTAAGATGGAAACCCTGAAACTGAACCAAATCTGGAATCAAATTCTCAAAACGCTAGTAAAGTTCCATTAAATATCGATAAATTACCAGCTAATAGTATGTCAACAGGTTCATTGGCCACGCCTTTAGCCAACTCCACCGGCCGTGTATAAATATAGCCTCTGGTCAAGTGGGAGTTAATTCTCGACCAACGTCGGAGATGGACGGACTTTTAAACAAGCTAGCTGCCCGTACTAGCAAAAAGATAGGAAGCAATTCCAGAGAACGACGGCCTTTAAACCCGAAAAAGAATACTTTTAGTTCAAATGTCGGCAGCGAAAGCCTCAACCAATCGGAAAATCGGAGAAGGTTTGACCGGTTCCGAGATAACACACTATTTTCAACACAACAATTTGTAGCCTGATAAATGATATATTTGCTTACTTGGGCTGCATAACATCAGCAGCCAAAGACGTATGCTGGAACTCGTCCTTGGAATCCAGGAACGGATACCCGTTCAAAGCGATGTGCGCATCGTAAATACCCTGCCTACCCAAGGCGTCGCCAACCCACTTGCTGGCCATGGCGGCCGCCATCAGCGGCACGATATACCTCACGCCCCCGGTGAGTTCGAACATAATGACCACCAGAGACACCGTCATCCTGGTGACGCCCCCCAGCACCGCCGCCGCCCCCACCATGGCGTACAACCCGGGGGTGATGCAGTCGTCGCCCGTGGAGCATTCGCCGCTGAACAGCCATATCTTGGGGTAGTTGTAGGCCAGCTGCTCCATGCCGATGCCGACGATGCGGCCCACGATGGCTCCCAGGCAGAGCGAGGGGATGAACAGGCCGCAGGGCACCTTCATGCCGAACGTGAAGATGGTCATGACGAGCTTGAGGATGAGCGCGAGGATGAGGAGCCAGACGGCGCGGTGGACGCCCGGACCGGCGGCCGCGATCTCTATGGCCGAGTTGACGTCGGTGAAGTTGCGGTTGTAGTCGCTGAAAAAAAAAACTAAATTATTTGCAATCGGTCAATGTAACGCCTTCCATAAATCCCTTGGCTCATTATGATGATATGTTATCACAGTGGCCAACGTAATTATGTCAGGAGTCTCCATACCAATGAAGTCATCTATTTCTATGCTCGGTATTACCATCAGCACTACCCTATCATGGGAAAGCCATGTGAGGTACATTGCCAAAAGCACGTCTCAAAAACTTGGTTTTCTGTTTCGTGCCAGAAGCTATTTCACTTCCCGTCAGTTGCTTATTATTTATAACGCACAGATCCGACCTGTTCCCATATGTGAAGTGCAGCCCCTGCACACACTAAAACTGTCATTATATTCTGTCCAAAAAGAGCCATTTGTCTGTTTTGTCAAGATGTTATCATCTTCTGGAATATCATCAATCGTTCCACCGTTAGAGGTTCCATCGAGAGTGACCCGTCGAGGTCAGTCTTCACATCCCTTTGTCGTCATTTTGGAAACATGCCGAATATCTCTTTTCCAGGGCTCGTTCTTCCAAAGAACGGCAAACCTTTGGGACTCACTGCGTCGGGAGGTATTCCCTAAAGCATACAGTCTACAAAAATTCAAGACGCACACCAATTCCTACCTACTTTCTTCCGGCCCTCACGTTGTTTTTTGAGAATATTACAGGTTTTTCCTTTTCGTCAGAACAAAAACATAAAAAAATATCCGGCCTATTAATTCCTTTCGTACTCGGTAGGGGAGACTGTTCGATGTGTAAGCCGTTGAATCGACCACCCGGGGTGGTGCCGTGGGTTTTCCGGGTTTTCCAGTAGCTCAAAAGTGAATACGCCACCAAAAATCAGTAAGTCGCCCCGGAGCGCCACGGCGAATAATAATAATAGCTGTCATCAACCCGCACATGCTTTGCCTTCGGGTACACTCTTCGAGTGTTAATGATTATTATTATCAATAACAAAGTAATAATAATTTTTAAAAAAATCGGTGCACTGGGGCGGCTTAAATTTATTCTGCGCATTCGCTTTTATATCTGCAGGGAAACCCGCCTAAGTTGATGACAACCATTTTTTTATTGAAACATTAAAAATACAGATTTTTTCCATGTGTTGGACAGGTACCTTTTGAATAAACTGTGTACTGCCATCACGGGTAATTTTTTTAGTTCTGTGGTTAGATTACTTCATGAAAAATTAGGTGTTTCATAAACATAACGGTTAAATATATGATGACGTTTCGACCTTCTATATTTATATTGAAAAGAAGTTGCTGGGGTTAGGTCTCTTATAGAAAAACCAGTATTTATCAGTTAGCCAGCGTTTTGGCAATATATTTCGCCATCCTCAGGGCTATAAAATAAAAATTACAAAAGAAAAACTGCACAAAAAAATTATTTTCATAAAACTAAAAATAAAAATGTTTAAAAAAACATTTATGGTTAAAATTACAACTTTGAATATCTGTTTTTTTGATAGTGGCTCAAATTCTGAAACCAGCCTGGGGAAAGATTTTTTTCATTTTCATTTCATTTTTGTAGACTTAAATAAGTGATTTTGGTTTTTGAGGATGGCGAAATATATTGTCAAAAAGTTGACTGGTTTTTCTATAAGATACCTAACCCCAACCCAACAACTTCTTTTTAATATAATGGTTAAAACTTTTAATTTGAAATGGGATAGAAAAGAGTAAAAATAAGCATTATAATTAAAAGAGTTCATCAAATCTGTTCGATTGATGATTCATTTATTTTGCGGAATTTCATGTTGATTTATTGTTTCGATTAATACTTTTTAGAATTAAAAATAATTTCTTTTTAATTGAGGAATGGATCATTCATTTCCTATGCAATGATTCAAATAAACGTACAATGGTTGTTAATTATATCAGAACTGCAGTACTGACATGTTCCCGTGAATTTTTCAGAAAACACTTTGAAAGATAGGTTCTCGCATTCTTTACTCCCAAATGGGCCGTTGCGGTAGTACTAGTAGTGCGTTTGCTTCTCAAGCATAGGGTAGTGGGTTCAATTCCCAGCATGCCATCGGTCTCGTGCATGGCATTACACGTTAAACGGCAAGGGCTGTGTCTTTCCTAGATCGCACAAGTCTCTCGAATACTTCTGAGGGTCGTGCGTAGGGGTGCAACTGGTAGACGGATATAAAAATTTAAATAAAAACAATAACGTAATTCTAATTTTATTCTATTTTTATATTCGAGTTATCTTCTAGGTTAATGGTGGCGAATTGGGTAATTAGGAGCAACCTTGGTTGTATTTGAAATAGCTGAATGGCATAACAGACAAGTCAATAAATATTGTTATATTTATATGTTATCAGACTGCATATCCAGTTGGTCATATAAATAGGTATTTTAAATTTGCACACAATGTTGAATATGTGCATATCTCGCTTTATTTTGTTCTCGATACCTACTTGTATTTTACACGTTCTATTTGCCAGTCATGTAATAATTATAATGTCAGCAAATGAGAAATTAGTAGCGCATATTGTTTAGTTGATTTTCTGATTTGTTTTACTGTATTGTGTAAACAATTAGCTGTTTCATACAAATGAGCACTACATTTAAGATATAAAAAAATTTTTACTTCACTTTTGTCGGGATATTTTGACTGATTATACATTTTTTTTTCTGGAGTCGATTTATTCAGAATTTCTCAAATCGATGTGCTTACCACAAATCGTCCGCATTAGATATGCCACACTGGCTGAACAGTAGGTAAATGAGTTGGCTCGTATTCATTCTCGTGTATGGATTGGGGTAGGCTATGATGGCTGTCATCACTGTCACTACGAGAACTTCCGTCACGGGATATTGACCTAGTTTTGAAAATTTTCTGTATCTACACCAGTACAGATTTGCTTTTATGAAGATGGTTGCTATCACACCCTAGAAATTAAAAAAATCGTTTAGGAAGCCTAGTTGGGAATTGCAACTAGTAACAAGTTCAAGCGAGTTCCACATCAAGTGTATTTAGGAACCAAAAAATTTAATGTTATTGAAATTTGCAAAATCTCTGTACTTAATTTTAATGTTAAGACAATGATGAATCAAAAATAGGCAATCATATATTCGAAAATTGACCATCTTTGTTTATATTGACTACATGTTGTTGGGGTCAGGCCATCTTGAACGTTTTGAAACCAAATCAAATCTCATATATGAAATTTCGTGTAGTAATTGATTAAAATGTTATAAAGGGCAAACAGCTTTATTTAATAACGAGAATGAAGGAAGTTAAACAGGATCTAAAGAAAAAAGATGAAAAATACCACATCTCTTGTGGAACAGAAAATTGATGATAATTTCAATTTTGAAAACAAATGTTGTGGGCAATTAAAACTATCTTTTTAAATGCACATTTCAAGAGATGATTATTAGATAAAATAAAATGCTATCAATAATAGGAAAGATACTGAAAATGAGACAGTGGCTATCTAAATTTAATTTTACACTATGGAGAACTTATAATGGATTAATTTAATGTCATCGTTGGATGCATTTTGTCAATTATATTATTCCTTAGTCAGAAGAAAACTGGAATACTGCCATCAATTATCCACACCACCAACAAACAATTTTGGCAATTGATATTGTATAACGGAAGTTCTTGAAACAATAATTTTATGAAAAATATAAACGCAACCCTGAAAGAAATTACAGTTACGATCTTGCGCGATTTCATGCGCAGAAATTATAATAAGCTTGGATCATCTGACATTTTTTTCCTCACTCGGATTCAATTTAGACAAACCGTTTCCAGTTTACTTCCTGGCTAACCTCTAATCTGTAAGTTCTACGATAATTGTTAATTTGTTATTACTACTGTACATTTCACAACCAGGCTTTGGCCTGCTGGTCGTATATATCAAATGAACGAATATTAAAAAAACTGACAACTTGGCATAGTTATCTAGCAATAACCTTTGAAACATGCCCTTGAAGATGGTTTTATATACAGGGTGACCTAGGGGTAAACGACCAAAAGTTGAGGATCGGTTTTTCAGGAAAAATAAGATTTTTGTTTCCTATAATCATGTATCCTAACTTGCTACTTGCTTCGTTTTCGAGATACAGGGTGTCAAAGTTCCTTGACCTGCGAGCTCTCCTGACTTAACCCCTATGGATTTTTGTATAGGGTGCAATGAAAACCAAAGTTTATGCTGAGCCCATCAAAGACGAATGTATTCTCTGGGAAAGAATTGTTCAAGCAGCACCAGAGATCACATTGTATACCTGCAGAATCTGTCGTTCGCAGGTGCGAACTTTGCATTGAAACAAATAGTGGTTATTTTGAGCAGTTTTGTTTTTTCGTTTCCTAAAACATTAAAATGAATAAATTTGTCCTATTATCAATTACTTAGATACTTATTTCGTGTTACATGCAGGGAAACGGTTTTTTAATTGAATGAAGTGAGATACGATAAAAATTAAACAGGCAAAAAAATTGTATTTCTAATTGCTCAACCATAAAAAAATAAACATACAGAAACACAGTGAAGTACTATAATTTGTCCTAATATCAATTAATATTACCCTTTGGAACGCCCCTGTATTTAAAATTTTCATTATAAGTACTTTAAATGAAGTCCCTTATTACCGCAAATAAGCGTGGCAGTTTTTATCAAAATCAGCAAAAAGGTTTTTAGATAATTGATAAAACACTGATTTTTTCTTAAAACGTTGAACACTCTGTATTTCAAAAACAAAGCAAGTTAGAACACATCCTTAAGATAAAAAAAGTTTCTTTTTCACATGAAAAACCGATCCTGAACGTTTGGCGGTTTAACCCTGGGTCACCCTGTATATCCAGGGTCCTGCAACAAGGGCGCGGTCATCCATATCTCCAATACGGTTAAGGATAGATGGATGATTTTATGAGCAAAATGATATTATTTTCTTAAACTTACTCATCAGTTTTTTCTGGGCGGGTCTCAACTTTGTTTTTTTAAATGCAAACCTGTATGTTTTATAAGTTTTTCGGTTTCTACGTGGAAAATAAAAGGTACTTTATTGAAATCTTTCATTCGAAAATATTGACGGTTGTCGAGATTATTAGCATGACATCTTTTTTTTCTTTCTAAAATTGGTCACTCATCATATTTGAAATTATAAAGTCCCATTAAAATTCGATGGTGGCCAAATGATGTCCGTTGGTGACTCTCTCAAACGATATATCTAAAAGCGACCTGTGATATACAGGGTGCGAAAAACAGCTTGCCAAACATTGTAAATAAAATTGTGCAAAATTGTCCTTATTTTAAATGGAACAGTCGGTATATTATCGATCCCTAAGAAGCGCCAACAAAGGCTCTACAAATTTCATTGAATATTCCCTATGGTTAAAATCATTACTTTTTCATAAAAGACTTTTTTTCGAAAAATAGAAATTCTTCCTTTTCCTCCGCCATAATTTTTTTTGGCAGGTAAAAATATTTTCCTCCTACCCCTATAGATAGTACACACTTTCCTCCCTCAAACCAGAGAGGAAACTCGTACTTTTCCTCCCTAGGGAGGAAAGTACTTTTCCTCCCCCTCATTTCAAGTAAGTTGTAAACGATGAAACTTGTGAATCTATTATAATCAAATTGTTTCCGTAATTTCTAGAACATCTTATATATCCTTATTCTGGTAAAAATCAAACATGAATGTTACTTCTACTCTAGTTCTTTAATAGCTATTTGTGTATTTAGAGCGCAAAGTGATTGATTGTTGCTCGACAAAGAGATTAATCTTTGGAGAACGACAATGACACTTTGTGCTCGAAATACACACATTATTTTTTCTACAAGCGCAGCTCTTAGAAAAAAAAATGATTGACACTTCATTCAAATAGGCACATAACATTACTTATGAGAAAATCACTCAATAACAATCCGAAATGTATAAGCTATCTAAATGTCCAATAATTCAAATCACTAACAAGAAAAAAGTAAAATAACATTCTTAAAAAAAAAAAAAAAGTTGTAATTGCCAGGAGATGAACCCGGGACCTTCGGATTACAAGCCCAAGACGCTAGCCATTGCACCCGCAGATTCTCAGATACACATGACTGTATTGTCTATACTTTCCATCAAGTAAGAATAGGTCTATTTGCAAACAAAGTCACAAAAAGGTTTTATTGAGTGGATAGGAGGAAAAATCATATATATTACATGGGAGTAAAGTGCCTTTTCCTCCCTTGGATCTTTACTGCCCTCCGCTTCGCGTCGGGCAGTAAACTACATCCTGCGGGAGGAAAAGTGGCACTTTCCTCCCTAGTAACACAAATAGCTATTACCTGCGAATTTGTATAAGTATTGAAATCTTAAGTGAATGCCATTGTACGAATTGAAATCGTTAGTGAATGTTGCTACATCAAGAAGTTTCGATCCAATTTAATCAAAATGTTGTTTTCGAAAACTAATTTGGCTGATACGATTTTCGTATTAGGTGAATCAGAAAGGAATTGTTTATTGGCAAGTAGAATTTATTCTCAACAGTATCCAGATAGAAGGCTTCTTGATGAAATATCATTCCGAAAGGTCCTGACTAGTTTTGTGGAAAATTTGTTAAAATTGTTAAAATTGTTTTTTCCGTTAACCAGCTGTCGTCCCCTTACGAACGGCAGCCCTCAGAAGTCGAAACTTGTGCGAGCTAAGGATTAACGAGGTCCTACCTTTTTACGTGCGATTCCTAACACTTTCTCGGGCCATCAGAAAAAGTTCTGCAGTCGCTAGGGTTTGAACCTTTGACTGGCAGCCAAAAGTAATTGAAACAATGTCGCTTTAACCACTCGGCTACCTGGCCCCGTTTGTGGAAAATGGATGTATCAATTAATCTAAACATGAGCGCATCAAACCAGCCACTAATGAGGATAATGAATTGAGAGTTCTCCTTGCTGTTGAAGAAGATCCTCGTTGGAGTCAACGGCAGATTGGTGAAATAGTGGATATAAGTGGGAGATCAGTGCAACGAGTTTTGAAGAAGCATTGTTTTCATCCATACCATAATCAATTACATCAGAAACTACTAGATGCAGATTTTGAAAAATGATTGAGATTTTGCAAAATGAATCGACATTCCATAAAAATGGATTTGAAAATCGACATAATTACCAATATTATTGGACAGAAAATACCCACCTATTGAGGAAGATGGATTATCAACATATGTGGTCTATACATGTGTGGGGAGGAATCGTTGGATAATACGTTATTGGGCCATACTTTTTTGAAGGACATCTTAATGTAGCATTGTATCTCAATTTCCTACGAAAAATTATTTTCTAGGTTTGTTGGAGGATATTCCTCTTGATCTTCGCCATAGAATGTGGTTACAACATGATGGCGCCCCTGCTCACTATTCAGGAGAAGTGAGAGGTCATTTAAATGAGGTATTTCCCAATAAATGGATAGGACGGAATGGACCTGTTAGGTGGCCTGCTAGATCACCAGATTTACCAAAACTGGATTTTTTCTTATGGGGATACATAAAACATATTGTTTACGTTGAGCCACCAACTTCATTCGAAAATATGCGACTTAGAATAACGAATGCTTGCTCAGGGAAAAACGGTCTTTTTTTGTAAAGTGTCAATTTAACTTTCATTGAACTTTACTTGTTACAGTTTTATTATATGCAAATTGACAATTCAAATAACTACCTGGAGCTTAAGCCCAGAATTTATCATTATTGAATATTCACCATAACCTGAAATAAATTTATTTATTAGTAATATTCACTGTTTTTTTTATAATCGTGTACGGTTTTATACTGCACGAGATTTGTGTGTAAAATTCTGCATCAAATGAAAACAATAGGTTTTCCATATAGGATAATGTGAGACTACATATCATTAAAAAATGAATAAAATGTTTGGCCACGTTATATGAAATGTACATAATTGAAACAAGATATATTTTGTACATCCTCATCAGTCGACTCAAATGGGTTTCGCCATAAAAAAAGGCCATTTATTAAAATTATGGCGAAGGAACGGGAAGAAAATCCATTTTTCGAATAAAAGCATTTTGAGACAAAACTATTGATTTTAACCATAAGACATAACCTATGAAATTTGTAGAGCCTTTGTTGACGCTTCTTACGGATCGATAATATACCGGGTGGTCTATTTAAAATAAAGAAGATTTTGCACATTTTTATTTATAATGTTTGGCAGGCTGTTTTTCGCATCCTGTATATCACAGGTCGATTTTAGATATATCGTTTGAGAGAGTCACGTACGTACACTATTTGACCAAAAACGAATTTCAATGGCACTTTGTACACCTTTATAATTTTTAATATACCTCATGAGTGACCAATTTTCATGCTAAAAATCTCGAAACTCGTCAATATTTTCGAAAGAAAGACTTCAACAAAGTACCTTTTATTTTCCATGAAGAAGCAGAAAAACTTATGAAAAATACAGGTTTTCATTTCAAAAAACAAATTTGAGACCCGCCCAAAAAAAACTGATCACCCTGTGTAAGTTTCATTATTTTCATCTTGTAGAGCTAAGAAAATAATATAATTTTGCTCATAAAATCATCCATGTATCCTTTACCGTAATGGAGATATGGAAGACCGCGCCCTTGTTGCAGGACCCTATATATATGAAAAAAAATTGATAATAAATTTCATTTTTACAACTCTCCGGTAGATACTCAATATGAAGTCGAATGCAAACTGAAATTTCACTACAATTTTCATTTCATTAAGTATTGTTGTGAAGTTGTTAATTGTTATTCAAACTTACCCCAATAATTCCTAATCCGATAAATGGTATCAGTTCGAAAAATATCCATGGTTTGTTGTATTCCACGTAAAATAGAACAGAATGTTCATTCCCAAATGGGTTGATTGATCTTAGAACAAATGCCGCTATAAGAGCGCAGAAGAAAGACCGCCACAGCGTTTTCAGAGGAAAATAGTAGCTGACCTGTAAACAGAAAATATCAGTTCAAAATAAGTGAATGCAACCAGAAATCATTCTGAGTGTGAATTCAAGAAACAATAACAAATCAGTGATCTAAATAGTTCTAAGGGGGTTGGACTGAGAACATTTATTTATAGGACTCTTTATTATTTATATCGATTAATCTCACCGTGATTTTTTTCGAATGAATTTCGAAACACACTGTGTTCAGAGCCATATCTAGGATTGAAAAGACTGGATTACCTGATCCATTTTTCCACCTTCAGTTTTGAGGAGATAGCAACGAATAATGGGTAGGTACTTTTTAAACATAATCGATAATTTGCTGAAGATGTTGAAAATGTCTATGTAATTTATTTCAACTGTAAATAATTAATATGAAGGCTACCAATATTTGGATGGACCACCAGGTAATTTTGATTCAGGAACTCATTTGAGAAAGGAATGGCGTAAATCACAGATATTGGTTAACAATTTTTGGAAAAAATGGAAGAGAGAACATTTTATTTCTTCCAACTCTTTCACTTTTGGAAGATATTGTCATCATAGTGGATGAAAATCTTCCTAGACACTCCGGGAAATTGGGTAACGTCACAGGAGTATTTCCTGGGAATGAAGGAAAAGTGAGGGTTGCAGAGGTAAAAACAGCTAAAAATACCTGTCGTCGTCCCGAAGTGAATGAATGAAGAAACAAATTTCTTAATGGGGAGAGGATGTTCCAGTCCCATCAAGATAGGAATGGAATAATTGAATTTTTTTATTTTTGTTGAATATGTAGTTAGTCAGTTGTTAATTTAGACAGATTTGTTGAGATTTTTTTCGAAATAAATACCAAGAAAAAGTTATTGAGAAATACTTTGATTTCGAGCAAAAACAAACAACAAACTACTCCACTTTTTAAAACTAAAGCGGGATAGGAATGCGGGCTATGATGCCAATACGGAGGAGAATTAAACTATATTCAGCTTGGCAAATCTAGCAATGAATATCGAGAAACGTATGTGATTTACGAATTTTGAATGAGAAAATATTCGGCCTTAAATAAACAACCACACTTGAACAACCCAACATGCAAATATCGCTAGTATAAATCTACAAATGTTATTTGGAAATTCAGAATATATGTATAAGTATTAATTTAATTTCCATACATTTTTCAACATTATCTTTAATACAATGAAGCTTTGTCAATAAGTTTATAATTAACTTCCGACAATAAAGCATATTTTGACTTTGACTTTGGAACATATAAGACCCCGTTCACCTTCGAATTACCTGAGAGTGCGTGGTAAATGGAAAAATATATTACTCAATTGCTAGAAGCGCATTCCTCTAAAGTTATCTTCATCCTCATCAGTGAGATGTCTAAATCATTTGTTCTCTTTAAGTTATCTGTTTTACCGAAATTAACGGAAAAAAGAGACGTAATCTCTATTCACGAATACCGTAGGATGAAAGTTATTGTAGCCCATAAATTCGTTGTAAACTGATTGAATTCACAATTCTGCACATTACCGCAGTATACATGGACCAGAGGTACACTTACCTCTTCTAAGCTGAAGAGCACTCCACCAATAGGGGCGCCAAAAGCAACTGACACACCTGCTGCCGCAGAAGCTGACAGAATCTCCCTCTTCTTTGCTTCATTCCTCCCGTACTTGGGAAATAGATATGATAAAATATTACCTACAATGGTTAACGTGGTAATGTTTCAATTAAATTTGTTATTACAAGGTGAACAATTATTTCAAGAACATGTCCTGTTTTCACAGAAAAAAAGTTTGCTTGTGTTGAATTATGGATTCAAATTTTTTTTGAACTATAGGTTAGTAATTCGGATGGAGGGGGAAGTTATATTACAAGTTCTTCTCGCATTTAAAGACATAGAAAACTGCCTGAACACCACAACTACATCAATTTCACTAGAAGCGTTTTGTCAACAAAGTTAGCATCATCAGGAGCTGTGAGCTTACTGATTCTCCTTTTACACTACTTATTTTAATTGGATTTAAAAATAAGTAATAACAGGACAATGAGAAATTGATTAAAAATGTCATTATTTACATTTTTCTATAGGCACTCATCTTATTCATAATTGATTCGACCTACAACCCTATCAATCTAGACTAGCACTACCAATGAATCATAAGTATATTTTTGACCTTCCATGCAATATGAGAAAAATGAATGAATTAGAAAGCAGGCAATCGACCCACGTGGGATAGTTCCATGATACTTTTAAAAGAAAAGCTTTGTCAAAAACAAATAATAATTGTTGCAAAGGATGTAGAGAACATGCTCTTGATGGATTCTGGAGCTAGGTTATGAAGAAGACCTAGGCATACCTTATGTGAAGTGAAAGGTCACCAGTAAAATCTAAAGACAGTATTAAACTCCAATGGAGTTGAACAATTACCTCGTGTCAATATGGATATTTATTCATAGAAAAGATAACTTCGACGAACACCAAATCAGGAATTGTTGATAATGTATAGAAGAAAACTCATTAGAAAGTTAGAATTCCTTGGTCGGTTCCTAATTGGAATATTCTTGGGAGATTTTTTCCAGAGTTTGTCAGACCGATCTGTATCTCAAGACACTAGAGAAGACTGCGGAGAAATATATTAGAATCGAGTTCATGGAATTACATTGCAACCAGAATGTGAAGCTGTGCATAATAAAATATTAAAAAATCTGGGAACATACCAGCTGACAGTAAAAGAAATATCACCTATTCTCTTAAAATCCTCAAACTTCAAGAAACTAAAATCTTGGAGGGCAGCTAAGAAATTTTCCGAACACCTTTTTCTCAGGACTTGTCTACGGAGTTACAAGCCTCAATATAGAAAATTAAAATAAAATAAAAAGCCCGTAGTAAATCTTTCATTTATAAATTCAGTGTAAACGAATGACACTTCATGCAACATTATATTCTTCTATATATTTTAGTAGTAAGTAAATGTTATTATTATAGTTCGTTCTGTTGAATCTTTACATGGTTTGACAGGATTCCATCGCTACAGATTTGAATCAAAATACTCCCATTTTCTGTGAATCTCACCTTACCAAATTAGTTAATATTTGACTCTGCTAACTGTAACTTTCGAAATCAACCAATCTATTTGAATGACAAATGGATTATAAACAATTCAGACTAACGCATTTCCGATATTTTATAATCCATTTGTGTTTTTTCGATAACGATCTTCCGTCAAGCAAACAAACCCCTCTAACAAATACAAATTTATTTGATTAGGTTTCATGCATGGCTCAATTGTTCTGCTAGAACTACTTTTCCCCGATTATCAATACCCTCTCAACTTCAACATGGCTAAATTAAATAGGTTTTTATTCAAGAAGCATGAAAATAAAAACACTTCAAACACAAGTGAAAAATATTAATTATTGTAAAACGCTTTTAAGATAATAAACAAGATAGAATAGTTATTACATTTGAAACTTTGTTGCTATGAAATTCGAGGGGTCTCGGATATTTTCTTTGAACTAAATTTGGGAATGTTCAATACTTTCCATTGATTTAATATGAGTCATCTAGATAAATCACTATAGCCAAACAATAAATAGTGGATGTATCGGGTCGATAGTTTTCTGTGAAATACCATGGATACAGGCAATTCCATTTATCTTTTACAAACATTGTTATCTCGGAATTCGTTATATTATAAATACTGGACAAAGATATTTCGGATTCCCAAACACCATTCTAGAGGCACTGGAAAAATTTTTCATTCAAGCTTTTTTGTGCCTATAAAGGATTCTTAGATAGCAATGTTAGCATACATCAGACAAATGAACCGGTAGGTACGCATTCTCGAAAAGGACCAGAACGATATTTTACAGTACATCGTCGGGAGAGTGACTAATCTGCACTAATTAAGTAATTACTGGTTTTTCGTATATGGAAGCCTCTCCCATACGGAAATCACGTGACTTGTCATTAGACCAACATCAATTTTAATCATTCTGACATAACCCATTCAGTATTTCGTTGATGAAATCATACCATTAGGACTCACCTATCGCGCACGCAATATGTACCATGGGACCTTCTTTTCCTAAACTCAGTCCTGCCGATACTGAAAGTATGAGACCGACGCATTTGATTATAAGCGTCCATTTGCCAAGGTAACCTCTGATTATGAAGCCACTAAGGATGGTCTTTATCTGGAATGTATGAAAAAAAAATGCAATGTTATTATCTGAGAACTGAGATCGTACTTTTAGAATGAAATATTCGGTAAACATTTGTGTGTTACTGAAAACATTTGACAAGGAGAGAATATTATGCTACGAGCATGTAATGATGGCTACTGAGAAACAAGAGCATTTATTCACAAATTTAAATAGAAAATATAAATGGTTGGGCTAAGTAAGATTGATTGTGATTCAGTCAGATTTGACTCTCCACTGCGACCGAATAATAATATGGCCTTTTGTTGCCGTTCCCTACAAAAAACACAAATGACAGAAATAGTATATGGTGAATCAGATGAAATACAAAATCAGAACTTAGGTATCTTTCATAAGAACTGAAATGTTGAAATGAATGTTGTTCTATCACTATCCAATTCTCATATAGCTCGTTAGGAAATTTCACATTCCTTTCTGTGTTGTATGACATTTCGGAACAAAAAATTACCAATATCTGATATTTGAATGATAAGCTGATTTACTCACCTCAGGTATACCAGATCCGCAGGCATATGGTGCAAACATACGAACCAATGATGCAGAAAGCGCAGCAAACAGTAACGCCCACACTATGTAAAATAAATAAGAGATTATGTAGGATCCTGCACCCAGGCGGGTTTGACCCAGAATTTCAGCCCACGTTGACCACTGAAACAAAAAAAACACGTGAAAATGTCGAGCAAACATATGTTATCTGGTTATGTTACAGAGAGAAAATTGAGCTAAGTAAATCAGTGAATCAGAGGAGTCTCATATGAATGATAGAGTACATGAATTTATTACAGACTATGAACCTAACTGAACGTTTCACGTCAGGTAGAAAAATCGAGGTCAATAGGGTTAAACAGAAAAATCGCTTTGTAGCAGATGATCTGCTTTGCCTGTTATATGCACTCAAAAGGGCAGCCGAGAGAGAATACTTCCTTGCGGAACCCCTATCTCAATTGTTGTTTAAAACAATCCTTTGTTATGTATGATTCAAGAAAAGCAAGTCATCGTTCATGATGTGCAGAAAAACTTTTGGAAAAACATGGGGACTGAAACCGAAAGTCATGCACTGGCTATAGACCGCGATCATAAGTTCCAGAATTACATATGGCTCACTGTTGTGGTGGCTCAAAATAAAACAGAGACAGTCAAAAACCCACCTTGATAAACTACAGATGCTTGTCTGCCTGTGTATCACAAGCGGTATGAATAGCTCATAAGAAAAACCATTCACAACACTTCTCAAGTGGAATGAGTAGGAACCGAAGGTAGAATCACTATCATCTGGCAACATAATCTGGTATAGAGATGGTTCAAAAACAGATGTAGGAACAGGAGCAGGAATATATGGACTGAAGCCAGAATAGTATATTCTGTAACAAGGTTAGAATGAAAATTCTATGTGAGTGGAAAGTTCCGAGCGCGAGCCGAAGGCGAGCGTGAGGAACCACGTGCATCACGAATTTTCATTCTAACCGAGTATCAGACTATACTTTCTCCACGATCAAAGATAGGAAACGTGACAGCAATAATTTTGACACTTACTCAAATTTTGCCACTACGATGACAATCAACTGCGTCAAGGCTAATGTTATTATTGCTAACCAGTGTGAGAATATTATTCTATCACAAGAGAGAGAATGTAAATACATTTAAATTGCATGGGGGCAGAGGTGTTGCAGAATATTTCTTCAATCTCAAGAGAAAGAATTTCAGCATTCTGTAATCAAATTTGATTTCAGAATTGGCAAATTCTGTGATGATCGTGGAGAAAGGAACGTTATAGTTCCACTACACCACAGTATTCCAATCTGAGACACATGCCATAAGGAAATGCATACAAATGAATCTAGACAGTGGGTTTGAAGGAAAACATATCCACATTCTATCGAACAGCCAAAGCCATAAAAGCTCTGAATTCAGTACAGATGAAGTCAAAGCAGGTTTGGGAATGCCATCAGAGCCTCAATGAACTTTCATAAGACAACAAAGTTACACGTGTGTGGGTGCTTGGTCATGGGGGAATGAAGAGCAATGAAAAAGCAGACCAACTTACAAGACAAGCATCTGAATCACCATTCACAGGCTCAGAACCAGTCTTTGATACTGGCAAAACCCGATGCAGAAACCTATTCAATGCGTGCAAGAAAACAAAACACCATACATATTGGGACCAAATCGAAGGACATCGACACAGCACAGCTATGGTGAGGCACCTAAGCGAAACATTGACGGCTGACATCCTCAACCTAAACAGATCTAAGATACGAACATTCACCGGCTTGCTAGCCAGACACTGCGGCCTAGGAAACTCCTGCACACTGCGGGAATAAATAGAGAAACCGTGGAGTGCAGGCATTGTAATTTTGAATTGTAACTCGAAATTAAGAAAAAACATCGCATGTCCTTTCTACGCCTTTGTATTAAAAGGAAAAATTTCGAACAAATATTTTGCGTCGTAAAATTATTGGTCTCTTAAATTTGAAATTAAATTTTATCGAGGATATGAAATCATACACTCATGAAATTGGCTAATGTACCTACTCTCTATCGCTTTGGTTGGAATGTCGATAACATTAATCGTTGAAAAATGACTTGCATTACATCATTACGAATGGGGTTTTTATAACAAACATTTAATGAAAAATTGGTCTCTCTTGATAGTGAATAAATTCTTCGAAACTGTTTATTTAGATGCATGAATGAACCACAATGTTAAACTGAAAAATCCAAATGAGAATATACCAAAATGTTTCTGTATTACTATCATTTCTGTGATAGAGAGAGTTTCATTATTACTTTCAATATATGATTGAATTCTCGAGAACTTTGGTTTGAATAAATAAGTGGGAAATTAGCTCATTATTGATAATGCCAGATATGTGATTCATGATAGGAAATTAGGAATTGCAATAGCGGTCAAGAATACCTACCACATTTCAATTTTATCCATTTTACCGACAGTTCCAATAAATATTCGCAACATATCACTTTAAAACGATTTTCTGAGGTCAGAATACGTTCTATTTCTCGCAGGACAAAAGTTCACCTTAAAAAATATACAGAGTATCTCAGTTGTCATGGAAAAACCACCGCAACTTCTATAATTTTTGAAGTAGAACTAACTATCTATTGATTCTGCAAATGTCACAATTCTAAGTAAAAAATTACGGAAGTTCAAGACTCAAACCGATGAATGAAGCGAAGATTGAATGACTGGAAATTGACTTGAATGACTCAACATTTCTGATTGTACGAGATGTAAAGGAGATGATTCCTCCTCGGGTATGAACAAATTTAAAGGTTTCCCCGAAAACCAACGCAGGCGTGGTAGCAGGAACGGGATGAACGAGAGACTAAATTTGATAGTGGGATATGTAAAATTACATACTGGTATGATTATTCGTATTCCGAAATACAGAAATATATATGGTTTGATACGTTTACTGTTTTCCTAGCCATTCGCACGGTTCCCATGTTCCGTTCCTGCTCCCGCTCTGGTTTGACGGAACCTTTAAGCCTTCTTTTTATGAAATTGGCGCAATGATAGCAGTCTCTTCCGTATCAGATTGATAGGTAATACTATTCAAGAATATTCTTACCTGTGAGCAATTTCCAGCTTCAAAGGTGGTTTCATTGGATGACCAACAGCACTGCTCTTGGTTCAACCAGAAGGCCTGCGGACAAAGGCCGAATTTCAGATCTGTCATCCAGCTGGCGCCAATGTCGATAACTCCGGCAACAGCGCCTGTGAATAGTCCCACTAACAGAACACATAGCCAACCTGACCAGGCGTCGTGGGCTCCCTCTATTAAATTCCAGAGTGAATCTTGTTTCTTTTTAACGATATACCTACGAAAAATATACGTGTCTTATTCACAGGATATTTGATAGCTAGCAATGATTTTGATCCTTCGAGCCAAATTTATTTATGTGAGTGAAATTGAATTGAATGAATATGGACCAGAACTTTGTATTATACACGAATTTACGTTCACGTAACTTCATTTATTTTGAAAAATATATACCAGATGACCAAGAGATAAGGTACTCCAGCCAACTTTTCCATAGTTTTGAAGGTTCAGCTTTTAAATATGGTATGTCGTTATTTTCCGTGAATACGTCCATATACACCTACTACGTAGGCTTATTATGGCAAGTACCTATCAGAAAACAACTACTCCCCTGGCTTTCTAACAGATACTTGCAACGTTCCTCAAAGCATCAGAGGACGCAGTTGCAAGTGCCCTCTGTGAGAATGAGAATATGAGTCGCATATCGAACGAAAAAAACAAACTTTTCAACACGTCTTACTATTAAACCATAAATAAAAAAAATACATATTGCAATAGTGAGATATTGATTATCTCAAACTCAAACTTTTGAATGTAATATATCTTACTATAGCACCAGAAAGAGCATTTTCTCTGCATTATTTTGTACCAGATTTCTTAAATTGACCATTTTTCAAGCTGTCCTAGTATTGTTCTAGCACAGCGATAATATGTGAATGTCCAGCGCTGTATCGGCCATGAGCTCATGTACTAGTGCGACTGGCGCCAGCTACTAGATACGTCTAAATCAGCTCAAGAGTTGACTGTCAACTTTCTAATGGCAAAATTGATTTTGGAATTGCTAAATTCCATAACGGTGGTGGAGATATAAATATCTGATAAAGAGTTATTCCAAAATTATGGTATTAAGAGATTTACAGAAGAAAATGGTTTACAGAGATTTTCACTCATCCGTTTTTTAATTAACTGGAATGTTTGTGTTGATAATGAAAACATCATGTTTTCGATTTTGTATTTCGGCTCTTGATTGGATATTGGATACCTAAGGGATGCATTTTCGTTTTTGTATTTCGCGTTCTCATTGGTAGTTTTGAAAAACAATGACTAACCATCAGCAAGTTGTCACAGAGTTTTCCAGATGAGCACTCACCTTTACTTAGTTGCATAGTTATCACACTAAGAACTAAAAAGCGGGATCAATTAGGTAACATATATGTTGAATTGAGTGGGATGTGGAAGAGTGTGAAGCAGAACACAACAAAAAGATGTTGATTCAAAATTATACGTCAATATGAATGAAAATAGCCGTTTAACAAATCTCAACAGATATCCATAATTATCAAAAATGTCTTTTTTTCTCGATACAAATTATGTCGCCTTAGGCATTCACGCTATGCGCTAACTAGTTGTGGAAGTAAATGACTACTTTGCAAGAGCCATTAGTAGCATACAATGTAATAAAATCCTTTGAAAATTATATCTAGTTCGTAAGATAACTTTCAAGATTGTCTTGTCAAGTAGCGTTTAAATGACATCATGCTCTCCATTACCGGTAATGTATAATTCACACATCTGAAAATACTAGTAAACTCGCATAACAATGATGTCTATTTATCATCAAGAATTCAACATGATTTCTTTACCAACTGTTTCCATTGTTTCAAGACTTGTTATTGTCGGTATTATTTCACCCGTTTGAAACATTTACAATCTTTTGTTAGTTTTATTTATGACATACATACCTACTATAAAATACGTAGTGATTATTGAATTATTGTTTTTATAATATCATGTGTGCATTTTTAATAGACAGAGTTCATTTTCTCAGATAGCCACTATTCATTTCACTATTTGCTAAACATATTTGTCTCGTCGGTTTATACAGTGAATTCAAGGTAAGGATGCCCACGGTGGGAACATCAGAAAAGGTAATTTTCAAGTTATTTAAGAAAATATCATCTTTCTATAAACAATACCTGGTGACAATATAAAACAGCAGAGATGAATATACAGAGTGTTCTCCATTCCACTACACCCACTAGAACATCATAAAGGTGATTGGGAAACAACAAACCCAGTTTTGTTGAACAAAACATGCATGTGTTTATTAGAACTCGACGATTTGGTCGATGCATCCGCCACCATTTCTTCAGTACCGCCATATTTCACTATTATATCATTTCAGGAAATTCTTTCCCTGATGTAATGGTGTCAGAAATCAATGTGCTTCGTCCTACCATGATACCCTACTGAGTGAGATAGGTCAGCAGCACCATTGTCACAGAATAGGACATTAGTATCAGAACTCTTGAAAAAAATGTCGTAACCACATTGCTTCTTGGGTTGCAGTAGAAAGTGACATGTACTCGGACTCCGCCGTTGATAGAGCAATTATTTATTGCTTCTTGGATGACCATGAAATGGCACTTCCTTGCATCAAAAACACATCGCCTGAACATGAGCGTCTTTCGTCAGTATCACCGGCCCAGTCAGCATCGCAAAATCCAAATATTTGATTGGAGCCATTTTTATATCTACTGTAACCTTGAGAAAGCGCATTAGTCCTTTAACTGCAATCCAGTGAACTCTATCAGGGTTATTGTTGTATTTGCTGAGAGTATTATCCGGTCGTGTACCTTGAGCGATATACAGAATACTTCCTATTGCTTGTTGTTATGGTACTTTCTTCAAATACTCAGTCTTCTTCATTTTGTGGAGACATTATCTTGGCCACCTTCTTTAAGAGATCCATCGGTGTAAATTTTATTCTCAGATTGATCTTTCCCATTGCAGAGTAACTTGGAGCTTTGAATTGTTTTCTTCAACTATTTCTTTCAAGAAAGGAGATACTTTACTTTTGAGCCTATTATCACGCATCGTCATGTGCGCAGATGCACCAGAATCGATGTACCAGTTCATAATATCGGCTTTTTCAGTAGAAAATATTGCTGATAAACCTGACTGTGTCTGGTAGCTTTCGATTTTTCGAATTTGTCACTGGGCTATACGTTTCATAAGTTCTTTTCAACTTGTCCCATACCTCTTTAGCTGTCGTTGGACGTGTTTGTAATTAATTGTATCCACGAGTAAAAATAATTTTGAACAGCAAATTGCTAGGTGGATAGCGTTTAGCTAAAAGGTAGTTATCGTCAAATTAGGGTATTGAGTTATGACTTGATAAAGTCAAATCATTTTTGAAAATTGTACAATAATTATTGAAATGGCGCGGCACTTTCATCAATAGATGGTACCACGTTCAACAAATACTTGGGTCTTTTTACATAATGTAGGTTCCAGCTTTTTGAGTCGTATAGTACCCTTATCTCAAATTTGACGAGTTGGCGCTTGGTACCTTTTAGCTAAACGCCATCCAGGTATTGTAATTTTCACAACCCCTGAGCTTTTCTATCGATGGAAAACTCCCTAATCTACTTGATAATAATCACCTTGAACTTGAACTTATTGTTCAGCAAGTCCTCGGCCCATAACCTGATGGAATGGAATGACTTATACGGTAGGTATACAGCAACCAGCAAGAATAATAAGAAACGAGATTACAGGTTTCCTATATTGAACTACTACCAAACATGATCTTTTTATAAACAATACATGGTGACAACATAAATCAGCAGAGATGAATATACAGGATGTTCTACATTCCAATAGAAATAATGTCTCCGTAAATAACGTAACAACCAAAAAATGGCCTGGAACCATGATCAGTCATAGACATTGAACATTTCGCTGTTACCACAAAATGAATTTTGAAAATTTCAGGAACTGTTTCTCATTTTCTCAATTTCAAACATGAAAAAACTCAAACGCTCCTAAAATGAGACGAAGAAAATGATAACCAGTTCAGAATTTCATTGGCTGAACATTACTAAAAAGCGGTGTATCTATCCATTGTGTGGGTCGGAGTTTTATTCAAAACAATTTCAAATGAAAAGGGATGTTCGCTGCATTCATTCATTATTTTTAAACAGGTTTCTGATCGATATCAGCATATATCAATATATTACCTATGTCGCATGCGGTCTCTGGCAATATCGCGCTGCCAATCGATCGTGTGGAAATCTTCATACTGCCCGATACCAGGGATGTCTGCCGATTCTAGAATAAAAGAGACTCAATATGTACATTTTAAATCCATGTAACTTCGATATCGTTCGAGCAGTATGTGTTACTACTTACTATAATAAAATTTCGTGATCTACTCACCATGTGTCCCGGAATAAGATACAGAATCTGAAACAATAAAAACGAATGTCAGTTTCTATGCGCGTTGCTTTTAATTTAATGAACACTCCTACGTGAATAATTCAATTGAATTTTATACCAGCGATTTAAATGATACCTCTCCTAGTTATGTAATTGGCAAATTCTGTTATGGTCATGGAGAATAGTATGTTTTGTAAGAAGGTCGGAATGAAAATTCGATAGATTGGAATGAAAATTCGCTAGGGTGGAATGAAAATTCGATACGAGCGCGAGCTAAAAGCGAGCGTGAGGAACCACGTGCATCGAATTTTCGTTCCAAAACCGAGTAACAGATTGTACTTTCTCAACGAGCCACTCGAGATATGAAATAGAACAATTACAATAATATTTTGTTATGAATATTCATTCCATAAAAAGTATTGGAAGGAAGTACAAGCGAAATGTATACGACAGCAAGTGTTTTGGAATATTTCTTTCATAACAATAGATAGAATGTCAACTTTCTGATGGCAAAATTGATTTTGGAATTGATAAATTCCTCAACAGCCGTGGAGAATTGTATTTACCGAAACAAAACCAACTTAAATATTAGTTACCCATTCATAAAATTGATTATCTTTGACAGTTTTTTTCTTCATTAACATTGTTGACAAAGTTATCGCATTTTTATGCCGTAATGGATGAAAATAGCTATTTATGATACAAGTTCGTAAAGTAGGACTGTTTTGTATGAGCGTGAAGTTTGTTGAATGAGGCGCAGCCGAGTTCAACAAACACGCGAGTACAAAAAAGTGTTTCATACAAAGTTTTTTCTTCGACAGTTATTATATTGCCAAATTGTAGCAACTATATCATTAATTTGAATGTTTTGGTTGGTTTCCGGGTTTTGCCGTGGTCTTCTTTGGTTTAAATCTCCAAACGTTTCAACTGCAACTGCGGCAGTCATCTTCAGTGGCGTGGTCGAAGTACTCTTCTAGACGTGTCAACTGAAACTGAAGCTTTCGAGTTTGTTGAATTGTTCTATCACATATTTCATCGAACATTATTGTTGAATTTGTTCCACGAATTTGCATTTGTGGTCATAATTTTGAAAAAAACTTCTGAATTATGTGTCAATTATTTTCCTGACTGTTATTATTTTTAGGATTACCTATATTTTATCAGGAACGTATCTTCTAAAATTATTCAGGAAGGTATACATACGTCATGTTGTTCAATTTAAAACAAATAGGAATTAATTTCTGCCATCTATTTGAATTGATTATTGACATTCCTAATTAATTTTGGAATGAAATTCTGATAAGTGAACTGTATTGATGAACTTTTTTGGCTTCTTCTACATTTTGAGATGGAAGATATCAATCTCAGAAAAAACAAAAATCTATACGACTACCAGTAAAAACTCTTACAAATGAGTGAATTATGTATCGACAATTTGTGCAAACACAAAAAGGATTGATTTTTCATCAAAACAAATTCTTATATGGCTTCGTATTGCGAAAATTACTACATCAATTTACTTTTTTTATTTCAATTTGTATACCGAACATGTTCGATTGAAATCCTGATACCTTATAAATGATTCTGTTTTGATCGAAGGCATTGGAGTTAGTAATTATTTGTCCGATTCGGTTTGCAAGAATGTTCCATTCCGGTTGAGTGAGAATCAGTATGAACAACATTTCTTTTTCTCATGTTGTAAGAATGTGTGACGAATGTAATTTGTTTGAATTCCAGTCATAAAATTTCTTTCTTTATGTTTCAAATGGATTGTTTTATTCCTTTTGTATTGGAATAAATTTTCTATAGATGGTACCAATACATAACTAAAAGCATTTTTGGAATTTTCTTCATTTCGGAGATATTCGTAATTAACAGTCTGCCAATTGAGCTACGTAGACCTGAAGAAATCAATGACTATTTTTTAAATGTGGCTGGACATTCAATAGTAAATAATGACACTCTTTCATTCTACAATAGTAATAAATTGAACGATAATTTTAACTTTTGCCTTACAGAAATATGTAATGATGATATTGTGACTGCTATTAAAGAAATTAAATCCAATGCTTTAGGAATTGACAATATGAACATCAAGATGATTTCTTTAGTGATACCACACTGTATTAATGAAATTAAACATATTTTCAACGAGTCCTTCAGACAGGGTATTTTTCCAGATATTTGGAAGGTTGCTAATATAATTCCAATTCCAAAAAAGAAGGCACCTACCACGTTTAGTGACCTGCGCCCTATTAGCATTCTGCCCTCATTCTCTAAAATATTCGAGAAAAATGTTTCCCGTCAAGTGAGAGCTTTTCTGGAAGAAAACCGAATACTTCCATACGAGCAGTCTGGGTCCCGCAAAAAACACGGAACACAGACTGCCCTCTTGAAGGTAGTCGATGATCTTGCGAGAGCCAGAGATGAATCAGAAGTCACCATTTTAGTATTGCTGGATCAAAGCAAAGCTTTCGATTTAGTTAATTTCGATCTGCTCCTTAGCAAGCTTAAGTTCATAGGATTCGATGATATTTCTCTTAAATGGATGACCAGCTATCTCACAGGCCGATCACAGAGGGTCAAACTGGATAATTTCTCATGGTCATCCCTAAAAGAAACCTCTTCAGGTGTACCAGAGGGAAGCATATTGGGGCCCTTGATGTTTTCTGTGTTTATTTTCGATTACCCATCTTCCTTATCACATTGTCAGGTACATCTATACGCAGACGATATACAGTTATATTTGTCTTCACGTAATAATGATACAGAACGTTGCGTAGCCAATATAAACTCAGATTTGCATAAAACATTCCTATACTCGGAGCATCATGGACTGAAAATCAATCCAAACAAAACCTTGGCATTATGCATAGGATCTCAGGGACAAAAAGTTGAAACTCAAAGAAACTTCAGGCTCACTCTCGATAACGCAGACATTGACTGGGTAGACACTGCTAAAAATCTTGGCGTAACCATAGATAGCTCCTTGTCTTTTCATGAACATGTGAAAAACATTTATAAAGTATTATTTTTCAAACTCAAATCGCTGTATAAGTTCAGGTATCAGTTATCTGAAGAAATGAAACTCAGGCTAGTTAAAACCCTTATTTACCCCCATATCGAGTACTGTTGTTCGGTGTATTACAATTTTTTGCCACAATATAACAAATTGAAGTTACAACGAATACAAAATGCTTGCATGCGATTCGTATGCTGCATACCATATGGTGAACATATCACACCATTTTTGTTAAAAATAAAGGAGTTGAATATGAGGTACAGGGTCCAATATTTGATAACAATTTTCTTGTTTAAGTTGCTCCAAACTAAAACTCCTAGTTATTTATATAGTTTAGTAAGCATGCATTCTGATATACATTTGGTCAATTTGAGAATTAACTCATTCAACATACCTAGGCACCATACTTCCAAATTTGAAGGATGTTTTTCTTATATTGCCCCCAGTTATCTGAATGAAATTTTACCCATTTTACATCATAATATTCATCAATTCAAGAGAGAAATTAAATCACAGCTGCTTACTGCTCAGTGCTAATATCAGATTCAATGAATATGATATTGTAATGAAATTGACCAATAGTATCTTAGACTAAGAATATTAATAGCAATTAGTACCTTTACGTTTGTATCCTTTTCAATTTTTCTCATCCTTTTCTTTTTCTCTATCATTGTTCTGATAGTAAATAAGTATTATAATTATATTATTACACACACTATACAATTTACGGGAGGGGTGGAAGATAGCCTTTGGCTAACCTTTTCCCTTTATTTATAAAATGTACCTTTTTATGCATAATAAACCATATTATTATTATTATTATTATTATTATTATTATTATTATTATTATTTATTACGAGGAAAGTTCTTTGTCAGGATATTGTTACTAATGTAATCAAGTACCTATCACTCAAGTCTGGTGAGGGATGTCAGGAGTTGGTTTGCCCTAGCGTAAAATACCTCCTTACTTTTATGTTAATTCCATTCTCTCAAATTAATATTAATATTTTAAATTCCTCGATAGTTTCTATTTCTTGAATATTCATTTGTTCGATTAGTTTGTGAGTGTTGATTTGCTCATAGCTAGGTTATATTACGTGTCAATGTTAAATGAAGTATCGAGCTTTCTTTTGTCAAGAGCTGCGTTTGTAGAAAAAAATCTTGGGTGTATTTCAAGCACAAATTATGATTGCCGCTCTGCAATGAAACAAATTTTGGCACTGAAACTTAAAGCGCCAATAATTGATAGTCGAAATAATTAGCTTCGTATTGTGCACGACATTTTTCTTTGCCGATTTTGCTCGATTTTTTTTATATGATGCTTCAAAACAATCATGCATTTCTTCGGATTTCATTAATTTGGTCAAAAGTTTCTATATCTCGGTTCTTTTATGAGCAGAAAAAGATAATTCGTATCGCTGACGTCTCTCGCACCACTAGTTGTCGAGATTTTTTTAAAACCTATATGAAATTTTATCTTTACCATGTTTGTATATATTTGAAGTGTGTGTGTGTTTTATATTTTGTAACATAAACTCTTTTAATACTAATAAACAAATACATTCTATTATATAACACAGCAAGGCAGCAAAATGACTTGCATGTGCCATTTTCAAGTACTAACCTCTTATATACGAGGATGTATTGATATCTAGTTGGCATAGACAACGAACAATAACTTATTAGAGGTATCAGTGTAAAGTTTGACGTCAAAAAAGTAAACCAGAGTTACACAATAAATTAAAAGAAAAAATATGTCCACCGAAATTGTGAAAATCGAAAAATTGGAGTTTCAAGCCATCATCATGCATTTAAAAGGGTTAAGAGGTAAGCAGATTTACGAAGATATGCTTAATGCCCTTGGTGATCAATGTACTTCATATGCGACCGTGAAAAATTGGACTGCAAGCTTCAAAAGAGGTAAATTTTCCATTGAAGATGATGACCGATCGGGAAGGACAGTTTCTGTGTCAGTCCACGATAATATCGATGCAGTTCATGACATGATTTTAACAGACCGTCGAATTGGGCTAAAACGGATATCTGAAGCACTGAATATTTCATAGAAACGCGTTCATCATATAGTTCACGTCAATTTGGACATGAGAAAAATTGCTGCAATCGATCTGTGAACAAATCTCAAATTATAAGCAGCGAAGGGTTACCTGATTGATGAATATGTTAAAAATCATTGTACGCTACTGTTTTTCTTTAAGTTTAAAATGTTTATCAAATTAAACATTTAAAAATACAACTCTCTTATAATGCCGTGAATTTGATAGCACCACCTTATCAATCAATAGATTTCTTTAATTAATTATTTATTTCTACCTGAACTCTTTTATTGGTTTCGTCGTTGATTGACTGGTTGTTTGTTGTGTTCCTGGGCATATTATTGTCAACTATTTCTATCAAACCTCAACAATACATTTGTGCATAAAATTAAATAGAATTTCAAGGAAATATGGAGTAACTGAAAAAAGATACATAACTTTCTGAATTTTGATGGTGCCTAACCACCATTTCTACGCCAATGACTTTGATTTGAATTTCACAGCATTATAAGAAAGTTGTATTTTTAATTCTGTTTTCTAAAAAAATATGAAACTTAGGGAAAAACAGTGGCGTACAATGATTTCAACTATAAATTATTCACGACACAGAACCTTTTGTTAAACCAAAATGTCGTTTGGGAACACAAGAATAATCAGTTGAATCAGAAGACGAAAAATTTTTAAATAACATTTGATCACTATATTGATGATGATTGGGCCAGCTGCCAAAATTTTTTGTTTAATTCTTGTTTCTGACAAATTCTATACGATTTTATTCATGTCTTTAAGAAAATAAAGTATTATTATTATCTGAATTATTGCAAGGAAACAATATTTGTTTGTAAACAAACCATAGCAACCAACATCGCTGCCTTATTAGTATTATTATCAGAATTATTACAAAGAAACAATATTTGTTTTGTAAACAAACCATACCAACCAAAATCGCTACCTTGGGAACGCCCACTCTATGAATAGTTTTTTGTTAATTATACTTCCGTGTCAAAAAATGTTGTAGGATAAACTCATGAATAGTGTGTGTGTTCAAAATACTGGTGTGAATTACAAACATTCACACCCGTGTTTTGAACATATACTTTTCACACTTTTATTATATACGAGTATACCTGCATCAACATCCACTAAAAAACGTGCGAGGTCTTCAAAATTAAAACACGCTCAGTATTAACCTCGGATAAACAAATGAAATTCCAAAAAACATCACATGTCTATTACCTTCTAAATGTAAGAGACATTATCCCTATCCAAAAAGCATTTCCAGCTTTATTTTTCAAGTTAAGATGCAGCCATAATAAAAAATAGCCTGTGATACACGTGTACATACATACCGGATTGCTTGTAACGTTCTTAATATCGTTGCGCATGCTTTAATGGCCCAATTATACTCTCGTATCATAATATACTATTTTTAAATGGTGTATCCATAGATAAGATTTTTATTGACCTTCAAAAACCACATAAATGTATAATATACGTGCTCACATGACAGGACAGTTGAGTAATAAGAGCTCAAAGTAGTATTATCATGTTTTGAGCACGTATCACATACATTTTTGTTATTTTTGAGGGGCCATCAAAAATTAGAAACGATGTTCACAATAACTGAATTGACGATACCGATCAAACCCAAATATATTTTTAAAAAATTTATAAAAACAGCAAGAAGAATATTCAAATCCTACATAAACAATTATTGAATAGTTTCTACGAATAATTAAGTCAACATTCTCGGCCGTGCTTGAGTCGCATATTGAAATGTAAGACCCCCGTCATCCCTAGCTCGCACAATTTTCCTAAAAATGCCTGTGTGTTTCTCGTAAGGGTGCAGCCGGATAAAGAAAGAACAAACCAACGAAATATTAAAAAATAACCGAGCGACTGTTACCAAACTAGTTTCGAATTATTCTTCCAAGGCAATGAAGTTATAATTTGTTAAAAACTAGTATTTAATGATTGTATTATGTGATGACTATCTATATCTAAGAGACGAAATAAAATCAAAGAACTTACAGTGAGAAATGCCGTCATCGTCTTCTCCCAATCTGGTTGTTCGTTGTTCTTCTGCGGCCCCTGGACCGGATGTATGGATGTCAATCATGGCTTCATCTGGAGATGCCACGAACGTAGCTTTCTTGTTGCCGTTTGCGTACTGAACAAAATATAAAGTCACATATTATTAGAGACAAAAAACAATGCGAACGAGATTTTTCTTTATGGTGTTTGTTTAACGGGGGTGGAGTAAACAATGTTTACCGACTAGAATTACACTTTACACAGAAACAAATGAAGAACAAGTCAGCATGCGCGGCATCCTAAGATCGATACCCGTTATCGGGTCGTAAAAGGTCTATGTCTGACTGTTTCATATGGTAGCAGATCTATTGGGTTGGTTCTTTTAGGCCAGCGGAGAGAAATATTCATGCAGAGTGTAGATAAATACTAATCGTATTTTATAAATATTGGACAGGAATATAAACATCATAAAATTATTAAAAGTGGATTACATAATCCACTCTTCCGCTTTAACCTATACAATAGGTGTATTCTTCGGCAAGTCTCCAACAGAAAACAACCACTGTCCCCTACGACCTTTGAATTACATCTGTTAGATTCTTGACAAATATTTCTAAGAGAACTACTTTGCAGCGCTCTTTAATTACCATAATTACAACGGCGACATTGAAAATGCCAGAAAACATTTCAATGTTATAGTCGTATCGAGTAGAAGAGTGATCTCTGATATTTTATTTTAACACAAAATCATCTCCAATTTCGTAGACAATGCCAATATACTGAATCAAATTCAAATCAACGTTCCTTAGGCCGATAACCCGCTGCCAAAATGTGTAATGATTGTATAATGTATGCCCATTAGGGTTTTGGTAGTTATGAATATAATGATCAATGAAGAAGGAAAATTAGCGCTATCCCGTGGAACTTAATACTAATAATACTTTTTTTTCTTAAATGCATGCATAAACACGTATAGAATTTGTCAGAAACTCGTTGATTATTGTTGATTGCATAAAGAAATCACGTATTTTGATTTTAGTTTAGAGTATGCTAATCATAAAAAAACGATATTTCATCGAATAAAAATCAGACGAAAACCGATCGCGTGGGCCCGAAGTGTCATCATATACCCTCAGATGTGTTGAGAAATAGGGCATTGTTCAATCTATACGGGTTTATGCATGTCTTTAAGAAAATAAAATATTCCTATAATTATTATTATTAAGTTCCACGGGATAGCGCTAATTTTGCTTTTTCATTGTACTTATAACTACCAAAACCCTGAAGGGCATACGCTATAAAATCATTACACAGTTAGGCAGCGGACTAACGGGCTACCTATTCAGCCACTTAGAAAAAACCGTTTATTCCAAATACCTTTTGGGAGTGCTAATTCGTCTAAAATTATCCTTTATGTAGAATTGTTCGCAGGAACAATGATCAAATCGACATTTTCTCTACATCCCGCCAGAAATCAAAGACCATTTTGAAACGTCTCATGTAGCAAGTGATTCCAACTTAAATTAGTCAAATTAGCAAACGTCTAATGAATTACTTTTCTGTGTTTTACTTTGTTATAGAGTGCGTTCATAAAGTGTGGAAACGCTCGATTTTGTATTTTAGTTTTCCACCTTTTTTTAGAAAAAAAAAATATTTTTTTCCCTACTACCTTTCAAGATATGACGTCATCGATTTTTTTTTTAAATTGAAAGGGTATATTTTTATGTCAAAAATTGAATGCCCATATTTTTCTGAGTTCAACCATACCACATATCTTACAGTTCGAATCACAGTATACTGAGTATAAAGAAAACCAGTGTGACATATGCAATTGTAACTAAGAACTTATTGTCTGGTTGCTAAGGGCTTTCATATGTTTGCTTAGCCTACTATTCAAGTGTAGCAATATACTAGTACTAACTACTGAGTAGTTCTTAGGTTTACGTTGCAAAATGAATAATGAAATGAATGTTGAGAAATATGGACACTGGTTTCCTTTATACTCAGAATACTGTAATTCGAAGTGTAAGATATGACGTATGTGGTATGGTTGAACTCAGAAAAATATGGGCACTCAATTTTTGACATAAAAATATACCCTTTCAATTTAAAAAAAAAATATCGATGACGTCATATCTTGAAAGGAGGTAGGGGAAAAAATTATTTTTTTCTAAAAAAAGGTGGAAAACTAAAATACAAAATCGACCTGTCCGAGCTTTTACTCCGAAAATAATCAACTCGTAAGATAATAGAGCGTTTCCACACTTTATGAACGCACCGTATATTTTTTAAAATATTTTTTAGCTTTGGTTTGAAATAATATTTAGGTTTAAGTCAAAATCAAAGTGAAAATGTACTTTAATGTCAAGAGTTTTACAACTTATCAACTTCTCAACAAAGATTTACTAACTATAAATAAAAACACCAAAACAAATGATTATGCATTATGTACTTATGTGTATTTCAAGTATATTTTATAGCTTTATACCTATTACTAAATGGTGATGGTAATGGGTGGGGGACGCAAGCGTCAGCGACTAGGACCCAGTGGGCCCTTTTCGCAATCCCCGGCATCTTCACTCATCCCATGTCGGATACCTGCTCGAACCTCTTCGACCTTCTTATGAAAGTCGAAATGTCCTTCCATTGCAACGAGTGCAATTCTTCCTCCTTAATAGTGGCAGCTCCGAAGACGTTTTGTCTGAGCCTGCCATAAATACCACATTCGCACAGGAAGTGGAAGGAGTCCTCCTCTTCCCCACATTCCGTGCATAGTGGGTCTGCCTCAACTCTGATGAGAGCCAGGTGCCTCCTGAGGCCGCAGTGGCCGGTAAGAACTCCCACCAACAGTCGGAGTTCTTTGCGGCTTAGCTTCAGTATCTTGGCCGTCCTTGCCATGTCGGGCCCCGATATCATCTGCTTTGACTGTCTGCATCCGTCTATCCTTCTCCACTCTTTTCCTAATGTATCAACGGCCCACTCATTCAGTGCCGTTGTTACTTGTCTCCTTGTTATGCCGAGTGCGGGTTCGGGCCCGTAGTAGGGTTGTCCGGCTCCCATTCTTGATATACGAATTCTGTAATATTGTTTATACTTTAGTGGATTTTTGTCTATGTATATCTTTCAAGACCATTGAATAAATAAATAAATTGCTAAAATTATTTTTCGATTCCATTGGGAGAACACCTCGGCACCGGTTTCATGGTTATTGTCAATCATCAGCGAAGGCTAGTTCTCCCAATGAAACTGAAAAATCACTTCAGCATTCGTTGGGAGTTCCTGACACTGAATTTTGTATGCAGCGCCATCTCTAGGTTCCAGAGAGCATTTCAACTAGTGGTTTTTCGGTTTAGCTGATGATTAGCATGAACCATGAAACCGGTACGAAGGTGTTTCCCCATTTGAATCGAAAAATAATTTCAGCTATGGCTGCAAAGTAGTTCTCGTAGAAAACCTTTAACCTATACAATAGGTGTATTCTTCGGCAAGTCTCCAACAGAAAACAACCACTGTCCCCTACGACCTTTGAATTACATCTGTTAGATTCTTGACAAATATTTCTAAGAGAACTACTTTGCAGCGCTCTTTAATTACCATAATTACAACGGCGACATTGAAAATGCCAGAAAACATTTCAATGTTATAGTCCTATCGAGTAGAAGAGTGATCTCTGATATTTTATTTTAACACAAAATCATCTCCAATTTCGTAGACAATGCCAATATACTGAATCAAATTCAAATCAACGTTCCTTAGGCCGATAGCCCGCTGCCAAAATGTGTAATGATTGTATAATGTATGCCCATTAGGGTTTTGGTAGTTATGAATATAATGATCAATGAAGAAGGAAAATTAGCGCTATCCCGTGGAACTTAATAATAATAATACTTTTTTTTCTTAAATGCATGCATAAACACGTATAGAATTTGTCAGAAACTCGTTGATTATTGTTGATTGCATAAAGAAATCACGCATTTTAATTTTAGTTTAGCCTATGCTAAGCATAAAAAAATGATATTTCATCGAATAAAAATCAGACGAAAACCGATCGCGTGGGCCCGAAGTGTCACCATATACCCTCAGATGTGTTGAGAAATAGGGCATTGTTCAATCTATACGGGTTTATGCATGTCTTTAAGAAAATAAAATATTCCTATAATTATTATTATTAAGTTCCACGGGATAGCGCTAATTTTGCTTTTTCATTGTACTTATAACTACCAAAACCCTGAAGGGCATACGCTATAAAATCATTACACATTTAGGCAGCGGACTAACGGGCTACCTATTCAGCCACTTAGAAAAAACCGTTTATTCCAAATACCTTTTGGGAGTGCTAATTCGTCTAAAAATTATCCTTTATGTAGAATTGTTCGCAGGAACAATGATCAAATCGACATTTTCTCTACATCCCGCCAGAAATCAAAGACCATTTTGAAACGTCTCATGTAGCAAGTGATTCCAACTTAAATTAGTCAAATTAGCAAACGTCTAATGAATTACTTTTCTGTGTTTTACTTTGTTATAGAGTGCGTTCATAAAGTGTGGAAACGCTCGATTTTGTATTTTAGTTTTCCACCTTTTTTTAGAAAAAAAAAATATTTTTTTCCCTACTACCTTTCAAGATTTGACGTCATCGATTTTTTTTTAAATTGAAAGGGTATATTTTTATGTCAAAAATTGAATGTCCATATTTTTCTGAGTTCAACCATACCACATACGTCATATCTTACACTTCGAATCACAGTATACTGAGTATAAAGAAAACCAGTGTGACATATGCAATGGTAACTAAGAACTTATTGTCTGGTTGCTAAGGGCTTTCATATGTTTGCTTAGCCTACTATTCAAGTGTAGCAATATACTAGTACTAACTACTGAGTAGTTCTTAGGTTTACGTTGCAAAATGAATAATGAAATGAATGTTGAGAAATATGAACACTGGTTTCCTTTATACTCAGAATACTGTAATTCGAAGTGTAAGATATGACGTATGTGGTATGGTTGAACTCAGAAAAATATGGGTACTCAATTTTTGACATAAAAATATACCCTTTCAATTTAAAAAAAAAATATCGATGACGTCATATCTTGAAAGGAGGTAGGGGAAAAAATTATTTTTTTCTAAAAAAAGGTGGAAAACTAAAATACAAAATCGACCTGTCCGAGCTTTTACTCCGAAAATAATCAACTCGTAAGATAATAGAGCGTTTCCACACTTTATGAACGCACCGTATATTTTTTAAAATATTTTTTAGCTTTGGTTTGAAATAATATTTAGGTTTAAGTCAAAATCAAAGTGAAAATGTACTTTAATGTCAAGAGTTTTACAACTTATCAACTTCTCAACAAAGATTTACTAACTATACATAAAAACACCAAAACAAATGATTATGCATTATGTACTTATGTGTTTTTCAAGTATATTTTATAGCTTTATACCTAGTACTAAGAAGATATACGAATTCTGTAATATTGTTTATACTTTAGTGGATTTTTGTCTATGTATATCTTTCAAGACCATTGAATAAATAAATAAATTGCTAAAATTATTTTTCGATTCCATTGGGAGAACACCTCCGCACCGGTTTCATGGTTATTGTCAATCATCAGCGAAGGCTAGTTCTCCCAATGAAACTGAAAAATCACTTCAGCATTCGTTGGGAGTTCCTGACACTGAATTTTGTATGCAGCGCCATCTCTAGGTTCTAGAGAGCATTTCAACTAGTAGTTTTTCGATTAGCATGAACCATGAAACCGGTACGAAGGTGTTTCCCCATTTGAATCGAAAAATAATTTCAGCTATGGCTGCAAAGTAGTTCTCGTAGAAAACTTTGCAAATAATCTAACAGATATAATTCAATGCTCGTAAGGGGAAGTAATTGTTTTCTGTCGAAGACTTGCCGACGAATACACCTATTGTATGGGGGTATAGGTTAAAGCAGAAGAGTGGATTATGTAATCCATTTTCAATTGCTTCAATTGCTTCAAAAACAGTACGTCTCATAGCAAGGGTTCGAAAATACATAAGTAATGCCCTAAAAAATAAAAGAAACTAAAAAAAATAAATAATAAAGTGCAAATGATACTTCCAATATGAGCACAACATTGTAGTGGAAAAGAGACCTTAACTGCACACAAAAAAGAAAAAAAAAGAAGAAATAAGACCAACATATTTAGATATCGCATTATTGTAAAACTATTCATTAATAACAAAGGAACGGAGTCTCAAAATGTTCCAGACATAATTAGCTATGACTTTGGCAATATTCGGAGTGATATTTTCTAGAGAAAATATCATGTTATTGAGACTGGATAGACACTCAGAATTGGGGGGTTTCATTGAACAGTATATTGGACACTCAAACAGAATGAGTCCTATTGTTTCCAAAGTATTCATATTGCATATCGTACAAACTTCCCTTGGATCTATTCTATAGGTGGCACCGTTCAAAGTGAATTTCAACATAAATTTGCTACTTAGACGAATCTGTGCAATTGTTCTTTTGATTTGAATTGGAACCTTGAGGTCAAGAAAATTCTGGTTGAATATATGGTCGGTAAAAAAACAATGGAATGAAAGGTAAGTTGCTCTACTTGAAAGTGTCAGATCTTCCTAAAAGAGTTTTTCGTGAAACTTAGATAAAATGAGATTTTTATTTTTAGTAATAAAGCCTGCATCATACCTCGACCACAACTCGGAAAGATCATTTGAATCAAAAAAATTCGGTATTTTCCTGATAAAACTGCTCCTTACTCCTTATTTACATTGAACTGTCAAAAATGAATTAGATTTACCCGCGTATGACATGAAAATGAGTGAGCGTTCATAATAAAATTTCTATATAGATTTCAATTGAACTTGTTTCGTCAAAAAAATGTTAACATGCCACCATGCAAATTGGTGACAAAAATAATCTTTCCAAATACAACTCGTTCTTCAAATTTCATGAGATAATTTTTTATTTTCTTCACTCAAACTTCTTTATTTGAAGCAAAAACATTCCAACAAACCCATTTTAAATTCTTAACACACTCATGATTTCTGCATTTACACTCCATGCCACCCTACTTAACCTGTCACAATATAGTATAAGGTGCAGTCAAATTTTGAAAATTACCATTCTTTTTGATATTGTTAAATGTCATAAAATTATTATCAAATAGACGTTAATAAACTTGATTCCATCCATATTATTTCTCATCATTATTTGTATAAATATTATGACAGTCAAGTAGCTCATGAATGTCATAGGAAATGAAAATTTCTTTAAAGTCGTAGAAAAAATGTATTTTCTTAGTGGTATTCTGAAATACTCGTAATCGACTAGCTACGTAAATTTTTCCTTATTGATCAACCAATTATTTTCAGCATACCCTCGAGCATACCTATAACAATATCTAGTAAAGTATTTCTACAGCACCGTACAAAATCACATGGGTTTTCCTGCAGGTGAAAAGTGAATACGGCACCAAAAATCAGTAAGTCGCCTCGGAGCGCCACGGCAACATAATAATAATAGCCGTCCTCCAGCCGCACAGGCTTGCCTTTGTGTTCATTCTACGAGTGTTTATGAGGGAGTATTATTATTGTTATTGAACTCAGGGTTATTTGTAAAAAGCATGCAGATCGTTGATTGACAAGTTATAATTTGGTAATACCGTGAGTCTGGATGAGTTCAGTAGCAAACTATCACCAGGAAATGCTGAGAAAACCCCCAGTAAAACGAATACTGATTGGGAAAACGAACAAGCATTTTTTCCGACAATCACTGTAGGAATTCCTGATGAATTTGGTTTACATATTTAGTCTGACTTGCCCAATGTAGGCAAATATGCAATTTAATGATTCTTATCTTGGTTTCGCAATAGTTTCAGTGCTACTAAGTTTGATGTTTTGACGCAAAACTCATTTTCTTCAAAATCGGTGAGGAAACTAAGATCAAGAATTTTGAGGAAAATGTCCGTCTAAGATAGTCAGTCACGTGTCCAAAAGCTAACGAACTTGGCTTCAGATGATACACTAGAAATGAACTCACTGCACAAAAGGAGTCATCCACGCCAGCAGCGATGGAACCACCCATTTTTTCAAAAAGTTATATTATAGGTCAAAATTGGCCCGAAATTACTTATACACCTGTCTCACGAAACATTTTCAGTACAGAAAAATTCTAATTTGTTTCATTTCTCGTGGAAACGCCTCCGTATCTTCCGTAGAACCATGCAATTTCCAGGATCGATAGATGCACTAGAAATGAACGCACTGCACAAAAGGGGTCATCCTACGTGATATACACTGCACGCCAGCAGCGATAGAAAAATGGGTGGGTGGTTCCATCACTGCTGGCGTGCAGTGTATACCACAAAGGATGACCTCTTTTGAGCAATGAGTTCATTACTAGTATAACGATCCTGAAAATTTCATGGTCTACGTAAAAAATTATGGAAGATTTGAGGGTGTTTCTGATAGAATTCATACTGTATAAAAAACATATATGACAAGTGTGTACTAAGGCTGTGTCAAGTCACCGGTCGGACAAGGCACGCGCGTTCAGTATGAAGTATGACGATGAGTCGGACCGATCAGATCATTGAAAATATTGGTCACATACAAACAGTTCTAATTAGGTCGTCAAGTCAACCAAATGACCGCGCTGGTCTAATCATATTGGTCAGACCGGAGACTTGACTCAGCCTAAGATATTATGAATGTTTATGATGTACAGTTTTCTGTTTGTACGAATTATAAAAAGTTTCAAACAAACTATTATAAAGTTGTCTTGCAAAATATACGTAATATCTAAAAGGTTATGGGCCCAGATTCGTGTCGACTCTAGAGATCCAGTGAGAAGAAAATCGTGCTGAATTCATTGACAAGAAATCAATTTTATTGTCATCACGAAAAGTAAAAATGTCGGGACTGTCAAGCTTTCCTGTTCCAATTCTGGAAGCAAACAATTTCAATAATTGGTGGTTCAGAATTCAAACAATTCTGAGACGAGAACTAGGCGAGGATATTTTGGAGAAGGAGCTAAGTGTAACGGCAACTGAAGCAGAAACGAAGGACTGGCATAAGAAAGACACAAAAGCTCAGTCAATCATCGTTCAGGGATTGTCTGACAAACATTTAGACATCGTCAAAGACTGCACGAATGCAAAACTACAAGTTGAAGCTCTAAAAGCTGTATTTGCCAGGTCGAGTTCATTTACAAAGTTATCAACTCGGAGAAGGCTCGTAAATCTAAAGTCAGAATCTGGGGAAATTATAGGATCATTTCGTGAAATTTGACTAAGTCATCCGAGAGCTGAAAGAACACGGAACTGATTTAGACTAAAGTTATAGAGTATGCCATTTGTTCCTGACATTACCACCAAAATATAGCACAATCGTAACAGCTCTAGAAACTGTTGATAAGTTGACTATAGATTTTACAAAAGCTGGATTACTAGATGAAGAACTGAAGTTACAGTCACTGGAGGATCTAAAGCATGATAATGAGACAAGTTTCAAGGCAACTGATAATAGAAGATGCTATAGATCTGGAAGTAGATATCATTTTATTAGGAAATGTCCTAAAAATACTAGAGGCCGAGGTAGAGGAAGACCAAGATATCGAGGTACAAGAAGAAAGGTTCCAGTCAACATCATCACCAGCAGGCAAATAACGCTGATGAGACACAAAATGAAACTGAAATACAGTTGTATGCAGCAAATTTATGTAATATCAAAGACAAGTTATACTTTGTTCTTGATTCAGAAGCAAGTAACCATTTTGTGAAAGAAGATATTGAGAAACACATGACAGAAATAAAATCTCTACCCCCGTATGTAACGATCCAGATAGCAAATGGTGAAAATTTGAAAACTAATAGGAAGGGAACTTTGAAATTTGAATGCCAAGGTCAAAAAGTGTCTGTCAGAACACTGCTGAATAAAATAAGAACCAAACTAATAGACTCAGGAGTTCCAAAAGAATTATGGTGCGAGGCTCTGAAGTGTTCAGTGTATGAACTGAATCGATTAACCACCAAAAGTTTACCTAGAGGTCAAACAACTGCAAAAATTTTTCATGGAAAAGCTGACTTGGATAAAATAAGAATATTTGGAAGTCGTGCATGGTACACCGTATTGTCAAAGCAAAACAAATTAGAGAGAAGGGCAGAAAAAGGAGTACTAGTGGGTTATTGTGGTGGAGGTTATCGACTATGGCTTCCAGAAAAACGAAAAGTAATCAGATCCAGGGATGTACGAGTAGATGAAAGCATCATGGAATATAAAATGTCAAAAAATGATATGAACAAAACTACAGAAAATCAGCCAGAACAAATGATTAGAGAATTTCCCGAAGAAGAAAAGGAAAGTATACATGAAAATGAGGAAGAAAATGAGGACTTATGAAGTCATGACAGCTCTTCACGTTTGAGTGATGAAAACGAAGAAAGTTTAACCCACAATGAACTAGAATCAACTGTGACAAGATCTGGAAGAACTGTTCGACTACCTGAAAATCTGGATGATTATGAAATTTACACAGCCTACTGTTTGCTGACCAAAGTAGACCAGGACCAAAAAACCTATCAAGAAGCAATTACAATGCTAGATTGGCAGCAAGCAATAGATAAAGAATTAGGCTCTCACGAAAAACTAGGAACTTGGCAACCTGCAAAGCTGCTAGAGGGTCAGAGTGCTATTGACACCAGATGGCTCTTCAAAAAGAAAGCCCGATTGATCGCAAAAGGTTTTCAAGTGCCTTATAATAATACAGATGAATATAGCTATGCTCCAGTTTGCAGATTTTCGACACTAAGAGCCCTTTTGTCAGTTTCAGTGCAAAAAGGGTGGAATTTACACCAAATTCATGTTCCAACCGCATTTTTGAATGGAGTTATGGGCACTGAAGTTTTCATAAAAACACCAGAAGGTTTGAAAACAGATTCAAAATTCCTGAAACTAAATCGAGCACTATATGGATTGAGAAATTGTTGAGTTGGAACATGAAATTCAATCAAGTAATGAAACAATTAAATTTTAAACGTTCTGATTATGACTATTTTTTATACACTAAAGATGACGTTTATCTGGTATTATTTGTGGATGACGGGTTGATTACAGGACCAGAAAACCAAGTTCATGAGTTACTAGAGTCTTGCAAAATGAATTTAACTTTAAAGAGATGGCAGAAGTGAAAACTTTTCTTGGTATGGAAATCAGTAGGAACGTGAAAGGTCTGAATATCACACAAACTAGAATGATAACAAGATTACTTGAAGAATTCTCAATGACTGAAACAAGACACGTAGCAACACCAATGGAAGTTGATTTTCAAGTCAAGGATGAAGAACCTATTATTAATAACGTTCCTTACCGAAGATTAGTATGCAGTTTAGTGTACCTTTCTTTAGTAAGCAGACCAGACATCTCCTATAGTGTTGCTCATTTGAGTAGATTTTTAGAAAAACCAAGAAAAAGTACATGGGAAGCTAGTAAGAGGATATTACGTTACCTAAATCATACCAAAGAATATGGTTTACGATTTAAGAAGGGGAATATGCAGGAGTTGATGGCCTTACGTGATGCTGATTGGGGAGGAGATCGAGAAACCCGAAAAAGTGTAAGTGGTTTCGTATGTTTTCATGCTGGAAACCCAATAGCATGGCACTCCAGGAGGCAAATGTGTGTTGCCCAATCATCAATGGAAGCAGAATACATCTCAGCTGGTATTGCTTCACAAGAACTCGTCAACCTCAAGGGTATTTTGAACAAATTTAAAGTTTGTGAATCTGTGGTATTGAAAATCGATAATTTGAGTGCGATTTCTCTGATTAAAAATTTTGAAAATTCAAAACGTTAAAAACATATCGACATAAAATATAATTTCATAAAAGACTTGTGTGTGAGACAGGAAATTATTTTACAATATATTCCAACAAATGAAAATGTGTTTGATATGTTTACAAAACCATTGAATAAAGAAACATTTTTGAGGTGTAGGTTAGATGTCTTAGGCAACTGAATGTTTGTTGTTTAGCAATTCAAATGTTTATGTCTTAGGCAACTGAATGTTTGTTGTTTAGCAATTCAAATGTTCAATTATTTTTGTTTTCATGTTCTTGTTTTCTTGTTCTTGTTCAAATTGAGAAGGGGTGATAGAATTCATACTGTATAAAAAACATATATGACAAGTGTGTAACTAAGATATTATGAATGTTTATGATGTACTGTTTTCTGTTTGTACGAATTATAAATAGTTTCAAACAAACTATTATAAACTTGTCTTTATTGCAAAATATACGTAATATCTAAAAGTTTCCATGAGAAGTGAAACACTCTGTATATTGCATCGATCAGTTCACTGTAAGGATATAGTTATTCATAATAAAGGACGTGAAGTAGGACTTTTTCGTATGGTCGTGACGTTTGTCGAATGAGGCAAAACACGCTAGTACAAAAAAGCTCTTTATGAAAAAGTAACTTACACATTTTTTCTACCTAAGTTATATTGACAAATTGTAGCAATTGTTGAATGTTTTATCTTATGAAGTTTTCAAGTTTTGTCCTATCATGGAATTAGGACTTCTGAGTACAATTTGACGCAAAATACTGTCTTTTTGAACAATGTTTGAACGGTGAATAAAATATTACTTGGTAAAAAGTACCACTTTACGCACTATGCATAAAAACATTGCGCAAAACCTTAGTCGAAAAAAGTCTTTGTTTTATATTCCACAATACATGGTGATGGTACTGCTGGTAGACGTTGCGGAATTCTACAATATTCTTCAATCTTCAGGTTCCACTTCATTTTGAAGATCACCCGAAAACTTTAGGAAATGAAAACAAACAACACCGTATTCTCCACGTACTCGCTATCAAGGTGACTACTGTGCGAGTATGGAAAGTTTTGTGAGTCATCATCACTATCACACTAGCTGACTCGCCCGATTATAAATTCGCCAGCTAGTAATAAAGTTATGTGAATTAGTCTTCGAAACGTCAAAGATTTTTGAAACAGAGAGGTATTTTTTAGTTACCTTGAACTTATTTTTTTCACATAGGCGAATTTCACAATAAGATATGTTACTAACAAAGCCAAATATTTTCATAATAGTTTTCTAAACGTAACTTTTCAAGGCAAAATTAATTGCCCTTTTACACTTGGCAGAGATCCTTGAATTAACAATTTTTCATTTTCATTCTGTGGAATGTTAAAATTCCAAAAAAGCTATGTCCAGAAATGAATGTCCTCCACAAAACTAAATTTCCATTCAAAATAGAATAGCATATTTTGTAGCAAGGACCATCGTAGAAATTGACAATTTCGAAATTAAATTTGATAACAGAATGCTCGAATACTCTCTTTTGAGATTGACGAAATATTCTTCAACACTTCTGTCCCTATGGAATTTAAATATATTCCAATCTCTCTCGCTTGTGATAAAAAACGATTCTCACACTGGGTGTAACAATAATAACTTTAGCCTTGATTGTCATCGTATTAGTTTTTAGAGTTCAGCATCATGAATGAATAATTCATCGAGTGAATCAGAAATGGAGTGTGAAAATACTACACCTGAAATTACAAACCGTTCAAATGACATACTAGAAACTCTATTACCAAAAAAATCAACGAATGAATATGAAAAATAATTATTGTTTGCTGCGTTTAATTTAAAACTATGTATTCAAAAATTTCGATTGTTAAATAACACCTTTACAAAAATATATCAGGAAATTTGCCATATATTGACAGTTTGGAGTGATTACACCAGGGTTTTTATTCCATACTAAGATTCATAGATAACTAACCGAAAGGGAAACATCTCCTTCAGATCTCGTACAACTAGAAATTTTGATTTAAGTCAATTTACAGTAATCAAATCTTCGCTTCAGTCATCTGTTTGAGTCTTTCAGTCATCGGTTTGAGTCTTTCAGTCTTTTGAATATTTTAAATTTTGTACACATTTTAGCGAGATGTTTCTCCCTCGCATCTAACAATCATGTCCAATCATTCTAGTTCACGTTCGCTACTTTCAACACGCTTTGTATCAACTTGATAGGTATATGAATATAACTTTGCATGATTGTAATTTAATCTTCAAATTCAATTTTCACCCACTTCCACTACATTTTCATAATCACAGCATTCACGAGTGGTAGTATTGAAAAATTAAATATAACTGATATCAGGCACTCCACGCTTTTTCAACATCTAAGTTGATTCAATAGTTATTTATGTAATAATGATCACAAATATATTATGGTAGCAGCCGAAAACATTATCGGGCGAGGCGATAACCGAGCCCGAGAATATTATCGGGCGAGCTGATAACTGAACCCGATAACACGATGTGCATCATAATGATAGTTCACCATCCGAATTACGTACAAGAATTCATCTGCTGGCATCAATAAATATTTACTCATACATTTTTCAAATTCAAAATTTAGTATTATTCAAACTACATATACATTTGAGTTATTTATTATGAAAAATAGTGAGCAATCTGTGCCTTACCATTTCGTTGACATTGAAACAGCAAATTATTTATTCACTGTCAAACACACACTGCTGTCAAGTAAAATTGGATGTGTATAGTGAATCCAATTGTTTGATATTACCTACTTGCATTTTGTTATATCATGCCAGCAGATGAAGATTATTATTTACTTTTTAGTTCATATTACCTTCTTTAGTTTTTTTAATTGTATTAATACACTGTATTAATCCAGATCTAATTTAACGTCTCATTCGAATTTGCCAAATTCCTTTCACCACTTTCACGCCGCTGTTAATGAATTATTTAATTATTTAATGTAGAACATCAATCAATTTTTACATTACCTAATAACTGAGTCACTTTTTGTATATAAATAACGAACCTACTTCCTGTAAATGGGTTGAACCTGCTGGATGTAATGTAATGATTAAAATAACTATAATTGAATAATAAAAATATTACTAAAAAATGTGAATAGAAAATTTGGACATTAATTTGACATGTATGTCATCTACCTAACAGCCTTTGGTATAAATCAATAATTTTATTAAGAAAACGAATTTTCTAAATCTCTAGTTGATTGCAGTTTTTTCAATAATTTTATCGTTCGAATTGAATAGGAACATGAAACGTTATCAAAAAGTGATGAAGATCTATCATGTGAAGTGTCTGAATTCTATAATCTATAATTTGATTGATTGAAACTGTAGAGTGATAAATATCATCTAAAAGTCAACTGTTGAGGACAGTTTTAAAAAATGATATTGTTCATATTCCTAGAAATATTTACAAACTGATGATGCTAACTTTGTCGGAAAAAGTTGAGTAGTTTTCCATGTTTTTGAATTGTATTCACACGAAATGTTCCAAAAAAATAAAATTGGCTCGTTTATGAAGTTTGCCGTTCTCTCTATCTATTTAAAATTGATAAGATTGTTAAAACGTTTTTTTGTATTTTGATATATTCAAAACGGTTCAAAACTGCATTGAGAAATAGGATTTTGTTAAATGATTTTTACTTCAGTATCCTTCCCAAGACTGAGTGGGTGAAAACACCGTAAAACGATGTTGAAAAAGTAAGGTTACAAATAATCCGTTTTGGATATACAGTGCACGCCATAAAAGATGTTACTTATTGGAAAAAGTTCATTATTAGAGTACTGAAAAAATTACTTTGGGTGATCGATTGTTCATGCCCAACACATGTCACGTGACTACTGGTATGGCGGCAAAATGAAGAACACTGGCATGCAAAATTAACCGGACAAACAAAATTTTGTTCAAATTCAATCTTAAATAACTTTTAAACCTTTTCATCAATTTCGATAATTTTTTTGCCAAGTTGTAGGTACTTTCATTGTTATCATTCTCTACTATTGATTTTGCAGAAAGTTCTTAAAGATTTGTCGTTATACAGGTTATGATAAAAGGTGCACTTTACCCCAACATTTCTGAACACCCTGTGGAAAAATTTGTCTTCGTACGAGATTTTAAAGCCTAATCTTTCGTCAACAGTTCTTTTTTTGATTCATATCAATAACTGCATTCTTAAAGAAAAAACGCATTTTTAAAGAAAACCATGCGATTCGTAACCATAAAAAAAATTTATTCAAAAAATAACAGTGACAACAATGGTAATTAATTGGTATCAAAATCGAGTGTTTTCTCCCCGGGTTTGAATAACAGCTCTCATCCTTTCTGGCATAGACTGAATTAAACCAGCAACTGCGTCTTGGGGTATTTGCTCCCACTCGTTTACCAGCGCCTGTTCCAACGCAACCACAGTTTGAAATTCTCCATAGTTCTGCCTAAGCCTTCGTCCTAATTTGTTCCACATATGCTCTATGGGGTTGAGATCCGGACTCCTTGGCGGCCAGTCGAGTACTTGGATACCAACATCATTGAGGTATTGCCTAGTCATTCTGGCTATGTGCGGCCGAGCATTATCTTGCATTAGGAGAAAATTTTCTCCTATAAAGGGCATATAAGGGACTACATGTTGTTCCAAACACTCCCTGATGTATCTGTCAGCATTGATGCTTCCTCCCCGAAGCGAAACAAGATCTGTGCGGGCTTCCAAGGAAATACCGCCCCATATCATCACTCCTCCACCACCAAATTGAACTCTAGGAGAGAAACAATATTGAGCATAGCGTTCTCCAGGCCTTCTCCACACTCTTTGACGACCATCAGGTGAATATCTCGTAAAACGAGACTCGTCTGTGAAAAGAACATATCGCCAATCGTCCATATCCCAATCTGCATGAGTTCGAGAAAATTCCAAGCGCTGCCTTCGATGACCTGCATCCAATAGGGGACCTGTAGCAGGTACAAAAGATGATAGGTTTTGTTCCTTCAACGTTAGCCGTACTGTGTCAGGTGAAACTACGGTACCATGAACATCTTCCAATCTTCCAATTGTTCTTTCTCGAAGAACTTGGAGTCTCAAAAACCGATCTTCAACTGCGTTTGTTGCTTTCCGTCTTCCCTGCCCAGGTCTTCTTAAGTACGAACCAGTTTCTCTGAATCTTTCTATCGCATCGGATACTGTACTGCGTGGAACAGCAAGTCTATCTGCGATATATCGAATGGCACGACCATCATCTTGTAAAGCTACAGCTTGCGCTACTTGTTCCGGTCACATTTTTTTAAAACTTTCTCGTTAGCGGTATACCTCCGAAACACAAATCACCCAGAGACACAACCACCTTAACATACACTATAAAGCAAATAAATCTGTGAATAATTTTTGACTACTGCTTAGCAAAAATCTTTTTGACAAGCCATAAAAAATGCTTAACTGAAACTTGTCATAACAAGCAAAGCCAACTTAAAAAAATCGCTTGTTTATGGTTACGAATCGCATGGTTTTCTTTAAAAATGCGTTTTTTCTTTAAGAATGCAGTTATTGATATGAATCAAAAAAAGAACTGTTGACGAAAGATCAGGCTTTAAAATCTCTTACGAAGACCTATCATTCAGTAGTCAAATTTTTCCACAGGGTGTTCAGAAAGTGCACCTTTTATCATAACCTGTATAACGACAAATCTTTAAGAACTTTCTGCAAAATCGATAGTAGAGAATGATAACAATGAAAGTACCTACAACTTGGCAAAAAAATTATCGAAATTGATGAAAAGGTTTAAAAGTTATTTAAGATTGAATTTGAACAAAATTTTGTTTGTCCGGTTAATTTTGCATGCCAGTGTATAAAGAGGCCAATATTGGGATAAGATGGAATTATGTCGAAGAAAGTAATTAAAAAATGTCGCTTACAATTTAACTTTATACTCAGAAGGAAAATCAAGCAATAATTTGAGAAAATTGAAAATAACAATTTTTGGAATATTTTCCGATATCTTCACAAATTTCAAAGATTTTTTCTTCGAATAGCTTGACTGTAGTGGAACATTTATATTTCCATAATAATGACATATCTTTCTCATTTCCTCCACACCTGATTGCACTAAATTGAAAAAAATTATTTTTGCCAGGACCTACACTGGTTCGTATCGAACAGTTATATCAGAATTTCACGACTATATCGTATTTTTATAGCAATTCCATCTCGTCACAATAGTAGTAGAATTCTGATATAACTGTTGAATACGAACGAACCAATGTAACAGCGAAGGTCCAGGCGAAAACCTCCTTTTCTCAATTTAGTGATATCTGGTATGTAGAAAATGAGAGTATGCCGTCATAACCATCCAAATCGAAATATTCTAGTACAATCAAGCAATTCAGAAAAAAAAATGATATTTGTAGAAAGATCGGAAAAATTCGAGAACAATATCAATTTTCTCGCTTTATTGCTTAAAACTAAATGCCGAGTATCAAATTCAATTCTATAAGCAACTTTTTTCGAAATCTTGCCATCTTACTCAACTTTTTCTCCCTTCGTAGTATTTTTTTTTTCAATTTGCAGCCATAGCAGTGATCTCCATGCGTTCTTCAATGATAAAAAAACCAGAGCTTAAATTCATTCCAGACAAATCAGTTGTTTAGGTATGATCTCGAATCGAAACAGTATCATATATTCCATCCATACTCCTTTTTACGACGAATTTCATGGATTTCTCAATGAAAAATCGTATTTTGATATAACTAACTATTCTAATTACACTAGAGGTGAGTAGGAAAATAGTCACTTTTGAAATTGTTCTGATTCAAGTATGTTTTGGGTTCTACAGTATTTTATTTATACACAACTTTATACAATTTTAACTATTTAAACAGGAATATTTTGTGTGTCTGAAATCGTAGGTTATTATATTTATGGTTCCTTTTATTGTAGCCCTGAAGAAGTAGGAAGTTCCCGTCGAAACGTTGGCATTAAAAATATATATTCTTGAACAATGCGTTTAAAAAGTCCACTTGCTCATGACCGTTGAACAAGAAAAAAAACTGATATTTGAAATAAAAATGTCAAGCTGAACCCTCAGCCAAGTGGGAAGATTTCGTGTTCACAAAAATAATTTAAAAATAAGTCAAGCATCGCTGTGACTACCAAAGTAATTTACCGTATGGAAAAAATTTGCCTGAGAATTGCGTTAATTTTGCAATGGCCTATCAGCGCTACCGAGAAGTGTCGCTACCATCCAGAACTTTAAGCACCGGCATCCGTCATGTCTGGTTTTCATGAATGGACAAGGACGATGCGTGAACTCTGGCAATGCTGCAAACTCAGCAAATACTCTGCTGATGCAGGTAGGTATCCGACGGAACGCGAGTTATGCAAGAAGCAAGACTCGTCAACAGTGGGGGTGGAAATTTGGGTTATCGGATCATGTGCCAGAAAAATTTTATTCGGCGGCGTCATCATTATTCATAATATTTATGAAATTTCAAACCATGTTTGAATAAGTGATTGTTTACAAATGGCCACTTTACAAGGATGATCCTAATAATTGATAATTGGAACAAATTCGATCGTGTTTGAAACTGATTCGATTCATACCTCGATAAATTGGTGATCGTTGTTGGAGCTATTCGTTATCATTATTTCGAGCACAGATATTGATCAGAATGTGATTTATTTTGCCTACAAGTCATTATTAAGTAGGTAGGTATAGTTTTTTCAAGATAATTATCTAGTATAGTCTATTGGCATAGGCATAAATAACACGTTATTCTCTAACCATTCCTCGTCTCAACTCGATTGCAGTCCACGTGGACTGCCAGATGAAAAGGGAGGACAAAATAAAAAAAGAAACCCTTTGATTGGGCGCTACCGAATTCTAATTGGTTAGACACCGAACGTCTTCGACATGCCGCTGAATCGAATTAGTTTTTATTTGCGAGATTTATTTACCAGACAGAGCAGAGACGCATATTTACATATATCGTTATTTAGTTGTCTTAATTATATTATCTGTTCGGTATAGCATTCTGGAGACCTTTCGATGTTGATGTTATTGAAACTGAAGATTTTGATGCTATAATTCAGAGCCGCTCCAAGTGGAAGTTAATCCTGAACGTCTCCAAGTGGAACTAGTGGAAGCTGATCTAGAGCCACGACATAGGGAATTATTTAATAAAACCTAACACATTCAAACTCAAAGGGGTATTTTGAATATGTATTCGCGTTTGAAGTATGAGAATAGCAGTGGTTCCTCAGACAATCAAATTGTGAGACGGACAGAAACTCAAGAAACTTGATTCAGCTTCTAAAGAAAACATTCGCAGATGTGTGTATAAGTTCCATTACGAAAATAAGGTGCCGATATTAGAAATGATTCATGATAAATTACGTGAATATCCAGATTATGTTTATAAATCGTTAGATGCTTTGCGAAACATTTTACTTGATTGCGGTTTCAAATACAAAAAATTGGATAAACGCATGGTTATTATGGAGTCAGCACGAATCGTTGTCCATCGACAAGACTACTGAAGAAAAATAAAAGAGTATCGAAATGGGAATAGAGACATAATACCGGGTGACACAGCAGACATGTAGCAGCCTGTAGTTTTTTTATTTGAAAAGATAAAAATTTGAAATTTGCAGAAGTTACGTAATCAATGATAGCGCTTCATTTCAATCTAACGACAACTTTTTTCAACTACCTGTTTGATCGGCAGTAACTCCAACTTCTTTTTTTTAATGACACCCTGTATATTTATCTAGCCTATCTAATTTGTCTTAAAATTCACTATTCAACCGTGTATCACAAAGTGGCATTCGTTTATCAATTCGCAGATGAATTGCATTTTATTGAAAAACATCAAGGTGGCTGTTTCCCGAATTCGATAATCTTTCGATGCTTGGTAGGCTTGGAAATCCAAAGAGTATCAGTTAAACGATATAATTTCAATAATTTCAATAATTGTAAATAATTTCTTTAATAAAAAGAAAAGACATCTGAAAATAACTCACGATATTGCGAAAACTGAGATAGGAACATATTTTTTTCAATTTGGCTACTTGTGAAGAAACTATCTGCCTTTCTCTTTGGCCATGTAGCCATATCATGATCTTTCCATTTGGAAACATAAAATTAAAATTGTTCCCCTGATCCACCAATTCACAAGTCTATTAGTCTAGATATTTGCAAAAATATTTTGCCTAGTAGGCGGTGTACACAAAATGTTTTGTGTTTGACAGGTAAACATCATTTGATTGCAATGATTATCTCCGTCAGTTTATGCTGATTGAAATTACATCGTTTAATTAGATACTAAATATGTATTTAAAGAACGAAAAGGTCGATGTGTTGTTGATATTCGTAGAGTGCAAGAGAAATTGTAGACAGGCTGAACAATTGTATGTCGAAAGATTTCTGGAAAGACGCCATCCACCTGATAATTATTTCGCTAGAGTAGAAGAGCAGTTCAGAGCAGTTCTTTTCAAAACTCTTCTAGCGGTCTCTCGATTCACGCCGATTTCGTCCTCAATTTGTCTCAGTGATATCGTCGGATCTGCATGTACTATGGCCAAAACGTTTACTTTCATTTCCTCGTCGACAATGTATTGGATATTGTTTTGATTTTCCGGTTCTCTTCTGAACTGCTCTTCTACTCTAGCGAAATAATTATTAGGCGGATGGCGTCTTTCCGAAAATCTTTCGACAATTGTTCAGCTTGTCTACAATTTCTCTTGCACTCTCCGAATATCAACAACATATCGACCATTTTATTCTTTGAATACATATTTAGTATCTAATTAAACGATGCAATTTTAATCAGCATAAAACTGACGGAGATAATCAGTACAATCAAGTGATGTTTACCTGTCAAACACAAAACATTCTGTGTACACCGCCTACTAGGCAAAATATTATTGCAAATATCTAGACTAATAGACTTGTGAATTGGTGGATCAGGGGAACAATTTTAATTTTTATGTTTCCAAATGGAAAGATCATGATATGGCTACTTGGCCAAAGAGAAAGACAGATAGTTCCTTCACAAGTAGCCAAATTGAAAAAAACATGTTCCTATCTCAGTTTTCGCAATATCGTGAGTTATTTTCAGATGTTTTTTATTTTTATTGAAGAAATTATTGACAATCTGTAGGAAGTGATCAGGTTTGGAAAAAACTGAAATTATATCGTTTAACTGATACTCTTTGGATTTCCAAGCCTACCAAGCATCGAAAGATAATCGAATTCGGATAACAGCCAACTTGATGTTTTTCAATGAAATGCAATTCATCTGCGAATCGAGAAACGAATGCCACTTCATGATACACGGTTGAATAGAGAATTTCAAGACAAATGAGATAGGATGGATAAATATACAGGGTGTCATTAAAAAAAAAGAAGTTGGAGTTACTGCCGATCAAACAGGTGGTTGAAAAAAGTTGTCGTTAGATTCAAATGAAGCGCTATCATTGATTAGGTGACTTCTGCAAATTTCAAATCTTCATCTCTTCAAATAAAAAAACTACAGGCTGCTACATTGTCTGCTGTGTCACCCGGTATATCTTGACTAGATGTGGTTTGATACCCATGCTGTCGTCCTATTCGGTTTGGTAGATAAAAGCAACAAGTGTACTTTGAAAGCTCCACGATCTAGAGGAGAAATAATTATAATTCTTCATGCCGGAAAAGAATGAGAGTTTGTTGCTAATGCTTTTTTGTTGTTTGTAAAAAATATCAAAATCATCTGCTGATTAGGTATCATGAGAACATGACCGCCACATTATTTGAAATATGGGCAAAGCAGCAGTTCTTACCGAATATTCATTCTGTAATAGTTATGGACAATGCTTCTTATCATTCCCATCAAGATAAAAAAATCCTCAACAGCAATACGAAAGAAACCGATGTAATCAAGTCCATGGAAAGTAAATACTTAGATGGGAATACTCCAGAAGAATAGGAAGAAAATATTATTGCAATTGATTAAGAAAGAACATTTCAAGAAGGATTATGTGATTGATAAGTCTGCCGCTATATTACTGCATTTTCAACCCCATTGATATGATTTCGGCTGCTATTAAAGGAAAACAGAAAATATAATGAATCGCCAGAATTGAGTAGATTTGTATTGACTAATATCAGAACAGTGGTAGATGGAATGGCTGGAAGTGACATGTGGAAGAAATGTGATCTCATGTGATAGACAAAGAAAATCCTACCAGTGATCAATTCGATTAACATTAACGTTAAGAACGACTCAAATTCTGAAAGTGAAAATTCCCAGGATGATTATTCATTCTGTCTCGCTCTTTGTTCTTCCGAAAATTTTAGTTTATGTAATAAAATGTGTTTTAGAAAGTAATAGTGATAGGGATACTGTGAAACATTCTGTTTTTTTCTTTCTGAGAGAAAAAAGAACTTTTATTTATGTTGATAGAATGATTATTTATTTCCATTAGGTTTTTGCTTTGAAATTTTGTTTTCCTTAAAAAAATCGAATGACGCGCAATTAAGGGATGAGTTGAAGTAGGTCGTTTTATTTACCGAATATAAAGAAACTTTTGCTTCACACAATTTTTTATAAAAACATCATCTTATAAAATTAGTAATCATAATAGTATATTACGTAACAAGAGTTGTAAGTAACCCATTACGCACGAAATGAAAAAGTGTATGCATGAAGCCGTGCAGCGGCGTGTGCATAAATTTCATGAGTGCGTAATGGGCTTACAACTCGTGTAACGTACTATACTTTTTCTACGCCCATTCATTTTCTTCCATTAAATAAAAAACATCGCAATCATTTAAACTTTATTATAATAGTTTTTAATAACAATTGAACAATTTCTTAGCATCGAATAAATGGCCCATAGAGAAGATGGCTTCATAGTTTTTGATATTTCTTCAAAATACGCAAGTAAAACATTCTCCGAAAAGGATTTAACGTTATGCTTGTGTCGCCAATCCATAAATTTTTGATAGGTAATTTCGTACCTTTCTTTTTATTTTAACGGTAACAAATTATGTGTGACAGCTTGAGCTTTTTTTTAAATCTTCGGTGGAGTGCTCATAATTTCATCACTTTCACTACTATCAGACATATTCGTAGATAAAGTTGAGAAAATGACATGACATTTATTTTCATAGCATGCTACTTAAGACAACGTGTCCTATTCTTAAAGAAATTGCATAACGTGTTGTCTACATTTAGGGGCATCACTCTTTCAATCCTAAATATATCTCGCTAATGCTAAAAGTGTTTATGTTTTTTAATTGACTAAATTCGTGTAAATAGACCAAATAAAGTCTTACGTAAATAAAAATTTGATTGTAATTTAATTAAACCAAGAAGTTTAAGTTTTCTTCTCAAAACGCACGTGTATGTTATGAGATCTCATTACGTGCATGTTATTGTTATATGTCATTTACAAGGAATGTTGACAGTGCGATTTTTGACGTTTACAGACATGGGCGTAGAAAAATATTTATTCTACCATGAAAAAAATGTATCCGCCGCCACTATTTCATAAAAGATATGCCGACCCTAAGTGGAATTCAGTTTTTCTGCTGTCTCATTGAGTTCAAATAAACTATACATGCTTATACCAATGAACTGGTGGAATGACAGACACACGAATTTGAAAATCATACCGGCTTGCCGTAATACGAAAGAAATCTTATCCTGGCGAATTCGGAAGGCTGTCATCCATGGTTCATTTCGTCTGCTCAGGGCACATGATTCTCGGACATAATCGGCACTTACCCCTCGTACGTGGGGAGTGGTTATTTGGTTAAATGACACCATCGTGCCCTCCAGAATCTCGGAGCATCGGAGACATAGAAAAATTACAATAAAGTGAACACTATTATAAAAAAAAATGTGATATACTGATAGAAAGAACTAACTAAAGAAGGAGAGTAAATGGCGGACTGGTTCGGACAACAGACAAGAACTGTTTCGGTTCTTCCATCAGCGCCAAATTTAATGGAATTATTAATTTAAGACAGCTTAATGACTATAATACAGAGACGTGTGAGAAAAACAAAAAACAAAAGAAAGACAGGGAAAAAGGGAAATTGAAAGCTAGAGCAATATCTATTATGAGCTGATCTTAGGTTGAACTTACTGGGCATTGAGTTAAATGCTGTTTCTATTTGAAATGAAATCCTCTACGGAACAGATCCAAAAATGTGCTTTCTGATTTGAAAATGTTTATACATACAGCGACATTGTAGGAGAAATATATATTTCTTTGGTGTGTTTTGGGACTATCAGTATTGTACGACTACTATAGGGTGGTGTATCTGATTTGAGGATATGAAGACGTCGCCTATTTTACATATTGAGCAATTTCAATTGCTTGAGTTTCTCCGAAAAAGATATTTTATTGGATTTACGTATAGTGTAAATGATACGAACACACGGGGCTAGGTAGCCTAGTGGTTGAAGCGACATTGTTTCAATCACTTTGGCTGCCGTCGGCGAAGGTTCAAACCATGGTGACTGCAGAAATTTTTCTGATGGCCCAAGAAAGTCATAGGAATCGCACGTAAAAAGGTAAGACCTCGTTAATCCTTGGCTCGCACAAGTTTCGACTTCTGAGGGCTGCCGTTCGTAAGGGGACGACAGCTGGTTAACGGAAAAAACAATTTCAACAATTTCAATTTCAACAGGATGATTGTAATTTTTGTATTCGACATCTATACTATTTAAACCTCGTGTCAAGCTCATTGTGATATTCCCTTGTAATATCCCAAGTGCTGGAATTATTGCCGGACATTTTTGGAGTACATGAATTTTCTGCAATTAATTCGAGCACGCGGAGCATTCAGTAAGAAAAAGTTCTTCCAAAACTATTTCAAAATAGAATTAAATTGGTGACAAACCCATGTAAAGGACATCAAGCCACTCTGTTAGTGTTGCATAGGAATATTTCAATTTCCACATTCTGTAATAAGTAAAAGACAACTTTACGTGTTAAAATAACACAATCAAAGTTAGCTGTGAAGTGACAAGTTCCTTGCAGTTAATCGCCTTGTAGACGTTTGGGTGTCGTAAAAAGCAGAACTAATTGAATATTCAATAATAAAATGAATTGCATACGTACAATCTTTGTTCCTTTTGTACATAGCCTGAACACATTCTATATCAAAGTATTTAACGTATTTAGTGAACAACTTTGCCCTAAAACCAGAACAAAAGAAGTACAGCTGTCGAGCCAGGGAGAATTCCATAGGTGCTCATGATAAAATAAAAATAATGTAGGTATCTCCAAATGTTTCGAAAGTACAACCGAAATACTGCCATCTCCAGCATTCTAGCAGATTACCACTAGTTTTATGATAAACTACCTCATGCATAGTTGTTTCTATATTATCTATATTATTTGATACCAGACATAAGATTGGACGAGAATTGTTTTTTGCCTAAAATAAAAAAAAAATATTGAAAAAATCTAATTGAGTTTTATTTCTTAAGAATGAAAAGCTGCTAACTCTATAATAATTATCCCCGATATAATTTTTCAGGGTTAAAAACTCTGCTATCTCCAAATTTTGTGTAAAACAATAAATAAAATAACATAGACTGATGAGTTTATTGTAGCTCAATGAACATTATTATTGCGTACCTATTTTATATCGTAAGTTTCTACCATTTACTTGTGTAGAAATTAGTCTATACGGTTTTAATGCTCTCCTGTAAATTCGGTTTAACAAGTTTCACCGACGTTATATAATTTTTAGGTTCTTCCCTCAAAATCTACAAATCATCGTCCATAGAGCCATTTTTCTTACTTTTTTCCAAAACATAAAGAATTTTTTTTTCTTAAAATAGTAATGCTCAAAATTTGCAATCGCACGACACATAAAAATCCTTGAAACATAAATGCCTATTCGTAAGTGCATTGTAAGACATCCATTCGTTGCGGAATCCATTTTAGGTCACCTGATTTATCTCCCAGTTCACCCCTTTCATAAAAAAGAAGCGCCCCTGAGGCGCGTATGATCTCTGAGATACACACAATTATCTCGATCTGTGACATCTTTCCACTTCATATTACAGTGAACAATTCACAGCATTCAAAGAGATATATTCCTTTCCCCAAGTTCAAACAATGTCATTTTAACATTGGAAAAAGGGGCCTCGGGGCTTCACTGAAATGTATATTACTATAGAACAAAGACATGAAATAGTACCTCGAACTCAGGTATATGGCTTCAAAGAGTAATGCAATACTGACGTGCTCTTGAAATTAACGTAAATACCGTTTGAAGTCTTTTTGTTCTTGAACGTGTTGGAGGTGCATGTAAATTTAGGCAGATGAAAATGTTTTGTTAGGACAGATGAATAAATTATTTCGTTGTTATCAAATGGGGGTAATTACGTTTTGCACAGAACCACAGGAACATGAATTCATGAAATATGGGTGATTGATAAATATAGTTTTTGCGTTTGACTCTCGGGGGAATCATCTAGCTAAAATATGTTCCAGATTGGGAATGAAATGACTGATAGCCAGATCCTATTGACTGAGAAACTGAAACTCAAGATTAGTACTGAAAAGACTCAAAAGTAAAGCTCAATGATTCAAAAAATTATGATTGGGAATGAGAAGACTGAAAACTAAATTCCATTTATTGAAAGAACTGAATGCAATTCCAATGACTCAAAACATTCACTTACTCACAAATCGATGTGATTTGAACATATAACCAATCATTTAACTGACAACTTGAAAATAAAAAAGCAACCGAAAATTTGAAATAAAAAATCTTTTTTTACCTATCATCCGTACAAAAAATATTTCAAGAAGATTTTCATCTTTATGAAAGTACTACATTGGCTAATAGAAACCTAACATTCCTTATGTTATTCTGGCAGTCTACTAACGGTTCTATTAGGCATAATTTCAACATTTAGAATTTACACCAGCGAATATTTTAACAAGGAATTGAATAAATTAATATATTAATAATAAAATAGAGAATTAGAAGATATCAGCAAATGTCTTAGTCCAGCTTGTAGTAAGGTATTTACATCACTGTTGTGTAATGTATGTTTTTGGTCTGGGACAATCGTTGATGCAAGTGGTTATAGTGACATTTGTAATGACAACGACAAGCGTATGGGGGGAAAACAACAATTTATTGCCCTTGCTCATACAATCCCAATGTGTAAAATTCGTCGGACTTTTAACGATCACATAAATACAACATTTTGATGTCGTGTGCCGGGATCAGCGTGAGTTTGTTGCTTTCGTGATCGTTAAAAGAAGGAAATTTTTTAAAAATTTATTTGTGAACGTTGAAAGAAGGACGATTTTTTTATGCCGTTTTCAGTAAAAAAAAAACAGAGTGAAATGAGTAAACCAATTCAGATTAAAAATTGGAGATGTTTTATATTTGCTGTGACGTCATATTGAAATAAAAGAAAAAATAGCCTAACTGTGGAATCGAACCCACAAACTCTAGCTTGGTAATACAAACTCAAAACATAAAAAAAATAATGTCACATTATAAGTAAATACAATTTATGACTTTACTCTACAAATCCCTATTTTTTAAACTCTCGCGCACACTTTCTCTGCACCGAGAGGTGTGGGATGCCGGGTCAGTGGGTATAGATCTGCCCTTTCAGCTGACTGGCGGCTGGATTGACCCTGATGACTCCTGTTCTCGCCTTATTGGGGCTGCCAGGTAGCCCCTGCTGGTGATAGCGGTTTACCATTGGGCCCAAGGCATCGTTCTCAGCGATGAGCATTTACCTTCGTCGCCTGCCTGGCTTATACGAGGTGTATATCTGATTAATTAGGATATAATGAAAGATCCGTGCATGACTGTTGTTTTTTGTTTATGTGGCGATAGCCCAGAAAAGTAATTAAAAAAACCGGTTTCTGAAAATGTCGTAATCTTTATTATAATAATGTGATTTGATTCTACTCTAGTTCATGAAAAATATTCAGTGTGGAAACCCCGTATTAGTAATCCGAAGCTAAAGCATTGATCCATTGAATATTCGTAGTAACCAATTTGAAAATGACGATCAAACAACAATATGTATCTAATTTCGCTATTTGAATATTATTAAAAAAAATCATTCAGCTTCATGACTATGCCAGGCTCTCTTACAAACATCCAAACAATAGATAATTTGAAAGCCCAAAACATTGAAATAATTTTATATTGATTACTTATATTTTGGACGTCCATCAATATAACATTAGTTTGAATGTTTTAGACGATGTAGTAACTTGATTACTTATATTTCGGACGTCCATCATCTTAATGGTTGAAAGATTTCTATCTCTTTCAAATTTCTTCACAACGTTTCAATTGATTGAATCCGCAATCGTCTTCTGGTGGATAGTGACAAAATCAGATGCTACGCGACCTTTTTATAGGTCTATAATTAAAGTGTAATTACGCGCGGTCTTGTGGCGCGCGTGGTTTCGCGCTTTTTTTCCTTCCAAAATGGTCCATGAGCGGTTTCCATACGTTTTTAATTTCCACGCTTGGTTGACTGAAGGCACCATTGGCTTCTATGTAGGTGGTTTCCATAAATTTCCGAACCACCACGCCTGGACAAAACACCACCGAATTCTCTGTGTTCTTCATAGAGAGGAACATTGGTTCAAACGGAAATTTATGGAAACCACCTACATAGAAGCCAATGGTGCCTTCAGTCAACCAAGCGTGGAAATTAAAAACGTATGGAAACCGCTCATGGACCGTTTTGGAGGGAGAAAAAGCGCGAAACCATGCGCGCCACAAGACCGCGCGTAATTACACTTTAATTATAGACCTAAAAAAAGGTCGCGTAGCATCTGATTTTGTCACTATCCACCAGAAGACGATTGCGGATTCAAGCAATTGAAACGTTGTGAAGAAATTTGAAAGAGATAGAAATCTTTCAACCATTAAGATGATGGACGTCCGAAATATAAGTAATCAAGTTACTACATCGTCTAAAACATTCAAACTAATGTTATATTGTCATGATTTTCTTACAGCTTTACTTTAGCGAAGTGACCAATACAAAGTGACCTGCAAAAAGTGTTACAGAGTATGGAAATATTTTAAGCGGAGGCTCTAATTCGAAAGAAAACATTCTATTTACGCAAGTGTCTTCAAATTTTTCCTGTCCATTCTAGTCTTGGCCAAGATTTAGTAGTGATCAGAATCAACACCAGAACCACAGTGAACGATGACTGCTTAAAAAAGATTGGGAAACACGAGCTATAATCCAAAAAAGTTACTAAAGTTTCTGCTTTACTTGGGCGTTGCTATGGATACTACATAAATAATATTTGTCAGTGATGACTATTTTATTGCAAATTATATATCAAAATCAGCAAATTTAAGAATAAATTCTGAGTACCTGAGACAAGAAGCAGGTATGAAGAAGTCAATAAGAAATTTGAAAATTAGTGTCAAAAGAATGGAATAAAAATTGTTTGTGGAAAGGTTCTGTTAACTCACTTCGAAACAATGAAAAACTTTGAAGCATCTACAATCGTTTTTAGTTTCTTACTATTAAAGAATAATCCTCAAATGAAGGTTTTCTATATTATACTACTTATAATATTATTATCATTGATAATTTTAATGAATTATTTTGTTTTTAATATCGTCGCTGAGATATAAGACCCGTATAGTAGGACTAGAACTCTAAGAACGTCATAAATCACCAACCACTTGAGGTATCAGCAGGCTTTCAAGCAGTAGATTCTACACAGAGTTGTACCTGCCCTAGCCATTAAATTTCAGGTATAATGATATTCGGTTAAAGAGCCCACTACGAGGCCCACTATTATTAAAATGCCAAACTATTTCATGAGATACTTCAATACGGACCTGGGAATCTTTTAAGGGACACACACTTTTACTTCTTATCTATATTTCGAACATAAGTAATAATGAGGGTCGTCGGCTTATATTGATTTACGACCTTTTTAGAGTTATGGTTCTATATTACTTAATTATGCATTTCCAAGCATTTTATTTGTTCAAATTCTAATGACATATTCGCAGTTACGTAAAAATTCATTACATCAATAGTAATTTAATGAAGCAGACAATTATGAAAAATGTTCCATTTAAATAGATAAAAATGCATTGCAAATTTGACATTTCATAGCTGGGTAAGATAAATATTAATTATATTTCGAAACTGAGTGCGAAATACTTTAGATTTTTCTGATGGATCAATGTAACTAACGGAATAAAGTACTGTTCTTTTCAAGTAATTTCTACTTTTGTAGCAACTCGACCATAATAACATTCAAGTTACACCATCCACTATAATTGAAAATAGTACAAAATGAGGAATGTTATAATGGCGAGTTTCCTTTTACTTTGCAACTAAGAAGTACATAAGTATGGCATGAAAATGGTGTTTCTTTAATTGTTATGATCTTAAAGACGTAATTTTTTCAATATTAATTAGGTATTATTTTGAAGTAGGTATGCTCCAAGCAGTTATGCTACTCAACTTTGATGTGGGTAATTAAAAATAGATTGTCAATTTGGAACTTTAGTCTTCGCGCGACTACTACTTCAATCTTGATACCAAATCTTACGAGGAAGGTATTTAATTATTATCATTAACTGTCATTTCAAAACTAGGTTTTTAAGAATTTCTGTTGATGATTCAATCTCTCAGTGATTTTTTAAGAAACCTACCTACTCAATTGAAGTAGGTACGTATAACAAAACAACGAAGACAAAATGAAAAGCTCAAAGCTCAAGTTCAAGTTCAAGATTGGAAATCAATCATTGATTTGCCCAATATTGTTCCCATAATTAAAATAAACAGTTGGTAAAACTAAAGGCAATTTTGTTGATAAAACAGAGTGGTAAATTAACGAGTCATTTTCATTGTTCTCCTTTTGATTATCAAGCAACATAATAAAATGTAGGTATAAACAACTGATTATCTACCTTTTTGTTAACTGACTGATAAGACGCCGGGGAGTTATTCGGCGTCGCTGGTGGACCGCCTCTTTTCAGAGGATATTTTTCCATAATCACACAACCTATATGAAAACTCGTTCAATATTGCGATTAGAAAAATACTGTTGCTCCACATTCGTTATAACTATCTTTCACTAGTTCAGTTCGTTGCGCTTGGTGAAAGTTCCTGAATTGGGTCGCATTGGATTATTTACCATTTTCAACAATTTTTCGCCTGAATCACTTGCTATAAATATTACACATCACGTATATAACCAATAAGTATCTCTTGCGCGTCACTGATTTGATAATCACCGTACCTCAGACTCGCTATTGCCGCTGTCACTGTCAGAGTTGATAAAAATATCACGTGAACCGCGAAGTTGCATGTTCATCGAGGATATGTTGGCAGCGCGGCAGCACTGTCACGGCCAGCGCAGCTGAGTTAAATCGTAGTAATAGTAACAGAACAGGGTTGTCACGTTTAGCGTCAATCAATCCTAATGGGGGGAGTTTCCAGTTGTCAGTTTTTTTCGTGTACCTATGAGTAATTTAGCCAATAAGTTGATCCTGATCTCACTATGCTAACACCACAAGCAGGTCACTTGCTCGGTATAATCGACACCAACACTTTTTCTTGCGAAAATCACCTGAGGAGAGCTATTTTACAATCCGCCAGCAACCTATGATATAACAAATATATCTGACCTATCCCGGCATTGTCTCCTATGGCACAACGCAGCACTAAAAAAATGTATGGTGAATCACGAAAGACAGTCCCACCACGATATGCCATTTACTACGCTGGACATATTCTCCTGCGTTAGGACAACACGTGCTGAATATTCAGGCGTCTGAATACAGAATATTATGTCACGAGAAATTTTCAAATTATGTCGGGCAATATCTACTGTAAATTAGGCCCATTAATATGCATGTTAATTTCTATCATATTAGTTTATTGCCGGTTCATAACTGTTCGAACGCAACAGTTTCTTCAGTTTATTTTTTAATTGAAACGAACAATCAAATTTAATGAGATTTGGCAAGCCAAGTTTGGTACGATTTTTATTTTTGTAGAATGAGGTATATTGACAAACACTTTTCTGAATTTCAGATGTTTCGCTTTCAAATAAGTAAAACAATTTTGTAAATTTTGTTTTTACGAAACTCCCAGGTTTTCGGAGAAAACCCCTCAAAAGCAGAGCTTGTGCGAGCAAGGGAGATCCGGGAACTACAGTTTAAATAAAAGTGGAATCCGAACCACTTCAGCTCAGTGACAAGCGACCGGGGATCGAACCCGGACCGCCTGTGTGGAAGCTAAACGCTCTAACACCACGACCACTTCGCTAGTGTTTTGGACAATCCAATAAGTGAAACAAAGATCGCCAAAATCTTTTATCATGTCGTCGCAAATCTGAGATGCGAATTCTTCTTTTTCGTCATGATGAAAACGAAACCTACATGTGTAATTATAATCGCAATTGAATGCAATTGAACGCAATGAAAGTATTACTGTAGCACGTCGCACTATTCTTATTGCAAAATTGCGTCAACATAGTCTTAACACTTTCCTGTTTCCTCCATTTTGGGTTAACCTTACTTATAAATGCACTAAACTGCAAGGCGTGTGTTGCTATACAAACTAACCACGTAACACGATGACAAAACGAAAAACGATGATCAAACGATGACAAACGGGTTTGTCCTAACACAGGAGAAAATGCCCAGCCTAATAATGCTCAAATCGTAGGACATTTTCTTCCGTGTTTTGGCATACATTTTTCTAGGGATGCGTCGTACCATAGGAGGCAATGCTAATACGCATCCCGGAAGCGTAATACCATTGTTTACTACTATACAGAGCAACTGTGCTCCGAAGCGCAGTGAACAATGGGTTAGCAAATACGCGTATTTCAGATTGCCAATATTTACTGCGATTTAGCTCATCGTCCAAATCGTAATACTCTAAATCGTAGTAAGCAATAGTTTTCATTTTACGGCGTGTTGCTATTGGCCATTGCTTACTGCATGACAGTGCAGCCACGCCTTGCGGCGATATCTTGTCTTGTCATTTAGTTAGTTTCGGGACTCTACGAAATATATTTGTTAGACACGAGCTTTCAAATTTCTTTGCTAATCATCGTTAGTAGTTTCGTTTATATAATTTTTCTACTCCTATGTTAGTAAACATTGTTTTACAAACAGTTCACTCTATAAGTAAATCCATTCTTACGCACAACTGTGCGTAAAGAATAAAAACGCACAACTGTGCGTCATGATATGATGGCTAGTATAATAGGTAACAATCAAGTTGCCTCTTGAACCACTCAAATCGTGACATTTATCTGTCTTGCGTTTTAAATATTTGACAGTGACATTGTCACTTTTTGAGATTTGAAGTTCAAATCGATACTTCATAAATTATAATCCGATCTTTAATTTTATATCTACAAATATGAGCAACTCCGATAATGAAATGAGCGCAACGCCACCGGAAATTGTTCTTCAGGCTGCTTCTGCTATGGAGAATATTCTGCCGCAAAAATCAAAGGATAGATATGAAAAAGCCTATCAAAAATTTATGGAATGGAGTATGGATAACCACGTGAGTACGTACTCCGAAAATGTATTGCTCGCCTATTTTAATATATTGACCAAAACATTTAAACCCTCCTCGCTCTGTTCATCATTTCTATGCTATATAGTACAAAATTGTATTTTCTTAGATTTAATTTGTTGTTGTTGGAAATTAAACCATAAACTGCGTTAGTTACCTTCATTTTTTTATTACTTAAAGCTTAATCAAACGCACCATCCAGTATATAAGAGTCGTAGAAAAAGTATAGTACGTATTACGTGTTGTAAAGCAATTACGCACTCATGTAATTACCGCACTCACCGCTACGCGGCTCGTGCGCAATTTTTCCATTCGTGCGTAATATGCTTTTTACAACACTTGATACGTAATATACTATTTCTGTTTCAATGGATTATAAACAAATTTCAACCGATATCTGTAATTCATCTAGTTCAAAACTACACTAGTTTTAATGTAATTCAACTGGAAATGGTTTTGATGCCTGTGTAAGGGTTAAGACATCATCAGATGTGAAGAGAATAGTGCTTGGTGTGATAGGTAGATTGCCGAGTTAATACCAAGTGCACTAATTGGATTGTGCGCGTTATACTTACCCCCTGCAAAAAGATATATTTATCGGAAAATATTCAAATGTCAACATAACAGATTTGACAAGATTGAAGATAGGAAACGAGAAGACTTCAGAATGCAACGCCACCATTGATATTCTTTTAAAGAAAATCTACAGAAATACAATCAAGAACGAGGAACTGTTGAAAGTTGAAGTTGATTAAAGGTTCCGTCAAACTTAAGCGGGAAGTGGGAATTGCTAGAAAAACAGTATATGTAGCAAACCATATATATTTCGCTGCTTGTCTGAATTTGGGAATAGGAATAATCACACCGGTATGTATGTTTTTCTACGACCGTACGTTTTTACCCACTTTCCCGCACTCATTTTAGTTTAGAAAGTGTCACTTTCCCGCACTAGTGCGGGAAAACTCGCTTTCCCGCACTAGTGCGGGAAAGTAAAATATGTCAATTTATCGTTATTACATGTACATTTCATTGATTTTAGATGTATATTACTATTCAAACTAATATAGGTTTTAATATTCAATCTAACGCAGACTAGTTTTCTATCATTGGAATGAAGAAATTGCGATACTTTTATATATCTACCCTATACATTTCTCAAAATCAATCCACATCACCAAACTAAGCTGAGTCAAGTGGTTTGGTGTGGTAACCAAAGATTTGTTATGACAACCAAGTTGTCATCAAGACGTCAAAGTTTCAAGTTGAAGCGTTGTCGAAGTGTCCGATTTTGGTATTTTTCAAATTATTTTCAATAAAAACAATATTTTAATGGATTCGTCAGACGAAGAGCTCCAAGAAGCAATATTAAAGGCCGCAGATGAGGTAAATTCAGACCTGTTACCAAGTAAATCACGACAAAGGTACGAACAGCAATACAACCAATTTTTATACTGGTGTAAAGAAAAAGGAGTGAATAGCTTCGTAGAAGAGGTTTTTTTGGCATATTTTTCCGAGCTGAGTAAGGTACTGAAATCCTATACCCTATGGTCGCGTTACTCGATGGTGAAATGTTTAGTTAAAATAAAACAAATCCTGAACATAAGCAAGTTTCATAAATTGACATCGTTCCTAAAAAAGCAAAACGTTGGTTTTCGACCACATAAAGCGCAGATTTTTACCAAAGAAGACATATGCAAGTTTATGCTAGCCCCTGATGAGATATATCTTACGATTAAAGTAATGTTTTGTATGTTGAAATAAAACATATATTTTCAATGTGCTTTTTGAATCTTTATGCGGTCGTAGAAAAAATAATGTTCCTAATTCATGCGCAAAGTGTCTTTCCCGCCCTTGACTGCTTGCCCGAACTCCGCTTCGCGTCGTTCGGGTCAACGGCAGTCGCGTGCGGGAAAGTATCACTTTCCGCACTAGTTAGGAAAATAACTATTACATATCCCACTACAGAATTTCGTCTCGCATTCATCCCGTTCCCTCTCCCGCATTCCCGCGTTGGTTTTGGGAAACCTTTAATGTTTGTATCGACGATGTTTCAAATATATTCACTAAAACAGATATTCTTATTTTTGTAGGTTCATTGGTATTTACAAGAAATACATATTTTATCCCATTATAAAATTTGTATTGCTGTTGTTTTTTAATTTTGGATCTCACCTTTTCTATTTAATGATTAATGCAAGTTTTTTTATTAAAGTTAAACAATATTTAACTAAGTAGCTGGAGTGCAGTAAATATTGGTCTTAAGTAGGCCATCTATATTATTGCCAACATTTACTGTGATTTAGAGTATTACGATCTGAGCAATGTGCTGAATCGCAGTAAACATTGGAAATCTAAAATACTCGTATTTGCTAAGCCATTGTTCACTGCGCTTCGGAGCACAGTTGTTCTGTATAATAGTAAACAATGGTAATACGCCTATTGTAGATTGCCAATGTTTACTGCGATTCAGCACATTGCCCAAATCATAATACTCTGAATCGTAGTAAGCAATAGTTTTCATTTTACGTACCACAAAAGACACATTTTGTCATTAGCTAATAATCGATCAACAAAAAATAATTTCCATTACATGGAATTTTGGTCAGAAAATTCAAAATATGAATGTACAAAAAATTAATGAGTACATGTATTCAGTAGGTGGTAATGCAGACCAATCGTTGAAATATACAGTGAATATCGATTTGGCAATATGTGACTGTCCGTTTGGCTCCAGCGGTAAGTTTTGTAAACATCTTTGTGTGGTTCAGGAAAGATGTGGTATAGTTTTTAAAAATGATCCATTATTAACTTCAATTGATAAAAAATGTTTTCTAAGCTGTCTCGGATATGACGTTTTTGAAACAATTGATGTCAGTTTTAAGGAATACGATACCAAAGATGATAACACGAATGAAGAAGAAAGTCATCGTAAGGTATCTTCAATAACCATTAAGAAACATTTGGCTTACTGAAATGGCCTCAGAAAATAGATCTGTTGAATTAACAAATTCAGTCATAAAATTGAATGCTACTCTGAATAAAATAAAAACGTCCTCACAATTGGTATTTTTTTTGTAATATTAGGAAAACTCGATATTCCGTGAATATAGGAGTGCAACCTGGATTAATTAGTAGACGTGAAAAAAGACCTGGCCTTACATCTGGAGCCAAGCGAATTCAGTCGGGAAGACCGTCGAATCAGGTAGTGGCAATTAGCAAAGCGCAAACGCAAGGCGCAACGCAAGGCGCAAACGCAAGGCGTAAACAAAATCTGGGAAAAAGCATTGCGGAAAATATGACAAATGCCAAATCACAAAGAAGAATTTAATATTATTTCCAAGTATTACCTGAACCTATAAAATATTAATAGATTTTCACGTATTAGTATCAACGATGTTTCAAATATATTCTACTCAAAAATAGACATTCTTATTTTTGTAGGTTCATTGGTATTTACAAGAAATATGTATTTTATCCAATTATAAAATTTTTACTGTCGCAAGTTATACAATATTCTGACTTATAAAATTTAACTAAGTAGCTGGAGTGTAGTAATTATTGGTCTGTAAGTAGGCCATCAACAGCATTGCCAACATTTACTGCGATTCAGAGTATTACGATTTGGGCAATGTGCTGAATCGCAGTAAACATTGGCAATCTAAAAAACGCCTATGTTCACTGCGCTTCGGAGCACAGTGGCTCTTTATAATAGTAAATAATGGAAATACGCATCCCGGAAGCGATTTTACTAAATATACTATTAGCTAACACAAACTCCGCCCACCGTAATACGTCACCTCTAAACATTTTCGATATACTCGGCGTCAGCACATCGCACTAAACATACTGCGCTCCAACAGAGCCTTCGTAATATACTAAATATATGATGGTCTTTTTATTGCATGGTTATTCTGTTTACTGTAGGTTAGTCAGGTTAGGTCAGATTTTGCTGAAAATATACGTATTTTCAACTAACATATTTGTAACTTTTCTGCCCCTTAGATGCAAGTTTTCTACTGTTCTGATTCTTCTATTTTGCTGGAGCAACAGGCTGGAATGCAGTATATTTAGTGCGATGTACTGACGCCGAGTATATTGGAGATATTTAAAGGTGACGTATGACGTATTACGGCAGGCGAAGTTTGTGCTAGCGTACAGTATATTGTTTAGTAAAGTCGCACCCCGGAAGCCTATTGGCATTGTCTTCTACGGCACGACGCAACCATAGACATGTATGTTGAATCACGGAAAACAATGTCCCACTATTTGACGTTATTAGGCTGGACATTCTCGTCTGACTTATGACTCTTAGGACAACACAGTCAAATTCAAATGGGACACGCTATCTGAATTTTGGATGAATAAGCAAGTTGATTTTTATTTAATTCTCCTCCCAACCGGGATTGCGAAGGTGTTTCAGATTTGGGTCACCTTTGAGGAAACCCTTGATATTTAATCTTTATCCTGAGTCAATTCTGATCTTTATTTCTCTTCATCTAAAGATTTAGCTTCAAAATGAACACGAGATTTTGTAAATCGATTGATGAGGAAAAAAGTTATGACTGCAAAACCAAAACGTTAAATTTTTGAGATCACCCTGTAAATAAAATAATTAAGAAGACAATTTGGAAAATATTTCAAGGTAATGAGATCATCTTCATGTCAGTGTTGTCAAATTTAAAAAAAAGTTTTTCTTTATTTGGGATTCTTTTGAAAATTCCGAAATTTTAATTTTGGACAGTTTTAGGTAACACCCTGTAGCGATTTTATGTGAAGAACCTTATGTTTTGAAGAGGTACGAGATTATAGCACAAGGACTGGGCTAGCGAACAGTGCGAACAGAATTCAAATTGTGCAGAGCAGAAGAAAGTTATTCAGATTTTAACAGGGACAAAATTTTGGTTTGCGACGAAATTAGAGTTGAGTAGTTTATTTTAAGTTTCAAGTTGGAAATTGCTTCTGTGGACCGAAAAACATCAATTCAATCAGAGTTATAAAGGGCGTTCGCCTGACAATGATATTGATGCGGTCTAACAAACTATTGAAAGTCCATTTTTTCAAAAGGAAACCCTACTATTTTATAATCTCATTGGATTCATTATCAAAAATGAGGCCAACTTTGAATAATGTTATCCATGCCTACATCAATCAACAGTTTTCGAAACATTAGCGAATTATAACACCTCTCTAATAATAATAATACTTCCTCATAAACACTCGTACAGTGCACACAAAGGCACAGCCTTTGCGGGTAGAGGACGGCTATTATTATCATTTGCCGTAGCGCTCCGGGGCGACTTACTGATTTTTTGATACAGAAAAACCTGGAAAATATACTGATATATATATATATATATATATATATATATATATATATATATATATATATATATATATATATGATCAAACGAACTTACTTAACTCAAGTGAAGTTCGATCATAATTATACGAAGCCTCCCGTAGGAGATGATCGCAATGTATAGTACCTCTTCTTCCCGCTAGTTGTCACCACGAAATCAAAGCCTAATTAATCAAAAGTTTCACCTCTGCATGTACAGCTCCATGGTACTTATATGGCTATCTTCATTATACCTTCGAATCATTCTTTCGCAATCTATGTTCACGGGTTGGTTAAAAAATGTTTATTATTTTAGATTTTTCGGGTGGGTGAAATAAGGGTGGGTAAGTTCGTTTGATCATCAAATTACATTCACGTCCCGTCCTCAAGATCACAATATCGATGTTCAGATTGAGACGTGGATTCGAGAGTTGAGTTAAAATTCCTTGTTGGTCTTTTCTTGATAGTTTGCAGTTTTTGTTTCAATTCTTGGCCGGTTTTCAACAAAGAATATCCAGTTATGCAACGATACAAAAAAAATTGTTGGGTATTTTCTTCTGTCCACTTTGAAGATCACAGTATTTTTGAACACCGCTTTTTTGCTAGAATTTGTTTGGTGTAAGTTCCAGAAATAATCGAAGGAGTAGTGGTTTCACTACTCCTAGAAACAGTTAATATTTCGAATTCAAGCATTTCAAAAATACACCTATCTCTCCGAAACGCTTACGAAGAAGACATGATGCATGTCTAATAGAAAACATCAATTTCTCTCGATTATTACAAGTGTGAATGTCATTATTCGAGTTACAATTTCGTTAAAATATGTATGAGCGTCCATACATTTTTCATGACCTCTGACATTGAGTGCACTTTCTCCTGACTTTTCGCCTGACTTGGAATTGCAAAAATTTTCAGCGCAAACACAGAGCGTCATCGTCACCACACGATTCGTAATTTGTTTTGGCACTTTGCCTTTTTCCACCTCTAATTCTTTTTTATTTGCGGGTTATCGACGTTTGCGACCTTTGGTATTGGTTTCACCTTTTCCTGCTTTAGGAAATGATCACATGACTGAAGGGCGGTAGTATTGCATGGTGTCACTTGAAAAGCCAGGCTTTTGTGGAATAGAATCACTAATTTTAAAACTTGGTTTTTTGTTACCGAAAGTAAACTAAATTCCATCTCTAGAAGACAAGTCTTGATAGACAAAAAATCAAGTGAATGAATCATTGATACCACAGAAATTTTTTGTTCTCTGAAGTTTTTCATTATATTCATGAACGGATTTTATATCGGCCGAGTCAATCCAACAATTCATTTTCATATCAACCTGTTGACTTCTATTCGTAATGTTTCCTCAGAAACCAGATATTATGTACAGTTTGGCACCATCGTAAAATATTGAATTTTAAAACCATAAATTTTGTGCGTCCTTTCAATAGTTTACTTCTCTTCGGATAGATGGCAGGCGGAGTAGTATTCTATTTATTCTGTTTTGAGATGGGCCATATGGGATTTGTTTATTTTACTCATCCAGATATTTCTGTTCTCCTGAGGTTTTCACTGACGAAATGATTTGCCTTGCAGTATGAATGAGTTCGAATTAATTCGTGGAAAACTGAATACAAACAACTTAGAATTAGGAACTTAGGTAGGTTTATTGAAAATTAACACTAAAACATGAGAGTGATAAACAAATTCTAAGAATTTTGCTGCCCAAACTAACTTTTACTCCAATAACCTTAGGAGGAAGGATTTACGAGGAAAATATTTTGTAGAGAACAACCACATTAGGTTATATCTGACAGACACTATTGCAACTGCTTCTTGAAATCGACCATCTGGAGCTAGATGACCAATAAGACTAATGCAATTCGTACAATTTCGCAAGTGGTGGGACTGTGGCATGCATTTTTCTGTTTGAAGATAACTTTTTTCTTATGAAGCCTATTTTTTTGGTTTCTTGATCCACCTTATAATGAAGCGTATTACTCACCTGTAATTGCCTTTTTTAGTGATTGCCACTGATGTGCATTATAGTCAAACAATCACTATACATTTTTCTGATCATGATCAATCACACTTCTAGTTCTCAGCTGACGTTTTATGATTCATTCTTTTGCCTGGAGAAAACAAACACCCAAAAATCGTACCCCAAAAATAATGCTAATAAATACCGACGAACAAATGCTACATATCGTCTCCTAAAACACCAGTCGCGGTAGAAGAAGTTTCGCCAGAAGAGATCATCATTTAAAAACCCCTATTTTGATGGAGACAGTTCATCCACGAGATATGTTTCATTCATAATTTGTCTCACTGGCCAAATGAAAATCAATCAATGTTTTAGGTGTCATAAATGGTGAACTTTGTATTACCTAAGAGAAAAAACATATTTTTGAAAATTAATTTCATAATGGATTATTTTGATTTCAATTTTAATCATTGATCACTTGATGAGTGGCACTGTGATACTTTAATAAAATTACCTTCAACCAATTCATTTTTGAAGTTATTTCACCCCAAATTTATAATCACAAAATAATAATTTATGTCACACTACTTACTATACAGTTATGTTTACATATAATAAAATTACTAGTGGAAATTAGACAAAAGTGTTCATTCATTTCATTAAAATGATCATGAATTTCCACAAATAAACAAGTCAATTACACAAATTACGTGATTACCCTGTATGTACGATTTTTCCACACTGTAAATATTTCAAGAATTGAATACATACAGGGTGAGTCAGAATAAGACCGACAAACTCCGACTACAGATTCCTTGCCTCATTTTGAGATGAAAAGTTTCTATTAAGGTATGTCCTAAAATGCATCCCCTCTGAGAAAGTGCGAAAAAAATTTAGATTTATTTTTTTTTTCTCTAAAACTCCTGGAGAAAAAAATTTCAAACTTGGTGCACTTATCAAGCTTTATCAACGTGATAATTTGAAGTTATAATTTTCAATTTTTGTAAACCAGTGGCGTTGTTAAGATAGTATGTGGTCATATTTTCCTTCATATTTTCTTTGGACAACTGAATTGACAAATGAGCGTTTGACATCAGTTAGGCTCATCCATACTCAACCTAAAAGTCATGACATTCCATTAGCCTAAAAGTGAAGGTTTCTGAGATATTTGCAAAAAACTGAAAATATGTCCTGAGAAGAGACATAACATCCTGTGTGCTATAATCGCATGTTGCAACTTTATCATAACTTAAAGGAATAATTGTCAACCTCTTGAACGTTTTATAATGTTGGGAGTATTCATAACATAGTACAGGTAAGTCAGAATGAGACCGACAAACTCCGTTTTTTTATTCGTCATAATATTTGAACGATTCGATTTCGTAAATTCACCGATAGGTGACCATACATTGTTACATAATGATTATTCTGAAAGATCCACTGACAAACCCAGCCTCAAATTATAATACTCCTGTTAGAGTAGAGTTAAAGCCTAAAATAATATTTGCGAAAAACTGTAAATAAGTACCTACTTTTAATTTGTTGAATTTTATGTTGAAGTATCATTATCAAAGTCATTTCATACTACCTATCCACTGATCATGGAATGTTTCATCAAGAAATTGACGAACGATTCGTTGAAAATGGGCGGTGCTCCGTCATATTGATACCACATTCTTTGACGAACCAATAGCGGTACTTCTTCGAGTAGCTCAGGTAAAACATATTCAAGAAAAGCTCGGTAGTTCTGTCCATTCAAACGTGGAGGAAGAAGATATGGTCCAACGATATGATTTTCGATAATTCCTACCTAGTCTGGAAGTCGAACCTTCCAGACTAGTTTGTATACCATTGATCAATGCATAAAAAATACACAAATTTTTTATTCTTGTTCTTTTTTAAAACCATATGCTGAATGGATTTTTTTCTCGATAAACCAATTAGAAAATGCTCTAAAAATGATACTCCAACATAAAATTCAACAAATCAAGAGTACTTATCTTCGGTTTTTCGCAAAAATTGGTTCAGATCTAAAATTTTATTTGAGTGGAGTATTATTAATTTGAAGTTGGGTTTGTTTTTTTATTATTGCACATAGGAAATAACGTTGATACTCAGGACATATCTTCAGTTTTTCTCAATTATCTCAGAAACCTTCACTTTTAGACACATAGAATGTTATGACTTTTCGGTTGAGTATCGATGATCCTAACTTATGCCAAACGCTCATTTATCAATTCAGTTGTCCAAAAAAAATTCGTTCAAATAATATGACGAATAAAAAAAACGGAGTTTGTCGGTCTCATTCTGACTTACCTGTACTATGTTATGAATACTCCCAACATTGAAAAATGTTCAGGAAGTTGACAATTATTCCTATAAGTTATAATAAAGTTGCATTATGCGATTATAGCACACATAATGTTATGTCTCTTCTCAGGACATTTCTTCAGTTTTTCGCAAATATCTCAGAAACCTTCACTTTTAGGGCATGACTTTTAGGTTGAGTATGGATGAGCCTAACTGATGTCAAACGCTCACTTGTCAATTCATTTGTCCAAAGAAAATATGAAGGAAAATATGACCACATACAATCGTAACTACGCCACTGGTTTACGAAAATTGAAAATTATAACTTCAAATTATCACTTTGATAAACCTTGATTAGTGCACCAAGTTTGAAATTTTTTTCTCAAGGAGTTTTAGAGAAAAAAAAAAATCTAAATTTTTTTCGCACTTTTGACACCCTGTATCTCAGAGGGGATGCATTTTAGGACATACCTTGATAGTAACTTTTCATCTCAAAATGAGGCGAGGAATCTGTAGTCGGAGTTTGTCGGTCTTATTCTGACTCACCCTGTATATTGGAGTGATAGTTTTTGCAAATTCTTCATGACCAATATTGTAAAAATGAATGAGATGAAATTTAACATTACAAGTCATAGAAAATTAAAAATGTTGGCAAAGAAATACATTCAATTTTTAAAATCACTGTGTCACTAAGGAAATAATACAGATAAATTTCCATTAAACGTTCAAAAAATAGAAAATCCTAGATATGCATTGTAAAATATACTATACATTTAACAAACTTTCACCATAATTTTTTGCAGTGTATTGTGGGGTTTGAAAAAAATTATTGAATAAACGTTGAGACTCCCTATATAGGCAGTATAAGGAAATCCTTTTTAGAAAATATCAATAAATAATTTTGTTCATGAACAATAAAATGTTTGGCGATGGAAGGAAGGCATGTGGAAATTTACGGATTCAGTGAATGATTATTCTATCAGGTTTCTGAACGTTTTTGTAATTTGATTTTTATTTATATTGAAGAATTATTGACTACATAATTATTGTTTATTTTTGTACAAAACTGAATTTTTTTAAAAGTTATACTCAAATGCCACTAACGAAAATAACCCAAATCAATTTAATCGAATACTCAACTTTATGGCTATACTGAGTTTTTTATGAGATGCAGAATAATTTCATGTTTTGCATTTATTCTTCCATATAGCTTCTAAACCGTAAATCGAAAACTTCACAAGAACAAAGAGATGGGAAATTAAACAATACTCAATACTTCTTTTTCAGAATACGTGAGTGTCAGCAAATGAATATATCTGAATACAGTGGATTCACATTAAGAATTTCTTTGACACATGATATGGCATTGGATAAAGGCGATCTCTATATTTCAAAACATTGCCTGTTTCGTTCTCACATAATTTGGTTGACAGTTCTAGTTCAAAGAATGGATTTGAAAAGGTGAGAAGAACTGTGTTGTGGTGAATGAGTGATGTGTGCTTTCAGACATTCTCTGGCGAATTACCTAAGCTTTAGCTTTGAATGATATATCATATTTACTATTGCTCTGACAAGTAATTTTCCTCAATAAGTTCGGAATTTATTCCAGAATATTTCTATTAAGAATATTATGAAAGCAAAACTCAACCCGGAGATTAGGAATAGGAATAATATTTTCAAGTGACGCAACTTTACAGTTTCCATCTCGTCAGACCATAAGGGCACTTTTTTGAACAACCATTTTTTCTGTAATCCGTACTGTTTAACCAAAAAAAGACATCTGTTGAATTGGGTCAAGTACGGCGAGTGTTTCTGTAGAGAGTAAGCAGCCAGTCCTGGCATCAATGGCTCTTCAATAATTTTGTAAACGGGATCACCATAATCTGCCTTATATTTGTCAATATAAAATTCAGCGTAAGTTTGTCGTGTGAATATAGCACCACTGATATTTTTTTCTTCTAGAAGGACATCTGTACTTTCAGCTACAGTAAATTGATTATGTAGTCCAAGCGCTTCAGGTATTAGCAGAGAGTTTGCCCAGTATGTTTCTATGTAAATTTTCAGTCCGCTGGTTCTTAAATCCTCAAGTGTTTTGATATTATCATTCACTTTGGAGCTCAATAGCATGCTGAATAGGAAAGTATCGAAAGTTGTACTCATCGCAATACTGCAGAATATCCAAAGCATCAGCAAACATTTTAGTTTTACTTTCATTTTTGGTAATTTGACTGTTGAATTACCCATTGAAGCTGACAGGAGAATTAAAAAGCAGCGTATCGGGTCGATTTTTGGTCCTGTGGTGTTTCCAAAATGTAGAACAATTATTATAGAGCTCATCGCAACCAGATACAGTACGATGACGTTTGGATGAGATATAATTAGAAAATTCTGATAGGGAGGAATTTTCCGAGGTTTTGGTATCACAACGACCTTTTGATCCGAATCTATCGGATATGAAAAGGATGTGTTCTGATAGTATAACACCTGCAATTGAAAATACCACATATTAGATGTCTATTGTTCTGCTAATTTGTGTGAAACATTACACATAAAATACACAAAATGGTTATTTATGATACAAGTTCGTGAAGTAGGACTTTATTGTATGAGCGTGAAGTTTGTTGAATGGGACGAAGCCGAGTTCAACAAACACGCGAGTACAAAAAAGCACTTTACGGAAGTGTTTCATCCAAAGTTTTTTCTTCGACAGTTATTATATTAAGTGAAAATTGTCCAGCTGTGTGCACGTTCCAGTGTAATTGGATGAAGAAAAGGTTTGTATTTCGTGAAGAAATTTATAAAATCATAGCAAGGCGCTTCGACTATAAAGTCATCATCAGTGCGTACTCGTCAGGTGTACAAGAGCCAGACACAGGTGATTTTTTTACGCACTTGTGCGAAAAAGTCACTTTACGCAGTGTGAACAGTGCGTAAAACCTTACGCACTGTCGTAGAAAATAGTATTTGATGACAAAAGTTTGTAGAGTAGGACTTTTTTGTTCGAGTATAAATTTTTTTCTACGACAGTTATTATATTGACAACATAGCTACTTTTAAAAGATTTATCTTATTAGGAATTAAATTTTTTGTCGTATTATCAAATGATGTAAAATAAGTAATTATAACTTAACGCGGTGCCTAAAGCTTCTATTCTGACGTCAACAATTTAGCTATGATACGGAATCGGAAACCATGTAATTGGATACACCAGCCAATCCAGAGGAACCTTATGGAAGGAAATGTAGAATAATAGAACAACTCATTTTATTAGCAATATACCTATGTCACAATGTGACACTATTGATAAGTAATTTTTTATTGATAAGTTTTCTTTTCTGGCTTTGAAATTCACTGAAAAATTATCGAATGACGCAAATATATTTGTCGTGAAAACGCCGATAAACTCCCTTCAATTGCTTATGAATGGATATTGTATCTTTTCGCAACTGAAAAATTAGTTTTTGAAATTTCCGGCTTTTAAAAAATAGTCGCTCTCGACAAATATGTTTACTATGTGTAGTTACTTGAAAATGGTGTAAAAGCCGAAACCGGTCGTAATAAAGTAGTAAAGTGTTAGTGGAAACTGGACAAAGTTATATTTTTTCTTCCTTTTCTTATTTCATCATGAACTTCCACAAAATAAATAGATCATCAATCAAACAAGTTAAATATGTTTTCATCATTCGAGAATTGTTCAGTAATTTTTATAGACAAAATTAAGTTGTGTGAGTAGATTACTGAAGAAATTGAATAATTACCTCATCAGTTGAAGGTAGTTTTACGACTTGAATAAAATAGGAGTTTTCAAGACAAATATGTTTTCGTCATTTGACAATTGTTTAATAAATATTCGCCAAGAAAAATTATAATCAATCATCATACATTGGTACTGCCGAGAGACTGGAAATGATTGAATTTTAGCCATTACAGGTAGTTACCCCGCTTCAGAAAATTTCAATTTTTACGTCATTAATTTGTTGAGTTGGATTTTGGGTGCAGAAAAAATGATCCAACCAGATTTTGTAAGTGTATTACTACAAAAGTAAAACAACTCCATTATTAATCAATTGAAGGTAGTTTTCCGGCATTTAGAAAAAAGGAGTTTTTACGAAAAATGTGTTTTTGTTACTAAACAATTGTTCAATAATCATCATAAAGTGCGCAGGTACTGCCGTGAGAATGGAAATGATAGAACTTCACACACTACAGGTTGTCTTTTGCTTCAGAAAATTTTTCACGAAGAATATGTCTTCGCTGACTGGTTCATTTCTCAGCGAAATTGTGAGACATAGAACAACGAATGAATTCAATTTTCGTGTTGTTGTCATCAATCGAAGAGATTACCAGCACATTGACAAAATTTTCAAGAGCTCTGGCTATAAGAGTTTAGTTAATGTACATTTCGTCATAGTAAAACTAATGAATTATAGAAGTAAGTTATCACAAATTCTTCAGTATATTTGACTTATGTTGAGTGGAGTACTCTCGACAAATATGTTTTTGTCATCCAACAAATTTTCAGTAAATTTTAAAACAAAAGTAATAGAGGTACATATGAGTGCATTGCTGAAACAAATGATTTTTTATTATTCTGCATTAAAATGTAACTTTTCCGCTACTGAAAAATTGGAAATTACACTGCAATTATATTTTGGTAATTCAAAAATTTTTTAGTTGATTTTCAGGTGCAGAAAATGGAAGTATCCTTTATTTTACATTTGTACTTAGTTTTCCCAATTTAAAAAAATTGTAATTTCCTCGACAAACATGTCTCAGGCATTAGCCAATTGTTTAGTGAATTTTGGAGCCTACCAAAACAAAAATAATCAACATACATAGATGTATCCCTGGAAAACTGAATATCTTTATTTTTCACAATCAGTTTTTCATTTGTTCCTAAGAAAAATGCATAACCAACATATGATTGTCAGTAATTTCATGATATAAGCATAATTGTTTATTATATGCATGTGGTGTTGCAAAATTTTCGCGTTTACCAAAAATTCCAATAAAAAATCATATACAGTGCGACGCTAAATTATGGAACAAATTCATTATTTCTGAATACAAAGATATATCGGAAAAATCCTCGGACAGGTCGATTTTCTTTTCCGATGGGCCAATTTTTGAACCTCACCCAAAATATATAGGGTTATCCGCATTTGAGGAAAAGCGACTTTGGTGATATTTTTAAATGGGACACCCAGTTTATTTGTCCATATTTGGTTAGGGATCGTCATTACAAATCCAGTGATACCAAGTTTGATGGGATTATGTCAAACGGCTGCGGAGATATGGCCAAAAAACTCCATATACCCAATGAGTGCGACAGAGACTTTTAACCTTCTGAATCGTGTGGAGTCTCGCAGTCATACTCATTAGACTGCGAATGGAGAAATATAAAAAAATTTATATTTAACAAAATTAACTCACCATGAAAAATCTAACCATGACAATATCCGCCTCATTGGAGTATAATTGGGATACTGTATCATTTCTACCACCATCAGTAGCATCAGTCACTCGAACAGTTGCATTCAGAATACGAGCTATCAAGTCGACTAGCATGACATCTCTTCCTTTCCACTGGCCATTTTCATAATAGGCAAATGGTTTTCTTTCGAAATAGACTACTCTTAAGTCTTTTCCGAAAAAATTCTTCGTCCTATCGGCAAACAAGTTTTCGCATTTTTTCCCAAATTTGACTAATCTGATTGAATGTTTTTCTTTGAAAGGGTGGTAACTGTGTACTTCGTATTTTTTATCGACGAAAACGAGAATGAACCTCGATATATTTCTGGACCAAATGTACTGAAGAATTTGTGATAACTTACTTCTATCATTCATCAGTTTAACTATGACGAAATGTACTTTGACTAAGCTCTTATAGCCAGAGCTCTTGACAATTGTGTCAACGCGCTGGTAGATCTCTTCGATTGATGACAACAACACGAAAATTGAATTCATTCTTTGTTCTGTGTGATGCATTATCTCACAATTTCGCTGAGAAATGAACCAGTCAGCGATATCCCTGGTTTCTTCTCCGTAGACACCCATATAACTGCATATCTCCGATTTCAGGGCATTGCATTTATTTAATTTTCTGAGATATATTCCCAATTCATCTTTTACGTGTGTTTCAACACACGATGATTCATTGTCGATTTGAAGAAAGGCACTAGTACTTCTCAACAGTATTATAACTGATACCAATTTCCTCATATCTTTCACTTTTCGAAAACTGCTGAACAATAAAACTTTATAAGAGCCTTTCTCAATCAACAATATAAGGGTTATTAAATCGATGTCTATTACGGAAAGTTGTTATCATTGTTCATCAAGTGACAATCATAAGCGAGTGAAAAAAAATGGGCGTGATGAACGCATTATGTAATGGATTGCTTTGACTCTTTACAAAAGGTAGAAAAATATTATTTTGTTCCGGTTGCTTTCCTTGACAGTGTGTCTCACTTTATATGTAAACACCCCCGCCTCTTTGATAATTTTTTCCGCTAAATACTAAATTGTGTAGAATCGATACACTAAAAACGTACAAAATGACCATTTCAAGTGATAGTAAACCGACATTTCTGAAAAATGATACACTTAAGAAATATTGGAACACCAGCTGACACCAGCTAACACTAACACCGACTGATTTCCTTAGAGGTCCTGCATATTTTGGTGTTACTTCACACTTATTTGTAGAGCACCGGTTTTTGGTGTTATCTCTCAACATTTCCAGGTGAATCCTGTGATTTCAAAATAGATGAAAAGTAAAATCCAGCTGGTGTTACGTATAATACTGTTTGATTGCATTTCGCACCAGTCTAGTCTAGATTACAACTATTGATTATGAAAAGCAACAGCCTATATTAAAAGTCACACATGTAATAGTATACAAAATCAACACCAACTGATCAAGTCTGCAATAATATACTGTGTTCATTAACACCAGTTCATTGAATTTTGAATCAGGATCGTGTCAATTCATATAGAGAATAGTTATCCATCTGTCACCAATATTAAGTATTACGATACCTTTAGGTGTGAAACAAAATGGCTCCAATTGATTTTAATCCAATGCAGTGTTAAATATTTTTCAGGTTGCTAATAATATTTGGTGTCAACTGATATCATGATGATATCATTACATATAGGATGCAAGTCTGAGAAAAAATACATCATTTTATGGGTAAGTGTCTTTATTACCTAAGTGCACACAGGAGAAAGACAAAAAATAAACCTATCTAAAAACTTCTGGGCAATGTTCATTTGATACATGATATATGCCAATATACAGTGTCCTACAAACATTCAGTGATATTTTATTTTATTTATTATTTCTCCTACTGGGAGTGGCACCTGAAAAAAGAACATCAACTATAATAGTGCTGCAATATAATGGAATATACAAGTACTAATTACTATATACACATGCTGTAGCTGAAGTTCACATTTAAAAATAGTTTTTGTATTCGCTTAATACTTCTATTTATTTGCTCTAGCAAACACATTGATGAATTGTTATAAAAATATGGAATAGTGAGTATTGCAATATTGAGTCTATACATTCATAAAAATATCTGGTAGATGTATGAACACCAATTAGTAAATACAGTCATACATAGCTGCAGCTGCATTACATCAAATCTAAAGAGTGATACACTTTGTCACTTAGCAATATTATGAGAAAGTTTCTTTATAGAATGTTTTTTTTAAAGCAAATGGTATTGTTGAATTTGTAAACTTACTTTGTAAGCATGCGTATCAACGTGTACATAAAACTCTAGGACACCCATTCTCCAAAACGTTAATGGCTACCCACATAATACCAACTTTCATCCACTTGTTTAAAAAAACTGAATAGTAGAGGTATACTTACATGCACATAATTGTTTCAGCTTCTGCTTTTTCGGCCACAATAAATTTCTCTCTAGGTACCTCTAAACAAAATTTTAATACACTTCACTTTGTCAATTTGTTGCACGCCATGAACCATGAATAAAAGAACACCAAGTACTAAAGTACCTCCGTAATGGCTGCGCTGTGGCGTTGCCGGCAACAGGCACAGACATGAGAAAGGGCCCACGGAAGATGCACAATGTTGCCAAACATCACGGATATGACAGTATTTTATCCATTGGACATGAGGGTGAGATGAAGGGTATCGAATTATGGAGCCGCGTTGAAAACGTATCAGTACAAATTATTATCAAGTATCCACTGCAACAAAATTAATGATAGTAGAAAATCACGTTTTACTATGAAATTACTTGGCGAAGTTATGAGATTTCATCGTTTTTATATAGTTTTTAATTATTTCTGTTGGTTGGCGAAAAATATGGAGATTGGCCCTAACACTTTTTTTGTTTTATTTTGGTTTGTTTGAAAGGTGCATTATGGAAGAATGGAGGCGGCAACCGTGCACCTTGACAACAATTTGTTGATATAGATTTGATATAAGTGGTGTTGATTCACAGCTCATTCGTTGTGAAAATGATAACCTCGGAAATACATTATTACCACGGGTATCAGAACGAACACTGGTGTGAACATCAATTTCATAACTAGGTGGTATATCTTGAAGGCGAAATATTCATGTGAATATGGGTCGTTCATTAAATTGATAGTCGCATGAAAAATATAAAAGCTGATCACTTTCATGATGAAATTTAAGAAAATAACACCATTCGATGATGTTTCATACAATATATCTAGTTTTTGATTCATAAAGAGTATGATTCGAAGTTCACAGTGTGAATTTAAATGACAATTTTGTGCAGTTCTGATTTCGAATTAACTTTCATCATATTATGATATGAATTACACCGTAGAACACAATGATATCGAATTTTCAATCCATATGATAGGAGAGTAAAATTCTGGTGTAAAATTGAATCAGTGTTGTTTCTGATAGTCTGGAATCGACACCAACATTTTTCTTAGAGGTTAAATATAATGTAAAATTCAGCGTAAGCTTGTCCTGTGAATATCGCACCACTAATATTTTTTTCTTCTAGGAGAACATCTGTACTTTCAGCTACAGCAAATTGATCACGCACACCAAGCGCTTTAGGTATTAGCTGAGAGTTTTGTAAATTTTCTGTCCGCTTGTTCTTAAATCCTCAAGTGTTTTAATATTATCATTCACTTTGGAGCTCAATAGCATGCTGGTATCCATAAGACAAAAAACTGCGTTTTTTGACGAATAACTCAAGTTCATGCAACTTCCGATTTCACCAGTTAAATGGTACATCCAGTTTATTTTCACCTTTTTTGTCTCCATATGACATTCTGAATACAACCATGTATCATTCGTTACCTTTTGTAACCAATTTTTTTTTCAAATTTTCAATTTTTATTTTTAATTTTTGATCTAGAGTGGTATGGTTACGTTCAAATCACTAATTGAAGCCCTCAAATTTTGGGCAAAATACAACTTCACCGTTTTGGGTCAAAATGTATGTGCTATGTAAAATTTTATTTTGAAATTGAAATCACAAATTTTTTTCAAATGGTAACACGGGTTAGGAAAAAAAAACATTTCATTACGATTAATTTGATACCGCATACAACAAAATTCCGTTAAAAAACTTGAAAAACTACATTCGATATTTAGAAATTTTAGAATTTTATTGGTTCATAAAATAATCATCTTTTAGTATTAAAATAAGATCGAGTAAACTTTGAGAAACACAACTGACAAAATATAATCATTAGGGAGGTCGACTTCTTATTTTACTTCGCTTCTTAAAAAGTAAATTAGGTATTTATTGTGTAATTATTTAAAGAACATGTTAATGATAAAATTTATCCAAGAAGATATATATTGTTAGTTTTTGGACTATTGATTTTGTTTTATCAGTTGTGCGAGTTACAGGTTGCTAGATGCATTTAAATCTTATTTTGTTTTCTTAAGAGGAAGTTTGTTTGAAACCTAATAATGTGCAGTATCAGATTATTCGTAATCAGATGCTCTTTTTTCCTAATCCAATGAGTCACCATGTTGCCATTAGAAAAAAATCAGTAATAGAACTTTAAAAGTGAAATCTTGTATAGCAGGAATATTTTGATCAAAAATAGTAAAGTTGTATTATACTCAAAATTTTAGGACTGAAATTAGTAGTTTGGAGATATCCACAGTACTATAGAACAAAAAATACATTTCGAAATAAAAATCGGATACAAAAAGTGACAAGTAACACATGGTTATATTCAGTAAAGCATGTGGAGAAAAAAAGGAATGAAAATATACTGGGTATCACCTTTGAAAATCTAAAGTTCATGTCACTGGTGAAACCGGAAGTTGCTTGTCAAAAAAATGCAGTTTTTGGTCTCATACAGATCCTCCAAATTTCATTATATTATCTACAAAAATAAAAAAAAAAGTTATAGGAGACTGTTAAGCAGTTTGCACACCCTTTATATTCTTTCAGATTCTTATCATGAAATGCATTAGCTGCTTTATACGATACTAAAGTAAAAAAATTCGATTCAGCATATGCATTATAAATACATTTGATAGAAAACGATGAAAATTTTGTCTAATTCATGTGATTATGTTTCATTTGCAATGTTGCTACTAATGTAGCTCAATATAAAAACTCGTTGTATAAGTCATCGCATCATTCAGACAAGATGCAGTTGATTCTGTTGGGTCTGTTAATTGACGTGACACATTCGTTTTCAATCCTACTAAAATCTAGAAATTTTGCTGAACGCAATGTGAGAGAATATGCCCAAATCTTAAGAAAGAGACAACCGTTTGAATACTGCGGTTCTATAATATACACAAGCTCCTTAGTGTCAACAGACATAGCGAATAGCTTCATGAAATATTACCGTTCTCCAGCTTACACAACCAATAACTTCGAGATAAAACGATTCAACTCCGTTTTCAACAATCAGGAACATTTTATTTTTCTAGAAAAGCTTGAAGATATTCCGGGGATAACAGAAGAACTATTTAGCTCGAATTATTCGATTTATAAAAGACAGCTACACATTATTATAAGTAACACCGAGACGAATGTGGAGAACACGCGGATCTATTTGGAATTGCTGTGGAAGAAAGGCATTTATCATTACGTACTGGTTTTGCTATCCAGAAGTTTGAAAATCATTCTTTATAATCCGTTCAAAAGAGAACTTTTTGATAAGGCTGCGTACCCCACTTCACCCATTCTCAATCACCAACTAAGAGATTTAAATGGTTACCCGCTGAGAGTTATAATTTTTGATTACCCTCCATCATTGAAGAAAGTCAACGGTGAATGGGAAGGAGAAGATTTCATGGTAATGAATGAAATCTTATCGATTTTGAATGCTACTCCAGAGTATGTACAACTTGAATTGTCACAAGTTTGGGAAGAGTTGAAGACAAAATCAAGTGATCTTTGCGCAGTCAGCCTATTCCAATCTCCTTTATTCTCACCGAATAATTCTTTGAGTAATCTACTGGACATTTCATATGCCAGGTTCAACAATTTGGTAGTTATGGTACCGAAGGGAAAATTTGTTCCTTCATTCATACGTTTGTTCAGTTACGATCCGCTTGCAATTTTTTCTTTTGCAACACTAATTATAGTTTCGATTTTGTACTACAAAATATTTTCTAGAACCTACAACCTAGGGAGAACATTTACTGACTGTTTGTTGGATACTTGGAGAATCATTATACAAGGCTCTTCTCAAGGATTAAACGAAAACCCGAGAATTGTTTCATTATTTCTACTAGCATTTATCTTCTTCAGTTTTATTCTCAACTCTGTCATTAAAACCATTATGATAAGGGAATTCATTAAACCAAATTTCATAAGAGGTATAAACACCCTGACTGAGTTGAAAGGCAGCGGAATGGATATTTATGGAAAATCTGAATACGTTAGAATAATTCCAGAGGGATTTGGATTATGTGGTCAGATAAAAATTGCCAGTCAGTCAGAAATAGATGAAATGGTGAGAAACTGGACCAACTCGGCCTTTATTCTGAAAGAAACTATAGCTACGCATTATCGACAATCAATTACAACACACGAAGGTTTTCCTTTATATTATGTTATTAGTGAGAGTCTTGTTTTGGGCCAGGATATATATGTGTTCCAGAAAAACTCTCCCTACATTGATATTTTCGAATTGCTCATGAATTTGATCAAATCAAACATTAGATCACTGAAGAAAGAAGGGAAGAAATTGGAGGAAAACGATTTCGAAAAAACTGTTATTGGTTTAAGTCATCTTCACAGCGCTTTTTTATTATTGATTTTAGGGTATATGGTATCATTTATTGTATTTTTGTATGAAATTTTTAATTGCATAAATTTTGTTTGTAGGATAATACATTACTTGCGTTGAATACGTCAGAAAATATGAAATATTGTGGAAGTTGTAAACTTTGCATTATTTTAACGAATGTGGCGTTTTTCCAAATGGCAATTTCATTGAGGCATCTGTTGAAACAAATTTTATATTTTTATCTTATAGTATGAACGGAAGAAAAAGTGTTTCTGTATGATAAAAGAATTTTATGAGACCCAAGAGTGAGAGGATTTGGGTGGTGTGGGTGAAATACGTATAAATTATTCAACATTATTTTCTCAAAATCTTTCAATATGGCAAAATTTGTCAAAAAAACTCACTGCATCAATTCCATATACTAGCACACTCTTAGATCACATAAACTATCCAGAATTTTCGAATAAAGTACCCAATATCTCCTAATTAACTGACGATTCCTCGATTGGAAAAAATAGACTTTGTTTTGCTCTGCTGACTTTATGTTAAGCTAGCAGAACCTGTCATATTATTTCAGAAAATGGAGATCGAAATTTTGGAATAGTGCATTTGAATTGCTCCTAATTAACTGGTAATTTTCCTACTAAAAAAATATGGATCCGCCATCTTGCTCTGCTAACTTTTTAAGCTAGCAGAACATGACAATTTTTTGAAAATAAGGAGCTCAAAATTTCGGAATATAGCACTCAAATAGTTCCCAATTATCCGATTATACAATATGATCTTTTATTTCCTGAGACTATTACAAGCATGGAAATTGTCAAATACAAAAAGTAAAGGAATAAAATCGCAGTCTAAAATCATTTCAAGAAATTAAGTTAAATTGACATATAAGAATACATTAGTAGTAGTAAAAGGGATTTATATGATACAAGTAATAAAATAATACATATAACAAAACATTCTATCGAACATCTACTCCGGCCAATGCCGGAGTAAAGAGTAAAGTCGATGGTGGGCGGAGCCTATTAGAGCTCCGCTCCCAGATATACTCAAACATCAAAATTAATTTTTCGTATTTCTGGCTGAGGATGACAATTTATTATTTATCTAATAATTCCCTACGGATGAAACAGCGACTTACAATTAAGTCAGTCGCAGCGCCACCCGACACTCTTCCTGGAGTCTTTGCTTTTTCGCGGAGTGCTTATTGATTTTCTTGGTGGGTGGCGTGCGACTGAATTAACTGTAAAGGTGGGATTTCCTAGCGACGTCTAGCGTTCGCGGCTCGCATCGACGTTCAGCAGTAACGGCTGGCCGCGACGATTGCTGGATTTGCTTGAAGCGTCTGACGTCTGCGTTTTTGTAATGGAATTATACCCCTAGTGCGTTTTGTGTTCTTGTTGACTAAGTTTAAAAGTGAAAATTGCTTGTTGTCATAATGAGTGGGAATGTTCTAACAGCATTAATGTTACAGTCTTGTTCATACCTTCTTGATTTTCGCAATTTTTCTGTGAATAAAATGGCTGCCAGTCATGCTGGACCAATCGTTGATGCAGAACCATGTCCATAGCCATTTTATTCACAGAAAAATTGCGAAATTCACGAGGGTATGAAAGAGACTTACTGAGAGAAGAGAATGATGACGACTATACTGCACCGACAATAATTATCCGAATAAACTGACAATTATCTAACTTATCGATAAAAATATTGAGGGAAACACAAAGAAACTAATTGACTTCATGACTATTCACAAAACTCAATTATATCAATGATCTTTTCTGAACCAAGTAAAAAGAAGAAGAAGAAAGAATTTTTTATTTAATACTCGCAGCCCATGGATAAAACTGCAAATTTCGTTCCACATATTTTCCCAAATTTGACAATCTTTGAAGTCTTTGTGTGAATGGTCATGAAGGCAGGGATATTCACGTACTTGAATAATCAAAATTTCGTCGTAAATTTCTGTGACATGTTGGGGTAATATCCACAACGCTTTACTGCTGGTGTCGGCGTTCGCGTCTTTACATGTTTTTGAGCAGTCGGGACGAGGCCGACAACGGCCGGCAGCTGAGTCGATGAGTCGCGCCGCTTCAAACAAAACAGTTGCATTGAAAATTCGTTGTTTGTGTCACTAACGGCCAGACGTCGCGGCGGGCCGCGAACGCTAGACGTCGCTAGGAAATCCCACCTTAAGTCGCTGCTTCATCCGAAGGGAATTATTAGATAAACAATAGACAAGACAACTCAAAGTTGTCGGACTTACCCTTGCAATGATGAGAGGCAAAAACCTTGAAACATATCTGCAGGTGGTCATCCCCAGCCGAATGAAGGATAATCTTTTGTTTGTTTACAATAAGCACTTGCAATTGAGTCTACTTGGAAGAACATTGCACAAATACCTGTCAGATATAGTTCAATATCCATCGTGGAATGCCACGATGGATATTGAACTATATCTGACAGGCTAATGAGCCAGGGAAGTAGTTTTTTCTGTCAGATTTTTGCCTCATATTTTCCACTTGGTGGAATATTTAGAGACAAGGGTACTTCAAATTTGTCGATTTTATTCATATAATTTAGAAATCAAATGTTTATCATTTTATTTTGAACAGGAATAACAATGGCGTGTTTAGGACATGAGAGAAATTATCCATCCAGAAACGATAAATTTACTAAATAAGTAAGCAACAAGCAACAAGACTTTTCCAGGCAATTCATAATGAAAAATAAATTCTGCTCACCGTGCTCTGCTGGCTTTATAGACACGTTGGATTGTTAGCAGTGAATATTTCTGGTGCGCATCTTTCCCTAACACCCTATACATCTCCGAGCGCCAGAGGCTACATCATTATCAATGCAGATGGACCCTCGGGACTAAACTCGGGACTCTTTGTCTACATCGGTGCGCCCAGCGAGGCAGGCGGCGGAGATCAATAGGTCAAACCCGGCCCGTGCTTTACAATTCTTTCGTGCAGAACCGTCGATGGCCAGGCGACTACGAGGGGTTGTTGGAGAAGCCTCCAGGCCTCCGGGGCCTGCCATCCGTTCAACGGCGAATACGCGTCCCCGGGAGATCGGCGTTTTCGTCGGAAATGCGAGCCGGGGGCCGCGAGAATTATCACGGAATAGTTTTGAATTGATCTACATGAGTTCAGCTGTTATAGCGCTGGGTTGGTGTTAGATCGAAATGAAAAATACTTTCTCATTTCCTGCGCTTGGGAATTATATTTTGTCTGAATAAGCGAACGCAACGAATAATTTTTATTTATAAGATCATTTAATTCATCAGATATTACAGTATGCTTCCCTCTTAGTTAGAGTAGTGTATTACATTCGCTTGAGAAAGATACTGTGTATCGAATCATGTCGCGTAGACAATAAATCTGTGGAAATTTAATCGTGTTTACCAGTGTCATAGAGAGCCGCGGGTCTAAAACCGCGATGACATGAAAATCCCGCGAAAACCCCATAAATTCCAAATATTTTTGAAATCGAGCAGGGCCCATACCAGTACGAAGGGAATATCTATTGACTTTTTCGACGATCTCTATGAGTCTTCTGTTATGAAAATTTTGTTTAAAAAGTGACTAGTAATCAACTGACAAAACTGAAAACGATTTGGTTGAAAATTTTGGTCCCAAAAATCGATCATCGCAAAAATTGCTTGATTTCGTCTTCCTTTACTTTGTTATGGATAAGGTTGACTAAATAAACAAATTGAAAAACTTGCGGGAGCGGCTACATTGAAAAATTTACTGCACTTGGGTTCATTCTGAAGTTTCCAAATTTTGCATGGAGCTTCTTTAGATTCCGGCCAACCTAATTTCCAAGGACTTTTTGGCCAACTTTTTACCCGTTCCCACCCCTTTGAATTTCCTTTATTTTCACTGTTTGTTTCTGGTAATCTATTTCGCTTATAAAAATGTATAAACTTCAATAAACTTACCTCAACTAGTAGTTAATGATAACAGGAATACAGGGTGTTTCTTAAGTACGTGTAGAAAATTCAGGAGCATGTTGCTGACGTCTAAACAAGAAGAAAAGTTCCTATAAACATATGTCCGTAAGTTATTCGATTCTGAGATACAGAGTGTCAAATTTGAATTTTTATGTTAATTTTTTGTGAATAAATTTCAAAATAATTATGATATTCGAGTAAAATTTGTTGTCTAGGAGTATTTTTCAATGACAAAATCAGATGTGATGTTTTAGGTTTCTTTCGTGGGGGTGGTTCTACCTACATGTATTTTCAATCATTTGCAATGTAATAACTTTTTTGGACGTACCTATATTATGTGTTCTAGTGGGAAAATCGATTTCTCGTTAATTTTTGTATAAAAAGGATATTCTTGGTAGAGGTCGCTGCGCGCAACTGTTTTTGAGTTACTGGGATTTGAAATGATCGATGCAAGTGATTTTGAATGACAAGATATTTAAATTCGAAATTAATTAATTTATTTTAAGAAATTGTTTTTCTTTCCCTTCATTTCAAAACAGGAATCGGTTGTTACAACAGTTTAATACTAATAATAATCTGCTAAGGCAGATTTTGCGCAATTTTATTTAAATCGGAAAAAAGTCCAAAATAATTATGTAAAAAAGCAAGAATAATTCTTTGACTACATTAAAGTGTTGAAGACCATTGAATGAAATGAGAAAAATGCGTATCATTTCCGATATTTACTACTTAGAGGACCATGGAAGTAATTCAAATGCTTCGATGCAGCGACCTCTACCTAGAACTTCTTTTTTAAACACAAAAATATTGGGAAAATTCGTTGTTCCACTTGAAAACATGATACAGTTATATAGGTACCTGCGAACAAAAATGTTTTGAAATTTCAAGAGACTGAAGGTATGTCGGTGGCGCCACCTCCACGAAAGATACAGACTAACATTAAATTTGGTATTGCCATTGAAAAATACTCCCAGATACCAAAATTACCTAAAATATCACAATTATTTTGGAATTTATTCACAAAAAACAGAAATGAGAATTCAGGTTGGACACTCTGTATCTCAGAAACGAATAACTTGCCGATATATGTTTACAGGAACTTTTCTTCTCATTTTTATGTCATCAATATGCTCCTGAATTTTCTACAAGAAACACCCTGTATATTTCAATTTCTATATAAGGGCTGTTCGCGCCCGCCGGCTCAAATGATCTATTTGAGAGCGGAAGAGCACCAAATAAATTATTTGTCGTTAGGCTCGTTAACGGTTCATTTACATTCATGAATTAAAGATGAGACAAATTTTCAATCTAAAAAGATTAACAGGAATAAATAGAGAAAAAGAAGAAATTCAAAGTGGTGGGAAGGGGTCAAAAGTCGGTCAAAAAGTCTTCTCCTTAGATATTAGGTTTTCTGGCATCTGAAGAAGCTCCATGCAAAATTTGGAAGCTCAAGATTGAATCCAAGGACAGTTTTCGATTTTTCAACTTAGCCGCTCCCGCGATTTTTTCAATTTGTTTATTTGGTCAATCCTAAGGCCCTACTAAAAAAGTCTTCCACTTGGATTTTCCCGATGTGAAGAACGCGCGGCTCTCTAACTATCTGATTAGCACAAAAGTTAGAAGTTTTTAATACTATAAGAAACCAAGAAATAATATCAGCTATTCATGCACAAAGAGCTTTATAACATGATAAAGCTGGAGAACCGAGGAATAGGTGGGGCTGGATGGGCATAATAATGCACTGACACAAAATATAATAGTATACTACACACCAAGGTAGAGAAAAGATTTTTCTCAGCAGAGCTTTATTATCCCAGAATGCAAAAAATCTTCTCTACCATGGTTTATATAATATTTTTCCGCTACTAAACCATTTAATCATTTTCACAATGATGATTTTTTTCATTCCTTCTGTATTTGAAAGGATACAAATGAAAAAAGTAGTCTGTGAAAACAAATGAATAAAAAATCAATAAATTAAATTGACATTTCCTCATCTCACTTGCACTGTGAATTTTAGGAATGGCAAGTAGCGATATATTCTTTGCACTCCTTTTGAAATTGGCAAGGAAGCGGGACTATTACACGAAAAATTGTTGACAGAAACATCGAAAGATTATAACATGAAGGTATATTCTTGAAAACGTTGTTTTGATATATTTCTATGAAAAAGCTGAAAGCACACTAGACTCCAGTTCATGGGCGACAGTTTCAATGCTAACAAACTTTTTTTTATTGTTTATAATCGTTTTAATTATATTTCGATTGTTTAAATAATTAGTTAAGAAATAATTTCCTTCTTAAAAATCATTTTTTGTACTTTATAAATAGTTTTATTGTTCATTAATTTAACAAATTCTGAAAACGGTTTTTCTTCTGGAATTAAAAAAAATATACAAAAACAGCCATATATAAATTGAAGATAATATGAAAAGAGTTATAAAAAAAATTGAAAAAATGTTTTTTCTACTTTGTTATATATGACTGTTTCTGTATTTTTTTTAGTTCCAGAAAAAATGAAGCCGTTGTCAGAATTTGTTTATAACAAATTGTAACAATGACATTTTTTATAAATAAAGAAATTTTTTTGTTTACCTATAAGTATAAATTATGATTTTTAAGAAGGAAAGAATTTCCTAAATACTTATTTAAACAATCGGAATATGAAAAAAACGATTATAAACAAACAAAAAGTTTATAAAAAAATATTTGTTTTTTAAGTCATGCTTTTTCCAGGACTGCATTATGGAAATAAAAAAATTTCTCAAATATTATATTTGTTTATACCTAATTGGAGACTGGAGAAAAATTTGTTAATTAACAATAGTATAACTTTTTGAATAATAGACTTACACATTTATTTCCATTGGGGATTCACCTTTTCAAGTGTCTACATGATTTCACAATTTATTCAAAATTTTAAATTAACATTAAATGCTATAGAAACATCTTTTCTGTGATATACTTCTTCTTTTGCAGCGGTGTACCCGTGCTGTAACGGCCTCACGGAGCACTATTTTCAGCGTTAAATTGAAATTATAAATAATGGAGAGTCGGGACATTTTTTATTAGAAATTTCCTCCTCTTCACGGAACTTTCTTGAAATTTTCTCAAATAATAATGGTTTTTGAGTTAACTGAATATTTTTCTTCTTATTTTGTTAATAACAATCGCAATTTTTTACGTGTGGTAAAATCCTTAAAATCCATTTTTCTACAGTTCATTACGAATCCAGTGAGCTATCGTTCATATCTTTAGGAGCTTTATGTCTATTTTTCACTTTTTTCATCTTGTTGATCAGACTGAAAAAAGGAAAACTGAAAGTGTTCAGGAATCACAAAATAAGTTTATGCTCCCAGTTGGTACCACAAATAAACTCAACGACTCCACACCATCACCCTTGTTACAAAGATTGAATGGTATGGAAAAACAATGTTCTTTCAATTGCATTTCCATGGCAACTGCGTACCCACCATCGTCATCAACAAAGACGCAATTGGTTAGCGACCGCCTCCGGCAAAGCAGGCATGGCCCACACCGCTGAGAGCAATTCAGCCGAGACACCTGGGGCGCTGGAAATGACCGCCCCGGGACTAGCAGACAATCGGCGCCGCGATGCCCTTCGGGATGTTTCCCATTCGCTCCAACTTTAGCATTGGCGTTTCGTCAAGTCGGGACTGCACTCTTCATATGAACTAAAAGCGATTGAAGGCGCAACTGAATGAATACGTGTTTGAAATAATGAAATTGTGTAACTAAGATTCTACCTGTAATTGATTTTTCACAAATACATGAAGTTGAATTCATCATGTTCACTTGTATGAAACTTGTAATGGAAAAAGTCAAGAATCAGAGTGTAACAATCGCTAATCTTGATTCGAGATTTTATGCTAGACGTAAAATTGTAATACAATTTGAATTGAATTTACTCATAAAAACGTGATTTTAACTACATTATAACGACAACTTACTTAGTTGTAGGTAGCCGTGGGTAAAGCGACATTGTTTCACTCACTTCGGCTGCCAGTCGGCGATGGTTCAAACCATGACTACTGCAGAATTTTGATGGCCCGAGAAAGAGCTAGGAATCGCACGTAAAAAGGTAAGACCTCGTTAATCCTTGGCTCGCACAGGTTTCGACTTCTGAGGGCTGCCGTTCTTAAGGGGACGACAGATGGTTAACGGAAAAAACAATTTTAACAACAACAAAGTTTGAAATATATGATTTGTTTTGATTGATAACTCGAAAATATCCCGACAGCGACACAATTGCCAAGATGGAAATTTCCTCACTACCACGCTAGGTATTTGTAGTGTTCTCCAGATATAGAGATGCGAGATGAAAGGTTGTCAAGTTTGATTGATTTCAATAAATTCAATAATGTTGTAAGAAGTTTTCAGAAACTCGCTTTATGTGAATACTATGAGCTGAATAACAAAATATTGGCGACGAAAATCTGCCCAAGATCTACAGCATGGTGACAGCAAGCATCAAACAGCTGGGCATCAACGATGATGTAAAAACATCGGAATTGTCTAGAATAAAAAGATATTAAGATTAGCAAACTATATCATAGCTGCTAACATCAACTTTTACATATGGTGGGAGACGATACTTTTTGATCTGTATTATGGTCTGCCTGCTCTTACTTTCCTAACTCAAGCAACTGAAGAAAATCTGGCAGTAAGTATCACCTCAAGAGCCACCATTATTACAAGTTGCCATTTCGTCGTCGTGAAAATGTTGGTATTGAATCTCATATATCTGAGAACAATACAAGTCAATAAGAGTTTGTGGCGTTGCCTGAATCAACAGTTGTTGATGTTGATTCAGTTGCAAATGTAAAAAGGCCAAATCCTTAATCAATGTCATCTTAATTGGATAACTACAAACAAATTATGATTTAATAATAGTTCCAATCATAACAAGTTACTGGTTAACTTAGAAAAATGCAAGATAGAGTAGCAAAAATCTTAATGTATGGTAATGTTTTGACCTTCTGTATTTATGTTAGCAAGGTGTTGTTGGGGTTAGGTCTCTATAGAAAAACCACTATTTTCCAATAAGCCAACGTTTCGACATTATATTTTGCCATCCTCAGGGCTCTAAAATATAAAATTATGGACTGTTATGGATTATATTTTGTAATTGTCCATAATTTTATATTTTAGAGCCCCGAGGATGGCAAAATATATTGTCGAAACGTTGGCTTATTGAAAAAAAGTTTTCTATAGAGACCTAACCCCAACAACACCTTGTTAACAAAAATCTTAATTTTCACCCAAACCGATGTCAAACTTACTATTTCTTGCTTTACAACTGTTGGTTGGTCGTCCCACTAGATTACTAGAGAATACCACTTGAAAAATTTACTAGCCGTATTTGAATCAATAAAATTTAATTTCTTAACTTTAGACATTCACATTCCGAAATTCCAGCCAGGAAACCGACGTTTGCCAAAGTTGGGCAAGTAAAGACATGTAAATTCACTGACCACCACAATGCGATAATAAGTCAAATCATACTTTGCACCACTGATAGCGAATTGATAAAATTTGGGTCCTCAGAACAGTATTTTCTTGGGAAACGTCTTGAACATTGACAAGACAAGAATATTTCCTTACAATTCAGACAAATTTTCACCAATATCAGAGTTTTTTAATACGATACCGTACAAAAATTGTTTCAATGAAGCAAACATATTGATAGACACGCAGCATCACTTTTATCATTCAACACTGCTATCGCATTGGGTTTGTTGAGCGTTTTATGAATGACAGGTAATGTCTAGCATTTGACTGGCAATTGGAGTTAGTCAAGTATTCAAACTAGAATTTGCAGTAAACGTGTTGGCAAAACTGTTGGCTTTTTCCTGAGCATTCGTCGCCATTGCACCATCTTCATTGGTAGATACAAGAAAAAATGTATGGTTACATTTTAAAATTGGATGTGATCTTACTCACAACCATAATTCGCACTATATTTTTTCATCTAACTTCTCGTTTTTTTTTAACTTCCTAAAATATTTTTAATCCCCTCATTAATGCAAGGCAGGGACGCCTATGATTCGAGTTCAGCCGACTCTCCTCATTACTGCGGTATTTCGTCATATTCCTTGTTTATATACTCTATAACCTGGAGTAGTCTTCGTGAAAGGCAAGAGAATGTAAAAAATGATGCTTCGGGGTGCCATAAAACGAAAAAAAATAACGAAGTGGGAGGAGTAGTTTGTTCTATACTTGAAAAGTCATGAGAAAGGATGATGTCACGTGGAAGAAAATTGACTTCTCTTTAAAAGGTTATTATTTTGGAGAATTCAAATTATATCAAGCAAATATACGTAGTGTTACAGAAACATGGAGACATATAATGATTTTCTACGTGGGATTTTCTCTTTCGTCTTGGAAAATGCAGTTTCGCGTACGTACTTTTTCAGCTGTACGAAAATATACATAAAAATATAACTAAAATATTAACAAGCAATGAAATGATATGTAGTACTTTTTATCAATGCAGTTTGGAGAGAGTAAGCTCTGCAAGGACTGGTTTCCCAAAGTATTGGGATATGCAAGCTGCAAAATAACGAAGAAAGTTACGATTTTGCTATTCTTTCCGCATTCTAAGCAACCTAAAACAGTATAACAGTAAGAAGTTTTCTTTAGAAGATTTTTGAACGGAAGACGTGATAGACGGTACGGATTCATACACTACATTGAAGTCAAGAATATTTATTTATTTATTTAGATATTGTTGAAATTATTCTCCTGCTCGTGAAACGTTTGTTCCACATCAATTGGAGAAAGAGGAGATGACTATACTGAAGCTGAAATTACTTGCAGTTTAAGCCAATGAAGACTATGTTAACCATTTGGTCATACAAATATGCCACCTTCTAGAGATCATTGAAATTGATATCACTGCATGAATTTCGTATTACTTATGTTGAACCACACGTCAATAGAAGGGCTACTGATCACTTTGTGTCCATTTTCTCTGGAAATAACTATTTTAAAATAGTTCTAGAACATCTTTGCTCGAAACTAAGTGGAGGACATTTGAGTGAATATTTGTATTTCTTTGTGCTGACAGTTGTACCAGTTTTATGAGGGGGTCTTTTTTAATAACTAATCTGCATCAGGGAATATTTGTCTTCCATCTTAATTGAAAAACTTGTATTCTATATACAAGCAATTCAGCCTGTTACCATATGGTCACACTGGGCTAATATGTGAGCTAAAGTATATTTCTCAGGAGAAGTTTTTTGCTTAGGGAAGCGCTTGCAATAAATAATTCACCTGGAAGGAAGTTTCCCTACCAAATAATCGTAGCTAACCCTTTCACCAGTTTCGGTTTGCTAGCACATTTGAAAAAAAGACAGGTATCCCAGGAACCATTCGACAGGAAAGTTGTGCCTAAAGGAGCTCGATTATACTTTTTGTTTCAAAAATTGGTGAGGAGGATGACATTGTGTTAACAAGGAGGATAGATGTGCATGTGGTGACTTCAAACGTAACTTGAAATTCACAAAAACCATCATACAAGTTCCACATCCCAATGTTGTTGGGATTATATACCAATCGAAAGGACGTGGATTTAGCTAGATATCGAATAAACGTTGGTAGCAAAAAGTGGTATTGGTCCATACTATCTAAGCTGGTTGATGCTGCGTTACAGAATGCATGAATCGTTTATAAGTGTTCTGGGAGGCCAGTCACCAATCTAAATTTTCACCGAGAAATAGCCAGTCCATACCTGAACAAATTTCAGAATCCTATAGAACCTGGTAGGCCAGCAACCAACAAAAATAGTCTTTCGCTAAACCGAGTAAGTATTTGACGATGATTGAAATGACAGTATGGGCCATTTTATCGTACCTGACCCAACAAGAAACATTGATGTGCCAAAGAAGGCTCTTCAAATTGCAGCACACAATGTGAAAGTGGTTTTTGTAGAGAGTGTTTTATGATATTTTATAAACTCGTACCTGAAAGTTATTGTCGTCAAAAGAGCTTGTAAAACTCTATTCATTTAGTGTTTTTCAAATTATTCTGGAAAACTTTCTCAACAAGTATTTAATATAACTTTAATTTTGGAGTAAAGTTATTGAGTCTGCTAATGATCCATGTAAGTTTCATAAACCGTGAATTTCAGAAATAACATATTAGTTCAAATATGCTGAATTGTAAGATCGAGTGGAATTTTTTCACAAGAATAATTTCTAGATTACTTATGAAACGGTACTTTTTGTATATTTTTTTATAGAACCAAAGCCTGAAGAGCCTGGCAAATTCATATGAATATTTTCAATGACATAAATGATGCCATCAACCGATGTAAACGTTGATCATCCAAATTACACAAGTTGAACATTTTTCTGAAAACAAAATAATCGGTCTTTACAGGGTGAGTTATATGACCAATTTTAGCAAAATCCGTGAAAACTTAATCTTTTTTTTTTGCTCACTAACCCCCGAATATGTGCTACTGAATCAAATACCTACGTTTTGACTCTGCCTACGATATCTCGATGATCAATGTCTATGACTGATCGTGGTTCCAGGCATGTGCAATTCACCTTACAGTTGTGCATGCGATCTGTCACTTTTAGTGTCCTACGGGGTTCACTGAGACATTATTTTTGATGAAGGACGAAGAACTCTGATTGTGACTGTCCATGTGTTCACCTCCGGGGGCTTCGCTTTTAGGCCGTCAGCCCGCTATCAAAATGTGTAATGATTTTATAACGGAAACCCTTTAGGGTTTTGGTAGTTATAAATATAATGATCAATGAACAAGCAAAATTATTTGGCCACAGTACCACATAGTTAACGGTACAAAAAAGCTTTTGTAGAGCTGAGCCAAGTATTGCACCAGCAACGGATGCGTATGGAAATCCAACGAAAAAAATCATTTGTCTATTTATCTTTTTATTGTGAAGTACATGATAGAATATTTTACAACAGGAGAATGGTCGATCCGCCAGCTCGCCGCCAGTCGTCACTGTTAGAAAACGGATCACAGCCGAGTAGATCTAATGAGATCAGCGAAATAAGTGCTCAACCCATGAACAAGGATTTTAATAATAGTTCATGTCACAGGAAGTTCAATCTGGAAAAAATTGGATAGCCGGTAGCCATTGGTGGTATAGCGTATATTTTTTTTCGGCAGATGTCCCTGTACCATACATTTTTCATTTATTCTTAGATAGTAGTTCAATAACCAAATCATCTTAGTCACACAGTTACACAGGGTTTCATAATAATGCTCAACTACGAATAGAATGTACTAAGTGTGCGGAGAAGGATTCTTGGTTCTTATTGTATGAAATCACTAGCGCCTGGATATTTATTTTAACGACGTGTCAATGTGATGCTGAATCTTTAATTCAGGACCAATGAGGTTTTTTATGATGAGATATTGATTAACTTCAATTTAACAAATCATTATATGTTAATTAGGAGTTACCTTTTCCACATTGATGAATTTTCTCAGGGTGATTTAGAGTAAAATCGACACAGTGCGTGGGATGAATCTTGACAAAAAAGTAGGTAATACGGTCCTAAGGTAAAATCCCTTGAATCGCTCTCTAACAAAAAAGGAAATGAAATTACGAAAAATGAAGTTTTTGATGTTTTACTCGACAACGCCAAGAAGGAAATCCATCTAATTTGGTGTTTAGGGTGACATCTGTAAATTTTATGAGACAGAAAGTTCAGTTATTATTCAACATGAAGGAGTATATTTCAAAACGTAAGAGTTTCGGATTACTTAGTAATTCTCAAAAAACTGAAGATGAGGTCTACACAGCTTTGATGATTTCGAAAAAAGTTTACTCTCAAATTCTATGCTGCTCTTATTCAAGTTTGTTTTTATATCAATATATACCCTGAGTTGTTGATGAGGTCATTGGGATTGAAAAACTAATAATTTTTAATTGCTTCAAAAGGGGAATGAAGTACTGGTTTGGAGTGTGGGTGGGTGGTGTTGTTAGGTGATAACTGATGTGGAAACAATGTTTTTCGTAAAGATGAATATCTATGAGTGAAGGAATACCAATACCTGAATGGTTCGACTATCAGTTTTTGGAGACCTCTCATTTTTATCACGACAGCAAGAATACATCACAATTTTATGTTAAATAGCAATTTATGTTGAAGGGGTACGACAGAAGATCATTACCCAAAAATAAAAAATGGATTTTAAACGAATCACATTGTGACCCAAAGATTCAGCTGGATGAGCTAGCATTCTGATGATTTCCTAGCATTTTTTAGTCATTAGTTGATGACACATGTTTGTATCATAACCATATTCACAGGTTTATCTTTTGAGAACAATAAAATTATGGGAGTGCCATTCTTAAAAAACACACTTTTGTTCCGAAAGGTCGAAGTTTTGTGAGGGGGATGGGGGTGATTGGTATCAATTTGAAAATATGTTCAATAACGAGTACTCCTAATACCAAAACGTTATTGAAGTGGTGTGCGTGAATCATCTTTGTTGCTATTCACCGCCTAGTAATTTCAACCACACGTGTAATTTTTTCCAGTTAGAACTTCCTGCAGCTTGGATTATTACAATCATTAATTATAATTGAATTATTTACATAAGTTAGCTTGAAACAACCGCATTAACAATTAATATAAGGCTCAAATAAATCTTTTTGTGTCTAACGAAAATATAAATAGTTCTTTTTGCGTTGCACACGCTGATTGTCTGAGATCCTGGAGAGAGCCGGTCAGCCTGGCAGTACTTTTCTGATGAACAGGTACTCGGAGAACTGCTGGCCCTCCACTCCGCCGCCATTACTGGCAGCTATTTGAAACCCCGCGTTCAGCAGCCTAGTTATCACTTGCATGGAGTTGAGTTTGCAGTAACCGTTCAGAGGAAACCTGAAAAAAATATTTTACATTCATATTTTCAGCTTGATGCTTTCTTTGAAGTAGTTGATTGAGATTCATTTTATTGATGCATTTCTATAAAAACATTCGTTCGATACAAATCTTCTGAAATATTTCGAACAATTTACTGTGGAATATTTTGAATGATATGTATGGAACGAAGACTATTGTGAATGGCATAACAAATATTACTTTTTAAAGTAGAAAAAAGTGATTGCTTGGTAAAAGGGGCGGGTGGACACAAGTGACACATCGTTGAAAAAAAAAATCAATTCTTTTGTCAGCCATCTAAATTTTGTCGGATTTCGTTGGAATTTTTTTCAACATTTGCACTCGAAATATCAAGTATAAGAGCATATTGAGCGTGACTGATACCCCTATCTTGATAAATTTGAACGCTTTGAGCTGGAGCAATGGGACAAAAAATATTTTGAATGGTATTACTAATTTTTGAGAGCAGATGGCGCTGAGAGAACATCAACTTGAATTTCGAAAGACAAAGAGATCGAAATTGTGAAAATACGTAACGGAAAACTCCAAAAAAATTCAGATGGTGGAAAAGAGAATTTAATTCTCTTTTAATAACGTGTAATTTCACCCCCATGACAATTTTAGGATTTTACATTAGTTTCGGGAAACCCTAAATGTAACGCAGAGTAGCATACTTGTATTTATATGCAAGTTTTAGACGGACATACAAACAATTCCGCATGTATGATATTACATACTTTAAGATCTGAACTGTGAAATTCTCTGAAAGGAAAAACAGTTTATGACGTGGTAGCAAAAAACTGAAACGAATGATAACATGATCAATATAGAGTACCTGATTAACTTGTCCCTCTCTATGTGCAACCCCTCTAGATGAATTAAAAAGGACACTGACCACATGAACATTTCATCCCAGGGTCCTAGCTCTAGTTTTACAAGTTCAATGATACCCAAAAATAACATCGTCAACGCTATTGATTTGTTTAATCCTATATTCTGTTTCGAATGCTGTGAACAATAATTGATAGGTATATAGTTTATTTTACCATATTTATAACAAGTACATTTATGACAGGTTACAGCAGATGTTTTACAACAGTAAAGTATAAATGAATTCAAATCGATGTAATTGATATTTACAGTCGAAAAGTATAAAATATTGAATTTTATTATAGAACAATCATAATAATCTGTGGCATACATACAGACAGTCAGGCATTTCTATACATCATAATACATATTTTTATTGTTGTCAGTACGTGTTTTGATGCAATGTTTACTTCTAATTATTTTCAATAATTGTAAACCAACCAGTTGTTATCTCGTTTTCTGTTATACTTTTCTTACATTTTTACAGCAATCGATCTATTATTCAGCAGTGCATATGTATGGTTAAACAATTTTGGATAAGTTATGAAACACCCATATGGTTCACAGCCGGCTACGGATCATATGTCCTTTTCATATACAAAGAAATCAGATTATACTTATGAATTTAGAGCATATTATTATTCAAAACATTTCACAGTGTTCGAAATATTTCAAGAGATTTGTGTCGAACGAATGTATTTTATAAGGAAATGCATCAATAAAATGAATCTCAACAGAAATCATCAACAAAGGGTACTATTTTTGGAACACCCCGTATATTTTGTGTATCTGCAGAGTAAACTTTCATCATGAACGATCGAGTTTATCACCAAGTTATCGGGAATTCCAAGCATTTGGATATATCAACAAGGAGGACGTGTGCGGCTTCATGAGAAATAGAACATCCTTGTATATAATACGTAAGTCTGATTTAGAAGATGCTACCATCATCAATTTGATTTGATTTTTGTAGACTTCGAATTATCTGGAAATGAATGAAGTACCACCGCTTTTTTTGGAAATCACTAAAAAACTTGATAGCTTTGGACTCACCCTTTATATCATGGGCATGTGAAGGAATTATTGTACTCTAAAGTGGATTTGTATCGGCCATATGAATAATCGATGCCTAAATGATTTGGTTTATATATTCGAAAAATTGTCTTCACAATGGCCATTTGAATTGGAAAAGTTAATTTTTCTACATTCATCCAAAAAGAAAAACTTTATTGAACTATATTCAGTGGAAAAAGAAGTTCTTTATTGCACTAGTGCAATAAAGTTTTTATTGCGCTCATCTGTCATTCTACTTCAACGTGCTGTCATCATGACAAACATAAACGTTTAAACCTACTACATATTTAGCAGATATTCTGTGAGATTGGCAATAGGTACTTCACTACGAAATATTCATATTGAAAATTGCACCACTTTTAACATTGAGGGTAAAAATAAAGTTTGAGTTAAATTGTTCGTAACGTATTAGTTTCTGTTTCAATGCAAATCGATATTAATAATAAAGTATTCAAGTTGCGCTTTTCATTTTCCTACACCTAGTGCCGCACCTCAATAAATAATTTTTTGCTTTTTGCATGAACGTAGAAAAAATGTTGTATGCAACTCGTGCAAAAATTGTTTATTGCACTCGACGTGTTGTCGTCGAGTGCAATAAACATTCACTTTTTGCACTTGTTGCATAAATAACTATTAAAGCCTTGGCGCAAAGGAGACATTGGATCAGCATCACGAGTTCTACAATATTAAAAAAATTCTATCAAATTTATTAGTTTTTGATTGTTTGACCTGGGGGTATATTAATTTGTGAGAAAATTTTCGATGGGGAAAGATTTTTGGAGCCACCGAAAACGTTTGGGAATGTCCGGCTATTAAAATTCCACGAAACTTTTGTCGGACAATGTTACCGCTTATTTTTATATATATTTATTAACTAATTCTGAAAAAATCAGATGTGAAGGACTACATTTTAAGACGCCATAACTTTGTCCAATCGACAAAGAACAGTCATACGAAGTCTCAAAGTTTAGGTAAAGTAATAATTTTTTTTGTAGGTGTTGGGCCCATGGATTAATATATTCACTAACCTGATAACATGTTGTGCATCTTGTTGATTCCAAGCGACTCCGGATCTGGCGTCCATGACCGCTTGATTGGTTTCAGGAAATACTTCATCCAGTAGCGACCTGCAACCGGAAAGCATGATTCGTTCCCCTAGATCTGGGCTGACGTGTAGAGCTACGCATTCGTATATTTCTTGGCCTAGGCGGGAGTTTTCAGAGTTTCTTTGGAATTGACCTGAACTACCTCCAGTGAAGGACTTCATGTTGGTGTGGGAAACTATACCGTTTTTCATCCGATCCTTTTTTATTTGTTCTAGATGTCGTACCATCGCTGAAAAATGTTTAACGTTCAAAATAAATTTTTTCAACAAATCGTTTAAATTTGAAACAATTTTTTGAAGTTTTCTTTATTTAATTTATGCAGAGATCTTCTACAGTTCTCCAGGAAATCTTGGAAAAACAGTTTCCTAAAGAGGAAATTTTGTCGACACTGCTGATTGAAACTGATAACATACTCTGTTATTTAATTTTAGAAGAAAATTCTAAGGGATTATTCTATAATCGCGAATACTGGTCTTTTTTACCGCCATTAAATTCATCAGTGAGAGAAAAGAAAAGAAGTCAGTGTTTCAGACTAGTGTTGGTATCTACACCGTACGGATGATGGCTGACACAAGTCTGAATCACCGTACGGATGACACGTTTGAAACACGTGTATACGGTTTTTTTTTCCAGTTGACGGTTGACCCGCTTGATTTTTTTTTGTTTTACTTCCACTGAAAAAGAGCACAAGCTTATTTCCGGTGTTAAAAATTTGAAATTTGAAACCCCTGTCAGAAAGAAATGCTTCGATCCAGTTGATGCATATCAAATTATGCCTAGTAAAACATTTTAGTTTATGAGTTAACAAATGTAATAATTTTTATATGATGGGGGAAAGAAAAATAAAAAAAAATAGAATTACTATATCACATTTTATCGAGGGGGAAACATCTCCTTTAAATCTCGTACAACTAGAAATTTTGAGTCATTTGAGTCAATTTTCAGTCACTGAATCTTCGCTTCAGTCATCGGTTTGAGTACACATTTTAGCGAGATGTTTCCCCCTCGCATTTTATTCACTGTTGTGGAAAACTCATGACGGTTCTTGAAACTGTTTGTAATTGGGGCTGTCACGAAATCTGGAGGTAGAGTATTTCACTTCGTGAAGATTCTGTTCGAAGAGTATTTTTGACGTACAGTTTGTTCAAAAAGATTCCTGACTGAATTTCAAAGGATGTCCACGCAATCTACTACCATATTGTAATAGAAATGAGCTCGGAAGATCTTCAGAGAAGTCATTGTGCATCTCGTATGTCTGTCACTCAGATAGGCTAGATTGAGATAGTCGTTGGATGTCTTTTAACAAAGGGGCCAGATTTGTACAAAATTTTCCACATGGAGGCGGATGTTTGTTTTATGATGATTAGTATCTAAAGAGTGCCAAGTAGGTAAGTACGACACTTAGCTTGTTTAACAACGGCTGTCACTTGTTTAGCAGCAGTAAGTCATTTAACTTGCTACCATCTGTGAAAAAAACGCATGGACTGAATGGAGTACAATGAGCAGATCTGAGACATATTCTAAGAAGAGAGAAAGTTCCAAAACTGAACCTCGTGGAACTTCCAAAATGACTAGATGGAAAAACACTCACTTTGAAACCGCTGTCAGAAAGAAATGCTTCTATCCAGTTGAGCAGTTTCTATAAGAGTAAATATTTTATGTAACCTAACTGAGAATTTAAATAATTTTTTTGAACTCACGTGAGATATCGAAATACTTTGCTTCTTCTAATAATAAATCCAAGTCCTGAAAGTTGTCAGGAATCAGAAGTCGAGAATTCCTCATGAAATTCAGGATGTGTCTGAACATTCCTCCATCTCTGTCGATGAAATAGTGTTGTTTGAGAGAATCTAGAACGATTGGTATGCTTCCGTTGAATAGCTTCGCTAATCTAGACTCGGGATATCTGTAACAAAATAAAAATTATGTAGTAAAATTTGAAATAATATACTGTATTCATGGTCAGTGTATCTACACCGATAACTTTATTATTGATTATTTACAATAGCAACAAATGTAACAAGAGTATATAAATCTCATTTTTTCATGTCTTGACTGTCATCATTTATTTATTTAATTGTCACATAGGATATCAACAGCCACAATGCCTAAATCGATATCCACGAAAAAGAAAAATTAATACAGATTTCTTAGATGTGAACTAGAAATAATAACAAATAAGTACTGAATACTCATAAATGGGTTGTTTAATTATTTTTTAAGAAACTGAATGAAATATCAAAAATAAATATTTCAAGGTAGTTAGTATTATACAGTGCGGCTTTTTCTAGCCCCCGCCCTGTTAACTTTTGAAGGGTTTGATGTACAAAAACCATTTTGAATGGTACCACCGATACTATACTTTTTCAAATAAAAGCAGGGGTCACATCAATTTAAAAATTTCAAGTGATACATCGTTCATTTCTGTTTTAAATCATCAACATTTTTTCGATTTTCCATAATACGTAATTTTACAATTTCGATCTCTTCGTCTTTCAAAATTTGATGTGCCCCCAGCGCCATCTGTCGAGCAATTGCAATGTATCTTCTCTCTAAAGGTAGTATACATAATATTCTCTGTCCCATAGTACCACATTAAACTGTTCAAATTTATCTGTACTTATACTTGATATTTCGAGTGATATTAACGAATTTTTTTTAAGGGTTGAAAAAAAAAACTGAATTATTTTTTCAACAATGAGTCACTTGTCCCCCCATGCCAATTGAAATTTTTAAATTATTGTTCCTCCCAGCGCCCTCTACCAAGCAATCCAATTTGTTTTAATTCAAAAAGGAGCATCGACGATAAAATTCAAAACGGTTTTCGTATAATGATAGAATTCTGTTATGGTGATAATTTTTTTCAAGTTGGTTCTGTAAAATGATATCTCAAAGATTGGGTTATTTCTTGAAAGTCTATTTGGAACATGAATCCTTAAAATAGATAAAATGGTAGTTGAATCGATATAGTCATTCAATAAATTATACCAATTTATATTTATTTTTTTCGAAATTTTTCCAATGACGAATTTCTATACTAGCCAAATTTAAATGCATCTGTAGCCATGTAACCGAGAAATCTCAAAGAGTTATTCTGAATCACTTCCAATTTATGTTTGTATACCTAATATTGAGGACACCATATTAAAGATGCATATACAGTGCCTTTCAAAAGTCTGGGAAAGGTCTCATATTTCAGAAACTTGCCAAATCAACAGTTTTTCAGATATTGAGGGTAACTAAATTTTTTCAAATAGAAAATCCTATTTATTTTCATTGCAATGAATTCAAAGCCCTCTCATCAGTTATGCCTGCAAATATCAGATTTTAAATTATTGTGGTTTTTGAAATATGACAACATGGCTATTTCGTTCAAAAGTCTGGGAACATTCCAATATTTTCGACACAGCTCAAGAAAAATTCAAGAAATTTTTTACAAGATGGTTTTTGATGATGACCGATTCAACGGTGATATTGGCAATGTTGCCAAATCAACAGTTTTTCAGATATTGAGGGTAACTCAATTTTTTTCAAATAGTAGACCGTATTTATTTTCATTGCAATCAATTCAGCGCCCCCTCACTGTGTCCCCAAATATCAGATTTTGAATTATTGTGGTTCTTGAAATATGACAATATGGCGTTTTCGTTCAAAAGTCTAGTAACGTTCCAATATTTTCAATACGGCTGTCGAACAACTAGCAAATCTGGTAATCTTAAAAAATAAAATATGTCAGGAAACTCTTTTAATTACTCCTCTAATGCTAACTAATACCTTGACGGAATTTTATGACCGCTTGGGATATTGTTTAAACATAATTCATAAGGGGGCGCTGAATTGATTGCAATGAAACTAAATAGGGTGTTCTATTTTGAAAAATTGAGTTACCCTCAACATCTGAAAAATTGTTGTTTTGGCAACATTGCCAATATCACCATTGAATCGGGCATCATCAATAACCATCTTATAAGAAATTTCATATTTTTTTGTGCCGTATTGAAAATATTGGAACATTCCCAGACTTTTGATCGAAAAAGCCTTGTTGTCATATTTCCAAAACCACATTCATTTTAAATCTGCTAGTTGGAGATATAAGTAATGAGAGGGCGCTGAATTGACTGCAATGAAAATAAATAAGGTGTTCCGTTTGAAAAAATTGAGTTACCCTCAATATCTGAAAAACTGTTGATTTGGCAACATTGCCAATATCATCATTGAATCGAGCATCATCAAAAAACACCCTGTAGATATTTTCATATAGTTTCTCTTGGCTGTTTCTGAAATATGAGACCGTTACCAGACTTTTGAAAGACACTGTATATGTCATCCTACTGTGAACATAGGCATGACATAAATTTTTCAGAGCTTTTTGTGATGTGAAATTTTTGAAAGTTCTCAAAACGAATCCTAACATTCGGTTTCTTTTTGCTACAACTGATTCGATAGTTTTGAAAGTGCCTCAAGAACCTGCTCTACGGAAACTCGCAACATTTCAAAAACTTGAACTTTTCAAGAATTTTAGATAGTATAGGTAAAATACTAATGCTCCTAAGATTCTTTTAATCAATGGGATGTTGATTTTTAGGTAGTACTTTTACCACAGCCTGAAGGGAAGTGTAATACATGATACAATGAGAGGTCAACAAAGCCTGATATTCAACCCATAACCACACTGCATTTGATTCAATTTCACAAATAAGTCATCTATTTCTTCGAATAAAAAAATACAATGTTATTCAACATATAATTATTCAAAAAATGATTCCAACGTGGAATTAGTCAGGAAAGTAGTTGTTTTCTGTTAGATGTTTGTCTCAAATTTTCCATTTTGTTTGGAGAGACGAGCATTTCAACTTTGTCAATTTTTTTTGTTCTATTTATTTGTTAGTAACTCTAATTATCGATAACGAAAACATGTTTCTGAATATTCAGAATTGATTATGATAACAAGTAATGGCATATATAAAAGGGTGATTGACGAGTAAATACTCTCACCATATCATGAAGTGAAAAAAAATCTGTTGAATCTTTTGTAACTTTTCAGAAGGAAAACGAAGAATCATCACACAATAGTAGACTGTAGTTTCGCACAAAGAATCGATAATTTTCTGAACCCAGTCAGTCATTGCACCTAGAGGAATTTCTAGATTATGTGCTAGTAAAAGTTCCTAATAGGGACGTATTAATGTTTACGACTTATGAAATTGAACGCACAATAGAATTGGTCATGGAAAATAATTTAAAAAACCATCAATGATTGTTCCCGTTTTATTTATTGCTATTACATTCTTCATTGAAATGTTCTAGGATTTTTTCAAAGATGTAGCCGTTTTCTCAAGTTCTTCAATCCTCTCTCTTAAAACATCACTAACTGGCATTTGAGTTGCGCCATTTTGGTCATCACTTATTTGTTCCGCGATTCCTTCAAGCTCCCTCTTTATTCTTTCGTTTTCGATCTCTAGCTCCCTGATTCTTTGTTCTAGCCTGGCGTCTTCACTAGCATATAACTGATTCGTCGCATCATCATAGTTTTTCCTCTGAACCATATCTTCAGAAGACTTTTCTCTCATAAAAGTACTATGTAACTCGCTCTGAGTCTGGAGCTGCCTTTCTTCGAAATGTTGAGCGGATGATTCTGATACCGAGTGGAGCTGTCGGAGTAAAGCTGATCTTTCATTTTCTAATCTGGTAACTACCTCTTCCAGTTTTTGATGCTCATTTCTGGAAGTGGAGGGCTCGAAGCTAGACTGTGCTAGTCTGTTGGAACTGAAAATGTCTTCAATTTCTTCTTTGGTTAGTCGTGAAGCCCTAAGTTCTAATTCTGAAATAGTAGGAATTGGGGAGGAAACGCCAGTTGCTGTATCTGGTCTGCTGGGCAGGTCCAGATTGGAGTCTTTTTTTAGTTTAAGCATTTTCAGGTTGTAAAGAAGTACTGTTTTTTGCAGTTCAATTTCATTTATCAACCTTCTTATTTCTGGATCAGATAGTTCCTCCCTCAGTTTGTTGATTTCCCTTGTGGAATGTTCTAGAGATTTTTCTAGGTCCTCGTAAAGGAGTTCCTTTTGCTGCTCAAGCTCAGAAACTTTCACAATCATTGTAGGACTCTCAACAGGCGCATCAAGTATTTTTGCAAAAGAACTGTTCACAGATAAATCCGTCTGCAGTTTTGAATGTACGTTTTTTATTTTGTTCAGTAGGTTTGTATTCGACTCTATTACTTCCTGCAATGCGCTTTGAGATGTTGCTGTATCGCTTGTATGTTGGGAACTAGTGTTGATAAGTTCTTCCCTTCTATCTTCGAGTTGTGAGATGGTCTTCTCCAGAGAAGTATGATCTTCAAGTGCAGTCAAGTACTCTCTATAAGTTTTTTCCAAATATTTGAAACTCGACAAAATAGTTTCTTCAGAGGATAAGTCTTCCCTCACTGGTAGCTTCGTTTCTGTCAAACTGATCGTTTTGTTTTCTAATTCAGAAAGTTTTTCTTGAAGTTTATCGCCGATCTGTGATAATGAAGTCTTGCTTGTTTCAACGATCTTCAGTTTCTCAACTAATTTCAATTTCTCCTTTTCTAATTCTGCCAGTGCGTGTTTCAGTTTAACATCTTCAGATTTTAGATCTTCTATTGCCAAGTTATCTTTTTTAATTTCGTGTAAGACTTCATCAAGTTTCACTCGCAACTCCATGTGTTCTGTTTCTAGATCGTGGATGATGGTTTCCATTTCGTGCTCATTTCCTCCCAAAACCGAAGATAATTTCTCTTCTAGCCGTGCTTTTTGTCTCTCTAGGTTGCTCACCGTTTCTGCTAACATTTGCGCCTCACCCTTCAGTTTAGAAACTCCCGAAGAGTCCTGTGTGGAAACATCCAGAGCAGTTTCCAGAAGTCTTCTTAGTTTCATGTTTTGGTTTTCAAGTTGCTTGATGCGTTTTCTAGTTTCTGCGTGTTTGTCTGTCATTTTATGGTCAAAACAAATCGCTCGAATACTTGAGAATGGAATCAATAAAAATACTATGAATTTTTTGAGGTTGACAAAAAATGACATATTTTCGAATGACAGGTTTCAGTAACGAGGCAGGCATTTAAGTTCCTTCATCTTATATAGGTTGTATATCTAAATTCTCGCGAAAAAATGTAGGAGATTTTTCTTTGTAAATTATAAGTTGAAGTATGAAAAAATTACTAAGTGCAACCGCTTCAGACATACATATATACAATCAAATACTTACATAACATACATTTTATTGTATTTTATTTTTCTGTTCGAGAAGTACAATTTGATTTTGAAATTGATATTAGTAATTTTCATCAAATGGCTAGATGGTGGGTCAGAAAAAAAGAGCATTTTATTAGATTAATTTGATACCGCACACTATTACGTTTCGAATAAACTTTAAGAAACATTGATCCAAACACTAATAACGTATCTTTTTGAATAAACACGTTTTTCAAACGATGACGTACGCAATAGTTATCTACTTTCTTTTTCAAGACACCAAGTTGATTTAGTTGTATCTGTGATGGTGACAGGTCACTCGATGCCTTTAAATCCTATCTCTATCGGAAAACATGCTCCATTTCAGGAAAGATCGAAAGTAATTTTATTGTTTTTTTAAAAGAACTTTTAAACTAATATTGAGCGGTATTAAATTGAGTAATAAAATACTATTTTTTCCAACTAGACGAGCCACCATGCTTCCATTTTAAAAAATTTAGTAATACCAATTTAGAAATTAAATTTTACATAAAAAATACAGTTTGAGAGGAGACAGTGAAGTATTACTATAAATAAATTTTAGATTAAAATAATTGGCTACAAAAACTGACATGTGATGCATGGTTGTACTCAGAACATCACATGGAGACAAAATAAGTGAAAAAGTACTAGGTGTCCCATTTAAAATTCGAATGTTCATGTCACATCCAAGGAAATTATATAAATACAGTGCTGCTTTTTTTCAGTCGCCCACCCTGTTAACTTTTGAACGGCTTGACGTACAAACATGAAACAAAAACTATTTTGATGGTATCACCGATACTACTTTTTGAAATAAAAGACATTGCGACGTCGGGGCGTGGCGCAGTGGTTAGAGCGTCCGACTTTGAGCGTACCAGCAGTAGAGAGGGGTCAAACACGGGCGATGACAGAACGTGGAAAGGCGGAGTTGTTCGGGGAGTACTACTTAAGGGCCGGTTGTTCAGTCCATGGTAAAATTCAAAGATTTATCAAACTCGGTTTGGAATCGAATCCTAGATTACCGTCAAATGTGTTGTTCAGCAGAAATTCGACCATGGATAATGAAAACCAAGATTTTGCAGTTCATCTGAACTATTTCATGAAAAGTCAAAGTCAAAATATACTTTAATGTCATCGGAAGTTTTTCAACTTATCGACAAAGCTTTTCAAGTATAAATAAAAATGTAAATTGAAATAGTTATGTATTATAGACTATAATGGTCTGAACATAAGTGCAGACGAAGGAGAGTACGACTACCAAATGAAGAAGATTTTACTATAATTCTTGTCAAATGTAACCAAACATTTTCCATTCGTAGTTTCTTACTTTCCTGTGGTTTTTTGGAAAGCTTGGTAGAAAACGGAATCATTGAAGGTTCCATAATGAAATTCTTGAGCAGATCATCCTATGTGATGGATCTTTTAATTAAGGTAGATATGATGATTCATAAATGTATTATTATGTATTATTATTATATGTATGTGATAATGTTCCATCTGGTTCCCACGAAAAGGAAAATTCTGTAAAGGGATGTGCCATTTTATTCTTTGGTGTATGTTATGTCGCCCAGAAAATAATTTTGGGCAATGGAATCATCACAAATATACCTAATAGCATAAAATTACATAATGCATTTACCAATTACTTTTATTAGCGATTTCATGAGAAACCATTTCACTATAACTCTCACAATATCTTTTGATAATCTGAACGTAAATACAGATTCTTCATGTGACCATTTCTCGAAATGATTTTCACGTAATCTAATAAGTACGAGGTGCCCTAATAGGAGATAGGATATTCATCAATTCAATTACATCTTAACCATCAGTTATGTTATATCATTCCGATTATTTTTCCATATTGTTTCATATTGCAGTTCTGATGTTGTTGTCAGTCGGTTATGTCAAATTAAGTGCTTAATCCATCGATTTTGATGGTTTAGCGAAACCTGGAATCAAACCAGGATTAAAGTTCTAACTACGCAGTGAACAACTCGATAAACCAAGATTCACATAAAACTGCAGATTATCTCTGACTGAACAACCGGCCCTTATTAGAGACCTTCCAGACAACAGTGGATTCAACCCCGGAACATGAGGCAGTAACAAGGACAGTCCAAGATTTCAGAAGCGAGAAGGTAAGACTTCACACTCGAACCTTCTCAAAGCTGATGATTAGATATGAAGAACTTATTGAAATAACCTAACGGCTGCCCAGAAACAAAACACCAGGGATGGACAAGATCGATACAATTCTTCTCAGGAATCTTCCGAAGAAGTTCCTTGTACAATTCATTTATATTATAAAAGGTATAATAAAATGGCAATATTACCCTAAATGCCTAAAGATTGCGGAGATCATCCCGATCCTGAAGCAGAGAAAATGAGACAATCTGGTAGAAAGTTAAAGACCCATTTCGCTCCTAAGCGCTATAGCGAAAGTGGTGGACAGAATCTTGCTGAGTCGTTTTAACAAGCTCGACGAATAGCTCAAACTTGTCCCGGATGACCAGTTCGGCTTCCGTAAGGGACACTCCACGTCCTCGCAGGTGGCTAGAATTGTTCACGGGATAAGAGGAGGCTTCAAAGAGAACCTCAATACCGTTATGGTCCTCCTAGACATTCAAAAAGCCTTTGATACTGTTTGGATAGAGGGGCTTGTCTCCAAGATGTTGAAGGCAGGCATGCCTAAGTATATGGTCAGAATCTTAGATTCCTATTTGGTTGACAAGACTTTCCAAGTAAGAATGAACAACTTCAACTCACGTATGTATTCGGCCAGAGCGGGAGTGCCTCAGGGATCGAGCCTCTCCCCACACTTATATTCTTTGTATGCATATGACATTCCAAAACTCCTCCAAACGCAAACAGCAGTCTATGCTGACGACACTGCAATCTACGCAATGTCGTTTTCCAGCGAGGCGGCTGCACGCAAACTGTTGATACATATGGATAGGCTAGTCATACCGTATAAGAATAATAATAAGATAGTGATAAATCCAGAGAAGACGGAACTTATAAATTTCACGAAAAAACGTACGAACAGAACGATCTTCGTGGAATTTAAGGTTTTGAATCGACAGAGTAGAGAGAAACCTTCCGTGAGGTACCTGGGAGTCCAACTGAACAGGTGTTTGAATTTCAATACTCACGTCAGCCTGGCAATTCAGAGGGCATCAGCGGCTGTCAGAAGGACATACCCGCTGATCGCACGGAGTTCCAAGCTGACGTTAGAGAACAAAGTACTAATCTATAAACAGATAATAAGACCAGCAATGACATACGCCTGCCCAGTGTTCTGCAGCCTCCTCAAAACTCAGATGATGGGATTGGAGAGGATGCAGAACAAGGTTCTCCGTTTCATCACGGATAGTGATCGATACACTCGGCTGAACACACTACGTGAGTTGGCCAACACTGAAACTATCGAATAGTACATAAAAAATATTTCAGACAAATTCTATCGATTCCACATCTTGGGAAGTCCGTTAACTAGAGATATAACTAGCATTAGAGCAAATAACAATCAAAGGTATAGGTAGCATGGAGGGCTAATACGAAATACTAGAACAATAACAAAACCAGAGCCGCAAAGGCACCCCATGGCTTAAACCCAGTTTTTATACTGTATTTTTCTAAGAACACCCTCTCGCATGAACATACTTGGAAGATGACAACCATGATAACCTGTCAAACAAAACTAAATGAATTCCCCCACATAATTCAGAGGAGGTGGGGAAAGTCTAAACACCTAGACACAGGCGCAGAAGGTATAGGGTCCCTGCTAACACGGCAGGACGGGTGTTCATATCCCTAGGGATAGCACCCCGTGTTGGTTGGTTCGCTCGCCCACCGGTTTACCGGGAGGCAGGCAACAACCCCCCCCCAACAACCCCATATGATCGAAATCTCCTTTGTCCCATCCTTTAGGCAGATGAAGTAATTTTTTTATTGTGTGTTTTTATTTATAGCCTGTCTACGTACTTGTTTTTATATTTACAATGGATTTAATTAAAAAAACATTTTGAATTGAATTGAATTTTCCGACTTTGAGTCGAAAGGTTCGGAGTTCGAACCCTGGTTGGGCTGGGATTTTTAAATTTAATTTAACCGATTAAATTATCAAAATCTCGTGGCTCGACTAGGGTGAGTCCTGCACGATTCACTGTTGCGGTCCAATTAACAGTGCTGCTCCTAAGGTGGCGTAGGGAGTTAGTAACAAGGCCTACCAGAACACATGGCTAATGACCGTAGCAGTCGATGCCAAAGTACCAAAGAAAAAAGACATTGCGATTGCCCGAGAGAGGGCACGGGGGGCATATCAATTTTAAGATTTCAAATGGGACGGGGGGTCAAATTAAAAATCGTTGAAAAGATAATTCAAGCTTCGGATCACAAAAAAATAGCAAATGAAGTGAACAAAATATGAAACTTGTCATATGGAACAGCAAAGATTTAAAAAAAAGTAAAACACCAATTAATTCATGTAATGCATATATTCACAGTTTTTGTTCCATAATCTTGAACCCAGTATATGCCGTATATTTTATAAAAAAATTAAGAAAAATCCGGATATTTTGAATTCTTGGGATATAAATACATATCCTTGTATAAGATAGCAACTACATGAAAGATCAGGTGTGTGTTATTTACCTATTATAGTCTGTTTACGTTAAGAAGAGGATGACGTCATGCTTGGCTTGGTAATTTTGTATATCCGACATAACAACGTTAAAATTCCCAATGAAATGCATTCAATAGCAATGAAACTACTAAAATTTAATATTGTGAGATGCTCAACCGAAAGTAAAATTTCAGACGATGCCAAAGCGAAAAAAACTAACCTGTCATCTTGTGACGTCATTCTCATCTTAACGTAAACAGTTTATATTGAAATTATAAAAATACGAAATACTGTCACAATCACATTTCGATGTTCTGCCAAGAAACGTTCGGGTGAAGGAATTTTTCAATTAGCCGAATGAAATAACATTTATTGTTAAAAATAATTTTCTCACACGAATGCAAATTTTTTTTATCTAAGTATGTAAAAAAATAATATAACACATCACTGAAAAAAAATTTAAAATCATTATAGTTTCAACATTGGTATATCATTGTAATAATTGAGTTTTCAACCCCGATAGATTTGTAGATTATTTCGATGAATGAAATATTTTTCCAGTTTGATTCACATTTATTCATTATCATTATCACTTATATATTGAATTATTCACCATGAATACGATCAATTCACTGTATTTAAACTTACTGGACACAATTTTTGGACTGCATGTTTTTCCAAGCTGCTAAATGAATGAATGAATAAATTAAGTCGCAGAAATGGTGGGCTTGTTTAAAAATGTTTAGTTGTATTGACAAGTTTTTTGCACTGAAGTAATTATTTATTTTAAAATTATGCATCAACCTAGAAATAGTTATCAACTATTACTACAAACAGCCATTCTCAAAATTATTTAAACACTTGATTTGTTACAAACATCGGAAGAACAAAAAAGAAATTTCTCTGAAGAAGAAGCTCGCGCTAGCGAAACGCCAGGAAGAAAAGTCAACTTAGACGGCTTCAAACCCGGAAAACCTATGCTTTCACTCAGTCCTATACCAATATTGATGATCTTCAATTCAAATCATTCTTCATTTGCAGCAAATAATATAAACTTGAACCCAATTCTTGCTTTATTCTCGGAATTGTGTTAAGAATTAGAACGAGGTCCTAGAGACTTGCCCAAAGTTGAATTAGTCAAAATCTGACAGAAAATAACTACTTGTCTGCCTACATATGACAGATATTTGTGCATTAAGTGCTTCTTATAATCGAAATTAGCGTTTATGCTTCATTTGGGCGGGGTGCTACTACTTGTAGACCTGTTTTGATGTTGTTGCCTCTCATCAGTGCCAGGGTGGGTCAAAAAACAGAAAGTTCCTCAAATGAACGAGCTGTAGACACAAGTGTTTTGTTAAGTATTCAATATGAATTATTGATTATATTTATTCTTAATTCTATAAAAGGAATTATGTTTTGTGATGCATGTTCAAAATTTCACTGCCCTGAATAGTTTACTGAGTATAATTATATATTGAAATAATAATAAATATAATGGATGGTATCTATTGATTAAAATGTAATTCATTTTATACCATAGTGCATGTTGTTATGCTGGACTTCATATATTTTCTAGATTTTTGGTTTTCCCCTTTCAGTGTTTCATGTATATTTATTCGAGATATCTGATTCGTAAAAGCGTTCAAGATTTTGTCCAATTCCTCGTCATCTTCAGCAATATTTCCAGCGAAAACTTTACTTTCTCTCATTTCATTACCCTGGCTGTTTTTGTCGTTTTCTCTCTCGGGATCGTTGCTTAGTGATTCCAGCGTGAGCTTCAATTCTGCCTTTTCCGTTTCTATTTCCAAAATTTTTTTTTGTAACCTACAGTACTCACTAGCTATCTCATTCCTGGAACCATCCAACACTGCCTGTAACTCACTCAGTAATATTGATCTTTCTTTCTCCAAATCTAACACCTTGATATGTAAGTTCTCGTACTCTCTTCTAGCCACATCATCGATAGCTTTGAATAAGACTTTCTCCAAATCGGATTTGAAGGGTTCGCTAGGATTTTGCCTCATTTGGTTTTCTGGCTTTCCGATATCTTCAATTGCTGTGAGTAGTTCGGATTTCTTTCTTTCCAAGATAACGATCTTTTTTTGGAGCTTGTACCTTTCCTCCATGAGGGAGATACCTACATTCTCTGACAACGTGTTGTCAAGCTGGAGAATGTCTTTCAGCCACTGTGCGTTTGACTCAGGTTGTGTGAGGAGGAATTTGAATTCCGAGTGTTCCCTCATGAGCTGGTCAATATCTCTGCTGTGTTTCTGCGCTTGCTCTAACAACAGCCCTACTTTTTTTCGACATTCGATATTGTCGTTCTCGAGATGTTTGATCTGCAACAAGATATGTTCGTTCTCACTGGACGATATCAACTCAAGGTCGTTCTGCATTTGCATCTTCTCGTCTTCTATCAACTTGATAGTTTCTTGCAGAAATTCAGTCTCATCTTTCTGGATATGGGTTCTCGATACAGATTGTTTAGTGATCTCGAGAGCGGAATCCAATAAATTTTTGAAGCGGGCATTTTGGTTCTCTAATAATGTGATGCGTTCCATTAACTTTTCTATTTCATTTTCAATTTTCATTTTAGGTGATCGGACAAAATAACATACTATTGGAGATGACGTGAAGAAGTGTTCGTGAACATGTCAAAAAATTGTCAACAAAATCTGACACAAAGATTGCGAATAATACATGGCGTTTTTATTTGCTCGTCTAAAAGTTCACAGCACACAATCTACATTAGTACAGGGTGACAATTTGACGATCGGCGTTTAATATTTCTTCAAATGATAATATGAAAATTTGGCGAAACACATCAATTTACATGTCAAGGGGGACAGCTGTTGAGGTATTGGTTGTTTTATTACATTCAACCCCCTTACCCCCAGGGCGCATATCCCTAAAATTTTAAATAGAAATGTCCACTCATTTTGCCATTTTAAGTTAGATATGCTTTATTTTATTTGTTCTTGAATCGAAGTACTTAACCTTACGACTGTATGGAATGTTTTTAATTTATTTAATTCAATTATTCACTTACATTTTGCCGGTTTAACTAACGAAATGGTTAAAAAAAATTGTGCGTCTTTGAATTTTTTTCCGTAATACTTCAGATAATAGTTCTTATGACAATACATTAATGTCGAAGAAATCCGTTAAAATATTGAAAAATACCTGAACGTCGAATATTATGCTTTAAAACAATTTCACTTCCCTGTCCCCAACAGTTTCGGACATTTGGAGTTTCATAATGTAACAAAATGATTAATTCCCTTTAAAATTTACTTTCTTCCTTTTAGTGCATATAAATGAAAGCTTTCCTATAAAAAATGTTTTTTTTTAAGTTTATTTATTATTTATGAAGCAGAAAACTGATGCTTCGCAAGAACTGCGGTCGTAATTAATGATAGGTTAGGTTAGGTTTGAGAGGGTCCGTATCAGGTACTCCACTGCGGCCAATGTCCTATTGTGGCTCACCCTATGGTTATATTTCTCCCAGTATATCCAATCTCTTGACGAAATCGAGGAATGCATTGGGAGAACCATTTACCAGGTTTTCTGGCCTCACTGTCGCATCGCCAAATATTGAGAATCTGGTTCTGGCCGATGCAGGGCATGTACACAGAATGGGTTTAGCCGTTTCATCAACCTCCATGCATAGCCGGCACTCTGCATCTTGTGCAAGTCCGATTTTATGTATGTGATGTATGAGTTTGCAGTGGCCAGTAAGCAAACCTACTATAACAATGAGATGCGCTCTACTGAGTTCTAGCAGTTTGTCAGAGTCCTGTTTTTTCCTTGTACATGCAATAAATGCTTTGGAATGCCCGGTAGACTAGAATCGAGTTTTTTATTGTCTGCCCAAGCTGTTATGACATTCTTGGCAGTGCTATATGCTAAACAGATAATCGGTTCTGGTCCAGTGAACGTTGTTTCGCCCCCCCCCCCCTTTTGCTGGGGTGTCCGCTATTTCGTTTCCTTCTAGGCCTGTGTGACCTGGTATCCAGACTAGCGTAACGTTGTTGCGTTGCGCCAGTCGCTTTAAGGTGTTTCTGCAGTTCTATACTGCCCCAGATTTAAAGCAGTTGGATTCAAGCGCTTTAAATGCTGCTTTACTATCTGAAAATATTTTTATTGTTTTTCGTGTGTGGTGTCGATTTTCCAGCTCCCTGGTACACATTTCAATGGCATATACCTCTGCCTGAAATATCGTAGCTAGTTTACCCATACTGAACGAGCGTTTCACTACTGGGTTCATCCCATATATTCCGGCTCCGACGCCTTCCAGAGTTTTGGAACCATCGGTGAACCAACGTTCATTTGCCTTACATAGGACCCAGTCTTCTCTTTCGGGAAAGACCACAGTGTAGGACGTGTGAAGGTTGAAAGTTGTAGGCATGACGTCTGAGGGCATTCCTAGAATGTTGTGAGCTATTATGCCCTCCAGCATGCTGCTGCCTCGCATGACACATGCCTGCGGTAGACTAATGGCCGCTTGGTAGAGTCGGTATGTTGCCCACCTTGCCTCCTCTCCAGAACTATGAGGAGAGGAAGTAATCCAAGGAGAGCTTCCATTGCTGCCGTTGGCGTGGAGCGAATGCTTCCAGTAATCGCCAGGCACGCTTGTCTCTGTAGTCCGTTAAGTTTAGCAATAGCCATATTTTTATGACCCTTGCTCCACGAGACTATAAAATAAAGCCATACGTCATTGGACGTATGACGGTCACGTACAACCATTCTTGAGAGACACCCAGGAAGAAACGTTCGGCACAAAATTTTAAGAAACTGGATATGTCCAAATAGAAAAAGAAATGAGCCAGAAATGAGGTTGCACAATGAGGCTGCTAATATTGAAGTTCTTGGTCAAATAGCTATGGTATCCTTCATTGTTGCTTTGTCAAGCTGCGGAACAAATCGGATTGTCGCGTGAATCTGTCATTGAAGTTTCAAAAATGTCACTCATACAAATTACAAGTAACTCAAGAATTAAAGCTCAATTTATAAACTCCGCTGCCGTAGCTACAGTTGACGCAGCCGAAGATGTAATATGCTCAATAAGTACAACTGTTTATAAACTCCGCAGCGACACGTTGCCGCTGCAGTTGCCGCAATTGCCGCAGTTTTTTGGTTTTATTTATTCAATTAGTCTAGGCGAGTGACATACAACTATGGATGTAGGGTTATTTTTTAATATTTTTGAATCATTTACCCATAATTGAAATATAATTTTAAATTGAATACGCACTGGTGCAGTGGGCGGCTAGTTTATAAATTAATAAATTTTTCCACAACTGCAGCAACAGCTGCGACAACTGTAGCTACGGCAGCGGAGTTTATAAATTGAGCTTTAAGGAATGAAGATCAGGATAGACAATAAGTTTAGAGAAATTATGACCAATAGGATTATTGTTAAGCCACAGTTGATAAAGGATATCTGTTTTAGTGATGAATACACCTTCTATTTAAAAGGCAATGTGAAAAAACTATTATTGGAGCGACTTCAATCCTTACATTATTAGCGAGGGGCATTCACATTATCTTCAAAAAATGAATGTTTCGGTGGGCATATTAGGCGATACTAACGTTGGTCCTCTGTTAATTGATGGACATTTAAATGAAGATATGTTTGCGGAAATGTTAGACAGAAGCATATAGCCTCGTATAATTCATGAGGTTGAAAATCAAAGGGAAGTCGATGGAATTCTCGCTTTAGACGAACTTTTGCTGCACTTTCAGAAGGACGGGGCAATTCCTCATTATCTGGAATAGTGGATTGGTAGAAGAGGACCTATTGAGTGGCCTCCTACGTCACCAGATCTGACACGTAAATTGGCGTGCTTCGCCAAATTTTCATAGAGTCATAAGTTGAAGAAATACTGAAATATGTTTGTTTTCTAATTGTCATTCTTTATAAATCTATGATCGCAGTCCTGTTTGTTTTTGTCGAAATACCCTTTTCGATCAAGTTATGTGGGCACTACTGGTAATTATTTTTTTTTAAATCATCAAACTAGTAACATCTTCGACGCTAATTAAGATACATGAAACAGAAAACAACCGAGCATCGTGATTTTGAGTTTTTAAGCGCAATTTTTTGCACAAGATAAATGTAGTTTTTTTCATATCATGGATTTTTTTGGAGAGTGTAATTTGTAGATTTTACGTAACTGCATTTTTCGATACCATAACAGACTTCTGCTTGTCAATTTCATCTTTCAAGTACTACCTCAAAAAAAATCCAGAGGGACAGTGGAAGCTTCTTCTTTCGAAGAAAAGATAATTTTTCATAATATCAAGATCTGTTTTCTCACAAAGTCAAAAGTTGTGTTCTACCAGAAAAATAATTTATCCGGAATGTTCCATTGTTTTTCTGATTTTCATATCATTGTTAGTGATAGGAATAACATCAAAAAATAAATATCAATATTATTTCTGTATTAATTAATCAAAATGAATGAGTCCTAATTAGTCAGGAATTATTTGTTTTGTTTGTTGATTGTTCTATGTCCATTCAAATCATTCGATTGTTGTTCAAGTTATTCAAATTAAAACAGATATAATGCAGCGAAGGCTTGATGTCTGTCTTTAATCAGTGGTGTAACATGAAGAGATTCAGTTTATGGGGAAGTATATTGTTGAATAAATAAAATCAAAAAGTACATCACTGTGACTTGTATTTATTACATATTTGACAAACTCAGTAAAACTTCAGAAATAACTTCAAACATTGAATCACACACATGGTAAAAGTTTTATAATCTTCAAACATATATTTTAGTGAGTTTTAACTATTGAATTCTTTAAATTCAACGTTCTAAGGATGTTTTGTATTTATAAAAAAGAACATTAATTAACTGGTAGTATTTGTGTTATATCAGGGCAATTTCCCTAAGTAATATGGATCAAATCAGTACTAATTATTTTCCTACGATATTGATACTTTTCAGGAAGCCGAGTCTAATGAAATATTGAGCAAAGATATGAAAATATTTGAATAATGTTTTACACGATAATGTTTGTGATGCGTTTGCAATGGTTCTAATAACTCTCTTTTGCGTCTCAATAACACTGTGTGCAGGTGGAGAATTACCCCGAACAATGAGCCCATAGTTGATTCTTGATTGTATCTGCCCGTGCTAGTATAAAAGCATACCAGAGTTGTCTAGAATTCTTTCAGATTTCTTAGCAGGTAACACTGGTTATTGAGTATTTTAACGAGATTATCGCAGTGATGATGGAAATCTTTCTATCTCATCACCGGATATTCCATTATAGATATGTACCGTGTTAGTATTTTGGGCAGTATGAAAAGCTACTGCTTTCGTTTTGGAGGCATTTAAAAATAGTGAGTTTTCACAGAACTAATTTTGCAATATTTTATAGGCCAGATTTATAGGCTAGATTTCTACAAAAAAATGCTCAAAACTCCTTAACTACCCTGTAAAAACCATTACAACAATATAAACTGTGGAAGGTCTTGTAAGGGTCTCTTCAAATAAACAATGAAATATATGGGGCATCAGTTAAAAATATAAAAATTCAGTCTGTGACTCCTAGGTGGAAAAGCCGGAATAAATTGAAATTATTATCGTATGAGAGGTCCCATGAATATCTACAAATTTTATCTGAAACTTTTCCTTCTGACTCCAATAATAAAGCCGCAATCTTCCGCCCACGCACTTTTGGCCCACTCTGACTATGAACACAACAATCTAGGATTTGTGCCCTATGAATCTTCCGACAGTTCCGACAATCAGTACATAATTTGTCTGACTACGCGTCCATAATATTCAGAAATAAATTATCTGAAAATTGGCGGAGAAAGATTTCAACACACCATTCAAAACACATCCAAAAGTACAAAGGAACTCTCACTCCTACGACACTGATATCCATAAAATCGAGTAGACCTCAAGGCAAATCAGGAAAATATCCATATTTGGGATGGTGTAGGCTGGAGATGATTCGTACCTGAACAAATGCCACGACCCCAGGCTGAATTTACAGGGTGATTAAAAGTGACTGTCACGGTCATTATTGTCGAGTCTGTAACGAGCAATATTTATATGGCAAATTATTCAAAGATGTGTTCGCCTTCGATAGCGTGGGCCCGCGATATTCTGATGCAATTCTGAAAGGTGTTTGCAACGGGATAAATATTGCGATTAGTTCGGGTCGGATTTTACAATAGGCGATTAATGAAGTTACGAAAGATGCCGATTTTTGTTCGAAGTATTTTTTACAGAAAAGATTTGTTGTCAGATCTCGTATGCTGGTTTCAAAAGTGAAATAAATTCTTCTAAGATTTATCCAACGGATGCGATCCATGACTTAGTATGGAGGTTAGATGAAACGGGTAGTGAAAAAACTTACAAACTCCATCAAATATATTTGTGGGAGTTTGACTGCAAGTTTTTTCACTACCCAGCTTCTAAGATTTGTTGAAAAGTCCCCATGACGAGAAAGCCTATTAAAAACGATATGGAGTGTTGATATAGAGAAAAAAATTTTGCTAATACCAAACACTGATTCTGGTCCTATGGATGATGCTTCTCTTGTAAGTAGGTCTGCTATTTCATTGCATTCTATTCTCCTATGTCCAGGCAACCACACAAGTGTAAGCATGTTGTGTTTTTCCAGTTCAATGAGGCTCTGAACACATTCCCAAACTTGTTTTGATTTTATCTATAACGGATTCAGAGCTTCCATTCTGGCTGTCTGGCTGTCGGACATATGGTTGCTTTTATACCCACTGTCTTAGATTAATCTGTATGTACGTCCTTATGGCATCTGTCGTAGCTTGGAATTCTGTGGCGTTATGTTTCTATTTGGACTCACTCCATATATCGTGTTCCTACATCTGTGTTTTGCCATCTATATATCAGATTATATATTCAGAGGATAGTGATTCCGATCCCGAGTTGTATATATTTCACTTCAGTTGTTCTGAATGGTTTCTCGTATGAGTGTTGGGGAAGCATGTAGTATTTCCATACCGGTAATATTGACTTTAGGAATGATTTTGGAATTCCACTTTGTGGTTGGGTTATCTAATTACCTGTTTGTAAAAGTCTCATTCCCACCTCTTCCATGATTGTGGTATCCAAAGGTGGAAGGTTTAGGATGATTTCCATAGCAGCGGTTAGAGTGCTATTCATAGCACTCGTAAAACACAGTCAATCCTCTGAAGTTTACAAAGTTTGGTTTTTGAGCTCTGTTTTATTTTTGGCCACCAGGGGCCCAATTTTTGAATTGTCGGAATTGATTCTCTAGAGAAATATGACGTAATTTTCTCTCAATTTCGAGCAATAGGTAGGTAGGTGCCTATAAAATGACGTCATATTTTTCTTGAGAATCTTGAGAATTAATTCCGGCAATTCAAAAATTGGGTTACAGAAAGGGAAGTGATTCTCTATCTTATGATCGTGGTATAAAGCCAACGAATGACTTTCGCTTTCAGTCCCCATGTTTTTCCAGGGTTAGGTGAAGCATTAATTTTTATGTGTACCTATATATTTTCAATATCTAAACTGAGCGCTTTCGCCAGATCTTAATACTAAAATGTGAAATGTTACTAACAATAAAAGTGGGTATATATGAAAATGACATTAATCAAAAACCGTCCGAATGTGGCTAGTTCTACGCCTATGTTCTTTATAGTTCTAAAATACCAAGCAGAGTAAAACTAAAACTGTAACCGAAATATAAAAATAACGTCTGGAAGTTATGGCACGTTTGAGATGTTTTTGGTATACTTGATTTGTTCTTTCTGAATTACAGGTTCGAAACAGTTTCATTGAGAGAACGAGATACACCCACAAATAATATGCCTTTCCTTTCCTACCAACCTTGTGAGCACAATAATGAAAAAGTGACATTTTTGTAGAACACTGCATTTCGAGAAAACCATACTTAGTAAACCACTTATTGTATATGTAACATGATTCTTTGATATAGGAAGGATAATGACAAAAAACTGCAACCTTGCCACATAAAAAGCAAGAAGATAAAATCGTATGAATAATAAATATAATATAATTTATGACTCAATCTTGAAATTCAACTTGCTGGAGGTATGATTATTATTTAAAAACCGTTTGGAGTTCCAGGCCTTTTGTTTCTTTAATTGCTGCAAATAACGTTAAACATTTTGGCCCAAAGACTTTTCACGTCAACATTCGTATTTATTCACTGTAATTTATGAAACAATTACAGTAGATAATAACAATACTCACGTACATTAGTCGGCTTCGTTTCTTCGCTATATTTCATCCGGAATCTGATCAGTTGCAGGTTTCGATTCGCTAAGTGCTCTGAAGTTATTTCGAAAGTTTTATTTTATTAGGGGTATGCGGCTCGATAAGGTCATATCATAATTCTTTAGGATATTCTGTCATGTTAAAAGTATCAGTAGATTATATATAACCAGAGGCGGTCATTTCACGTCAAGGGGGACCTTTTAGCGGATTCGAAAGTTTAAATCATTCGCGTGTCTCACAAGAAATTAGGCTCATGTTCCGATATTACTGAACATTACTAGCCACAGTAGGTAATTTCGGAACGCCTAACAGTAACCTGAAACTGATTTGGAAACACAAACTGTCAAAAAGTAAGGCGGGGACATATCTGGTTCAATATTATATCATTACCTTTATGTGATATTGATTTATGGTTGCAATTAATCAAGTAATAATAGAGGAAATATCAGGTGATAGGGATTCTAAATCATCAGAAAATTCGGATAGCGCAAGTACCTCAGCTCTAGCCGAGGTATGAATATAAGCTAGGTATTATTTCTTTGTTATAATGACCTGTTGATTCATTTTCTTGCTCTGATGTTTTGAATTCATTGTCGAGTTGTCTTTTTGGCAAATATCGCCTGGCATGATTTTGATCTGAAATATTTATTTTCATACATCTACATGGACGAGAGGTGAGAGAGAACAAAGCTAGTAAATTAGCGGCGGTTTCAGCATCAACTTCTACTAGCAAGTCTTCTAATACCACTTGATACATTTTCTCTGCTGTCTTTTCAGATAAACTAATTGTGATGATATTGCTATCAATAAATTGAATAAATATTAAATAGCATATCCTAACCTAACTTATTGTCAATTCGAGGAGTAACCTGTAACTTTCTAGCCTCTGACAAGGTTCCAAGAAAAGTGGCGCGAAATATTTACCAGTCAATTTCAGTAAAATCGGAACGACCAAAATTACTGGGCAGTACTGTTCGGGAATATCGGAACATGACCCTAGGTCTCTGCAATCACTACCATCGAGCAGACGCAGACGTAGCTAATAAATTTACTAGTTATATAATTTTATATTTCACTAAGGGCCGGTTGTTCAATGGAAGTTTAATTTGCTGATTAGTGAACTGAGTTCAATATTTAACTGTGGATCATGCGTTTTTCAAAGGGAAAATAATCATGGATTAGAGGAAAGTCGCCTAATATGGGGTTAGTGCCTAATATGGGATAGTTCAATTTTAAGAAAGTACGTGTTCCGACATCTATTGTGAATATTAAAAACTAACCACCCACTTCCTAGACAGCGCCCATTCACGTTTCGGAGCAAACACGTGTTCCGTTTCGACGATTTAGGTTATGGTGATTTTGTGTATAAATAAAAGTTTCTGGTGACTGTTGCATAGATATTTAAGGTAACGTAAAAGTAAGTTTTTAAAAATTTAATAGTATCATTCAATATAGAATTTGGCGTAGTTAATAGAAATGGTTTTGGTTTTTTAAGAAAACATTACAGTTTTTTCAAACACATTCCCCTTCCAAAAATCTAATGGGCTCGTAATATGGGGTACCTATCAATTCCTAATTTGGGGTACCCCATATTAGGAGACTGTGTACTTTTCCGTGTAAAACCAAAGTATTTTCTTTCAGATGCCTAAAAAACGGAAAGTTTGTAACAAGGAACAAATGATTTCAGCAATTTTAGCTGTTCTGCAAGGAGAAATGGGCTACATGAAGAGTTCGCAGACCCACGGTGTACCTCAAACGACCTTAGAAAGGTACGTAAAGATGGACGGAACGCCTGAGGACGTTGTGAATTCTTCTTTAGGACGAAAGATAGTCTTTCCACAAGAAATGGAGACAATGCTCGCAAATCACTGCTTAGAAATGGAAAGAAATTTTTTTGAAATTACTCGAAAAGACGTGTGCAGATTGGCATACAGCTTATGCAAGGCTAATAAGATAAAAAATCCATTCAGCGTAGCAAAAGAAAGTGCTGGGAAGAAATGGTTTTCGGGATTTATTGCAAGACATAAAGAATTGTCAGTGAGAACGCCCCAAGGAATATCATATGCGCGTATTAAATCATTTACCAGAGAAAATGTTGCAGCATTTTTTGATTTGTATGATCCACTTCTCGAAAAAATAAATCAAAATCCAGCCAGGATCTTCAACTGTGATGAAACTGGCCTAACCATAGTCCAACACAAGCATATTAAAGTTGTGGGTAAAAAGGGAAAAAAACAAATTGGTGCAATTACGTCAGCCGAGCGCGGATCTTTGATGACCACAGTTATGTGTTTCAGTGCAGCAGGCCAATATAATTTTCCCACGTAAAAATATGAAAATGGAGCTTATGAATGGCACCCCACCCGGGTCACAACATGCGTGTCACATATCTGGTTGGATCCAACAAGATATATTTGTACAATGGCTTCGCCATTTTATCAATATAACTAAGCCCAGCGTTGATGATCCAGTGGTGTTAATCCTCGATGGTCATTACTCTCACACGAAAAATTTGGAAGTCATAACTGTGGCGCGGGAAAACCATGTTAACATAATATGCCTTCCACCCCATTCGACACATCGGATGCAACCTTTGGACGTAGCTTTTATGTCACCATTCAAAACCTTTTACGCGCAAGAGATCACAAACTGGCTTAGGATTAACCCAGGACGTATTATATCAGGCTATCAGATGGGAGAACTTTTTGGGAAAGCCTATATAAGAGCGGCCACCATGGATACAGCTATAAACGGGTTCAGAAAAACTGGAATGTTTCCTCCTGATAGAAACGTATTCAAAGAATATGATTTTGTGGCAGAAATGCAACAAGCAATTAATGAAGAAAGAGTAGAAATAGAAACAGTGGATGAAGAAAAAGTAGAGGAAGACACAGTAGAGGAAGACACAGTAGATGAAGAACAATTAGATAACAATGAGCCAAAAGAAAAAACTCCTGAAAGAAAAGTTACTCCTCCAAGACAGCAAACCGCTGAGAGACAGGTTACCCCTGAGAAACAGATGACCCCTGCAAACTTGATGCCTGTTCCAACTGCTTCAAAAGTTATTTAAAAAAAAAGAGTTCGAAATGTGGAAAAGCTGCCGTTATAACTAGCACTCCATACAAAGAGGAATTAGAGGCCAGCATAGAAAAGAGAAATTCACCTTCAACTTCGGGCGTCAAAAGAAAGATTAATGATTCAAAACCAAGACAGCAGAAAAAAATTAAACCTACCCAAAAGAAAAAGAAACAACGTCCATACAAAGAGGAATTAGAGGCCAGCATAGAAAAAAGAAATTTACCTTCAACTTCGGGCGTCAAAATAAAGATTAATGATTCAAAACCAAGTCAGCAGAAAAAAATTAAACCTACCCAAAATAAAAAGAAACAGTCAGTTGCTACAGAAAAAGCAAACAAACGCAAGTTGGTATCCTGGAGTTTTTTCTCAGATTCGGCCCTTGAACCGGAATATCAAGATTCAGATGACCAGCAGGTAGAAAACTTTGAAGAAGATGCTGTTTGTATTTTTTGCGAAAATCCGTACTCCGAAGATGTCAGAGGCGAAGAATGGGTAATGTGTCAAAGGTGCTTCAAATGGGCTCATGTTGAATGTGTTGGTTGTGAAAGAAATCGGTATATTTGTGACTTTTGCATTTCTTAATAATTTGTTCTATGTTCTTCCTAGATGAGAATTTTTTTATGTTTATAAGGGACGAAACTTTTTGTTAGATATCTTTTTTGCATGATATACCTACGTTTTGCATTTCCATAAATAAATTTCTCAAAAAAAAAAACAAAATAATTTTACTTATTTTCAAGTTTTACATATTAAATTGGGTACCCCATATTGCGAACATAGTGTACCCTATATTAGGATATCATATGCCCCTAATATGGGGTAGTGCAATTTTTTTTAATTCTGCATATTTTCATCTGCTTCTTTTTAAAAAAAATTTTTCTTCTTTTAAATGCTTGATAGTATATCCAACGAAACATGAAATATGGAAATAATGCTTAAAACTACCTCCGTTTTTTTATTATGGTGTTTTGAAAAAAACTACCCCATATTAGGAGACTTTCCTCTACTTAATTCATTGTTTTCATATGTTGGCAACACATTCACCACCATTCGGATTATATTTAGACTCATTCGTACTGTTCCATGCGGACGGCTAAATAACGTTATCTTTTCAATTCAATTGTTACAATAAATAATTCTGAATACTGATATTTTTCGTAAAATGGACCCCTCTCTAGAGAAAAAAGAACTGATAATTGCAATGAAGGTGAAGAATGAATTATAACACAGAAAAAAAAGAATGCAGTACCCTAGGAAGAAAAATTGAAGACATGCGAGATCATAAATAATTAGTAATATCTTCTGGTTTCAAAGCATCAACCGAAATATTTTTGAAAATTCTGTTTCTGTTCATTGTTGCAAATGATTTCGACGTTGAATACTGGTGTATACTTGGGGCAATAACATCGATCATTTCCAAAAAATCTTCACAGTCAGTTATTTCTTCATTAATTTATATAGCAAATAATGAAAAAGGAATAATATTCAGATATCAAAATGTCCTACAATAACTGTTTATCAAACAAAAAGTCATAGAATGTTTAGGTTAGAATCGGTCAATTATGTCTTTACCACCGAATTTCTAAGATTACTTTTCCACTGTTACACTAGGTTCATCGCATGAACCTTTATTGAAAAACTGAAACAGATTTGGTATTGCTGGATTATCCTCGATTGAACAACCAACCCCAAGTAGACTGAGTAAATCGAATTACGACTGACATTACTAACTAAATATTCTTAAATGGGGAGATTATACGAGTGCTTTGTAACCGGACAGCAGATAAGGTTACATCACACGTTAAAAGGCAAGGGCCACGTCTTCACTTGCTCCCACAAGTCTCTCGAGGACTTCTGAAGGTTGCGCATAGAGGTGCAGCCGGTTGACGGAAATAACAATTTCAAAACAATGACTGCAAGGGTAGGTCATCATAAATATATATAGGCAATGTTCATAAATGATATACATAGATCACTGCGAAATGCATATTTTTGCTGATGATAAAATTTCGAATGTTTTTAAAAGAATGTAGGTGGTTGACAAAAGAGGTTACTGTCGAATGAAGTTCCGAGAAATTTCAACTATTTTGATTTTTCAATTTGTATTGTTGAAAGAGATAGAACAGTATGATGGTGAAATGTGAAATGAGTAGTTTTCAGTGCATGCAGTTTTTTTATATTCATCATCAATCTGTTTCGATAACACTAATCTTAAAACTGATTCAGTGTTTTGGCAACCTTTTCAGAAAGTGCAATTTTTACTGTCTGATATATAAGTGTGCATGTGCCTGCATTTACAAAAACTTTAGTCAGTCAAATAACTAGAAAGGAATGAATGAAAAAAAATATTAACGGGCCAAGAATACTGCCTTGGGGAGTTCCAAGAAGAGATCATCAATTTTCAATTTAATCTTTCAATTTGCAAGGAAGGAGATAAACCAATCATTAACGCAATCACAAATGTCCAGTTGATACAATTTTTCAATAACAAAAGATTTTTCGATAGTGTCGAATGCTTCTGTTAAATCGCATAATATAGATACTATACATTGACCGCGACCCATTTCATAATTTCTATCAGCCACGCCTGTCTCAATTGAGAAACCACTTCTAAAACCATGTTGATTTCTTGTTATTGAACTAAATGAACTTAGATATGCTTGAACCCTCAGAGAGAACAATTTTTCAAAAAATACTCAATAATGAAATTCGTCGATAGTTTTCGTAACATGACTGAAGCTATTTTTACACTTTAGGGAAATGTACCTTGTCTCATTGATAAATTCATAATATGAGTTAGGATTGGTGAAACTTCATATTTGCAGTGTTTCATGACCAAAGCCAATATTTCATCAAAACCTGTAGATTTTTTATTTTTAATTGAATCGATTACTTGTATTGCGTAATCTTTATCAACAGGTGTAAAAAACATAGATCGTACAGCGAAATCACTCTTGGATCATGAAGTACTTAAATAAATTATTGCCAAAATGATAGTACAATTTCTTCTAGTTATCGGTCGATAAGTATTCACCAACAGTGATAGCTTTTCCAGTAGTATCATTTATAACGTTATTCTTATAATTAATATATGCAACTATCATCAGTCATTATTATTCTTGTTCATTCTCAGGCATGAACGTTTTTAAGATCTATCAGAAGCAATACATCCCAGACAGCTCGGGTTATTCTTGGAAACGTAATTAAAAGAAAGAAAGATCACTGTTCATGTCGAGTATCCGAAGAATATAAATTTGACAAGCGGACAACTTTGAACTATCCGCACGGATAAAAATTGAAACAATATGATATATTGTTCAGTTGTTATCGTAAATTTTGTGTACATACCTTATTATTTGCAAAAAATATTACTGAAATAAATTTCATTTGGAAAATCCATTTTTCATCTTCTTGTTATATCATTATCATCTAACACTCAAACTGAATATTGTTCAGTAGTAATAGTAAGGTATGATTTCGAAAAATTATTACATTGTAACCCGTTTTTGTTCTCTTCTGCAAGATAATATGAACATACATGGGAACATACATGTCGACTCATCCTCATACCTTGTACCTCCCCCCGTGGCAGGACATTTGCCGTCTTGGGAATTCCTCTCAAATCTCATTAGAATAATTCAGAAAACTGTTAACGTTAAATAATATAGCATTATACAGTATGGTGCAAATGAATGGAATAAATTCATTATTTTGTAATAAGGCGACCCTACAGAAAAATCCTGATACCCGTCGATTTTTGTTATCGAACGCGCATTCTGTCAAATATTTTTAATAAGCATGACGTCATTGGTGTGAGCGTGATGACGTCAACGATGATTTTTTTAAATGGAAATGTGGGTCATGTTATATGTCATTGGAAAGGTGTTTCATTTACCTATCCAACCATATCGAAAAATTTGTCTACTTGTTTTTGTATTCAGAAAAAAAATTGATTTTGAAATTACAGATCACTCATTAAAAAAATATTAAATTCTGTGTCCAATTAATGATTTTCGAATCTCTGTAAGTAACCTAGATCTAATTTTGAGAAGGCCGTCCCTGGGAACGAAATGATAGCTTCTTACTTGTTTTTTTTTGCCGGTTCACAAATGTGGGTCTCATCGAAACTGCTACATTCGAATTAAACTCAATCTGCTTGTCGAATGTTAATGGTTATAACAGTAGAAATATTCAAAAATTATCAATATGAAGCTCACTGACACAGGAAGAATCGAAATTCTTATAATGATTGGTTGTACTCTGTTCAATAATAAATATCCCAACCGAGAACCAATTTCACAATCCACGGTAAGCAAAATTGAAAAGAAATTCAGAGAAACGGGTCATGTGAAAGACCTACCCAAATGTAGTAATAAACAAATTCCAGACGACAAGAAACTAGATGTTATACTAGCTTTTCAAGATAATCCCCATACCAGTTCAAGGCAAGTAGCATTAGACAGTAGCATTCAACAGTTCTTAGAACGCTAAGAAGAAGTGCCATCCCTACAAAGTTAGTGTAGTTCAGGAGCTTCTGGAAGACGACTTTGAAAGAAGAATTGAATTTTGTGAAATTATGAGAAAAATAACACAGATCCGATGTTTTTCCGAAAAGTTCTTTTTTCTGATGAAGCTACATTTCTCCTAAACGGACATGTCAATCGTCAGACGTGTCGGTATTGGGCTACTGAAAATCCACATTGGATGCAGGAATATACTCAATATCCAGAAAAATTTAATGTTTGGGCGGGAATTATAGGGAATATGATAATAGGGCCATATTTCTTCAATGAGTCCTTGACAGGTCCTCGATATTTAGAATTTCTGCAAAACAGAACTGATTTGTGGCTGCAGCAAGATGGTGCGCCGCCACACTATGCTGTCGTGGTGAGAAGCTACTTGGACAACGTCTTTCCAGATCGGTGGATAGTAAGAAGAGGAGCAATTGAATGGCCACCTAGGTCGCCAGATGTATTTCTTTTTATCTCAAAGACCGTATACGCATCGAGAAGGGACGAATCACTCAGGACGTTATTGGCAGAGCTCGAGAAGAATTTACTGCTCGTCTATCTAGATGGTCGGCAGTTTGAACATTTGCTTTGAAGTTGTTTGTATTCATTGAATGGGAATTTTATTTTATTACTACAATTGTTTGTTAGAATAAAAACCCAAATTACTTGAAATAATTAATATGATTGGATAGCTGATTGGCAGACCTTTCCAATGACTTATCACATGACCCACATTTCCATTTAAAAAACTCATGGATGACGTCATCACGCTCATACCAATGACGTCATGCTTATCAAAAATATTTGACAGAATGCCCGTTCGATAATAAAAATCGACGGGTATCAGGATTTTTCTGTAGGGTCGCCTTAATGCAAAATAATGAATTTATTCCATTCATTTGCACCATACTGTGTAAAGTGTTCACAAGTAGAATTCAGCAATACATCTTCTTCAGAGCCTTTATGTACATTGTTATGAGTTTCAAGTGAATTTTTGGGAAGGATATATTTTATGCAAGTGAGATAGTTCTTTATCTCAAAAGCGTTCATGCCTGCGACTGAACAAGGATAATAATGAATCATGATACTAGTAGATATTAATTATAAGAACATCGTAATACGATCTATATTTTCTTATTGGTGTCCCATTTTACCTACGCCATTTTACCTACGCCGATGCGTACTTTAATTAGGTAAAATGGGACACGAATAAAAAAAATTAGTCGCGTTTTTGAAAGTTCGATTTAAACACGTCGAGGCGTACTTTAATAAGGTAAAATGGGACACTTATAAAAAAATATAGATCGTATTACGATGTTCTTATAATACGATCTATATTTTCTTATTGGTGTCCCATTTTACCTAATTAAAGTACGCCGAGGCGTACTTTAAAAAAATATAGGCGCGATTTTGAAAGTTCGATTTAAACTCGCCGAGGCGTACTTTAATTAGGTAAAATGGGACACGTACTTTAAAAAAATATAGGCGCGATTTTGAAAGTTCGATTTAAACTCGCCGAGGCGTACTTTAATTAGGTAAAATGGGACACTAATAAAAAAAATATAGATCGTATTACGATGTTCTTATAATTAATATCTGCTACTATCATGATTCATTATTATTCTTGTTCATTCGCAGGCATGAACGCTTTTGAGATAATGAACTATCCCACTTGCTTAAAATATATCCTTCCTAAAAATTCACTTGAAACTCATAACAATGTATATAAAGGCTCTGAAGAAGATGTATTGCTGAATTCTACTTGTGAACACTTTATATAATGCTATATCATTTAACGTTAACTGTTTTGTGAATTATTCTAATGAGATTTGAGAGGAATTCCCAAGACGGCAAATGTCCTGCCACGGGGGGAGGTACAAGGTATGAGGATGAGTCGACATGTATGTTCCCATGCCATCGTCACCCTCTGGTCATCACGGACAACCGCTACGAGCTGAAATGAACCAAAGAACCCTTTCGGATGGTACTAGTTTTAGTGGTTTCGGATTTATGCTGCTGCCTTGGGACTATTAATAATTGTGTGTATTAGAGTCTTATGGGTTTATCGTGCGTGTATTTAGAGTATTACGGCGCTTTCCCACATTATCCTCAAGCGTATGAGAAGGCCGGTAAGTTTCATTGCTCAGAGCATGTGACATTCTCATTGCGAACGATTATGCGAAATATCCAGTGTTCCATCTCTTCAGTCGTGACACTTTACAAAAATACGTAGAAGATGCTCGACGAGTGAAATTCAACATATTAATATATGGGCCATAAAGTTTGAAACATGTGAAAAAAAAAAATCTTATTGCTTTGCGAAAGAGAACGCAAACGTGTGACAATCAAATTCAATTCAAAATCATACCTTACGATCACAACTGAACAATATCCAGAACACATGGCTAATGACCATAGCAGTCGATGCTAAAACACCAAGGAAAAAAAAATTGATTTTCCAACTGAAAATTAATTTAGTAAAATTTTTTGCAAATAATTAGATATACAAAATTTAACAACTGAACAATTCATTATTTCAATTTTTATCGTAAGATATTATTATGAAACCGTACAAACTACGAGCGTCGAAATTTCTTCAGACGTTCACCAACACTTCTTTTGTTATTCTTCGCCAGTAATTCACTTTTCTACTTAGTCGATCTCCCATCTACTAGGGAGGGGTGGCGTCAGTGATGTAGAAAACAAGCTGATAAATTGGGATCGGGTGATCTAGCTGGCCTACAGTCCCCGTTGTCCTATTCAATGATTGGAATATTAGTCGACCAGAAAAATAATCACAGCCACTTCATGAGGGGGCGAAGTGTCTTGTTGAAAATTTAAGTTGTGCTTATAAACAATCTCCAATGATTTCCGTGATTCCTGTTATAACGGGTCTATGACATTTCTTCATTCAAGTTGTCTCGAAAATAAATTCTTGTGTTGTTGCCGAAAATCCCACAGCAAATATTCCATCTTTGTATATTTTGTTTGAGGGTTAGACAAAATATGGATCAGGACATAAATCATTTTGTAGCTCTTTATATCATCTATGTTTACTGGCACGGTACTTATTTTGAAATAACTGAATAGTAGTCGGCAAGATGAAAAATGTCCCATGTCAGTTATTAGAAATCATTTTTCTAGAACGTATTCCTATATAATGATGAAATTTCTTAATTGAAATAAATCGTTACTTTCACCGAGTTGTTGTTCTGAGTTTTGATTTTTATGTATCACAATCAATCCAATTCAGTTTTTTTTTTGAAGTGACATTTATTACTTTCCGGAAATTATTATTGCGTTACAATTATTATTATTAATTGTTACACTATTATCAAAATGTAAATTTTTTTGATCTTCAAAAAATTGTCGGTAATGATAGAAAACATGTTCCCCAGAATCCTTTGGGAAGTTTTATGATAATTTATGACTTAAGGTAAATTCGATAGAATCATCAAATCACATCGATTCATCCATACTCATTGAAACTCATTCATGGTCTCGATAAGGATAACGATATCAGATGGCTACAGTTTAGCAAAGAAGTGAATGATATTCAATCCAAGTTTACTGTTTAAAATCACCATAACTATAACCTAGAATATTTCATGAAACCCAAAGGTGCGCATTTTCAAAAATTGATTGAGACTTTCGGCAAACATATTGTTGGACCACTTTCCTTCGAAAAGTGTTCGAATGAACAAAGGTAATCAAAGATTTTATCGAAAATTATGATTGTTCTGAAGTCAACTTCAATTTTCAATAATGTGATGTTCCTCCTGCCGTGGCAATTAGAAATTTATTTCTTGGCAAGCTATATGCCAATCATTGAATATGAGGACGGGTCCCTATTGAATGACCAACTAAAACACCCTATCTCAATCCTTTGAATCATCTTCAATGGGGACATCTCAAGAGTGTAGCAAGTATATATAATAGAGTATAGCTAGTACATTGGGTCAAGTTTTCATTAGACTTTTCATTTTATCAGCATTTCCTGGTTGAGATAGAGCAGAACTTCAAAAAAGCTCTTGTGTTGATTAACAATTTCAAATGCCTAAATAATTTTTTCGATTACAGTTCACAAATCTTCACAATTTTTTGATGCAACAAAATTTACTTGTCATTGTCATCCACTTGTCAATATTTTAGTTGTAGGGCACTGTCAAATTTCATTAAAACTTCAACATTTAACCAGATATGATCTAGTCTCCAATAATACAATCCACAATAATTTTTTTTTTTATATGTGTTTTTTTTATCTTTACTTGTTCCATGGACGTGAGATTTTTATGGCTTCTTCTACTCGTGCCGAATAAGTTACCTCACTTTTCCAAATTTTTCATACGTTCCTAAATTTTCAGTATTTCAAATTTATTAAATTCAACTTCAATTTTTACAGTCGAAAGCGCTTTGCTAAGATTTTATAAATGAAAGTTCTGCTTGAAAGACAAAGTTCCTTTCTTCAAGTATATTTATTTCTGACCTATAACAATTACCTAGTATTTAAGTGAACCCTAATAATTATAAATTCATATGATTAAATGTTACATCAAATCTAACAGTTTGTTTTTCCGCAGCTGAGTCAGTACAAGTATCAAAAACATTTGTAGTTCAGCAAAAATATGCATTTCGTAGTGATCTAGGTCTATCATTCATGAAAATTATAAGAAATAGAGGAACCAATACACTACCTTGAGGTACTTCTGTTTTTTCCAACTTTTGTTCATGGTATCAATTATGGAGATATAAACACGCTATATGTTTGAGCATCATTACAATTGGGTTGAATTTCAATCCTTCCTTGCTGATATCACGTTTTTGTTTCAATAAATGTTTTTGGTAATATATAATACTTTTTCTTTGTTTGTGAGATATCGACAAAAATCAAAACAGAAATAAATAACATCGAAGACAGAGAAATAAGACAGCCAGAATTTTCGTAGATTTGGATTGAACATAGGCGGCTTCAATGTGGTCTGTGAAGAACTACCCCTTTAAAGTTACCATGGTAATATCAACAACTCGAGAAACGTGAAGTCTGAATGACAACTTTTTATTGATATGATAGTGACAGCAGTAACTTGTAACGTCAAATAAAGAACTCATTCATTTATATCTGTTACCTTTTGCTTTTCCATTCCTTTGATGAACTTGTCATTTTATTTTTTATGCGCATCATTAGATTTTTATCATATTAACCGCGATTCTGCTTTACTATTCAAAGAATCGATAGTAGGCAGTACAGTGACAACATTTAATTTTTGATGACAAATTGCAAATTTATCTCTGTTTTTATCATTTCCATGACAACGAAAGGTATACTGATGTCACATCACGAATTCAACTATTTTACATTATTAGTACATATTAACATTTTTAATACCAGTATTCATGATTTCAAATTGCACCAATAAAAAAAATAGCGTACAGTATTCGTGGATAACTGGTCTTTCAAACACTTGCTCTATTTCGAGCACTCCGGCTGCGCCGTCGTGCTCCTTTTCATCCACTTATACTTTAATATACTATTTCGCACCTATCAACAAAGAATACGTAATAAAAGTTATCGATTCGATTAAAAATAAAAAATCTTAATGGAATACCAGCTTCGGTCATGAATCACTGTAAAGATATAATTTCCCCAATTCATATATTTATCAAATATCCATCGGAGACGATCCATCGCATACAGTGGAGGTGAGATTCAATAGGAAATTGAAAAAACTTACAGTCTATCTCCACCAAAAATATTCTTTATTGCAGCTGTCATGCAGTCAGAAGACTGACATCACGTTGATATCATGTAGTCAGAAGACTAACATTAAGGGGTAGGACATGTTTCGAAGGATTAAACCTTCATCTTCAGCAAAATATATGAGTTAGTTACAAGTCGATCATATTATGGTGGAAAAATCACATTCAATGGGAAAAAAGTTTTTGGTGGAGATAGACTGTGAGTTTTTTCAATTTCCTATTTATCTAATAGGTAAGTTTCCCTCAAGTCTGAAAATAGTCATGTTGCTGTACTAAAAAGCTGATACCAGTATTGTCGAAAACTACTGACCACTTTCGTTACTAAGAGTATTTTCTCAAAAATTATGGAAAAAGAGGTCTCTGTGAGGGTTGAAATATATCTTCTGGAGAAAAATCTTCAACGTTGAAACAAATATATATTTATAAATGAGAACTGAAAAAACAGAAATCAATAAAACTTAAGAAACTCTACAACGAAATGAAAAACAACATCACAAAAATTAATACTCACAAAAAACGATCCAGAGGAACGTTTCTGCGGTTGACGGAAATAACAACAATATCGAGAAACCTAAAAATAGATTTTGACAGATATGGCTGATATTTTGAAAATTTCAAACCGACTTGGCAAAAAGTGGGGTTATTTTCAAAAACTTATTTGAAAAAGTTGTTAACAATTCAGTTTTGGGCTACAAAAATTGAACTATCTATCTGAAATAATTGAAAATTGCAATTTTTCCGAAATACTTTTTTATTGGATGAAAAATGGTATTTTTTCTGGTATAAAACAACTTTTAAGAATCGTTATAAACTCCAATCAATGAAATGGAACATTTCAGAATTGTTCCCAAATGCTAGTGCAAAATAAAAAAAACTGGTTTTTTCTTAGACTGCTGCTATTGCAATATATCTTCGATAAATTTTTTAATAACTTTTCAAATTAAGAGAGATACTATACACCAATTTTCTCGAACGCAATCAAGTTTTATGGAAAAAGAAGGAAAACAATGAAGTCAAATTGTAAACAACTAGTTCAAATAAGTTTTTTTGCTATCTTTAAAAATCCCTTTCTGGTACATATTCATGATGAATTTTTCAAAATTGCCGGCATATTGGTGGTTACTGGACATGTCAAAATCGATTTTCAGGTTCAATTTCAACAGAAATAATTCACATTATGACTGGGTTGCACATAATTTCAATATTTGTTATACAATATCGACGGTCCCACGCCAAAACCGCGAATGTGCAAATTTCAGGGTTTTGACTTCAACGGTGAAAATGCTAATTTTGTACCAAAATTTTTAATGCCAATATCACGAATGTGCCATTCCATCAGGTTGTCTACTGTGAATGAGAGTGAATTCGCGAATGTGTAAAAGCAAGAAGCAGGAATATTCTTAAAACTTCTCATTCGAAATGACAAATTTGCACATTCGTTGTTTTGGCTTGGTACCGAAGATATGATCCAGTCAGTTGCTACAAAAGTATTTAGCCAAGTGTAATAAGTATTTGAGTTTGTAAACAAATAAAATATGAATAAAAATTACTTTACCAAATTATCCTTCACAAGCAACATAAATTAAGGCATTAGATTGTTTAATGCCAAATCTAAAAAGGACAAAATGAAAAAATCTGGAATATAGACTGGAATGCGAGGAATGTCCAGTTATGCATACATGACAAACAGGTAACAGGTAACAGGTGAAATCTCAACTTCATTTAATAAGGATTCAATAAGGCTGACAAAAATTACATCATGTGAAATATCGATTTATGAAATTAACATTATTAAGCATTATTCGCGTATCATAAACTTGCCAATTCCCTTATATTATTTAAACCAATCAAATGTCACCATTCTCTCAATCAAAAGCAATGACCAAACGTTTCTGAAAACACTTCTTCCAGCTGAGTTCTTTCTACATTTCCACAGAAGCGAAATACGCAAAATACGCAAAATGATATTCAAATATCATTATTCTAAATAACGTTTAACTTACAATACAAATACTTTATTCATCACTGGATACTATTGTGCAGATAATAAATATAACAATTGACAAATCATACAAAAGTTCATTGGACTAGTCAATCACTAATAAAAACACTAAAGCTAAAATTAACAAAATACAGTTAAAATACATATATATTTAAAGACAGGTAAAGATCGTGCTTCTAAATATTCATTTGTAGTATAGAATGCCATACTCACTAGATAGTCGAATAAGGTAACTTTTGCTTTCTTTACATTTTCAATATTGCCAAAAAGACTGATGAATTTGTTATGAAATTTAATTTGTTGATATGTATGAGAGGCTTGACTGACTGCGAGTCTGGAGTAGGACTGATGGAATTGATTGCAGTATCGTGTATCATGATTATGCAGATCACTATTTCTTTGTTAAAATGGGCTGATGTACCCCAGAAAATAAGGCCATATGACAGTACGGATTGCACTAAACCATAGTAAGCCATTTTCAAGACGGTCATTGATATAGTATTTTTCAGCTGCCTGATAAGAAAGCACACTGATGAGCTCAATTTTGCCACTACATTGTCAGTATGTTCATTCCTGTAATATATGATCGAATATTTCTTCAGAATGAAGAATTTTTAAAATAGGTACTGTCACTCAAACTGAGTCGCTGTACAACACACCACTCGAGCAACGTCTGGTGGTGTTTCTAAACAACACAGTTTTCGTGTCAACAAGTGAAAGTATATTTCGAAAATTCTACATTCTGCCGAGATATTATTACTGACTATTTCACTTATTTTAAAATTCTCACATAATCTGACCAATCGCAAACCAAAAAAACTTCTATTATTGCGAAAACACCAGCTTGTTAAATTTTCTTGTGCACTTTTCATCACCGTGAAAGATCGAGATATTATTATATTGTATTATTTATTGGCTTTAACACCTCAGGTAGCCCTAAATTGAAGTAAATGGCATGACCGTTTTATGGTTGAACTGTTCTACCATGCGATATAAGGAAATAATTTATATTCAACAATTATCTGAAGTTTTTTCAGCAGAACGTAATTATTACAAACAAGAGGAAATGGAATTAATGTTGCTACTTTATGAATATGAAGTTTAACACTTGTGATATCACTTTTATAGCTATGATATGCAAATTTCCTTGGTTCTTCCGAAGTACTGCATCATAACATGTTGAGCATCTGTTCACATTTATTTATCATGGTAGTTATACATATGCATATTGCATGTTGTACTTCTACCTGAGCTGAATTATTTCTCATTTTTACAAAAATGCTAATTAAATATGAAGTAAATGCGATCATAACCAGTCTAAGCTAGTCACGCTTCTGATGATAGTTTTGAAAACATTTGGCCTCAGTTTGCTCCTGATTTGTATAGCATTAAGTGAGGGTAGAAAATCAAACCAGGAAGTTACAATGTTTGATTTATCTTGGAAATTTTTTGTGCTCATGATGATTTATCTGCTTGAAGTAAAAGTAAGGTAGATTCAATATATTCCGTGATGCAGAGTGTACAACTGATTTTATAAAAAAAAAATCGAGAACAATGAAAATATGAGTAAATATATGTTTCATCAGTGGATGAATATGAAAAAAAAGAAGAAGGAATTGGTATTATTCTTTGAATTTAGAGATTGTTTACTTCTGGGAATACCTTCTATGGTTCTATGATTTTGAATTTCAGAGTTTGCCGTTGTCACAAATTGGAATTTTTACTCAACTTAAAATAATACTGGTCATCAATATTCGTTTACAAGAAGTATAATAAAAACAATATATAAGGTCAGGTGAAGTAAGTGAGGACCTTAATTTTAAAAATTTTACTTTGTAATTTCATAGAGCAGAATTCAAGAGGCCTAGTAAGTAAGTTTTTTCCCAATATATTTGTTCATGTTTACTACTGGTTGCAGTATTCAAATACTTGATTATTTATTAACTCATGTCATGTCAAATCAAATTTTAAACTTGCACATATCTTAACAGAGTTTTTAGTGCAATAGTTTATAATGAAAGTTTATTTTCGAAAATATTCTTTAACTTTATTTTATAGAATGTTTAGTGCATGTAGAAAAAAACCATGTAGGTTTTTAAGTTAGGTAGTTTATTGTTTATTTTAAGTATCTAGAGTCTAGATTTAGTAAATACCCATCAGGGGTTCTATAGTTCCTACTTCTAAAGTTATTTGTTGTCCTCTAAGAGTTATAGTTATATTTTTTTAATTGTACGGGAATTTCCTGAAGCTACGTAACTTGAATCAGAGAAAATGGTCAAGTAATATAAAAATCGCATAGTAGGAAAATACAAGTTATTTTATTTCTGGGCAACTTGAGATTGATGGACATACGCTTGGCAATTGATATTTGCTTCAAATTATTATTATAAGCTTTCTTTGTTGGTCGTTTGGCCCCATGGGATACCAAAATTTGAATTACATCGGACTTTCAATAAGACTAAAAAATAAGCATAAATCCAAGAGGGGTAAAAGCACTCAGCTACATCCAATATTCTATTATGGAATAAAACAATAATTATTTGTGAAATGAAATATGTTTCGGGAAGTAAGACAATTTTTTCTTTCCAATTTCTCCACCCAGCAAACTGGTTTATGAAGTAAGGCATAGACTATTAACAATCGAGTCATATTGCGTTCGCTGCAAAATCTCATATTAATTATCTCGCATATCTCATCCTAGCAAATTAATATTCACAGATGAACATTGCACAAGGCTAACCAAACTATAGAGTCAACTAGATATTTTAAAAAGGCAAAACATAATCGGTCAGATACTGCTTCCAGCAATATTCATTAATATTTATAATTCATATGAGTTGAGTTTTCACCTTCACTTTCCTAAATGGCAAATCGATAAATGAAACAGAAGATTGATAATAAGTAGGTTTGTGCATAAACAATGTTCATGGAAGAAGTAAATTAACCTTCACTTAGTTAAAATTTAGTTTTTAAAGATTCGAACTGTCGACCGACGCCGACTATAGCAAAATACTATGGGCGCGGCGCGGTAAATAACATGTCAAATTTTTAGAATGATGAACTAGATAATGAGTGTTGTTTTTGGAATTCCGGACTATTTCACGCCAATGAGTAATAATAACATAAATAATAGGCATAATTAAAAAAAATTACAAAGAAATATATTTCAAATAAATGAATGAAGACATTGAAATAAGGGACTTAAAAATAAATGGGAAAGTATCATTATCCAGTATATAGTTAGCCAGGAAACCAGGGAATCAGGTAACCAGTTAGCCAGGAAGCCGAGTGGTTAAAGCGACATTATTTCAATCACTTTTTGGCTGCCAGTCAAAGGTTCAAACCCTAGCGACTGTAGACATTTTTCTGATGGCCCGAGAAAGAATCGCACGTAAAAAGGTAAGACCTCGTTAACACTTAGCTCGCACAAGCTTCGACTTATGAGGGCTGCCGTTCGTAAGGGGACGGACGAAACCTGGTTATCGAAAAAAAAAGTTTCACAAGTTCATGACCTGTTTGAATCAAGTGAATATTATTTGGTTCCTTCCTGAATCAACAGATCTCTTTTTTTTCTATAGGAATAATGAAAAATGTTGGTACCAAATACGAAAAGTATTGGTGTCCTATAGGTTTTGAAGCAAGCGGTGTTCTGAAATAATTGGACTTCATCTTGTTTCGTAACAATATTCTAGCAAAATGAGATAAAGAAATAATATTGACGAATGTTAAGGATCCTATATTCGAATTACAGGGTGTTATTTAAGTACGTGGCCAAACTTAAAGGGGTGATTCTTTGAGTGATTCTAAGACGAAAAGTTCATATAAACATAGGTCTGATAATGCTTCGTTTTCAAGATGCAGTGTGTCAACATTTTTAAAAGAAATCGTTTTTGTCGTAAATATCTTAATAACCCTTCAACCGATTTAATTGAAATTTGGCAGTGTTATTGAAGGTCGCAAAGGGCGAATTTAACCCTGACTATATCAAAATTATCATGTCCAGTGGCGTCCCGGAAGGCACTGTAACCAATATTTTTGACAGAAAACATGTGCGCCACTGATTTTTTTGCAATTTTTGTATTTGTTTCACATTGAGCAACTTTTTTATATCTAGAATTTTTTTCGTATCTTGCTTTGTTTTTGAGAAAAAACATAAAAATCACTTCATTGCACGTCCCTGGCACAACACAATAAAAAATTGTTTTTATAGGGTTTTTAATGATTACAGGTGAATCTGTTATGCTTAAAAATTGTTTGTTTCATTTGGCCAGTGCGTGCATAGTGGTAACGCCGGAAATGCCAAAGCAACATCAAACAAGAAACACCCTTTATTAAAACCACACTGAAACAAAAATGGTACCTAGGCAATTTGTTTCTGTAAGAATACATTCAATAATAACTAACACAAAACTTACAATAGTTGCTCAAAATGTCCTCCTTAAACTTCAATGCAAGCATTAACTCGTCTTAACATCGATTCCCGAACACGTTGAAATATTTCCGGCGTATGTCTAATCTGATCACATGAATCCCGTATTCGTTGGATTAATTATTCTTCAGTGTTGACTGGAGTTTTATAAACGAGGGACTTTAAATGTCCCCAAAAAATCCAAGGAATTTAAATCCGGTGACCTGGGCGGCCATGACTGTGGACCTGCGCGACCGATCCAGTTTTCTCCATAAGTTTCATCCAGAAATTGACGTGCTACTATGCTGAAGTGAGGTGGAGCCCCATCGTGCATGAACCACATTGCTCCTCTTACTGCCAGTGGGACATTTTCTAGTAGTACACGTAATACAAATTCCAAAAAATGACGATACTCTTGACTATTTAATCTCGGGGGTAAAAAATGAGGTCCAATGAGATAATCGCCAACAATACCAACCCAGACATTCACGGAAAACTGCTGTTGATAATTATTTTCTATAACCGCATGGGGATTTTCTTCTGCCCAGATATGGTTGTTATGAAAGTTCATAATTGAATTGTGGGAAAAACACGCTTCTGGATAAAAATGTCGGAGATGCAACCTGTTGTTGCAAAAGCCACGTAGTATCAACAACTCGCTTGGGAAAATCCGCAGGAAATAACGCTTGAACAAGCTGTATGTGGTAAGGATACAGTTGGTACTCTTTGAAAATCTTCCATACAGTAAAGTGAGAAATGTTTAATTGTTGTGCAATTTTGCGTGTGCTTGTATCGGGGCAACGCTCAACTTCATGTAAAACTTCTTCCTCCAGCGCCACTGTTCTTACCGTTGCAGGTCTCCCAATAAGAGCAGCCGACCTTTGAAAGGTGCCTGATTCGCACAGCCTTTCATGTATTCTCACAAATGTTTGCCTATTTGGAACATTTCGATGAGGATATCTTTCTTGATAAATGCGTCTAGCCGCTCTGGAATTGCATTGGGCCATTCCATAGACAAAATGCATATCGGCCATTTCCGAGTTTGTAAACCGCACCATTTTCAGATATCAGTAACAAATTTTATATCTCAAAACTCTTGAAAACACTTCAAATAATTACTATCAAATAATTACGTATGTACCGTTTCAATTTGTGACACTTATGAAGTTAAATTTGTTTGAACATTTGTTGTTCCTTCCATGGCCCTCTTACTTTAGTTTCAAAACACTGCAGTAATACATAACAACATTATTTGTTTCATCGAAAACAGGTAATATGAGCGAAAAAAATTAAAAGATGACTTCCATGTAATATTAATTGTTTAATCACAAACAAAAATGTCTTTATTGCATGTCCATGGACAACAATGAGCCCATTTTGCAGCACGAGCCGAAGCCAAGAGCCGAAGGCAAGTGCTGCAATTCATACATACATATTTTTTTTTTCATTGCATTAATTTTGATAGAAAATTCTAAGACTAGAATAGAGTATTGATATGAAAAAATATTAGTAAGACCCAAGTTTTTGATGGTTTAGTAGTTAAAATGTTTTATTGTGTTGTCACAGGGATGTGCAATGAAGTGATTTTTATGTTTTTTCTCAAAAACAAAGCAAGATACGAAAAAAATTATTGATATAAAAAAGTTGTAATTTCAGTTGCTCAATGCGAAACAAATACAAAAATTGCAAAAAAATCAGTGGCGCACATGTTTTCTGTCAAAAATATTGGTTACAGTGCCTTCCGGGACGCCACTGGACATGATAATTTTGATATAGTTAGGGTTAAATTCGCCCTTTACGACCTTCAATAACACTGCCAAATTTCAATTAAATCGGTTGAACGGTTATTAAGATATTTACGACAAAAACGATTTCTTTTAAAAATTTTGACACCCTGTATCTATGTTTATATGAAGTTTTCATCTTAGAATCACTCAAAGAATCACCCCTTTAAGTTTGGCCACGTACTTAAATAACACCCTGTATATCAAATCAGATAGTATCGAGAGAGTTTGTTTTGTAAAATGTTAAGAAAGATTTTTTGAAGAATATATTATATTTTCTCTTAATGTAGTACTTTCCCACCCTATTATCCCACATGCCAGTATGGATTCAACCAATGCGTGATAACTCATTCTGAGACGTTTTTCTTCGAGAAATTTGGTGAAATACATGAATCGGTATAAAATACTTTTCAAAGAATTGCATACTCTCAATATATTTTCAGTCCATCGTAGATATTTATCGATGGTTTCTCCTATTAAATATCATCTTGATTTATTCTTAGAGTAACGCTGATTTTGAGGTAGTTAACTGGAGGATTGCAGTTTTTATAAAAAGAAAATGATTCATAAAATATTTTTTGGAAACTATTTGTAAATATGTTATGATCGAACCAGTATTTGATAAGGTTTGAAAATGTCCAAGTCTAAGGTTCCATAACTATGGCGGTATCATCAGCGTAACTGATAACTTCTTCAGGTGAACCTGTGGTAGAAGTCCATTGTATCTCGAAGTGGAGTGGTATAGATTTACGATGCAGAAAAACACAAAGTCATCTCCACAATTTTAATCTCAACCTTAAAGGTTATGCGTCAGGTGGTACAGCGACAACTATCTAAATAATACCGCTCAACCGACAGATAGTTGTCGCTGTTCCACCTGATGCATAACCTTTAAGGTTGAGATTAAAATTGTGGAGATGACTTTGTGTTTTTCTGCATCGTAAATTCTTCAGATGAGATCATTTATGTAAAGTACGAGCACTGGACCTAGAACAGAACCTTACGGTACGCCATACTCAACAGGGCACTCTATACTCGAACTACCATTGAGTAATACCGGATGTTTCCAGTCGCTTGGAAAATGTTCCATTAATTTTCTGTCTATTCTTCGAATAAGTAAGTCCTCCAAATTATTTCATAGTTGTGCGTGGCAGATCTAAAAACACACAAGCAGATTCTTTTCCAGTTTCCAAACTTTTTTATATCTTTGATATTAAATACGCAATAACATCTTCGGTTGAAATTAAAATTGATCAGTTCGAATAAGTATTTCGAAAAGTTTCGCAATATTCGATATTACTGATATTGATCTATAATTTTTAGTAAATTTTTATGAGCCCTATTTATGAATTGGTTTGATTATTGCTTTTTTAAACTGCGAACGACTAATACCAGAGGTGAATATATTATTGATTATGTGTGAAATAGTCCTAGAAACATTTATATCGTCATCGTTTTTTAATTCCACAGAACTATGAAAGTTTGAGTTACTCTCTGACACACACCCTACCAATTTTTTCAAAACCTCCTATTCTACAAAAATAAATGATTTCATAATATACTTTCTTCAGTGATGGCCTTCCAAATGTGAATTTGTGGAGGTGAAACATTTCTTCTTATTATGCAAACGACGGAAAGATCTTAGCGTCATGTATAAATACATATCAATTAGATGAAACACATTCAGTATTTCTATATTTTTTTCATGCGGAGAAATCGTATAACAAAAAGACAAAAGGACTTGGAATCAACTCTAATTTATGGCGTCGATTTCTTTCGTTATTCAAGAGACTGCCCAGATTTATTGAACCAGTTGTTGTTAAATCACTCACAAATTGATGATCGATATCGCAGTCTAAATCGAAAATTGAATGAAATATGATTACATCGTCAATTCTCAATTAGTTTAGGACCTGACATATTGATCTATATCTACCTGAATTGGAGGGGAGTGAACGAGTCGATTTCTACGATACATTTCGGAGAATAATCAATCCATTACATATTAATCTCTTAGTAATTAATTGCCTAATTGATAAATACCATTTCAATTTCATGGGAGAGACAGTGGCGTATCTGGCCCAGTGGATCTCGTTGCAAGCTGAAGTATTGCCCCTACTAATTTTTCTCGTTATTTCAAACTCAACTCATAGTCCCCTCAACTCAAAAAGAGAATATAAATAACGCTCACAAGTTTTTAAGGATTAGAGAAAGATTAAGAGGAAGACGGTTAGACGGACCCCCTTGCTATAAAATAAATGCATCGAACAAACTGATAATTGTGTGATACAAAAAGTTACTGAAATATAATAAACGAGAACCTCAACTACCTTGCATCATTCAAGAAGAAAGTGCTCACTGGTTTCAAAATAGTTTCTTTTCAAGTTCAAAAAGATTTCGTCAATTAATCAAACAAATGTTTGGTCGGACCTATTCAAGAATTAATCTTCTATTCTTGAATCGATGCATTTATGCTTTGATGCAAAATATCATTTTTTATTGCACTTCCTTGTCAAATGCGCTGAACAGTGTAGGAAATCTTCAAGATTAAAACACTACGTGCTAGAAAGGGTGTTGCACATCAGCCAATTATGTCAACAATACGTGACATAGATATCCATTACCTACTTGATTAGATGTAAAAAAATATAAAGGATGTCATCCTGATGTGAAATTAATTTCTAGCATTGTTTTTGAGTCATGCACATTGAAATAGATCGTATGTTTGTTGTACATGGAATAGCACGTTAAAAGATAAAGGATGTCTTCCCTAGCTTCCACAAGTCTCTCGAGGACTTCTGAAGAATGCCAGTAGGGGTGCAGCCGGTTGACCGACATAACAAATAATAACTTATCTACGTGTATCATAACATACTATAATTTATAATTGTTGGTTTGATTATCTCATTGAAATGATTAAAGCATTTTCTATCATATATGATCGCCATCACGTGTGAGAAAGTGTTCGTATTTTGAGTTTCTGGGTTTTTAACTTGTTTTGTTTAATGCCTTAAATTAGCTGAACTCAACTTGACAACACTTGTGCCACACTGACACTCCAAATATTTCAATTGTCCAAATGCTTCCATTAATCAACTGACGAATCTTGCATATGGATTCCTTGTACAGGGAAAAATATAAGTTATCGAACATTTAGAAATCCTAAACTAAGTACAATAAGAATATTAGATGTTATGAACTAGAACAAGAATTTTTGTTTCTATAGGCGTTTTCATGAAATTCTTCAAAAGTTTCTAAACGTACCATACCAGGTTCGTAACACTGCCTCCTCAGTTTGACCTGTAGGTAACTGCAACTGATGATGAGCATTTCTATGCTAACAACCTCCTTTTTCTACTTCCTTCATATAATTTCTATTTTTCTGGCGTACAGTTAATGATCTCGATACATACAGGGTGTCAATTTGAAAACTTCCCACCCTTAATATCTTCCTTCCAGTAAACAATATGAGTAATCGAAAAAACAGGTCAATTTTATTGTCAAGGGGGACACTTTCACGGACTATTTGTAGCCCTCGTGGTTCAACCCCCTAGGAGGGGTAGATGTTACCCTTAGAATTTTAAATGGGAAGGGGGGTCAAGTGGCACATCATTTTGATGGGCGTTCAATTCTTGTTCCAATGGTACCCTGACTTATTATTTTGTGATGAGCATCTTCCGAAAAATTGCGTTCTAAACTAACAGAAGTAATTATTAGAACGCCTATACTGAGATGCATGGTTTGGCCAGAACTGGTTAGAATATTAGGTGGTACCGTTCTAACCCTTTATTAGGGGTAACATTAGCCATAGTAGTGGTGTTGCAATTTTTTTTACAGAATTTGAGGATACGTTAAGTGTAATATATCCAACAGTAGATGATATTGTGTGTTCAGGGGACTTCAATATCAATTTGCTTGAATTGAATAACAGCAATGTTGACAACTTTCTCAGTATATTGGACTCTTTCAATCTCAAGCAGTATGTAGATCTTCCAACTAGAATAACAAATAATTCTGCAACCCTTTTAGATTTTTTTATATCAAGGGAGGAAAAAATTAGGGAATGCGAAGTCGTCTATATACAGGGTATTTCAGATCACCATTTAATACGATGTAAACTTAATTTGAATATGACTGTGGAAGGACCTAAAATGTGCACATATCGCAGTTTCAAATATTTCAATGAAGATAATTTCAGAGTGGATCTATTTAATACACCTTTCTTCAGAATATATGATCAGGAAAATGTAGATGAGAAAGTTAGTTTGTTGGTTAATTGTATAACAAATTTATTTGACAGGCATGCTCCGTTCATAACTTCCAGGGTAACAAAGCCTAAGGCTCCTTGGTTGACGGACACCATCAAACTGATGAAGTCCATCAGAGATAAGGCTTTAAAAAAATATAAGAGATCGAAGTCGGAGGCTCATCTGCGCTTCTATAAAGATATGAAAAACTATGTAACAAAAGCTATAATCAGAGAGAGAAAAGCATATTTCAATTATGAACTGAACAACTGCAAGTCTCATGAAATATGGAAAATTTTGAAAAATACAAAACTATTACCTAATAAAGAAAGGGGTATACCAGAAGAATTGAAAAATGTTAATGAAATGAATAATTTTTTATTAAATTCGATCCCTGCAACGTCTCCTCCAGAAAATCTACTGAACTTCTGATAGAATAATCAACATGTCAATTACCAATTTATCTTTAATGAAATAAATGATTTATCTGTTTATAAATGCATTTATGAAACCAAGAGTAATGCAACTGGTATTGATGGTCTGAACATAAAATTGATCAAGTTATGCTGTCCACATATCGTGCCCTACATTACGCATATCGTAAACTTCTGTTTACAGGAAAATGTTTTTCCATCATCGTGGACCTTCGTGGTATAAGCATTTTACCCACAATTTCAAAAATTGCAGAACGGACCATGGATAAACAGATTTCAGACATTTTGATCGAACTTGTTACCTGCAGTACAGTCTGGATTTAGGAAGGGTTTCAGCTGCACAACTGCCTTGCTTCACGTTGTAGATGACATTATATGAGCCACAGACCAAGATTACTGTACAGTGTTGGTATTATTAGATTTCAGTAGAGCTTTCGACACGATTAATTATGGATTACTCCTTGTTATTCTTCACTACATAGGATTTTCCAAAAACACTATTGGAAAATTATTTTGAAACAGACGACAAAAGTTTGTATTGATGGTACTAATTCGGAAACCTCAAATCTCAAATCAGGTGTGCCTCAGGGCTCTATTTTGGGTCCTTTACTATTCAGTATTTACACATTCAATTTGATAAACAGTCTTCAGCAATGTAATGTACACCTGTATGCCGACAACACGCAGATATATTATAGTTTCCCTTCACTTATATATGAGAACTCTAGCCAGTCAATAAACAATGAACTCAATTCATTCATTAAAGCTGCAACTGATCATTGTCTCATCGTCAACTCTGATAAGTCTAACGTCGTGACCTTTGGTCGTAAGCAGATGAGAAATATAGTAAACAACCACATCGACATTAATGTGATGGGCTCTAGGCTTAATACGGTAGATGTTGCAAATAATCTAGGCAGGCTTCTGGATTATAATTTGCGGTTTGAGCAACACGTAAGAAAACTTGTTCAACGAGCTTACGCTTCGATCAAGAAGATATATGGAAACAGGCATTATCTATTCTCAAAATTGAAAAAAAATCTCTGTGAAACATTAGTGTTATCACACTTTAACTATGCTGACGCCCTGTATGGTCCACATCTAACCGATATATGCAAACGTAAAATTCAGACAGTACAAAATTTTTGTCTTCGCCTGATTTTTGGTATCAGAAGAAGGCAAAGAATATCACAGGCGCTGAAAATGTCTGGTTGGCTCAACATGAATAATAGGAGAACCCTACACGCTAATGTTTTATATCATAAAATCGTGATAAGTAAAATGCCATCATATTTACATAGAAAAATTACATACCGTACTGATATTCATCATATAAATATTAGATTTAAAAATGTTTTGACTCCACCCATATTCAACACCCAGTTTTTCAAGAGATACTTCAGCTTTGACATATGTAAAAACTATAACTCTATTCCAAAGGAAATCAAATCAATAAAATTCTCTCGATTCAAAACGGAATTAAAAACATTTTTATTAAATAATTACCAATAAATACCTACAGAAAGTGATATCAATCACACAAATACTATCATCAAATTTATTTTTTCCTTTCCCCAATAAATAAATAATATTGTTTTTAATTTTAGTTTTCTTGTCTCTCTGTTTCGCTTACTCACAGAGATGTTTGAGGTTAAGTGGAAGAACAGCTTTCGTTCGGTTCTGCTAAACGAAAACTGAACTTCGCCTTTTATGTTTTTTGAAAATTATTTGCTCAAATTATAAATTTCTTGTCAATTGAAAATAATAAAGACGTATTATTATTATTATTTAGGTTTTTTTTTGGGCCGTGGTGGCCGTGCTGGTAGAACGTTCGCCTTTGGAGCGATGGGTCGAGGGTTTAAAGCCTCGCATGGTCATCGGTCTCGTGCATGGCATCACACGTTGAAAGGTAAGGTCTTCCCTAGCTCACACAAGTCTCTCGAATACTTCCGAGGGTTGCGCGTAGGGGTGCAATCGGTTGACGGAAATAACCATTTTAACAACTTTTTTTTTTTCTTCATTTACAGACTGAGGAAGCTTAAAATCCAAAAAGACCAAATCATGAAGCGAATTTAATCACAACTTCGGAGTAGTCGATAATCCTGATTATTATTTCAATAAATTTCAAGTCATATTTTTGTTGTGTTATTTATAGATCAACTAACGAAACGAGCAGAATATTCCGTTCCTAGAAATCAATTTGAGGTCTGTTTATCGCCAAGGAAGAAACTCACACGAATTTTATTATTTTTTAGGTGTCTCCTTTGCCCGTGTGTTTACGTTGCACTGTACCTAACTGACCGGATAGATCCGCCACTGAGTGTATGCGGAAAATAGATATTACGGCACGATTTAAATGGTGACTTTTTCCAATCTGAGAATTACTGCAATTTAATGCAATAACGCAATTGAAGAAGGTTTTACCGCTAGGGAGTGTTCGAGATTCGAGAACGCCTGCCATATGCCTTCGCACTTCTGAAGCGAAGATCAAAAATTGAAATTTGTATTCATTATCACATAATTATCTTCCTTAAGTGGATGCTAATTAGATGGTGGATATTATGAGATACCAGATTTGTGGTTGACACGTTTAACCGTGGTTCATTTATGAATTATCTTTTATGAGCGATAGCACTCATGCATTTTCAATAACTTTGAGAGAAGCAGAGTTAGCCTCGTTGACTCCAGGCCACAAAAGTTTTCCTTTGTGAATTGAAGGTTTGCATCGACACGAACTTGGAAATTTCTAGAAAAAGACCTGTTCAAAATGAGTTTATTACATTCTGCTAACACCGGTTGTGCATTATTGGGCATTGTAATTATTGTTTTTCCCTATTGGCTTCATGTGTTTGTATAACTATATCGAACTTCTGCTTCTGTGAAAAAACGTGGACAAAATGATTTTATTACTTATATTATAACCGCATTGTAACTATTCATTTATGAGACGAAGTTGAATATAATTATTTTTCCGTATTAACTCCATGTGTTTCTATAAAAATGTATCGAATTTTCATTCTATGTCATGCATGATGTATATTAGTTTGCAGTGGCCACTGAGCAAGCCCGCTATAACTCTGAGATGTGTTCTAATGAGTTTCGGTTGATTGTCAATGACCTGTTATTTCCTTGTACCTATTCCCGTTCCTTGATGAATGCTTTGGAATAGACTAGGTCTGGTAGAATCGAGTCGTTCATTGTGTTTCCAGGCTGTTGTTGCATTCTCGGCAGTGCTATCTGCTGAACCGATAACCCTTTCGGGCCCAGTGAACGTTGTTTTGCCGCATCTTTTTGCCAAGGCGTACGTTATTTTGTTCACTTATAGAAAAAACCCGTTTTTCTCTTTGCTCTTCCGGGAACCAACCCACCAAACCCCATTTATGCAGGTGAGAGCTGGGTTTATCTCAATACTAAACCACTACTTTGAACACGTGTTCCAGTCACCAAGTGACCATGTTCTGGAGGAATATTGAAGTAAGTTCAGTTACAGAATTAGCCTCATATAAGGTATGGACTCGTACCTAACGTCAGGTGCCTTTACCGTATGTATATTCTATCACCAATCAACCAATAGGGTATCTAATACTTACTAACCTGATTGGCGTTCACTAAGAATAGAACAAAACACTTTTCTTCACTGATGATCTCATAAAAGATGGTGTAACAACCAAAACTTGTCGCGGAAATGAACAGACATACATTCGAAAAGTACCAAACTGATATTTGGGTTGGTTTGTAAAGATCATGTTACACCACTCATATATGAAATTGGCTGACTTGAAATGTGGTGGGAACACCCCATTTATTGACAAATTTGTATCCGTTAAGTCTCAAGAATTAAGCTCATCGCAAAACTTGTTACTAGAAATCAAATTCCTAAGAAATCTCTGCATAAACAACCTGCTTACGATTACAAGACTTTGTAATTATGCTCATTATCCTATCAAGCAGTAAAAATTGTCTATTGACACTCAGTATATATTTATAAGCATGAAGTCTCCAAATTATTTCAGAAAAACAAGTAAAAGGGTAATAAATACTCAGTAGAGAGAGACTCTAACATCCCAATTTCAAAAATATATTTTGTAAAACCATCTCCATTTATGTAAGAATTATACTGAGCGTAGAGCAACAAAACTTCGGGCGCTCTGGCTGACAGACACCTCAAGGATATGATATGCACCAGAGACAAGCTCCGAAAAAATAGAAAAAAACAAGCAAGAAACACATTTACAATTTTATAAAGACATGAATAATTACATTCAAAGCAGTCAGACGAGACAAAAACACAGTATTCGATACGTTACTGACGAAATAATAAACTGTTTTCAAGACAACAGTCTTCTAAACGCAGTGACTGATCGGGGCAAATTGATTATTGCCCCTCTACACTTGTACAGATTTCTTTGAATTAACATTTTTTCATTTTCAGACTGTGGAAGGTTAAAATTCCCAAAAAGGTATGTCAAGAAATTATTATTATATTGACGCGCGAGGTTTGAGCACGTGCAACAATGCCTTCCTTGAGTATTATTGCAGAAATATCTGTCAGATATAATTACTTCTCCGTCTCAGCATTATGTGAATTCAAAATCTCGTATATATATTGACTTACTTCGTGAGAGTCTCCAACGAGGAGGTGTATATGGTGCCGCCAACGTCGATGTGCACTGGCGCCGTGTACCTGGAGGCGGCCGCCACACACGGTATACCCGTCATCTTGTTGTAGTTGACCGCAGGCGGAGTCGGCGACGAGGAGTTGGACATGGTTGGCGACGTGGCTGGTGAGCTACTGGGAGACATCAATCTGAGAAAAATCAGTTCATTACTGTTCATGTTGCAACATATTAATATAAAGACAGCCAAACGATTAATTGGTCATAAAAGTTAATTCACATTGATTAAGTAATTAGCGGAAGAAAATTAGGTGAAAGTCGAAAATTAGCGAGCTAATAACTGAAATTGCCTCAATAGTGGTCGAAATGGATTCAGTCAAAGCTATCATTCAACTTGTACTTGTACACAACCTACTAGGAATGAATGGATAAAAAACAATCCAAAGCTGAAGTTAGATGTTTGGAGGAATTTTATTGGCTAACGAATATTATGGTACCTATAATGGGTAATATAGTATGATTAATACCTATACATTTTTGGAATATTAATGAATTGCAGTGCCAAAGCTGAAAATGCAACGAGAAAGCAGGACGAGCTATATTATCTTGCATTGGGATTACCTACCAATGAATTGATATTCCAAAAAATTATAGGGCATTGATCATCCCACGAATTACATTTAGGATGAAAATAAATAAAGGTTAGAAAATGAGTTCTCACAAGTAATCCAATATTATCAACTTATAGTTGGGACATCAAGGTTATGATGGTTGATAGTTATGATATGTAATAAATAATTGTAATATTCATATAAGTAAACCCTGTGTTTGTTTGGATAAAAATTAATATTGAACTGGATGGGAATGCGGGCACAACAATTTGATAGATTCCCCTACAAACGGACGGACAAAGGGTCTGTCGAAGAAATTTTATTTATTTATATTTCTTCTATCGATTTATCTTAGATGCTTTAACCGCAAAGTTTTAACTTTAATTTTATCTTAACCATGACGAAAATGATGACGATCCAGATGAGTACGAATAAGTAAACGTGGCAGTATTAATGTCTAAGGTGTACTTTACAATAGGGAATATGCAAGTGATTTAAATTTACTTGATTTTTTTACCACAAATACTTTATTGTCTCGAAATTACACCTAAACCATTAGTTTATCATTTAGTTTGTATTAAACTCCATAAAACTTCAATAGAAAAGTGCATAATAAGCGCGAGGAATTCAAATTTGCGAAACGCATCACCATTGGTCGAAACGAAGAATGACGTCACATTGCACGTTATGAAATTTATCTGTGTTGATATTCATACTGTGCTAGTCGTCTTTCATAGAAAATTTGTTTTTATTTATATATTTGTAGTGTTTTCCATTACATAGTTCGGTTTTGGTCTTGTGACAATTGTAAATTATCAAGAGAAATGACTGAAAGCGGTTTTGTCAATCCGACAATACCGGAACTGATAAGTAGTAATAGTTTATCAAATGATAGTTTTCCTTTTGTAATTTAGGTGAGGCAGGTATATACAAAACATTTATGCATACAAAACTTACTTCTGATCAATTCACTTCATGTTAACTATCGAAATACAATGTACTCACATTGAAATGATCTTCACAACAATGTAAATGTGATATTGGAGATACTTCGCCTCTTCTCATAACCTTACACCATTGTTTACGTATTTTCGCATCTCTTGGAACAGAAAAAAATACTTAACTTGGTGTACTTATAATTGTGTTTTGGCACTCCGGTACTAAACAATACCTATAAGATGGTTTTTTAGCATTTTCCATTATCGTAATAGCGATTTAAACTGCAAATTCCTAACCTAATTAATAACTGTCAATAGTGTCAATGGCCATTACTATAGAAAGGCTTGTTCATTGAAGACTGCTCTGGTTGATCGAGATCACTTTCACATATGTTCATCTCTATCTAACACTTGTACAGCATTTGTCTTACTCTTTTATAAAAGATCAACTTCAAGCAAGTAGAGCAGAGTACGTCAAAACGAACGACACTGAAGAAGAACAACGCTGATAGCGCTATGTGACGTCATCCACAGCGCGCGAAAATGGAGGCGTTCAAATAGGTCAAATTCAATCGGTATTTTATAAATTATTTTAAAAATTAATTCCAAGACTTTCAACCGTATTTATATATTTTACTATGTTGTAACGAAGTAAAAAATTGATTAAACAAATAAAAATAAATTATGCATATTTCCTATTGTGTAAACAAGTAATTCACGGTTCATAATTTTTCCGTCAACTTACACATCGCGAGAATTATTGGATAGAGGAGCCAACAGTCTGAAAAACTTTAATGTTAATATTTCACATTTGAAATAGTTTTATTTCTGTAACAAATTATTAATAGTTTCCTAAATATTTATAGCAGTTATTTTCATACTTCAATAATCAGAATAATTATCAAGATATAAAACCATTTGTTATGCCGTGTTTTCATGTACAATAACTTTACTTGCGTGATATCGATTGATATGAAATAAACAATTGAACTAGTGAATGTTAAGATTGCTTAAAAAAACAAAACAGAATTCATAGAAATGTTTTTCCCTATAATCAATAACATACAACGTAGATGAACAACGAAACTGTAGTCCCAGCTCTTCATTGATGTGACCACACTTTTTGATCCTTGAAAATTTTCATGTTGAATTAGTCTAAGAGCCTGGCTACATGGCGAGCAACATGCCTCGGTGCAAGCAATATTTTTCCTAGAAAAGGTTCGATTGTTGCCGGCAAAGCGATAGCCCGATTGTCAGAAGGCGCGCTGGAAGCTCAATGCGTGGGTTGGCGATAAAACGTGTAAATTTCCCGAAAAAAAACTGTCAAAGTGCAAGGCTGAAAATTTGCACAGCTAGATCATGAGAAAAAGCAGGGACGAAAATGTCAGAAGCGCAAGTGGAAGCTAAAGGGTTGTCAGAAGTTGCCAAAGTTGCGAAAAATCTCGGAAAATTGACTTATAAGGAAAACTTCTGACAATTTACATTTGTATTGTTTACCTATAGAATAGAGTACTTGCAAATCATCAGAAGCCAAAGTGGAAGAGATAATGAGAAATTCGATGACAAAGCGTCTTTTAGAGCGCGGCGCACGCAGCGGACCGATATTTCAGTGTACTTCTTACAAATGATATGAATATTTATAGAGGATTGAAGATACAATTGTTCAAATGTCAGAAGTAGATTAAGAAGAACTCATCCATTCAATTTACTATTTATTGTAACGTCAGTAACATTTTCATTTATTTTTGTATATTTAGTAATACAGGCATATTAATGTTGAAATATAAGGAAAAATTAACTGGCAAAGTAATGATGTATCCCTTTTATAGGAAATAAGACTATTATATTAAATTATATTCATTGTTACTCATACAGCGTCTTAATGGCAATGTTGTTCGAACGCAAAATCCCGATTTTTTTGTCCTTCGCACGAATAGGCAGATATAGTAGACTGGTGCCTATAATTTTTGTGAAAAAGAAACAAAATAACAGGCAAGGACCAGGTGGAAAATATTGTTGAGGTTCCAACATTGAAGGTAAAAAAATTGAACACGAAAACACTCAAAATGGTGAAATGGCGATGCAGTTTAGGGGTTGAAATCGATTTTTTGCGATTTGCCGCTAAACGTGACATCCTAGTGGAAAATGTGAAAAAGTCGTAGATAATGAAATCAAAAACTTTTGTATTCAATACTTTTCAACATAACCTCATATTAGCAGTCAAAATGGCAAAAAAACGATTTTTCAGTTTTTGATTTTTTTGTCGCGATTTAGTTTAATTGAAAATTTGTATTAATATGTCTTTTTTCGTGTTGAATGAGCATGATTTTTCGCAATTCAGAAGACGACTAGTTTTCGAGCTATGTACATTTTTTCGAAAAAAATACCCTTATCTTCCACGAACAATTGTCTGTATTTCGAAGGTCTATAAAGGACCATTTCAATTGTTAGAATATCCACTTCCATATGGTCTATGTAACTTGGAAGTTTATTGATCGTTAAACCGCTTAAAATTGAGAAGAAAAGTCTCCCTGAATCATGATTTTCTCAATATTTGCAATAATAAAATGATTTTAATAAATCAATTTTTAGTGTAATTATGTAGTCATTTCATTATAAATAATTCGATATAAACTACTTTTTGTTTTAAAATAATGAAGAAAGGCGAAAATATTGAGAAAATCATGATTCAGAGAGACTTTTCTTCTCAATTTTAAGCGGACTAACGATCAATAAACCGTCAAATTGCATAGATCATCTGAAACACAGAAAAAAATAATGAGCCTAAAATCAATCACTTCCAGTGATTGGCCACGTATTCATTCCTACAGCGTATTTTTCATTACTACAATGCCAAAAATTGATAAAAAATAATGAATTTTAGTTACTGGACAATCAATAATTTGGTTGACATAATGAACTCTAGTCCATTATGATTATGTAGTTATGAGGTAGTGTCGGGGAATAAGGCTTGGCCGTAAATAAGGCCCACTGTCTTTTTCCTTGAAGACTGGCAATTTTTTTCAAATCTGTCATCATGGTTAGTTTCATCATCCGAGTGGTAAGGCTTTACTAAAAGATCGTTGACTTCAATTCGCCATTAACAACACTAGGTGAATGTGCAGTTTTAGGCTGCACAGATTATAAGTTCGCAAATAGGTGAGACGTCTTTTTTAATTCAACCTATTTTACCTGAAGAAACAATAGTTCTCCATCAGTTACTATAACATTGGTACTAACTTTCGCACTGAGAGAAAAATTAAAAGAATTGTTAATTTTTTTGGAAATTGTATGTTTGAGAAAAAGTGCTCGCCCGGTAATAAGGCCCTACCAACGGTCGCGTAATAAGGCCCGCGGGTAATATGCGAAAGTGTCTAGAATGTGGAACTTGGTTACACGAAACTTGCATAGGACTGACGACTGAAGATGTTGAGGATTTTTAATGTAGGGAATGTTCTTAAAATTTAGTCAATCAGTTTTTTTTTAATAATTTAATTTCCTTGTTTGAGTTTTGTTAAGTTTATCACTTTTTGTAGAAAATAATGTTTATTTTTGTTTTTTCTATTAGAGTTTCTACCATTTCTGATTGATGTAAATAATCTGTATATATTTATATTTACAATAAATAAATATATTCTGCATAATTTACTATGGGCTTTATTACCCTAATAGGCGGGTAATAAGGCCCAACAGCAAGTTTTTGAAACTTGTCTCATTTTGGTTACTAAGGTATTGAAGGAGACGAATATTGATGTTAACATAGCGGCAAACATCACAAACAATCATCTCATCAAGTTTCGGATTTTTTGAATGAAATATAAAGGATACAGAAATTTGCAAAAGTTAAGTGGACCTTATTACCCAACACTACCTTATCATAGAACTGATGAGAAAAGTCATCTATATTATGTTATATACATTAGAACAATGTATAAATTACATTAAATTAATGACTACAATTTGATCAATACTTGTGTACACTTGATCATTACGGCGCATTGTGATAATGACCATTTTAATAACGCTATGCTCAATAAGCATTACATCAATGTTTCAGCCTTATTGGTTAATCCATTAAAGTTTCATTCCCAATGCATGAAAACATCGACCAATGTCTAGTTCGTTATAACAATACACTACGTCCTTCGCGTAAGGTATTTGGTCATTATATTAATGTGTGAGAACATTTAGATGATGGCCAGAAGGATTTTCGGTTGATACATTTTTCCCTGCACCACCGCCTCTAACGGTCAGACGGAAGAAGATTTGATTGTGTTAGAGTCGATTCTTGTGGTATACCTAGCGTGGCCTAAGTGTTTTTTTAGAAGATTGTTATGTAAGGTTAGTACTGTATCTGTTTTATTTTTATTTTGTTAACTTTCTGTGGCGTATGTAATCTAAAAATTATATCGGTGATTTTTTCAAATTTGGGTTAACCGCGGACACCTGGTCTATTTTTCGTATGCACCGTGTGTAAAGATTATTACATTATTATTTACTAAAACAACGTTCTCATTGAAAAAGAAAAGTATTTTCCATATGTCTGGAATTCCCTACTTTTTATTCTCGACCGTAATACTTGTAATATTTACTTCTAGATGGTCGAGATGCGGCAGTATTGTGGGCTTTGCACGGATAATTCGTGCCAACCAACAAAGTGGTGAAAAAAGACCTGACTGGAAAATCTCAAACGACAAAATTCACCATCGGAGACTCACAGCAATCGTTCTTATACATTGCAAAAGCGCCACAAGAAAAAGAAGATGACTTCTTGAATTTAAAGAAGTCATCAATTCAACCATTTGTTTTTGCAATCGGTAAGACATGAAGAAGTGTAGCCGAGTGGTTTAAGCGACATGTTTCAATCACTTTGTCTGCCAGTCGACGATGGTTCAAATCATGGCAACTGCAGACATTTTTCTGATGGCCCGAGAAAGTGCTAGGAATCGCACGTAAAAAAGTAAGACTTCGTTAATCCTTGGCTCGCACAAGTTTCGACTTCTGAGGGCTGCCGTTCGTAAGGGGACGACAGCTGGTTAACAGAAAAAACAATTTTAACAATTTTAACAACAAATTTTTTTAACTTTGACGGAATTAAATATAAATTTTTCAATGTTCTGAGAGCAGTTGATATTTGTTTGAAAATAATTTGTTTTTTATTTAAGTTTTCCTTCAGAAAGTGTTATGTTTTGGTCATTTATTGAAAAGTATTTTTTCAACCTCAATCCAGGGACTGTATATAGTAAAACGCATTTCTTATGTAAATATTTGAAAAATCATAAATAAACGTTTTGAGATCAAGCCAATGCATCTTTGATTTCTGTTCGAACATATTTTTGGTATACCTAATACTCGTTTCGATAGTGCACAATGCCATCATCTACAGTGTGGTAAATTAGAAAATTGAAAAATATTCAAAATATGATGGACTTTCTATTCATGTTTGATTCAATACATAAGTTACATGTACAGGGTGTAATCTAACCTCTTGCACTCCCGTGAAGGACGGGTGTATAATGCCATGTTATATCGAACGGCAGCTGTGAAAACTGCGAAAAAAATTGTGTAAATTTTATAATTTGTTGAAAAATTCGTCACCTGCAATTCGTTTTAACATGGCATCATACACCCGTCTTTCACGGGAGTGAAAGAGGTTAGATTACACCCTGTGTATAAAATATAAAACCCAAATCACACATTCTATCGAAATATGCAGCTTGTTGATATCAATGGAACCAGAAAAAAGTGCTATCGATCTGACGAAAAATATGATAGGTAAGTACATTGTATTATATTTGAAAAACCAAAGTTAGTGCCCATTTCACAAATCTAAAAGACCATTAATAACCTTGAAATTAGTATCCAAGTTAATCTTCTTTCATATCTTCAAAAACAAAAAGTTAAAAGGGGGTTCAATTTTAAAAGACAACTCTGTATCGCATACTTTTAGAATGATGTTTTTTGTTATCATATTACAGTCTTCGAACATTGAACTAATGCGGTGGGTTCATTGAATGATGTTCAGAAAGACATTATGGGCATAGGTAAAAAATGATGTTCAGGTGATTGAATCAATGTCCTGGATACATCAATGTAATGACTGCGATTGGTTGGTCGATGTAAAGAAAACATTAATATCATGAGTGATACTTATCTACTCATGGGATTGGTACGATGAAAATGATGATCGACTCATACACAATGGTCATTAATATAATGTATTTCGTTTTGAAATCCAGGTGATGAAATTAATGCCTCTCAAGGATTGATATAGTAACTCGAACATCAGTCAATCAGTAATAATACATTGAATCGATGAACTCGAGCATCGGTTGAAAATTAATGTCCAAATTTATTCCCGCGATGACTTTTTTGATTATATGTACGTACCTTTTTCGTTCAACAATTGAAATAATCACTTATACACCTTCGAAATACAAAAAACACACATACAATAATTATTCGTGGAAGATAAGGGTATTTTTTTCGAAAAAATTTACATAGCTTAAAAAATTGTCGTCTTCTGAATCATGCTTATTCAACTCCAAAAAAGACACAAAAATCGGTGTAAATAGTTAATTAAATGGATAAGTTCTTCTTAATTTACTTCTGACATTTGAACAATAATATCTTCAAACCTCTATAAATATTCATATTAATTGTAAGAAGTGCGGTATGAAAATCAAGAGAAAAGCAATCGGTCCGCTGCGCGCTGCGCCGCGCGCTAAAAGACGCTTTGCCGTCGAATTTCTCATTATCTCTTCCACTTTGGCTTCTGATGATTTGCAAGTACTATATTCCATAGGTAAACAATACAAATGGAAATTGTCAGAAGTTTTCCTGCCTGCCCACGCATTGAGCCTCCAGCGCGCTTTCTGACAATCGGGCTATCGCTTTGCCGGCAACAATCGAACCTTTTCCAGGAAAAATATTGCTTGCACCGAGGCATGTTGTTCGACATTTAGCCAGCTCTCTGTTTAAATGTAATCTGGAGCTACGTTTCCCCCAACCAAAATTCCTGGGAATATTATATTCGAATTAAAAACTTATTCACACCAAAACCAGGGCTATATAAATTGATTTGAAAAATTAGGTGTGATATAAATCATTAATAGTGTACGACCGGATCCTTGTTCAGTATGTTTATCATTTTCGAAGATGGGAAAGTTGATTGCCTGTATCATCTTACATTTACAAATAAAACTTTAAAAAGCTTTATGAAGAAGGTGGAGAGATGATAAATGTCTACGCATTTTGTTTTATCGAATGAATATGAGTCTGATGATATCTGGAAAAAACACGAGCGTCTCAGGAATAATGAATTTTTAATTATTAAAAAAAAAAATAATCCACAAATTTAGTCTCTTCCTTAATTTTGGATTCATGTGATAATTTCCCTTTCAAACTCTTTATTATGTGTCAAGATGCATTAAATTCGAAGATTTTGTTCCGAATGGGGACTGAAGATAAATTTTAGAAACTGACACACCATAACATCCATACCTCCAGGTACAGCCAATTTTCAAACATGCGTACCGAATGCTTTCTGCAGATAAACTACCTAAGGTAAACTCTCATTTGTGACGCAAACTCAGAACTTGCTTGGAATAAAATATCTTATTTCAACTAGTTATTTGAAAATAGAAACAGAGAGGTAAATAACTTTGCCCTGTACAGACGAACAAACCCAACTAATATCTGCATATCATTTGACATCTGATATAATATGAAGGCAGGAAAAATCATACTTACAAAGTAGTTTCTATTAAGAAAATCAAACAAGTGCAAGATACTGGTATAATTTACTGTCCCCATCCAATCAGATGGTACGATAATTTCAGTGAAAAGAAGACAGTGCCCCCGATGAAGAGGAAACAGTATTAATTTTACTGAAGATGCTCCGTTCACAGACGGCGCTGTACCTGACTTTTTACATTTAAGTCATACATTTTCGACGTCAAGCGTTCGTCGCATGCACTATAACATTTGGATTTCTCCTTATATTATATTATTATTAATAAAACACCAACTGTGTTTATTCCGATTATGACATGCAATGTTTTTGTTGATAATTCGTTCATTATACAGCTCGAAGAATCCTTCTGAATACTCCACCTGGTCGTTTTCCACGAAAATGAAACAACGGTATTGGCCGTTGTGGTCGTGCTGGTAGGGAGTTCGCGTCCCAAGCATAGGGTCGTGGGTTCAACTCCCAGTATGGACATCGGTCTCGTGCATGACATCACACGTTAAAAGGTAAGGGCTGCGTCTTCTCTAGCTCGCACAAGTCTCTCGAATGTGCAACCTGACGGTTGCGCATAGGGGTGCAACAGGTTGACAGAAATAAATTTAAAAAAAATAAGTTTAGTATGAACTATAAACATTTCAGGACTTCAAAGTTCGATCTTCAGCAGTTACGTGGACAATTTGTACAAACTCAGGGAAAGTTCATAAAGAAAAATATTGTACTACATCGCTAACAGCTAGTTGTGCTCAATGTCAAGGTTTCTTTATACCTTTCTCGTTCGTGAGTATATGTTGGGTATTTTGATAAACATTTTGAAAGATGTACCCCCCCATAGTTTGTACAGATTAAACTGATGAAGATGAGAGTTTGAAGTCCTGAACTTTAAATTGTTTTATTTTCGTAGATAACGACTTCGAGATTTCCTCCACACTATTAACTATTATTAGCCACAATAGGCCATTGGCCGCAGTGGAGGGCCTGATACGGGCCCACTCACGTTCAAAACCTAACCTAACTATTATTATTCTAAGGAATAACGACAAGCGAAATCCATTATACACTAAAGCAGTAGAGCATAAATTGAGTGAGTTTTTGACAAAAATACTAGTAGGAAACCGACTATGCAATTACATGAAAGTCAGTCCGTAGTTATATAGCGAAATTGATAAATTTGTCTGTTGAACTAGGAAAATATCCCCAAGACTTGAAACTAGGACTAGTCACCCCTATTTATAAAAAAGATGATCCGTTATCCATTGACAACTATAGGCAGATAACTGTTTCCTGTGTATTTGCCAAAGTGATTGAGAAAGCCATGCATAAAGGATAATAAAATTTCTAGATAAATATCAAATAATATCAAAATGTCAGAATGGTTTCTATCCCGGCAGGTCGACAGAAACTGCAGTGTATGAATTTGTAGAATACTTATATAAATACCTTGACGATAAGAAATTTGTTGGAGCTCTTTTCTTCGACCTCACTAAAGCTTTTGATTGTCTGAATCTGAGCTTTGTTGAAACGAAACTATATGGTATGGGATTTCGTGGGAACACACTTGCTTGGATTTTGTCATACCTAACTCACCGTAAAATTATTGTTAAATTAGGCCACACCCATTCAATGGAATCTGAAATAAATTTAGGGGTTCCTCAAGGTTCAGTATTGGGGCCACTTATATTCTTAATGTTTATCAACGACTTGCCATCTTTTATGAGCACGGACTGCATTGTTTTATATGCAGATGATGTGTCACTGGCAACCCACGGAAATACCTCTGAAGAACTCTCATCTAAATTGATCCACCTGTACAATAAATTTAATGAATGGTGTACGTGTAATCACTTAATATTAAATTGTAGGAAAACTGTTTTGATGAAATTCTTCATCGTATCCAATCCCAACATGAATCTGGAAATGGTATCAGAAAATCTTGATGTCACTGTCTCCGAATCCAAAAAATTTCTTGGCACCTTTCTTGATGCATCACTATCGTTTCACGAGTGTATAAGTCAAAGTTGCAAAAAAGTTAGTAGTGGATACTTTGCTATTTTACAATTAAAAAATATACTCCCCCAAACACAGCTGCTGAATATATATTACGCAATGGTATACCCTCATCTAACCTACAACATAATAATTTGGGGCAATTCCACTTCAGTTAATAGACTATTCCTTCTACAAAAAAGGGTTATCAGGCTTATCTTTGGATTACAACGCAGGGATACATGTAAACCTTACTTTGAAAACCATGAAATTTTAACATTGCCCTGTATATATATCTATAAATGTATACTGTTCATCAGACAGAGAATCTCCAGCTACATCAAAAATTCTGACATCCACAGTTACCCAACAAGACATGGTAACAGTCTTAAAACTCCCTACCACAGGACTACTTTTTATGAAAAAGCTCCCTCGTATACAGGCATAAAGTTCTATAATAGATTGCCAAATAGTATTAATCTGGTTGCTTCAATGAAAACAATTGTAGATAATGGGAACACGAACAAAATGGAACATTTTACGACCCGGTCGGATCATTAGTAACGGAGAAAAACTGGAAAAACCAGAAAATTTTGCGATTTTTTGAAAAATTTAATCATGTGTAATTTATGAGTGCACAAAACAGGCACTGTCGCTCGCTCGCTTGCAATTCATTTATTTTTTGCACTATTTGCATCCAGGCACGCTGCAAGATAGTGCAAAAAAAATTCAAATCGCAATTTTGCCAAAACTATTGATACGTCAGAGCCTGTTTTGTGCACACTTAAAGTGCACATGATTCAATACTTTCATGAAACATTTCATTTTGTTCGTATTTCAATTACCTACAATTCTTTCCATTGGAGCAACCAGATTGCTCTATTGGTTTTCATTTTATAAGCAAAACAATAAAAAACACATTTTTGTTATTTAAATGTTTATAACAAATTAATAAATGACAGTTGAGAGTCGAAAACATAACAGAATATAACTACGGACTGTCTTTCATGTGATGGCACATGGCACATGGAAAAAATGCTCTATTGATTGACCTAATATTATTTTGTCCATCCGCTTTAGCACCACCATTTGCAAGAACAATACATAATTGTCGAACAAACATTCATACGATACTGCCATATTATACATTACAACAATCTAAAACTCGACTCGTAATCCTCACATGTTTCATAATCAAAGCTTTAAGATTACCGTAGGCTCATTGTCGGACAATTATCAATTGCTCTAATATTTTTATCCAATTCAATGTTCCGTTCGCAATGAGAACTACTGTATGTAAAGAGCATGTGGCTTTGAAAATTGCCATGTGTCCCCGAGGTACGATTCGCAGTTATTCGGTTTTGTTTTTTAGCAGGTATTCAGCGAAATCGTCCATTATGATAATGGATGTGAAACTAAACTGGGATAATAATATTCTACATTGCGCCTTGAGGAAAATGTTACGTAAGGCCAAGTACTGTCGGAATTCTTTCTGAGAAATGTTTCCATATGGAACATGAGGCAATTGTGATACTGTTGAAATGTCGGAGTGTAATAAATTACCCGAGTGGAAGAATATTAATATTACTGCTTTTGTCTATATCAACTGAATTAATTCCAGAACAGAATGTTGCACCATATGCAGAGAAAATGATGTAAATGCTTAATTGAAAAGCACACTTTTCATTGAAAATTATATATGACTACTTTTAGACCAATTTTTATAGACCAATTTTTAAAAAAGAAAATACCTGTCAAAATACTTATTTGAACAAAAAAAATCAAGTTCAAGATCTCCTACATCTACTAGAATGGTGCCTGTAAAATTTTATTAAGTAACGTTTGACAGACATGTTTTTAAACATTGATTTTTACACCAAAAATACCAGTTATATCCATTCATTAATTAAAATTGGAGTGCCAGACAATGTTTATATGTCACACATCAGAGAGATAGAGAGAGAGAAAGAGAGAGAGAGAGAGAGTTCCTTCATTATTTTTTTCAGAATTTATCTTCTTATGAAAGTTATAAATGAAGTATAGTATCACTTCTATTAATTGAAATTGGTCTGTTATCGATGAGAGGTTTTTACATTGTCATAATCAAAATAATTTTATATTATTTGCAAAATTCACTCATTCTCTCGTTTACACGATTGAGCCTGATAAAGTGAGAAACGTGTTTTCCTTATCAGACCATTCTAATGTACAGAGGAAATCTTGAAAGTCAGTTTATTTTGTAATAAGGTGTTATGCTTTTTTGATAGGTATTTTCGTTGTTAAAACTGATATATACAATGTGACCTTGAGGGTGATGATTAACGATTTCATACAGGGTGTTTCAAACGTATCCGAATTTTTTTAAACCATGTATGCACATCTAAATAATAAGTCGATTTCGTCAAAAAAATTTAATAGATGTCCAACAGAATACGAGATTAAAATTTTAGAAGTTTGTAAAAAACCACTCTACAAAAACTGTTGTAAACCTACACTCCGCGCGTTCGGAAAATGCAAATCTGACAGCTCGATTCAATCTGTAGGCGTGGTTTCCCTATACTTGTAGTGAAAACGGAGCAGATTGAATCGAGCTGTCAGATCTGCAAGAACTTGCCTACTGGCGCTGCTGTCACAGTACTAAAATAACAAATCGAATTATGCACCTTGTTTTTGTAAACCACTTCTATTATTTTCAATTATTGGAACTCAAATAGTTTTCATCTCGATTTTTGTTAGACTTTTATTACATTTTTTACAGCAATTGCCTAATTATGTAGCAGTGCATCTGTGTCTGAAACATTTCTTTTTGAAACACCCTGTATGCTAAAAATAAGACCTTTACTACCAAATTCATAAATTCATTTTGATGAATACTGTAAATTTCAATTACACGTTTTGATTTGTAAAGTACTCTTTGTTTCGATAATTTCGAAATCGAATATAAATGGAAATTGGACATTGATTTTTCAAATGAATAGGTATGCCATTTTCTCTAGAAAATAAAATTTGTTGTGTTTGTTTCGACATTCATTCTCTGAAAGTTGAGTCTAAAAATTCAAAAATTTGTTTATTGTTTGTTTTTTGTTGGACTCTCATTAATTTTTTTACAGCAATCGACTCATGTAGCAGAGCACATGTGATTGAAACATTTCTGACTTGTTGTGAAACACCCTACCCTGTATAATAAAAATAAGACAGTTATCCAAATTCATAAATTAATTTTAATGAATACTGTGAATTTCATTTAGATATTTTGAGTTGTTAAGTCGTCTTTGTTTCGACAATTTCGAATATTTGTAAATTGAATTTTGATTTTTCAAATGAATAGGTGCTGTTTTATCTTGAAAATTAAATTGATTATGTTTACGTTCCGACATTCATTCTCTGAAAGTTAAGTCTGAAAAATCAAAAATGTATTTATTGGTGCACATTAGATGAGTAATGATAACTTCTGTAGTTCTTGAAATAATAATCGTTCAACACAAAATAACAAAATTTATTGAGCTGATGGTTACCAGGTTTCTTAGCATTTTGTCAATGATCCTTATGAAATGAGAATAAAAGTTTCCAAATCCAGTAAGGTCTATTTTTCTAGATAATTTCTGATTCAATAAATTATCATGTGAAGTATGTTGTAAAATAACGTTCAATTCTGATGAAACTGATGTATTTTCGCAGTTTTTCTACTGTTACCATGTTACAGATGTAAGGAGATCCGAAATGCTCTTACGGAAACGAGTTAATATATACTAATGGACAGAACAAACACGGGTAGAAAAAAATATTTGTTTAATAATTCATCAACATCATAATATTACCGCAGGATAGCGAAAGGCAAACATTTCAACAATTATCAGGTCCGGGTTAACCAAGCTGAACTTCCCCCAAAGGCAAATTGGAACCCCTTATGAAGTTGCATCCAAATATTATCACTGAATGTATTGAGTGGATAAAATGTCAACATGAAAACAAAAGATATTTGAAGATTTTGAAGATAATTTCATATTCCCTGCTGAAACCAGTTTGTAAACCGTTTTCAAAAATTAAACTATGTTGCGAACGCACCTCCAAATTACGCTTCAATTTTGTCTTTTTATCATGCTTAGTGCTGTAATGTTTCAATGGAGGTTTTATTATTGTTTTTGAACTCTAATATTAATTTACTAGGTTCCATAACAAATATCAAGAGGTGATTATAGAGAAATAATCACAATGCCAAGAACATCTAAGACGTTGGATTATCAAAAATTTTGACATTTGACGTCAGAGATCGAGGGTGTCATGATGTCCTGCCTGCATGGATAGTGCCGAGGTGTTAATTTGTCTACTGTTGTCTATTAAAAGTATTTAAGTTTCAGAAACTAGATGCTGGACCTGTTGCAAGGCGCATGAAACCATTGTGCATGTCCAGAAAAATGTAGACCCATCGACATAATAAGGATGTACCGTCATTCTACCATCTCTGATACTCGAAAGTATAGGAAAGACTGGATCCGTTTTGGAGAATTCTTTGGAATTGTTCATTCCAAGCTTCAGAATAAGAATAAGACAGTTTTTGGCTCTGGTCTAAACAAACATCGCACTGAAGAAGAGAAAAAATAAAAAAAGTTAGGCTCTACCCAAGTCATTCTGATGACAATTGTTTGAATGATAAGACTTCTTGTCAGAATGATGCCTTGGCTACTTTAAATTATCTAGATTTAAGGTTTGTCGTAAGATGCCAGAAAAAGTATGGTGCCGTCATTCTGCCAACGGCCATTAAAAATTCTGAATGTGACAGAATATTTTTTAACAAAACAAAATGTTTGCTGACTAAAAAAAAGAAAAGTTGCTATTCCTATCAAGAATATTTGGATAATCCATCATTGTGATTTATTAAACTTTTTTAATGTACTACTTACGACTTGCAGTGTGCTGTCGTCTTACCTATTTCATAATACTTTCAACTCAATGATTTTAATTATATATACATAATGGTCGTTGTTCATTTATACTCATGTTATGATTTTATTTATGCTGATAATCGTTTAACCTTCAAATATGTATCTTGTGTTGTGCTTTCGTCTCAGCTGTATAACTTTGATTTTATTTATACTTATGATCGCAGTTTGTTTGTTTATTTTATTTTTACTCGTTTTATATTATCAATGACCTACAATATGCTGTTACTGTATTATGTGTTATCTGTGTTGTATGTGACTCACTCAATATGGATATGGTTTTATTTATACAAGTACCTGTAGTTTATGTCCAAGTATTACTTATTAATTCATTTTATATGACTTACCATATGTACGACTGTACTTAAACGGCTGATAAATTTATAATTATTCTTGGTTCATTACACTCAGATTACACGGTTCTTGGAAGCCATTGCACAGTAATCTTGCGGATATGTGAAGTGGTTGTTGGATCAATGATGCAAGTGGCAAATCCATTGATATCAATTTTGTGAATGCTCGAGTTAGATTTAATTTGAAACAACTAGTTTTTACAGATATGTTGCGTTCTAGTCAAGTTACTCCAAACAACATGAGTTTTTTTTGTATCAAAATTTGTTTTCCTTTCCGTTGCTCCTCTTCAAATTTTGAACTCCAAAGAATGATCAAAAATGAATAGAACCATAATCCATTGGGCCTAATTATGCATGTGTTCGAAATTAGATTGGTGGTGTAGAGCAAGGTTTCTTAACATTCGATTTTGCGTATGTTCGAGCATGAATTATTATTCATGTGTACTAACTAGTACAAGTTACATGGAACTGGCACAAATTCTATTTATTGTATCCGTTGCTTCTTTCATATTTAAGATCATTCTTCAACTTTCTTATCCGAGAGTGTATATAATCATATCGTAAGTTTGCTTATCTCTGTAAATGTGCGATCGGAAATAAGCGACTATCAATGTAAACGTCCGAGATGATGATAATTACGACTTACGAGTCATGTAACTTCGGATGAAGCTAGCCGAACGACAGACATAACTAATAATTGCTGTTTCATGATGGGATTTTAGAGGAAATTGTAGCTATAAACAATATAATTCAATTTGTAATTTCATGTATCAGAGTTCAATAATGTTATTAATTATGTTTTAATCAGCAGACGTCGCCTTCTATCAACATTAGTTTCAGTTAATAGATCCGGAATGATGTAAGATTCGATTTGAGTTCATGATGGGGCATAACAATTGGTAGATTGTTTTGAAGACACTTTTGTTAGTGATTGTTTTCCAATATCTTGGTGCATTGACCTTTCACCCAGATGAGCTTGGTTCAAATCTCATAGTATGTGCCACAAAGTTGAGAGTGGCTCGAAAACCACTCTTCCAAAAGCTGAGGTCCCTTATCGCCCTTCAATCAATCAATCAAACTTTATTATTCCCTTCAGACAAAATACATTGTATAGGAATCGTCACATTATAAAACTATAATCTAACTTAATCTAATATCACAGTCAGGACATGAATAGCATGAAAACAAGAACAGGAACAAGAAACAAGTGCCACCAAAATGTGGTATCACAAAAAATCATCTACAGAATAATAAGACTTCGACAATAGATATTGTTTCAATTCTGTTTTAAAAATTTTGGTTGAGGAGCAAGATTTAATGTTTGGTGGTATTTTGTTATATAACATTAGACCCATATTGTTGGGAGATTTGAAAGTAAGAGTCTTCTTAGTAATAGGTAGATGTAGGTTATCTTTTGACCTAGTATTGAAATCATGAATTTGTGAATTTTTCAAATTTTTTTTGTTATTTTGGACATAAACACACATTTCGAAAATATATAAACATGCAAGTGTCAATACTTTTAATTCTTTAAAAACATTTCTACAACTATCTGTACGTGACATATTCAATATTGTTCTAATAATTCTCTTCTGAGCAATGAATACCACAGCAGAGTTGGTTGACCATCCCCAGAAGCAAATACCGTATCGTAAGCGCGATTCAACTTGGCCATAATACACCATCAATAATTGCTGCGTGTTCAAAATTCCCCGCAGGTTTTTCATGAGGAAATCATAGGAAGATAGGGTACGGTTCAAATTATTACAGTGAGTTTTCCAATTTAAAACATTATCCAGATTTAAACCCAAAAATTTAACAGATGACTCTTCAGATAAATATTCATTTTTGTTGTATCTGATGTTCAATTCTGAACATACTTTATTAGTGCTACAAAACCTGATATATTGAGTCTTTTTATTATTCATGTAAAGGGAATTTTCAGAAAACCAATCGTTTATTTTCAGAAGTGTATTATTGCACTGACTTTCAAGAGTTTCATCAGATTTATGGGATATTATTGAAGAAGTATCATCTGCAAAAAGAGTAAAGAACACATCGTCAGAAGAGTGCTCTATATCATTAGTGTATAAAACGAATAATATTGGCCCCAGTATTGATCCCTGTGGTACGCCTATGGCTGTATCAAGTAAAGAAGATTTTGTGTTCTGACGGAAATTCACCTCATTCGTATTCTTGATACTTACGAATTGCTTCCTGTTACTTAAAAATGTTTTAATCCAGTTGAGTGCTAGACCTTCCACACCAATTTCTCTTAATTTATATATGAGTATGTTGTGATCAACACAGTCAAACGCCCTGCTCAGATCGCAGAAGATCCCAACAGGGCACTCGCCCGCGTCGATCAGTCTGACTATATCCTCATAGAATGAGTGAATGGCTGTAATGGTACTTTTATTTTCTTGAAATCCATGTTGATTTTTAGAAATTATTTCATATTTGTTTAGGTATTCAAGTAGGCGCTCTAGATATGCATATTCCAAAATTTTTGAAAAAGTCATGGGTATTGTTACTGGTCTATAGTTCACTAAACTATGTGTATTCCCCTTTTTGTGTATCGGAATGATTTTTCCTAGTTTTAGATTATCTGGAAAAGTCCCATAACAAAATGACAAATTAACTAAATAGGTGATAGGCCTGATAATACACAAAAGAATTTTGGTGACTAGAAAATTGGGAATTTCATCCGCACCAGAAGAGGGGGTATTTTTAAGTTTTCTCACAAGAATATTATACAATTCTTCTTCTGTGTAAGGGCAAAGTAGAAGTTGTTTGCTTCTGATTTTATGATTAAGTTCAATTTTGTTTTTAGTGGTATTTGTTTCATTTATTTTGCTCAGAATTTTAATAGGTGCTTGTTGAAAATATTCGTTGAACATGCATATTACTGATAGTTAATGGATCCTCTATTATGTTATTTTCAACTGTCAAGAGTATATTTTGATTTTTGCTGTTTTTGTTAGAAAGTTCGGAAACTACAGACCAGCAAGCCTTATTTATATTATTTGAATTGAAAATTTTTGTTTAATATCTTTTTTTTGTTACCAATAATAGTTCTACAAGTTCTTTTTTAGCATCAAGATACGAAGATCTTGATTCTGGAAATAATCTAGCCAAATTATGAGAGTCTTTCAATTTGGAACTTGAATCGCGAACGTCCTTGTTCACCCAAGATTTGTTATTTACATGTGAGCGTTTTAAATGTAAAGGAAAATATATTTCAAAATGATAGAGAAAAGTATCGCAAAATAGTGTGAACGCCGCAGTCACATCTTTACACTGATAAATATTTATCCAATTTTCATTATTGAGTGCATTCGAAAAATTATTGATGGAATAGTCGGAGTAACATCTCTTTTGAAAAGACAAATTGGGGATGTTCAAGGCAATATCAAATTCATAAAGTATAGTTCTGTGATCTGAAACAGAATTGTCACGTACACAGATCAAACCGTCATTAACAGTAGTAAAAATGTGATCGATTTCTGTTACTGTGGACCCCGCTACGCGAGTCGGCCAGCCCCCTTTGTGGTTCAAACCATAGCCCAAAAAAATATTGTTGAGCTGGTCAAAATTTGAGGAACGGATGCGGCTGTCAAGATTGAAATCACCACAAACCACAACGTGGGTTCCTGGTACGAAGATGTGCTCCACAATATCATTCAAGACTTCAAAAAATATTTTTACGTCTCCAGAAGGGTACCGATAAATATTCAAAATAACAAGTTTTATATGTTCGAATTTGCAGGATACAGCACAAGCCTCAATGTGTTTGTCTATACAAAATTTCTTTATATCAATTTCATTTACATGAAGAAACTTTTTTGCCCATATTCCTACACCACTACCTTTACAAGATGTTCTAGAGTAGCTACTTGCAATAGAGTATTCGTCAAAGTTAGAATAATTTATGGCTGCATCATTCATCCAAGTTTCGTTCAGACATAAAAAATAAAGATTTTTGAAATTAGAGATATCAGTCATTAGATCGTTTACTTTATCGCTATTCAGGCACTGAATATTAAGACTCAATAATTTCGTATCGAAGATCTAGGTGTCAATTTTTCTTCTTTCTTCTTGAAGAAAAAACGCTGAACATACGCGTCTTCAGGCCAAATAGTTGGATCCATGGCATGCCTAAAGTTCTTCTCATGTATGGTGACTTTAAAAGAAGCATATTTGTCGGGATATTTGGAATTTATTGTTTCACATATTACTTCGGGAAAGTGTGGTTCTACAAATTTTTTCAATGTATCAGCAGTTGTCCCGGGCGTTACTCTATATACATGTAACACAGCAGCTTTCAGTACTCCTTTCAGTGCCCCGGTATGTAAGTTGTTTGTACCAATCACAGTTTGTGGCTTCCGTCTCCTAGTTGAAACCATCTTCCAGGCATCACCGGATGGAGAAGTGGAGGTTGATGGCTGGTTAATCAAAGAGTCTAACACAGTTTTTTGGGCGGCACCGATTGCAGTTCTCACTTGATCCTTTGTTATTACATTATTTCGATTGCTCGCACAATCTCTTAAACAGATTCTCCGAAAACCTGGAGAATACGTAAGAAGAAAAACATAATGATTTTATTGCCGCTGAAATGATTGTGGGCAGAAACTCATCACACACTGTCGAATCAGACTCATTAATTTAAACTAGATACCTCTCATGGAACGATAATGAAAGACGAACAATATGACTACATTGTAGTTATTTAATTGAAATAAACCAAAATCAAATACATGAAAAATTCAGTTCATGTATTGAACTTTCCGGTTTGGAGTTGGTACTATTTCAATGATGGAATCAAATAATTACAGGAAATTCAGTACATTAAAAAAGAACAGATTGTTATGGAAAAGAGTTTGGTTCGTAATCAGGATGAAACTACAGAGACTTAGAGAAGAAGAAAAATAATTGACACATCGAATTTTTATGTAAAGCGTAGTATACAAATGATTTACCTCTAAATTATGCAGGACTTAAGTAAATTGTAAAATTATTGCTGAATGCACAGAACCAACTGTTCAATGTTATGAAAGTAAGATATGTCAATTTGTACCTAACACAAACCCACGTTATTTTTAGGCCTGATACTAGTAAGATATTTGAGCCGTTCTTGAACCCCCCACCCCCCTACCTCTTTGACGTCATTAGTGACCTTCTGGTGCCTTGTTGGTGCATAGGTGTCATTTTCTGGCTATGACCTTGTGATATCCTTGGCGGTCTTTGAAACCGTATTCAGCGTTTGTGTTTCTCCTTGAAATGACTTTGGTATTAGTTTGGAGAGACCGACTGACGAAATGCAGATCTTGATTGGGTATTGTTTTCTTTCATCTAGAATTAAAGAATCATCTTTATGTGTGGCTTCCTAGTGTACTTCCTTCCAACTATCTGGTTTATACAGAGTACGTACAAAACCCACTTTTTCTGCACTGATGTCTGTATGATACTTATGTGTACTCTCAACAAACTATTAAGTTTGTGAAATAGCAGATATACAAAACCATTTTAGACTAATGGACGTTACATTCATGTGTCCTCACTACAAACTCGTTCTATACTCTATACAAGCCACGATAATTTATGTTTGCGCATTTGGAATCTTGCACAGGTTCTTAGTGGGGTGTTTGGTTCATATAATGATTTCCATAGCATAGCATACCCATATCACTTTGCAAGCGGTTGAGAGTTGTTTAGTGCCTGACAGAAAGAATATTGTGTTTTTATTTCGAATAGTATACATATTTTTTTCATATAATTTAATCATTTTAGTTGCAAAATTATTTTCAGCAATTTTATGATTAAACAAGAAGAATCCATTTCATTAACTTTGCTGGATGTAAGCAATGACTTATTATGAAAACATGGCTACCGAAGCATGTTACAGAGCAAATCACTGATAATGATGTTACTTGAATTAAGTTTTCGTGTGGTAAATATACGGTAGCATATTCAGGTCAGATTCCACAGAGTTTTGCTGGTATGAAAACGTGAACTCCAGTCAGATTCAATCACAATGAATAATTGTAAAAATCAAATCATTTATCATAGGATAATTCTAATCTAATTCTTATTTTATGTTATAGGTCATCTCATATCATAACGTGGTTATTGTGTGGTTATTGTGAAGAAAATATTAACGTTTTACACTGTTCAGATATTGAAGAAAGTTCAGAGTTGATGAGAGCATTTTTAATTAATTCTTGTAACACGGTTAATTCGATATTTTTTTGATTTCAGTTTAATCTCTGAAAGATGTGAATGCAGTATGCAAGTCAACACTGTATTGGGGCCAAGGATATCGCTTCATCTGTAGAAAGATAGTCTTCTGAACTGTAGGCATTGAACGCCCACCATGCAACCAACTATGACCTGAACGAAAACAATGCAATGCTGTCTGCATGAATACGAGAATTACAAGAGTGTTGCGGAGATTTGTGACAAATTTTTTAATGGAATTTTGAATATAGATCGATTCTGAGATGCAAGAGATTTCTGTACCGCCTCCGACCATACCTACCCGAGTGGATAATGCAAGAGTTCCAACTGAATTATGATGATCAAGAAATTGATACTCCCTTTTTCTTAGCGATTCCAGAGGAAAAATTTTTAACCTAAATTATATGTGGAAAGTTAGATTTTGAGATATCGTCCCTATTTGTAGTTGTACAAAGCTCCAGGAAATTTGACTGGAATCATTAAGAATATTATATTCTGTTAAGAAATGTCGTCATTTTGCTCCGCTGACATGTGAGCCAGACCGGCCCTGCCTTCAAGCTAACAATCAGCTGGCCAATCATTGCCGAGTTCAAGAAGTTTCAATGGAGTCAATTGTGATCAAACAAGCGAGGCAAGCAACACTTGCATTTGGGTTTTGAAACTGTTCGGAGTGACAATATTATTTGTCGACCTCCACCCAGTAATAGAACCACCTGGATTGAATGCTCGCACTGATGGAAAGCGTCCTGATGGTTTGTCTATGGTGCCGTTTTCATATGGAAAGTGCCTTGTTTGGGATTTTTCCACTGTGGATACGGTAGCAACATTACATGTGGTTCAGAATGCAGTTTCTGCAGGATCTGCAGCTGAAAAATCTGAAACGAATAAGAAGAGCAAGTACAAAGCTAAGCTCTTTCGAGCGATTACCATTTTATTCCAATCACTGCAGAAACCTTGGGACCATTTGGACCAAATCCAAATAAATTCATCGAAGACATATGTAGGCGGTTAGTAGAGTCTAAAGGAAATAAAAAGGAGGGCCAGTGGTTCAAGGAACGACTTTCCATTAGCATTCAGAGGAGGAACGCAATTAGTGTCCTGGGAAAAAAATTTTTTATCTACTTGATTTATTCTCTATTTGATTTTGAATATTTTATTGTTCACTAATTGATAGAACTTATACATATATGTACTAACTTTTGAAATATACCTACATTTACATTTAAAAAAAATTATCTGTTGTCTTGTAAATAATAATTATTTGTGACCTGATAACTGAGATACAGTAATGAATACGTAATTATCCAGTCTGATTTAATTTTGAGGCTCACTTTAAGATGTATTACAATAAGTAATAGAGGGATAACTTTTTTAATTCAGAAAATTGCTCACCTCATTTTGATTTGTGCGCTTGGAAACATAGTCCTGTTGGTCAAGTCTTTTGGTTCCTTCTCCAAATCATTTCTGAGATCAGCCTTTTTTCTGGAACAAAATACAAATATTTCGATTGATTACGAAATCTAGTTCCCAAATTAGAATTTACCACCACCATTTCATTTTCAACTCGAAAAAATTTGTTAGAGACAAAAAATAATGAAACTTCATAAGGAGTCATATTTGGAGAGTATCCACTCACAAAACTAGTCATAGTATCAATTCTTTCCCTCCCATATTGAAGATTTCTTCAGTCCAACAATAAAAAGATCTGAGTGTTTCAAAAATGTACCTCAAGAGACGCACAACAAAAAATGTTCATTCAATTTTGAGTCCTGGGATTATTGTCTTAGATTTGTAGTCCTCGATTTGAGACATGGATTCGATTTGAATCATGAGAGCTTCAAGCGATCCTTTGAGTCTCAGGTTTGAGGCTTCGAAGCATTTCATTCCTCGAGTATTTAAGGGTTCCCCTCAAGTTATTAATAATAAAAATAATACTTCCTCATACTGATTTTTTGGTAAACCATTTATTTTTCAGCAGTAGGCAAACCTGGAAAACCCAAATCACCACCCCGAATAGTCGGTGCACATTCCAAGCAAGCATTAGACGGTGACATCTTGATACACAGGGTAGTCAATCACCAATCTGTTATTTCTTGCTTTTTCCCTGAGAAGAGTAACCATGTGCGGTCCAATTCGACCAAATTTGTTGAAAAATATTTTGAACTTCAAAATCAGAATACGGAAAGTTGAAATAAAGTATTTTTCTTTTTTTCATTTTCAGGCTACGAAATGTTTGAATACCAATGAAAGCATATCAAGAAACGGATTTCTTCCACAAAATTAAACTTTCAATTGATACTTATTGATACTGTTACCAACCAAGCATCAAAAAAAAATTCAAATATTTTCTGTACATGCATTGCGAATCTTCTGAAAGTATTCATAAACCCGCAGAAAATTCCAGAATCTTTCTTTCTCGGACATGTCAGTAATCTAGGAATTTGAAATCCCTACATACAGCAGCAACTTTTGCAACTTGAAGATAGTATTTTTAAAAAGTTTGAATTTGTTCACGAGTTATTGTAACTTGATGAGAAGCTTGAAATACTAATGAGTTCAAATTTCAATTCATATAGTTGAAAAATTCCAAAGAATAGGTAAACAGTTGATAATATCCACCACTCGTGTCACCGAAAAGTCGAGAATATCTCATATCCAACCACGCGACCGCCAACGATAGCCGCGAAAGCTGTTCAAATTTTATTAGTTGCCTTATTTCATTGTTACCGAAAATATTATTATCATCATAGCTACAAATGTATACCAAAAGTATGGTAGATGAGGTGAAGGAGTGTTTTAGTGAGTTATTGATCAAATACGTTTATGGATGACACCAGAACTACATATTTTGAGAGTGCGTTCTAGCAGCGCAGTGAGTAAGTAATCTGTTGGAAAAGAAAAGCTGACCACAGAACTTTCGAAACTCTACTTGTCTCATTTTCTATCTCCATCCACCTTGATTATTGTCAATGGCTACCAAGAAAGGAGAGTCACTGCAGTAGTCTCCAAAACCTATTTGATACCTTATCAAAAATTGTTCCATTGTGCCTGTTCCATTCGAGGTCATCAGGAATAATTATTTTCAATTCCTATACTTACAATTACGGCAATTTTATGTTATTGGAACCGATATACAGAACATGGCATATTACTTTGAATATTTTCCATTCACAAAATCGTTCCTTCGCCGTTCATTCTCCCACATCACTTTCATCACTGCCGATATCATCAATAACCCAGTGAACTCATTTAAATGCCACATCAATCGAGCATTCTCTTTGCAGTAGCGAATCATTGCCTAACTATGCAAAAGATGCATAACTGAATACCACAAACATAATGCGGTTTTAATATAAAATAAAGTTCACTAGGTTCTGAAATAAGTAAATGTGACAGATTCAGGAGACAAACATAAACTCACTTTCGAGAGCTTACCTTATATAGATCAGTGTTAGCGTCGTGTATACAGCAGAAGAGCAGTGTCGCTATCACCCAAGAAGACTAAAAACAAGGAGTGTTTGATTCCCATAAGACAATGGGGACACTAGTAGAAAGAGATGAAAGAACATTTGTGACGAAATGTGACGTAGTTATACATGTCATGGCCGCCGTTCTCTATGGACAGTGACGGACTAGCTCTTGGTATATGAGAGTTACTGCTGACAGTTTTGTTGCTTGATTCGAGTTCGACTCTGTACTCATACCCAAGTACGTCACTATGACGCGTTGATGATACAAGTTTCTGATTGGCTAGAGCTTATTAAACCCTCCTTGTTTTTAGTCTTCTTGGCTGTCACCTGCATGTGATCCAGCGAGACCGTGCCGACACTGCTCTAGCCAGTAAGGTTGCTCAGATGTAGATGTAGCTGTAGCTAACAATCTACTCCCTGTGTAAACACTGTGTAAAAACTCCTCATAAGTTCGATCATGTTCGATAGCAGACACCGGAAAGTCTGTGTGCAGACGAATGCTAGATACCACGACTACTTCATAGACCTAGACTGATGAAATCGTTTGTTTTCTCGGACTCTTCCTTTTTCCAGTGAACTCAATTATATGCCACAGCAATCAAGCATTCTCTTTGCAGTGGCGAATTTTCGCATAACTATGAAATAGATACATAACTGAATACAACAAAGATAATATGGAAACAAAATGTGAATGCGTGTATAACTATTTTCCATTTTTCGGAGTTTTTATTCCCTAAGTAGATCCCTTTTTATTCCAAAAATAAAGTTCACTAGGTTATCGACGTTCTGAAATAAGTAAATACTCAGAAGTAGGAGATTTGAGCCGGTTCTGGGCCTCCCCCCTCCACTATGACGTCATAGTTGACCTTGTGGTGACCTTCAGGGATGACCTTGGTGCATAGGTACCTTTGTGTAGGTCTATGACCTTGGCATGCCCTAGAGATGCCTTTGAAATTTTGTGTTTGACCTTGATTTATATTGTTGGGAGAGGTGTTCAGGGTTTGTGTTTGACCTTGAGATGACTTGGAATTTTTTTCATACACGGACAAGTACTTTTTGTAAGTACACATATTTTTTTTTACCTCCATGTCTTGCATGACCTGCATGTATACCGACTCAGCTACTGTGTATGATTCTTGTGGAGTGCACATGAAAATCTATACCAAAGTATGGAGAAGGTACACGTCTGCACACCACGGAGATCCAGCCAGATATGTGAGCTCTGATTCCTCTCCCGTGATGTATACCTTGCGATGGTGGTGGGAGGAGAGGTCGCGTGACGTCAGCGCTAAGCGCACGACGATCCACTGATGTGTGTCAGGCCCTCGCTCCCGACACGGTGGATCCGCTGACGTCACACACCCATACGCTGTGGCGATCTAACGACTACTATTAACTCTCCGTCCTCTCTATGTTGATACGGTGTTGGATGCGTTAACTGGTGGGGAGGGCTCTGTGACGTTGCATGAGTAGTCGAAGCAGATAGAATTTGTTCACCCTCTCTTCCACTCATCGAAATAATATTTAATGGTGGTGAGAATGATTGTGAAATCAGTATTTCGTTGAGTTTTGTGCTGAATAGACATCGAGAAAATGTATTCCTGTGAATGTGGTAAATCGTTCACTCGTAGTGATAATCTCCGTCGGCATCAACTCCAAAGTTGCCAAGGTGGCCCTTCTGTGAAAAGGATTAAGTTAGATGCGGTAGCATCGACACCAATGTACACATGCAATTGTTGTAATGTGTCAATTCCTGCTTCCCAAGTTAGTTCTCACAAAAGAACTCTCCAGCACAAGAACAATGCATGTGTTCAAGTAAGTGATGGCATACAAATTATAAGGAATGCTTTCAAGTGTAGAATTGTGAGCTATCGCGTGGAAAGTCAAAATGTTTACACTGAATATATGCCGTTCTTCAGTGAGATCAGAGAGAAAGTTATTGGATTACTTGAAGAGGCAATAAAGGTTTACAAGATCTTTAAAGTAAATATGGAAGTATTTGGCAGCTATATTGTCCAAACACGGGATTTGAGTGATACCAAGTCATTCAACTCACAAAATAAAATTGTGGATCTATCTACGGATTTAGGTGTATTATTCGATGGATTCCGTGATGTCATCATTGCTCAGACTACTGAATTTGAAGAACGTGATTCGGGTATGTTTAAAGTTTAATTTCTATTTATATGAATGATAAATTATTGTTATGTTTCAGGATGGAGCTGTGAAAAAGTTAAGTTCCTCGAAGTGAACATCAACAAGTATAGTCCACTCAGCGGATGTTCGTATGTGAAGCTGCCCGAGTTCATCGAGACAAGGAAAGGTGTTGTAAATATTCGTAATGAAGACCAACATTGTTTTGCATGGGCCATCACATCTGCATTGTTTCCTGTGAATGGTAGAGTGTCAGAAGTTTCCTCATACCCCCACTATTCCAATGTCTTGAATGTAACAGGTATGGATTTTCCAGTTAAACTCCAAGCTATAAAAAAGTTTGAAGACATGAATGATATTTCAATAAATGTTTATGGGTTAGAGTCGAAACTTGATAAGGGTAAAATGAAATATGAAGTGGTTGGTCCGTTGCGTTACTCACAGAGAAGACTCAGAAGACATGTCAATTTGTTACTTATAACAGATGATTCTGGCAATAGTCATTATTGTTGGATTAAAGACCTTTCTAGGTTAGTTTCAAGTCAACTATCTGCGCATGAGCATAAAAAATATTTTTGTGATGGATGTTTATTGTATTTCTCTCATGAGCGATTATTGTTACGTCATCAGTTGCATGACTGTAATCACTTGAGCACTACAACACCATCAGTCAATTTCAGAATTAACAAATATGGTAAAATGTTACCGGGGAATACACTTATGTTTGAAAATTTTGAGAAACAGATGAAGGTGCCATTTTTAGTTTATGCCGACTTTGAATCAGTTCTCAAACCCATTCAAACTAGTCAACCCAACCCTAAACACTCATACTCGAATAAAACATACAAACATGAACCTTATTCATTTGCTTATTCGATAAAATGTTCATACAATGATAAATTAACTAAATTTGTCACATATAGGGGTGAGGATGCAGCCGAGAAATTTGTTACAAAACTTGAAAATGATTTAAGGAATATTTATCACAATTATTTGAGGTATCCAATTCCTATGGCTGCACAAACCTCCGCGGAAGAAAAAGAGTTTTCTTCTGCTCAATTTTGTGGTATATGTGATAAACCATTCTCGGGTGGCGATGTGAAAGTGAGAGACCATTGCCACCTCACTGGAAAAAAAAGATCACCTGCTGCACATTCCGTATGTAACTTGAATTTAAAACTACCCAATTTTGTTCCGATAATTTTCCATAACCTGAGTGGGTATGATTGTCATTTGTTCATAAAAGAACTGTATAGAAACAAAGACAAAGTGGATGTTATCCCACAAACTAAGGAAAAATACATATCTTTCACCAAGCATCTATTTACTCACTCATACACTGACAAAGATGGAAAAGTGAAAAAGAATTATTTGAAAATGAGATTTATAGACAGTTTCAAATTCATGTCGAATTCTTTGCAGAACTTAGGTGCTAACTTAACATCCGATCAGTGTATTGAGATGCATAAACATTTTCCACAAATTGACAAATTCAATTTGATGAGACAGAAAGGTGTTTTTCCATATAACTTTGTTGACCACATTGACAAGTTGAATCATCCAACTCTCCCCACAAAAAATCAGTTTTATGACAATCTTAACGGAGAGCATATATCAGATAAGGATTATATGAGGGCGAAACTTGTTTGGCATTTATTCGAGTGTAAGAGTTTAGGAGAATACTCGGATTTATATTTGAAGTCCGATGTGCTCCTATTATGTGACATATTTGAGAATTTTAGAGACATATGTTTAGAGAAATATAAATTAGATCCGGCACAGTATTATACAGCACCCGGATTATCATGGGATGCAATGCTAAAGTATACAAATATTGAATTGGAATTATTGACAGACATTGACATGATACATTTTTTCAAGAAAGGAATACGTGGTGGAATAAGTCAGTGTAGTGGAAGGAAGCATATTGCTAATAATAAATTTTTACCTGATTATAACCCCGATGAACCTCCATCATTCATATCATATCTAGATGCTACCAACCTATATGGTCACAGTATGTCACAACCATTTTGCTTGGCTAACACCCAATGAAATTATCAATTTGGACGTAATGGATGTTGCGTCTGATAGTCCATACGGTTATGTTCTCGAAGTGGATATTCATTATCCCCAAGAATTACATGACAAACATGCTGATCTCCCTTTTCTCGTTGAAAGTTTGATACCTCCACATTCCAAATCAAAAATTCCTAAATTAATTCCAAATTTAAATGACAAAAGAAAATATATTGTACATTACATAAACTTACAGCAGGCTGTGGCCAATGGCCTTATTGTCATGAATACACATAGAGTACTGAAATTCAAGCAGTCATGTTGGATGAAACCTTATATTGATTTGAACACTGAAATGCGCAATCGATCTAACAACAAAGCAGAAAAAGATTTCTATAAACTCATGAATAATGCAGTTTATGGGAAAACGATGGAAAACGTTGATAACAGAATAGATGTTAGACTGGTGACGCATTGGGAAAGTATCAAGAGGAAAATGGGTGCTAGCACCCTAATATCACGTCCTAATTTCAAAAGCTGTTCAATATTTTCCGAAAATTTTGTTGCCATTCAATTGGGCAAAGTTAATGTATTGTACGATAAACCACTATATTTGGGATTCTGTATTCTAGAATTATCCAAAACAGTTATGTACAACTTCTTCTACGGATGTATTAAACGTCATTTTGCAGAAAATGCCACCTTACTCTACACTGACACGGATTCTTTAATTTTGAAAGTAAAAACTGATAATTTTTATGAATTCATTACCAGCAATATAGGTGAGTTTGATACTTCCAATTACAAATTAGGAAACCAATTCAATATTCCCATTACAAAGTCAATTCTGGGTAATTTCAAAGATGAATTTCCGAATGATCCCATAATTAGCTTTTATGGTACCGGTGCTAAAGCATATTATGTTCAGTCTGTAGGTAGTGAATTCAAGAAAGCAAAAGGTGTCAAAAGATCCGTAATAAAGAATGAATTGACATGTGAAGATTATAAGAAAATTGTCGAACAGGGTGGTTTAATATTTAGGAAGATGAACTCGTTTAGAAGCATATTGCACGACATGTATACTGAATTGAAAAACAAAGTTGCATTGTCGTACCATGATGACAAACGGTTCATCATTCCCAATACGACACAAACTCTTCCTTGGGGTCATAGCGATATAGAATTCTACCAGAATGACCCAGAAGAGAATATTCGTTGGGTTTCCAATATTATTCAATCTTTTTCCCAAGAGAGCCCTTTAGATCAATTACTTCATTTATTAACAGCTGAATTGAACAAATGAAATATCATTCAAAATGGAAAATTCACCATCACTATACATTTGTATTTCATATGTGTTTACGCTTATTATATAAAAAACAAATTGTACTAGTTAATTTTAGTTGATGTCTTGTCCTGTTACCAAAATATTATATAGTACTCTTATTGTATAAAAGTCAAATTATACTAGTAAATTTTAGTTTATGTCCTGTTACCAAATAAATTTTTTTAAATAAACATGTTATTCTGAATTCCTATTGTTTCATTTGAGTTTTCAACATACCTACACAGAGATATATACGAATGATTGTTTAAAAATCATCAGTATGAAAGATATCAAGGTGAGAGAAAGATGTCCAAAGCTATCGATAAATTCGGTCGTACACGAAAATGGGGTGCTGTTAAAGTTCGAGTTCTTCAAGGTTCTCAAGGTCCCCAAGGTATAGGATTCAATCTTTCACCTGATGACCAATATGATGTGCAAGGTAAAAGACTGAAAAATGTTGGTGAACCGATAGATGAGAGTGATTGTGTAACTCAATTGTATCTCAATGAACAAATCAAGGAGACGAAGGCACGTGTCCTCAAAGCCTTGCAGGCTGCCATACTTGCCACAACGGCTAAGATTGTACCTGATGCCCGTCTAGCATTCAATGAAAAAATAGAGGAGGTAACTGATGATCTAGATCGCAAATATAGTAATCTAAAAAGTGATGTGGATATCAAAGTATGGGATACCACAGCTACAATTACACGAAAAATAACAGAGTTGACTAGTGACCTCGATCATAAATGTAATCTAATGAAAGAGGATTTTGAAGTTACATCTGCAATGATGCAAAAATATGATGACTTGGAAAAGAGGTTAGCCGTATTAGAGAAGAAATATCAGAGGTTAGCCGATTTGGAGAGGAAACATCCTGATATTTGGCTGACACATAGACCAACACTTTGGGCTCCAGGCAGTGATCCAGACCCAGCTGTTTGAAAGAATGAATCTGTATTATCATAAAAATCTATAGAATAAATTTTGTCATACTAAAGTTATTTTTATTTCAATACCATAATGATGCTCATACATTCACATACACTGACCTTTTAGCTAATAAATATTATAGAATTTGATATAAAGTATCAGAAAATATAATTAATATAAAGTGATGAGCAATGCCCCAACACGCATTGCCCAGTGTGTACCAACCAACAAATTCAATGTACACTCCTTTTTTCACTTAATCCTTTTTTTATTTAATTTTTTTTTTATTTATCTACAATACAAATAACCTAATCAATATAAAATTCAATTTAATATATACATCACTTACATCACTTACAAACAATTAAACCTATATAATAAAAATTATCCTAACCTTTGGAGAGTTGCCATTATCCTCTCCTTGGTAGCCGCCACTCGCGCTCTGACGGACTCCAACCTGGCGAACCTTTCGACCTCCAGGATGCCTTCCTGTCGATCTCGGACCGTCAGCTCTGCCAGTTGGCGGGCAATTTCTGCCCGCGCTAATTGACTCAGCTGGTAGTCACGTTGGGCATCATCTATCTCACCCATTAGCTGGTCTATATCCGTTTCCAGAGTGGGTGCGATAGATTCCAAGGAGATGGGATTCGCGATGGCAACTTCCTCCACCATAGGAGCCGGTTGGGTGGCTTCTTCAGCGGTTGGAACAACTTCAACAACTGGTGGGAGTGGTATGTCGGCAACTGTTGGCTCTACCGGTACAACTAAAGGTGCAACCGTTGATGCAACTTCAACTGGTGCCACTATAGTTGCAACTGGTGTTACAACAGGCGTCACAACAGTAGATGATGGCCATCCTCCGGTATAAGGATTGGTACTATTGCAATTATTGCGATACTTGCTGATAGGACCAGCCTTACGCCTACTGTTGTGACCAGATGACGTCTTCGATGAAGATTTCTTTGGTTTTTTAACCACGAAATCATCATCGCTGGCCATCAGATCTATTACCGTCACACTACTTGTTGACGAGTTTGCTCTCTCTTTACGGGATCGTTTAAGAGCATCTCCGTTAACGGAACCACATGGTCGTTGAAGTTCTTCCAATCGCTCACCTTGTGATGGTATCATCGGCGACAGCACCTGAGGGACTTCCACATCCTGCTTTATGATTTCCAGCAGGTCATCAAATTGCGTCGACACGTCTAGTGCTGGTCCTTGGCCGCCGATGAGGTTGGCAAGTGGTGATGATGGGCTCCGCTGACGCCGTCCATCAGTATCCAACCGGATATTACTGAGGATGGTGGCTACTCCAAAGGCTGTGGCGAATGATGTAGATTCCATTGCTAAACAATAAGAAAATGAATTAAACGAGTTCATGAATATGTGATTGTTAACTTACCTTCGGATACTCTTCCTGGCTGACTTCTCGATGGTACTGGGTGCTGCTGGTGGATGGTGACTCTTAGGAAGACTGAGTCGACTGAAGAATATTCGGAGGGAGCTCTCGTTTTAAACACTCAGCTCACCTCCCACTCCCTCTCTTCTCCGACCTCTGACGTCATAAACCAACTCCATCATAACCACACTGGAGGTTTTTCACCATCATCCTCGAAGAGGTCATCACCAAGATGATCCCCCACGTCGTTTAAGTTACCAGCAGCATCTTCTTCATCGTCAACTACTGCTGCTTCCTCGCGCTATTTTTCATAATATGAAAAAACTTTATTGAAACAATTTGTACATTTGATCTAGAGGAATGAAAGTGTTCCTATACATTTTTCTGATACCTCAAGTTTTTGACTTTGTGCGAAAATTGATCCTTGTGGGATACCATATTTCATGCTATTTTTCATAATATGAAAAAACTTCATTGAAACAATTTGTACATTTGATCTAGAGGAATGAAAGTGTTTCTATACATTTTTCTGATACCTCAAGTTTTTGACTTTGTGCGAAAATTGATCCTTGTGGGATACCATATTTCATGCTATTTTTCATAATATGAAAAAACTTTATTGGAACATTTTGTACATCTGATCTAGAGGACTGAAAGTGTTCCTATACAATTTTTTGATATCTCAAGTCAGAGTGAGGACCACTCACCCTACACCTCAATAATGTTCTAACTCACGTTTCACCACGGCTTTGGTAGGCTGGGTCGGGTGCACGTCGGCTTCTACCTGTGGCTCGAACACAACTCATTTTCTCGGCTAGGCTGGTCGGTTCCCCGTGACTGGTCTATCTGCGGCTCGTACACAACTGCTCTTCCGACTAGACTCTAGTCGGGAGCTCACCTGGCTATTCCCCCACCAAAGTTCAGTCAGCGCTGCGCGACTCGTTTTCGGTACCTAACAAATATTTGTAAAGTGCACACTTACTCTGGTGACGTCAGATTCGGCTGCGTAACGTTCTAGTCTCTGGCGGTGGCCATCAGTCACGATCTTACTCTCTGGCTGGTCCTCGATGTCAACTGCCTTTCCGCTGGGCTAGCGAAGAACTGAACTTTCGTTTTGATTCTGTCGCCTTGAAGGCTGATCGAGTCGGAATTTCACTCTCGCGGAGAGGGAGTTGCTGTCTGACTGAACTCTGGGCATGGTGGGGTCCAGGAATAACGCTTACTCAATCGGGACGCGTGTATACTGAGGATCTTAAATACACAGGGATAAGTCATGGAATATATTTAAAAAAGAATGGTATTTTTAGGCCCATTAATAACGGAGATATACATGAATACTTGTTGCTTCTGCCTTGCTTATAACTAGAAAATAGTTACTTCGTTACACTGTCAGGAAACGAAAGAAGTCCTTGAAATTAGATAAATTTAAATTCATAGGTGAAAAGGCAAGTCCATATAGTATTAACGGATGGAAAAAACCTGCATTTTCAAAGGTATCGAGTACACAATCATCTACAGACGGAGAGGTGGACTTTATTACGTTGGGTAAGAGATTGGCTGCCTTTTCGTAAGAATCAGAAGCACGTGTCAAGCAAATAAACGATAAATTGTTAGCTTTGTCAGATGTAGAATTCATTCGAAAATATTAAAAAATATGGCAAACCAACAAAAAAAAAGTATAATTTTATGGTAAGATATCAAAGGTCACCAAACGAAAAAAAAACGAGAAATAAACCTCTATTATCAACCCCGCCTCCCCCACCTGGGGTGATAAACAGAAATTTATTTCTGGGGGTGATCACACACTCATCCAACTGAGCTATTTGGATTACCAAATATATTAGTCAAAAATGTTCTATATGCGTGTCGGGTATAGAGCCCCTGAATTTATACAACTAACAATAATTTTTTCTATGCATAACCCAGAATTTTTATATTTTTCATTGAGAGATATTATCAGTTTGAATGTTTTTCACCGACAAACTTTTTCTTTATTATCATTCATGAGTGAGATATGATTTTTCAAAAACATTTAAATTAATATTCAGACGTGAAAATTTTTTGGTGCATAACCCAAATTTTTTATATGTTTCTTTGCAAGATATGATCAGTTTGAATGTTTTTCACCAACAAACTTTTTCTTTATTATCATTCATGAGTGAGATATGATTTTTCCAAAAAATTTAAATTAATATTTAGGCGTGAAAATTTTTTGGTGCATAACCCAAATTTTTTATATGTTCCCTCGAAAGATATGATCAGTTTGAATGTTTTTCACCAACAAACTTTTTCTTTATTATCATTCATGAGTGAGATATGATTTTTTTTTAAATTTAAATTAATATTTAGACGTGAAAATTTTTTGGTGCATAACCCAAATTTTTTATATGTTCCCTCGAAAGATATGATCAATTTGAATGTTTTTCACCCACAAACTTTTTCTTTATTATCATTCATGAGTGAGATATGATTTTTTTTTTAAATTAAATTAATATTTAGACGTGAAAATTTTTTGGTGCATAACCCAAATTTTTTATATGTTTTCTTGAAAGATATGATCAGTTTGAATGTTTTTCACCAAAAAACTTTTTCTTTGTTATCATTCATGAGTGAGATATGATTTTTCAAAAACATTGAAATTAATATTCAGACGTGAAAATTTTTTGGTTCATAACCCAAATTGTTTATATGTTTTCTTGAAAGATATGATCAGTTTGAATGTTTTTCACCAAAAAACTTTTTCTTTATTATCATTCATGAGTGAGATATGATTTTTTCAAAATTCAGTTAGTAGTAAATTTGAACCGCTTCTAGGCCCTCCCTCACCACTATGCCGACTGGAGATTTTTGTCACTATGAATATATGCAATACGTAGGTGTGAATCAGAACTATTACTCACATGGATCATTTTGTTCTAAATCACACCTTCGCATTATGTTACGAAATGATTTCCATATTTATAGTTAATTGGGCAAAGTTTATGTAGGTGACATAGAACTATATACACATCTGGAGAAGACATCGGTTGGAAGAACACTGTATGTTCTCAACACTTCTTATTCCTATGAAATTTGTAGAGTTAACTCCTGGGAGGGATATTTACTCCCTCTCCTTCTACGGTGGTTTTTTGTCATGTTCTTGTGCGCATGTACCAGTCGGTTTGTTGGTATAAAACGTGAAGTCGCATCAACATCAGCACCATTTCTATCCGCATTCCATTGATATATCACACATTCCTCCGAGCTAAATAATCATGAACTCACTACCAAATTTATCTGTTGAAGAAGGTGCAATGTCATGTACTCCAACAAATCGTGAGTTTGGTTTTGAAAATATTCCGGTATATCACTTGTCATCCCAAGATTCCACCGATGACTTCAACTTCGAAGCTTATCTAAAGATGACAGATAAACCGGAATCTTCAGAAAGTGCTGATCCAACCCTTTCACAGCTGTCACTACCCGAATGCCCTCCACTCCTCTCTTCTCTTAGTGTGGATCATAAACCGAAACCATCTAAGAGAAAGGGCACATCTACTGTTTCTAAACCCAAAAAAATAACTAAGGGTGTACGGAAACCCCCTAAGAAAAAGGTAAATGACACCTTAAAGAAAGTGATGGGTGATTTGGGAAATGTATCGCTTCATTCTTTCGGTCCACTGCAGTGCTGTGGGGACATGTTGAAGAAAGCCAAATGCCGCATCGTAAAAGCGAAGGTCACCATCGTCAAATGCGATGACGATATTCAAAGTAGCAGCATAGACGAGGTGGCTCTTCAGGAGCTCGATGCAAAGATTGCATCAACAAAGGTTGAACTGATCAAAATGTGTAAAGATGCAGATAAACTCCGTTCCAAAATCACACAGGAAAATCAGTCCACCCATTGTTTAAAAGTGCAAGCTGAGATGGAGCTTCAGGAGTCCACTAAACTTTTTGATACGGCAGCATCTGTACGTGATAAGTGGCGAAAAGAGTTTGATCATGCTCTTCAATCTGATACTGATTAGCTCTGAGGATTATGAAATGTCATCAATGTTGTGAGTTGAAAATATATAAGCGGGAATGGGGTATGCATTTAAATGGGTTTGGCATACACAGAACGTTGCGATTGGCTGGGGCAACGTTTACCGCTACAATATTTTTTCAATTTAGTCTACTTGAAATGACAACTCAACATCAATTTCACCACTTTATTCCACAAAACATTAAAGTTAATACATATTTAAACCATGTCACGTTTATCAATCCATGAATTGTGTTCAATGGGAAGACCTAACCACTTCACATATAGTTTATCTTTTTTACTCTTCAGCACCTTCTCGACGAGATAAATGTCAGGATTTTCCGTTTTCAATAACTCTTCTTCATAAAAACATCCTCTAATCGTTTGACCATCCATATCTTCAATGATATACGTTGTGGGATATGTCCTATTGATTTTAATGATTTTGAATAGTTCAGTTGTGAAATTTGCAGTATATCCTTTTTCGAAAATATTTTTGTACTTGCTTATACGTACAATGTCATTCATTCGGAATTTGGGAATTTTTTGTTTTCCTCGGATGACTTTGGCAACTTTAAATTTCAGTTTTGTTGTTGGTGTAACATTAATTGGTTCTATACCAGTTGTACGATGCACTTTATGGTTATATTTTCTTGTTATAATAGGAAGAATGTCTAACCACTTGTTGTGTCCCATCGCTGAAAATTCCCTATAAAGCCACGTCTTTATTGTTCGAATTACTCTTTCTGCTATGGCCGCCTTCATTGTGCTGAATGTTGAATAATGATTGATTTTATATTTACCCATTAGAGATGAGAAAGTACTGTTGAAAAACTCTAGTCCCTGATCGCTTTGTAGATGTTTCGGAGAATAGTCGGCTTCTTTCAGCACATCTTCCATTGCTTCAGTTACAGCACTACCTGTTTTATTTTTGATCGGTTTTGTCCATAGATATTTTGAGTAGCAATCAATTACTACAAGAACATATCTATATCCTTTATTATGTTTAGCATAGGGTTGTAATTCGGCAAGATCTATTTGCCATAGATCTGCAAAACCTTTGACAAAGGTGGTTCTTCGGGTGAAATTACGTCTTGCCGGTGTATGTAATTCATTGACAACTTGTCGTTTGAGATCACTTATTCCACTATCCATCCTCTCACAATGACTGCTTCACTTTGTTTCCGTGTACAAAATGATCAATTTCTTGAATGTTTCAATATATTATACTTTCCTCACGTAATTCTTCAATTATTGAAATTATTTCGTTGTCGTGTCCAGTATGTCCAGCTGATTTCGAGGATATCAATAGTCGTAAACGAGCGACTAACTCTTTTGGTGAATTCCAGTACACATAATTCGCAGGTTTGGGATCATACCTTTTTTGTATCCGATTGATCCCTGCACCTTTTTTTGTTCTACTTCTCGTTGTTAGATAATGTGATAAGTTAAGTACTGGTTTAATAACTTCACGGAATTTTTTAGATTTCGTATGTTTGAAACCATTTCTCAGTTGATGTTGTTTGTATGGTGCATTAGTGAGTCTCAATATTTTAGCATATGTATGAAGAATTCCATCATCACTGACTTCAGGTGGGTTTTTCAAAAAAATCATATTATATAACTCCGGACTACTTGGGAATTCATGTTTTTTTGTTTTATTGGCATTCCAAAATAAAATATTTCCACCACTGAAATTTACATTGAGACTTCCCATTTTAAGTTTTCCCGTAGCAGGATCTGAACGGATGCCAAATATTGTGTCATAGTCACCATTGTTTGTTTTGACATTTTCCAAATGCATCTTCAAAATATCTTCAATATTGCCTTCAGAAAGGGAGGAATAGTCCGAGTTACTTATTCGAGATGATGATGGTGTTTCGAATATAGACGTTTCACCGAATTCTTTGATGGTCTCACTGTCAGCAGACGAGGTGTCACTACCAAATTGATTCTTTCCCATAGGAGTACTCCTAACTAGAGTAGAGTGTGAGTTCACTTGCTTCGTCATTGATTGTCGAAGTGGTGGTGGTAGTTGTTTCGTTGCAGCAGCTGAAGATAGAACGTTCAATGGTTTCATTAGGGGATCGTAGAATTTTTCAAGTGCTATTCGATTTTCAATAAGTCCACTCTTGATAGAGTTAAATTTCTGGCGTACAGCTTCTGTTGTCTCAACTAGTTGACGTTTCAAATTCAATTCATTGTTTTTATCATCAACTACTGAATCGTTCTTCATTTTGTTCTACAAGAGAGATTACACCACTGAAGTAACCTGTGTGCAATCCAACGATCGATTGAATGTGGATTGCAGTGTCATGGATATATAAAACTATCAAATCCCATGCGATATCTACCTTCATGCATTTTTCTATCTTTATCAATGACCATAAATCCATATTGATCCTCCCAACATTTAACACACATCAGTTGGAATTGTTTGAATGTTACATCAGGTGACACGTGATCGGAATAAATATGGTGTAGATTCGTTTCATCTTGCTTGAACATTACGATAAAGTTGGTATTATCTCGCACTAACTGTTTGGGCACACGTGAATATGTTTGAGCAAGATAAAAACAGTCAACATCTTTATGGCGTCCCATACAGAAATATGATCTTATAATGTCCTGCTTTTCACATATTACATCATCGAAAATGAAAACAGAATTTGGTTTGGCATCGGAAGGTTCCACTATTTCTGCATTATTACTGAACGTAAAAAATCCCAACCCCTTTATAGGTTCCAATACATTCCGTAGGAATTGATATTTGGGTTGATTGAGTGATTTTGAATAGAGATAAACGTTTGTGAATCGCAGTCCTTGTGGATGTGTTAAGAGAGAGATCATGGCATTCGTCTTTCCACAATTCGACGGTCCGATAATGAGTCCTCGAACAGATGATGGAAGTAGCGGACCATGCCGCAACACTTTCTGTCCATTCAATCCACAACCGAATTTTTCATCTAAATTATCTACAGCAAACTTTTCTTTCTGCTTCACAATGCGCATCGTACCGTGGTTGGAGACTATGTAAGCGTCGATATGTTGTGAATGTTTCATTTAAATGAGTACCATCAAACGAAACGGATGTGTTCGTGGTAGATGCAGAAAAAACGGTCGTGGATTCGTTAATAATTTGATAAACAAACTTCCGTTCGAATTACATTTACCTGGAGGATATCAGTACTGTGGACCCGGTACAAAATTGGAAAAACGTTTAGCCCGCAAAGATCCAGGAATCAATAAATTGGATATTGCATGCAAACAACACGATATTCAATATTTGAATCATCTTACTGATCTCACAGCGAGACATTCAGCAGACAAAGAACTCGAATACGCAGCTTGGAATGGGGTTAAATCGAAAGACGCTGGTATTAAGGAAAGAGCAGCTGCCCTACTCGTTACCAACATTATGAAAGCAAAGAGACGTTTTGGTATGGGTTGTAGTACTACTATGAAAGAAAAGAAGAAGAGGCAACCGAAGAAAAAGAAAAATAATCTCAGAAAAATCGCCTTCGGTTCTGGGGTGGTTCATAAAGTGCGGAATGTATTGAAAAAAGCTGGGGGTGAGCAATTTGTGACGAATAATGTGAAAAAAGCTACCGTAGTGGCATTGCATGCGGCACGTAAATACCTCAAAGCTGCCGGTGGGAAGAAAACAATCCGCACACCCCGCATAATTCCAATTCCTAAGGTAGGAGGGATTCTGCCATTGATACCGATTTTTGCTGGATTGTCCGCGCTCGGAAGTTTAGCGGGTGCTGTTGCAGGCATCACCAGAGCTGTGAATGCAGCAAAAGCAAGCAGAACAGCCCTGATCGAAGCGAATCGTCATAATAAGAAGATGGAAAGTGTGGCATTGGGTAAAAGTGGTAGTGGTATATACCTTAAACCATACCGTAAAGGACTCGGACTATACTTAAAACCATACAATCCAAAAAACTAGTTGATTCCCTTCCTCGAAGACCTCTCACCGACCTCGACCTCAAATATTATGCCAAGAAAATAAAAATTCCACATTTTCGAGGCATTTTCATGCGTGATAGATTACCCACTAGAGGTCCACGACACTACGAGACCGCCATTGTCAATTTAGATGGAATAAGAGGATCGGGAACACATTGGGTGGCATACGGCAAATGTGGGAAAGACATTGCATACTTTGATAGTTTTGGAGATCTACCCCCACCAATAGAGTTGATTCAATACTTTCAGAAATGTCCGAAAGTGAAAATTATATATAACTATGATCGCCAGCAGAAGTTCAACACAGTTTTCTGCGGTCACTTGTGCCTGAAGTTTCTCTCTGAATTATTATAAAATGAATACAACTCCAGCAATGACTCGAGAGGCTATTAAGGGGATGGGATTTTCACTCAAGATGTATTCAAAATATCGCACTTTGACAAAAATGGATCGAGTGATGCTTGCAACTATGCCGAAGGAAGTGATGCTTGCATGTGCTGCACATGAGATTGCTCATGTTTGGGAAAAGTTACCCAAAAGTCTACAAGATGATGTCGACATAATGAAATATAGATATTGCAATGAACACCACAATCTTGACGGTGACAGCATTCCAGATTCTGATGTGAATGATGGTCCTACACCTCGAAAAATATTCTGCTGTTATTGCAATATAAACGATATGAATATTGGTGCTAATAAAAATGAACTGGATATTGAAGAACCATCTCCGAAAAAGCGTAGGTTGTCTCAAGGGTGTTGTAGACAACAATAAATTGAAGTGATATTCATAAAATGTATCAGTCATGTCACGGAAGTTCGAACTACAAGCTGTCGGGACGAGTGTCTTGAGTGCAGACTTTTTCCCACCCATTGAATTGGATAGAAACAGTCGTTATGGATTGGGACTTTCTGGATTCTATGGATGCAACACAATCAATAATATAACTGAAAAAAACAATGTGATCAGTTTTAGAATCAGTGCTGATAATTCACCAATACTTCAGAAATACACAATTGAAATTCCATGTGGTGCCTATGAAATAGATGAGATCAATGCTGTTATTCAGAAACATATCATGTTTAGATTATTTTCTGGTAAAAATCAAAACGATACCAATGCAGATGATATATTCTACCTACATGCCAATAATAATACTTTCAAATGTGAGATGCGATCAAAATTTGAAATTGATCTTACTCATCCGAATTCCATAGCAAAGATGATGGGTTTCAATTTTGATAGATTTCAACCGAATCAGATACATGAATCCTCACTACCAATAAACGTAACAACTGTGAGACTAATCCGCTTAGATTGCAACATTATATCTGGTTCATACATAAATAATGAAGAATCACATATTCTTTTTTCATTCGATATCGATGTGGAGCCTGGATTCAATCTCACGAAAGAACCACACAAGATTATATATATGCCAGTCAGTCCAGAAGGTCGCCAGTTGATTCACAACATCACAGTGCGTATTTTGGATCACAAAAACAATCTTATTGATTTTGGAAGTACAGAAGAGATTGTTATAATTTTGGAATTGAAGAAAATCTAATAACTATTATGGGTTTTTGTTATAATAGACAGAATCGTGGAGGATTTCAAATCATTCCACAAACCGCTAAAAAGGAAGGTTCGACTAGAAAAAGGCTCATTCCAAAAGTGTACGCTAAACAGTTAGCACACCACGCTCTGTCAGTGAGAGATCTCGAATTTTTGAAATCTATTGGACTGAAAGTAAGGGAAAATGGTGCTCGAAACAAATAGTGAAAAATTGAATATATTCGATGAGCCGATGCTCGATCATTCCCTCACGAGTTTACATGAGCACACATACAAACCATATGGATCACCATTGTTTAGGAATTCAGATGAAATTCGAATCGCAATCAATAATCAAGACGTTATACTCGACATTGCTGAGAGTTTCATTTATATAGAGGGTAAATTCACACCTACAGATGAAACGCAATCATGTTATCTCTCGAACAATGCAATCGCTTTCCTTTTTGATGAAATTCGCTACGAAATGGGTGGTGAACAAGTCGCTGTGGTCAGGAAGCCGGGGATCACATCTACTATGAAGAATATGATTTCATTTGGACAATCACATGCCAACACATTATTAACAACTGGATGGGGACTTTCAGAAACGAAACAGGATATCTTGGACACAACCAGTCATGTATTTAGTGGTAAATTACCACTGAAATATTTGATGGGTTTCGCAGAAGATTATAACAAAAGTATCTTGAATGCCAAACAAGAAATGATTTTAATAATCGCTCGATCCTTCAAGAACTCATATATTGGTGCGGTTGATGCTGATTTGGAAATCAATAAAATTGAGTGGAAAATAAGACATATAGTGCCAGAAGATAAGCACAAGCTCAAACTTTTGAATAGAATCAACAAAAGTGGTCTGAATGCTAAAATCAAGTTAGCTTATCGCATGTGGGATCTCTATGAACTTCCATCACTTCGTGGCACATCTTCAGACATATGGGCTATCAAGACAACCAATGCCCTTGAAACACCTCGTTATATCATCATTGGATTCCAAGGCACCACCACTTCTGAAGACAGGACAAAGGATATCACTAAATTTACAACTGCTGATATCAATAACATTCGAGTGTACTTGAACTCTGAAGTATATCCATATGAACGTTGGAATTTGGATTTCGATAAAAAACTCGATACTTCAGCTTATTATGCCTATGAGAATTTTCAACGAAGTTATTATGATAAAGATATGAGTGAACCTCTCATGGATATTGGGCAATTTCGACAAAATCCACTATTCATCATCGATTGTTCACATCAGCCGATTGCCACAAAATCATCAACGATTGATATTAAGCTCGAGTTTGAAACCAGGAAAGCCAACTTCCCGGCCAACACCAAAGTATATGCACTCATTCTGCATGATACATTTTTGACATACAATGCATTGGATGGTTCAGTTCTCAGCAGATATTGAAGAAACACACACACATATTATGTATTTTTAATTATTCTCATTTGTATTAATTTCTTTTTCATTTATTTATGTAAAAGAGGAATAGGTAAATAAAACATGACTAAATAATATTACGTTTTTTATTCAAATATCACTAGCTAACAATTCAATTAGTTTTGGGTACATGCAAACAATCTAAAATTATTTCTCCTTCTTCATCACTATCTTCTTGGCCGTCTTCGATTTCTTCATCGGTATGATCATCCAATTGGTACTTTTGGATGATCCCTTCAGGTAGATATGGTAAGAGGCGATAAAGAAATCTTCTCAGCTCACACACAATCATACTATTGCAGAGTTGATCCAAATCCAAAGAACCGTCTGAATATTGTTCGCAAAGATCCGCACCCTTCTTGTAGTTCTCGTAGTCTCGCAAGCAGTATTCAATTTGCTCTTCATCATAACATACGCCCAAGTCGTAATTGGTGGCATGGTGAGCGTCCTCGCCCAAAGCATCCAGTTCTGATGACAACCTTTCAACGGCTGAAGAGATATCTGTGGCTTTGGTCCAATATTGGCTGGCATATTGCATCCACATCTTTCAAGAATGAAGCTATAATCAAGAGAAATTATTGAAATAACTATGCTACAAAAATAATTAGTATTACTCACATTAGACTTTTGATTATGTCTCTACCGAAGAGTGTGTTTAACAATGTATGAAAAGTTTTATATTTTCCTTACAATTATCACCTATAATATAAAGAATCAGAATTAGCCTATGACAAGTGGAAATTATATATTACTATTATTCAGTGAGATCAAATTTGACCAATGATCTCGTTTTCATGCCAACAATAGTCTGTTGACTTTGACCCAAATATGCTATCGTATATTTACCACCAGAAGAATTGATATAAGTAACATCAGCATCCGTTAATTGTGCTGAAACACGTTTTGGTAGCCATGTTTTAAATAACGTATCATTGCTCACATCCACCAATGTTAATAAGATTGATTTACCAAACCGAGTAGAACAAAATGATATATTCTTAATTGGGAAAGCTTCATTCAGTGGCAAAGATGATATTACTCTTTGCTCTAACACTTCCATCTCTTCTTTAATTATAGAATTGAGCTTTTGTAAATCCACCTTTGGAACTGACATGATGAAAATATATAAGGAAAATATAAATAATTTTCAATAGAAAAACACACTCACTGATCTCTCTCTCTCTGTGTGTAGGCACTGAATAACTTCACTACTCTTGCTGACTACTCAACTGCTAGGTATACAACTTCTGATTTCATATCACCATACCCACTTCTTTTATAATAGATAGTGAAGCACCCCCACCACAGACTTATGCACCGCGTGTGTGTTGCAAAGACCCCACCATGCGCGAGTTAGCATCGCATCGATAGAGGACGGAGAGTGAATAGTAGTCGCTATATCGCCACAGCGTATGGGTGTGTGACGTCAGCGGATCCACCGTGTCGGGAGCGAGGGCCTGACACACATCAGTGGATCGTCGTGCGCTTAGCGCTGACGTCACGCGACCTCTCCTCCCACCACCATCGCAAGGTATACATCACGGGAGAGGAATCAGAGCTCACATATCTGGCTGGATCTCCGTGGTGTGCAGACGTGTACCTTCTCCATACTTTGGTATAGATTTTCATGTGCACTCCACAAGAATCATACACAGTAGCTGAGTCGGTATTCATGCAGGTCATGCAAGACATGGAGGTAAAAAAAAATAGTGTACTTACAAAAAGTACTTGTCCGTGTATGAAAAAAATTCCAAGTCATCTCAAGGTCAAACACAAACCCTGAACACCTCTCCCAACAATATAAATCAAGGTCAAACACAAAATTTCAAAGGCATCTCTAGGGCATGCCAAGGTCATAGACCTACACAAAGGTACCTATGCACCAAGGTCATCCCTGAAGATCACCACAAGGTTAACTATGACGTCATAGTGGAGGGGGGAGGCCCAGAACCGGCTCAAATCTCCTACTCTCAGATCCATGCGACATACAAAAACTCACTTTCGAGAGCTTACGGACTATAGATCAGTGTCAGCGTGTATACAGCAGAAGAGAGCAGAGTCGCTAACACCAATACGTGATCCAGCAAGAACGTGCTGACACTGTTCTAGCCAGTAAAGTTGTACAGATGTAGATGTAGCTGTAGCTAACAATCTACTCCCTATGTAAACACTACGTGAAAACTCCTCATAAGTTCTATCATGCTCGATAGCAGACACCGGAATGTCTGTGTGCAGACGAATGTCAGATACCACGTCTACTTCATAGACCTAGAGTGATGAAATCCTTTGTTTTCTCGTACTCTTCCTTTTTCTCTTCCTAATCGTTCACTCTTTTATATCTTTTTGTGTTTCTCTCTCATCTCTCTATTTCACCTTTTGTTGTTTTCATACGCATGGAATTGAAGACAAAGTAATAAATATCCGCTGACTAAATCCTACACTAATCTAAATCTTAATATTGGCGGGAAACGACTACTTACTAAATGTGTTGAAGTAATTGTAAATTGATCGAAATGAGGAATATGAACTCACCTTCATCCCCAGTGTCCGCCATGGCATACGTTTCTTTTTTCAATGATTAAATGGAAAGATTTAAAAAAGACTCAAAGATTAAAAGTCTCAAATCACAGACTCGAGCCGAAAAGTGGAAGACTGAAAGACCTAGCCCATGACTGAAAGACTGAGGTGAAGATTTGAGGACTGAAAATTTACTGAAATGACTGAACATTTTTGGTTGTAGATTTAAAGTAGATGTTTGCCCTTCGGAAAAAAGGTTCAATAGTCGTGAGTATTTTGAGCGTTTTTTGGTGAAGGTTCTACAATAAGACGGTGGTAAATTCCATACATTTGGTATTGCTAATTTACAGTCCACATTAAACTATTTGAAAGTCTGAGTATTCGCACCTAGTTGTGAGTTAATCACACTGTCTATTTACAACTTTTGTTGTTTTTTTTTACTTTCAATGTTATCATCAGAATAGAGTGTTTTATACTTTGTTCTATTCAGCTCAGACTATTTTTATTCATTTTGACACTCCAGTATCATCATTTGAACAGCATTTTGCTAAGTTATTTAGTTCAGATATGATCTTCATTCATCAGGATAATTACGCGGTTTCCTTCTACTGAATTAAAATTTTTGCCTTTCTACAAATATGGGGCCTCAAATTCGCTTTGCGCTTGTAGTCTGATCCAAAGAGTTGAAAAACGTGAAAAATAAAATGAAGCTGCTGAAAATATGAGTGATAGCTCATTGGATTTGGAGTTACCACTAGGAAAATGGTTTTCAAGGATTTTACCGCACGTAAAAAATTGCGATTGTAATGAACAAAATGAGATGAAAAAATATATTTAGTTTTTTGTTAATAACTCAAAAACCACTGATATATGAGAAATTTTGAAAAAACTTTCGTAAAGAAGAGGAAATTTCCGGAACTCCATTATTCATAATTTTAATTTAACGCCGAAAATAGTGCTCCGGATAATAATATTTCTATAGCATTAAATTGTGATACAAAATTTTGAATAAATTATGGTATCATGTAGACGCTTGAAAGAATAAATCCCCATTAGAAAAAAATGTGTAAGTCTATTATTCAAAAAGTTATACCATTGTTAATTAACAAATTTTTTTCCAGTCTCCGTTTTCATAAACAACGACATGAAAATTTAAATAATTGACTTATAAATCGTTGGCTTTCTGTAGCCCTTCTAATATACCTACTTAACAAGATCACTCGATAAAAGTTCATTATTTTGTTCATCATAATTTTTTATAATTAGAGAAAAATAAAAAATCCGAAAAATTTTATTAAATAATTTTTTTTGACGAATGTTTTATTATTGCTGTTTTTGTATATAACAATGGCAGTAATTAATGGTGTTTGCAATTTTTTGACGTCATTCGTTTATAAATTAGTTATAAACAAAAATGAACAAATATAATATTCAAGAAAAAAATTGTATTTACATAATGCTGTCCTGGAAAAACAATGATTTGAAAAAATATGTTTTTAAATAAATGTTTTGATTTATTATACCATTTTTATACTTCGATTGTTTAAATAATTAGTTAAGACATTATTTCCTTCCTAAAAATAATAATTTGTACTTCTCAAAAGGTAAACAAAATTCGTTTTTCTGTATAGATAAATTAATTTTTTATTGACTTAACAATATTGTTGCACACAAATTCTGATAACTGGAACTAAAAAGAATTACAAAAAGACATATTTAACAAAGTAGAGAAAACATTTCTCTTTTTTAACACATTTCAATATTATTTTTAATTTATATAATGTCTGTTTTTGTAATTTTTTTTAGTTCTCGAAAAAAATAAAACCGTTGTCAGAATTTGTTTATAACAAATTGTTTAGTTAATGAACAATAAAATTATTTAAGAAGAAAACATTTTTTTGTTTCCCTATTGAGAAGTACAAATTATGATTCTTAAGAAGGGAATAATTTCCTAAGTAATTATTTAAACAATCGAAATATAAAAAAAATCATTTAAGAAAAAAACTTTTATCATTGTTTTTCCAAGACAGTATTATGGAAAAAAAATTCTTAAATGTTATATTTGTTTATTTGGTTTATAACTAATTTATAAACAATAGACAGCAAAAAAATTTAACCAGTAATAATTACTGCCATTGTTAGATGTGAAAACATCAATAATGAAACATTAGTCAAAAAAAATTATTTAACAGCATTTTTTGGAAATATAAAAAAAAACGTTTACAAAAAATCTAAATTTTATTTAAGAAAAAAAATTTATCATCGTTTTTCCAGGACAGCATTATGGAAAAAATCTTAATCTTTATCTTATATTTCTTTTATAACTAATTTATAAGCAAATGATAGCAAAAAATTCTAACCAGCAATAATTACTGCCAATAATAAAACATTAAAATTATTTAACACCATTTTTTGGATATTTAAGTTTTCTTTGGTTATAAAAAATTATTTTAAACAAAATAATGAACTTTTAACGTGAGATCTTGTTAAGTAGGTATATTAAAGGGCACAAGGGAGTCAACGATTTATAGGTCAATTATTTAAACTTTTTCGTCATTATTTATGAAAAAGGAGACTGGAAAAATGTTGTTAATTAACAATAGTATAACTTTTTGAATAATAAACTTACACATTTTTTTCCAATGGGGATTTATTCTTTCAAGTGTCCACATGATACCATAATTCATTAAAAAATTTCAATTAACAATAAATGCAATAGAAAAATTATTTTCTGTGATATGCTGTCGTTTGCTGCGGTGCGCCTGTGCTGTAACGGCCTCGCGGAGCACTACTTTGAGCGTTAAATTAAAATGATTAATAAGGGAGAAAGAATTCCGGGAGTCGGAACATTTTTATTGGGAATTTCTTCCACCTTACGAAATTCTTTTCAAAATTTCTTGAGCATTAATAGTTTTTGAGTTATTAGCAAAACACTAAATACCACTTTTTTTCTTCTAATTCTGTTAATAAAACGTGCGATAAAATCCTTGAAAACCATTTTTCTAATGGTCATTTTGAATCCAAAGAGCTATCGCTCATATTTTTAGGAGCTTCATCTCTATTTTTCTCGATTTTCAACTTGTTGATCAGACCATTGAGGCCCCTAGTTACCTCGATCCGCCCCTGTCTCTACCACCGACGATCCGCGGTCTGGGAAAATGACGAGCGAGTGCGTTTCCCTGACTGATCACGCTCGATCTCACCATCTCATCTCACGCCGTTCACCCTGCATTCTCTCAGCGTCGTCGTTCGCCATTCTAATGGTCCGACTTTGGTACTTCGCATCGACGGCCGCGCTAAATAATTATCTCGAGAAGTGAGCTGCCTGTAAATTACACAAAGTGGTATGCGGATGTCCGTCGAGTTGCTTCTGTTCATCGCGAGAAATGATTTATGGGTTGGTTGTTCCTCGTCGACGAGTCATTACATCACAAAGGATTATTATCGCTGCCATCAAAGATTTTGAGACATTTACTTCAAGGTGTCATATTGGGTTTAAAAGAACAACTTGAATTCAAGATATATATACACTACATTTGTTAATACACATCCGGTTGGCAAAATAGAAGAGTTAGCTGTAAGAGCTATTTATACTAGGGTGATTATGCCTAGAGAGCGATGTCATTCAACCAGGATGTTCCATTGGTCCACTACATTTCTACACATTGTTAATGCACATTTGTTCTGCAAAATAGACGAGCAAACCGTAATTGCTATTTATACTCCAAGGGCGTTAATGAGGTGATTATGCTTGGAGAGCGATGATATTGTAGTAGTGTGTTCCATTTAGACCGGGGGATGGTGACAGATTTTGAGACACGATTTTACTCAGTATGCCTTTTGGAGGACAGTATTGTCTGTATTTCCTCATGATAATAAGGCAGGAATAAAAGAGTCGTCCTGGGTTCTTCCTAAAAAAAATTATTAATCATTTGTTCGAAAAATATGTGTTTGGCTACGATTTTAATTAGGCTGCTATGTGTTTTCTAATGAAACAACGAAAATAAAATACTCAGAAAACCATTGGCATACTGTTATGGCGGGTCCGAAGTGTTGGTATGGTCACGTGAATTTGTATGAGAATAAGGAAATTTTCCGTGTTTTTAAACAGGCTGCCACTGATAAGTATACAAGTTATTGTTCTGAAACTGCTTAAAAAAAAGACGGCATACTGAATGCGAATGCCTAAGTACTGTTAGCTCTGCAAAAATTTTGAACAGGTATGTAATAACATTCCGTGATTTTAATCAGCACAAAATTTGTTGTACTATAAAGTTTGTCTCCTGAATTGTTGATATGTAACATGGCATACGAGTTGTGCGGGTTCGTCATACAAAAAATTGAAATGAAGTTACAAAATAGATTAAAAAAATTCCATGCTTTTAAGCAGTATGCCTGTCTGTTTTCATTATAGCCATGGTATATGGAGATGAAATAAGAAATGGCATACAAGTTGTGGGAGTTTTCTATACGAAAAATTGTAAAAAAGGTGCATAATTATGAAAAAAACATGTGTTTTCAATCAGTATGCCTCTTGGTTTATGAAAAAAGTTAGTGATTCACATCGTTAAACTAAAAATGACATACAAGTAGCCCGGGTTTATCACATTAAAAAATGCAATAAAACTTTCTTACTATTTCGATTTTCCGACATTGCCATGTTGGTCCCCTATCGCAGGACCGTTATATATGGTTTCTTTTTCATTTGTATATTTTTGTACAGTATAGTTTGTCTACGACTTAGGTTTTGAATGAAATTGAACGCAATCTATTTTTTTTTCTTAACAGCTTTTATCATAAACTCATATGCCGCCACGAGTTTGAACGTTGCGAGTGCTCTAAAGGCACTTCTTCACCACGTGCATCATACGCTATTTTTATTATGCCTCAATCGTGACTTCAGAAATAATGCTGGAACTGAATTTTCCTACGACTACATGAGAAAGTAAAGTATATCGCACTGTACAGTCTCACAGAAATTATTTTCCGCACTCCTGCGAAAATGCTGCCAAATACATAATTTGTTTAGATGTACCGCGGTAAAGCTGACAAATATATAATTCCTATTCAAGGAACATATATATTTGAGGAAAAACTATTTGAAATGTGATTTTTTTTCCAAAAAAAGTTGATCTCACTTGTAATCATCGATCCCACGTACCTACTACGGACACAATAAATAAAAATAATTGAAATTTTTTTCCTATAAATTCATAATTCTGAAAACGATATTTTATTGAAGAAACAAACTTCTGCTCTAGTCTCAGCTTCTCCCGGTAATGGATAGGAAGGAATGAGAGGGAAGGACTGCAGGTTTCATCTTTCGAGACCTGCACAATGCTTAGATAGAGCCAAGGGTCCCCGTGAGAGCAACTCCGCCGTGGATCGTAAACGTCGTACTTCATTAGAATAACAGCGGTAACGGATATAGGTCCGCCTCCTGCATTGCCTATGCATGTGTTGTCATCTCATTCAGTACAAACAACTGGAACCTCATAGTTTGTGAAGCTGTCCCAGAAAAGCCTATAAGCAAATAAAACCGGAAGTACTGCGCATTGCAAATTCAACACTCTACCAACTGTGCTATCTGATCGCATATATTTCTTTGTAACACACGTGTATCTCATAAGTGAATATTTTTTATTTCTAATATTTATTAAAAAAACTGTGTTTAATCATGATTTTGATCTAGTAGTTATTATTCGTAAAGAAAATATTTTGCATTTAATAATAATTATCTAACATAGATAAAGTTAGTTCTGTTAGTTCTGTATAGCCAAAATGATTTTAAAACTGTAAAATACGCACATTTTTCTTCGTCAAATTGTTGAAAAGGCCTATACAAGCCTCCAACTGATATATCTCAATTTTGATAAATATGTGGAATACGTGGTTTTTTCTTATGACGTTAGAATAGGTGTTGTCCAATGATGAAAAACAATAATTACTCTATAATATATAATATATGATTTAAATGTGTTTCGTTTCCAATAAACTCAATTTTCATAAATACCTTTTTTATTCTTGGTCCTCATCAATCGATGTGCGATTTGTTATTCCACCTACATATACCATGATTATCATGAAACCGGAAGGGAATACAGCTTAAAACAAAAAAATTATCTTTCTCTCACATCGGTTTCCTCTATATTTGCATCCTTTTTTAATATTTTCCGAACTCTTGGACTTTACATAGTGGTATGTCATATGTTATTCCACCTACATATACCATGATTATAATAAAAACAGAAAGGTGTCATGCTTAAAAAGACAAAAATTGTCACGTTTCTCTTACACATCAGGTTATCTCTATTTTGAATAACTTTTTATATTTTTGACAAGCTTGGACCTTATCGATAGGTATATGCCTTTTGTTATTCCAACTACATGCACCATGTACATCATATAAACAGAAAGGCATACTGCTTAAAATGGCGGAAATTTTTTTTATATTTTGCAATTTTTTTTGTGTATGCCTGTAATTTTTACTCTCTCAAACCATATGCTAATTTCATATACATCTTACATTACCATAAACTTAATGAACATGGAATGGCATACTGACTAAAATCATGGAATGTTATTACATACTGTTCAACATTTTTGCAGTGTTAACAGTACTTAGGCATACGCATTCAGTATGCCATCTTTTTTTAAGCAGTTTCAGAACAATAACTTGTATACTTATCAGTGGCAGCCTGTTTAAAAACACGGAAAATTTCCTTATTCTCATACAAATTCACGTGACCATACCAACCCTTCGGACCCGCCCTAACGGTATGCCAATGGTTTTCTGAGTATTTTATTTTTGTTATTTCATTACAAAACACATAGCAGCCTGATTAAAATCGTAGCGAAACACATATTTTTCGAACAAATGATTAATAATTTTTTTAAGGAAGAACCCAGGACGACTCTTTTATTCCTGCCTTATCATAGAGAATACTGTCCTCCAAAAGGCATACTGAGTAAAATCGTGTCTCAAAATCTGTCACCATCCCCCGGTCTATAAGGTAGGAAGCACACTGTTCGACCGAGTTCGATCATTCTCGACCACCCACAATCGGTTTCAAAAGACTGTGTTTCAATTGAACCTGCTAGAAAATTTGGTCGGCCTCAGACTATCGTGATGCAATGCCCATACGCTAAATTGTCAAAAGGACACATGTTTATGATATAATTTCAACAGTTTTTTACCTAAACAAAAATTTCAACAGTGTTCATGTCTATTGGTAATTTCCTAATGGAATAGTAAAGTATCTGTCAAGAATTGCTCAAGGTGAATACTACTTGAATTATTACATTTTCAATGTATGGTACCTACATACTAACTTTTAATGTTTTTAAAGTCATCGAAACGACGCAGGAACCATGTGGACCGCCACAGAGATGGATATTTTAACGGCGAGGACCCACGTTTGATCCGAGTGATCCTAATTACAGCAATACGTCATTAGTCAAATTTGTAAGCGAAACAGGTTAGTTGTTAAGTACCAGTAAAGTTCAACTAATTGTACCTTACAAATTATCGAAAAACTTGCGAATATGGACATGAGGTCGATTTTCAGGAAATGTTCACTGATGCCGGCGAGAAATTAATATTGAGATAGAATTTTTTTTTGCGAAAATCATATTTTTTGTATTTTTTTGATAAAATGTGTGGCAGTACCTATACCCTACAAATACATAATAAATTAATATACTTTATTGTCATTAAGAGAAAATCTTAAACATAAATTGAAACCAATTTAAATTGAACCAGCTGACTGCTTCTGTACTGCTTAGTTACTTCCAACACTTGCCAGTAACTATAAAATGGTAATTTAGAGCCATACAAGATACGATTGATACAGGAAATGATTTCAAATCATCATTAATTTCAATTAATTTGAAATTAAAATGTATAACTATCATATCAATGAAATTGTCAAATGTCAAAACACTGGGAAGAGAACATACGACGTTGCTAATTTTCTTTAAATTCCCGCATAACAAACAAGTTTCATTTTTGTAGAGGGACAACAAAGTAGAAGAAAATAGTATTTCATTAAAATGAGACAAGCCTTCGGCGTGCTTCGTTCACCACCTAACTTAACTTTGGCTATACTTTACCTACAGAAGTTTCTTGCTACCCGATCACTTTTAGCGTTGAAAATGTAAATTAAAATAGTTGCTCTCTGCGCTTACCATCATTATGCGCTCTTCGCTCGCCCCTATTACGCTCCGACATAACTGCATAGAGATCCAATCTTTTAAAATAAAAGAAAATAAAACCACCTCGCCCAACTTTGGCTAATTTCGCTACATAAGTTGCTTACGATCCGATCACTTTTAAGGGGTTGGAAATGAAAATTAAAATCGTTGTTCGCTTCGCTTGCTGTCATTATGCTTACTTCGCTCGCCCCCATTACGCTCCGACCTAACTAACTGCACACAGATCCAAACTTTCAACGTAAAAGAAGATAAAACTTTGGCTCATTTATCTAAAGAAGTTGCTTGCCGTGTTGGTAGAGCGTTCGTCTTTGGAGCGAAAGGTCGAGGGTTCAAACCTCGCATGGTCATCGGTCTCGTGCATGGCATCACACGTTAAAAGGTGAGGGCTGCGTCTTCCCTAGCTCACACAAGTATCTCGAAGACGTCCGAGGGTTGCGCGTAGGGGTGCAATCGGTTGACGGAAATAACAATTTTTTTTTTAACGAACCGATTACTTTATAGCGTTGCGAACGTAAATGAAAATAGTTGCTCGCTGGGCTTGCAGTCATAATGCTCGCTTCGCTAGTCCCTATGACACCACGTAAAAATAAGGAGGCATGCTAAGTGCACGTTTACCATTTTTTGGCAAAGTTGTCAACGGCGAATTGTATCCATACGATCCGATCACAGAACTCTCCGTGTCAGCGACTGATGTGTCTGTCGTTTCATTTGTTAAATTAAATGCTAGTGTTGAATATTGAGTTTGAAAGTTGCACTCCTTTGTGATTTCTTGAGCCTTGAGGCCCATTTAGTCAATGAATTTCCGTTATTCTTATGATAATTGATGTTTATAGTTAATTACAAGCTAATCGATTAGGGAAATATGTAGAAATCTCTATCTTCTATTGGGGATTATTAGTAAAGTGTTAACTCTGAAAAGAAATATCCAAAAAGAAATATCTCACAAACGTTTCCGCGCAAAACTTCTGATAGGTATAGTAATTCTATCATGTTTTACACAATCTGTGCAAATTTCGATGATATCGGGCTATCTCCTCATTCGCAAGTTTTTTCCAAATTATTTATAGTTAAAGAATTTACGGGCTTGTAATAGAAAAAGGTGCTCCATTGAAAAGTTATGACAAAAAGATAAAAAATAGAAAGATGTCTGTGCGAAGGGATAGTGTTGGAGAAACACATCAATTTTGACTACATTTAACTACGTTACATTTTTGAAATGTTTGTAGCAAGTCAAAACAAACAAAGATAAAAAACATAGAAGAAAAAGTGACTAACATCAATTATATAAAATATTGTCATACCTAATAGTTAGGAAAAATTCAACACAATCTGACTGTTAAAAACGTTGAAAAAATGTTTGGTAGTATATTGTCAAAAGATATTGATTTTAATTTTGAAAATGAACAACATATGCAATATTTCAAGAAATAACTGATAAGGAACAATTAAAATGAAACAGAGAGAGCACTTGAAATCTTCTGGCAAATGATTGTAAAGATTGAAGTCTGATGTTATTTCTCTTATTTCTCCGAATAGATATAGAGTGGGTGGTGGCATTATTTGAAATTTCAGAAAAGAAGGTTGGTTATGATCTCTATATCCTGAATTTGTAATGATTCTGATTCATCTGTTCTAAAGATTGAAAGTGTTTATAGCTTTTATGTAGTTTCCCCAGGGAATGATACCATAACTGATGTGAGAGTGGAAATGGGATAAAAACGTAATTTTGAATGTATAAAAAGTATGCTACATAACCTACTATATAATTGTTTGACGTGATCATTCCAAAAGAGATTGCTGTCCACAGTAACTCCAAGTAATTTTACACTATTCACATCCGACGTAGTAATTATATCTGAAAAATTAGGTTGACTCATTCTTTCAATGAACAGCAAAGATTTGGTGTCCATTGTCTAGTAAGGTTCTTTTACTTAGTTTAAAATTAATCAGTGAATCAATCAATACTACGAAAGCGTAGAAGGGCCACAACAAATTTTATTTTCGTTTCGAAAAAAATTCCGACTTACAACTCGGAATTCCGACTTGCATCTCGGAATTCCGACTTGCATCCCGGAATTTGGATTCATATACAACTTTCTCTTTCAAATTGAATCTATTTATTCGAATAATATTTTGATGATAATAATAATAATATAATATACAGGGTGTCCCACGAAGATTAGGACAGGGAATATCTAGGCACTCGAAAGTAGTGGAGAATTTTGGGGTTCTGAATTAAGGCACGTGACATCACGTGACATCAGAATCAAAATTATTAATGGGACAACCTGTCTATTTTGGCATTTTTATGTTCCTCCTGATAAAACAATTTCAACGAATTGTCATACTTTTTACACGATTTTGTCAAGAAATACAGGTTACTTCAATATCCTTTGTCACACGACGTTTTCAATAACAATGATTTGAATAATATAATATACCGGGTGTCCCAGAGCTTTCAAACCAGCAAATATTTCAGTTATTTGTAGAAAATAAAAATTTTAAAAACTTTTGTCGTACGAGATCATAATCTCTTTAGTGCAGCATAGCAAAAACCACCCCCTGCCAAACAACCCCCGAAAAACCACACCTAACTTTTGTTGTTAAAATTGCATCCCTATGCCTGTTTTTGTTCAATACAGTCCATTTCACTTCTCATTTAATAATATAATATCATAGTAGCTGGAATGGCAAATAGAATTATGGGAAATAAAAAGACAAAAATGAAATATTAATTTATAAGCTCATCTGCGTTTTGAGTAATACATTACACTACAGAAATTGCTCACAATGTTGGCCAGCACTTGTCATTCATAATTCAAGTCGCCGAATCAGTGCGCGAGTACAGGGAGCTCTAATCATTTCAGAAGTAACGGTATCACAAGCCTCTGATATTTTCTGTATCAAATAATCAACATTTATTGTTGGAGTTTCAAGTATCACTTGTTTCAAATATACCTGTAGGAAAAAGTCCAGTGGCATGAGATCTGGAGAACATGCAGGCCATCGAACATGCCCACTATTTCCAATACAACGGTCTTGAAATATATTATTGAGGAAAGTAGTAACTATATTATAGTCATATGCAGGAGCACCATCTTGTTGTCACATTTGTTGTATTTCTTCGATTGGAGTATCTCCTAACATAACAGGAATACAATATTCCGAAAAAATGCAGATCTTTATGGCCGATGAGGGCCGATGAGAAAATTGATTCCTCTTATCCAGTGAGAGTTGTCTTGTGACCATGTCGTGTAATAGTGCCATTATAATGGCAAGATTTGATTGAGCAATGACTGCCATTCGTCTTTGGAAATATGTAGATCTGAGTCCTTGGTGTAAATGTATTTTGAAAAGATTATACCTGTACTGTTTGCAAATTCTTACTGATCCCAATGTCCACCGCAAATGCACGAACCGAAATATGTGGATGTACTTCGGCGTAGGCCAAAACAATTATAAAATTTTCCTCAATCCTCAGTGATCCCGTTCGCATTGTGTTTTCTACATGAGAAAAAGTATTGCGACCTGGTTGACGACGACCAGGAAAGCGCTGCTTATACATCCTCACTGCGCGCCTTTATTCTTGTGGCATTCACCAAAAGCTAAAAGCATATCAACGTATTCGTTTGTAGTGATATTTAACAACAGTATCACGACTGATAACAATTTCTGATCCTTATACTGTAGTAATAAAAAAAAGCACAAAAAGTTTACATTTTGTCGTCTATTTTTCTTCACCATCCACTTTTTCTTGTCTCCACAATGTGGAACAATTAATTCAGCCAAATTAATAATTTTATTATTATAATATATCATTGAATAAAAAATAAAAAAGATTATGAGTTGAACAACAACAATCATGGGGGTACAATTAAAAAAACTAAAGTTAGGGGTGATTTCACGGAGATAATTTGCTATGGGGTGGATTTCGCTACACTATTTGGAAAGGCTTGTGGTCCCATACGACACATTATTTTTCAAATTTGTTTCCTAAGTAAATTACTGAAATATCTGCTGGCCTAAAAGCTTAGGGACACCCGGTATATGAATCGATATAATATATATGAATACGAGTTGTGAATCAGAATTCCGAGTTGCAAGTCGGAATTCCGAGATGCAAGTCGGAATTCCGAGATCAAAGTCGGAATTCCGAGATGCAAGTCGGAGTTCCGAGTTGCAAGTCGGAATTCCGAGTTGCAAGTCGGAATTTATTTCGAAATGGAAATAAAATTTGTTGTGGCCCTTCTACGCTTTCGTACAATACCATTTCCACCTGCTTTCTTTTCCTGACTCTCACTCTCATGATGTTTATCTAAAAAACTAAATTTTATGTTTTAAAGAGATTAACTCTGTTTCATATTCCATAGCATTGCCATTCTCACATTATTGCAAGCCTGATCTTAGTCTATTTCCCTTATTTTCCCAGAATATTTCAGAAACAAGAATCATTAGTCACAGTAAACGAGGATCTTAAACGATTTTTGATACAGATATTCGTTCATGCATTGCACCAATGTTTTCCTTGCCACCAGAGAAAATATCCGTAGCGGGTTCACTCATCTATAACAAACATCAAGTGCAAATCGCTCCACAGTATTCGCGTAAGCCCGATTTCATTGTTTCTACAGGTCCATCATTGTGCCGTTATTTGTACAAGCTAATCGAAACGAAAATGAGAGATCCACTTCACAATTACGAATTATTCTTCAGTCCCTTGCAGAGCTAATATTTATTTAAGCGAACGACAAAATAGCGCTCGTGGTGCTTTATAAGAACGCTTTCTATTCACAAAAAGGGGTTTGGAATGGAAAAGGTTCTTCTGGACAATGGAATTGAATTTGATGAATGCGTAGTCCGTAGATCTTTAGAAATGTTTGTAGGGGATTCGAAATAATCATTGAAGGTAATCATTGAAGGTAAGGCATGACAAATATTAGAAGATTAATCATAGCGTTTACGGTCATTTCCTCTTCAACGCATTCTTAATAATACGAAAAACAACTGATTTACCTATTAGATATGAAGGGATATGAAGAATAAAAGTCAATGAAGAACAAAAATAATACTTATAACAAACAGGAGTACTTTTTTATTGATAAATGACAACACAATTATATTCGGTAATATTACAGGGTTCAACAACATATTTCCCATGAAAACCACACTTTTATATAAATAAAAAATTCCCGATTAAATGGTTTAACAATTTTATGAATACAACGAGACAAATTCTTTCAAATTCCAAATTCTAGGCAGATGTAACCAAAGATCCTGCAGACTTTTCAGCTCACACAATAATTACTGTATACAAATTGAAAATTTTTAGAGGCAGTCTTAAGATTTCATCAAATCTACTGAAAATAAGTCGAAATAATACTGGAAAATGAATAATTTTGAAAGAAATGAGAACAGAACTACTCATTCTAGCGATAAATCTTCCGATACTTTCAACGACTTCTTTGAAAAAATTTGTGAAGAAATCATAAAATCTCTTCCAACAACATCAAGTATTTATTTACATAACTTCAGAAACTTTTTGTTTCCAGTAGCTCTTTTTAGTGACAGTAATTGAAGATGAATGAGAATGGTATTGATCTATTCACTGATTAATGTTTTGAATGCGTGACTTTCTGAGAAAAAGCTTACTAGTCAAGGACTCCAAAGCTTTGCTGTCCATTGAAAGAATGAATCCTAGACGCCGATTCTCAACTGTTATTGTTGTTAACAATAACAGTTGTTGAACTGTTTATGAACTAATTCGCATGCAACAGATTGTGTGGTGGAAAAATTATGAATCCACGATATCTCTTCGACGAACTGAAAATATTCGAAAATATAAACAATTTGCCAACATGAAATCGACTTAAACTTGCCATACCCATACATAAAACAGGTATGTTCAAAAGCAAAGTTTCACTTGCAATGCAAGTATGAGTTTTAACCAACTTCCACAAGAATATCTGAATAATAAATTCCAAAAAGATGCTCAAGTCCCAACTTTTCCACATCACATATAGGTTCACCTCGAAAAATTATGTAGGCAAGTCCCAGGACACTCTAATATTTAAAACTACACGCATGATAGCAAACGTAATTATTAAATTACTTTGATACTCATATATTTCTATTAGATGTAAGTTATTTTTCTTGTATTTGATTTTTCTCTCAATTACCCAGTCGCCAATTCACATATCATTGTTATGAATTTGTATATGCATTTTATAGAATTATCAATTTATGGTATTAAAAATTGGATTGAATTCATCTATCAAAGCTCGAAACTAGTCTGAAGGTGGTACCTCTCTCTGAATCAAAACAAAATTCTCGTAGTTGGTAACAGGGAACACTTGCAAAAGTATAACAATGAGGAACATTGCATTAGTATCTGTTCAGTATAACTCAATTCCTGTCGCAGTATTAGCCAGGAGAATGTCCTACTCTGTTAGCGGTTGAGAGAATGAACCGCAACGGTTAAAATATAGTTATTTTAATTTTCAACGTGTTCCCACGATCATCAGATCCTGGACAAATGTTTCGCTCAAAATATGCATTTTGATGTGGTATATATTCATTAAAGCTGCAGTTTTTTTTGTGCTATGTTTTGTTCACTCATAATCACATGACCGTATACTCCTTTATACGTAATATGTAACAGGACAGAGGCATATACATTTTATTACAGGAAACCCACAGAAGTATGTGTGAAAATTTTGCGAGATGAATATGATAATCAATCACTTATTTGTCTGAAGAGGCAGCTCTTATTGACAAAGCATGAATACAGATGAATAACTCTTTAAGTTAATACAATTAATAAATCAAGATTGAAATGGTATGAATAAAAACATAACATATTGTCAAAATACAAAAATAACAATCAAACTTCACACAAGGATAGAAATATAATAATAGATGAAAACGGTTAGTTAATAAATAAAAACAACGTCGAAATACAAAAGAAAAAGAAAGAGAAGAGAATAAACGCAATATGCTTGGATAAAAAGTAGAAATTGATTTCCTTTTGGCTACTACGAATTATTAAAAAGTGTCATTGAAAGATTCCTCCAAACGGTATATCAGAAAGAAGTGCCTTTAACCTTCTTCCTACAAATAACTCCAGGTACTACTTCCCTGGTATTTTCTGGTAAGAGGTTGAACATTTTACAGTCATTATAAATAACAGAATATTTCACAAGAGTAAATGAGGGTAGCGGTAATTTTAAAAGTTTGTGTTGTCGCTAGGGTGAGTATTTGAACTGGTAAATCTTGCTTTATTTTTGTGGATCAGACAGACTGTTTTCAGTAGGAATATAGACACAACCGTCAATATTTTAAATTTTTGGAGGGGGTCTGCATGTAACCCAATATAAGTGTTTACGAAGGCATCTCTGCGCACGTCTCTGTAGACTAGAACTACTAAACAAACTCTCCAAAATGGGATGCCATAACATAGTTGTCAATCTATTAGGAAATGATTTTGCAGCTGAGTGTCCCAGCTCATTTGAAGCCACTCTGACGGCAAAGCAACCAGCGCATATTTTTGTGTTCAGTTTAGTTATTTGATCATTGAATTTTAGAACACTAGCAATGAGTAGTTCCAAAAATTTCAGTGAATATCTATTTCTATGATCTGTTTATCTATGGAAACATCGTCACCAATGCACTCAAAGGAAACAATATTAGTTTTCGTTATGTTAAATGAGAGAATGTTTGCATCACACTATTTTTTTTCAATTTCTGTATATCAGTATTAATGACTTGATGCAGGTTAATTTCATTGCTGCTATGCCATAAAATAGAGGTAATCGGCGAAAAGAGTGAATGATCCGGATATATCAAGTGCTGTCAGGTTAATTACATGAAGAAAAAACAAAATTGAGACAATGGCCGAACCTTGTGGTACGCCACAACAAGTATGACCAAAACCACCTATGAGCACCTAATAGGAATCTTGAGCTTTGGACTCAATCGAAGATTTACGTTATAAGTTTGAAGTTTTGCGATTTGGGATCAGTTTTGGAAATGAAACTGGATTAAAAACAGAATTGAAAAATAAAGCTTCAATTTCACCAACAAGATTTTTTGTGGGGCATGACCAGAACAAAAATGGCAATGACGGTTTCGTGCTAAAAGGAAATTTAAAATTAGAAAACTTAATGGTATAAACATAAAACTTCGTTACCTTTCAAGGTGCGATCACAAATATCGAAACTAACCGACTGGAACACTACCCAAATGAGTCGTATGCGTATTTGGAAGGCCTTAAAACTTGTCTCCGAATGCGGTCATCATAATCAGTGCTAATCTTTGAGTGATGACCACAATTTTAAAAATATTCCGTTCGTGACTAAAACAAGGTGGAGTAAAACGACACCCAGTTTTGTTATCCGTCTATATTCTATTAGAGAACCACAATAATGGGAACTCCGTTTAAACGAATATCCTAATGGGAATATATTTTATGAAACGGCATCACGATAAATCTTAATTGCTGTTCAGTACTTTGTTAGTCTGTAAAAGGATTTTTATGGACCTGGTGAATTCCACCTCGGAGGACGACTGCCTTTGCAATTTTTCAATGGCCGATAATGTTTTCAGCACATAACGTCTTCCATGAAAATTCGAACTATTTTCACAGACCACCAAGAACCTGGATCGATTTATAAAGAAGAATTATCTATTCTATTAATTTATGGTTAAATAAAAGAGAGAGAGAGAGAGAATATACTTTATTGTCATAAGAATGATCTTGTTGACGAAGTTTCACTTAACCTAAGCTAAGAAAAATAGAAATCACTTTGTACATAAATATCTGAAAATATATAAATGGTCCAAAAAACACAAGTAACACAAACACAAGTAATGGAGTTTGGATTGAAGTTAGTTTGTATGTATAAAAACATATAAGTCGTACAAAATACAAATAAAACAAAAAAGTTTTACTTAACCTATATAGACACTTCACATAAGTATAAAAAATGTAAGTCGTAGGTATAAAATACATTCGAAAGAAAATTTAAAATCACGTACAGTTTATTTTAAAAATTATCATTAAAAAATTCTTCTATATTATAATAAGGTCTATCACGTAGAAAACAATTCACAGCCTTCCTAAAGCATTGTAAAGATTTTATTTCTTTTATATCATTTGGCAGATGGTTGAACATTTTAAGACCATTATAAACAATGGAATCATTTATGACAGATGTCGTTGGTATTGGCAACCTAATGTTGCTGGATTGCCTTGTCACATAATAGGATGGAGAAGATTGGAATTGAGTCAAATGTTTTTTGATTAAATACACTGTTTCCATTATAAAGATAGAAATCACTGTTAGAACTCCATGAGCAGTGAAAAGTAGTCTACAAGAGTCTCTACGCTTCGAATGGCACATATATCTTATGGCTCGTTTTTGCAAAATTAAAACATTTTGAAGTAAATATCCACTACATACGCCCCAAAATGGAATTCCATATCTCAGGTGGGATTCCACCAGAGAAAAATAAACAGTCTTGGCTGCTGATAAACTCAGCTCATTTGCGACTATTCTGACTGCATAACAGCCAGAAGACACTTTGTTACACAAGGCACGAACATGGTCTTCAAATTTTAACTTACGGTCGATATGCACTCCTAAAAATTTTAAACTGCTTTTGTTTTCAATGATATCATCGGTATATTGTCAAGCTCACATCTGAAAGCGTAATTCAAAATTGCTTGCGGTATTTTATTCATTTGAAATAGCACAAAAATCACAACTCATCTTCATTATAAAACGTAAAGAACATGTCCAATAATACTTTTAGTTTCAGTGAGTCAAGGAAGAAAACGCTGGTGGTTCACTAAGGTTCAGTTTTGATGGATAATTTGGTTTCTTTTGAATGCTGCTCTTAGTATTCTTCGAAAGTAAACACCCGTACTCGTGAGAAAGACAGGTAGATACGAAGGCGTAGAAGGAACTCTGACAAAATATGGTTTCAACGGAAATAAATTGTCTACGATATTGTTGAAAATCTGATGGCATTGAATTGAAACATGGAATATTTTTCAACCTTAAATATTTCTACTGTAGTATAGAATTTCTTATGTGTTCTAGAAGTTATATTTTCCTTTATAAGGAATGAGATTTGACCGGTGAATAGTAACTTGTTGGAATGTGTTTATTCCCAACCTATCCGTCATCTACTTTAACGACATGTTATTCAACAGCATCATTGCAGACTATACTTTATTTTGATAACAGGCAAAACGCTTGGTCTATTATAGCTCAGCTAAACGAAAGAGGCATATGAAGGAGTATGTTACTGGGTAAAAAAATTAGGTTGTGTATCAATGAAGATGAAACAACATGTATTCACGTCAAGCTTGCGCAATCAAATTCAATAACACCTAACAGCATTGAAATTAGTTTAATCAAGATTAGTTTCTACACAAATACTAAAATGTTAAGTTTAACGTTAGACTCTAATCTACTGGACCACACATATTCCCAGGTAGCACAGGTTAGTGAAGTTACGTTATAATGACGTCTTATTAAAGTCCCTGTTGGGCTGTGACGTCCTCGACCAAAATGAGACCTCAAAATGACGTCTTATTTCATGACGTCAAATTGACGTATTTCGTGGAGGTCATAATAACGTCCCTGCGAAGTAAACTATTTGTTATCCGAAAATTGTTGATATGAAGAGACCGTTACTGAGAATTATTTCTGTATACGTGATTACAGAAATCTGTACCTCTCCTGTTAGCAATTCTTCAAAAATGACTTAGGGCCGGCTGTATGAAGCTTTATGTAACATTGCGTCTACTTCACGACTGAAATTTGTATAAATGGTTGTTATATTGTACCAATTTTGTATGATTATTAGTTTACGTAAGATTAGTCAGGTTAGGTTGGCAAGTAATTAACGCATTTTCAACTTAGTATGCATTTTCAACTCTGTCTTGTCATTTAAACTTCCCGCTATTACAGTGACCAATCGCTGAGTTGCTGCAGTCGGGACGTAGACGCTTGTTGAAAACACTCAGGCAGAAAGCCATGGAAGCGGACAGCGTTGCAAATGATATCCATTTGCATGTTTCCAAGAACATTTTATTTTTGTTTTGTCACTAGATGGTAGAGAAGTATGTTTTGTTTAATTTTGTCAATTAAATTCTCATTACAAAAAAGTTGTCACAAGGGGTCAATACTGAAAAAGTTATTGACAATCTTAAAATAATTTGGTGGAATAAAATGATGGTTTCTTTGACCTGGCAACTCTGTCGCGGCAGCGTGGGTTGTCGGTCGGATTCAGCTGAATTCGATCGTCAGCGGTATGGTACGGTCATAAGATATAAGTATGAGTTCTGTGGTTGCTGCTTTCGAATTATGTTTTATTTGTCGAATGACATTGCCTTTAGAATAAAGCTAAAATCTTTTTCCTGGTTTGCTGCTGTGTTGGTTTGTTTGATGGTTTGGTGCTAACATATTTATATTATTTGTGTTTTTTGTTGTTACGCTCTCGGATCAATCATCAAATAATGTCCTACGTACTGGTAGAGTTCTCCGAGAAGGACGAAAGGTGGCTAAAGCTAAGAAAACAGGAACTGTTGTGGCCGCCATTGAAAAACCAAAGGAGTTGCGATAAATATATCATCAAAGATATAGAGGGTGAAGAAGATTGGAAGTTCCATTCAATCAGTCGATGTTTGTATGGTACCGATTAGTATTCATGAACAGAAGAACACCGAAAAACTGCGTTTTAGGTACAAAGTAGAAGCACCCAGGATTGCTGAAGTAATGAATTCTTTGTGATATTATAAAACCTGAATTCCTACAAGAGAATACAAATTGGTGATTATTCTTTCACAAAAATAAACTATTTTCTAAGATCTATCATATTTCATGCACTGTTAATTGATATTGAATGTGAGTTTACTACAACATCATGTAATATGTTTTATATTTGAAATTTATTAAATGTAATATTGTAATTCAGTTAATTTTATTCTACTTCCATGAAACTATCAATTTCCACATGAAAACGAGGGACTGTGGAAGACGTCATTTATTGGTCATTTGACTGACGTCTATTAATGGTCTTATAGGTCTTCAAATTGACGTCATTTATAGTCTTCTTTTCAGACGTCAGAATGACGTCCTGCTGATGACGTCCTATGGCTGTGACATTTTGACGTCTTTTCAGAGTCTCTGAGACGTCACTTCCTGACGTCAGTCGGTCAATAATTTGAACAAATTAGGACGTCATTTTGACGTCACCGTGCTACCTGGGTAGATATGTTAGAACAATGTTATGCACTGAAAATAACACCAAAATCGTGCAGTTTAACAATCTTGAGGCAGTTATATTTTGAATAATTTCATTTTGAATAATGAAATTTTCAAAAGCGTGCTGGATTCTAGGTAACTTAAAATATAATTAATCTTGCAGGGAAGGTTTTATCTTGATTATATTTTTTATGTTTTGGTTCTCACGAAAAGGAAAATCCTGCAATGTTCTCAAAGAACATCGTGAGAGCCGAGGTAAAGTACGTAGGATTTGGTAATCGTCTTGAGTTTCTGCAGACTGTATGACTCAGGGAACATCTCCCGAGGCAGTGAGTTCCAAAGCTTTGCCATTTGATGGAAGAACGAGCCTTGGGAAAAAGATGATCGGCATGTCTCCAAAGTGACGACAAAAGGATGAGAAGACTGACCTAGACAGATAATAGTCCATTTTTTTATCTAACGTTATAGTGGTTTCAAGAATCGTGTCTTTATAATTAATTACCGATAATTTTGCAAGACTGTCTCTAATAATTGCACGAGTTCAATTTCATATTTTGGCGAAGGGCTCGTTTAATATGAAAATAATAAGATAACACGATTGAATGTAAAATTATGTAGTAAATTTTATGCACGAGTGTAATTCATTGGAATATTCAACGAATGAAGAAATATTGATTTATTTTCTGAGAAATTCCATGGTACTAACAAAACTATAAATAAAATTGTGCCAGGCACGCTTTTGAAGAATTTTATATTCAAGAAACAAAATAAAAATTACAAGAATTGCAGTTGTAAAAGTTTTTGGTATTCTGATTTATGACATTATTCAGTATTGTTTGTGGTACAACAAAAAAAAACAAAACAATTGCTTTTAATTGTATATTTCATGTTACTTGTTTATATGTTTGTATTTATTAGTGTGTATATAATAATATTTGCAATCATTTTGTTTTTGACAATATTTCTTAAACGTTGTTTAATAATATCTTTTTTCTGATATTATTATTATTACATTTGAATTAGTACAGCTTTGTAAACACTCGGTGTAATTGGGTCAAGTGTGTTTTTGAACAAGTCGAGTACAGTATTGTCAAGTTGATTTTAGGCCTGAGCTAATAAAGAGAGTAGTTATCCAGTACAAGTGTATCTTCACTTTTCAAAAACCAAAAAACGTAATACTTGGTGACATAGCGGTGGAACAAAATAGAGTTCACCATCAAAATTTTTACGTTTCGTATTTTGTATATGATAGCAGAATATGGAATTGAACTGAACGAATATTGCAAAAGTTTTCATCCATAAGAGAAAAATTGATAGGTATAGAAAGCAACTAGTATGCTGGTATTTTATAGTAATACAAATTATCATAATGAAGGAATTGTGTAGGTATGTAACTGAGAGTTAACGAACTGTTTCTGTGGAGGAAACCACGATTATTTCTAAAATAACGAAGTTCGATCTGGCATGATTATAACGAATACACGATTATCAACAATATCACAATGTCTAAAAGTAAGATCTCAAATTATTGATTTGAAAATCGATTTCAATTTTGTATAATGATACTACACTCAAACAATGGATTTTTTTTCTGATAAAATATTTCATGAATTTGAAGAAAAGTAACAAAAATATAAAAAATCTCTCATCTATGGCTGTGCATTTTCCAAGCTCGATAACTATTTATATGATTCAGCTTTATTTTTAATACTAATTAGTACCGTATAATTAAATATGAAAATTATTATTATTGAGAATACCAAACGAAAAAATTATCTTACATACCCCCCAAACCGTCGGCGTCGAAACCTATGTTGCGAGCTTTGTGACTCTCATCAATATAGCTAAGTGTAAGTGGTTGCCCGCAGAAACAGCAAACTATAACGGAGTCAACCAAGCTCGCATGCTTACACTTGGGTTGCCTGACTAGTGAGAGCCAAAATGATCGAAACACATGTCTGCAGTTTGATTGAGGGCTACGTCCGACAATTTTTTCGTTTGGTATTTTTATACAGTTTCTCTGGATATTCCATCATTTCATATTGATAATATTAGGTTTCCGCAGCTTCGAGACCTTTGAGTTCGTTACTGACAGCAGCACCAACAATCTTAGATATATATTGAATAACCTTCTGAAAAAAATGAAAAGAATTAGGAAAAAATTAAAAAATTCTGAGCAATTAATCGAATTCTTAAATTTTTTACAAACAGTTATTTCAGGAAGATTCACATAAGAAGTCATAATCCTCTGTAACAAATTGACTGTAACGCCAGCTCTCAAGTGAACCATTAGTTTTCTTCATGAGTAGGGGAGGAGGGGGCACATTCGGCCAAGGGGCACAATCAGCCGTTTCTATTCAAACTTCTCTTTTCAAATTTCCCGCGTATATTTTATACACAAATGTTGGCATTTGTCATTTCGCCATTGACCAGTAAGTTTTCCACAAGTTTAGTACGCGTCTTTTAATTTGATGATCGAAAAGTGATTTTGTGTTGAAAAGGTAAGTTTTTAACATTCTTTCGTTTTCTAGCATTTCTCCTTTTGTATTCCATATCATGCTATAAGAATTGGGCTATAAATACTTCAATATATATACTTTCATTTCATTTGCTAACCTCACATAGATTGTTGCCCGTGTTGCCACGTTGAATATTTATGTTGACAAAACCCGTCCGGGGCACTTTCGGACATCCCACTGGGGCAGATTCAGCCGATGGCCGAAAGTGCCCCAGAAGCTTGGCACACTCTCATAAAAATAGTATATACAGCATAAATATCTTTTCAGATGGTTCGAACGTATAAACCCAAAACAGATAGGGCCAATTTAGATGAGGATACCATAGATCGGGCTTTGAGACAAGTTCTGACGAAGAATATGGGTCAGAGGGAAGCATCCAGAGTTTTTGGAATAAAGAGACAGACATTACAGTCACGTATTAAAAACATTTTCAAAACCATGACTGCCGAAGAGTACTTAGAGAAACATGATGATAGGTCTGAAAGTGATTCGAAACGGAAAAATAAATACGCTACCAGAACAATTTTTTCGGTATCTGAAGAAGAAATGCTGGTAAACTATATAAAGCAATGTGCGAACATAAATTATGGTTTAACTCGTGTGCAGTTAAGAGTTTTTGTATACGAATACGCAATTAATTTGCCTCACTGCAAATATCCAGATAGTTGGCGTATCAATAAAAAAGCGGGTACGGATTGGCTGCATGGATTTATGCGGAGACATGCAACCCTCTTGTCTCTCAGAAAACCCGAAAACACAAGTCTGGCTAGAGGAATTGGTTTCAATAAATCGAGGGTTGAAGAGTTTTTTCAGAACTATAAAAATGTTTTGAACAAGTATAAATTCACAGCCGAACGAATTTATAATTTAGACGAAACCGGTGTAACGACTGTTCTCAATCCACCAAAAATCATTGCTCCTAAAGGAAAGAAACAAGTAGGTCTTATATCATCAGCTGAGCGAGGGGAATTGGTTACTGTTGTTGGAATTATCAGTGCTACTGGAGCTGTACTTCCACCTGTCTATATTTTTCCCCGAATACGAAATATAGAAGATTTTTTAGAAGGAGGTCCTCTTTTGAGTGTCGCGTTTGGAAATAAGTCTGGTTGGATGACAGGTGATATATTTGTCAAAACTTTGGAGTACGTTGTCAAATTTACAAAATGCAACAAAGAAAATAAAATTCTGTTACTTTTAGACAACCATGAGTCGCATGTAACCTTGACATCTATCATGTACGCCAGAGACAACGGTATTGTTTTTCTTTCTTTCCCGCCCCATACTTCCCACAAGCTCCAACCCCTTGATATTGGAGTTTTTGGCCCTTTTAAGGGAAGATGTGCTGTGTCTTTCAATGACTGGATGTCTAGTAATCCTGGCAAAACTATTACTGTTAAGCTCGTTCCTAAACTGACGAAGGCTCCATTTTTAGAGTCATTTTCTCCAAATAATATAACGAAGTCATTCGAAAAACCAGGAATTTGGCCTGTCAATTCTTTGGCTTTTAATGACAGTGATTTTGATGCTACTTTCGTATATCGTGAATCATCCATTGAAAATCAAAGAGAATGTTCAATTGTCAATCAAGTAAATGATGATGCAAGAGATAAACCATCTACATCTAAAGCAGCACCTGTTATTGCTGATGGCGGGGATGAAATGCAAAAATCGGAAACACGAGAGGAAGAAAAAGAACGAAACATGATCTTAGTTGTAAATCCTGAAGCTATTCGACCATTCCCAAAAGTTGAAAAACCCAAGAGTGTAAGACGACCTAAAGCTAACCAAGGGAAGTCAAGAGTTTATACTGAGACACCTGAAAAAAACAGAATAGAAGAAATCGAGAAAGAAAGAAAGGAAAAGCAAGATCGGAAGTCTGAAAAGCAAAACCGAAAATGTGAAAAACAAACAAAAAGGACAAAAAGAAGTTGTGAAGTTCATAGAAGCGAACGTGATGTAAATGAAATAAAGAAAATAAGACAAGTTAAAAAAAAAGTCTTTGCTAGTTCCAGCAGTGAGTCGGAGAAATCAGATATAGACTATGACAGTGAAACTGATGATAACATGAGCTTAAAATCGTTTGATGGTGAAGAGAATATTGAACTGAACAGCTATATTTTAGTTAAATTTTCTTTAAAAAGTACTGTCATGTATTACATTGGCTGTGTAAAAAGTATTATCCCAGATTCAGATAAATCATTCGAAGTGAAATACCTTAGACGTAGAGAAACAAGCAATAAATTTTACTTTCCTCAAGTAGATGATATTGAACCATGTAATCAGAAAGATATAATAGCTATTCTAAAAAACCCTATTTTATCTAGACGTGATTCAACTTTGACTTTCCATTATAATTTTGATGGACTTAATGTAAAATGAAGCCAAAACTAGATATTATTATTATTTTCTAATTTTTTTTGTTACTTATGTCATGATTGAATAATATAAGTTGAAAATTTCAAGAATTGTTGTTGTTTTATTTCAAATTCATATTATTTCGAATAATATTTTTCATTAATGTTAATATGCCGAAAGAGCCCCATTCCAAGGCTGAATGTGCCCCTGTAAGGGGCACTTTCAGCCAAAGTGAAGAGTTTTCTCTAATCACTCACAAGAACAATATGCAATTGTTTTGTAAACTAAAACAGTTCTAAATGCATTTACAAGTAGTATAGTGACTGACCAGAATCAATAAATTTTTTCTTAATGATACAGCAAACCCATATCTTAAGGAAATGTCTTAAGGGGCCGAAAGTGCCCCCTTCTCCCCTACTGGTACAGCCATTCTTGAATCTACATATTATGTACACCGACCGGAGTGTCATAATACACATTGTCAAGTATGCTAGTTTACAATGAACAAGCTTGTTTGGCATATCGTTATCGTTCGTCGATTTACATAAATAATTATTGAGTTATCTAGTTTTTAAAATGAAATATTGTCATATTCAACACCTACGTCGATATTGTGAATAAATTAGGGCAAGGTGAAGTGGAGTAAGAGTTAGCTGCAAATATGAAATATATAGTCAAACATTTGACATTCTATTGTTCACAGCTTATTCGCTTATTTGAGAAATTATATGAGAAATAATTTGATTTTTAGCAGACAATCCATTCCAGCTAATAAAAATTCAGAGTATGGTTTTCGGAATAGAAAAATTCTCAAAAGTATTGTAGTTTATACGGTGCTTTTGTGACACTTATTTTTTAAAAACTATTCCTCTCTGAACACGAATACAGTGCTTTTGACCCTAGACATACATATACTTGGCCGTTGACTATTCCGTCACATGGTGGAAGCAAGACAGTTCGGAATATACACTCATCATGAACCACTTATACTTTTGCTTCGGCTCTCAAGAAATATGGAGATCAATTACTTATTAGAGCAATCTTTCATGCGTATGCATTTTAATCATCATTTTTGTCACAGGTAAATACTTCAATTTTATCCAGATGAGGAGAATTTTATACCTTCAGACGGGCAATCGGGTTTTTTCCTCTTAGTCCAGTAGCCATATACATTTCACATGAACTCAATTTCAAAGTTAACAAAAATTTGAGGGATTGTTTGGGGATGGTGAAGGGTGTGTTTGCTGAGTTTTCGAACGCGAGAACCCTGCGCTCTTTACGGGGGGAAGTGGAAAAAGCAATATTTTGTTTTTTATTGCCCATATATTCTGAAGTAAGTGGTTCAGCAAACGTCCGGTCCAAAAGCAAGCATTTTTGACCGCCTGTATCTTGGTTATTGGCAAAAGAACCAAAATAGTCCAAAAATGGCATTTTTCCCTCCCCCCATAAAGGGCGCAGAGTCCTCGTCATCAGTAAACACATCATCTACCAACCCCAAACAATCTTTCAAATTTTCGTTAACTTTGGAATTGAGTCCACCACACCCCGATTTTTTATACAATGTTACTGGACTATCTATTAACAGTTGTAACAGTAACAGGAAACCCTTCTAATGCTATGATTCACTAAAATAACCTAAGATCCTTTTGGGATTCTTGCGATTACAAGACGAGAAATTCCCAGGATTTTCTCTGCATACTAATGCAGAGAAAATCTGTTTACTAAAAGCTCAGTACCAGTAGAACCCGCCTCGGCTGTAGTTGTCAGAAACACAATGAACCTTCAAAATCAACTGAAGTGTTCGTCTCTGCTACAGAAAGAATAGTTACCCATGAAAGTATTATTAAATGATACGATTACAAGCCGATATCGATCAAAGTCTCTCGTGAATCACGTTGTAAAAAAAATGTCAAAATGAGTCATTCGTCTTAGAATGAACTGATCTTGGGATTTAGGAAACTCCAAAACCACTTCTTTCCTGTATAAATATCTGAATAGAATATTTGGAAAGCGTTCACCAGCTACAGTCTATAACTTTACAGTTCTATTACCACTATTCCTTATCTCCATTCTTGTCGTTATATTTTGTCAGCGTGTTCTATATTGAACGAATTATCTACGTGAAATATTACCAGCCAGGTGGTCGTGAGTTGTTCCTTATAAGTGATACAGTTTGTTTAGGAAAACAACCAGTTTACTGCGTCAGGTAATAATTTTTCATGGACAATAAAATTATCGTTTTTGAATCAGATGGATATACAGTTTGGAGATAAAACAAGGCAAGTGTATAAAGGGATCTTCAAGGACATATCTTTTCAAAGAGCCTGCATGTTGAGGTGTCTAAAAATGTATGTGAATACTACAAAAAACTGACAAGCATATAACATTAATCCCAGATACAAGAAATATGTAATTATACCTATTAACTTTGTTGATGAAAGAAAATTAAGATGTTTATTAGCAGCACAAGAATATGATCTGAATTTATTGACAGGATAAAACCAATGCCTCAACAAATAATTTTTCAATTTTCTCTTGGGAGTGTTCAAACTGAGTTGCTTAAAATCTGGAGGCAAGATATCATTTTTTTTTTGGATTAAGTAAAGACAAAGTCTAATGTTGTGAGAATTTCGTATACTATGTGATTGTGAATTTGAGATTGCTGAAGCAATCTCAAAGGTTGATTTTTTTTACAGCTATTTGCACCGGTTGTCCTTAATAACAAACTCAGCTAAGTGGAGGATCAGCTTAAGGTACACCTTAAGGTAAAGATGGTTTGCACTGTTGACTCCTGGCCTGAACCTTACCTGAGTATTGAAAATGTTTGGCAACAGCGCAAAAATGATCACGTAACCATCGACGAGACGTTAAACAACTCAAAGTTATAAAAAATATGCACCTTGCGCAAGCGCTGTCAGTTCTGTCTAATTTGAAAGGCTGGCGGGACTACGGCATGTAATTTGGAAAATTTGTCTCTACCGCGAAAACTAGCCACAATATCGCCAAGAGAGCTTCGTGCACATTAGTTGAAATGCTTATTTCATTAGCCACTCTAACCTGACCTAACTGACCCTAGGTAAAAAGAAAAGTATCCATCCAAATTGTTCACGACATAAAGAAGTTATTAACAATTTTGGATGAATTAGAAAAATTGAAAAGACTCGCCATTCCATTCCTCCAGTACAAAGCAACAGAATATTTTTAAGTTCGTAAGTAATATTAATTAACAATATATCAATAGACATTTTGTATCAAGAAATAGGTTCAGTGTTGAATCTGAAAATTATTTTCCTGCTTTCACATCATAGGAATATTCAATATCAGCCTCAATCAGGTTTATTATATAGAGAGCTGTAGGTTTGGTCACCTTAAAGAGAGGGAAACATACAATCTCATCAACAAAATCCAGAAAAAGTGCTCGAAATACTTTGAACATCAAGAAAATAGGAAAATATTTCGAGTAGGAAAAGTGAGGTTAAGTAGTTAAGTGGAACTTAAGCCTGGATAATCTGAGGCTTATCTCGACTGAGGCTAATATTGTCCTCAAATAGCGGTGCAAACCAAAATCGTAATGTAAGGCTCACTTAAGTCGTAAGTTAACCTTAAGTTGAACCGGTGCAAATAGCTGTTAATGTCACTTGTTTGATTGATGATCTATTTATTCTGTGGAAGTTCATGATGAAATAAGAAAAGGAAGAAAAAATATAACTTTTGTCCAGTTTCCACTAACACTTTACTACTTTATTACGACCGGTTTCGGCTTTTACACTATTTTCAAGTAACTACAGATTTCATCAAGTTCGTGAATATTTATACATAAGAAAGTAATTAAAGAAAGGTTGGGTTTAAATTACCTAACTGATGTTTCAAAACAAGTTGGGAAAATACCTGGAATCTACCTGATGAGTCAATCTAATTTATCTAATAGGGGTTCATACAATCGGTGGGTCCAACTTTGTTATCAAAAGTCATAAATTCAGAAGTGGAGAGCTACATAATTCTAACTGGTCATTGAGGGTATCAAAATTGGGGTTTTTATTCAATTTGTTTATTTCCAAGGCTTCCAACAAGTTCATTTCTCTTCCTTTATTGCACGTATGAAGGATTTTCAAACCGGTCGTAGTAAAGTGTTAGTGGAAACTGGACAAAAGTTATATTTTTTCTTTCTTTTCTTATTTCAGCTGTTAATGTATTGGTGTATCTTTTTGAAATTTTCTTGTCAGTGATCCGTGTAACCGACATTGTTGATTTTTTTTTATAATTATCATTTCCATCAACCGGCTGCACCCCTATGCGCAACTCTCAGAGGTACTCGACAAACTTGTGGGAGCTAGAGAAGACATAGCCCTTAACTTTCAACGTGTGAAGTCATGTACGAGACCGGTGACCATGCTGAGAATCGAACCCACGACCCTATGATTTAGAAGCGTACGCTCTACCAGCACGACTACCACGGCCTTAGCAAGTACTCTCAATTTATTCTTTTGCTTCCAAAATATCTGAATGAAAGAATGGGGTTCAAGTAATAAAATAGACTACATAAATAACCACATATTATGTAACAAAAAAAAACAGAAATGAAATAATCAGAATATTCAAGAAAAAAATTCTTTAGTCGGGGAAGTAGTTGCTTTCTGTTAGGTATTACAAAGAAGTAACTTGATATTTATCGTTGATTTTTTTTTCATTTTCAGAGGAGTTATGTTTGGTTGAATTTTCAATTGAGAATGTTTCCCGGTTCAACATGAATACCTTCCAAGAGAGGTTATCTTGAACCATATTCCTGTTCATATTTTCTATAAAATCAACATGCATATCCATGACAGGTTTCATGTCGAAAAAGATATTTTTCAAACTGTCACCGCACAAGAAATAGTCCAACAATTCCATCTAAACAATATGATTTATAATTCTCCCGACCTTCTTGAGTGAAATAGATTTTCGTTGACCAAAATGTGTTGGAGGCCTAGCGAAAGAGATGAAATTCTCGCATCAGTGAAATGCATGATTTCTGTGAGTGATATTTCTTGATAAGATTTTCCATTATCTAATTTATATACACTGGGGCTTTTTTAGACTTCCCCCTGTTAACTCCTGAACGGATTGACGTACGAACATAGAATAAAAACTATTTTGAATGGTATCACTCATAAAACCAATAAAAGAAATAGCGATTACCTAAAAAAAAATTCAAATGGCATGGGGTGTCAAGTGAGACATCGTTGAAAAGAGAATTCAATTTTCTTTTCAACCATCTAATTTTTTTAGATTCCGTTCAAAAAAAATTCACCAAATGTACTCAAAATATCAAGTATAAGTGCGGTTCTGAATTGTTGTTGTTGTTGAGATGTGGATAGAGGTTTCGTCATCTTCCTCACAAGATCTGCATTCTTTTTCTTCGACTAATCCTCAGATTAAAAAAACATCCAAGTTTCTTAAGGTGTCCTTTCAACCGGCAGTGCACTGTTAGGATTCCCGTTAGTATTCTGTACTTGTTTATACTTTTGCTCGTGCAGTCAATGGATCTCTTCTGGTTGAAGTTTCCCAGTAATATATTGGCCTGCCTATTCCTTTTGATACTATCCAGTATTGGGATCCTTTGTTTGTCCGTGGCTTCAGGTTGTTTTCGGTTAGATATTACAAAAAAAAAACATTTCTCTTCATTTCAACTATCTGTATGAAATTACAAATTTTCACTATCGGATTTTTTTCAAGTTATGTAAGGTCTTTTCACAGTATCTTTCCGTTGTAGATCAAAGTCCAGCAAGGCTTTAGCCGGGAAAGTAGTTGTTTTCTGTTAGATATTACAAATAAGATACTTATTTTTTATTTTATATATTTTTTCCTTTTCCAGAGGAGTCATGTTTGATTCAATTTTCAATTGAAATGTTTTCCTTTTCAATAAAATATGTTGTTAGGACATGCATCAGTCCTAGGAAACAAAAATCGACAGCACCTTCACAACCAATCATTTTCTATTCGGATTACATATCTGGAGTTATGAAAAACACACCATGATTTTATATACGCTTGTAATATATCTCATGAATTCATTTGTTTGATGAAAAAAACCTGTAAGTGTCCCTAATTCATTCATGTATCTATACTCTTTGGCTGCTTTGAGGAATCTCATGGGTGTCAATGTTACCCTGGGATTTAACCCTTTCCTAAAGCTGAATTTTAATTTCAGAATGTCACCAAAAAAGCGCACATCTTCTGCACGCAAGTACAAGACTTACAGTAGCGACTCATTAAGAAGAGCCTTGGATTGTGTTAAAAATGAAGGCATTTGCGTCAAAAGGGCCGCAAACCTCTACAATATTAACCGTTCAACTCTTATCAATCATCTGAAGAATCACAAATGTGGACCAGTTGGCAGACCTACTGTTTTAACCCAAGAAGAAGAGCGGCACATAGTCCATATTTTAATGAAGTTGGCAGAATGGGGATTTGGGATGGATCGGTTTCAACTGAAAATACTTGTTCAAGATTATTTAAAACGAATTGTACGACGAAACGTCTTTAAAGACGGAATTCCTGGCAAGGATTGGATTGCTGAATTTGGAAAACGGTGGAAAGAAGATTTAAGACGAAGAGTAGCTCAAAATCTTCCTAGAAATAGAGCAGAAGCGTGTTCTAGAGAAGTTTTACAAGATTTTTACATTAAAATAAATGACTGCATTGAAAGACTTCAGCTGCAGAGAAAACCGCAGAACATTTTCAACTGCGACGAAACTGGTTTACAAACCGACTGTGGAGTTCAAAAAATTTTATGTAGGAAAGGATCTGCAAACCCTCATAAAGTTGTGGGCAGTACAACAAAATCTACCTACACCATACTTGTTTGCTGCAGTGCCACAGGATAATATCTTCCGCCTTATATTAATTTCAAAGGTTTGCACTTATATTCGACGTGGTGTCAGAATGGACCAGAAAACGCTGTCTACAATTGCAGTCCTTCTGGTTGGATGGAGGCTGATCAGTTATTCAGCTGGTTCAAAGATGTTTTTGTTAAAGCTACAGCTGACTTAGAAGGGTCAAAGATATTAATATATGATGGACATAATTCATATATAACTGTGCCATTAATAGAAACAGCTTTACAAAACAACATTGAATTGTTATGTTTATCTGCACACACATCACATGTTTTACAACCACTAGATGTGGGAGTTTTCAAGTCGTTGAAAGTAGCCTGGAGGAATGTTTTAAAAGACCATTATCATAGATCTGGTTGCAAAAGTGTAGATAAAGTTCTATTTCCTTCTTTGCTGAAGAAAACTATCGAAGCTGAGTGTTTTTCGAGGGCTAATGCAATAGGTGGTTTTAGCGGTGCAGGGATATATCCCATTGATAGAGAGAAAATTTTTGAGAAATCTATAGAATCAATAGTGTTTGACGAACCTCTTCAAGAAAATTCTGCTGCTGATAAACCTACTTCAATTCATTTACGAAACAGCCTCAGATACGAATAATAGTACTCCAGTGTCTTCTACAAGTTCTGAGCTTTTTTCTCCAAAACAATTGGAAGTATCTTTACTATATGTTTTACAAAGACAAGAAAAACCCATTTCTTCAGGTAAAGGAACTAAGGTTCGTAGAAAATTTGCAGAGTGTCTTACCTCTGCGTAAATTTTAGAAAGAGTGACTGCCGAAGCGAATATGAAGGAAAAAGAAAAAGAAAAACAGGATGAAAAAAAATTAAAACAAAAAGTTAAAAACTTCAAGACGACCAAAACAACTGTTAACAAAAGTAAAATTCAAGAAAGTTCCGAGGAAGAAAGCGATGGTAGTTTGATATTAGAAAGTGATACACTGTCAGAAACATTTTCAGATATGGAATCTTCACAAGATACAGAAATTGAGAATAAAGAAAATGAAATCGAGAATAAAGACATTGAAACCAAAGTGACTGTTGGAGCCTGGGTTTTAGTCAAGTTCAAAACCGATAAAGGTTTCCACAGGTTAGTTCATTATGTTGGTCAGGTTACTGAAGCAGTTGAGTTTGGTGAAGAGATAGTCGTTAATTTCCTTCGCAAAAAAGAAAAATGTTTTATGTTTCCTGAAAAAAAAGGGTGAGGCTATTTTACCAGTTCATGACGTAGTAAGAATCTTACCCGAGCATTACATTCGACGTGGGATGCATTCCTTCAATTGTGATGTGTTTCGCACTGACAAAAATGTTCCTCTCATCATTTATTAGTCAAGTACTCACTAACTTCAATACTTACAGTTTTAATACAATTTACAGACGTTTTGTTAATTTTCAGATTAACCTTTTCTCCATCAGGAGAAATCATGTTTTGTTTCCAATATTCATAATAAAAAAATTCATTTTTCGATATTGGCTAATTTATTTTTGATATTACTAAGTCAATGTTACCCTACCTGGTGCAAACATTGCATTTTTATCCATTTCAAAAGGGTTTTAATGTAGGTGTCAATGTTTCCTCATGGTAGGGTAACATTGACACATTACTTGAAAAAAAAAAAATTCTAAAAAAGTACTAAATAATATTTGGTACGATATTATATCATAATTGTAGCTCACATCATGGGACAAGTGTGTGCTATGAAAATAGTGAATATTCCCTAATAATTCTGAGCTACACAGGCATTTTTCCAAAGTTGTGTCAATGTTACCCGGTTTTACCTTAAATGAAATACTAAAAAATATTTCTGTGCGTTATGTATTGCCTGTGTATAAAATAGTATACACTTAGTCCACGGCCGGGCCACTTTGGGCCACGTTCGGGCCCGGCCCCTGCACGCCCGCTTACTTCGCTAATGGGATAAAACGTCACTGACCGTCAATTTGTTTCTCACCAAATTAACTCACATGACAATCGTATTGAAGCTTTTGTACGTTTTTTCTACGGAACAAAAGTGAATAGAAGAATGGGTATGGTTTACCATTGTATTCACAATGGAATAGAGATTCAATTTCGATGAAATGAAACAGAGGGTGACATTTGAAAAAAATTAGGGGTGCTTTTTTATGGGTTGAATGAACGAACCAAGGTTTCATGGGTACAATCAAAAGGACTTTTTGATGTCTTTCAAAACAGTTTTCAGTTTATCTTTCTATATTTACAATTAACGAAGATAATCCCTAACTTTCCAAAAATAGATAGATAAATTACGAGAAAACCAAGAAGACCAGCCCACTTTCAGGTAGACATCCATCTATAAATACCAAAGTGCAACAAACATCAGATCGTCTTTCGAGATCAAGGAGCAGGCAGATCAAGACCTTGTTACCTCATTAGACCACGACACGAGGAGTATGCAGATGGAGGCCTCGTAGTCATTCTCTTGAAAATGGCTCCAAAGCAGGAGCCGAAACGTCGAGTTATAAACTCTTAACGCGGTTCAACCCATGAACTCAGTAATGTACATAAATAGGTATGGTAAATACAAAAATATTATGTGGTTTTCCAGGAAACGGAGAAAGATATCACCTGATCAGATAGCACTGAAGCCATCCAGTGCTGTCTGTGTTGACCTGCCCTTGCACTGATGAGAGGCAACAACCTTGAAACTAGTCTGCAGGTGGTCACCCCGTCCAAATCAAAACATAATTCTGCTGGTTGGTCATAGAGGGCACTTGCAATTGCGTCCTCTGATGTTTTTGAGGAACGTTGCACAAGTAGCTGTTAGATTTAATTCAATACCCGTCGTGGTCTTAGCCAGGGGAGTAGTTGTTTTCTGACAGGTTCTTGCCATAATAAGCCTACATAGGTGTTTATGGGAGTAAAGGGTTCATCATCGGTCGGTAACGACTGTTCGTTAGCAAACGATCTCCCAAAGATTTCTTTCTTCTTCGATTATAATAGAGAATTGTCAGTTTCATCATCGTTATCCCTACAAGTAGTCATTCTGCCCTTTGATTTTCAAGAAACTTGCCAAAATTTCAAGCAAAATTCCGAGCAGAATTCTCTATCGGCGATCGTTTTGAAATATAGAAAAGCTTCTATTTGCCCTTTTTCCCCCTCTCCAACTTTCGTCCCTCACCCTCTCCAGCCCCCTCTTTGCCAACTTCACCCTCTCTACCTCACATCTTAACATCTATCTTTCTCTGTCAATCACAGATTATTTCACTCACCTCGTCACTCACCATCTCTTACCCTTTCTCTATCACTTTTGAGTTCCTCTCTCCCTCTTTCTCTCTCTAGCACGACCAGCATTCTGTGGAGTTCTTTGCCGAGAGAATTGTTTTCGGAAAAATGAGAAATTCAAAGCAAATACAAATTCTAGTACATTTAGGCTGTGTCAAGTCACCGGTCGGACAAGGCACGCGCGTTCAGTATGAAGTATGCCGATGAGTCGGACCGATCAGATGATTGAAAATATCGGTCACATACAAACAGTTCTAATTAGGTCGTCAAGTCAACCAAATGACCGCGCTGGTCTAATCATATTGGTCAGACCGGAGACTTGACTCAGCCATACTATCTTGGTTCACACAACGTTCTATGAACATTACAGTTGTTTACCTTTGGTGTGAATCGAGGTGTGAATTTCAAGTTGAAATTTTTTTGATTAATTCACAATATGATCGCAATCTGAAAGATTTTCTAGAATTGTTTCAAAATGTCCGTATAGAATCCTTGAAGATATTTGCAAACTGCCTCGCAATGTGTCCTTTCTTATCAACTGAATTTGAAATAATCATTAATTTATGTTTATTCTGAAAAGTACATCTGTGTGTTAGATAATATTTAGTTGAATTGTAGCACGAATTTTCGTTACCCTCCGCAGCTCGCTCCGCAGGTAATAAACACCATAAGCTAACCTAACAAATGATTAAATTTTTAATTTTATTTGATACCACTCAAGATTTTTCTTTTGGAGTTTTATATTCTGTAGTTTATAACTTTACTATATCCTCACCGCTGTAGCCTCAGCAGTCATATTCAATTCTCGATTCAATTATACAATAACTTTTTTTTCACAGAAAATGTTTCTAGGCGGCAAACTTTACCGGCACATATACTGCAATAACACGTTTCTGCCGGTTTTTGCGTCAGTCTTCACTCTTCAACAATCAGGTGGGGCATTATGCGGGAATTCACGAGTATTTGCGAAGTTTCTTTTAATATTTTCATATTTCATTAGGAATTTGATTAGTTCACCAAGGATTTCAGGATTTTCACTTGGATTTCAAGATTTCAAAAGAATTTCAAGATTTCATGAAGATTTCAAGATTTCACTTAGTATTTCTGGATTTCTTGAGAATTTCAAGATTTCTATTGAGGTTTCATAAGGATTTCAAGATTTCATTCGGATTTCAAGATTTCATTCGTATTTCAAGATTTCTTGTAGGATTTCTCAATTTCACCTGAGATTTCTGGATTTCATAAGGATTTCATAGGGATTTCAAGACTTCACAGTGGATTTCTGAATTTCATCAAAGATTTCGGAATTTCAGGTTGGATTTCTGGAATTCAACATGGATTTCAAGGATTTCTGGTCATGTTGTACACCAGATTTCCGAAGTGAGACACCCCTCGATAGTTCATAGAACGCAATTTTACTATTAGGTTCTCTTGGTGGGGCTTCTAAATTATAAAATTCCATACAAAAAATCAGCAACTTTTGTTCCAAGGTTGTTGACGATGAGGTAACCTGATGACTCTTGTTTCGAACGTACATAGTTTCAATTAGTCAAAGGATTTTCACGACGTTTCTACTGCTCCTTGTAACTGAAACCATCTTCAGGTGAATACTTATAATCTCAGATGATACTTGGTATTTTTATAGGTCTATTAGCACAACATTACGTGTGATTTGGTACTGTAATATTTTGCATGTTATTTTGCTGTGCAATGTGGCGTGTGATTTGACTGTGCAGTGACGCGTACTTTAGCGTGGTGCAGTTTTGCCTTTAATTTCGTTCTTCTGAAACCCAACCTAATGAACAATGAAATGTTTACTGATTGGCACCATTAGCTGTGATAAACGTATTAGTTTCCTACGTTTTCTGTTTGTACAAATATGAAACCGTATGTATCTTCCGAAAGAATTTGATTGTACTCAGTGTAGGCATCATTAGCAATCCTTTTTTTCGGCGTCACCACTTTGTGTAAACATTTATTCGAAACACAAGTCTGTGTCAAAATAAATCCCATATTTATGGAGGTATTTTATCTTTCGTTTGATGCTAAAGTTCCTGATTCTTGCCTCACACTGAATTGTTCATTACTCTAAGCCGCAGAGTAAGCTCATTACGAAGTAAGTGTGGAATTGAAATACCCCAAAGAATTATCTCGGGTGCAATTGTATTTCAGTTAATTCCAATGAGTTGTAAATGGTTTACAAATGACCCCGATAGGACAATCTTTGCTGTGGTGTCAACGTACACATCACATTGTTCAGAATTGACAAGCAATAGAATATATCCGTTAATTTTAACGTGTTTATTCTTGAATACTGTAATTGTCTGTTTTTTTTATCCCTATATACTAAAAAAATGTACTATGCTATTTTGTGACTTGTGTAATGATTTTAATATAAAAAACACAAATGAATTCTATTCTATTCTATATACTGAGAAGCAAATTATTGGTATGTTCAAAACAAACAACTATGTGATGAACTGCAGTGAATGTCATATTGATATGAAGTTTTTCAAACAACAGAACTGACATGATTGGACGTGATGTGGTCTTTTATACAATGCAGTAGGTAACAGTTCAATTCATGTATGACATATTTACTCTACCATTCTCCTAGATACTGTACTGTTATATCATTTGCCTGTGTTTCGGATCATCCAGTGATTTTTTTTCTGCTGGCATTTCTCAAATGATTACTAATTTTTGCGAGAAAGCAAATATTTATCTTGATTCAAATATTCTGTTTTCTCTGTCATAATGAAAATATCTTACATGGGTTTTGTTCGTCTTATTCCCTTCTGATCCCTTCAGAAAATAAGTATATTGATTTTTTTTTAAAGTGCCCTGTTCTGTTTTAAATGTTTTTTATTCAAAAACAACTGAAAAAATTATTTAAACCAACCTCCTCTCTCTTCTCACCATGTGTGACAACGTATAAGGTAAAGTTGGTGTTGTGTAACCAAATCAATATAAAAAAGATGTCAAATCAACAATTCAATCTGCAGATGTCGAAATTAAAGAATCATTGAGACTATGGCATTAATCACAGTCGATAATCATTCACCAACTTTCTCGCAATCTTTGGAAACACGCTCTTGACCAACCAGATTCCAACCAATTCTCACAAATTCAAAGCAACATATCAGTCATTTTCTCCAAGTAACATGTTCATTTGGGGTAACTCAAATTGAAAATTTTCATAAGTATATCTTTTTTCACTAATATTGATATTGGCAATATGAATAAATATCCATGTCAACTATGAGCAAAATACTCCCAAAATGTTCATGCCCAACTACACCACTACTTACAAGGGCCGAAAAATCTACACATTTGGTTGTTCTTGCAGTCATCTATCACCGACTCTAAAAACAATTAGTCGAAAAGTAAAATGATCTCAAGAATGGTAGGCTGGTCTTTTATATTTTAGTTCTTATTATCTCCTCTAAATCAGTACAAATAAAAAATTCTTTAAAATTTATCCCGGATGTTTTTCTGAAATAAAGGAAATTTGAAATCTGTTACTCTAATTTCTTAACCAACGATTCGTTTCAGTATAAGATGACTGGACTCATAATTGAATAATTCTCAATTTTCATCAATTCTTCATTTCATCATTGCAACCATTACTTTACTCTACAAGTACATGGATATAGGGGAGGAGAAAGCATTGAATAAAAACATGTCACATTCGTTACATATTTTCCGAACTAACCTGTACAACATTAAGTTCTGCTCTTCCAAATCACTAGGACTCCGTTTAACGGACACACTAAAGTTTGCCATTACCAAACAGAACTCCAAAAAACGGTCATGAAGTTGCGAATTCGAGATTCACTACGGTTCTCAGACACGAACTCTACGCGTGTATGGCGCACTTAACAACAACTACTCTGCCTCGAACACCGCTCTGGCAGAACTGAACCGAACGGTCGAACGGAGTATTTGGATGACGGGGATCAGGAGACGCAAGTTGAGCAAGCGGTAGGGGTGGCATTCTGTGTTCTGTGAGGTCCGACCATCGGAGGAGGGATATAGGACTTCTCTGATCTAAATATTTGATATTATATCTGTAGATGTCGTGTTATTTGTTAGTAAACATTTTCGCTGATGTAATAACTTATCTCTGATATTGAATAACACTGTCTGATATGAAATCGTTTTGTATGATGACACTAGATAATTTATTTTTTCTGAAATTGTTCAAGAATGCCCACTTTCTCGGAGCAACTGCAGGCCTCAAAATACGCTAATCCAGTATTTTAGTCCGTTGCTAAACGAACTTTCCCGGACCGTTTAATACTTTCCCGTATCGAAAACGATACGGGAATAGTAATTTACGTAACAAGTCCGGAAATTACTGTTTTTTTGGACGAGTAGACCAAATTCTAGGACGAGCGTTAGCGAGTCCTGGAAGTCTACGAGTCCAAAAAAACTGTTTTCGGACGTGTTGCGTACACTATTTTTTCGGCAATCATGTAGGATAACAAATCAATGAGACGCATTTAGTCTAAGAGACGAAGAGAGGTCGACTTTCACCCATCTGTTAACCGGATGAAACGATTCCAAATTTGAATATTTAGAAAATTTCAGTTCTTATTTGTATTATATATTGAAATTAGAACAGAAGATAGGTACCAACAGAAACATTCTAATTATTATTTATTTTAATATTTGTATTAAAATTCGAGCACTTCCCGGCCTAGTCCGGGAAGTACGTACTTCCCGGACTAGGCCGGGAAGTGCTACTTTCCCAAAGAAAAAGTGTCCGGGAAGTGAACACTTTCCGGATGGTTGCCGAAAAAGTATTTTGCCGGCCTAGACCGTCAAAATCGGTCTTTGGTTTTTAGTTGTCACTTTGACGTTTCAGGAAAGCACGTAATTTCGAATCCTCAATTTATGATAATGCTGATTGCGATTTCAGAAAAAATAGTATGTGTACCTCGTAGTCAAAGCACATTCCCAGACTTCAATGCTTGTTGGCATCGGCTTAACGCCTCGGCCAACAATTTACATTGTCGTCCGGGAATGTATTGCTTTTACTACTAGATACACAATATACTATTTATTGACAATGGCCCTTCGAAACTCAAGCTTATTGAATATGGTGTTCCACAGTGGTCAATGTTTGATCCCCTCTTCCTATCATTTACGTGAAAGATATCAGTTATTTCGTGAATCTAACAAAAAGCTGTTGTTTTTGTCGACAAGACTTTGAATCATCCTCAATTTACATGAGAAGGAATATCCTATATGTTGAGCTAACTCAGTGGTTAACAAGGAAAAAAGATGGAAAGGGGTTGGGTAATTCGGAGGTTGAAACTTTTAACATTTAGGAGACCATCTGCCTATACAGCGCTAGCCAAAAGTCCCCATCACCGTTTCATATTTTGGATATAAATGGATGTGAACTACAGTTTGGCAAATCTATCTGTGCCTCTGAGATGTGTGAACGATAAACAGAGAGAGAAAATATCCGCTACCAACTTTAATCGGGAAGGACAAGCAAAGACAGTGGCTGTTCTACCGCGCACCCAATATTCAGAGGCACAGATAGATTTGCCAAGCTGTACTTTTGTAGTGGACACTGACGATGGAATCAGCATAGTTAACGTCACAGTGCTATTGAGACCAATAACTTCAAATGGTATCCTAAGGTAAGTGGCAAGTGATACCCCCTTTGAAATGGATCAAAAAGAACAAGTCAGCGATATTAATTTTGTTTAGGTTTGAGGAGTTGTGAAGAATTGAATGAAAAATTAAAAAAAAAAAAATGTTTAGCTTACAGTTTGTACAACTCGGAACTCATATCTAATAGTAATTGTTCGAAATATGCTCCATCTACTTCCTGACAGTAAATGTGACTATGTGTAAACACTCTCTCATATGTTTCAGCACACTCTTCAATAATTCGTTGTTTGAAACCATCACACAGAAAAAATCCAAAGATGGAAGGTCCGGTGATCGAGCCGGTTATTCCATCGGACCATGTCGTCAAACCATCTACCCCCACGTTGTACTGCATTATTCAGTAGGAAGAAGCTCTATCTTGTTGAACATTATTTTCAAGTCAACAAATTTATCTTCCAGAATTCCGAGAACTAACGGCAGAATTGCCGTGTCTAACATATCCAGGTACACTTCACCGGTTTAGTTGGCATTAAAAACTAATATAAAGGCCCAACTATATGTGCTGTCCTAGAATACCTACCTATTTACTGTTTCTAGAAACTGGGTATATTTTTCACGATATAAGTCAGGATTTGATTCAGTCCAGTACCTCACATTGTCACTGAAAAAAAATTTGGTACATTAAATCAATGTATACTCTTTAATACCTCTCCGTTCATTGGCACAATAAAATTTTCATCGAGCCAAAAAATTAGGATTCACTGAAATATACGTAGGTATTTATTGATTCAATGAATTCAAGTTTATTGAATTCAATGATGATCTTTGCTAAGACCTATGAAATGGTTTCGTTGCTACAATGGAAAAGTTTATTGAGGTGAAGAAAATGGCACATTGAAACAATGTGAAAACTTTCATTTGGAATTTTTTTTTTCGAATTGAGACAAAATACAATTCATATTTTTCATTTAAAAAATATTCATGCCATGCCATGCCATGTCACGATAATTGTTTTCATCTGTTTAGACATTTTAGTAGTTTTGAAAATATGGCGCCACTCAATCGGTTTGCAGTTGAATAATTATCATTAAAATGTTGCCATTCAGTCAATAAATTCGCCATATCCAACTCTATCTTTTGTCATATCAACTTCTGCTGGTTCATCGTCCAGTTCACGTTACAGTAGATGATTAAATATGTTCTATACGGACAATAGATTTGTAATTAAAAAAAAAAGTAACTGAGGATTCTACTATTAATTCTGCATTTGCTGCAATGTAAAAAAGATTGTCTCCCCGTAAGATTTTTGTATTGATATTTCAGAATTATTTATTTTAAATTCATTACTTTTTGATTTGGATACAGTGGATCTCTCCACTTCATGTTACATTTTTACACTTTGTTAATAGGAATAATAATTCTGATTGATTGATTGAAGTTATTAGCTTTGATTCATCAATAGAACAAGAAATCAAACACAGAAAAAGAAGAGGCCGATTCGGAAAATTGCAGTTATTTGAAAACATGTTTCAGTCAGAAGAATAACTTGGAAACATTGTTATTGCTAGTAGAATTCTTCTGGACTTCCATTGTCTGGAAATAAAGAAAATAAATTCTTTGCATGTGTTTGAGTGTTATCTCATTCCTAGGAAACATACCACACGAGGTCAGATGTCAAGGCCACTGTTCGGGAAAATGGCATGCAAACTCAGGAGAACCACAGGGGTCAAACTTGGGACCACTATTATTCTGAATGTTTAAAATTTACACTGATGACCTTAAGTTTCATAGAAAAGTTGTAAATGAAGATGACTGCCATCACCTCCAGAACGATATAGACTCAGCGTTCTCATGGTCTGTTGAAAACGACTTGCCATTCAACAAATTGAAATGTGTCGTATTATTGTGTACAAATAGAAAGGATGCTCTAGAATAAGAATACACTATTGAAAATTATAAATTGCCGAGAGTAAAAAAAGTTAGGGATATAGGCGTTGAGTATGATCGTGCACTTTCATTCAGATCACACATTGAGCAAGTTAGCGCACAAGCACTGAGAAGTTTGGGATATGTACAAAAAAACTCCAGGTATTTCCGAAATTGGGAAACAATCAAATCACACTACAATTACGTGGTTAGACCCAAACTCGAGTACTGTTCTGTAATCTGGTACCCAACAACAAATGTAAATTCTCACACATTGGAAAAAATACCGAATCGTTTATTGAGTTTCTATATATTAAAAAACACCACATTTACCCAGATAAATTGTTCAACGAGGCTTACTAAAAGCCCTTCACAAGGTAAGAGTCCCCCCTCGTGCCACTAGATACAAGCAATTTCTAGAAATTCCATTAACTCCCTAATGTAATTTCTGATCTCCAGTTACCACAATTGTTAAAATAACAAATAATGTCCTGCAGTTATCTGAATTTTCCCTGTCCCTGAAAGTTTTGATCTAGCTATTTTAAAACATCATCTGTTGATAGTGAATATATGTGTTTATGTATACAGTATATTACATCTCAGCTACTATTAGTTTTAGGTTAATCTTAGATTTCTCATATAAAAGAGTTCTTGTAACTTGTTTGGGAAATGAATAAATAAATGAACAAATATAACAAGTGTTGCCCAAATTGTTCAAACCAACTTCACTCCCATGATTTTCAAGGCAATTTATAGAACTATCCAAAGACTTGCAAGACAGAACATGAACAGCAGCATCTTCAAGCAAACCACTCTGCACGCGGTATATTGTTTCTGCAAATGCTAAACAGACCAGTGAATCCACTCAATTTGTGGTAGGTATCCAATCAAGCCAAAAGTAGAATGTCCCAAGTCGTAAATCAACCTCGCAATGGCTTATTTCAATATTGTACCTACTTTCGCTCGAAGAATGTAAATATTTTCACTTTGAATTTTAAATTTGTTCTTTTACATTATACGCACAAAAAAGAAACTATGCAGAATTTACTTCGGTATGAATAACGCAACAGTTTAACAGCTTCGTTTGAAATTATGTGGTTCTAGAATGAGAACTGAAGAACTTGAAAGAACGCGGAGGTGTATTCAGATGTGATCAGTTCGCGATTATATTCCCTGCAGAAAAACTTGGAAAGTTTTTGAAAGAATAATGGGTTTTATATCACCAATAGGTATCTTTTGTAGAATCACATTAAATGCTTTTTTCGAGGAATCTATTTGATTTACTTCCAGAGTTCCAAGGCAAAAGCTCGTTTGGTAAATCTAGAAGGAGATAAATAATTTAATGTCTGGAAAATTTGCTTGTGAAATATAAATCAGATTGATAAGAAATATTATGTAATTTTGAAACTGAATATCAGTGGTTTGTCTTTTTAGAAATAATGTTACATTTGAGAATTATATTGCAATAAAAACGAGCTAGGGTTGTTTGAATGAATGACTAGTAAAAATATTGATGAAAACAGTTTTCAAAATGTTTGTGTAACAATACTTGCTCTATTGTAGTCTGTGCAAACATGAATATATAATCAGCCAGTTTTGCTTTTGCACTTTTGCAATAATTTTTTTTCGATAATTTCATTTTGGGGTTGGGACTGAAGATCATGAAAAACTGTATCAAACTTTAGGGATTCTGGGCACCTTTGGGTTTTTTATTATAATAATAATTGTAATGACCGTAATGATGATAATAATAATAATGTATCCATTTATGTTACGTTACGACCATCATAATCTTTTCACATTTTTGAGAGAAGAAACTTTTGGTTGGTAGTTAAATATGAACTCAGCCAATTTTGCATTTACTTGCTTACTTACTAACTTACTTACTCGCTCACTTACTTACTTACTTTCTTACTTACTTACTTACTTACTTACTTACTTACGTACTTACGTACTTACTTACGTACTTACTTACGTACTTACTTACTTACTTACTAACTTACTTACTTACTTACTTACTTACTTACTTACTTACTTACTTACTTGCTTGCTTACTTACTTACTTGCTTGCTTGCTTACTTACTTACTTACTTACTTACTTACTTACTTACTTACTTACTTACTTACTTACTTACTTACTTACTTACTTACTTACTTACTTACTTACTTACTTACTTACTTACTTACTTACTTACTTACTTACTTACTTACTTACTTACTTACTTACTTACTTACTTACTTACTTACTTACTTACTTACTTACTGTACTTACTTACTTACTTACTTACTTACTTACTTACTTACTTACTTACTTACTTACTTACTTACTTACTTACTTACTTACTTACTTACTTACTTACTTACTTACTTACTTACTTACTCACTTACTTACTTACTTACTTACTTACTTACTTACTTACTCACTTACTCACTTACTCACTTACTCACTTACTCACTTACTCACTTACTCACTTACTCACTTACTCACTTACTCACTTATTCACTTACTCACTTACTCACTTACTCACTTACTCACTTACTCACTTACTCACTTAGTTACTTACTTACTGACTTACTCACATACTTACTCATTTACTTACATACATACTCACTCAATCACTTACATACATACTCACTCAATCACTTACTTATTTACTCACTCAGTCACTCGTTTACTTTCTTACACACTTACTTACTCTTCACGGCCGATATTCATGGTCTCAAATGTAAGTAATATGAATTTTAAGTCGTATACTGACACGAAAGACAATATAATAGCACTAACTCATCAACGTAGAGTCATATCAGATGGAGCGGAAGGTGTTGTTGGTTACTCCAATATGGAAAATGAAGCTATGGTGTCCAAGATTGTATGGTCTCATATCAGAAAGGAATTTTGGAAGATTGCAGGGAGTGCAGATATTTTTAATCAAATATTAGTGGTAGTCAGGCATACTATGCAACGTATTACAATTTTATAGGAAAAAAGTCAACAACATTGCCTAGTTATAGCATAACTTGGAATCTAGGCTCAATTACTGTTGGTCACTCAAAAATCAGATGGCACTAAACATTAGGAATTTATAAAAAAATTATTATGATAATGAAAATAAAACAGCACAAACTTGATCCCAAATAATACTCTCGAATAAATCTATACAGTGTGTCCAAGATAAGAATGAACAGCATGGGGATATCGGAAACGGTAAGAGATACGGTGTCGATTAAATTAGAGAAAAGTAGCGCATTTATGTGCCCAACAATATGCCATTTAGAAAGTTTTAATAATCCGAGTAGTTTCGGAGCCTACAAAAACCGAAATTTGAGAATTTCGTTTTTATTTTCTCCTAGCTTTATTTTCAAAGGAAATGTGAAACAAATATCACTTTGCCGTGGCCACTTTTTAAGGACTACACGATAACGTAAGCCGAGTTTTTTTGCGACGTTCCGTCTTTTAGAAAATATCATCAACTTTTTATTTTTATATGGGCCGAAACTAAAGTATATTCTGTATACGACTCCATTTTTCATTGTGAATACAGCAACGTATCACTCAATATGATTTCAGAACCATTTCTTACGCAAAATGAAATTTAGTAATTACTTAACCTGTTTTTCTTCAATTTTAGATAGTAGGCGCTGGAAAAAATGACACATAATGTTCTGTTGTCATAATAATACTGTAGTTTGGTAGAATTTTTGACATATTACCGTTCCTACTTTTACATCTCGTTACGTAATTTGTGCTAAAAATGGCAAACGGCAGCTTTTCGAATACTGAAAAATTTGATGTTGTCATGTTACATTTTGTGCCAAAGAAATTGTGTTGATGCTGAACGTGCGTACTCTAATAAGTATCCAGAGAGGCGACAACCTGGTAAATCAATATTTAGACGGCTAGTTTTTAATTTAAAAGAATACGGATCATTAAAAAACCCTGTGGTTTCCTGACAAAAGCTATCTAATGAAGAAAGTCAGCGTGATGGGTTACAGGCCGTTGTCGAAAATCCTGAGATATCTACTCGCACCATTGAAGATAATACCGGAGTAGCCAAATCCACCGCTCACTCCAAAAAAATAAATATCATCCATATAAATTTAGGATTTGTCATGGACTCAGACCAGGTGACGATGCAAGGCGAAGAACCTTTTATGAATTGTACACTAAAAAATGCCAAGACGATGAAAATTTCCCTTTCAAAATAATTTGGTCTGATGAAAGTATGATCACCAACAATGGTATTTTTAATAGGCGGAATGTTCATTATTGGTCACAACAAAATCCGCGTGTACACAAAGTGTCCAGACATCAACATCGTCTCGGTTTTAACATGTGGGTTGGAATTCTCGGTACGAATGAAATTGGGCATTTTATCTACCAAAACAATTTAACAGCAGAGCGGTACATAAATTTGTTAGTAAATGATATGGAAGACGCTCTAGATAATTTTCCATTAGAAGTTACTCACATCTGCTGGTTTCAACAAGATGGTGCTCCAGCACATAACTCTAGAATTGTTCGTGATTATTTGAACCGTCGCTTCCCAGGACAGTGGATTGGTACTCATAGTGATACATCCTGGCCTGCAAGGTCCCCCGACCTAACCCCACTAGACTTTTTCCTTTGGGGATATATCAAGAATCAAGTGTACTCTAATCATAACTTTCAAAATGAAGAAGATTTTGCTAATATCGGTTACTGCATCATTTAACAATATTTTTCCGAATATGTTAACTCAAGTTTTAAATTCGTCTGTGAGAAGAGCGTACTTGTGTTTAGAAAATAACGGCGGGTTATTTGAATACTTGTTATAAGTTTCTGTTTATTTTCCTGTAATACATATTAGCTCCTTGTTATTACATTAAAATTACATTTATAAACTAAACTTTTGATATTGCGACTTATCTTTGTATTCAACAACTCAAAAATTCCGTCAAGTGGTAAGTTAAAATTTATACTTGTATAAATAAGACTAATTAATTTACTTCATGTATCAAAATATGACATTTTTTCCAGCGCCTACTACTATCTAAAATTGAGGAAGAAGTAATCACTAAATTTCATTTTGCGCGAGAAATGGTTCTGAAATCATACTGTGTGATACGTTGCTGTATTCACAATGAAAAATGGAGTCGTATACAGGATATACTTTAGTTTCGGCCCAAATAAAAATAAAAAGTTGATGATGTTTTCTAAGAGACGAAACGTCGCAGAAAAATTCTGTTATCAGGTAGTCCTTAAAAAGTGGTCATGACAAAGTGCTATTTGTTTCACATTTCCTTTGAAAATAAACCTAGGAGAAAATAAAAACGAAATTCTCAAATTTCGGTTTTTCTCGAATATCTCCGTAACTACTCGGAATATTAAAACTTTCTGAATGGCATTTTGTTGGGCACATAAATGCGCTACTTTTCTCTAATTTAATCGACCCCGTATCTCTTACCGTTTCCGATATCCCCATGCTGTTCATTCTTATCTTGGACACACTGTATATCTGGTGGACAAATTGATAGTTGAAATAATTATAAGGGATCTATTGAGAACGAAGGCACCAAATAATACCCACAATCTCAAAAATTTCATTACCATATTTTCGTGAAAAACCATTTATTTGTGTCGTTTCAGTTGTATACAAACTTCTTTGTTGAGGAAGCTCATGGGTTCTGCAAAGTATCTTAAGATTTAAAAAAAACGCTCAATCCTGCAATTGAAACTATGTCGAGATCGATAAAAGCAGGTTTTTGAATTAAGTGGAATTGACAAGAGGGAGGGACAAGACTTGCTTCCACAGCTATGGCCGCATGTCAGTTATTTTAACATATTTTTTAATTTTGTTTTATCTTGAGGAAACAATATATTATGTTTCATATTCGGGTAAACCAATATAACAATTTGATGGCAAAAAGGAAACAAAAAACAAACTTACCCATATATGCTTCGAAAATTCTGTAAAAATAAATTTGAAGGTGGAGCTGATTTGAAATAAATCTGAAGGACGGTAACCTACGCTGAATATTTCAGATATCTAGTGAAAGAATAGCACACTTTTCGCGGGTCTCCAAACATCTATAGAGTTATATTGGAGGACGTGGCCACACGAAGTATAATCAGAGGTTGAACTACCTCAAGAAACTTCAACCTAAACCTTTCACTCTATACCTGCAGGCAATGTAGTTTGGGACGTGTCATTTTCTCGCGCGCTTTTCCAAGAGCACAAAATTAGACTTTTTCTATTCACTTCCCGCACAAATCTGGAACCTAACTCATATGGAATAGTACATATTGTACAATGAATCAGAAGTCCACGACTAATGTGATGATATGGCACGCCTGATTATAATCAAGTTTCTGTGATAATCCTGCATGGTCGTCTTGCACTTCGCACACAAATTTGAAAACTGTGTGCCGCTTTAATTTGACGCACTATTATTGAGTCTGTGAAGTGAAACGCTCTGCACGATTATCTTCAAAACTTGATTAGACGCGATATTTTTCAAGTGCCGCGATAGTGGTAGAATCCTCATATATCTTTTAGATACGTTTGGTAATCACAGAACTATTTGTGGAAATATGTATTTTGGTATGAAATTCCTTCATACCTTCATTCCTTGAATGGTTCTGTGGCCGTTAGAAGATGCCTTGTAACCCTATGATATGATTTTCGTCGGAAGTTTATTTTAGAGCGACGAATGAAAATATGGCATTTTGAAAAATTACTCCTAAGCTGATACTTTTAGTTAATTTCGAAGTTGAAAATTTGAGTAAGATATTTTGTTAAATTATTGTTTGTGATACCATATTTAAATGATTTGAGAGTTATTGTCATTTTCTTTTAATGCATATCAATATATTATTTTGATGTTATTATGAATGAAGTATTTTAAATCCTGTTTTTGTGTATTTTTCTCTGTAATAGTTACATTTGAGGCTAAATGAAATCAGAATCTGGTGGCATAATCACTATTACAACATTGAAATTACCAGAATCTTTAAAATATTTTGCTTCAATTGAAACAGAAAAGAGTTATGGTACTTCATTTCAATTCAATCAACATTGAAAAAATGGATAGTTCTTCTACGTTCTTTCTCTTTTGAAGGTTATACATTTATAATTTTTTATGGTTGCCTTTAGAAAGTTTTATGTTCTCATAATCAGTGTTCTTTCTCACTGTTTGGAAATAATGGCGAAGTCACCTAAACAGACATAAAAATTTCTGTTAAATCTGTAATTAGTGGGAAAATGACATGAAAATACAAGTGACCATCGGGATATATGGAAAATCACATTTTTAAGGAATGTAAAAATGCATGTTCAACCAAGTTCAATTTACAACAAAAATTGGATTTTTCGTCATAAATACTTGATACATATGCAATGATACATACTGAAGTATGTATGTCAATAGGCACTACTCGAATATAATGGTGAAAACACCTAAAAAACATGTAGAAATCGCCACCAAATCTGGAAAATTGGAGAAGATTACATAAGTATAAAAGTGATAATTCGTTTGGAGTATATGGAAAATTCACATTTGAAGTCAACTTATGACTTTACTACCCATATGGAATCATGTAATCTGATGGAAACAATATTTACTGTGTATTGATAAATTGAGAAAGTTCTGACTTTATCATAGAAACACTACAGTTGAGCTCTTCAGGAGAAAAAAAGGGAAATTTGTAAACTTATCAGAAAATCAACGAAAAAAATTGCTATTTTCAATTTTCCCAAATTATTGCTGAAACTCCGTTACATACTCAATTGTGGACACTATGTATTTAACTCCAGCTAAAGCAAATTGCTCGAACGAAAATGATAAATTACTTTTGGAGGTTCATATGCATTGAAAAAGTATGCATGAAGCTCAATCTTCTATCTCTCAGATATTCACAGCTTTATTGCTTTGGTAATAATGGTGAATCATTGCGAAACTATATATACCAAATCAGCTCATATACTCGAACTCATATATTATTCATCGGTACTTTCTTCAACACTGTATCTCATAAATACAGATAGGAAGGTACCGACTCGTAGAACATTGAACTCAGAGTTGTTTTAATGGCAGTTTTATCAACATCATGATAAATCATAATTTTCATACACCTGACATTTATTGCTATCAATCTATCATGCACGTCAAGTTTTTTCACGTTCTCAAAAAAAATCTTATCGAATGTATGTGACCCAGTGAACAAGATCATGCATAAAACGAGTTTGCATATTGAGTAAGAGTTTTTTGTCGATTCTGCCAGAAATAAGAACCAATTTCAATGAATCTTTCTCCAGAATGACGATTCATAAAAATGAAGTCTGTTCTATTTCCAAACGGAACTAATTTCTAATGTTTCAGGATTCAAACTGTGACGTACAATATGAAGATAGCTGACAACATGAACTGACAAGTTATGATTTTCATTCCCTATATAGTCATAAATAGGTATTTATTCACTATTTACGAAATAATAACCATAACTTGTCAGTTCATGTTGCTAATGAATTCGTTCTAATATAAAACGAATTTATTTTTAAGGAAAGTTGAAGATTTTATCTTGCAACAGCCAAATATCTCATTTTGCCGCAAAAAGTACACCATCAGAATGGCTGGTTCACTCACACCTTGTAAATTCTTAGAGATGCACCAGTATTTCAATCACGAATAAATAAAATTTTACCTTTTATCAGATTTTTTGGCACTAACTCGGTACATGCATTTCTCACGAAAATAACAGAAACGAATGATATTATTATGACTCTTCGAATTAGACAACAAAATATTGACAGTAAGGATAGAAACTCGAAGGTATTCATCAATAACATTCAAAGTCTAACCAACTAATGAATATGTTCTATCGTTTTTGTATTTCTATGTCTTGAACACTCTCACAATTTCAACAGTTTTAACTTTTCTGTAAATCCTTCAACCAGATCGCAAATTTCATCTGTATTCTTCGTGTTTGACCACTTGTGACTGTCAAGTTTACGGGCATATGGTTGACAAAAGTTTTGGTCTTCAACTACGATCACCTACTGATGGACAATATTCCACAAAAAAAAATCAATTTTTTTCACTGTCACGTTGGTCATAAATGTTGGAAACACTGATTCAAGTAAATTTTAAATATCATCTGTCAACTTCAATGAATTGTTTAAAGTTTTGATATTTGGCTTGGCATATTATCTGAAAGTTAAAATGTAATGAAAAATTTATCGAATCAGATTTCCTCGGTTTTTAGAGACACATCGATACAATTATGCATTGTTCTGAGTTCACACACTTTTCTACTCATTGATCACATGATCTGTGAAGGAGAAAAATATAGAAAACTGGAAAAAATTGTGTTCGTATCAACTACTACAATAGAGTAGAAAATAATCAGTCTGGGCATAAAGTAAAAAAAAATATTTCAATTATGCTTTTCACGATAAAACAGAAAACTGATAAACACATTTGAAACATGGACTTTCAGAAAGAAGAATTTTATTTCAATCAATATTGACAGTTAGAACTTTTATTAAAGTATTGAATACAGCAATAACGAAGAAATAATTAAAAATAAAAATTTATTGGAGCTCCGGGGCGGCTTAAATTTATTCGGTGGCACATTCGCTTTTACAGCTGTAGAAAATCCGGAAAAACCTGAAACACAACGTCATTTGGAGACTTGGAAATTGTTGAATGAAAACTCCTAACAACGTTCCAAAAGGTCCAATTCGATAGAAAACATTCTATTTAATCAACTGTAATCAAATTTGTATCAGTCTGTCCTTTCCTTCTCCGAAGTATGTAGCAGTGGATATAATCAACTCCAAACTCAAAGTGAACGGCTAACACTCCCATACTGTTGTTAAGAAATACCTCTAAATGAAAATGTTTTTACTTCCAACAGATGGTAGATATTGATAGTTGTATCAAAAAAACTCTGTCGGGGGACGCTGCCAAGAAAGGGATTCCTGGGTTAATAACAAGTTCACATGAGAATCATGTGAAACCTGCATTTTCTGTTTCATATTTAGCTGCAACATTATCCTCATTATCCAAATCAGCTTTCATGGCTGCTGTTATTTATCATTTAGGCCTTCTGTTTGATTATGGGTCCAATTTTGGAAGATGTAATCCTAGTTATTCATTTTCTTTCCAAATTTGAGATGCACATTGGGGATTTATTTATTTTCTATGTTGTGTGCTTCACTCAGCGTCAGGGATCAACTATCCTGTAACTCTGCACAATTATAACCATATTCAGAAAGACAACAGTCAACAGTTTCTTTTACGATAAAGGAATTCCATTTCGTTGATGGCAAGATTCAAATAGACCAACCATTTTCGCGCAAGTTATTTAGTTTTCGGGAATCTGTGAAATGTAATTTTTTTGTATATTCGTACACATTCCAGCAAAATGGAACACAACATTTACAACAAGCTCGATTTTTTTGCAAATATTTTTTCAATAAATTCAACTTTGAAAAAAAATTAACTTGACATTTGACAGTGTTGACACATGTCAGTGTTTCAATTCAGTGGTCCAAACATTTGAAAACAAAATTCATTACCACCCTGACAGAAAAAAAAACGATCACTGATAGCCCGTGAAATATTGTCAATTCGACAACAAAATATTGACAGTGGGATAGAAACTCGAAAGTATTCATCAATAACAATCAAAGTCTAATTAACTAATGAATCTGTTCCATCGATTTCGTTTTTCTATGTCTTGAACACTCTCTTCGACCTGCAAAATACACTTTCAACAGTTTTCATCTTTTCTGTAAATCCTTCAACCAGATAGCAAATTTTATCTGTATCCTTCGTATTTGACAACTCGTGACTGTCAAGTATACGGGCATATGGTTGACAAAAGTTTTGGTCTTCAACTACGATGACTAATTAGTGACTCCCAAATTGAATTTGACTTGTATCGTTATTGCTAAACTTTCCACACCTCGATAAATTGAGTAGTGTGGTATCAGATGGCACCTTTATATCTATCATACGGTAGGTGTGATGGTACTTTTTTGTTCAATCGATAGTCTGCCTCAGGCGAAAACAGTATTGATATGTAAGAGAACAAAAGCTATCGCCTTTCATCAACAATCAATATAAATGGCTGGGTTTAGTAATCGATGTTTTGTTTATTATGACGTTACGTGCTATTCAATATTACAGTTACTCATAACTGATTATTAAATTAAGATGATTTCAGATAGTTTCATTAAACTTTATGTCACTTCTGATTACTGATAGTTTGCATCACTGGCGGATCTAGGAGGTTTTTCAAGTGAGGAAGCATGGGTTTATGGGAATTTGTAACCGAGGGAATAATGAAATTCATAGCAATGAATATACCAACATGAATTGCAATTTTCATTTGAAACAACTGAAACCAGTGAAATAAGAAAAAGATCCAAAATCGAACAAGCGTGTAGAAAACACTCTTATAATGAATTAAAAAAGAACTCTCAGAAACCGGTTCTGAGGTGTTCTCCCAAATGAATCAAAAAATAATTCCATCTTTAGTATTCAAGGAACACAGCAAAGTTCTTATACTTATAATTGAACGGTTGTAGGGGGCAGTAATTGTTTTCTGTTAGAGACTTGATGACGAATATACCCATTCCCAGTCAACACAGAATGGTCTCAGAGATAGAAGTGGGATTCACATTCAAGTTTCAGATCACACCAGTGAATCGCAAAGAGACTTCCATTATTATCGCATAAACGTCTATTCGGTGCCCCGTTGGTCAGTGCGAGACAAATGTGATGCAAAATGTGACTCAAAATTAAAATATACAGATATGTACAAAAATCTATATTTCAACTCCAATCCTCTGGACAGCATTTTCTTCGCGGCAAAGTCAGTACCTATCCTGAAAATCACTGAATTTACCTTTCTACTCACCGTTCCGGTCCTTGAAGGGATACAGTTCAGAAATAATAATTGGGCAATGTTAAGAAACATTTGATTTAACTATTGAAATCATAAGTATGTACCTATAGAATATTTAAAGAATAGCGTCAACCAAATACATATTCTACTTGACTCTCGACTCGACAAACAACTCTGGACATTTTGAGTCGCGATGGTGATGTCATGCTCAATTTTGTTATCAACCTAATTCCTTCTTTACCGTCAAACTCGCAATGAAACCAAAATTCATGTTTTTTTTTCTTTGGTGTCTTGGCATCGACTGCTATGGTCATTAGCCACGTGTTCTGGATAGGCCTTGTTACTAACTCCATGCGCCACCTTAGCAGCAGCACTGTTAATTGGAACGCAACAGTGAATCGTGCAGGACTCACCCCAGTCCAGCCACGAGATTTGAATAACAAAATTCATGTTAATGTGCTTTGCAATTTTATTCACATTTTGTGCCTCAAAGCGACACTAACGAGAAGAAAATTGTGAACAATTCATAACATTTGGCATCACTAAGTGGTAACAGTGATATCTAAATACAAATCGTTTTGTTACCATAATAATCAAGAAAGCAACAGATATTTGTGATAACTGGGTTGTACAGGTTGTACAGGTTAAAGCGAAAGACTAGATTATTTATCCATTTTTCATTATTAGACTAATGGTCTTTCGCCAAGTAATATAATTTTTTTTTTATGAAAATTGCACTTCGGAAGAAGTAGATGCTAAAGTTTGAGTGCTCTCTGGATCCTAGAGATGGCGCTGGATACATACTTCAGTGTTTATCTTGGGAAATCCCAACAAATGCTGAAGTCGTTTTTCGATTTGATTCGGAGAACTATTGCCTTCGCTGATGATTGGCAAGAACCATGAAACCGGTACGGAGATGTTTCCCCAATTGAACCGGAAAATAATTTCAGCTATGGTATTTAAAGAGCACTGCAAGCACTGTAGAAAACTTTTCCAAGAATCTAACACATATAATTCAACGGTCGTAGGAGGCAGTAGTTGTTTACTATCAGATATTTGATGACGAATATAGGTACTTATTATATAGGTTGAAGAGAGAGAGAGAAGGTTATATAATATATTTATCATCAACATTTTTTTGCCACTATCCGCAAAACCTTCAGTAACGGATTTGATTTTTTGTTTGAATAAAAAATTTGCTGTGTGTTGTCTGATAGATGTGTTTCATTTACTTTTATCCGGATATTCCTGATATCTGATATGATATTTTCTGTTGCGACCACTAAGGGAAAGGAAAAGAAAGTGACCGGATGTTGTATACCGATTACCGAGAAATACAATAAGCCATTTCACAGCACATGCAGTGTGTCTCACTTCTCATAGAAAAACCCACGTAACTTACGTAATTTTTGACGTTGAGTTGTAGGTCTTTGGTTTATCAATCTATTTTGAAAATTTCAGGTTTCTACATATTGTATTTCACCGGCCGATTGATGGTGGAATTCACATCTACCAATTATTGTAATTCTTTTAATCGCCTCTCATGACAAGCAGGATTTATCATGGGACTATTCTCAATCCCACCCCAGGCTGTGTATGGAACAATATTCAGTCCATGATACTCAGTAAGCCTTACGATGATTCATTTGAAACACCTATTATTACCTACGTCGTCTAGAATAATAAAATTATTGTTAAAACAAACTAAGGAATTACATGCTTTTATGGATATACGAACTAAAAATAAAAATAATCTTTGAAAATCACCATTAATGTTTATGTGCTTGATATCAGTTATCTTCAATTTTATGATTGCTATAGTTATTGGTATAACACATTTCTTTCAAGAGGTAAGCACTTGAATTTTGGTTCATGGTTAACACAATATAGTAAACTGTTCAAATTGTGTTTATAGTTCCACGAGCAGTAATAAATTATAGATCTTAATAAAAAATATTAAACAAGAAGAAACATGGTGTCCTGCCATGGTGCTAATTGCCATAATCCTATACAATAGGAAAAATTGGGTCGAAAATCAGAATCCGAAAACAACTACTTTCCTGATAAGAATAAAATCGACGAAGTCTAAGTACCCTTTTCTACTCGATGAAGGCCTACACAACAACTTAATTTCTTTTCTCTTCATCATCTTCGATTTTTCTTTTATGTCCACTTTCAGTAGCAGGAGATTCATTGTGTGAAATTTTTGCCTGAGGCAAAATTCCTCTTTTAATAATAGGTCTGCATACTCCCAATTCTCAAAAGCATCTGGTATCTGCAAGAACAATCATTGTTACTACAAAGTTTGAAAGTTATTAAAAAAAAATACCTTAAAATGATCTTCACAGCAATGTAGCCTTTTTGATTTTATTTGAAGCGAACTTCGAGGAAATCCTGCAGCTTGCCACCAAAGTATTCTAGTTTCTGCATAAACAGGCACAGTAACAAAATATTTGTTAGTGTTTTCCTCGCTATTTTCACAATTAGGCATAAAACAGTGCTTCATTTGCAAAAATTTATTTTCACTCCTCAATGATTATTATATATCATTAGAATACTAAAATGTGCCTGAAATAATGAGAAAACTAGTGTTTGTGCCTACCTCTAAATTAGGTACTTAGCATTTACCTGCTTTTAATGCCTGTCAAGAGTTTGTTCTTCTTGGAATACCAATTAAAATGCACAAAGAAGGTTTAGTTAAAATGGGAATCAATTAGTTGAATATGAATACTTCAATCGTTGATTTATACTTTTTTTGGTTATGTTTAACATTTGGCGCGCGTTCGGTGTCAATCCACCAACGGCACCCACAGCCTTCATATTTTACATGCGTTCTCTGTTTGTTCCATTGAAACTTGAAAGATGTTGCATCATAGAGTGTATCGGTGTGAAAATGGTGTAATATAAAGAATAGACCTATTTAGATTGATAGTTCGTCTGAGTAGTTCAAAATGTTGATGTGTTTTTAACCACGGTTGCCAATTTGTCAGTTTTTTCATTGGCAAGTCGAGTGATGACGAGTAAGTCGACTAACCAATAAGAAAATCAAACTTTCAAACTTGATTTTTTGAGCAAATTACTAGCCCAAAATTCAAAACAAAAGTATTTTTGGAGCCTGTAAAAAATCTATTTTACTGTCAATTAATCAAATCACAAATCGCCGTCAGATGAGAAAGACCCATTTTATGATAGCTATTGTTATTGGTATAACACATTTCTTTCAAGAGGTAAGCACTTGCGTTTTGGTTCATGGTTAACACAAATATAGTAAACTGTTCAAATTGTGTTTATAGTTCCACGAGCAGTAATATATATTATAGATCTTAATAACAAATATTAAACAAGAAAGAAACATGGTGTCCTACCATGGTGCTAATTACCATAATCCTATACAATAGGAAAAATTGGGCCGAAAATCAGAATCCGAAAACAACTACTTTCCTGATAAGAATAAAATCGACGAAGTTTAAGTACCCTTTTCGCCGAATATTCCCACAAAGTGGAAAATATAAGGCAGAAATCTTACAGAAAACAACAACTTCCCTGGCTAATGCCACGAGGGATATTGAACTACATTCGACAGATATTTGTGCAACGTTCTTCCAAGAAGACTCAATTGCAAGTGCTTATTTTAAGGTACGGTTCCTTCCATGCGGCCGTCGTGCACGGCGGCCGCAGTGCGTCGACCGGATGCGTCAGTCGGTCGATCTCATGGTTTCTTCCATGCGGATGTCGTGTACGGCAGTCGGAGCCGGTTTTCCGCCGATAGTGCTAGTACTGCTAGTTCAAAGTAGTTGAAGTGAAGATGGATGATCTTTTCGACTTTATTTGTTATTAGAAGAAAATGACGATGAGGAAATCCTGCAGTTAATCGAGTTGGAAAAGAGCAATGCGGATATAAATCCAATATTTAAAAAAAAGGCGTGAAGAGGGTGTTCTGTTACGTTAATTAATCGACATCTTCTCGGGAATGAAGTCAGATTTAGGGAATATTTCAAATTGAACAAGGTGCAGTTTGAGTACATCTTCAACTTGATAAAAGATTATGTAAAATCAGAGTCATACAACCGAGTTTGGTACGTTATAACCCCAGAGGAATACGAAAACACCCTTGCTTCTGGAGCAATACCGTCGCAACGATCGCAGTCGTTCACGGCTGACGTGTCCGGCCGCCGCTTGGAAGGAAACATGTACATTCAAAAAAAAGGGCAGCAGTAGGTTGCGGCCACCACACTGCGGCCGCCGTGCGCAGCGGCCGCATGGAAGGAACCGTACCTTTAGACAAACAAAAGATTATCTTTAATTTGGCTGGGTATGACCACCTACAGTCATGTTTCGAGGTTGTTGCCTCGCATCTGTGCAAGGGCAGGTCCGACAACTTTGAGTTGTCTTGTCCCTGCCAAATGAATTACCATCTATTGTTTATCTAATAATTCCCTACGGATGAAGCAGCGACTTACAGTAAGTCAGGGACAAGACAGTTCAAAGTTGTCGGACCTACCCTTGCACTAATGAGAGGCAACGACCTCGAAACATCTCTGCAGGTGGTCATCCCCAGCCAAATTAAGAATAATCTTTTGTTTGTCTATAATCAGCACTTGCAACTGAGTCTTCTTTGAAGAACGTTGCACAAATATCTATCAGATGTCGTTCAATATCCGTCGTGGCATTAGCCAGGGAAGTAGTTGTTTTCTGTCAGATTTTTGCATTATATTTTCTACCTTGTGGAAATATTTTGAGAGAAGGGTACTTCGACTTTGTCGATTTTATTCTTATCATTTATTTGTACTCTCCGGCAAAACATTCGAACTTGTTCGAATTTTCGCATTTACTCTACCTGGAGTCTTTTGCTGTCTCGAGGAGTGCTTATTGATTTTCCTGGCGGATGGCGCTGCTTCATCCGTAGGGAATTATTAGATAAACAATAGATTGTAATTCATTTGGCAGGGACAAGACAACTTAAAGTTGTCGGACCTACCCTTGCACTGATGAGAGGCAACAACCTCGAAATATGTCTGCAGGTGGTCATCCCCAGCCAAATTGAGGATAATCATTTGTTTGTCTAAAATTAGCACTTGCAATAGGGAATATGCAAGTGATTTAAATTTATTTGATTTTTTTACCTCCGATACTTTATTGTCCCGACATTAAAGCTACACCATTAGTTGATCATTTAGTTTGTATTTAACCACATAAAACTTCAATCACAAAGTGCATAATAAGCGCGCGGAATTCAAATTTGCGAAACGCATCACCATCGGTCGAAACGAAGAATGACGTCACATGGCACGTTATGACATTTATCTTTTTCATAGAAACTTTGCTTTTATTTATATATTTGTAGTTTTTTCCATTACATAGTCCGATTTTGGTCTAGTAACAATTGTAAATTAGCAAGAGCAATGACTGAAAGTGGTTTTGTCAAAGCACAATCCGACAATACCTGAACTGATAAGTAGTAATAGTTTATCAAATGATAGTTTTCCTTTTGTCATTTAGGTGAGGCAGGTATAAACAGAGTTATCTCCCGCTTGATATATAAAACATTTATGCATACAAAACTTACTTCTGATCAATTTATTTCATGTTAACTATCGAAATACAATGTACTCACATTGAAATGATCTTCACAACAATGTAAATGTGATATTGGAGATACTTCGCCTCTTCTCATAACCTTACACCATTGTTTACGTATTGTCGCATCTCTTGGAACAGAAAAAATACTTTATTTGGTGTACTTATAATTGTGTTTTGGCATTCCGGTACTAGACAATACCTATAAAATGGTTTTTTAGCATTTTCCATTATCGAAATAGCGATTAAAACTGCAAATCCCTAACCTAATTAATAACTGTCAATAGTGTCAATGGCCATAACTATAGAAAGGCTTGTTCATTGAAGACTGCTCTGGTTGATCGAGATCACTTTCACATTGTTCATCTCTCTCTAACACTTGTACTGCATTTGTCTTACTATTTTATAAAATATCAACTTTAAGCAAGTAGAGCAATCAGAGTACGTCCCAACGAACGACACTGAAGAAGAACAACATTGATCGCGCCATGTGACGTCATCCCCAGCGCGCTAAAATGGAGGCGTTCAAATAGGTCAAATTCAATCGGTATTTTATATACTATTTTAAAAATTAATTCCAAGGCTTTCAACCGATTTATATTTTTTACTATGTTGTAACGAAGTAAAAAATTGATTAAACAAATTTAAAAAAATTATGCACATTCCCTATTGAGTCTTCTTGGAAGAACGTTGCACAAATATGTGACAGATATTCCGTCGCGGCATTAGCCAGGGAAGTAGTTGTTTTCTGTCAGATTTTTGCCTTACATTTTCCACTTCGTGGAAATATTTGGATAGAAGGGTACTTCGTCTTTGTCGATTTTATTGTTATCATTTATTTGTACTCTTCGGCAAAACATTCGAACTTATTCGAATTTTCATAACTACTTTCCTGGCTAAGACCACGACGAACGTTGAATTACATCCAATGAATTTCCGTGCAGAGTTCCTACAAGGCTATCTCTGCAATTGCTAGTTGCATGAAAATGTTATTTGAAACATTTCGACCACCTATAGATCGACTTTGGGGTGTTTTTTCTCCTCCATAAAAGACATCAAAAGTGTGAGATATTTCAATTTAAAGAGAAGTGGCACCATATCGGCAACTATCTCCTGATTAAAAAACCACTCGAAACAAACAATTCTTCTCTTGTTTAAAAATGATTCATTTCATGATCCATGCCGTACCATCACTGTTTACCTGAAAGTATTTTATTCTGTGTTACATAAAATTTATTAATTAAAATATAGAGTAACAAATATTATTTGATTTATTTTGTACCATAGATGGAAATTCACATCTTAAGGTTTCTATTTGTCGTTCATTTCCATGTTCTTAAAAAAAACACATAGTAATGGGCGTTAAGATAATTTTAAAACACCAATAGTCACAAAGATATATGGTTGACCATGTTTAACGGTTTTGCTACTAATGAAATTATGATGAACTCTACCACTTTATGACTCTGTATAACACAATTATTGTTCATTGTGCAGTGGACGCAAAGACACATAAATGTCGACTAATTGCACTACAGCGCTAGCACGAATAAATTATTCTGAACTTTTACGACTTTACCTACATGAATGCGACCAGAATGTTGAAATTCGACACACCCTCACATTGAGTTCATGTGGAATATTGCAATATTATTTTTAAAAAAGTGGACCTTTTTTGCATTTCCTCTGGTATTAACCGTAAGCAGTGGCGTAGCCAAGGAAGGGGGCGGGGGGCCTGCCTGCTCCGAAATCTTTCAAAGTTTCGACGATTTGGCAATTTGCCATTTTGTAAAATAAAATATATTATTGGGTATTAGATTTTTTATACTAGCCCCCCCCCCCCAAAGAAGAATTTTGGCTACGCCACTGACCATAAGGAGTGAGAAACCCATAAAAATTATTGGATAACACAAAGCGATAGTATCAGTACTTGGTGAGTAAATTTTGTTTAACCGTTACATGAGTATCATACCCCCTGTTTCCATGTCTTGTAACACGTGGATGGGCTACGAGCACCTTTCAATGAGCTAGTGATGAAATGAAATCATTTTAGAAAGGGTGATTTTTTTCTGAGCGAAAAGACTCCGTATAATCCGTAAAAATGGTCAAAAACATCGAGCCGTCGAATAACTTCAGTAGCTTGATCTGTATGTACGTATCCAGTAAGGTGGGGTGTGGGGTATGTGCCGAAATTTGGATGGCAAGGGGTAGCAAACATTCGCAGGCGACTGATGCACGAACTTAGGGTACGTGGCGGACCTATATTACGACAGATAATAACACAAATTCTAAAAAGCACAAAAAAATAGACACAAACAGTTTGTAAACAAGCTTTTATTCATATAATATTGAAGTAAAAATATAATTTAATGTTTGAAAAAAAAACTCAAAATTGTGTTTTCCGTTAACCAGCTGTCACCCCCTTACGAACGGCAGCCCTTAGAAGTCGAAATTTGTACGAGCCAAGGATTAACGAGGTCTTACCTTTTTACGTGCGATTCCTAGCACTTTCTCGGGCCATCAGAAAAAATTCTGCAATCACCATGATTTGAACCATCGCCGACTGGCAGCCAAATTGATTGAGACAATGTCGCTTTAACTACCTGTGGTAGTACTTCATTCGTCATTACACTTGAAATATAGTTTCAATCTTTTGAGGAACTATTTAAATTTTCAAAACTTCTTTGTTTATCATACACTGAATATTAAGACTTATGAGACTGTTGAAAACTGGAAAACCTGGGCGGTATGTCATAGTAAATAGCTTCATTGCATTGCACTCAAACAGTCAGGTGTAGCTTTACTCTACCTAACATCAAAATAGAAGACTGCTTACATTCAATTAGAAAGGATTGATATTAGGAAACACAATATCTCCCTCGAAGAACATCTGAATGAAATATTGAAAGCTAGAATATTTTGAGATATCTACAAATTGTTCCTTTTATGTGAATCGCAAAATATTATCGAGGAAACGGAGTCATTATGAAATTAGACAAATAGCAGATTATTGGTTCAAGTCTGACCGACAAATATTCCTGTTCGACTATTCCAACATTTTCTCAACCAATCGAATTTGGAATGGTATGGTTTCGTATGGCACTTTCGGGAGATCCATCCCCCTTTCCATCTTACATCCCCTTACCAGAGAAACTAGAGAAAACTTTATTGCTGACTGAATCAAATATCGATTTGATTAGGGGTATCTAGAAATTATTATCTTTTAGGATTTCACATGGAATATCCAAAGCAGTCATGTCTAATATTTGTTTTGAAAATACCACTCTTGAGAACAATATATTAGAACAATAAATTATTCAAGACGGTATAGTCAGCTTGAAGGAGATTTGAATTTGATGTTGGCTGGAGAATTATACAGGCCGTTTCTTTTATCATGTGGTAACATTGCTATATTCTAAACCGTAACAGATACGAAGACGATTAAATGGGAGAAAAGGTAACTATTGTGGAGAACAGTACAATGGCCAAAGAAAATTTACAGGGAGTCTCGCCCTTCCCGAGCTATACAGGGAAAACCAAAACTGCTGTTATTTGTTTTTTACGAATAGAACTGTTATTTCTGAAAATATAAAAAAATTTATAAGGAAAGTTTTAATGTATTTAAAATGTGCTATAAAAATTTAACAATGAATCTTTGATTAAACGTTTCGTGTCAACACGGCCACCATCAACATTTCTTTTCAAATACGGACCTGTCTGTTTTAGTACAAATATTGATAAAGCGATAAAATCACAATTCAGTGGTACATCACACTTGATATTTTTATAACGTTTCATTTAAAATAACTAGCATCCTCAGTGACAACAATTTTTAATTACGGTCCTGTCGTTAGTTCCTTTGTAAATTATTTTGATTTATTCAAAACCTATTCAACTATTGGCATACTTCAGACTTCACCCAATAATTTCGATAAGAAGATACCCCAACACAACGAACATTCGTATTTTTCCTTCTTGGGCATTTTTGTATTACAGAAATCCTTGTTTCAAGGCTGATTTCTTCTGAATCAATTATCATACAGAATATTTCTATAATTCTCAATCCTGGAAGTAACGAAAATATTAGTTTTTGGTCAAAATACGACTATTGTGTGATATGGTACAATTAAATAGCATCTCACTTCATTTACCATTTTTAAACAAGTAGGCTTTGCTTGGTTTCTATGGCAGGACAAATAAATGAGTTGTTGATACGTGTTAAGAACTGTCAGTCGTTTATACACTCAGTCATATCAAAGATGTATTCAAATGACGAAAGGAGTGATATGATATTTGCTTATGCAAAATCAAATAGAAATCCTCTTTTGGCAAAAAATATGTATGGTGAGCTATACCCAAATCGTCGTATTCCAAACATTCAAATGTTTAGACGATTAGAAAGAAATTTGAGAGACTGTGGTGCATTTGATAGAAATAAAACTAGAAAATGTGTTGTTACTGGAAGTATGCGGAACCATATAAATGTTTTAGGTAAGCAAATATTACTTCATAAAGATTAACAGAAACAGAAAATATTTTTTTTCAATTTAGGATTGGTCAGTTACAAAAATATTTCTAATCAAGATTGTTCTTTACGAGAAATTGCCCACGAACTAGGGATTTCTGTAAAATCTACCAGAAATATTTTGAAAAAGAACAAATACAAATGTTACAGGATACGCAAAGTTCATCACCTCAATGAAAGGGATTACGGAAGGAGAGTACGATTTGCGATGTGGTTGAGACGTAGAAATAGGGAAGTTGGAAATATTTGTAATAAAATAATATGGACGGACGAATCAAAATTCACCAACAATGGTTGGTTTAACAGAAACATCCATTATAGGTGGAATAATACAAATGAACATTTACATAGAGAAACCAATTTCACGGAAAGGTTCGGAATAAATGTTTGGTTGGGAATTTTGGGAACAAACATACTAGGTCCTTTCTTTTACGACGAGCATTTGAATGGTGGAATGTATTTACATTTTTTATCCAATGAGTTTGATGGCTACTTAAATGAATTGCCACTGAACATCCGCCGTGAAATACAATATTTTCAACAAGACGGTGCCCCTCCCCATAATACAGCAATAGTAAGGGAACATTTAAATGCAATATTCCCAAGAAAATCGATTGGAAACAATGGACCAATTGCTGGGCCACCTCGATCCCCAGACCTGACTCCTTTAGATTTTTTGTCTGGGGATACATAAAGGATAAAGTTTTTTCGACAACTAGTACAGATATCGACCATCTCAAACAAAAAATAAGAGATGCATGTAATAGCATTACACCCATCATGCTTGAAAATTGCCACAGAAATTGTATGGACAGACAACTTATGTGCATTCAACAAAGAGGTCGGCAATTCGAGCATTTAATGTAGGTTATCATAAAGAATTCATTTTCGGTATTGGTTTTATTTTCACTCAAAAATTCAATATGAAATAAATAGTTTTCTGTTTGTTTGATTTCTTCTACTCTTAAGTAAGTTTATTTCCGAGGTAAATTGCTATCGTTCGTCTCTGAAACTACAGATATCTTTTATTATAGTGTAAACATAATTTTAATACATACATTTATTCAAAGCGTCACTGATAATTTTTATATCGGAGAGTTAGGTTTTGTGGAATCCATAAACGACCTAACGACAGGACCGTAATTAAAAATTGTTGTCACTGATGATGTTAGTTATTTTAAATGAAACGTTATAAAAATATCAAGTGTGATGTACTACTGAATTGTGATTTTATCGCTTTATCAATATTTGTACTAAAACAGACAGGTCCGTATTTGAATAGAAATGTTGATGGTGGCCGTGTTGACACGAAACATTTAATCAAAGATTCATTGTTACATTTTTATAGTACATTTAGAATACATTAAAACTTTCCTTTTCCATTTTTTTATATTTTCAGAAATAACAATTCTATTCGTAAAAAACAAATAACAGCATTTTTAGTTTTCCCTGTATAACTCGGGAAGGGCGAGACTCCCTGTAAATTTTCTTTGACCATTGTACTGTTCTCCACAATAGTTACCTTTTCTCCCATTTAATCGTCTTCGTATCTGTTACGGTTTAGAATATAGCAATGTTACCACATTATAAAAGAAACGGCCTGCATCTAGTAGGTATTGTACTATTGCATATTACTACAATACTCATTACAAATTGAGCAATAATGACTTACTGTCTGAGACATAAAATAAATGAATTGAATAATTAAATTGATACCAGTAATTGGTTAATTATATCACCTATTGAATTGATTCGGATTATATATACTTAAAATTCCATTTCGAGCATAACGAAAACAATCATTCAATCAAAATATATTTGATTGTTCACGAAAAAATTTTATTGACAACAGGATAAAAAAAAAATAAAACATAAAATTTAAATTATAATCCACACAATAGATTCATAAAAATGAAGTTTAAAAAAGGAAAAACAAAGGAACAAATTGAATTTAATTTTTGATTGACGTGTTCGAATGCATTATTTTGAATTTGGATTTTTGAGTAGTTAACATATCATCTGAATGTATTGACGATCTGATGATCGACTCAATAACAGTTGGAACAAATCGAAATACGTTCAGCAGATCAACAATGAAATTAAAGGCAAGTGATGTGAAATTACAGAGATGAAAATATCCGGAGATCCTTAAACAATAAATAATGATTACATGTTTGCGCTTAATGCAGTACCTTAGGCAAAACTTACCTATATCAGATGACCAATTATATGAAATCCCTCTTAATGGGAGGTCGATATTTTTAACGCTTTTGAATATAAATCGAATTATCGATATATAAATAAATAAACTTAAATGAGTTCAGGTTGTGATACAATTCCAAGTCTTCTTTAATAGTATATTTCATTACGAGTTCAGAAAATAGGCTTTCTCCGTGCGTGCGCAACATGTTGCCGTGGGAGGCGAAGCCGCACACGTAGTTAATATTTTCAATACTTCGAAAACTGTTTAAAAAAAAAACGCGAAAATTTTGACGCTCCTTCGGTAGTCCGATCAACATGAAACTTGGTAGATGTTTATAATTCCAGTGACAACGTATTATGAAATGTTTGTTTTGTACTGTGATTTTGTAATTCCGCCTTTTCATACTGTTGTTCTTCTGATACTGATACCCAATAAACCTCAATAAGCATTGATCACAACTGCATGAATAAACACCTATTATTATTATAACTATCATTACGATGCTTTTTCAATGAACTCGTATTTCTGAAGTATTCTTTATCTTAAAATCAATCAAAAATTGTACATAATACCTATAATAATTTTGTGTGTTACTGTTACAAGATGAATATTCAATCATCATGATGCCCGAGCCCCTTTGCTTATGTTTTGTTGTTTATTAAATGGATGATGTTACTGTTTTTGATACTTGTCAGTTAGTAATATAAGTTTACAAAATAGTCACGTATTATTTCCATTCCTGAAATTATATCAGTTATCCTCAGCACTCGAACAACATAAGAAACATTTCTGTGCTGCATTTTTTCATAAGCTTTATCAAGATGATGTCAAATTTGACTATCCAACATTTCGTTGTCCATCAACAAATATCAACTTTTTTCAATGGAAGAACAGTTGTCAATTTTCTCCAATAGAAGTGGCTGAATTTCTCCATTTCGTACATTTGTTATGCTGATAATCCCCAATAAAACTTTATAAACCTTGATCACAACTGCACGAATGAAGATATTATTACGATTACGACCCCCTTTTGATCAACTCATCTATTTGAAATATTTTTTATTCTAAAATCAATAATGGATTGATTACATGATGTGATGTTTTAATTGAGTTTCATATCATCTCGAATTTTTTAAGAGATTTTCGAATACCTACGAGCCTCGCATAAAAAATATTCAAAAAAACTGAATTCACTAAAACAGATCAGGTAATTATAAAAATAATGTTGATGATGGTTGACGAAAACGAAATGTCGGAGAGCAAATATGATATCATGAGAAAGCTTATATCTTAAAGCTACATACAGTTGAATGTTTCTCATTTTGTTACAACTCTGACGATAACCCCAGAAAGAAATAAACAAAAATATTTTGAAAATACAAGGTTTGTTTGGAAATTTTACACCTACCGATACGAGGGTTGCTATTTATGTATTGAGAATTGGCAACACTGGTTTCGCTAGGCGCGATCCAACTGCGCTATCGCAAAGTTTGACATTTTTGACAGTATACGTAATCAGAACTTTTTGTCATACATACGCTATTTATATTGTTAATAGACATTTGAAAATTTTATCTCGGCCAAAAAAATGGAGCTAAATCGTGAACATTTTCGTGCCATGATTTTTTACGATTTTCGACGTGGATTATCTCAACAGCAGTGTGCCGATCAACTTACTGCGATTTTTGCTGATGAAGCACCATCCAAGGCCACAGTATATCGATGGTTTAGTGAATTCAAACGTAGCCGTACTTCGCTGACGGACGAAATTAAAGATGGACGTCCAAAATCGGTTGTTGTGCGAGAAAAAATTGATGCTGTGTCCGAACTGATGAAGCAGGATCGTCATGTGACATATCGCGAGATCGATGCATCGCTAGGCATTAGTATGACAAGTATACATAAGATATTGCATGAACATTTGGCAGTCAGGAAGATTTGTTCTCGTTGGATTCCACACAATTTGAGAATCGATCATAAAAAGACTCGTGTAAATTGGTGCAAGGAAATGATTACAAAATATGACCACGGTGCAGCAAATGCAGTTTATAACATATACACAGGTGACGAATTTTGGATTTATTGTTATGAGCCCGAAACTAAACAGCAGTCGACTGTATGGGTCTTTCAAAATGAACCAAATCCAACAAAATTTGTTCGTGCTCGCAGCACTTCGAAGCAAATGGTGGCCTGTTTCTTCGGTATAAACGGTTATGTGACAACCGTGCCTTTAGAGCAACGTAGAACGGTAAACTCTGAATGGTACACTACTATTTGTTTGCCAGAAGTCATCAATGAAATAAGGAAAACGAACCGTCGACGAGGGATAATTCTCTATCATGACAATGCGAGCTCACACACATCGGCTCAAACAACCTGCTATTTGAGCACTCAAAACGTTGAATTGATGGGTCATCCGCCGTACAGCCCTGATTTAGCCCCAATGATATCTATTTGTTCCCTCAAGTGAAGAACAAATTACGTTGTCAACGCTTTTCGACGCCACAAAAGACGCTGTTTATGCATTCAAAAACCATGTTTTGGAGATACCTACTTCGGAGTGGAAAAACTGCTTTGCCAACTGGTTTAATCGAATGCAAAATGTGTAGATTTGAAAGGAGAGTATTTTGAAAAACAATAAAGAAGTTTCAACATCCCAATTATTGTTTTAGTTCTTCATTCTCAATACATAAATAGCAACACTCGTATATGAATGCCCCTCCTGTTATGCAATCTGTTTCCGAGTAAACCAAAACCGTATTATCTATTACCGTTTCCGATATTCCAAAATATACCAACATATTGAAATGAATCATACAAAAATAGCAAAGAAGTCTAAATGTGCTCAAAATCTGGTGAATATATTCTGACGAGTATTGAATCATTCTCAAATCCTTCCTGTCTAGGTACATACAGAGCCACAATAGGCCATTGGCCGCAGTGGAGGGCCTGATACGGGCCCACGTTCAAACCTAATCTAACCTAGGTACATACAACGTTACAAAAAATACCAAAGTACGCCCACTTGAATAATAAACGGATAATTGTACTTTCCTTGTGACATAGCTTCTGACAAATTTCAATAAAGGGGATTTAAGTTAATTAGTTGAAACTTTTTCTGAAGTGAAACGTTTATTTTACTGATGACACAATTATAATCCACTATTAGACACAAACTACTTTTTGAGAAATATGTATTTCATGAAGTTTATTATACAGGGTCAGAAACAAATAAACTTTTCATTGCATGTGACTACATTTTAATAGCAGTATTTATGTTTTGTAGAAAAACACATTCATTTTTTTTTGTTTTTTACGAAACTCCCAGGTTTTCGAAGAAAACCCCTCAAAAGCAGAGCTTGTGCGAGCAAGTGAGATCCGGGACCTACAGTTTAAATAAAAGTGGAATCCGAACCACTTCAGCTCAGTGACACACGACCGGGGATCGAACCCGGACCGTCTGGGTGGAAGCCAAACGCTCTAACACCTCGACCACGTCGCTCGTAATTATTATCATTATGGCACTACTCTAAACAAAAAGTGTCTGAAATAAAGCATTGTCAAAAAAAAACTAAGAAGTTTCACCAATGCTGGTTGCGTTGACTATTATTTTGCAACATTATATAATAAGTGAAAGGCAAGTGGATTTTAAATTGTATTCAGAAATACTTTTTTTCGATATTTTCAGAAATAATTCAACTTTTAGAATTTTCTGGAAAAATATTAAATTTTTTAGATTCCGCGATACTTAGTCGAAATTTGAATTTGAAATTGGCGTGGCCCTTCTACGCCTTCGTAGAAACGACAATGTTTCAATTTAGAGTTCTATATAAAATCGTTGACCTATTCGTTAACTAATCATCGACCAGACCTCGTACATCGACTAGCAGGCGAATTCGCTTAATTTCCACCACCGTCACCGAGTACCAAACGCCAAATACAGAAAACAGTCGTTTCGAGGATCGTTCGTCGGCGGACATTTGAAAGTCAATTACGGCACAAGTTGCCCGAGGGTCTCAAGAAAGGGCAATCGGGTCGGCCCGAGCCCCAGGGTGTCGCCTTATCGGCGCCAGACCGGTCCGCGCTGACGGCGGTGCTGTCACTGCACACCGGGCCGGGGGCCGCGGGCTCGGCCCGGGGATTTGCACGTGTGCATCCGTAAAATACGACTCGAATCGAATGCAGATGATGATACGGAATGACCGCATTTTTGCTAAATGATGCTTTTCGCGAGAAACATGCTCTGAGTAGGACTGGGAGAAATTGGTATGATCGCAAGTCAAATATAATAGCACCTAGGTTCCCTTTTCTTCAAGGATTACAAAATGCTTGTATTCGTTGAGCTTGTTGACTACATTGGAAGCGTTTTTTTACCCGTAAAGTTTTCTACTGAGCTCATTTTGGATCGAATTATCTAATATATGAAGGGGAATTCTCAAAGCTGACGCACATTTTTCAACTTGATGAAGAATTCTCCACGCAGAGAAAATATTGGTAGGAATCGTCAAGAATCTAATCAAGAAAAACGTTAAGAATATGGACAAACTTTGATCGTAGTGAGTTGTACTCTCTAAAACCGTTGAGATGACCCTGAGAAAGTATTGCTAGGAAATGCAGTAACTTTGATCGCGAGAAACAAAAATCGATCAACGGAGCATCCGGTTATATTTACCAAGACTACACATAATATTGAATAACTACCAACCAGCTGATTATTTATTAATATAATTCATTAGTGAATCTGGAATAGGAACTCCCACCTATTAAACTGTTAGATTTGATCAGAGAATTGTTTACTAAACTTGGCGTTATATATTTCTTCTATCTGTAATGTCACCTGTAGAGTATTTTTTACCACGAGTAGCTAGTTGACTGATTATCGAACAGTTTACCTCACTCTCGCCAATGATATTATAACACAGTTCAATATACAATACCATATCAAAATGTACCATTTGCTATTTTCCTTATTAGTTTTAGTCTTGTTTCAAACCACGAGTATGGCAAAATTTATGTTTTCCCCTCAAAATTCGTGATTATTATTGCCATACTCTTGGTTTGAAACTAATATGAAAAATAGCAAATGGTACATTTTGATATGGTATTGTATACTGAACAGGGGATAATACCATGGAGTTAAACAACCAAAAAAAATACTTATCATTTATTCAATAACCTTCAGAATATACAGAACAAAAGTTTATGTAAAAAATGCACTTAAACTTGAATCACATAGGTAGGCAAATAATAATAAAAATTATATCACAATTTAAAAAATAGCTCATCCTCAACATAATATGTTTGTCCAGTGCAAACGTCATCTTCATCAGAAACAAAATATTGATTGTGCTTAATCAATATTACTATCGGTTGCATAGTTAATTTCATTTATAGAGCAAATTGGGCTGTATATCTGGAACAGTCTGAAAATAAAAATTCAACATATAAAGGAATCGAATCGAATATATCTGGATGAGAATATGGAAAAATTGGAAAAAACTCAGATGCTAGGAGTTTTCTTGAAAAAACCTTTCATTTCAATTTTTTTTCACATACATAGTAGGTATGGATATTTTCTATTATTCTAAGTTTACCCTAAATTATAAGAGCTTCACTTATATTTACCTTAACAAAAAGAATAAGTCCATTGCTCTGATAGCCTGTAGATATTAGTATTCCTTATTTTCTCTGTGAATACAGTCAGTAAAAGGGTGGCAATACTTCAATACTGGCTGTTTCCTTTGTAGTTTTTGGGTCGTTGATTTGAAGTTTGCAGTCAAAATTTTTGACCTGAACTTTTTTTTTTGGCCCTTTTTGCCCAAATTTTGGCACTTTTTTCAGTCAGAAAAGCATCTGACATGGTCTTGGTTCAGAAACCAAGAGGCTGTCACTCCCAAATACATTCTCTGCGGCAAGCATCTGCACAAACTTCGATAGTATGGTCATCACAACTAAAGAGGAAGAACACAAATCCTTTGAAGTGCTGGAAGTGACTCGAGAAGAGCTGAGAAAATTCGACGTGAAAACTTGCAAGTTGAAGTACATTAAAGTACTATCTACGAATAAACTTTCCCAGAAATCATGAAGTACGTAATCTTTTGAGTTTGGGGTATCTCCATAACAGAATCGTTCTGGATAGAGCTTGTAGAGTAATTATATTATGTTTTACAGATCGACAAGCGTAAGGATGCCTCTGAGATGCGCAAACGATAGAAAGCGTGACTAGATGTGCGACAGAGATCGACCACTGTTTAATAAGGCAGAGCGATTGAGCTCCTGCCCCACTCCACGGTTTTGTCTACTGCGTAACCAATTCTCGGAGGCATCCTTACGCTTGTCGATCAGTAGCTACTTTCTATGTTGAGTCTGCAACCATGAAAAAGTGGTAATAGTCAATGTCACCGAGTGGAGACTATTTCTGCAGATAGTCTGTCACTTATTTGTGAAAATTGATATGACGGAAACTTCTCCAATCGTTGATTACCTTGGTTTAGTAAAATATTCTCCTCTTGACTTTTTCAGGTCAGGTGTACGGAAGTCGGAGACCGAAGAATAATAATTAATAGCCTGTTGGGACCATGTCTTCATTGCTCTGAAGCCCCTGTCTCATTATAAGGCTTTATTCATACCACTATGTAATAATTGTGAGTCTGATTGAAAAGCGCTGGAATGATGGATTTCGATACTCTGGAACTTGAAAGTATGGCAGAATTCTTTAGATGTACCAGCTTGTTCAACGATGACTGGAAAACTAGCCAAATGTGCTGTGGTGGTCGTGACGGTAGAGCTTTAGCCTCTCAACCAATAAGGACGTGGGTTCGAATCCCAGGACGGTCACAGATCTTGTGCACGGCATTGCATGTTGAAAGACTCCTGAGGGTGTAGCTGGTTGATGGAAAAAACAAATGTTGAAAAAACAAACATTTTTGATAGCAGAACGCCGAAATCCTTGGATTCGCTTCATATGCTCAAGGCACACGATACCCAACAATTACTTACCCCAAGTAGGTGTAGGTTGATTATTGAGTTGATGATACAAGCTAATTCTCCCAATATTTCGGATCTTTGGAAAAAGGAAAAAGGAAAATATACTAATTATATGTATTCTAGGCGCGGATTTCAGGAGGGACACCCGTTTTGTGAAACTATATTTTTAAGTATAAGTATTATAACAACGATAAAAACCTGTAGACACAAAAACAGTGAACTCCAGTAATATGTTAATGCCTAGGTACATACCTTTTATCTATTTTCAACATCCAAGGCAATCGATTGAAAGGGAAAACAAGTGAATCACATTGTTAGTACATAAAGTGAAGTAGGTCTCTAATTTATGATTCCATGAAACAACTGCCACTGTGAAGAAATTGCTATACCGTGAATGAAAAATATTTTTTCGATAGCCTTTGGTGATATTTAAACGGAACTTTGACGTAAGCATACCAAACGCACATCTACTCTCTTGAAACCTTAAGTCAATTGAAAATTGCAAATTCGTTTTTCTTCCATCCAAGTAGCTTTTGTGTAAGACCACAGAAGGTAGGTTTTTAGAGGAAAGGATTCATCGCCAAGAGAAATATGGGGAAGGAACTTGATAAGCTGTCGTCCAACCAGCGACCAACCTTGATGAATGGAATACACCTCCATCTCTGTTTCTTCCAAGATGCGACAACGGAACCAATAGTTCGTTTTCTCTTCATGGATTATTTAGCCAATAATTTGAACAAGCTTCTAGTAGCCAGATCTCTGAAAAATTCAAAATATTATGAATGGAGTAAAACGGAATACATGAAATAGATAATAGATATTCAATTACTGAAGGAACTGGCCACATTTCTATTAATTCCACGTTTTGCTTCAGCAAAGGAATGTAGAGAGACCTAGAGAAACCTGAGAATAGTAGTTACGAGAAATATTGAACAAGCACCATCCGGAACGAAGGAAAAAATCTGCCTGGAAATCTTTCATCTCCACCTTCTCTATCATTAGAGCCTGATGACTTATCAGCAGCCAATGAAACTCAGGAGAAGAGGAACCTGATACAAAATATGCAGTAACGAGAAAGGGACATGAGGCAATGAATACACATTCAGATTAAACTGGGCCAATGGGACCTCCTGCCAAAAAATAAGAAAATATAGGCAACTGCTACTGACCAGATAGTAGAGATCCTAACCATAGTCTGAAATGATAATCCTAGAAAGCATGTTTTATTGAGTTTGCTAGATTGATAGGTGTTGAAGAAATGACTAAAGCCCAATTCAATGAGGTATTTAACACGATCAACCGGGTTGTTCCTCCAGCATAACCAAAATACTGATAACAGTTTGACTACCAACAATAGCAATCTCTCTACACATTTAACTATGGTCTACAGCATGAAAGTCCACTGGTTTCAGCTTCTGAAGCTTTCACTATGCCACAACGTGTTCAACTCTATACCGAACTGTACCTATAAGGAAACCCTTATAAGTATTTTCTATCACTCCAAATGTCCATATACTTCTACCGACCAACTGAAAAGAACGTGTTGAGTCACATTTTGCCTTAAATCGAGATTTCCACGTCAGCTTGTGGCTGCCGGGCTATGACATATTTGTACTGGGGAGAACGTGTCTGGTCAGGAGAGACAAATACTTTTGTAAACCGTATACAGGCAAGAAACGTAAGTAGTCAGAACCTTAAGAACGCTTATTGCCAGAGTGACTTAGCAGTCTTGGCACGTTATTTCCCTGGGTTCTTCATGTGCTTGTTCAGCAATTTGTTTCTGGAAACCCATTTCATAAAACCAGTTTCATGAAACAGTGTGTACACCGCGCCTTATAATACGTATATTGCATCTTGAACTCATTATGTCTCTATGGAAGTAAAACATTTTTTTTTAACTGCATATGAACCCACCGAACTTTCAGACCCCGCGCTGTACTAATATTACATTAGTTTTTATATATCTATAGATAGCCTTTTTTACTTGAAGTAATGCAAAACGTGAGCTGAAAATTCAAAAATAAATGCCGATTTGCCCTGCTCTGCACCCACCCTGTATAGCTATAAAGTTGCTTATTTTGACTAAGGTTTTGAAAAAACATCGACACAAGCCCATAATCCATGTAGGTATTCAGTGCGTCTTCCTTTCATATACTTTATTCATTGTCCGAAAATAATGGAAATATGTTGTTCTCTGAGAAGTTGCACACATTGTAAATAAAAATATCTACTTTGTTATCACTACCTTGTTATCAAACGAATAAGTGCATAACAAATTACATTACTGCAAAATTAATTAACAATGCTGTTTATACTCGGCAGCCAGCAAATGACAAGCTACAAACCTCCACATAAATATCGCTAATGTTCGAGTAACTCACTGTGCGATATATCTGCGATATTTCTCAAATAACGCAACGAAAACAAACTATTGTTACGCGTAAACAACTAAGAAACCAGATAAGTGAAGATAAAGCGGACTGACACCAGCTGCTGACAGGGAGGTTCAGTGTTTGTGTGACCATAAGAGGAGTCTTGGCCGGAGGGCCGACTGGCCATGGACGGAGGCTCTCGTACCAGAAGGCGCATTCATATTTTTTATTATATTATATCCTCCTCAAATGCATTGAGAAGCGTGCGAAATATTCAAGATTAAAACACGCCGTGTTAGAAAGATTATTGCTAGATAACAACGACAAGTTCTCTGTTTTATCACATGAAATGTCAAATAAGCCTTCGCGTCAACAATTCATGATATGAGATGTCCATTACCCGCTTCATTAGATGTAATGAATTATAAAGGACATTATCCTGATCTAAAATTCATGTCCAGCATTGTTTTTGAAGTTGCGATGCAGGCATAATAACAAACTTGATTATGACTGTCGTAGTCCAGAGTGACGTTTGAGTTGTTGTAATCAAATAACGGACACAGCAGCTAATAAGTAACCATAACGATATATTTACACATGTTAAATAATAAAAACACTTGACAATTAAAGTATATACAATTTGCTAATAAATTACTCTGGAACTCGATCAGATAAATGCTAGTCGGTGAGCTCGAAAAACATATAAAATCGCGGCTTGAGAACTGAAAACTAACAAATAATCTTTTCTCATCTTTTGAACTCCATCATTTCATTGCAGGTCATGAATAAAGAAAAACCCAGCCCACGTCATGCCAAATTTTCAATTTCTCCGGCTAACGAAAGCATCGTCATAAAACTAATTGCTGGCTGGCCAGATTCGCATCGTAGGTATTACCAGAAATCTAATTATGGAATTCCCAGTTCTGAAACTATTTTACCGGCTTTGAATATTTCTCAATAAAAACATTTGTAGTCGGACAAAGGACCTTTGAATTTAAGAAGGAAAAAGAAATAATTATGAAATATTTAGAAATATTGTAAAAGATTATTTTCTTCGGAAAACTGTTGGTAAAACCCCTACAATGACCAGACAAATATTAGCTTGGGTAATATGAAAATTCTGGTGATTATTTATCATTTGGACAAGATTATCGAAGTTTTTTGGAAATGGTTATGATTTGAGCATGTTTTTGATGCAAATTTGATATTTCACTCTGTATGTATATGTACATAATAACTACCACTATACTCAATATGAAGAAAATGAGTTAATTGAATAACTTATTCTGATGATACCACCATCCTCTAGCATTGAAACAATAGGAAAATTATGAAAAATACTATCATTAAGAATCTGGAAATAGTAACGAATTCTAATTATTTGTGCTTCAATACAAATACTTACTAACTTGCTTTCATTTAGCTCTGATGATGATAATCTAAACCTTAACGGACACATTGGAAAAAAAAATAAACCAAGTTTCTAGGAATATTCATAGACATCAAACTGAAATTTGATCATCATGTCATTTCATTAACAAAAAAATTGGCATCAGGATGTTACGCACTCAGAGTCGTATCAAATGAACTGAGTTCATCTACAGCGAAGATGGTTCATCATTCTCTAATTGAGTCTCACTTGAGGTATGGTATATCCTTTTGGGGATTCTGTAAACGATATCTGTTTCAGTCAGTATTTATTTTACAGAAGCGAGCAATTACATACTTACGTAAGGTTGGGACGCAACCGTCATGTAGACCTCTATTCATAAGGAACGGAGTTTCAAGTCTTACTCGTGTTTTTATTTTAGAATCTGCCGGACTTACAAAAAACACCAAACAACAAAATCTCTGGAACAAGTAAGACATATTACCCGACAAATTACAGATAAAAAACTGTGTCTTCGCATCCCAAAGTCGGTCTTGACAAAATATTCTTTAATTTATGAAAGTAAAAAAATATGTAATAACTTACCCGCAACTCTTATTAGAAATGAGGATACTTACAGTAAATTTAGAAATGGTGTTGAACAAGCCCTATTAAAGAAAGCCTATTACACTCGTGATGAATTTTACAATAATGCTTTGATGAAAATTTCATATGAACGTCCTAAATTGCTTCGTTTGGGGTGTCAAAGTTTCAGTTTAAAATCGGTATTTCATCGAATACTCAATTACTAACCTCATGAAAACAAGCCCCTCGTAACTGCCAATGGACACACCCACTTTTCATGAAAATCGGCGAAAAGAATTTTGAGTAATTAATACATTTTTATAACTTTGACCAATATGTATAGAAACCATGGTGTTATCACTGATTCGCTTTTGTTTCAACAAAGTTGTTGAGACTGTATTGCACTGATACCGTTGGCTTCATTCGTCGATGGATGGCGTAAAAGTCGAAAATAACCGAGTTTCCAACATTCCGAAGTACTGAGTCATAATTATTTGATTAAAATTTGAATGTATACAAATTATGGTTAATGAATATCACAACAAATAAAATTAAATGTTGAAAATTACATAACATGACACTTGTCCAAGCGTCATCATGAATCTGTAATTTTGCCGCCATCTGTGTGCTAAAGAGGTGAAACGGTATCAACGCAGTAAAAATATCACGAATCAAGTAGGCCGTACCTTAACACTTTTGTATGTCGGTTTCACAGCTATAAGAGATCACACTTGACTTTGACACTCCGTCACTTCAAAACAAAGCAAGTTAGGACAAACGTTTATATGAACTTATTTCATATAATATGACAAGGAATCTCCGCTTGAAAATAATGACATCATTCAGGATATACCCTGCATATCTGTTGTTTTGTATAATTGTTATAAGTTTATTTTTGCATTTTAGGCTCATACGCATTTTTTTTTAAATTTAATTGTTTGACTTATCACGAGTTTGTGAATTGAATCATAAATTATTAATTTTTTTGCCTTTTACATTGTCTGTTTTTACATATACAGGGTGTCCAGTAAACCTTGTACAATATTGAAACTGGTGATACACCAGGTCATGACTGTTCAGAATATCGGAATTTCACCTCAGTAAAAATATCACCGTTTTCGAGATAATGGGCATTTTAAGAATTTCTGGAAAATCGCTACCTCACCTTGGATTTTTGAGTGCCATGTATACAAATTGAGACAAATTCGAATAACTTTACAGCTGAAGATACCTGATGAGTGATGCTTTTAGATGTACAGAGCAGTTTTTCAGAAAGTGGATTTTTTTTCAAGAAATGAGGATAAAATGACAGATTTGAGTTTCATCAATTTTTTTTTAATAAGTTTGACATTATTGTCTGAAAGAAACATAACTAATTGAAAGTTGAAATTCATTTCAAAAGAATGCTCATTTTGTCCAGACTCTACCATGGTATAAAACATACGATAATTATTTTTGGAGGAAGAATTAGGCGTTGTTTCATTCTAGGCTTCCATCAACTTTTATACTTATACGCCCAAAAATTATTTTATTTCGATTTCATCAAGATAAAATGTGGAAATGATTATTAACAATGAAGAATAGACTGCTTGGCAGCATTAAATAGTGTGTCAATAAAATTAACTTTTCATGTAATTAAGCCTAATAAAATTATCGAAATGAAATGTCGATAATCCGACATGGCTCCGATCAAAACGAATTCTTTTGATAAATGTCGTAATTGTCCAACATCCAGATTCCAACGACATTTCAGAGACCGACAGATATACAAGGTGTAACCAAATAAGTGCAAAATTTTTTAGGAGGTGAATCCTTGTCGAAAATTAAAAACTTTTTTAACTCCTGTGTTGTGTCCGTAGAAGCAATAGTTTCCTGATGAAAAATTAAATACAGCATTGTGCATGAACGGATCTTCTGTAAATAGAATTGAAAAAATCTAGTATGTGGCTGTCACATTTTGTTTGAACAACTTGTGACTTCTACCGTAGTTTTTTTAAATTATTCCCCTCGTTTCATTCAGTGGTTTTTATTTCTTTGTCATGCCGTACACCGGTTATACTCCCCGAGAAAATGCGCATATGCACTACATTCATGGTGAATGTGGAGGTAGTGCTACTGCTGCAGCAGCGCTTTATGCAGAACGATATCCAATTGCACAATGCCGCTCAGAGAATCGCTGATTTGGGGGCTATAACCTATAACGCATTTGAAAAGGTTCTTCTTGAAAAGATGTCGTCTCTGCGTACGAGTGGATGGAAAATAACATTTTTGTAATATTATTCAGTGGGATGTTAAATAATCTTTATTATGGTTTATAGTGTGAGTTGATTAAAAAAAACGTTGAATTATTATTTACTTCTTTACATCCCATTGAATGCTTCTAAGCAGTTGACACGTTGTTACTCAGAATTATTTAATCATTTCATCTTGATAGGATAAACATAAAAGACATTACCGACAAAGTCTAATGGAGTTGATTTTAGCTCAGAATAACATCACACTCTAATATAATCGAAATTCTACTTCTTCCAAAAATAATTGTCGTATGTTTTGTGCCATGGTAGAGTCTGGACAAAATGGGCATTCTTTTGTAATGAATATCCACTTCCACTCGGTTATGTTTTTTTCGAACAATCATGTCAAACTGTTGTTAAAAAAATTGGTGAAACTCAAATCTGGCATTTTACCCTCATTTTTTGAAAAATTGCATCGTTTTCTGAAAAACTATTTGTACGCCTGAAAGCATCACTCATCAGTAATCGTCAGCAGCAATGAAATTTGAATTGTTCTCAATTTGAAGACATGGCTCTCAAAATCCAAGGTGAGGTAGTGATTTTCCATAAATTTAAAAAATGCTCATTATCTCGAAAACGGTGAGATTTTTACTGAGGTGAAATTCCGATATTCTGAACAGTCATGACCTGGTCTATCACCAGTTTCAATATTGTACAAGGTTTACCGGACACCCTGTATATGTGTTTACTAATATTTTTTAACTTAATACATATTCGTGAAACTGCGTTTAAATTGCAAATTTTTCATATTTAGTTTTATTTTACAAGCTTTGTCAAAAAGAACTCCAATAAGAATTCCAAATGACAAGAGAAGGCGTTGTGCTGTAAAATTTTGTAAGGGTTCATCCAGCACGCAATGTAGAAAATATGACGTCGATCTGTGCATTTGTTGCACAAATTATTTATAAACAAAATTTTAAATCACTTTTTCTCTATGTCAGATCTGTATCTATATAAAAATCCGAACGCATAAATGTTCACCTTTTCATGTTTTTTTAAAAATAGTATTTTACATAAAAAATATTATTTTCGTAGAAACAATTTTTAAAAAATTAATTGGGCCATGTCTATAAGAGTCATTCGTAGTGTGAACTATTTAGATTTCGATAAATACAAAATATTCTGACAAAGTTGTGAATATAGTTGATGATTCCAGCTTTAAAAATATATAATTCCTCTGAAACCACACCGTGTGCATAATCAATAGACCAAAATAGGAAACGCAGGTAAGCGATTTTTTGGTTTTTTAGCTTCCAGGCAATTGGAGATTGGTCAATTTGAATACTCGTTGTGTTGTTAGACAATTTATCAAATTAGACGTATCCCAAAGCCTCACAGAAAGGCACAGTAAATAATTAAATACGGCTATGAAAAACAATAATTTGAATCAAACCCGTAAACATTTACGTTTCGTTTTATTTATGACGTGCTACTACATGAATTTAATTTCTTAGTGATCGCCGGGCAATTTTGAAAGCTTACGTGACTAATCGTCCGATATTCCGCTTTGATTTGTTTTCTTTTAATGGTCTAACTTTCATGCATTATTTTGAAACTTGCAAATATTTCCATTTAAGCTTCTTGTTCTGATGGTTGTATTTTTCACTATTTTGTGTCCAATTAATTGGAAGACAACTCTCGAGAGTCAGCTTTGAGAATTTTACTGGAATAACATTCTTTCGAACCAACTTTTGCGGTATGATCGTACTTATCCAAGAAGACTTCAACTTTACATATCTCGACTTTTCCTAGAAAAACTACTACGAAATTACCGAGAACTGCAGGTGTATCTGAATGAAAATTTCACACCTCGCTTTCTTAATCAATCAAAAATTGGTTTTTGTATAGTTGCCATGGCAACCCAAAAAAATTCCGGAAATTTTTATCCTCCAGGGTACCCTAGACGAAATTATTAAGTGGATTTTTTTCTGTCAAATATTTGACATGTGATAGTTGACATTTTGCTTTTATGTAAGTACCTACGAATAGAATTTTATTTTTCATATGAAGGGAGATAATATTTCATAATTATATGTATTTACTAGATATTTCGAATGTGTCTGAAAACATTTTGAGGACTCCTTGCACTTCAACAACGAGTAGGTCCATCGATAAAAAAATTATATCAATCCAACGTCTACCAAATACTTCACAACATGAATTTAATATTTGAAACAATTTTATTCATCTTACCTTTTCGTTAAAACTTGTTTGAAACTTCCAGACGCCTTCTTTGTACTACGCTGATTTTTGTTTTCTTCCACATTGCATTTTTTATTCATGTAGGTAAGATAATTATTTCAATTATGGGTGACTTCTTTTATCTTCACATAGTTCTTCGCAATATGCAATAAGTTGTTTTTCCATTATATATTTTCTAATTAAAAAGTATTCTCCGCAATATTATTCTTCTGAAACCTTGAAAATATCTCTATAACAAGAAACGAACTAGAAATATTGAGCCACTGGTTAGTAGTTGAGTTGTCAATGGGTGCGTTTAACAGCATGGCTACAGCCGCTTTTACGCTTCACGTGATAAATGGCTGACAGGTCTTTCATCCGCTACAGATAAATGAAGCGGTTCAGTGGTCTGTAATTTGGACCGTCTAGTAGACTTGTAAAGCACTTTTATGCTTTATCCGCTTTTCTCTGATAGACACCGCCAGAATAATACGAATGCATATCTGTCATTGTGTCAACAAAAACCATTCATAGCCCACTGATGTTATAACTCGTTTTGTCTTGAATAATCTTCAAGTCAGATGAAATTAGCATTAATTTAATATATTTTGGTTTGAAATTTTCATAACTCCGCGTGCTTGAATTAATTGCAGGAAATTTATCTACTACATGAATTTTTTAAGAAAATGCATGCACTCGAAAAATTTACGACAATAATTCAAGGGAGATTATACTGTTTTCAGCTGAAGGTAATAATGATATTAATAATACCAATACGAGTTCACTTTGGGTGAATATGGATAGTGGATCAAGTCGTAAGGAATAATTGAAATATCTGGCAGACTGGAGAACCCAGACTGGGTGAATTTGATCTTACTGTCATTATAAATCTTAGCGCCATTCCAATTCTATGTATCTAGTTTTGACAATAGAGTAGGTACTTGATAGAGTGCTTTGAAACTGGATAATGTGATTGTTACCCTCTGGACGTTATCTCCATTCTCTCTTCCGTTGGTATGTCTCATTGACTGCAAATAATACTCATTAAAAAAATGTTTGTTGCAAATATGCCATGTATCTCATGTTGATTACTTCATTCTCAATCCACTGAATTGTTCGATGGTACGAAAATAGGAAAGTAGTGTAAAAAATAAACGTAGGTACCTACTTTTGACTCAATATTCTTAATGAACAATTAATTCTGAACAAATGTTTGGTTGATGTGGTTTCTTTCCTTTCGAAGAAATGAAGTAAAGTTTCAATTAATTGAAAATCTATAATATCCGACATGTCCGACAACCGGAAAATTGATTTTGACACATGTCGTGACTCACGAGACCACTGGTATGGCGGCAAATTGAAAAAGAATGCCGTGAAGACGCCAGAGTGGAATAAAATGGCAAGATATCGAAAAAGCTATTTTGAGAAAGTTTCTTAGGATTCAATTATATACTGATGTACAGAGTTTAAAGCTCCTTACATATATGAAACTGTTTTCTTCTGATTAGCTTGGCTGCAGTGGACCATGGGTATTTCGATAATAATGACAGATCTTTCTCATTGTACCCACACTAGATGGCACTAAATTGAAATGGTTTTAGCCAGGACTCTGCCCTATTACATTGGTTCGTGTCTAACGGTTATATCATGACTATTATATTATGATGATATGGCAAACTAAAAACAAACTAAAACGTGTTTTCTTGATTATAATCAAGTTATGATGATAATCGTGCATGAGCGTTTCACTTCGCACATAAACTTGAAAACTTGAAGCTTCTTCAATTTGACGCACTATTTTCAAAATTATATCGGAAGTGAGATGCTCACGCACGATTATCCTTGAAACACGATCACAATTATAGTCATTTGAACAGCAAACTTCCTGGCAAAAACAAATTTTTTCAATTCAGTGCCATCAGGCGTGGAGAAATTGAGGGAGTTCTGTCATTATCATCGAAATACAAATGTTCTGCCACAGGCAAGCTATTCAGAATAAAAAATTCTAATATTTGTAAAAAGATCGGAAAATATTCTAAAAAAATTTTATTTCCAATTTTCTCGATTTGTTGCTTGAATTTGTATATGGGAATAAAATTCAATTCTTAGCAACTTTTTTTAAAAACTTTTTTCGATACCTTTCAATCTTACCCCACTTTTGGCCACTTTATTGCATTTTTTTCTCTATTTTCTGCCATACCAGAGGTCACGTGTCAAAACCGATTTTCAGGTTGTTGAACATACTACTCAATTTTTTTACAATTCTCCAATCACAAAATGTTTCCCCATATGTTACATACTTTATGTCAGGCACTGTATATTATATTTTTCAATCTTCTTTGAATAAGGAGGTGGAAAATTAAATTTTGATAAATGAAATGAGGTTTTTGGATGAAGCAAAGGTTTTAACGAAGGAGTAGAAGGGCCAACAACGAAATATCTCTCAAAAAATTTGGAACTGCTACTTCAAAGTGACAATCACCACTTTGAACTGACAATTGTCATCTTGAACTGGCAATTGCCACCTTAAAGTCACAATTGTTCAAAAAGTACTCCTATATCACATGACTGAGACATATTTTGGGATGAGGAAGTCTCATTATTCATTTCTCAGAAGAAAAGTACTCTGTATAGATAATGAGATGTTTATACATAGTGGGTAATCGAAAACGGAACAGGTTAAATATAATAATAAGCATTATTATTATCAATATTTTTTCTGTGGTGTTTGTCATCGACATCTATTGTCATTAGCCATGTGTTCTGGAAAGGTCTTGTTACTTACTCCATACGCCACCTCAGGAGCAGCACTGTTACTTGGTACGCTACTGTGAATTATGCAGGACTCACCCCAGTCGAGCCACGAGATTTTAATAATTTAGTCAGTTAAATTAAATTTAAAAATCCCAGCTACAACTAGGGCATGAACTCCGGACCTTTGGACGATCTTACCGCTGCGCCACGCCCCGACAAACATTTTTTCTTTTTTTCTTTGGTGTTTTTGAAAGGCATATAAATTGAAATTGGGAAAAAATTTCTTATCAAAATTCAAAAATATTTAAATGGTTGTAAAGGGACTTGAATTCTCTTTTCAACGATTTGACTCTTGACCCCCCATGCCATTTAAAATTTTTGAGTTGATGTGCCCCCCCGCGCCCTCTGTCGAGCAATCACCAATTTTTTTATTTCAAAAGTAGTATCGGTGAAACCCTCCAAACGGTTTTTTTTTCGTGATTGTTCGTCGAACCGTTCAAAAGTTAACAGGGGGGGGGGGCTAAAAAAAGCCGCACTGTATTGGTAAAAAACATTGTCTTTTTTTACCCGTACTCAAGACAAAAACCTATACATCGACTTTCCACAAATCATTCCTGATAGTATAGAGAAGATAAGACTTGTCTTTTTTACTTTGAGCTACATTTGACTGATATTTTTCAATTCACGGTAAAACTTGTGAATGTAGGTAGACCAAGTAGAGAAACATTCGTTTTCTTGGTGTCTCCGCCAATCCTAAAACAAAAGAATGTCGAATGTCGCCTGCTTATGTTTTGCCTACGGCAAAGCGGCTCACCTACCTGCTTTGTATATTTTTTTTGTAGTAACAAAATGTCGCCTTCTTGATTAACCTTTCGTTTTTCTTTTGTTCTTCCCACATGTCATCAAGTTTCTCTGATAATTTATTATAATGTTCATAACTTGTGCAACATCCATGTTAATTTTAGCAACAAGCAACAACGGTCTAGTCTCTGGTTACTCAATGAACGTAAATAAGGAAAGCAGATGCATACCGAGTGTCCCGAAGATAACCGAAGCCGACATTTAATAATTCAAAAACACAAAATGAAAATATAAAATGAATTTCAAATGAAACTCTACAAAAACCCCGGACTGGTCGTGACGGCGAATTCGCCATTTATGTTGAAGGTATACCCGGAAAAACCTATGAAAAGTAATGAAAAGTGATGAAGAATAATGAAAAGTAATAAAAAGTAATGAAACGTAATGAAAAGTAATGAAACGTAATGACAAGTTGAAAAGTAATGAAAAGTAATGAAATTTAATGAAAAGTAATGAAAAGTAGAGTAGAGTAATGAAAAGTATATGTGGAGTTCAGTAGAAGTGCATTAGAAGATGAAATAAACTTCTTGGAACTCATACATTTTAAAATTTTTTCACTAATTACTACCAATCCTGCCATATTTTCATTAATATTCTTACTTGAACCATGACAGTATGCAGAAATCCCAGTAGATGAAAAACTGACATGGCTTCTCTCAAAACTTGTCTGCACTGATGAATGGGTTAGGAAACGAACGCCACCACGGTAGCGGAATGGATTATTCCGAAATAAAATAATATTATTTCGACTCCATGTAAATAAGGAATTCTTATTATGGGTAAACATAGCGAAATTGATTCCTCAGTACGTTAGAACGAACGTTGCCGCAGTTTCTATGATAATTCTAAAGTATCGGCAATTTTTCACAAAAAATTGGTAGTTCACGTCCTCACACAACCGGTCGTGATTCAAATTCAATTCAATTTAATTTATTTACTTTCTCCATAAACTTACATCTGTGTGGGAATGGTCAGTTACTTCATAAACGGCAATTCATATATAAATAAAAAATTAACGGTTTGAAAAAAAGTTGTGGAAATAAAATAATTAGGACACGTACAGGTAAAAGTTAATAAATGTAAAATCCATGCGAAAAATTTGTCAATAGGTATCTAAAATGCAGTCTTGAGCAAAATGTGTTTGATTTTACATTTGAATCGGTTGATATTCTTTTCATTCTTCAATGAAGTTGGTAGATGCTGATACAATTTGAGTAGCGTTATTAAAGAACTTTTAGCAGTTTGCGATAACCAGAAAATAAGTATGAAAAATTCATTTGCTTTCCTGGTAACAAAACTGTTCATATCACTACATTTTTTAAAGTTCTTCTGTACAAATAGGAGGGATGAAAGAATGTATGCCGAATGGATGGTTGATATTTGTGAATTTTTGAATAATTCTCTGCATGAATGTGGACTGTGCTTAAAAGTGATACACCTAATTATCTTCTTCTGTAGTATAAAAACTTCTCGTACTCTGTTAGAGTTTCCTCAGCATAAGATTCCCTAGTTAATGGTTGTTGTACAAATGAAAACTAGTAATTTCTCAGGATTGCAAGATGAACTGATTTTCTAAGTTGAAATATTGCATAATTATAGGTGACCAGTTTTTTCTTTACTGTATCTAATAATAATAAGTAGGTACATTAATAAACATTTACACTTTCATTTTAAAAGACAACATACAAGTATAAATTTAAATAAATATACTTTCTTAAACATTCTTCCAAATATTTGCAAATCTCATATTTTGAATGTGTTTGAATGTGTTAAATGGTTTTTGAAGAGTCTTAATGATTGACTAGATTTAACTATGTGGGGTAATTTATTGAATTTATCGAAACCTTTGAAATACAAAAAATTCATGGCACTTCTATTATTAGTTATGCCTACCTACAAATATGAATAATTTCTTTTGTCATATTTATGGATTTCTAAATTTGAATTAACGAATTTGCAGAAGTATGGGGGTGCTAAGTTATTCATTATTTTATATATGAAAATCGTTGTTAAAAAATACAATCGTAGTGAAATTGCAATGTCTGTAACATAACTCTAATCTCTGTGAATCTATTTTTTCTCAATACCGTGCGCATACCACGATTTTGAAGTTTTTGTAGGTGTGCTGTTTGATTCAAATTAAATAAAAAACAATAGTCAAAATGCGGTTGAATCATTGTATTATATACTGTAATTTTGGTTTGGGTAGATAGATTTCTAGAAATTCGTGTGAAAAAATATATTTTTTTTGATATCTTTTTGCATACATAATCGAAATGATCACCAAGTGTAATAAATTATCTAACTGAAAACCAAGGTATTTAACAGATGTTACATTTCCAATGTTGTCATTATTGATTGTCAAATTCATTTCGTTAAAATTTAGAGAGTTGAACTTATATTTGGTTGTAATTGTCATACTTTTGGTTTTCATTGTATTTAATTTTAATTTATTTGCCATAAGATATTCATCTACCTCCATTAATGCACAATTCATTTTTTAAACCGATTTTTCTACGTTAGAATCATAGCATGCCAACAGTGTGTCATCTACATATAAATTTATTTTTGAGTTTAAGTTCTCATTAACGCTATTTTTGTTATCAAGTGAATTAATCTGATCATTCCGGGATAAACTATGAATATGAATCCCCAGGAACTTAACACATGATTTTTGTTGTAAAAGGGTGTCATCCATCTCGATTGTCAAGTTAGTATGGGGTATTTTCGAGGTAGAGAATGGCATGAATTGAGTTGTTGGAGAATTTGGAACAAGACCGTTGTGGCTGGACCAATTTGACAGAGAATTATTACAAGCATTCATTCGTTCAGTCAAAATACTACTGTTTTTGAAAGTTATCGCAACCGAATAATCGTCAGTATAAAGAACTGATTGACTACAGTGTATGCTGTCTAAAATATTATCAATAAAAATAATGAATAAATTTTGGCCAAGGATGCTTCCTTGTGAGTGCCTTATCACTGGATATATTACGGAATATAATCCGTTGTCCGATAAGTGCACAGCACGTTTTCACGTCTATCGCTAGGCGTGTTTAATCTGTTAATATGGTTGCAGGCGAAGCTTCAGGCAAAAGTTCTTTTACTTTCGAAAGTAAGCGAACATAAGTTTCTTGTGCCTTGTTAGTTAGTAGTGCATATACTAAAGGAATTACAGTATTCTTATCCAATCCGTGGATTGTATGTAGTAGATGAAAAAGGTGAGGTACAGTTTTGAAAGTTCCGTCGGCAAATCAGTGTTGTGACCTTACCAGAAGAAACAGATTTTGTCTGGTTGAAAAAATTAACAACCGATCATCGTGTGGGCCTGAATCAAATAATAAAAATTGTTCTCCATTTTTTGTCAGTTTATACTCTTCTGGAAAAACAATGTCTCGTCTGTGAAGAGGTAAAGCCGGAGCGGCTTGCTGATTACTTCGTACACGCCTTATTGTTCTTTTATGCTGCTCACTTTTGGAAGCGTGGCAGCTGTAGCTTGACCAAGCTGAATAGATGCAGTTGATAGTATATGCACAGCCCACCTTGGGTTTGTGTAGCGTTTTCACGTATGCCATTGAGAAATTTTGTTTTTTCCACTTCGTTTTACTACTGCATTTCCTAAGGTTATAACACGAGCTTTACACTTGAACGTCTTGTAGTAATCACATTTCCAATAACTACTTTGATTTTCTTTATCTTTCTGGTAAAGATAGCCGTCGATCAATAATTTCCTCTGCCCCTTTTCACTAAGTACAAACTCCAAAGCCATTTTGCGTCGTGACTCTTGCTCAGATTTTGGACAATAAATGAATAAGAAACCTTTAGTGCAGTATTTAAATAAAAGTAAATAATGACTAATTAACGAGTCTCACTTATTCTAATCTTGATTATTATAGTAGGTATTAAGGGTGTTATTAGGATGTTAGTATATCAGGATTATTATTTATTAAGAGGGATTATAACATTTTTGGAGTTAATATTTTTAGTTAGTGTACCTGGAGACGTTCAATGAGTAACCTCAATTATTATAGTAGGTATTAAGGGTGTTATTGTAAATCAGAGAAGAAATAATAGTATGCAGAATTTCCCGAAAATATTGTTTACAAATTTATAAAGTAGCGCTAAAATACATTTTTCGGTCAATTGTCCTTTCGGGCAATTGTTCTTCGGGCAATTGTACATTCGATCTATTGTGTTTCGGGAAATTGTCCATTCGGGCAACTGTGTTCGAGGTATTGTCTTTTGGGAAGCCGAATAGTATGTTTTGGTTTGAGTTCGTAGCGATACGAACTGTTTTCTATTGAGGAGGTAAGATTATAAGTGTTGCCAGACAAATGGACACTCTATATCGGCTAGTAAGATACGGTGACACGGTTCCATAACACACCGTGTAAAGTGCAACCGATCAAAGATAACAAAGACATACGACAATGCGAGCGAGCGGTCACCATTTAGGCATATTCGTTGCCGAAACTCGACAATGATATCTCGAGCCCCAGGTAGGTCGTCCGTATCGGGATCGAGGAGTGGTAAGAGCGCGTAGGAAGAGAGCCTTGGGGCATTGGGCCACGGCGGTCCGGGGCGAAGTGCGGGTGGATGCGAAGAACGTGTTAAGCCCACTAACAAAACGGCTCTGATTCATACACGGCACCGCAAACTTGGGCGGCAGAGGCGGAGATTATAGGTGTTTTGGGGAAAGCGGCGATTGTTTTTCCGAGAGGTTGTGGTGTGTCTAGTTGGGGAGCCAACTTCAATCGTATCTTCAGTTCCAATTCGTTCTTTGAAGGATGTTTGTTGAACACTCGATATTTTTCACGCTCTTTCCGCCCGCGTCCCGTCAAAGCCCCAGGAAAGCTCTTGAAAAATAATTTTTAGTGGTGCCCAATTTTTGGGATGTGGTGGAGTTATTGTTAAAAAAATCAACTATTAAGCTAAAATACTTTCGATAACTGCGGCATCAATTGACTAAACCAATTTTCAATACCCAATATGGAAAATAAATTACTTAAAATAATGATTTTTAATAGTGTCCTCAATTGAATACATTCCTATAACGAAATAACACCTTCTAAAAAGTTTGAATTATCTATATACCAATTTAAACAGGCCTATGACGAGGCATGGCCGCTAACGCCTAAAACAATAACTCCATTTGAAAAGATCACCTGGTTCACTAACGAATTTAAACACTAATATAAAAACGATTTGTTTAAACAATCTAGTAGTAAGTGCTTGGAAAGGATTCATTAGATAAAAAGAAAAAATACTATCGGAAGTCTTTGAGACACGCCTAAAAAGAAAAATTAAATCAGAATTTCAGTTGGCCAATAACAAGATAAAACAAATCTGGAACCTGGAAACATCGTGATAAGCTACCTGCACCTGGACAAAATAATGTAGGTCTACTATGCAATTGTCTACTCTGTCTATCATTCCACATCATGCTCTGGGAAAATGCAAGCAGGCTCAACAGAATATCCATAGCCCAAAAGTGAATCATTATATCTATGTTTCACGCAACTCATGCATTGAAAACCAATAAAATACTGACTGTTTGCTGCATTTTCATACTCAACTGTTGCACATATCAGAAAAAATTAACAAAAATTCGAAAAAAACAATAACCATCATCCATCATCCATTTATTGAATGACTGATTTGACATTTATATTTTGTATATGTTATATGTTTGTGTTTTTGCCTTTGTATATGTATATACCTATGTGTATACATTTTCTCATAATATTTTTTTGAATATTTTTTATGCTGTTTTTAAACATAAACATCAGTTTTTAACTCTTGGACCTGTCCAACAGTCAACAGTATCTCTTTTCTATCTGGTGCTGGGAAAATACAGTTCAAAAAATGTATCCTTGTCTGGTTGTGTTAATGTAACTTTACAAGATGTGTTAAATCTCCTTTTGGTTCTTCCCTAATTGTTTCAGTAGTTATAATCAACTTTAGAAAAGAGTGAAATATTTCTGTCAGACTTTCAATCTTAATAATAATGACAATAATAAATGCTTTTATTGAAAGGTACAGCAAGGAGCGTATATTCTAACAGAAGGCAGGATTCAATTCCTGCACATGATTACAGTTTGGCAAACATAGCTGAGATTATGAAATTTCCACTTCTTGGGCAAACATCACGTGAATATCACTGGATATTCCGTCGTACGACTAATGCGCATCATGGGCGTGAATATTTTCACAATTTCAGCTATGTTTGCCAAGCTGTACTCATGACAGGGATTGCTCTTCCATCTAACTAGTCTGTTTATTCACGTGTAACTTTTATTATTCAATGTGACTAAAACATTGTTGTTCATAGCTGCAAATAATGAAGACAACTTATCATTATTACTATAAAAATTATTATAAATATTGATCACAAATAAAATCATAACATGAGTTAGTTGGTTCACCTGCAGACCCTTTTTCATCATTTCATATACTTTTATCGAGTTATTGGCAATACATCTGTTTTTCAGCTTCAGAAGGAGACACATCTTAAACATAGGCGACACCCAGTTTCAGTGATGACTTTACCAACAGTGCTAAAGATTTCATTAAATTCATCGGGGCTGATATTTGACTCACCTTTTATTTCATAAATATTAACGTTATTTTTATTTTTGATAATATCCCACATTGCATCCTGTGAAATATTTGGCTCAGCAATATACCTTTCGTATTGGCTCTACGTATTAGCCAAGGAAACACAAAGTGTTAAAAAAGAGTGAGCGTTAATAGAACTGGAAACCTCTACTCTATGTATTCCTCTTCATCTTAGAATGCTGTTTGTTTCACTTTTCAAATTTTTACCTCTATACATCACAAATCAATAAGCATGGATGGGATTTGACAATAAATACTGGAAAAATGTGTCTTTTATACATAATCCAAAATTCAGTTTGCTTGAGGTGACATTTTGTACAACCTGTGTGGCATTAATTCAACTTTTCATTTTCGCTTCAATCTGAGCTTCAAGTTACTACAAATGAATTCCACTTTTGTGTCCCCGTTCTAGAAGAAAATGATTCTTATTCATTTCAAGACTCACTCGCAATGGTGAAACTTACACAAGCACCTTTCTGAGATTTCAATTAAAGATATACCTTACGATTTTAATTAATCCTTTCAAATCTCGCCTCTTCCATGTTTCAATAAATAGTAGTGGAAGGGAATCTTCGATCTACATGCATAATTCAAGTTGAATAATCTCAATTGGAATTATCAGGTGTATTAGTTGAGAAGTACCATTTATATTTATTAAGATTTAAATGATATAGCATACCAGTTCGATCTGTAATGAAATGCGATTGAGTTCCAATAGTAGACACCATTTCTTAATGAGTTAATTTTGTATAATACACCTTGAATAATACATGTGGTTTGGATGGTTGAAATAGAAGGATGTTGTACGATTGGGCAATTTGTCTTCTCCAGTTACTGTTATGTGTGTCCACTTGCACTGTTTTTAATTACGAGGATTTATTGAAAAATGTTTAGCCTACTATAGAACCAAACAAAATTTCAATGTCAAAATATTTTATTACTCAACATATTCTTCTCTTAATTGGATAAATTTATTACAGCGAACCTGCAACGTCTCTAGATCTTTCAAAAAAAAATGTTTCTTCTTGCTCTGCAAACCAGACCTCCACAGCTTTTATTACCTCCTCGTTGGAAGAAAATTTACGACCTTTTAACTTTTTTTTCAGTTGAGGAAAGAGATGATAGTCGGACGGAGCCAAATCTGGTGAATAAAGGGGGTGTTCTAGTAATTCAAACCCTAAATCACGAACTTTTTGAATGGCAGCATGAAATTTGTGTGCAGGGGCGTTGTCCTGCAAAAACAAAACACCTTTGGATAGCTTTCCGCGTCTTTTCTCTTTAATTTTTTTCCGTAGAGTGGTCAGTAATGTCGAATAGTAATCTCCAGTTATTGTTCTACCCTTATCCAAAAAATCAAACATGATTACTCCATGGCAATCCCAAAAAACTGAAGCAAGAACTTTTCCAGCAGATTTTTGGACACGAAACTTCTTAGGTCTTGGAGAACCCGAGTGTCGCCATTCCATCTATTGTTGCTTTGTTTCTGGATCGTAGAATTGTACCCAAGTCTCATACATAGTAACAATTCGGTTTAAGAAGTCTACATCGTTTTCAAATCGAGCACAGATCGAACGCGATGCTACTACCCTTGCACGCTTTTGGTCAACATTCAAACATTTGGGGATCCATTTTGCAGCAATTTCTCTCATGTCCAAATTGACGTGAACTATATGATGAACGCGTTCGTATGAAATATTCAGTGCTTCAGATATCCGTTTTAGCCCAATTCAACGGTCTGTTAAAATCATGTCATGAACTGCATCGATATTTTCGGGGACTGACACAGAAACTGGCCTTCCCGATCGGTCATCATCTTCAATGGAAAATTTACCTATTTTGATGCTTGCAGTCCAATTTTTCACGGTCGCATACGAAGGACATTGATCACCAAGAGTATTAAGCATATCTTCGTGAATCTGTTTACCTCTTAACCCTTTTAAATAAAGGTACTTGATGATGGCTCGATACTCCAATTTTTCGATTTTCACAATTTCGGTGGACATATTTTTTCTTTTAATTTTTGCGCAACTCTCGTTTACTTTTTTGACGTCAAACTTTACACTGACACTTCTAATAAGTTATTGTTCGTTGCTATGGTTACGCAATATTTTGTTTATGCAGGGAACTGGTCTAGGCTAACTAGATATCAATACATCCTCGTATTTTATACTAGTACTAGCTTAATAAGCGCAACCTCATGTCAAGGCTTAGTTTGGTTGGGGGTGTGCCGTACTTCCCATTTATTTATTAGATGTTGAATTGGGCGCCACTTGCTAAATTTGTAATGAACCAGACCTAGCTAGTAGACTGCCAAGATTTTCAGGATTGAGCAGACAATATTCGGTGCAAACGGGAGATTATGGAAAAAATAGCATACTCGTTACGAAAATACTACACTGATAACAATAATAATAAAGATGTTGTTGATAGAAAATTATACAGTAATAGAAAATATCAACTGTTTTGTGTCTATAGTTTCGTGTAAACAGTTTTTTTTTTTATAAATTTGCCACTTTGTTATAGTATTACATATTATCTTGAATAAACTTTAATTTTCCGAGTGTTCTTTCATTTGGTTATGGGCCCAGATCAGCTTTAAGTACCGTTCTCGCCCATAAGTAATTGGTACCGTTGTTTGCATCAGTGCTGTTGACAAATATTTGCTGAAATGTCTAACATATTACCAGGAATCAAGAAACTGAGAGAAAGAAAAAAAATTGACTGGAAGTTTGCAGTGCAAAATTATCTAGAAAACGGAGAATTATGGAAAGCCATGTTAGGAGAAGAAACCGACACTTTCAAAATAACTAAGGCAAAATCTTCCGACACTTTCAAAATAACCAAGGCAAAATCAAAATTGATTTGATTGAATAAGGTTCACTTTCAGAATGCCAAAACTGCCAAAGAAGGTTGGGATAGTTCAATCACGGCATTCGATGATTCTGAACTAACAAGACGCGTTGAGGACATCACCAATCATCAAGATAGTTCATTACTAGAAGACTATATCAATAGAATCATTTTCACGGCACACAAACTTACCTTCATTTAAGCAGAATTTCAATTGATTTCAAACAGACAGAGTCTTTAGACTATGATGAGCGTAAAAATCAAAATACCAAAACTGTGTGTACTGAAGAAAAGCAATTAGAAGTACTTCATGCAGTTGAAAACCCTAGAAGATCCACCCCAGAAATTTCTGATTATATGGGTGTGAAAAGCTCTGTTAAGAAGATTCCTTAGAGAAATAAATATCATGCCTTAAGTCAATGTTCATTTGCACGTTTCAAGAACGAGAATATGACTTGCGGTATGAATTTTGCATGTGGATTCAAGGACAAAAAATAGAAGATCAACATGGTTTCCATAGACATACATTCTTCTTGGGCGTTGTCTTCCCAAAATTGTAGGTGGTGGTCGCACTAAAATCAAAATTTTGTCATTATTACCAAAATTTTGAAGGTTGGTCGAGTACCAACCTTGGAGATGAACTAAAGAAGCTAGCCACTCACGCTAGCGAAACGTTAGGAAGCAATTCCAGAGAACGATGGCCTTTAATCCCGAAAAAGAATAGTTATAGTTAAAATTTCGGAAGCGAAAGCCTTAACCAATTTATCTATACTTCTATTTTCCAAACGACGCTACACTCGGATACTAAATCCGTTTCTGTTATCAAAACTTGAAAAAACTCTCTTTGTATTAAACTTCTGATCAAAAAATATATTTCTCCATTTACTGTCATGCAGTGAATTTCCTCAAAAAATAAAAACATTTCATCATTGCTTCCTACACAATTTCACATCATCCAGTAGTTTTTCTCTGTCGTTACTATAGAAACGATTTGTTGTCACGCCGCGTGTTTAACTGCCTACAATCATACATAGTTTGTTCATATTCGTTTCAATTTCGAGTTATTTTCAATAAGATGGATGTTAATCATGGTGGTGGTAGCGATATCCCATCGGATATAGCATATGTAACAAATATGCGAAAGTATCTGACATTTTACCGCCCAAATCCAAGTTATGAGAAGCATATGACAAATTTCGTGAATGGTGCGAAAAGAATGATGTAAAAAAATGCGTCAGAAAATAAATTTTTCAAAAAGTTATGTTTTATGTTTTTTTTGCGAACAACTTTGGAAGTGAAAAAAAGAAAACGTTCACGTACTATCAGAAGAGATGTAAAATATTTTTTGAGAGTTGAGCAAATTTTTTTCTTTCTTAAGATGGCACCTTTAATAATGATAGATGTTGCATATAAATCAAAATAAGTTTTGCAAAAAACACTGTCTTTTTCTTCTTCTAATCACTAAACATCTGACAGGAGTTATATGAATCTGAAAATTGAGTATTCAAGATCACTAGTTTTAGAGTTCCTCTAAGAATCTTCATTTCAGCAATTACCTAAACGGAGACCTAAGAGTTTTGCTTCGATCTCATGGATTAAGAATTGTGTAATCATTTTATTCTCATGTCCGACAATGTTTGCAAAAACATACCATAAGAGCTTTTTAATAAGGTTAATTACAAAATCGTGTCATTCAGTCAACGTTACAGATTTCAATGTTTTTGATAATTATAAAAACTTGTTCAGTATCTGATTACTTTCACCGGTAGGATTAATAAAATATAAAAATACAACTTTTGATATCTCATAATTCACGAACGCGAGCAAAGTCTAGTTTTAGAGTTCCTCTAAGAATCTTCATTTCAGCAATTACCTAAACGGAGACCTAAGATTTTTGCTTCGATCTCATGGATTAAGAATTGTGTAATCATTTTATTCTCATGTCCGACAATGTTTGCAAAAACATACCATAAGAGCTTTTTAATAAGGTTAATTACAAAATCGTGTCATTCAGTCAACGTTACAGATTTCAATGTTTTTGATAATTATAAAAACTTGTTCAGTATCTGATTACTTTCACCGGTAGGATTAATAAAATATAAAAATACAACTTTTGATATCTCATAATTCACGAACGCGAGCCAAGTCTGGTACGGCTCACACATACCGGGTAGTCCATTGTTAAAATTTCACTTCTGTGGAATTTTCAGCTCTTTTAAGAGTGCATTGTATCGACTTATTGAATCACACCTCAACTGCGTGCATTTGCTGATCATGTGATACATTATTATCGACTGCTAATAAGTCGTGATAATTTAGGTACTGAATCTAATATACGAGTGGAACAATAAAAGTTGATCTTCCAAAGAATTCTGTTTTCTTCACGTAAATCTCTCAACCCGGAGATTCGGAGTGTTCTTCCTCTGCTCACTAGGTGGAGCGGCCTAGAAACCGCTTTATCGCGTGAACCAGAGTTGACCAAGCGACGAAGTATGTAATGGTTTGGACGGGGAACAGATGGCTTCAGTGCTGTCTGTGTTGACCTACTCTTTGCACTGATGAGAGGCAACAACCTCGAAACTAGTCTGCAGGTGGTCACCCTGTCCAAATCACAGAACTATATCTAGAGAGAGAATGGAGATTGTGTTTTGCAAAAGCGTTTATACAAGGAGGAATTTCGGCGTAGTCGGACACATGCGCAGTACCATCATAGCAGGGTCGGACGTGCTATTTGTGATCTTCTGAAATATTTATTGGGTATTGTATTATAATGGTATCTACATTTTAGTAACACGAAATTATTCGATCATGACTTATTAGTGGTCAAAATAATAATAATTGCAGGAGATAAATTTGTGAAAATATGATGATTGAAAATAAAAGTGAAATTTTTTAATGCCGAACTTGAAAAGTTAAGAGTACAATGATGGAAAGTACTTTCAAACTGTTTTGAATTCTCATTTCAATTAGGATGATACCATTGACATTGTGATGCTTTTGTATTATAATCATATAAATTTTATACACGATTTTTTTTTCATTATTTTGTAAAGAGCATTTCTCTATACATTTCATTTATTTTACTATAATTCTAAAAATGTGTGTATTATTTTTCAAGATTGTCTTCTTTTTTATATTTTAACGAGTCTACGTCAACTGGCTTACATGGAAATTCGTCAATTGTAATCGTTTTCTTCATACAATAAACACATATTGACACCCAAAAATTAGTACCTAAATTCATTAGTCATTAAATTCTTCCACCAAACATATTTACAAGTTATGTCAACAAAAAATTTACTGGGTGAATTCTTATGTGCTTTAATGTCTGTCATTGTAATGATTAGTGCATTACCCCATAATACGAGGCTTGTTTGGTAAGTCCGTGACTTTTTAAATTTCCCGCGCAGTAACTTTAAATGCAACACTGCTGCTGTCAACCACCATCTTTCAATAGACTACTGTCAAATTTTGAGCAAGCTGCGACATTTGGTTTGTGTTTGACAGCAATTAGAAGCAGACAACCTCGTGAATTTTAACAAAAATGGAAAAAAGTGAATTTCGTGTGTTGATTAAGCATTATTTTTTGCGTAAAAAAACCATAACTGAAACCAAGGAAAGACTTGATAAATACTATGGGAACTCTGCACCATCAATTTCAATGGTTAAGAAGTGGTTTACTGAGTTCCGTTGTGGTCGTACCAGCACAAGTGACGCCGTACGTTCAGGTCGCCCAAAAGAGGTCATCACGCCAGAAATCGTCGATAAAATCCATGGAATGATATTGGACGATCGGAGAATAAAAGTACGTGAGGTAGCTGAGGCTGTAGGCATCTCAACTGAGCGAGTACATCACATTTTACATGAATATTTGGACATGAAGAAGCTATCCGCGAGATGGGTGCCGCGATTGCTCACACTCGACCACAAGCGCAACCGTGTGACCACTTCAAAGGAGTGTTTGGCAAAGTTCAATCGCAATCCGGGCGAGTTTTTACGCCGTTATATAACCGTAGACGAAACATGGATCCATCACAATACCCCAGAGACCAAGGAACAATCAAAACAGTGGGTGTCAACTGGTGAACGTGCACCAAAGAAGGCTAAGGTGCGTCTGTCAGCCAACAAGGTTATGGCCACAGTTTTTTGGGATGCACGCGGTGTCATTCATATAGATTACTTAGAGAAGGGTAGAACGATCAACGGCGAATATTATTCAGAGCTTTTAGACAGATTCGATATTGATTTGAGGCAAAAACGACCACATTTAGCGAAAAAAAAAAGTGCTGCTTCATCAAGACAATGCACGAGTGCACACGTGTGTAGTCACTATGGCAAAAATTCATAAATTGGGATACGAACTACTACCCCATCCAGCATATTCTCCAGATTTAGCCCCTTGCGACTATTTTCTTTTCCCAAACCTGAAGAAATGGCTGGGTGGTAAGAGATTTGGGTCGAATGAAGAGGTTATAACCGAAACAAACGCCTATTTTGAGGGCCTTGAGAAAACCTATTATTTGGAAGGAATAAAAAAACTGGAAAAACGCTGGACTAAATGTATTGATCTAAAAGGAGATTATGTTGAAAAATAAAACGCTTATTTGCCAATTTTTTTTTTCTTTGTTCAAATAGTCACGGAGTTACCAAACAGCCCTCGTAACAACTCAATTGAAACAAATGAAATAGAAATATATTTATTTAACCAAAACCTCTTATTCATTACATGCTTACATCATGCATAATTTACATTGACTCCAACGGGATAACTACAACATAATGAAAATATAAAAATACTCTGACTTTTCTAACCATCCAAGTAATCAGATATTAGACATTTCTCGACCTTAAAAGGGCATTTGAAACAATTGACAGAACCATTCTATTTGAAAAATTAAAGTATTAGGAATTTCAGGGATTGTTCTTGATTGGATTCAAAGTTACTTATTTAACAAAAGACAAAAAACTAAATTTGGAAAAGAATTGTCAGATGAATTTGTAATTGAGACTGGCATACCCCAGGGTAGTGTGTTAGGTCCATTGCTTTTTATTATTTATCTAAATAATATTAACTATATATCTGGAACGTTCTGCGAACATATTCATAGGTTTTGCTCGAATAAAAATTAAGAGTAAGAACAAAATTGTGTATAACTGACAACTAACTTTTCCACTAATGGAATTCTTCAACGTTCTCTTCATGATAGCTAAAGGAGTTCCAGAGAAAGTTTTTTTCTAGAACTGAACATGCCTCTGATCAATCTTTTTTCGTAGCCTTTTTCAATTTTTGATTCTGTTTCTGGTTTTTATATCGCAGAGATTTAACTTTTTCCTAATGTTCTCTTGGTTGCCTTGTTATATTTTCTGGAGTGGACCTGAAAAATAAAAAGTTTCAAAAATGTTTGATTATGTAGTTATTCTGAAACATAAAAAATAATATTGTGAGAATTCGAACGAAGTTAGTAAATTTTGCCGTAGAGTATAAATTAAGTGATTAGAATAAAATTGACAATGTCGAAGTACCCTTCTCTCCAAATATTTCCACCAAGTGGAAAATATGAGGCAAACATCTGACAGAAAACAAATACTTTACATCCTAATACCAGAACGGACAATGAACTACATCTGATAGATATTTGTGCAACGTTTCCCCAAAAGAACAGCAAGTGCTTATTGTAATTAAACAAAAAATTATCCTTCATTCGGCTGGGGATGACCAGCTGTCGATTTTATTCAAATCTCCAATATTATGCCATGGAATATTGTTTGAAAATTTTCTGTGGAGGAATAGTGATATTTGCTATTGATTTCTGGGTTTTCAACTTTTCACATGGATAAAAAATTAAATTATTACAGAAATCAACGGCAAACTGAAGGTTTACCCCAAAGAGTTTGCTGCATTTCTCAATACTTGATAAATGTCAGCAACTTCTCGCATCTACCGATTTTCCTTATCTTGGAGTGAAATAAATTATATCTGTACTTATCTGGAGTTGACAATTCGGAGATCGAATCTCTCTGTTTTCAAAACCTGAAGAATAGAATGTATCGATAGTCTCCTTCGCATTCTTTCAATCTGTTTGGTTTTGTCCTCAGGTCAAAACTGCTGAAACTGACATTTAGTACACATACAAATTATTTCTCTCCAAGATGGGCTAAATTGGTAAAAACACAAAGTTGTTGATAATTATTAGGTATTAAAAAACGCAGCTACTTTTCAGGGTCAACTTTTCGTGAGCCCTTTTAAGTAGGAAACTCAGAAATCGATGGCAAAAAGCAATGATCTAATTTCAAGCCCTGATAAGTTTATACACTTACGTATAAGTGAGAATTTTTTCATCAACTTCCTATTTTTGTTTGAAGACCCCTTCAATCCTGAGTCCCCTGGAACATGAAAGAGAAAATTGTAGCCTTATTCAATAACCACCATAGAATTCAATCAACAGGAATTTTATTTTTCTCGTTAACATTTTCCAGTGTGTCACCATCACAGGACACAGTACAACTGTATCTAAAATGGAAAATTTTCGAAACAATGCACACAACGAATATTATTATTGAGTATTTGTACTCACCAAGATAAGAGACTCACCTGTTTTTTTTTTGTGGACGAAAATCTGCATTTTTAGGCAAAAATACTGAAATCTTTTTCTTCGAAACGTTTCTATCAAATTAGATTACGAGGCCAAGATTTTCTTATAAAGGCCTACCAATGGCATGCAGCCAACTTGCATACTTTTTTTTCTAACCTGCAAGAGATGAGAACAATTTAAATCTGAATTTTTCTCAAATACGGTTCTGCTATTCTGATGGTTTGAAGTGTGCTTACCTGTGATAGGTGATACCAGCGATATTTCCGCGGTTTCCACAACTGATCACTAAAGAAGTCTTTGACATTTAAAACAAATATTCTTCTCTGAATCGAATAAATACCAAATGAAATAAAAACAAGCCAATAAAACGAACAAACAAATTCAAACTGAATTCTATGTCAAATGATACCATCAAAGCGCATGCGTCCCACTACGCCGATACCGCCATGTTGCATAAACGTTTTTTCTAATGATTTGATATCTTAATGCCATTCTCTCTCTGGATATAGTTCTGTGATCCAAATCAAAACATAATTCTGCTGTTTGGTCACAGAGGGCACTTGCAATTGCGTCCTCTGATATTTTGAGGAACGTTGCACAAGTATCTGTTAGATTCAATTCAATACCCGTCGTGGTCTTAGCCAGTGGAGTAGTTGTTTTCTGTCAGGTACTTGCCTTAATAAGCCTACTTAGTATGTGTATATGGGAGTAAAGGGTTCATCATCGGTCGGCGGCGGCTGTTCGTTATTAAACGATCTCCCAAAGAATTATGTTTTCTTCAAATAAAAGTTGAGTCTGGCAGACCCCAGCAGCCGGGTTATTATAAAAAAAATTATTGAAAGTTCAAGATATATATATAACATTCGATTAATTCAAAAACGGCATGTAGATTTTTTGAGTATCAATCTGTAGTGGTGTGAAGCAAGAGATAGCAGGTTCGATATCGGACAGAATTTATTGTCTATTCCAAGTGAATATGACGATTTTTACTACATTTCATGTAACTCTTATGCTTGAAATTGAAAATTGAAGCTGACACTGATCAAAGATTTGGAGACTTGTTATTGTGCAACTGTTGATTTAGGCAATGCCAACAGTCACATACTCTACAACTTGAATGAATTGTAATGATTTCAAAACCAACAACCCCAACAGGTCCAGTAAAAGCCTGGAGAGGAAAATCTTCCCTACTCAAATGCTGCAAACTATTCAAGTCGCCAGAATAGGACGGATTATATCTCGCCCTACTGTCACATGGTATTGGAATGATAGATTCCTTCTTGAAAGGGCAATTCGAGGCCAGCTCCATCTTCGGTTGCATACCGTAAGCTTAGAGAGATGCTGTGGTTGCGTTCATATCAAAGACTGGTAGACGCCCCTTGGACGAACCAAAGTCTTACCGCCCATTGAGTCTCACCTTCTATTTCCAAAAAGCATTGGAGAAAATAATAGATTATTATGTTAGAAGCGAACTCATTACCGCTCCACAAAAAACAGTTTGCTTATCAATCTACGATTATTGCTCTACAATGTCAGTTTGAAAACACTGAACAGACATATGTTGCTGAAGAAATATATTTTTGTGCTTTCATCGACATAGAGGGTGCTTTTGATAACAGATACCTCCATAACCAGATCACTATAGGAAAGAAACATAAACGCCTCGCTGATCAGATGGATACAATCAATGCTGCAAAATAGAATAACTCTGGTTACCCTTGGTGGAAGACAGTCAGAATGACAAGAGAAAAAGGTTGTCTCTAAGGAGGTGGTCACTGTTGTTGACAACCTGATAGTAGAGCAACATGACAGTAGTGTCACGATTCAGGGTTAAGCTGATGACGTAGCCCTAAATACAGTTAGAAGTTGGTGTGCGAAGGAGGGACTAAATGTCAATTCTAGTGAAACAGTGCTGGTTTCATTCACAAGAAGTCCGAAGTTCAAACTCAAAGCCCCAACTGACCCAGCTAACATTTTCCAAAGAACTTAAGTATCTGGGAGTTAGAATCGACCAAAAACTGATATGAAACAGCCAAATCAATCAAATGATTTTCAGGGCTATAGCGGCAAGCTGGACATGCCTCAGAGACTTTGGTAAGACATGAGGTCTGAAACCAAAAATGATCAACTGGTCATACCAAACGATCATCAAATCCATAGCCACCTATGCTTCACTGATATGGTGACCGAAGACGCAACAAACTTCAGCACAAGTTTATCTGCAGAAAATCTCAAGGGCAAAATTCACGTGTCCTACTGCATTTGAGGTGATGCATAAAATTCCATCATTGCACCTATGTGCAATGAAGGAAGCTGCCTCAGTGTCTGCACTATGATCCAGACAGTGAACCTAAACGCAAGGGTGCATCAGTGTGGAACACTGGTGGATCCAAGATGGATGGAAGTGGACATAATAGGGCCACGTTTTAGGCTCTTTGAAGCAGAAGTACTTGCTATAGAGATATGTACCCACGAGTGCCTCGAAAGAGACGCCCGGAAGGAAAAAAAAATCTATGTTAGTCAGATAGCCAAGCAGAACTGAAAGCTCTGAAGTCATACACTTGTGAGGTATCAGAGGTAACGAGAAAGCAGACGGACTAACACACTATATCCCTGCCCAAAAACCTGTTGAAGGCTCTAAAGCCCACTTGATAGAAGAATTTCCACACTGGGTAACTGATGAAATGAAAACTCACTGGAATGAAGTGACAGGACATAGACGAGCGGAAACGCCAGTGAGTCTATTGCCAAGGAAAGCTGAACAGCTTCTAGGATTGGATGAGGAAGACTTGATATTGGTAACGGGACTACTCACCTAAGAAAAATGGGCTAATCAGATGTGATAGAAGTTCCTGGAAGGAGCATTCTGAACTCCCTCCGACGTCAGAAAATTAGCTTCCAGAAAACTGATAAACTATATAGGAAGCCTCAGAATCCTGGGCCTCGAATAGATAAAGGGTTATAACCATTGAAAACTGTCAATTGTTGTTATTTCCAACAAGCGATTGCACCCCTACGCGCAACCCTCGGAAGTCTTCGAGAGACTTGTGTGAGCTAGGGAGGATGCCAGCCCTTACCTTTTAACGTGTGATGCCATGCACAAGACCGATGACCATGCGAGGCTTTGAACCCTTCGCTCCAAAGGCGAACGCTCTACCAGCACGGCCAACACGGCCCATTATTTCTTTATATTTCATAGAATGTATTCAAAAGTGAATTTTGTGTAAAAATGTGAGGTTTTTGTTGCAAGGCACTTATTTGGCAAAATACCTTCCATATAAAATAATAATAATATATGAGTTATTGCCAAAAGAAGATAATCTCATTGATAAAGTAATTTTATGATTAAAGAAAGAAGATGTTTTTATATTTCAGTATTTCGAGATAATTAAAATGGTTGGGCATAGAACAATACGTCAAATAACTGACTGATTCCCATTCAAATGACATGTAAAAACTCCAATCGATCTCTGCCAATGAATAACTTGAAAATTTTCATCCAAATGCAATAGCAATTTCAAATTTTCTCTATTTATTGCTTGAAACTCCGAATGTTAGTATATAATTAAATATGTAGCCCAATTTTTGTAGTTTTATATTATTTGAATAGCATAATCGATTAATTCTTCTTTGTCATTTGTTTATTGTTTTCCGTATAATCAAAACAATATTGGGGTTTGACAAATTTATTTTCATTTGAATTTGTTCGAGGAAAAATTCTGCATAACGTTTTCAAATCAACCTACTCGAGATAATAGCATGGTGTCAAATTCCGAAGGTTATAATATATTTTTCAGCTTGACAAGTGAATGTACTCTTGTGATCATCGTACGCGTAGCTGTAGGCATCAGGACAGCGTGTTTTAAAGAAACTGGGGTAATCTACAGGCCATGTGGAGCTCTTGCAGGTTTCTGGAGTACCAAAATTACCACGGCAACAGTACTGGTCTGAATTGAAAGCTAAACACGCTGATCTGCAACCCACGACTCCATGTTCCGAGTTCAGCTTCAGTTCGTCTGGACACTCGTCGTTGAGGTGGCGTGCACAGGCCGCCCTTTGGCAACTGTATTGACTACCATCACCTCTTCCTCCAACAGGTTCGATCTGGAGTGAAAATTATAGGTTAGTCAGGTAAATGATAAAGCGAGGAGGCGTGGGTTGGAACAAATTCAGTTAAAATTGAGGGGTTTGTTTTTTGAGAAAACGCTCTGATTTCTCGATTTTTATTTGCGGCTACGGTTTTTATAATGGGAAATTCATGTATACAGAGTGGCCCCAAACACTATTTTCGAATAGAAACACCTGTAGTACAATTTTGTGAAGTGAAGTAATGTATTTTTTGTACAACTGTCGAAAAAACTTGACATTTCTGCATCTTTGTTGATGTATAAATGTTTACTTTTTTCAACGTGAAAAAAAAAACTATTTTTGACCTCCTTAATAATTCACAAAATAAACGTGGAATATTTCTTTTTGAAGGATTTATTTTCAACAGAGTCAATTATTAATTGATTATTCATCATTAAACAATTTCATTCAATGGAATATTAATTGATAGTAAACTTTGAACAATTACTTCCAACATAAATTCCAGAAGATATATTTCTTGAAGAGTTGATTTTATCAGATATTTTAATTTGTTTGGAACAAGATGGATAATTCAATATTTTGTTAGAAATCTCAATTCTGTTATTCAAACTATTTTCTATATATGCTTCTGCTACGCAGGCAGATTTCCAGCCACCGTGACGTTTTATGAATGTAATGCTGCCCCCTGCATTGGCCAGAAGAGTTACAGAGCTTCTCCTGAAACAGTGACCTGTGTAGCTCTTATGCATGTATTTTCCAAGCCCTGGTTTCTCATTTTTCAAACTGATGACATTGACACTAAAGTGGATATATTTAATAATAATATTGTCGATCTAACTGATCATTTTGCTCCAAAAAAATCATTTACACCAAAAGGGAAAAAATATGCACCATGGATAACCGATACTATAAAAACAATGCAAAAAATTAGGGATAGAGCCCTACAGAAATTCCGTAAGAGTCAATCGACACATCATTGGTCATATTACAAAGAAATGAGAAATTATACAACAAATGCAATCAAAGCTGAAAAAAAGCATATTTGAATCATAAATTAAGCAACTGTACTGCTAAGGAGAAATGGAGTGAACTCAAAAAGGTAAATGTAACAAAAAGTAAAAACCACAGCATTTCAGATTCTCTGAACGATGTTGAGAAAGTAAATAAGTACTTCATTGAGTCCACGAAAAGTTCTTCTCCCTCAAATAATGTATTAACCAACTATTACAGTAATAATATTAAAAATGGAATTGGAAACGAGTTCAGTTTCACACAAGTATCTGAAGATACTGTTCGTGATATAATACTAAAAATAAAATCACTCGCATATGGCAATGATGATATCAATATTTTGATCATTCAACTGTGTTGTCCGCTAATAATTCCTATTATCACTCATATAATAAATGAATGTATATCCAGAAATAATTTTCCTAGTAAATGGAAGTTCGCAAAAGTTATTCCATTGCCTAAAATTAGTAGGCCAGTGGAATTTAGTGATCTGCGATCGATCAGTATTCTACCAACCTGTTCGAAAATTATCGAAAGAATAATAGAAACACAAATCAGAGACTTCCTAAACATCCATAATATTCTGCCCCCGAAGCAATCGGGATTCAAAAGTGGACACAGTTGTTCAACAGCTCTTTCTGATGTATTAGATGATATTCTAGAGGCAACTGGTAAAAATCTGATAAGTGTTCTAGTTTTACTTGATTATTCGAAGGCTTTTGATTTAATAGATCACAATGTACTATTATCAATGCTTCATTTTTTTGGATTCAGTTATTCAGCATGTTCCCTAATGACCTCTTACTTGCACAATAGAACACAATTGGTAGAAATAGAGGGAAAAAAATCCACACCTATGAAACTACTTTCCGGTGTTCCTCAAGGGAGTATTTTAGGTCCCCTTTTATTCACATTATATACAACAAATTTTATTAATGTTTTGAACTACTGCGATTATCATTTCTATGCAGATGATACACAGGTGTATTTCTCTTTCAAATTTTCAGATTTGAAATTTGCAATAGACTCTATCAACAATGACTTGACTTCCCTATATAAAGTATCAACTGATCATTCTTTGAAAATAAATCCAGTCAAATATGTTGCTATGATATTCAGCAAAGATAATATCTCTGAGTTTCTGAATAATAACATTGTTTTGAAAATCGGAGATGCAAATATACCGATAAAATCTTCGCATAAGAATTTAGGATTAACAATCGATACCTCTTTACGTTTCACAGACCATGTCACCAATAAACTAAGAAATGCTTACTCCTCTCTTAAACTAATTTACTCACAAAGACAGTTTCTATCAATGGATGTAAAAAAAATGTTATGTGATTCCTTGGTACTCTCACACTTCAATCATTGTGATGTGGTGTACAGCCCCTGTTTGAACAGTACGTCGAATACAAAAAGTACAATCATCCTGTGTTCGTCTCATTTATGGTATACGTAGATTCAATAAAATATCTATCTCGGAGAAACTTAAACAATTGAAATGGCTCAATATGTAAAATAGGCGACGTCATCATATGGCTTGTATGTTCTACAACATCTTCAAATCGAAGACACCACCCTATCTCCACAAAAAACTGAAATACAGAACGGACGTACATAACCTGAACATCCGACGTCGTACAATACTTACGGTCCCAAAGCATACCAAAGAAATATATAGACGTTCCTTCTCCTACAATGTCGCAGTCTGTATAAACAATATTCTCAAACTAGATAGCACACTTTTGAGTCTGTCCTGTAAAGGACTTCATTTCAAATACAAACAGCATCTATTGAATACCCAGTAAGTTCAACCTGATATTAGCTCATAATATAATATGCTATAGCTTTCAATTCTCCCTTCCTCCCGTCTTTTTCTTCTTCTTCTCTTTTCTGCTTTTCCTACACTTGTCTGTATCAGTCGTTAGACATTACGCTGTCAAAATTTAATAATTGTATCTAGTCTGGCTCTGGTGGAAGAACAGAAACAGTGCTCCACTGTTATCTGAAACAGTCTGCCATTTACTCGCCTTCGTAATTTTGCATAGAAATTATTTTGTTAGTGCTTACTATCGTAACATATTATCCTTTTATTTTATAATACTCTACTTATTGTAATTTTTGTGGTGGGTAATAAAATTATTATTATTATTATTATTATTATTTTGTAATCAAGCTGGGAATTTCTCCTATTTTGTTTATCCCCACATGCTGGTTAATACATTTTCCTCTCGAATATTTCAAAAATAACCTTTTACTTCTTTTATGAGGCAGCCGTAGTGCTCTATACTTGCGGTATATCTCAGTATAACCAGAACTTCAAACAGTAAACGTTCTCAGAGCCGGACCGAGGGCGTGGCGAAGGAGGCATTTGCCACGGGCGCAACCGACCTAAGGGCGCAAAATTTGAAATTTTTCATTTTGAATGCTTTCTTGACTACAAGCTCTATACTTCAGAGTGGCAAATTTTTGAGCACAATGGAGCTTCTAAGCTATTATGACACTAAAAGGAAACATCACACGAGACACATAATAAGAATCAGGTTTCTTATTACTCTCATAAGATACAAGATGAGTTGATTCAGTGATTTCCACCAAACTTAGAAAACACATCATAGCCAACATATGATGATGATGATACAGAAAGCCACATATTTTTCAATTATGTATGACTGTTCACCAGATGACTCTAATATGCAGATATGTTGTAATTGATTCAAATAAGTGTACTTTTAGTATTGAAGAAAATTTTGTTGATTGTATAACAACTAATGAACATACTGGAGAAGCTCTTGCCAAACTGATCGAGTAAAAACTTGAAGTGGATGGATTAGATATAAGAAATAGAGAAGGCTAGAATTTTAAAGAACAACAAATTCGCAAGAATAATTTCCTGCTCAGCACGCAGTCTGAACTTAGTTGGAGTTCATGCTGCCCAGGTCTCACCCAAACTAAAAAGTTTTTTTCACAGTTCAGCTTCCTTGTGAGTTCGACTATGAGGTGGGATTCACTCAAAAAGAAATTAAAAGTTAGTATCAAGGGATCTAGTGACACAAGATGGTCGACCAAATATAATTCCGTTAATACTTTAGGAACGCAACTGAAAATTGTGATAGATATTCTCGAAGAAATGTCCAATGGCAGTAATAGGAATAGAGATACATCAGAAGGAGAAAAGCTTTTGCTGAAGCCCATGAAGCAATTTACTTGTTTGTTTTCCTATTTTTTTGGCACGTAGTTCTTTCGAAGATTGATAAAATTAATCTGGCACTACAGAACCAAAGATTGTTTGTTGAGGATGGTACAAGAATGATAAAAGTGTTATCTGAAGAAATTCATAATTATAGATCTGATTTCTTCGAGTCTCTATCAGAGTATTCAGAATCATTCGATGAAACAATCAATACTGAACCGAATTTTGAAGAGGAGAGGAAACGTAAAATGAAAAAGTACCAGAAGAAAAAGCTAATGATAAGGCTTTCATTATGGATGGGATGAGTTTATTGAAGCAAGAACTCCTTCAAGCATTGGACTCCATATTGATGCAACTCAGAGAAAGATTTACTGCGCTGTCAGAAGTTTCGACCGATTTGCTAGCAGTTTAGAATTTTGCGATGATATAATTGATGACCAAAGCAAGAAGAGTTAAGTTTTAGTTTATTCACTTCCAAAGAATACGCTGATGATTTTTGTTATTATTTACTCAGTTTTCATGTTATTTATTTACTCTGTAAGAATATTTGTTGCTAGAATTATTGTTCTTGTAGAAACCAAAGAAGAGTTGGGTTTCGTTTATTGATTACCGAAGAATAATATATAAATGATTTTTGTTATTATTCTTTTTCGTTTATTGTACTAATGAGATTATTAAACTATTTACTTCGTTAGAATTTTTTAGTTTGAATGATTTTTCGGTTATTCGTTTACTCATTTATTTATGTATAACAGTATATATTGTTTTGAGAATAAATAACTGTTTTTTTATCGATTCCCAATAATTTTGTTCACTGAGTTTTTGTTCATTACTTTAAAGAAAATATGGGATTATTGGTAATAAAAAAGTTCTTCGAAATATAATCAATTAATGTCAATTATGAAAAACGTGAATTTATAGAAAAATTAAATTTCTTCAAGGGCGCATTTTGAAAGTTCGCCACAGGCTCTGACGTTCTTGCGCAATAGGTCTTCGTAACAGGTATTTTAACAATCAAAATAGATCCAGCATCTTCAATGGCATCAATAGTTTTATGTAATAATTCTTCACGGCGATAAGCACCGCTGATACCCAAAATTAGGACAACCCACAAATGAAAAATATTAAAATTACTTCTAATCTTACAAAATTATGATTATACCTGTACCTCATAAAAAAAATTTGTTTCGTTATCAGCATCCTGAATTTTATTGATATCATTCCTTGATAAAACTTAAGATTTCTTTCCTCGGTATCAGACCCTTTTGTTCTTAATGAGCGGGACCAATTTAGAAAACTTCCTTATATCAATATTTTCCTTAACATTCAATGTACTTTTCAACATTGAGTAGATACTCCATAATTTTTGATTTTTCCTCAAAATATAAGCACATTTTCAGAAACCTTTCATGTTTCTTGTCGCACCATTCACGAAATTTGTCATATGTTTTCTCATATATTAACTTGGATTTGGCCGGTAACATATTAGATACTATTGCATTTGCTCTCTTAGATATATCTGATGGAGTATCACTATCATAATCAACATCCATCTCCTTGAAAATAACTTGAAATTGATTTGAAATGCACAAGACCGAATTCTCAGATTTTTTCATGACCCACAAAAGAGTTTCTCTTTTTAAACATAAAATTTTGGCCAATAAAAGTGTTGACCCCCTCTCCAACTCCCCCAAAACTGAGTTGACATAATTTTTGAAACAAAAAAGGAATAGAGTGCCTGAAAAAACAGGAAAATGCCAATTTTTAGAAGATTTGATCTGTTATAATAGTCACAATTTTATTTATTCTTATTTTTTACCTAACATACAGTGGCTGTAGCTCGAAAGGGGTGCATTTTAGGAAACATATTTATTTAAAAAAAAGTTTTATTTTGATCCCAACAAAACCTCCTTGGAATATTTACATCGAATTTTGATACACCCTGTATAATAAAATTCAGTAAGTTTGGTTTATCTCTATTCAGGGTGAACTACCACCACCACGGAAAATTCAATGAAGTTCCGGTGTCATCTGCGAAAACACCTGTACAATTTGAGAGCTATCCGTGATGATTTATACTTTTCTCTGGGCTGTGATTTTTGTACCATCAATGGTATGCTCCCTGCTTCAATGTGACAGCTCTGAAGCAGTTTCTGCTGAACCATGGTTTATCGGATGATGTTCTACTTCACGTGTTTGGTATATACAGGGTGGGTCACGGTCGATGGTACCTTAGACGTTTACGGAGAACGGAAAATAGGATCATTCTGAAAATTTGGTTTCTCAAGTAGTTGCTCTTGGTCTATCGATCTAAAATATTTTTAGCAATGCAGCGTTGCCGCTTATACCAGAAAGTAGCAGCATCTTTGTTATTTCAAATGGGTCACCCTGTATATTACCGCATTTTTGAACTTGTCATTCCTTTCTGATTATTTCTGCCTCATACTCCCCTATATTGGTTATTTTCCATATTTTTTATCCAAAACATAGCTCGAATTGAATTTTTATTGAATGTTTATTTCTGCGGTGTTTGGATTCTTAGAAAGTTGCAATTTTGTGTTTAGTTCATCAAGATCATGTACATTGATTTGGTATAGAGAAGTTTGTTCTGCGTTATACAGGGTCGTTCAAAATACATGATCTTACTGCTAGATACGAAAAGGGTTGAAAGTGCGTTTTTTTAAACGGAACATCCTGTATATTATGAAATATCCTGAAGGATGGCTAAATTCCCTTCGAATTGATATATCATGTTCCTATACCTAAATAGCCAGAATTTCGAAATAATAGCAATTTTCACTTGTAATCTCCCAAGTGCTTGAATTATTGCCGGAAATTTTTCGAGTATATGAATTTTTTGAAAATTACCCGAGTCGCGAAGCGACGAGGTTAATTTTCGGGAGTAATTACACAAGTGCTTCGAAATTATCAGGTTTATTTTGATGCACGAGTGTAATTCGGTAGAATATTTCCGGAGTTAAAACAAAAATGTATGTGCTGAGTTTAAAATTTTATTTAAATTTACATTAAGCAGGTAGGTACATATAAATTAAAATTCAGTATTTATGCCTGTCAAGATGACAAATATACATTTTAACAATCGTTACTATAGATACACGGACCGAGCGGGTAATTTTCGATACCTACCGGGTAATTTTCAGCCTGAAAATGTCCCGCCGGGAAATTTCGAAAATGTCCCGCTTCATATGGATTTTTAACATACGATGGAAATATTCTTTGAAAATTCATGTAGGAGATAAATTTACGGCAATTAATTCAAGCACGAGGGGGATTCGGTAAGAAAATTTCACACCGAGAAATGAAAATCATCCAACAATTCATAAGAAATAACTAACGATGGTTTCACCTAAACTATTTATAACCACTGACATATTGATATGTAAAATACTTAACAAAATTTTCATCAATAAATGTTTGACATGTGACATGTGACATTTGACATGTGACAAGTTGATATTTTGCTTTAATGTACAAATGGAGGTCTAGTTTTCATATGAAAGAAGATAATTAATTATGTATGTACTAGATATTTGGAATTTTTTTGAAAATATTTTCTCCACGATTATTGCAGAAATTGTCAATTCTGAAATCATATTTCAGAAGAAGTTCAATACAACATTTGTCACAAGTTTTTATCACAAGTCCCGTAGCTCAGCGGTAGTGTTTCGGCCTATGAATCGCTGGGTCGATGGTTCAATCCACGAAAACAACATAACTCTTCAATTTTTTTTGTTCCAAATTTAAACACGTTTATTGATGAAAATTTTGTTAAGTATTTTACATATCAATATTTCAGTGGTTATAAATAGCTCAGGTGAAACCATCGTTAGTTATTTCTTATGAATTGTTGGATGATTTTCATTTCTTGGTGTGAAATTTTCTTACCGAATCCCCCTCGTGCATGAATTAATTGCAGTGAATTTATCTCGTACATGAATTTTCAAAAAATTCATGTACTCGAAAAATTTCCGGCAATAATTCAAGCACTTGGGAGATTACAAGTGAAAATTGCTATTATCTCGAAATTCTGGCTATTTAGGTATAGGAGCATGATATACCAATTCGAAGGGAATTTAGCCATCTTTCAGGATATTTCATAATATACAGGATGTTCCATTTGAAAAAAACGCACTTTCAACCCTTTTCGTATCTAGCAGTAAGATCATGAATTTTGAACGACCCTGTATAACGCAGAACAAACTTCTCTATATAGAATCAATGTACATGATCTTGATGAACTAAACACAAAATTGCAACTTCCTAAGAATCCAAACACCGCAGAAATAAACATTCAATTCGAGCTATGTTTTGGATAAAAAATATGGAAAATAACCAATATCTCAAAAACCGTTAGAGATAGGTATAGGGGAGTATGAGGCAGAAATAATCAGAAAGGAATGACAAGTTCAAAAATGCGGTAATATACAGGGTGACTCATTTGAAATAACAAAGATGCTGCTATTTTCTGGTATAAGCGGCAATGCTGCATTGCTGAAAATATTTTAGATCGATAGACCAAGAGCAACTACTTGCGAAACCAAATTTTCAGAATGATCCTATCTCCCGTTCTCCGTAAACGTCTAAGGTACCATCGACCGTGACCCACCCTGTATATTTGCATACCCAGCATTATGATTTCAGATACTGTCTAAGCTCGCGTTGAGTTGGATCTCCTAAAAAGAAACATATTCTTTCCCATGGAAATGCTGAGAAAAACATGCGAAGACCATTCCGATCGGCTGAATTGTAGTGCCATATGAGATGGATCAGTGTTGTGCTTCTAGATGGTGTAGAAAAATAACGCAAAGAGAGTAGATGGAGGAAAGCCGTAAAATTCCTTTTTTTGTTTTTTCCGTTATGTTCCCGGGATGGATATAACTCAATACAATGTTTTCAATTGAAAAAGAATCTGAAAGATCTGTTGAAAAATCTGGAAAAACGCTACCATCCTAAATTAAAATAAACTCACATTTGTTTTAACTTTCGTGTTGTTTCTTGATATGTCCAACAAAAATAAATATTCAATTTATATTCCAATTCATTCCGCTACATGCGTAAATGTCGTTTGACAACTGAATTTCAAATTGTTAAACAAGCCAATCAGTTACGTAGTGACAAAACATTTATTCAATTGAATTGTGATTCTGTTGTAAGTACATCGCAATCACTCATGAAATCTTTGTTTTGATTGATTAGTGGAATATCGATCTTGCAATCGAAATCAAAATGTAAATAAAACAACTTGAGATTCATTGTGATTTTAAATTCAATGGAAAAAATAATAGTCTAAGAGCCAGTGGACAGCAGACAACACATAAGAAATTTAAGAAAGCCTGTTTGTCAGTTGTACCTACCGACCATGATGGGGGCTAGCTAAGCGCGGTCGCAGTGGGCAACGCCCATTTCGGCGCAAAAATTGAAAATTGTTTTGTTAAAATTGTTTTTTTTCCGTTAACCAGCTGTCGTCCCCTTACGAACGGCAGCCTTCGGAAGTCGAACTTGATTAACGAGGTCTTACCTTTTTACGTGCGATTTCTAGCACTTAAATATATACATACATAAAATACCAGGTAAGATGAATTTTAATGAGCTTGGATAAATGTCCATTTCGGCCCACAACGATAAACTAATTAAAAGGTAATTTACGCCCAGGAGAAATGGTGCAAAACCTACGTAAGTTATCAATTTCCATGCACTTAAATGTCTACGTAAATTTAAAATAAGTACATTTTGTGTTTGGTGCCGAATAGGGCTGTTTTTATGCACGATACCCGCCTTCTCGGGCCGAAATGGGCAACGCCCTTCGCAGTAGGTTCAGCGTGTCAGGTATGACAGTTGTGATAATTTGACGAACTAAAACAGTATATTCGGAAAGCTGCCGTTTTGATTTGTCAAAATATACTATTATAGCTACTTGAAAATAAAAGGGCTGACGACTACAACGGTTGTAACGTGGTGGCAGAAGCTTTGAAAAAAAAAATTAAAAGGTATTTTGGGAAATTTGGAATTTATATAGGTTATTCTTGAATGGACTAACTCATTCGGGAGTTTTTATGGCAATTGCACACGAATGTAATTAGGGCTGATTTAAACATTTGCGAAGACAATAATATAGTTATTATAAGTAGAAAAAAATGCAAATGAATAAAATATATCAAAAACTGAATCAAACACTATAAGAAAACGAAATAAACAAAATCAATTGAAAATTTTGGTAACGAAAAGAGAAACTGCATTTCGACAAGACAGCAAGAAAAATCGAATTTATGGAGAGAATATTCTTAGAGCATTTGAGAGATAGGCCAAACTGTTTTTAGAAACATACATGCATATGGATACCTTGAAATTCAAACTTATCTTGAAAAATTACAATCATGATGAAATCTCATTCAGATCACTTTCCAAATTTTTGCATATCTCGTTTAGGTAGTTGTAAAAATATATTGTGGTAGGATCATCGGCAAATAGTTTGAATTTTACTTTCAGTTCTGGATGTATAATAGAGAAAAATAAAAACAAAACTATTCCCAAAATAGATCCTTGTGATATTCAAAATATAATACTGATGAATATTGATCTATTCTGTATGTTTTCAAATAGTTTGGAAGGTAATCAGGAAGTTAACATGCATTATTCAGAAGTGTATTTCAACAATCTATCAATGGCTTTGGGATTCCTGGACAATTATATTGATTACTTCAAGAATTTTGTAATAATTCTGGAATCAAACTCACCATGACATCAACCAGATGGCCTCAGGCAAATGGTTCCTACAATTATGACCGCCATCGAAAATGAAGAATCATGAGACAAAAAAATTTTCAAAGAAATTTGAATACAGCAATAAATAAGACTACAAACAAATCACCATTTGAATCATTATATGGACATTTACCTGTATTCGTGGAACTAAATTTGGATCAGATAGCAACTGGCTTACTGGAAATCACCAATGGAAATACAAAATGAAATTAGAGGCAGGATAAGACAACAGCGAAAAGAATATAAAAATAGATACGATAAGAAAATATTTCGAATGATTGAATATAATGTTGGAGATATTATGGTGTTGAGGGGTGGAAATGTTTCTACAAAACTCAAAAAAAATACAGAGGTCCGTTAATGGTAGTGGATGTTTTACCATGGGGTAGTTACCGAATATCTAGCATAGAATGTCCTGAAGGAAGAATGTTTCCTGCACCTGCTAATGATTCTCCGTTGAAAATTTATAGAAATTCTGAGGAAACAGAAAGTGATTCACCAATTGAGGAAGATAAAGATATAGAAGAAGGTAGACAGCCTCATAAAAAAGAAATAAAAAATTGAGATGGTGTTCAAAAAGCAGATGTAGAAGAAATCACATAATTTGGACAACAAAGAGTCGGATTTCTGATATGATAGTGTTACTTTCTAGTTTCACTGATGAATAGCCCGTTTCAATAGATTAATTAACCTATATTTTTTGAATAATTCAATTCACCAAAATGAATTGAGGGATATAGACCCAAATTTCTTTTTAATGGTGTCTTTTTAATTATGGCCCTTTCCCGAAAAAACAAAAATATTTGAAGCACTTTCCTTCCACCCAATGCAAATAAAATTGGCTAGTTAGTGAAATGCAACTCACAGCAACGGCAATGTTGAATCCATCGACCAAAGATATGTCGTAGAAATCGTTTCCTCCATATCCTTTTAACGTGATTTCCGCCAATGAAGCAGGAGGAGCACCTCCATTACCGCCACATTCAAGTCTGTCTCCACAGTCTCCAGTCAAACAGTGGTTTGTGTTAACATCACACCAGGTTCTTGCCCAAAAACGACCTGCCCAGTCGTCTGGAGAATAAACTGAAATCTGAAAGGATTCGAAGTTCAGTGTAAGAAAAACGTTAGTGTAATGTCCAAGTGGAAGGCGAATGAAATTACTAAATTTCAATGCATCGTTTATTGATCTACACGAAAACTGAGCTGGAAAATCTCATTCAGGATGGGTGTACATATCTTCCATAAAACATACATGAAAAACATCGAAGATAGGAAACTAACATAGTCCAATGAAATTAGGCATTTTAATGCACATACTACATTATTTCCCCCTGAAATTTCAGCAAACTCTTAAGAAAATATATACATAAAAATAATCAAGGAACAAATCGTTGTGGGGGGTTTCGATTCCGTATTGGTCTGATCGAAACTGAAGAACTCTCATGAGGAACATTACACGACATAAGTTCGTTAGATTCTGACATGTGAATATTAGTATTGCAGGATGTCTCCTCCAATGGTTCTTCTGTTTCTGTCACCAATTCGGGATCTTCTACGCAAGTATCACTTATCGCCGCGTTTTCATTCGTGTGTTCTGTGAACACAAATTTTGAGTTTGAATCGAGGGGCAACACTTGATTCATGTGACGTTTCCATATAAAAGTTGTATTTGGAATTCTTACATAAATAATATTTCGACCCACAATTCTAGAAACTATTCCTATAATCCACTCCGGTTTAGACTTTCGATAGTCTTTAACCAATACTTGTTTTCCAATGTCAACTTTTTCCCGTTTTTTTCCATTATAATAATGACGCTGTTGTTGTTGTTTATTTCTCAAATTATTTTTCACTTCACTCATCGGTATATTTTCGCGCACTTCAAGTTTTGTTGGCCTCAATAAATCTAGCCTAGTTTTTAAGGGCCTCCCCAGCATCATACGGGCTGGAGATTCACCTGTACTACAATGTTCTGTATTTCGATATATTAGTAGAAAGTTATTCAAAGCTTGTTCAGTCAAATTTTTTTCTCTGGATAAGTTCCCGATTATATCATAAGAACTTTTCAATTCCTTGATAATGAATTGTTTTATCGTTTTTACGCTGTTCTCTGCCGCCCCGTTTGATGCTGGGTGGAAAGGTGGTGACGTCACATGAACAATTCCATTATTTTTTAAAAAATCCTGAAATTCTGCAGATGTGAATGTCTTCGCATTATCAGAAACTATTTTATCAGGCAGGCCAAATTGGGAAAATAATCTTCTTAATTTCATTATTGTACAAGATGATGTAATAGATGTCATTATAAACACTTCTACCCACTTTGATAGAGCATCTAGAACAACTAGAAACATTTTTCCATTTATGGGACCCAAAAAATCTAGGTGGAGACGTTGCCAAACTCTCTCTGGAATCGGCCAAGGTTGCAATTCGATCTTTGGAGGATTTTGTCTCATACTGAGACAAGACCTACATGTTTTACAGATCTCTTCAATTTCCTCGTTCAAGGAGGGCCACCAAATATAAGACCTAGCCAAAGCTTTCGTTTTGACTATGCCCAAATGGGTATTATGTAATTCTAATAAAACTGTCCTTTGAAGTGTACTAGGCACAATAACCCTATATCCCCAAATCAAAATTTTATCCTCTATAGAAATCTCATCCCTTTTTAGAAAGAACGGTTTATAATGGGGCTCCACCTTCTGTGGCCAGCCTTTCAGTACGTAGTTCATAACTACCTTCAGAATATCATCGCGTTTCGTTTCTTCTTGAATTATTTCTAAATTGATTGGTAACTTTTCATTTTTCTTAATATAATTTAATGTAACATCATTTTTTTCATTTTTTAAATTTTTTTCCGTTGCTGGGATTGGCAGCCTGGATAAAAAATCCGCACAATTTTTATCGCTTCTGACATATTCTATCTCGAAATTGAAAGAAGACAAATAAATATAAGGCATATCTTTGCAGTCGATTTGCTGTCATAGTAGGTATACCCTTTTTTGAACCAAATATTGAAATGAGGGGCTTATGGTCGCACCTCAATAAAAAAGGTCTCCCCCATAAATATGAATAGAATCGTCAATTTTTGGAATAGGATGACGACACATTTCAATGTAAGGGTTTACAGTTATTTTATAATCTCCGCAAATACGGACAGCTCCATCATCCTTCAAAATTGGAACGATAGGTGTTCCCCAGTCTGAGAATTGAACGGGTTCTAAAACTCCCATTTTAATTAAATTTTCAATTTCCTTTTCCACTTTTTCCTTCAACGCATGAGCTATGGGCCGATGTTTGTAAAATCTTGGCACCACATCATGTTTCAATTTAATAGACATTTTACCCATTTTAAAAGTACCAAGCATATTATTGAATACATTAGGATGTTTGGTTACCAATTTGTCGATTATTTTATCGTTAGGTAAATTTACATAATGTAATGAACTGAAGCCCAAATTGAACTTACTGATGAAATCTCTTCCTAATAACAAATTTGCACCCTGGCCGATTACAAAAAAATCTAAGGTCTCATTTCCATTATTGAAGTTGACAACCACAGTTATTTTTCCCAAGGGCACAATTTTATCCCCTACGTAAGTTAAAAATGCCACTTGAGTGTCAATTAGTGGTAAATTTTGGAAATGTTTTTTCCACAGAAATTCTGAAATGACGGATTTGGATGCCCCTGAATCTAACTCAGCCTTAAAAGAAATATTATTCAACTTCACATCTAATAATATTGGGCTTTCCATTACTGATCGTAAACAAAATAATGCCAATTTATTTTCCACGTTATCATTTTCTACTACGTTTGAGAAATCAACAATGTCAGTAGTAGGTTCATTGTCCGTCTTAATAAAATGAAACGATTTGTTTTTACTGTCCTTTCTGCACGCTCTTCCTAAATGACCTTTTTCGCCGCAAAAACTGCAGGTATACTCCCGAAAAAAACACGTATTCGTGTCATGGTTCCCTTTTCCACAGACTTTGCAAGCAAACATACCTGACTGTTGCGGATATTTTCCTACCGCATTGCCTTCTGTCGTAAAACGGGATGTTGTCGGCTGCTCTCTTCTGGCCCAATCTCTGCTACCATGAGCTGTTCTCCTCGGGTACCTTTGCTGGGGTGGTCCTTGCTGCTGAAGTTTGTGGATTTCTTCCGATTTAATTTGTGCAATTGAAGGCAACCCGTAACTGTGATTTGCTACATCTGTTGCGCTGGCTATTCTTATGGCTTCTTGATACGTTAACTGTTCATCTTTTGTGAAAAACATATCTAAGATTTTTCCACTTTCAAACCCACAAATAAACTTGTCACGTAACACGTTATCCAATGATGCTCCGAATTTACAGTAAGTTGCCAGTCCTCTGAGACGAACTGCATATTCCTGGATGGTTTCTGATTTTAATTTCTTTGATGCGTAAAATGCATACCGTTCCGCAAATACCGCTCGCTCGGGTTTATAATGCGTTTCGAATAATTTGACAATATCAGTGAAAGAAGTGGTTTCTGGTTTTTCAGGTAGCGCCAAATTTTCCAACAATACAAACGCATTCTCTGATAACCCATTGAGCAAAATGGCACGTTTTTTGTCCTCTTTTTCAATCCCATTGGCCACAAAAAAGGATTTTAGCCTTCTGATAAAAATATCAAAATCGTGGATATCGGGATTAAATTCCGTATGAATGCCAAAATGAGCTGTCGCCATCTTTCACTACACTGAAACTGTTTACACTCCGTTTACACAACCGATTTTCTCGTCGCCAAATCTGTAATGTCCAAGTGGAAGGCGAATGAAATTACTAAATTTCAATGCATCGTTTATTGATCTACACGAAAACTGAGCTGGAAAATCTCATTCAGGATGGGTGTACATATCTTCCATAAAACATACATGAAAAACATCGAAGATAGGAAACTAACATAGTCCAATGAAATTAGGCATTTTAATGCATATACTACAGTTAGAAAAGATAATTTACGGTAAACCGTACATTTGACGTGCCTGTAGAAGAGACAAAAGAATTTTGACGCAAATTTAGTTGCATTTGTTGTATCCATCTAACCTAATTTCGAAAACGCAGCGTTGCCTCTTTTTTTTTGGCAGCAAGTTTGTAATTTTTCCCGTGTATTTTGCGATTTTCAAATTTTTCTTCTGATTTCAAGTATCATATTTCTATCTCTAACCGTTCTGTAGATATTAAATATTAATTAAATTTAGAAAAATTTCCGGCAAAGTCCGATTTCTAAGAAAATTTGTTCTTTTTCTCCATTGGCTAGATAGGAATTAAAAATTTTGACCGTAGTCCATCCAAAGTTTTTACATTTTTCTTAGGCCCGCACTAGCATCATTTCACATGTCGAAGTTGACAATTGTCAGTCGCAGCAATATGACATTGATCTTGGGGTTCCTCAAGGTTCTATATTGGGCTCACTCATCTTTCTTCTGTTCATCAACGATATGCCAAATCATATAAGCACAGACAACATAGTTTTGTATGCAGATGATAAAACCATCGCAGCAAATGCCGATAACCCAAAACAGCTTCAAGTAAAATTGAACAATTTGAGTTTTGAATTTACAAATTGGTGTTGTGAAAATTCTTCAGTGGTGAATGTGGAGAAAACTGTTCTGCTGCAGTTTCATTCCGGTAGAAATAGAAAAATTGATGATTTTCATGTAAGAGTGGGTGACGAAATAATTGAATCATCAGATAACACCAAATTTCTTGGTACTTTTATCGATGGTAACGTGCCCTGGGAGTCAGGTATCATGTACGTGAGAAAATTAACAGTGGAAACTATGCAATCAGACAATTGAGATCCAATTTCAATAAGGACCAGCTTTTAAACGTTTATTTTGCTGTTGTATATTCCCATATTTCTTATAATATTGCAGTTTGGGGATTCTCCACAAAACTCAACAAAATATTTGTCCCCCAGAAAAGGGTGTTGCGCCTCATCTATAGAAAATCTTGTAGGCAATATTTTATAAGTAATAAAGTCATGTGCGTATCTAGTATTTATTTTTACAAATGCTTTCTGTTGTTCAAAAAACAAATGCAGAATTATAATAAAAATTCTGACATTCATGCATATTCTACTAGGCACAGTGAATTGATACGGCTGCAGAAACATTCAACATGTTTGTTTGAAAATTCTCCATCTCATCAGGGAGCAAAATGTTTTTAATGTTTCGATATTTAAGGGTTTGAAGCTACATACTTTTTTTTCATTCTTTACTACCATTATTTAAAAACTTGTTTGATTGATGAAAATTATGATATTTGAAGAAAAAATTATTCCCTAAAAAAATGGAGCAAGAACTGTAGTGAATGGCTTGAATTGTTAATTAATTACTAATGAACAAGGAAGGAAGTATTAATGTTATATCTGCAATAGTTTATAAGTTATTGTAATTACAAAATCAAAAAAATCGGATAAAAAGGACAAGTTTCGAGGCATATTAATATTGAAAATTGTATAGAAAATTGTATTTAAAAAATTTAACTGAAAAAAATTATTTTCAATTACAAATTATTTATTGAATAAACAAATAAAAAATGATGAACAAATTTTTTTTTATATCAAAGAACAATAGAAATTGTGATTTTTAGACGAAAATGGTTACTTTATTTCAATATTCAGCCGCAAATAAAAATTGTTAATTAACAAACGCATTTTTTAACAACAAATAATTTTTAAAGTTATTGATTATTTATAAAAATTGTATGAAAAATGAATTTTCTTTTTTTTAATGAAAAACAACAAATAGCTTTTCTTATTACGGTCAATTATTGAAAAAAAGAAACGTAACATTTTTTTCTTTATAACAAATTGTTTATTGAATAAATGAAGAAAGCAATTTTTTAAGATTCTTAAAGAACAATAGAATTATGATTTTGAGAGAAAAAATGGTTCCTTAATATTTATATTTAGCCGCAAATACCGATTTTTAATTAACAAATGCATTTTTTAGACAATACTACTGAATTTTTTTAAGGAATAGTTTTTTCTGTAAAAATCATAATCTGTATCAATAAATATATTACAAAATAATTTTTCAGAATTGCTCATAAACAATTTATTTATAACAACTTTTTAAAAAATGGTGGTAAAAAAAATTGTGTAGCTTTAAATCCTTAGAATTTGAAAAATTCAATATTAAAAACAAATGGTTTAGTTTGTATTGTTTGTTGAGTTATATCAGTCGCAGTACAGCACCTTTAAAAGATGTTAGTACAATTGATCGAGTGAAAGTGCTTGTTTCATGATTTTCGAGAATACATATTGTTCTTTCTTACCGATCCTCCTGCTTCAAGGATGAATCCACCATTTGCCAAAGGGGATTTTCCATCATTTCCTTGAATACCAACCCAAATAGCACCAATCTCTTTATTTGTTATCTGGAACTCCACGGCTAGTACCGTCGTTAATAAAATGGAAGCTCTTACAAGTCTCAGCATTTTGGAATTGTTCGCAAACTCACGTTAGTGCACTGCAGTTATATATCTGATATTATAATCCTATTGAAATTCTAAAGATAAACCAGATAAACTTGCTTTGAATTGAATAGAAGTGACTGATATTTATTTAAAATTGTATTTAAAGTCAATCTAATGGATCAACTCTAGATAAAGTAATTGAATATTAATTTAAAATATTATTGTCTGTAAGCGATTAATATATGAGAGTGAATTTTACTTTTTAATCGTTTTCAACACATTATATTCTCTTCAACCATATGATAGAGAATTTTTAATAATGAATAAATTTAAGACTTCTTGATTAATGAAGAAAAATGAAAATGTGTGTGGGACAGAGAACTTTAACGACATCGGGATCAAGAGGGTGAATTTTGAACCAGTTATCCCAAATTACTAAGATATCAATAAAGTTCCAAACTATTATTGAATGTCCTTGAATTACACCAACAAAAATGCCCAATAAAAAAATGCCCATTTTTTATTTGCTTGGCATAACTTCCCAATGCACCATGCACGGTATCCTTTTTCTATATCCAGCACGTACATTCTTCAACTATAAAAAATTAAGTTACTTTTAGTTGAACATTATTGATACTAAACAATTATCCTATTGCGTTAATAAATTTATTTGTCACTTGTCCATTACTGCTTTATACTTTGGCAACGGTTGCTATTAACAGACCCAAAACGCCCGGGGCGTTATGGAGGGCATTATGAATCATAACGCCCGCTAAATGTTTTTTTCTGTAGTTCAATAAATTAATTACCAAGAAAAGTTTTATTTATAACCGTACATAAAAAAGGGACTAGTTATTTTCTCTCAAATAGAAATTACAATTTTCAAATGTTCCTGAAAAATTAGTACCAGGTTTGAAGTTCTGTGAATTGACCGATGATGAACTCCCCAATGTGCATTCGGTTTCGTTCGGAACGTTAACATTTTCTTTTTCGTAAACGGAATGGGCTATCATTGTAGCAATTTTGTTCTTCGAGGAGATACTTTCTTCAATATAGCTCTCCGCTGCCGTACTACTCTTCCATTTTCCATGTAATTTTAGTGTTTCAAAGGAAGCACCACCTTGAACAAGAAGCGTTGACGACCTTCGGCGTAGACAATGTCCGGTGTAACTTTTCGGGTTTTCCAAATTAATGTATTGCGCTATCATAGAAGGAACACCTCCTATGGTATTTTTAGCTGCAGGTAACTCAATGCATTTATTATTTCTGTAGGTTAAAAAAAAACCTACTTTATTCACATCCTTTTGGTCGTAGTGGAATGTACTTTTCAACTAAGTTCAAGGCTCCTATTTCGCTTTCTTCAACAATGGTGAAACTTTTTGAGGTGCAGGTCTTGGTTTCTGGTACCTTGATCAGTAAAACGGCTGCTCTGTCTTCAATGTCATCAATTGTCATCTTGACCATTTCATCACGTCTTAAGCCTCCAAATACGCCCATTACCAGAACAACTTTATGTAGCAGAAAAGTATCACCTGGAGCTTTTCTTATGAAAAGTAATACTTGTCCACCTTCCAACACCTTTGATTTTTTAGGAATGTATCCTTTCGATTCAACTTTCAGAAAGGCCATCATTAATGTTTTCTTTAACAATCAATGTTGATTTCAGCTATGAGTATTTGGTCCATAGACTATTTGCACTATATTTTTCAGTAATGTCAAATAAATGAAAAATATTAATATTTTTCATGAGATACACTCACCAGTTCCTGGAAGTATGTCATTGAAATAGTTTCATTCATGGTATTCACTCTGTTTTCATCTTTCCATTTCAAAAAATAGTCATACTCCTTCTCGTATAAGTATTTGGATTTCACAGGCAGTAAATTTCCTAACGCTTTTTCAGCTTTGAGCGTCATATTCTGTGGGATCTCCATAATTATTATGAACACAACCGCTTTTAGTTTTCTCCACTAACAAGCTTGTCAATTCTTACAAAAATGCAGCGTCATTTTATTAAGTAAACAACCCTTAGCAACCTCTTGAATGTTTCAATGGCAATTGCATAGAAGCTCACTTGTGCTCAGTTGCTGACCAGAACGCAGTAAATACTATGGGAAGAAATTTATGAAGTAAACAACGTCGTTTAAGATGATTTTTTCGTGACAAATAAAATCTTTTTTTCACCACGAGCGTTACTAGATCCAAACGCCCATCGGGCAACATTCATCCCTCGGACCAAAGGCCCTCGGGTGAATGTTACCCTCCGGGCGTTAGGATCTATATAACGCATTTGGTACATAAATAGCTATTCAGAAATGACTTCTCTATTGCTGTAATTAGGATTACTCTGATTTAACGAGTTTCCTGACAGCTGTTATCATTCCGTTGCTTTAAAAATATTGAAAATTTGGATGTACTACTTATAAATTATAAATAGAGTACTCACGAATTCTTGACATAAACTTTATTATTCACCAATTCAACGAATGATATTAAAATTTTCGTTTATTTACAAAACCATTGCAAGTTTATCACAAACATGTGTCCAACTGATAATTTAGCGTATGTGCATTGCATCACGATAGTCTGATTACGCACACTGCGTCGCAGAAGATCTTCGAATGTCCAGTGGCATCGCTGTGGTGTTCTCCAAGAAATTTGGCCAACTCCAACCACTACGGAAACAGAATCCAGAAATTGGAGGTGTGCTACAGCTGAAGAAGGGCCAGAAAAAAATTACCACCTGGTGACCAAGAAGCATTCCCAAGATAAACCGTCCCATGAAGATGTCTGGAGGAGCCTCACCCAACTGAGAGATAAGATGGTGGATCAGAATCTGGTGGACTTGGCAATCCCAAAATTGTCCTATGGTATTGATGGGCTGGATTGGAGGGTTACAAGATATTTTTACAAGAGATTTTTTTTTTTTAAAGAAAGTTGCATCAACCGCAAAGGATTATTTGCAACAACAATACAGTACAATATTGCAATACAGTTAACATTTACAATTATACAGGGTGATTCATTGGGAAATGCGCATAGAGTTAGAGTAGATGGAAGACACCGAGGACCTTCTAACTAACCTATATTTTAGAGTCTATCGTTCTTTATAATCAATATACAGGGTGATTTATTGATTTTCCCCATTTTTTCAATTAATCATAACTTATGAACCACCCTATACATTTTTGTGATATTTGGTTTGTATGGTCTTTGTCCACAGTAGTGTCGATTAACACAATAAGAAAAAGTCTTATTCCAGGTGCGGCCTTAAAAATATTAATAAGTAGGTTTCGAGTAGAAACAACATTCTGTATATCAATATTTTAAAATTTTATTTACAAATTTGGAAAGAGCAGGAAAAAATAAGTAAGACTAAAAGTATTTGGTGTTTCCACATACAACTTTTTTACTTATTAACTTGAGTCAAATCTAGATGTTTCGATAATGAGGTGCCACAAAATTGAAAAAAAAAAAATTTCTTCCCCAAATGGTACTTTTCCAGCTTCAATCCATGAAATCATCATCTATTTCTTATTCTCCTGATTCCTGGATCCCCAACCTTATTGAAATTCAAACATCCTGTATGGTTAAAAAAATATCATAACATTTGTTCATTGCGCTACATTTAGAAAAAATTATAAAAATGAGGAAAAATGCCCATTCCGAAAAAAGCATAACTTTATTTTAAACAAAAATAACGTTGCAACAAATTGTATTAAGTCAAACGAAAAGAATTCAACACAAAAAAATGTAAACAACATAACTTATAACAGTTATTCAAAGTGGTCTCCATTTTGCTCAATACATTTTCGTGCTCTTGAAGTAAGATTTGTAATTGACTTTCTAATCATAGCTTGGTCATTTCTCAGTTCGTCGCAAGCGTCCTCAATTCTCCGTAGAAGGTCCTCTCTAGTGTTTACTTCAGTAGAATAAACTTTTGATTTTAAATAACCCCAAACATGGTAATCGAGTGGATTAAAATCGGGGCCCCTTGCAGGCCAGTTGTGAGGTCCTCCTCTGCCTATCCAATGATTTGAGAAGTTGTCATTTAAAAACTCTCTCACCATTACTCTGAAATGAGGTGAAGCCCCATCATGTTGAAAGTACACGCCTCCAACATCAACTCCTGCATCATCTAGCAATATGGGTAAAATATTTTGCAGGAACTTCAAATACACTTCACCCGTTAGTAGATGTGGTAGGATATGTGGTCCAATTAATCGGTTGTTAATAACGCCACACCAAACATTAAAAGAGAACCTGATTTGTGAATGTTTTTGTTTTATGGCGAACGGATTTTGTTTGGCCCACACATGAGAATTCCTGAAATTATTAATACCGTCTCTGGTAAATTGAGATTCATCGCTAAATAAACATCTGTATAAGATCCTATTATTTTGTAATACCCATCTACTAAAAGCCAGTCGAGCAATTTCATCTCCTGCTTGTAGCCTCTGAACTTGCTGTAAATGCTACGGATGTAGACGATTCTTTTTATTCTTCGCCAAACAGTAGACTGGGGAACATTAGTGGCGTGACTGATTCTTCTCGAACAAATTTTTGGATCATTTTGTACATAATTAAGAATATCTTGCTCCAAATCGATATGTCATCTTTCGTTACTTTCATTTTGTGCTACAGTTGGAAAGTTACCGTGTTCTCTAAGGTAACTAAACACATTAGAAAAAGTCTTGTCACTAGGTAACCGCCGGCCAGGAAATCGCCGTGCATATTCTCTTCGGGTAGCTTTACCATTACCATCACAAAATCCATATACATACAACATGTCTGCATATTCATTATTTCATTTTAAGTAAGAAATAACTGTTATCACAAATAACGTAACAACACAAGTACAAAGTCATCAACTAATGTCAAAATTGTACTCTGACATCAGCCAACTTGGCAATTAAAACAATTTGGGATATCAAACCTAAAGTGTATTATTTACTAAATCAAACAATACATACAGACTGGAACTCCACGGCTAGTACCGTCGTTAATAAAATGGAAGCTCTTACAAGTCTCAGCATTTTGGAATTGTTCGCAAACTCACGTTAGTGCACTGCAGTTATATATCTGATATTATAATCCTATTGAAATTCTAAAGATAAACCAGATAAACTTGCTTTGAATTGAATAGAAGTGACTGATATTTATTTAAAATTGTATTTAAAGTCAATCTAATGGATCAACTCTAGATAAAGTAATTGAATATTAATTTAAAATATTATTGTCTGTAAGCGATTAATATATGAGAGTGAATTTTACTTTTTAATCGTTTTCAACACATTATATTCTCTTCAACCATATGATAGAGAATTTTTAATAATGAATAAATTTAAGACTTCTTGATTAATGAAGAAAAATGAAAATGTGTGTGGGACAGAGAACTTTAACGACATCGGGATCAAGAGGGTGAATTTTGAACCAGTTATCCCAAATTACTAAGATATCAATAAAGTTCCAAACTATTATTGAATGTCCTTGAATTACACCAACAAAAATGCCTTTCCTTTTGGTCGTAGTGGAATGTACTTTTCAACTAAGTTCAAGGCTCCTATTTCGCTTTCTTCAACAATGGTGAAACTTTTTGAGGTGCAGGTCTTGGTTTCTGGTACCTTGATCAGTAAAACGGCTGCTCTGTCTTCAATGTCATCAATTGTCATCTTGACCATTTCATCACGTCTTAAGCCTCCAAATACGCCCATTACCAGAACAACTTTATGTAGCAGAAAAGTATCACCTGGAGCTTTTCTTATGAAAAGTAATACTTGTCCACCTTCCAACACCTTTGATTTTTTAGGAATGTATCCTTTCGATTCAACTTTCAGAAAGGCCATCATTAATGTTTTCTTTAACAATCAATGTTGATTTCAGCTATGAGTATTTGGTCCATAGACTATTTGCACTATATTTTTCAGTAATGTCAAATAAATGAAAAATATTAATATTTTTCATGAGATACACTCACCAGTTCCTGGAAGTATGTCATTGAAATAGTTTCATTCATGGTATTCACTCTGTTTTCATCTTTCCATTTCAAAAAATAGTCATACTCCTTCTCGTATAAGTATTTGGATTTCACAGGCAGTAAATTTCCTAACGCTTTTTCAGCTTTGAGCGTCATATTCTGTGGGATCTCCATAATTATTATGAACACAACCGCTTTTAGTTTTCTCCACTAACAAGCTTGTCAATTCTTACAAAAATGCAGCGTCATTTTATTAAGTAAACAACCCTTAGCAACCTCTTGAATGTTTCAATGGCAATTGCATAGAAGCTCACTTGTGCTCAGTTGCTGACCAGAACGCAGTAAATACTATGGGAAGAAATTTATGAAGTAAACAACGTCGTTTAAGATGATTTTTTCGTGACAAATAAAATCTTTTTTTCACCACGAGCGTTACTAGATCCAAACGCCCATCGGGCAACATTCATCCCTCGGACCAAAGGCCCTCGGGTGAATGTTACCCTCCGGGCGTTAGGATCTATATAACGCATTTGGTACATAAATAGCTATTCAGAAATGACTTCTCTATTGCTGTAATTAGGATTACTCTGATTTAACGAGTTTCCTGACAGCTGTTATCATTCCGTTGCTTTAAAAATATTGAAAATTTGGATGTACTACTTATAAATTATAAATAGAGTACTCACGAATTCTTGACATAAACTTTATTATTCACCAATTCAACGAATGATATTAAAATTTTCGTTTATTTACAAAACCATTGCAAGTTTATCACAAACATGTGTCCAACTGATAATTTAGCGTATGTGCATTGCATCACGATAGTCTGATTACGCACACTGCGTCGCAGAAGATCTTCGAATGTCCAGTGGCATCGCTGTGGTGTTCTCCAAGAAATTTGGCCAACTCCAACCACTACGGAAACAGAATCCAGAAATTGGAGGTGTGCTACAGCTGAAGAAGGGCCAGAAAAAAATTACCACCTGGTGACCAAGAAGCATTCCCAAGATAAACCGTCCCATGAAGATGTCTGGAGGAGCCTCACCCAACTGAGAGATAAGATGGTGGATCAGAATCTGGTGGACTTGGCAATCCCAAAATTGTCCTATGGTATTGATGGGCTGGATTGGAGGGTTACAAGATATTTTTACAAGAGATTTTTTTTTTTTAAAGAAAGTTGCATCAACCGCAAAGGATTATTTGCAACAACAATACAGTACAATATTGCAATACAGTTAACATTTACAATTATACAGGGTGATTCATTGGGAAATGCGCATAGAGTTAGAGTAGATGGAAGACACCGAGGACCTTCTAACTAACCTATATTTTAGAGTCTATCGTTCTTTATAATCAATATACAGGGTGATTTATTGATTTTCCCCATTTTTTCAATTAATCATAACTTATGAACCACCCTATACATTTTTGTGATATTTGGTTTGTATGGTCTTTGTCCACAGTAGTGTCGATTAACACAATAAGAAAAAGTCTTATTCCAGGTGCGGCCTTAAAAATATTAATAAGTAGGTTTCGAGTAGAAACAACATTCTGTATATCAATATTTTAAAATTTTATTTACAAATTTGGAAAGAGCAGGAAAAAATAAGTAAGACTAAAAGTATTTGGTGTTTCCACATACAACTTTTTTACTTATTAACTTGAGTCAAATCTAGATGTTTCGATAATGAGGTGCCACAAAATTGAAAAAAAAAAATTTCTTCCCCAAATGGTACTTTTCCAGCTTCAATCCATGAAATCATCATCTATTTCTTATTCTCCTGATTCCTGGATCCCCAACCTTATTGAAATTCAAACATCCTGTATGGTTAAAAAAATATCATAACATTTGTTCATTGCGCTACATTTAGAAAAAATTATAAAAATGAGGAAAAATGCCCATTCCGAAAAAAGCATAACTTTATTTTAAACAAAAATAACGTTGCAACAAATTGTATTAAGTCAAACGAAAAGAATTCAACACAAAAAAATGTAAACAACATAACTTATAACAGTTATTCAAAGTGGTCTCCATTTTGCTCAATACATTTTCGTGCTCTTGAAGTAAGATTTGTAATTGACTTTCTAATCATAGCTTGGTCATTTCTCAGTTCGTCGCAAGCGTCCTCAATTCTCCGTAGAAGGTCCTCTCTAGTGTTTACTTCAGTAGAATAAACTTTTGATTTTAAATAACCCCAAACATGGTAATCGAGTGGATTAAAATCGGGGCCCCTTGCAGGCCAGTTGTGAGGTCCTCCTCTGCCTATCCAATGATTTGAGAAGTTGTCATTTAAAAACTCTCTCACCATTACTCTGAAATGAGGTGAAGCCCCATCATGTTGAAAGTACACGCCTCCAACATCAACTCCTGCATCATCTAGCAATATGGGTAAAATATTTTGCAGGAACTTCAAATACACTTCACCCGTTAGTAGATGTGGTAGGATATGTGGTCCAATTAATCGGTTGTTAATAACGCCACACCAAACATTAAAAGAGAACCTGATTTGTGAATGTTTTTGTTTTATGGCGAACGGATTTTGTTTGGCCCACACATGAGAATTCCTGAAATTATTAATACCGTCTCTGGTAAATTGAGATTCATCGCTAAATAAACATCTGTATAAGATCCTATTATTTTGTAATACCCATCTACTAAAAGCCAGTCGAGCAATTTCATCTCCTGCTTGTAGCCTCTGAACTTGCTGTAAATGCTACGGATGTAGACGATTCTTTTTATTCTTCGCCAAACAGTAGACTGGGGAACATTAGTGGCGTGACTGATTCTTCTCGAACAAATTTTTGGATCATTTTGTACATAATTAAGAATATCTTGCTCCAAATCGATATGTCATCTTTCGTTACTTTCATTTTGTGCTACAGTTGGAAAGTTACCGTGTTCTCTAAGGTAACTAAACACATTAGAAAAAGTCTTGTCACTAGGTAACCGCCGGCCAGGAAATCGCCGTGCATATTCTCTTCGGGTAGCTTTACCATTACCATCACAAAATCCATATACATACAACATGTCTGCATATTCATTATTTCATTTTAAGTAAGAAATAACTGTTATCACAAATAACGTAACAACACAAGTACAAAGTCATCAACTAATGTCAAAATTGTACTCTGACATCAGCCAACTTGGCAATTAAAACAATTTGGGATATCAAACCTAAAGTGTATTATTTACTAAATCAAACAATACATACAGACTGCTTGATTTTATTATTATTATCAAGAATGCATCAGAAGAGTCGAGAAATGATCATGCTCTAGCTAAAAGGTAATTAGTCGCGGATAAAGAAAATTCTAGTTTTTTGATTTTCTGTTATGTTTAACCTTTGAAATGTAGATTTGTTGCAACGTTATTTTTGTTTAAAATAAAGTTATGCTTTTTCGGAATGGGCATTTTTCCTCATTTTTATAATTTTTTTCCAAATGTAGTGCAATGAACAAATGTTATGATAATTTTTTTAACCATACAGGGTGTTTGAAAGTTCTTCATTGATAATAATAATTTGTCCCAAATACGGACATGTCCTCTCGTTTTTCAATAAGGTTAGGGATCCAGGAATCAGGAGAATAAGAAATAGATGATGATTTCATGGATTGAAGCTGGAAAAGTACCATTTGGGAAAGAAATTTTATTTTTTTAAATTTTGTGGCACCTTATTATCGAAACATCTAGATTTGACTCAAGTTAATAAGTGAAAAAGTTGTATGCGGAAACACCAAATACATCTAGTCTTACTTATTTTTTCCTGCTCTTTCCAAATTTGTAAATAAAATTTTAAAATATTTATATACAGAATGTTGTTTCGACTCGAAACCTACTTATTAATTTTTTTAAGGCCGGACCTGGAATAAGACTTTTTATTATCATGTTAATCGACACTACTGTGGACAAAGAACATACAAACCAAATATCACAAAAATGTATAGGGTGGTTCATAAGTTATGATTAATTGAAAAAATGGGGAAAATCAATAAATCACCCTGTATCTTGGTTATAAAGAACGATAGACCCATAAAATATAGGTTATTTAAAAGGACCTCGGTGTCTTCCATCTACCCTAACTGTATGCACATTTCCCAATGAATCACCCTGTATAAGGCACCAATATTTAAGTTTAATAGTAAGTTAACAGGTTTTCAAATAATGTCTATATTTTGTCAGATTGCGTTCGTTTAAGAATGATATTAAATTTGTTATATCACAACTCTCTCTCAAAATAGATTTAAGATCCGGGTCCAAATTATATTTGTGTCTGAGATTTTCATATTTGGGGCACTCAATTAATAAATGTTTTACACTCACGGGCACCGTGCACAATTCACATATTTTCTCTGGATCACTTTTGAGAATATGTTCATGGGTGTAGCGTGTATGGCCTAACCGTAGTCTGGATAGAATCACCTGGTGCCGTCTATTCGGGGAGATGTTCCAAGATTTTACCGAATGTTTCACTTCGATCAATTTGGAGCAGTTTTGTTGCCACTGCATTTGCTAGTATTCTAGGATGAAGCATTTCAATTTACATTTAATATCCCTATACCATTTTTTTCCTTCCTCGGATGCTGGTTCTTTCACCAGCTACACCTCAGCCTCTTGGACTTTTTGTGTTTTCCGTGTTGGTTTTACAGCACCCACTCCGTAACTCTGGTCCCCTGTACCGGTCTGTACAGGTTCTTCACCGGTTGGCTGTTGTATTCTTCGGGAGTTAAATTGGGTTTCCCAAAAATTGCCTGTCTCTTGCGGTCTAATGCCTTGCATTCTGACAGTATATGTTTGGCTGTTTCTGTCCCTTTACCACATTGTCTGCAGGAAAGTTCTCCGTTGTACAGACCCATTTTGTGCAGGTGTTTTCTCCCTATACCTACTCTTTGTTCGCTGAAATCTAACAATGTATCTATTGCTTCTCGAGCGGTCCTATCTGCAGCTTCATTTCCAGGAATGCCGACATGTGAGGGAACCCAAATAATTTTTATTTCGCTGTCAAATATGTGCTCTCTTAAGGCGCGTATTCACCTGAGCACGAACGGGAACGAGGCAAAGTGAGGCCGAACGAGCGTGCGTAGTGTGTACGTCACAACGAGGCGCGGAAAACGGTGCGGTGCGCGGTCCGAAGCAGTTCGAATGCCATCCGATCGGTGTCGGTACTTCAAAGAAAAATTTGAATATATGTGGACGGCATTGGTGCCTTCAGTTGCCTCGCCTCGCCTCGCAACAGAATTGGTGTATTATTTTTATTTATTAATTGTACCTACCTATCTGTCCAGTCGTATTGTACAGTGTACATGTTGATAAAAAATGAGCTGGGATAATGAAAAAACGTTAAGTTTCATAAAAGAGTATGAAAGGCGGCCTATTTTATGGAGAAAAAATGATAGATTGTATTATAATATCGTCAAAAAAGAGGATGCCTGGCGAGAAATCGCAGCCATATTTGAAGAGGACATTGCAGTGCTGAAAAAGAAAATTGAGAGTCTGAGAGGTTCGCGGCGCAGGGAAAAGACCCGTATGCTAACCAGTATGAGGACTGGTACAGGTAAATTAGTGTAGAAAAATAAAGCAAATTCTGGTTTGCACCTAAATACTATGATTTCAGGCCGCAAAGACGTTTACGTTTCTAAGTGGTTTGCTTGGGATAGTTTAAAGTTTCTGGAGGATCCAGAGGAGCTTCGGAATACAATATCAGTAAGTACCTACCTGCTTACTAGTTATTAGGGCCTATGACTAGTGATAGCTTCAACGCACTCTGTTCTTTACTGTTGTCTCAAGAACATAGCAAATATAAAGAATTAAGATTTTTGTTCGAAAATATGAATAGAATATCCATAAAATCTGTTGTGGATTCATCTGCGGCTGAAAGACAAACGTTAGTCTCTATTTCCCTTTTCAACATAAGAATTAAATTTGACATGAAAATTAAACATGAAATTTTTCAAATATACAGTATAACCTCAAAACTCTTTTGCTATATATTTTTATACTTACAGCAATTATTAGTGATCTAGGGGATATTTTATTGTTTTGGGCATACAGAAGTGGATTTTGTTATATAATTGCATTTTAATTTGCAAGAAAACTATAATTGTAGTTGTATCCTTTCTTCAATCTGTACAGTGCATAGATGTATTATAATTGTACAAACCTACATAATCTCCTAAATTAGTTATAGACCGTCAGCCAGTGACAGATTTAGGTGCCCCATTTTCGCATACAAGCCTCAAATAGGGTTAAAAAGTATATCGATTTGGAGTAAAATGAAGATATGTTTACGAGTGGCTCCTGGGGATAACATATCGAAAATTGATATTTTTTTTGTTTCCCTCGTGTTTCCTAACTACGTTACGAAACTACAGGGGGTGATTCGTTACGTCGTTTCAAGAAAAAAAGTTCCTATGAACATATGTCCGGAGTTGCTTCTTTTCTGAGTGACAGGGTGTTGAATTTTTTTGTTTACACGCCCTGTATCTCAGAAACGAAGCATCTTTGGACATATGTTCATAGGAACTTTTTGTCTTAAAACGACCTAACGAATCACCCCCTGTAGTTTTGTACCGTAGTTAAGAAACACGAGAGAAACAAAAAAAATATCAATTTTCGATATGTTATACCCAGGAGCCACTCGTAAAAATATCTTCATTTTACTCCAAATCGATATACTTTTCAACCCTATTAATGTTTCAAAAAAAACTGCAAAAAAATATATTAGGCATAATCATTTTGCCAAGAAACAGAACCATTAGAGGAAAAATATTCGGAAAATTCCGCTCGAATATTGTTGATGGCAATCGATGATTTGCGCGGTACATTCCGTAAGGGAGTTAAAGATTGAACGTTAGTCCTCCAAGAACCAGGACTGACTTGCCCATGTACTTCCTTGTCGAATGTCCCTTCAGGTGTATACAGATTTTTTGATAAGTGGCTTTTTCTGAGAAAATTGTGTAAGCAAATTATAGTCATTGTTATGAGCTCTGCTTTTTCTGGTTCCAATAGCATTGGTTTTCTTAAAACTCTAAATACAGCAGAAATAATACCGAAAGCATTTTCTACAACTCGGCGGGCTCTACTCAGTCGATAATTAAAAATACGTTCTCGAGATCCTTTTGGGTGCAACCCTGAGTATGGTTTCATGATATTTTCGGATAAGGCGAATGCTTCGTCCGCTACAAAAACAAACGGTACATGTTCGCTTCTGCCTGGTAAATTTGAGGGCGGAGGGAAATTCAAACTATTCCTTTCCAAGTCTTTATACAACTGACAGTTCTTAAAAACACCACCATCAGAAACCCCTCCTTGGCAGCCAATGTTCACATACAAAAAATTGTAGTCAGCATCAACGATAGCCATTAATACAATACTGAAGCTTGACTTGTAGTTGTAGTAGGAGCTTCCACTATTCATTGGTGCTTGCAACACAATATGCTTCCCATCAAGAGCACCCAAACAGTGAGGAAAATTTCAATTTTCTTCAAATGTTTGTGATATTTCTCTCCATTCTTCCACTGTTGAAGGTGTCTAAAACAAAATATTTTTATTTTAGAATTATCCAGAAGAACATACTGCTGCAGAAGAGTCTACAGAGGATGCAGAGCATTCCGACCACTCACAAGTTTTAGAAAATGAACACACGGCAGAATCAACAGAAGACGACGTGCAAAGGAATTCTGATAATAGTACTAAGGATGACCAAGTCGAAAGAAATATTGCTTTGAGTAAAAAAATAATCAACCCAAAAGAAAAAAAGTTTATATCTCCCAAGCGTGTTGTAACAAAAAGAAAGAACTCTGAGGATCCTCGAATACAAGAAGCTTTTAATATTTTACAAAAAACAGTAAAATCCAGTTATAATGAAAATGATGAGAGCTCACTTTTTGCCAAATATATAGCGGAAAAACTGCGACAGTTTGATAAAAGAACCCGTACAATGCTACAGCACGAAATTCATAGTATTTTCTTTCGTGCTGAAATGAACATGCATCCAGTTTCAATGCCACAGCAAATGCTTTCGCAACTCCATTCGCAACCTACTCCACTGCAAATACCAATAAATAAGTCCGCAGTGTTCGCAACACAACCTGAAGAGCTAACTCCGCTACAAAATGCGACACCTTCATCTTACTATGTATCTTCTCGATGTGATTCTGCCTTATCTAATTCAACTTATTATGTTACATCCTCTCCATCAACATCTTACACCGCTTCGCCCCTTCCATCACCTCAAGATCATCCAGAAAGTCGTCAACCTGCGGACAACTCAGGCTTCTTTGTCTTGGCAGAATATTTGACATTTCCAAAAGATGATAATGTTTAAAATAAAATAAACTTTTTTGTCATTGCATTTCTGTTGTTTTTCAATATAAGTTTGCCTGAACTACAGGATGTTGTAAAAAATATGTCACAACGCTCGACTGAACGACATCCCAAAGGAAGAAAAAAAATTCATAACATAGATCCAGAAATGCTTAGAACCGTATTCAACGTCCCATTTTAACTCTAATAAAAATGCTTTTAACATTTGTCACTTTTTATCTTTTGAAGTTGACATTGGACAGACATATTTTAAAAGCGCTTTTAAAGTTAGAAGGGGATGTTGAATACGGCTCTTAGTTTGTAAGATACAGGGTGTAATGTTGTTTTTTATGATTTTCTTATGATTTGGTGTATAACATTTTTTATGAGTACCTAGTTGACGCTTGGGAAAAATACATACCTTAACATATTTAGATAAGATCTTCACCAAAGCCTTGCATACTTCTGGTATTATTTTAGATATTAGCTGCTTTGATACATTGAAGAGGTACTGAAGGCTAGTGTACGAATCACCAGTTGCTAAATATCTGAGAGTTATAGCTAATCGGTCACAGCTTTGCGAAATTTCGTATCTTGTCGAGAAATATCAGAACGAATCGATTCTAATAAAAAGTTGAAATCAGTGGGACACATTCTGGTAAAGTTTCGAAAATGCCCATTTTCTTCCTCTTCCACCATTCTGTTTAACAATGACTGTCCTCTACATGTCACCCTATTTTGATACAAGGATGTCATCCACCAACGTTTCTTCCTTCTTTTTTTTCGTAATAGCCCAGCAATAACTATAAAAGCAGCACTGACCACTGCCAAATCTTTTGCGTCGGCCATATCGGTTTACACTCTTTTAACAACACTTTTCCCAACTGCTGATGAAATTCGCATGCCGCGCCGCACGAGGTGGATCGCTGCCTCGTTCGTTGCCTCGGATGCTTCGTTTCGCCATCAACAAAAATTACGAACGAGGCATTCGTTCGGCCTCACTTTGCCTCGTTCCCGTTCGTGCTCAGGTGAATACGCGCCTTTATAGGAGTAGGCTGGGATACGATTGCTGCAACACTGTACTGCCCCCAACGAGTCGGTGATTATCAGGGACTTTTGGATTCCGAGCCTTGTTATGCATCCTACGGCTTGGAGAATGCCAAATAATTCCGCGCTATACATACTGAAACTAGATGGCAGTAGAAATGCTTGTGAGGTGCTATCTATTTCAAACGCTGCCGTTACTTTATCACCCAATTTTTATGCATCAGTGTAGATTTTTTTATGATCAGGAATGTGGGATATGAGTGAAAGAAAGTTCTGAAATATCGTATTGGATGGGGTTTCTGTTTTATTAAACCGGATTAGAGAAATATTGACTAAAAGTTTTGGGATCAGACAGGGAGGAATATCTGAGGAACTGGTTTCTGCGACATCGTTGAGTTGGATCCTATTAGTAACGGGGTTCCGATTTAATCTTTCGTAGAATGGAAGATCAATTCTTCTTCTATTCGCGAATAAGTTTTGAAGTCTCTTGGAGAATGTGTACTTGTGCGATGGGTGGTGTGTATTGGCGGCAATTTTTTAAGCAAAGCAGAGGCTCAAATACTGACGTCTGATATATAGTGATGGCTCTCCAGATTCGCAGTAGATACTGGCTATGGGTGTGGTACGCAGGGCACCGAGAACGTTTCTGAGTGCGGTGTTATGGACTGAATCCAGGAGCTTGAGTAATTTTTTACCGGCTGAGGCATATACCACTGAACCGTAGTCTAATTTTGATCTTATCAGTGCTCTATACACCGAGAGCAGTGTTTTGCTGTCTGATCTCCAGCGATGGTTTGAAAGTGAGGAGTGTGGAGTGTTATTTCCATCGAACTTCACGATGCAGATATGGTGAATCCTGCAAATATCGACACACTCCAAGGATGACATTTCGGGATGACATATCTCTAAGAAGGGGGCAATGTGGCGATGCTGCGGACGAAGCCGGACCTGAACGCTCATGCAAACAGCGTTTGAGTGCGACTGACTCTTCGATAGACTTTCCAGGTGCTGTGTATCAAGATAAATCTCGTCGCATCTAAGAACGTTCCGGAGGCTTCGGCGAAATGAAATGTGAATGTAAAAGTAACGCGCCAGGAGAGTTGAAGACAGTTCAGTACAGAGATTTACGAGAGCGATAGGCAGAGTGCACATAGTGTTATATAAATTAATTGTAGTATGGATGTGAAATAAGTGAATTAAGAAAATTTAGACTTTAAATATTCAACAATAGTCTGAGGCCAACCAAAATTTCCAGCAGGTTGGAATTTCAAAGACGGTCTTTGAAAATAGGTCGTGGACGGTCGAGAATGATCGACAGTGAGAGTGTGCGATAAGAATTAACGTGATGGAAATTTTGGTCGTAAGAGAGAGGAGAGAGAAATATGCTTTATTGTCCAAAGAAGTTGTTCTCATTGACAAAGCTTGTTTCTTAAGAATAACCTTAAGTATAAAAAATAAACAATAGTAACACCAACAAGTAAGAGTCTATAAGAGACGTCATCAGTTTAAGAAAGAAAAAATAATAACAGTACCGACAAACAGCTCTAAAAATATCCAACTACATACAATCCAATAAGTTATTAAAATCTACTTAAAAGGTAATCAGAAATAAGCCTATGCATACATATCCACTAATGCTAATTAAAAACTTTGAAAATATACGTCGCCAGTTAAAAATGAATAAATAAAAGTAACAACAAGTAGCTCTAATACCCATCAACAAATTACAACAAATAGTTAAAATTTTCATAAAATAGTCAGGAATAAGCCTATACATAAGTAAGTCTGCTAATGCTCGTCGCTAAAAAACTCAGTAACACTGTAATAGGGGCGATCCAATAGTAGATGTTTTACCAAAGAGTAGGGGTCATAGACAAGAGAGATCATTCCCAAAATGGCGCGAAAATGCGCCAATGTCCTTGAATTTTACTACGATGTTTATATTTGTCTGTCAAATATCAGAATAATGTGTTGCTATCAGGCTGCTTGATTTTTCCTGAAGTCTTACTATTTTCTAGTGATGTTTCACAAAAAATAACGTTTATTTCAAAGCAAATTGACTGTCTAAAATCCAAGTAGAATTGATATTTACCCATTTGATATTAATATTTCCATGTCCTCATGGAAGGTAGAACTACTGGAAATGGTTCAAGTGCTCTGTTGAAGACTGCCCTAACAGATTTTATTCTAGCTCGCGTAGTTTGGAAAAGATACGATTTTTTTAATTTCCCGATCCGAAAGATGTTGAACGAGTTCTTCAACGGAAACTCGCTTGTAATGATGGAGAGATAAAATGGAGAAGCGAAAACTAATTATATTCAAATAACATCATTAATCATAATTTAAGTCGAACTGCAATCCCTACGTTGAATTAGTTTCAAAAGTCAAGGGTTGACAAAGACACAGTCAGAAGTAACTACAAAATGGATCAATAAATGCAAAAATATCTTTCAACAGCTTCAGACTCTTTTTTCAGAAACACCAAGGAAAAGCTAGCTGAGTGATTTAGTAAAGTTAACACACAAAAAATGTTTGGAATCTCTGTCAGATTTTATATTTTCCAGTCCAAATCGATGGAAATAAGAGAAATTGAGAGTGGAAAGGCTAAACTGGAATGCTCATTTGAGGACATGTAAATGAAGGAAGAAATTTCCAAAGAATTATTTACTGCCAAAATTGTTAGTGAACTGAAGGTAGGAAACTAAAGGTCAGGAGGTATACGATACAAAGGAGGCGGACCAAAAGCTACTGGAAAAACAAGTGAACAACTTTATGAAAAATTTAAAGACATTCCATTTGAACACCCTTTTGCAGTGTGTTTCATCACCAGGGATCATTGAAAATAAGACGATTAAAATTTTAGATATTTTTTACTGTATTGTAGGTAGGTACTTCAGTTGTAACGGAAATATAATTTGTTGTTAATGGTATATGGTAAAAACTAGTTTTGTAAAACGAAGATGTTATTCTTCAATAAAATTTTAAAAAATAATGCCTTTTTCCTAAGACATCAGAACCAGAAGTGCACATTCTTGAAGTCTATCGAATATCGATGTTTGATTACTGCTATGACTTATAACAGAGCGAATAAAGTAGAGAATGAATTCACTTCATGTATATAAATACCTGGTTAATTGAGATAAAAGTGTATAGGTAGCTCATGCAGTGAGCCTATGGGTTTTTCATCAAACTCCACCGTAGCCAAACAGGTTACTCTTACTTGTAATAACATGATCATGAGATACACTTTTCTATAGTTTGAAATAGCTACAAAAGTTATCAGGTCCTTCTTAACCGTATGATTTATTCATAAAGATTAGTGAGACAATAAAAAAATTGAAGAATTTTGTCGTAAATAAGTCACTGATTAATTTACATTTAATTACTTGGTTCTCAGTGTTTAGGTTCAAGCAAACTCGGCTTTTATAAAAACTATGTTGTACATTTAACCACAAATCAGTGTTTCTCTGATCTGTGATTTAACATTGATAGTAAATGACAACACTCCTAAAAATCTATTCCCAGTTTAGATTAGCACGCACTTATGTAATTTCAAACTTGTCCTACGTCTTGAAACCTCTACTGTTCAATTTCGTAGGGTACAAGCAACCCTTTGAAATAATTCATCTCTACATATAATGTAAATAAAAAATTTAAACAATTATATTCGATGAATAAACTAAACACAAGCTGTATAGGTACAAATGCAGTGGCCAGCACATACAAATAAAAAGTGAAATAACTGAAGATGCTCTCCGCCTCAATTAATGCATAACACCATCATAGTTACATAATATTACAATATCTTATCAAAAAACATTAAATTTTTTATAAAAAAATTTCTGTCAAATAATAGCGGTTCTGTTTATAACATAACCTCTCTTTATTTCTGCTCTTCTTCTTCATTAGGTTCTTAAAGTCTTGTGACGTTGACGAAGATGTCACATGACCTGTTTTCCGGCTCGTGATTGGTGACACCAGAATCCAACCAGATTTTGAATTTTATGAATGAAATGGAAATGACAGTTGATTCAAGGATTCCGATACGATTTTACTATTTCATTCATGAATACCTCATGTGATCTCTCTTGTCTATGACCCCTACTCTTTGGTTTTACGCTCTTCCGGAAGTTATCAAGCAAGCTAATTTTCCTAATTTCTATTGGGAGGCGGTTGTACATTTTGCAACCATTGTCAATCAGAGAATCTTTGATAAGATTTGTTGCCGGGCGTGGAAGCTTGATGACGCTGATTTGGCGAGTGGCATAATGGGAAGGATTTGTGTCAAAGTTATTAATACGTTTCTTGACTATACATACCGTTTCTAGAATGAAGATATCAACTACAGTTAGAATTTTGTGTTTACGAAAGAGAGGTTTACAGGGTTCACGGAATTTGAATTTAGTCATACATCTAATGGCACGCTTTTGTAATATCAGAATAGACTGCAAATGGTTATTGTTTACTGCCCAGAAGGCAATACCATATCTTAGGTGAGACTCTATCAGTGAGTGATATACCATCTTGTCCGTGGATATACCTAATTCGTTTGAAATTATGCGGACAGCGTAACACCCGATGCAAACTTGCTCTTTAGGTGAGTGATGTGACTATCAAACTTGAGTTTAGTGTCAATTTGCAATCCGAGAAATTTTGCTTCACACCTATTAAGTATTAAGTAGTTGGATGGTCGTGGACGGTTGGTCCTGGTCGATCTGTGTGATTCCTGGCTTAATCAAATTTTATTGAGTCCTTTTCCTATTCACAAAAAACAGATTGGACGGGTCATAAAAACATCTTGGATAAAGATGTAAGGGGTATATGAAAGATATAACAGAGTAAAAAGACAATACTGAACATAGACAAGAATTAAATAATATGTAAACGAATTATGCGGCGCTGAGCGAGGTAAGTTTAAATAATAGAGTAAGTACGCAGTGATATCAATGGGCGTTGATATAACTTTCGAACTCTTCTACAGAGTAAAAGCATTCTTTTATAAGAAGTTTTTTAATTTGGCATTTGAAAACTTCTAAACATTTCGAGATCTTCAAAAAATAAGGAAGTTTGTTGCAGAGATAGGTGATTTTTTTTAGAAAGAGTGTTTTGCTATGTTTATTAATATATTATTTTTATTTCTGGTATTGTGGTCGTGAGTATCACAATGTTTGATAAAATTGTTTTTGTTGATATAAATGTATGACATTAGTTTCATTATGTATATGGATGGTGCCGTGAGAATACTATAATTTCTGAAAGTATCTTTGCAGGATGCTCTGTAGGATAGTCCGAAAATACGCCGAATGATTCGTTTTTGCAAAATAAATACACGTTTCATGTCAGAGGCTTGGCCCCATACAACAATACTGTATGAAATAGCTGAATATGCAAAGGCATAGTATACATTCAAAAGAGATTCTACGTCAAGCATATTTTTCATAGTCGAAATCACATAGTAGCATTTATTCAGCTTGCTGCATATGCTGTCTATTTGCTTTTCCCAAGAGAGATTTTTTTTTTACGAAACTCCCAGGTTTTCGGAGAAAACCCCTCAAAAGCAGAGCTTGTACGAGCAAGGGAGATCCGGGACCTACAGTTTGAATAAAAGTGGAATCCGAACCACTTCAGTTCAGTGATACACGACCGGGGATCGAACCCGGATCGTCTGGGTGGAAGCAAAACGCTCTAACACCACGACCACTTCGCTTCTCTCGACCACTTCGCTGTCTAACATCGTGCCTAGAAATTTGGTAAATTTGGATAATTCAAATGACCGCCCCTCAAAAGAGATGTGTTTGATTGTTGGTGTTCTGTACTTGTTGTAATATATTGAATTATTATATAGCAACTGATTTCTGCAGAGAATCGAGGCAACACGGGGGTTGGGGGGAGATAATTTCATTAAATTTAAGTAGAAAACAGTAATAATGAATATGTTTCTTTTTATTTCACATCAAGCAGTCTCGTTCTAAAATATTTTGTTCTGGTCGCCATTCATACGATCGGTTTCTATCTTGAGCCACAATTCAATCGATTTTTCTGTTGTTTTATAATTTGGCGATATTTCATAAGGTTTTTGGAGGTTATCTTTTATCATGTTTGCTTTTAGACAGTTGGTATATTATCTTTTCTTTATTTCGATATCTACTCAGCTACAGAATAACGTGACTTGATATCTACAAAAAACAGATTCATCATCTGCACTATTTTGCACTTTTAACTTTACACTAAATATAGATTTTGAACAACACAATTGCTTAGTTACTACGATATTATATAAAATATCACTATATATAGTTGGGGAGGTAGCGTCAAATTTCACCGGACCATTTTACTGAGGCTGAATTTTCTAAAGAAGGCTCTCCTTATGTTTTTAAGAGAAAATTTCTATGTCAGTTGGTCCAGATCCGTGACTTAAGATTGTGAGAGGCTGCGGATCTCGCGAGAAAATAACGATTTTCGGAGTATTTTACTGAAGGTAATGATTGAATTATAATCGTGCAAAACCTGCAAAACGCAGAACCAACAAACGACGCTAAATGCTGGTAATCTGAAATCGGAATCAGAATCATATTCGGTGACAGTCAAAACTCCCAATGTAGGTACTGTGATGTGATTGGTCGAGGGGCAACAGCATGACAACATCAAATTAAGGCATCTTCTTTAAATTATCTCAACTTTCAAAAATAATAATTTACTTATATTATTTTACAGAAAAATTATTATATTTCAACTTCACTGTTTAGATATCTGGTATTTTATGAATTTCGTTCATTCAAACAGATCGGTAAACATAAAGCTGGATTTATAAACCTGCCGTTCGCCATTGGAGTTGGCATTCGCGCTGGCGTCCGACTTAAAATTCATTTAACACGAACGTCAGCCCAACGGCGAACGGCAACGCCGACGGTAGATATAAAGTGTTAAAACACACGGAGTGGTTTCTGGCGAGTCGGCGCCGACTCGGCAGAGAAGCGGCTCAAAACACACGAGGCGTCACCGCAGCTTACGACCGACACGTTTTTATCGAGACATCTTTCGCAGTTGTCTAGTTGTGTCTGAGTGGTTCGCATCGTTGGCATGTATGACTTCTTCTGACAGTCATGATGATTTGCTTTTTCTAATAACTACAGGCTTATTATATAACAAAATTAAGAAAAAAAAAGAAACGCAAATATTGGATACATCCTATAATAAATGAGAGGAAAAATAGAGGATTTTTTTACACACTGTATGACGAACTTAACGGAGATCCAGATAAATTCTTTAATTTTACCAGAATGTCAAGAGAAACATTCCAAGAATTGTTGTCAATAATTAAAGATTCATGTTCAAAAAGAAATACTACCATGAGGGAAAGCATACCAGTAGAAGAAAAGCTTCTTATAACTTTAAGGTAAGATAAATAAATGAAATCTAAAAAAATGTATTCTCAAAAAAGTATTATTTTATCATGTTTATTAGCAAAATAGCATTTAAAATAATTGGGTTATATCCGTATCTTGGGAATACGAGCTTCCAGGCGACATCAAAGGGGATTCAGTACTCTGCCGCTGAATCCCAGAAGGCTCAGGTTGGGGCTCTTGTTGTTAAAGTCTGGAAGTCCGGAAGGTCCAGCATGTGGATTCAAATATTGCCATTGATGTAGTATTCCAGATTAGTGGCTTGGAGCTTGGATGGGAATTTGGTTATACGGTAATTGTGTTGAGTATACAGAGGGGGCTGGTGACTGTATGGGATTATATTTATTTATGCTTTGCATAATGTCCATTCTCGCAGCAAATTTAAAGTGTGGGGGAATGGATTTCATAAAAGGCACTAATGATAACAAAAATAATCTATCGTCGTCTTCTTCAGAATTTACTGTTTGTGCTTTTTGTTTTTGACGAATACTATGATTATCAAGGGCCTCCATAAGTTTTTTTTCCAGTGTGTTTCCTTTTCTTTTTTTGGCGACATGAACAGTAGGAGAGTCATCATGTATTGTAGCAGGACTTTCTGACGCAGATTCATTCTGTCTGTTTGGTGATAGAGGAGCCCCATCATCCATAGATGTATCTGTGGGGCGACGTTGGATTACATCTGACAAAGAGCCCGATTGGTTGGCGTACATATAGGAACTTTTGACTTTTCGTCCTTGTCCTGACTTTCCTTTATTTTCTTTAAGTTCTCTAGCGTACCTATCCCTTATGTTTTTCCATTTTTTTTAAGCAAAATGCCTGAAAAAAAGCTTTATTTAATAAGTACCCTTTTATTTCAGGTACCTAGCTACTGGCAATTCATTTGTCGATTTGCACTATGCTTTTAGAATTGGAAAATCCACAGCAAGTTTAATCACCCAAGAAGTTTGTAAAGCTATATGGACACATGCTAGACATATAACTTTTCCGTCGTTAACTACTGAAAAATGGCTCGAAATAGCCGAAGGATTTAAGAAAAATGCAAATTTTCCACATTGCATAGGAGCCATCGATGGAAAACATATATAAGGATGATAAAACCTGCTAATAGCGGCTCTATGTTCTACAACTATAAAAATTATTTTTCAATGGTACTTTTTGCAATGTGTGATAGCAATTATTTATTTACATACGTAGACGTTGGCTCCTATGGAAAATCTAGTGATTCTGGAATTTTTAAAAATTCCACACTATATGAAAGAATGATAACTGATACAATGGAAATTCCTCTAGCAGATTCCATCGAAGGAGATGTAATTGATTATCCATTTGTAATAATAGGAGATGAAGCCTTTCCACTCTCAGAAAATTTACTTAGGCCCTATGGTGGATCAAATTCATCTTTTGAAAAAAAAATTTTCAACTACAGATTGTCAAGAGCTCGAAGATACATTGAAAGTACATTTGGTATTCTGGCTAATAAGTGGCGAATTTTCCACAGACCACTTAACGTATCTGTTGATTTCGCCCAAGATATAATCAAAACGTGCTGCGTACTCCATAATTTGGTCAGATTAAGAGATGGACACCGTGATGATGACATTAGATCAGCAAATGGCTTGGCAAATTTAGCCACTGATTCATTGAGCAGAGGAAATCCAAGAGCTCTTAACCGCAGAGAAAAATTTACTAACTATTTTGTTAATATCAATCCGCTGGAATGGCAAAACGCACAAATATGAAAATTATTATTAAGTTAATACATGGTGTTTCAGTTTTTTCGTTCATAACTTCTGTAAACGATAGAACATATTAAAATAATATGAGTCTTTTCTATAACATTTTTCTATAAAACGCTTCGTTTTCAAGATACAGGGCGTTAAACTTTAAAAAAAGTACTACTATTTATTCGTTATCTCCCAAACAAATAGACATTTTTTATTTAAACTTTGTACACTTAGTCATAATATAATCCAGACAGAACCCCATAACTACGCCACTGCTTTTCTAAGGAAAATTTTCGGAACATCAAAAAATTGGTCTTTTATTATGACTAAAGTGTACAAAATTTAAATAAAAAATCTGTACTTATTTGGGAGATAATAAATAAATATTAATATTTTTTTAAAAGTTTAAGACCCTGTATCTTGAAAACGAAGCGTTTAGAGAAAAATGTTATAGAAAATACTTTTATTATTTTGATATGTTCTATCGTTTACTGAAGTTATGAACGAACAAACTGAAACACCCTGTACAATTAAATACTGATGATTTTTTATTAATAAATAAATTTAGTTTTCATGTAATTACCCATTTGTCTTTTCTCCTCCACTGCAGCACCCTCATCAACAAAGGCGTTGGTTACCTCTTCCCAAGAACGTTTCTTTTTTATTTTGTTGGAATAATCCTCTGAACGCATATCCCAAATCGCTGGTCTAATATGAATCTCATTGATTAATTTCTCAACGTCCAAAGTTTCCATACTGGTCTGACAACGCCGAGTCACTTATTAATAACAAAAACCGCCACAACACCGCTTACGTGTGTTTAGTCCCATAAGCAAACATGTAGTGATGTTCCGACTACAGTCGTAAACCGCCATCACGAACCGCGCGTTGACGCACCGTCTGTTTCATTCAATAGAACTGCCATAAAGGATGCACCGCTTCGGCAGCCGAGTCGGCTGCCGACTCGCCAGAAACCGCTCCGTGTGTTTTAGCACATAAAAGGTCGTACGGGTTTCTATACTTTCAATTGGGAACGCCAACTCCAACGGTGAATGGAAAGTTTATAAATCCAGCTTCAGTTCTATATAATACACAAATATTTTCCAACTTCTGGTAAAATAAAGAATGTCGAACCTTTAGTGGGCGTTAGGATGACCAGAAGATGTCCGTTTCTGGACGTCTCAAAGACGTCCTACTAATAGCTCGGGACATTCGGACCAAAAATGGAGATAAACTGGACGTCCCTAAAACGTCCTGTGCTATCTGGGTTTACTTTTCGGGAAAATGGAATATTACGAGGTGAGAGGAATACCGCTTGAACTATTCCAATCATATTTGAGTAACAGATCTCAAAAGCAATCGATGGCCTTGGCTTTCGCCTTTCTAAATATTTCAGAATGTTTCTGCAGCTAGCCTAGATCGAGCATAGAACACTTCGGTTACGATATCATCCAGTTTGTTGTCATTTTCAAATTTCTATGGTGTAATAAAAGTTATTTACTTTTGTTTTGCGTTCTTTATTATTTCTAAAACACACAGCAAGTTTTCAACAATATCATGATTTTCAATAACTATTAAAACCATTTTGTCCACTTAAGCTTGTATTTCATAACCTTGTATTCAGCACGATCATTATATCCACAGCAAATATAGTACTCACACTAATCATAACCCACCACCAATGAATCATTTAATTTCAGTTCCCAAAAGTTACTATATATTTTTCAGCCCGACAAGTGAATGTACTCTTGTGGTCATCGTAAGCGTAGCTGTACGCATCGGGACACTGTGTCTTGAAGAACTGAGGATAATTTTTTGGCCATTCAGAACTCTTGCAAGTTTCTGAAGTATTGTAGGCACCTCGGCAACAGTACTGGTCAGTGTTGAAAGCCAGACATGCTGATTTGCAACCTATAACTTTATTGTTTGCATTCAGCTTCAGCTCTTGAGGGCACTGGTCATTGATATAGCTAGGACAGGCTGTTTTCTTGCAGCTGTATTGGCTACCGTCACCGGTTCCTCCAACAGGTTCCAACTGGAAAATAGCGAAGTCTCTCATTAACGGATGTGTCATTATTGTAATTTTCAATTAGCCAATTATGATTATATTCATACTATTATTGAGAAAATTAAATGAAGGTGAAACATCTTTTTAAATTGCTTTTATTAATATATTTAACCAAAAAGTGAAAAATAATATTTAGTGCAAGAAAATCAAAGAACTTCGAACACTTATGAGGATACGACTACTGATTACGATTACCGAAATCTAGTGGAATAAACTTAGTTGGGCAGGGTTAACACTTTGTGAGCTAGGGTGACATGAATTATTGCATATTTTTCAGATTTTTATATCCAAATAAAAAGAATTCTTTTCTTTGAAAATAAAATGGAAATCTTTAACCGGAGGATTTTATACGTTTCGTTCCGAAAAATATAGATATGTTGATAGAAAAAGTAGGTGAGTGTAAGGCAAATGATGGTAGGTAGGTACTCACTCAGTTCTTCAACTGAAATAAGGATTGATAGTCAAATAATAGTATGATCAACAGTTGAAAAAACGTGAAAAATAGATATAAAGCTCCTAAAAATATGAGCGGATAGCTCATTGGATTTTGAATGACCACTACAAAACAGATTTTCAAGGATTTCACCGCAAGTAAAAATTTCAATTGTTTTTAACAAAATGAGAAAAGCGATATTTTGATTTTTGGTAATAACTCAAAAAATATTAATATTTAGAGAATTTTGAAAAGAGTTCCGTAAAGGGGGGTGAATTTCCAATGGAAATATCTTGATTCCCGAAACTCTATCTCTATTATTAATAATTTTAATTTAACTCTACAATAGTGCTCCGCGAGGCCGTTACAGCACGGGCTCAACGCTGCAAAAGACAGTATATCGAAAATAATATTTCTATAGCATTAAATGTCAATTCAAAATTTTGAATGAATTATTTTATCACGTGGACTCTTTAATGAATAAATCCACATTGGAAAAAATGTGTGAGTCTATTATCCAAAAAGTTAAACTATTATTAATTAACAAAAAATTTCCAGTTTCAATAGTTAACCTAAAAATTGTTGGCTTCCTGGAGCCCTTCTAATATACCTACTTGACGAGATCATGAAATGAAAGTTTATTATTTTGTTAATTATAATCTTTTATAACTGAAGAAAAATTAAATATCTAGAAATTATTTTACGAATAATTAATTATTGCTGTTTTTACATATAACAATGGCAGTAATTAATACTGGTTACAATTTTTTGCCTCCATTTGTTTTTAAATCATTTATAAACAATTGAATATATTTTAACATTTGAGAACATTTTTTATTTCCATTATACTGGAAAAACAATGATTAAAAAAAATTAATTGTTTTCTTAAATAAATTTTTTTTTGTTCTTTTTTTTATATTTCGATTGTTTAAATAAATCATTTCCTTCTTAAAAATCATAATTTATACTTATCGATAGGTACACATAAAAAAATTACTTTATAAATAATTTTATTGTTCATTAACCATCATTTTTTATGGAACTAAAAAATATTATATATTCAATATACCGGGTGACCACGGGGTGAGGTACGCCCCCCAATTTTTCTATAGTTTTGAAGATACAGGTTTCAAATTTGGCACGTCGATATATTACTCAAATACGCATATTTTGACTCCATAACCGAAAATTCACCACTTCCGGTTTAACCGGAAGTGACCCCAAACTTTTTTTTTTAAATGACACCCTGTACAATTTTTTTCATTATCAGGAAGAACACGCAATTTGTGATAACACTGTTCTCCAAAATTGAAAATCGGTTGAAAAATGGCGGAGATACAGTTGATTGTTCAATCGAACAAAGTTGGCCATGAACATCAAACTCAAATCATCACAACTGACGAACGGCGTCAGCATTTACGAGAGGAAGGTTCGAGGTAAGATACAGCTGAAAATTGAGCTTCCCATGTAATTGCAGCAACCATATTTCCCATCAATTATCAAACATTTCCTCAAAACGGATTAGTACCCATAAAGAAAGGCTCACAACTGCCATTTCTCAAATAGCAACATACTCTTTTCACATTGTTATGTTGAAAGATGATGAATTATCAGATTACTCGAATGAAAAGATTTGAAGAATTCCGAAAGGAACCAGAAATACAATATAAGTGTTCCCAAAATTGAATGTTCTTCAACGAAGGCGGCTTTGAACATAAGAAAGCTAAACAAAAAAGCATATTTTGTCAACAAAGTGACAATTTGTTCTACTCATTCAATACAAGAGAATTGTGACTTGTTGAAAAACATTCCGATGGAGCGAAAATTTACTAGAAATGAAAAAGTAGATTTACTGCTAATTTATGGCGAGTGTAGAAAAAATGCAACTGCGGCTTGCATTCTTTACAGTGAACGATTCCCTCTCAGACAACGCCAACCAAGTAGAAACTATTTCGCACGTTTGGAAAGGCAATTCAGGATAGAACCAGATGACAATGTACATGATCAGGATAGTTTTATTATTGATGAAGAGACGGAAACTAATGTTTTGGCTGTTGTTTATGTAGATCCCACCATATCACTTCGACAAATCGAACATGAATTACCAGTTGGACGAGAATCAGCTCGAAAAATTCTAAAAAAACATGGGTTTAAGCCGTATAAATATCAGATACATCAGCGCCTTTACGAAAATGATCATCAAAGAAGGGTCCAATATTGCAATTGGCTACTTGAGAACCACATAAGGAACCCGAATATGACGAGAAACATTATATTTTCCGACGAATCAAGATTTACGAATCTTGGTATGTTCAATAGAAACAACACCAGATACTGGGCAACTGAAAACCCCAGGCTCATAAGACAAGGGAATTTTCAGGAACGCTTTGGATTCAACGTGTGGATAGGTCTGATAGGAACTCGAATCATTGGGCCCATAATATTTGATGGTATGTTGAATGGGCAACGCTATTTGGGATTTCTACGAAACGAAATAGAAGGATTCATGGAGAATTTACCTCTCGACGTCTACCAAAATATGTATTTCCAGCAGGATGGTGCACCTCCCCATAATTCCCGAATAGTAACCAGTTACCTAGATGAAACATTCCCAAATCGATGGATTGGCACGAATGGTCCTACAAGATGGCCTCCGAGGTCACCGGACCTCACGCCACTGGATTTTTTCATATGGGGTTACCTGAAGAACAAGGTTTACTCTTCTAGTCCTACATCAAGGGAGGATTTGGAACATCGCCTTAGAGAAGCAATTGCAAGTATTACTCAAGCTCAGTTAAATGGAGTTATGGAAGCAATAGTGAGACGTGCAATTTTGTGCAGAGAACATAATGGAGAACATTTTGAACAGTACTTGTAAATCATTTTTTCATTACTTTGATTTCTGTTAGTGTAGTAAGTGACCAGAACCAATAAACAATTTACTTCATACCTTTATTTTCGTTCAGAAATTAGTTGTATCAAATGTTAGAAATTGGAATAAATATCTAATACATTTTTTTTACTCTGCAGGTATATTCTTATGGTGGATTTATACAGCAGTTCCAATTCATGAGTTTTTAGTCACTAGTAAGAAGTCATAAGAATGTTCGTTAATGGAATATTTATTCCAACAACGATCTTAAAACTGCTGTATGAATCCACCATCAATTACGATTAGCATACGAGTAATGAGAAAAAAGTTCGCTCCATCGCCGTAGAATGTTTTTCGACAACTCACAATGTTCCATTATTCAGAATGTACCGCAAATTTTCACTATTATTTTTTAAATATGAATTTTTGTTTAGCTTTCGTAGGTTCAAGCCGCCTCTGTTTAAGAATAGTCAATTTTGAGAACACTCATAATGAAACATCCCGTATCTTCGATTCCTTTCGGAATTCTTCAAATCTTTTCATTCGAGTAATCTGATAATTCATCATCTTTCAACATAACAATGTGAAAAGAGTATGTTGCTATTTGAGAAATGGCAGTTGTGAGCCTTTCTTTATGGGTACTAATCCGTTTTGAGGAAATGTTTGATAATTGATGGGAAATATGGTTGCTGCAATTACATGGGAAGCTCAATTTTCAGCTGTATCTTACCTCGAACCTTCCTCTCGTAAATGCTGACGCCGTTCGTCAGTTGTGATGATTTGAGTTTGATGTTCATGGCCAACTTTGTTCGATTGAACAATCAACTGTATCTCCGCCATTTTTCAACCGATTTTCAATTTTGGAGAACAGTGTTATCACAAATTGCGTGTTCTTCCTGATAATGAAAAAAATTGTACAGGGTGTCATTTGAAAAAAAAAGTTTGGGGTCACTTCCGGTTAAACCGGAAGTGGTGAATTTTCGGTTATGGAGTCAAAATATGCGTATTTGAGTAATATATCGACGTGCCAAATTTGAAACCTGTATCTTCAAAACTACAGAAAAATTGGGGGGCGTACCTCACCTCGTGGTCACCCGGTATATAAATTAAAAATAATATTGAAAAGTATTAAGTATAAAAAAAAAACAGAAAAAATGTTTTCTCTTCTTTGTTATAAATGGCTGTTTCTGTAATTTCTTTTAGTCCCAGAAAAAATAAAACCGTTGTCAGAATTTGTTTTCAACATATCGTTTTTTCAATTTACAGTAGAATTATTTACCTATTGAGAAGTAAAAATTATGATTTTAAAGAAGGAAATAATTTCCTAATTGATTATTTGAACAATCTAAATATAAGAAAAACGATTATAAAAAATCAAAAAAATTATTTGAGGACTTTTTTTAATAAGTGTTTGCCTAGGACATTATGGAAATCAAAAAATTTCGTAAATATTATGTTTGTTCATTTGTTTATAACTGATTTATAAACAAATGACCGCAATTTTTGTTAACCAGTATCAATTAGTGTCATTATTAGATGTATAAACAGCAATAATAAAACATTCGTCAAAAAATCATTTAACAACATATTTTGGATAGGTAATTTTTCTTTAGTTATAAAAAATTATAATGAACAAAATAATAGACTTTTATAAACTTTTATCAAGTGACCTTGTTGAATAGGTATAATAGAAGGGCTCCAGGAAGCCAACAATTCATAGGTCAATTATAGTCCAAGAGATAGCGTCCAAATCACCGGCTGATCGCATAGTGATATGCGATCAGCCGGTGATTTGGACGCTATCTCCTGGACTATTATTAAAACTTTTACGTCGTTATTTATGAAAACGGAGACTGGAAAGAAAATTCGTTAATTGACAATATTATAACTTTTTGGAAAATAGACTTACACACTTTTTTTCAACGGGGATATATTCTTTCAAGTCATACCATAATTTATTCAAAATTTTAAATTAATATATAATGCCATAGAAAAATGATTTTTTCGGCAACCATCCGGGAAGTGTTCACTTCCCGGACACTTTTTCTTTGGGAAAGTAGCACTTCCCGGCCTAGTCCGGGAAGTACGTACTTCCCGGACTAGGCCGGGAAGTGCTCGAATTTTAATACAAATATTAATATAAATAAGAATTAGAATGTTTCTGTTGCTACCTATCTTCTGTTCGAATTTCAATATATAATACAAATAAGAACTGGAATGTTCGAAATATTCAAATTTGGAATCGTTTCATCCGGTGAACAGATGGGTGAAAGTCGACCTCTCTTCGTCTCTTGGACTAAATGCGTCTCATTGATTTGTTATTCTACATGATTGCCGAAAAAATAGTGTACGCAACACGTCCGGAAACAGTTTTTTTGGACTCGCAGACTTCCACGACTCGCTAACGCTCGTCCTAGAATTTGGTCTACTCGTCCAAAAAACAGTATTTTCCGGACTTGTTATGTAAATTACTATTCTGTGATATACTGTCTTTTGCAGCGGTGCGCCCGTGCTGAAACGGCCTCGCGGAGCACTATTTTTGGCGTTAAATTAAAATTGTTAAAAATCGAGATAGAGTTTCGTGAGTCGGGATATTTTTATTATAAATTAAAAGTTCTTGAGTTATTACTGAAAAACGAAATACCTTGTTTTTCATCTTATTTTGTTAATAACAATTTTTTACGTGCGGTGAAATCCTTAAAACTCATTTTTCTAATGGTCATTCCGATTCCAATGAGCTATAGCTCATGTTTTTAGGGGATTTATCTCTATTTTTCACGTTTTTCAACTTGTTGATCAGACTGTAAGATTAATTTCGAGTTTGAATCTTACTCACACTAGCAGGAACGTTGAATCCATCTACTAGAGAAATATCATAAAAGTCTAGCCCTTTGTCTCCTTTCAGTGTTATTTCTGCTAATGTAGCTGGAGGAGCACCTCCATTACCGCCACATTGAAGTCTGTTTCCACAGTCTCCAGTCAAACAGTGTTTAGTATTTGGATCGCAATAGGTTCTTGCCCAGAAACGTCCTGCCCAGTCTTCTGGAGATTGTATTGATTTCTGAAAATATTTTAATGGATTAACGATGGCTTCTCAAACAAAATGTGTATTGACTCCAGATAAGAAACTGTTTTATTTCTACATTCATTATATGCACCATTAATTTAGACGAATTCTTCAACCAGTTAGACAGGTTACCAATCTACCAGTAAACAATTTTTATTCCCGTTTAGTACTTTCAGGAATAAGAAACTTTTGTTTTTCATAATTTTGAAGTATTCTCATGAGGCACCTAACTTCATTTCGTATTTGCTGTCAGCGTGTCCGGCAGATGCAATATCATCATTTTCTGATGGTTTTCTGATGGAAACATTTTGAATAGCAAGGGTAAGTCAATCGTCAAATCGTTGAAAAGATAATTTAACTCCCTTTTCAAACATTTGATTTTTTTTTAAATCGAATATATGAGAATCTGGATGGTAACTGTACCTCAATGAATTTGAACGGTTTGATGTAAAACAATGAGACAGAAAATATTTCGAAGGGGTTTTGAGAGCCTGAAACTTGGCCCTGTAACGCCCAATCGAGCCCTTTCATCCATCTTGGATCCTTCAGTGAACCACACATAGTTTCACTCTCTTTACACATTTGGTGGTTGTTTATGACCACTTCAAAATGCATTTCGAAGTCCTACCTTACTGTCTGTTTAGACATTAGATTTCCGATTAGATTTCCTGCTCTTACACCGTATAAATGAACCAATGAAAAACTTTTTATTATACCTGCATCATAGTCCTTGTTCAAATGCACTAAAAAAGATCTTCTAAATTGAAACACAGCGCTCTAGGAAGGTTTTTGCTGGTAATAACGCAAAGTTTTCAGTTTTATCATATCAAATTATTATTAAAAAACAGGTAATACACATTATGAAACAACAACAAAAATTAATTGGCGCTTCGGGGCGACTTAATTGATTCCAATGGCGTATATGCTTTTTCAGCTTCTGGAAAACCCGGAAAAACCTGCAACACCACATAATCTAAAGATCTTGATCTGCCAATGTCTTCTCTTCATAAAATAAAATGTAGGGTGTCTCCAGGCGCCAATAAATTCAAGATATCGTCAGAATATTTAATGACACAACTGTCGTCAAACTTAAACCAATCCGTTTTGTCTCTGGCTAATGCCTAGATGCAACGCCAGAACCACATAAGACTGCAGGAAGATTATAATAGTGGTCTTCTAGATTGAAGTGTTCATCTATTTCGATCTTCGTAAGAATTTGGTACTTCCGCCAGAAATTGAGTCGCGTTTGAAGAACATCAGTGTTGTTATCAGATTGACTGGTGCCTCAGCTATACTTAGTGTCATATAACTGTCAGTTAGTTTGGCGCGTATTTGGCTATACAGTTGATCATCACAAGTTAAAAGTACTATTTTCTGATGATGAAACAGTAAGCTTTGCACGGACTGGTTATCAGTCATATCGGGCAGTGCTAGTTGAAGTTTCAGAAAGTCACATACATTTTTGCTACCTCTTGAACATGTACTAACACGTAAACTAGTGAGGATATTTCCAGCGACAGATCTACAAACACAAGACGAATTAGAGTGTACGGAATCATTTAACACCTTGACTCCCGAGAAATTCATACTGACTTTCCCATGGTGCCACAGAGAACGGGTACTGTGTAACAATGATATATGAGATAAGCGTATAATTCAGTTATCGCTTCACATAGAGATTTCAAATTTGAAGTAGAGGTTTAGGATTGAAATATACGAAATTTTCTTGAAACATTCCCGACATAATCCTACAGGACGAGTCACAAGTGCTAACAACTTTTTTATAGAAAATTGCACCTTGCCTATTTTCATCAGCTTAACAATTTTCTCAGAATACTCATCACAAAAATGTATGGTCAGTTGATATTCATCCACTAGATGGAGCTGAAATCGAAAAAAAATGATTTGATTTGATTCGAACAATTCGAATGTAGTGAGTAGGGTCTTTCCAGTCCAAAATAATAATAATAATTACAAAATAATATATATTCACTGCCAAACATGAAGAATAATAGTTCACAAAAACAATAAAATTTGAAACGTAAATAAATTATCACCTGGTAATTCAGAACTGACTTCTAATGATAAAATGATAAATTCTGGTAAATTTCATGGACGAATAGACCAAGCCACATGAACACTTTTGAACATATTGAAAGTTTGATTTTATGGAGGACATTCGTCTCCTGAAATGAATTTTGTGGGTTTGTAACCTTCCACAGTCTGAAAATGAGTTAATGTGAGATCAAGATAATCTATAAAAGTGTAAATGGGCAAAGTAGTAAATTGTATATTGTGCAACTGGAAGATATCCTACATTGAAGTAAACTTCACAAACTGGAAGTTTATAAAATATAATGTCCAAACTGACTCTTCATGTGGCGGTAGTGATCAAGTTAGCGGTTGCAATTGTTTTTTAGTAGAATATTGCTATCATTCAAAAAAGTAAATTCACTCTGATTTACAGCTTATTCATAAAGTTGTCAAAACACATAAGTGTCATTCATATTATGAAGAAGTACTGATTTCACATAATCTAAAGATTTTCAGGGAGACTTAGTTTATTTATCAACTGAAAGAAAGACGTTCCGGTACGCCCAATAAATATCTAAATTCATTAAAAAAATTTAAGAAAAAACTGAAAAAATTCGTGGGCTTGCAAATCTGAATAATACAAAAGAGATACAAAATGATGATGAACCAGAAAATTTGGAAGATATGATCAATTTTTGAAATCAAATAACGGGTGAATTTGAAGCCATTGCCGATAATGAAAATAGTAAAATTTTTAAATTTAAAAACGCAAAATCTGAATAGATGAATTCTGTTTGGTTACTGTAAAGAAACACCCTTGTGATTTTTTCTGTATATCAATCAAATTTGGTCGAATAACAATGGTACTTCTACTCAGTCAAAGCTTCATGAATGATCCTCAACCAATAGAAACGAAATCCAGGAGTCTATCAGACTCACAGGGTATATAAAGTGTTAAGATCATAAGCTACATGTTGCCTATTATTGGCCAACCGATATGTCCTTTCGAAACCTGTTCGCTCTACAAATCATAACAAAGAAAGGATTTCAATACTTATTTAGAGTGTATAATTTTTCATTTTTACTGGCACTTTTCATAAAATGAGATCCATAACTGGAGAAACATTATGTAAGTATCAAGAAATCGCCAGTTCCATTCAGAGGACGGTTGATGATGAAGCAATATTTCCCAGAAAAGGCTATTAAGTATGGAATGAAACAATTCAACCTGTGGTGTGGAAATGAACTTACCTACCTAGTTGAAGTTTGAAAATATGTTTTGTGAAAAAACGTGTTTTTTTTTCATCAGTCGCAACAAACATAGTGTTGTTTTTGTCTGATAAACTTTTATATTCCAGAAGATGACCCATTGCTGATAATTTTGATAGTAGTGTATCGCTGGCTACCAAACTTGTTGGTAAAAGAACTCACTGTATCATAATTTTTTAGGCACTTAGGGAAAGTACTCTTAACTGACGAAATCAAAAACAAACGTTTGCGAAAAGATGATATTTGTTTAATACAGAACGATCTCGTAATTTGTGTCATTTAGGGAAGGTTAAATAGGATATATTCGGTCTCAGTACCAAATACCGCCAAACACGGTATCAATGAGTCCGAAATCCCTAACTTAATGAAAGCGATATGGAAATCAAATATATTAACAAATTTAGATGTGCAATCGATGAACTAGAAGCAAAATTATATAGCATAATAAAAGAAAAGCTTCTGTAGATGTTTCTAATGTATCTGGATATGGCTAGCTAATTAGAAAATCACTGAATTCCGATATAACGCTAGTTCACCACAATAGATTTATTATAAAATAAAAGAGCCCATCAAACAATCACAACTCCTACGTATGACCCAAGAACAAGATACACATCAATCAGTTATAAAAGATCTTTGAATAAAATCCATCGTCTGCTCTAACAGTAGGAAATGTCGTAAGAGTCAAAAAACGTTGTAACCCAATTTTTCATTAGTAAAATGTACCTACTCATATATTTTTCTGAAAAATCCATTTTTTTGAACATTATCTATACTAACAGACTGTGAGTCTACCTCTTATCCTAGTCTGCTTTCTGTGTGGTAAAATATTCTTGCATGTTTTGAGGTGATTCAATACCATTACCTCTCCATCTCTAATATTAATTGTGTTGTGAAGTTCACAATCATTCATACAGTATTCGACAGAATATTTGAACCAGAAAGATAGAGAATTGAAACAAAATGGAGTTGAAATGGGAACGGATTTTCACAATAACTTGAAATTTAATCTTTCTAATTCGATGATGTTCCATTCGGAGCATATAAAAGATCGATATCGTTCTCTTTTCAACCATATTCACAAATGATTCATGTGTTGATTTATCCTGATTCATCAACTAAAATTTCGAGTTCAATATGACCTATATTCTATATCACCCAGTACAATGACAGAGTTTTAAGAAGTACCAATCCAAGATTAAATGTATTGAAATAGATTGCCACGAATACTTTGTAGACGTGTTTAAAGCAGCCGCAGCAGAGGTGCAAAATCGGCGGTCATTATGACCGCTATGGCACCACAGGAAAGTATCGTAGCGGTCATAATGACCGCTATGGCACTCAAGGTGTTAAACCAGAGCGGACAGGATTATTTATTTTGAGACAATATGAGACATCAGATGTGCATTTCCTACGTGACTAGATGTAATAAAATATATAACTAATATCGTGCTTCGCGTCGTGCCCTAAAACTCGTTGCGCGTGCTTTAAAGGCTCACTTTGTGCACTTGTCTCATGATATACTATTATTTGAAAAAATCAGTCATATTTGATTTCTCGTGATTTGCCCTGTACTGGGTTAAGTCATAAAGAAACGTTTCAGTCAACTTGAGAGAAACTCCGTAATGTTGAATTGATTTGAAATCTTTTTCATTTTATAATAAAAAGAAATATGAATAACAATGAGTTTCTTTCTCAAGATGCACAATATGTTTCGTTTTCTTACTGTTTGGTCTTTTCCGAGCTCAAATCCTCCATTCTCCAAAGCAGGTTTTCCATTGTTTCCTTGAATACCAACCCAAATAGGGCCCTTTTCCTTATTCGTGATCTGGAATTCCACAGCGTGCACTGTTACCAACAAACAAATTGCGGTTACTTTCAACATATTCGAGTTATTTGTTTCCGACGAGTTGCTTAGACTTGCACCTAGAGAGACCTATAGACCTATAGAGGTTTTTCCGATGTATTTATACTTGATAAGGGCATACCTGAAATACCTTCTGATGAATTGCAAAATGTGAGCAATGGACATGAGTGATAACAACATTATAATAATCATTTCTCGTTATTAATAACCATTGTTGTTTACTCAAGGGCAATTACTTTGCATAACTTACATTAATTGTACAAGAATTTGTACAATTCAGTTTTTTTAAATTTCTCAGAATATTTCATTTGAATTGTTTGTTGAAGTATAAGTAGTACCATGCGAAATTTTGTAGAATCTTATAAGAAGTATCTTCAACTTCCTGAGGCATTGTGGCTTCAGAGACATTGCAGCCAAATGGCTTATTGTATGCACCCTACACTGAGAGAAATCCAGTTATACAAGTTTTTTTTTCAAAAAAATCTTATAGCTGCTAAATAAATTATTTTAGCAATTAAATGTTATCTGATCAATCTAAAAAGTGAAGGTTTTAAACGTTGAACGGGTCTTTTTTTCAAAACACTCATTTTGTTTTGAAAAGGTTACCTCTTAGATTCAATAAAGGGCACGATTGTGGTTAAAGGATGGAATTGAAACAACAAACTGTTTAGCCACTATAATTCACATTTTAACTGTTAAACGATACTTTGTAACTACTAAATAGTTGTCGTTTAGTTCTGGAAATGTAACGGTTTTTTCCACCACCTCTGATCATGCACCTTCTTCGTCACACACGTGTTTCCTATGATGTTTTATTCCACTCACCCCTAACAGTCCGTTTCATCATCGGGTCATCTACGTCATTTCAATTCTTATTGTCAATTAGTTCACGTGTGGATTTGGTTGTGTTGTGTAAGTGCAGAAGTAAAGGTTAAATACGCTTTGTTTATTGTTTGTTTCTACAAGTGTGAGTGTTCTCAACAACAGATTTTATCCGTTGTTATTACTTGTGGGAGGTTAAAATCAAACAAGTAAGTATTGGGTGAGCTTCAGGGATGGTGCATTTTTATTTTAGATAATATTCATTTGTTCGAAAAAAATTTACGGTGATGACTAGAATTGAATGAAATTATGACTTTTTCAGGAACCGAACGGGTTCAGTAGTACTTAATTCCGGTTCGAACAGAAACGACACAAATTAAATATTTTTCAAAAGAAACATCCTATGTATTTTCTAGTTTCTGAAGTAGAGAGCAAATTCTGCGAACATGAAGAGGTTGTAAAGTTATTTATAAAGAGATACTTTTATCTTATGACATGATGATTATCGTTAGATGTTTTTTTCATATGGGAACCTAAGATTCTAGTTCCTAAAATTTGCAAATTGAATGAAATCAACATTTTTAATATCTGTCAATTTCTTGTAGGGTAGGGTTGCCACAGATTTTGCCGCATTAATACATTTTCATGTACATTAAATCATTCATTCGAAATAAAATCTTAAATACTGAAAAATCGATTTTTCGCCATTCTGACGGATAATTTGGAGTTATGTCGAACATTGTTAAATATAAACGTTTTTGATTACTTTATTATCTACAACTTTTTCATTGAACATTTTCCGCTAAGAGGTCATGTGGGTACTCATTTTGTTTTGTAAGAAAAATAGTGAACCTACTACTAACACGGACTTCTATGAAGTATCTGTTTTCAAACCTCTGGAATTTCACATGAAAGTATTGTAATGAAACACTCCAATCAATACATTTGATTTTTATTGATTATTCTTGAGCATGAAATAAAATAGTATTTGAATATTAAGTAATGATTTTTTTTTGTTTCAGATGACTAATTTATTGTATAATTCGAAGATTCTTCCCTCTTGTCAACTCTATACGTGGTTACTAGAAATAGTGTATATTTTGATGTATTTCTAATATTCCCAGATTTGAGAAATACTTTATTTTATTGTTGATTTGTAAGTTTTACGACCTTTGTTACGATGACTAATTATTTATTTTTTTGAGGGATTTAAGGTCATAAATTGAAGAAAAATATATTTCTTTAAAGCCGTTTCGTTAATTAATTTTGTCATCTTCAGGCTACTGTAAGACACTGAAAGAGGATTCTTTTTAATTAATAAAATGATAGAAAAAAAAACAAATAGTAATATACAAATTAATTTGCTACTAATACTTTTCCAGAAACAATCACTGAACTATGTTCTGGTAACAGATAAAACTTCAGAGTAGATCAGAGTTAATTAGTAATAATTCAATCTAAAGTTTTATACGTTACTAAAACATTGTTTAGTGATTGTTTCTGGAAAAGTAGTAGTAGCAAATTGATAAGTATAGTATTATTTGTTTTTTCTATTGTTATATTAATTTTTAAACATTCCCTATTTGTATCTTCCAGTGCACTGACGATGTCAAAAAATTAATTGACGAAAAGTTGACTTTGAACGAATAGAGTTTTCTTTAATTGAATGCCTCAAATCACCCAAAAAAAAATAAAAAATCAGTCACTATATTTTAATTTCCTTAATAAATGTTGATCAATTTCTCAACGAGTTTCAATGCTGAACTGTCTACTGATGAGTATGAAAAACTAATGTGTTACTATTTCAGGAAATTAAATCAAACATTACGAATCTCTATAATAAAAGTAGCTTTTTCATGAAATCTATAGGATTGAAATTTTTAAAAGCGTGCTTGTTGAATTCTCATTTTGAGAATATGACACTGGGTTTTGAATAGCATACGCATGAAAATAACCTTCCTCTATAGCTCTGATATCATCATCAACGCCAAAACACCACATCAACTCCTTTATGTTGAAAAATGTCGAATAGCACATGTGGTGATATTGAACAGTTTTTGAGGATTAACAGTTGGGCAAAATTTTAAAATTTCAATAATTCTATTTTGAGTATTTTGTACCTTCATGTGTATTAATGATCCGAATTTCATGATGTACTTCATGCACTATTAAAACTGTTTAAGTTTGTTAAATGAGGTTCAACAACTGTGAATCCTTAGAAACTGTTCAAAATCAGCTAAATCACCACATGTGCTATTTAAGATTTTGTGGTAGTGTTTTGACGTTAATGCTATTTTCAGAACTGTACAGTAAGATATTATTTTCATGCAGGTTATTCAAAAACCATTTTTGGATACAAAAATGTTTGCCATTTGACTGTTATACAATTTTTTTTAACCACTATAAGATATACTATAATTTTGAAATACGAATCATTTAAGTATTACATCAAAAATAAGTCATCTTGAAATGAGTATCTTTTCAATTTTATACAGTCATCATTTAATATCGAAATGTCAATCATTTAAACACTATATTGAGAACAAGTAAGCTTTAAATAAGCATCTTTTAATTTTTATAATAACTTCATATAATATTGAAACGCCAGTCATTTAACCATTATACTGGAAGCAAGTAATTTCGATATGACAATATTTTCATTTTTATACGAGTGTTCTTCAACAGTTATACAACTTTTTTGAAAAAAATACCCCGATCATTCTGAAAAGGTTACTTTGTTGGCGCCTATTCAATTCAGAAATCTTTTAAATGTTATACAATTTTGTATAACAGGTAATAGATATTTCTCTCGGTGTAACCTATCGTTATACTTGAAGTGGAGTTTATTTAGAACTAAACTCTCATGGTCCTAATGTATTCTAATGTTTTGTATTACCACCTTGAACTCAATTGTCTTGGAAAATATTACACAATAAATTTTTTATTATTTTAGTGAAAGGGGGAATTGCAAAATTTTGCAAAACCACTTAGGTATTGATTTTTTCATACCCATGACAGGTTTTATGTCAGATAAATGTTTTCAAAGTTTCACCGCACAAGAAATAGTCCAACAATTCCTCATTACAGTGTGAAATTGCTTCTGAAGAGTATGTTTTCCAATTCTTCCGACCTCCCTGATGATCTTAGAAGAGTGAAATAGATTTTTGTCGACCAAAATGTATTGGAGGCCTGCGAAAGAGATACAATTCACGCATCAATGAAATGAGCGATTGATGAGTGATACTTTTGAATAACATTCTACCTCATCTCATTTATAGATAAGAATCTCAAATGGAAACTGGACATTTAATAAATAATCAACTATCTGAATGAAAATGCAAATTTTCACTTTCAGATTTTTTTTCAGCCAAGTTATATAGGGTCTTTCTCAATATGTATCAGATGTAGTTCAATATCCAGCGTGGCTTTAGCCGGGGAGGGAGTTGTTGTTCTGTTAGATATTACAAAAAAGTTACTTTAATTTTATCGTAGGTTTTTTCCATTTCCAGAAGAGTCATGTATTGGTTCAATTTTCAATTGAGAATGTTTCTCTGTACAACACTTAGGTATTGTTTCATCACTTTGAATGCTTAAGCATATAAACGGGGGATATCCAAAATGATAAAAAGGAATTGCGATTTTTGAATAGAAGTAGTTATTGTTTCGAACATCAATTTGAAATAATACTCCTTTGAAAATTATGGTACTTTATAATAATGAACTATTTTGTTGAAATGGTGGATTTGGTGGAGTGACAGACACGCTACTCTCATTAGTATTCCAAATAAATATTCCAAGTAAATTATTTTCCACATTAGAGATATTCCTTGAATTTGTATCAAACACGTTCCTTTCGAAAAAGGAAATATATTGTAAGTTGAAGATTTCTGAGTTGAAGAAAAATATTATATCTTCAATGAAGAAATAAATCGTTTTTATTGGTGTAGACTTGTACTTCACAACATTTTATTCAACACGACGATTATCCACAGTAAATGTGATCATTAGCAACCACTGATAAATCATTTAGTTTTCGATCCCGAATGTAATAGTATATGTTTCAGCCCGACAAGTGAATGTAGTCTTGTCGTCATCATAAGCATAGCTGTAGGCATCAGGACACATTGTCTTGAAGAAATGAGGATAATTTACTGGCCAATCTAAACTGTTGCAAGTTTCTGGAGTATTGTAAACACCTTGGCAACAGTATAGGTCGGTATTGAAAGCCGAACATGCTGAATTGCAACCTATTACTCCATGACTTGTACTCAGCTTCAGCTCTTGAAGGCATTCATCATTGATATGGTGAGCACAGGCGGTTTTCTTGCAGCTGTATTGGCTTCCGTCACCTTCTCCCCCAACAGGTTCAATCTGGAAAAGAACAGAGCACGTCATTCATAAATGCAACTTGCTTGATTGACGATTTATATAGTTTGTGAAAATTCTATGTTCAATTACTGGAAAATGAAAACTACACTACGAAGGTGAGAGTAGGAAAAATAGTAAAATTGCAATGACTTGACTGCTCTTATTGCTGCTCGGCTGTCGGAGAAAATTTGCGGGCAATGGTGTATTGCAACGATTTCCGATTGAAAACCGCAGCATATTTGCCTAAGCTTGGTGCGAATTTTGTTTGCCAGCTCCTGAACCTTCATCAGTTGTCCAGCCATCCGTTCAGACAGCGATGATAGGAGATTCCATCTTCCACGCATTTCTGCCCGTTATGCTTATCTTAAAAGTTTTTCAGAGATACATTTGCGAAGTAAACCATCTGATGACATTCATAACATGGTCGTTTCCCGACTATTCATATAGCTTGTTTCTGGGCATATCACTTATCGATGCTTGTCTTCTAAAAATCTGGCAGAGTCTGCTTCACTGTGAATGTATCTTTAGGTATGTGTAGTGGTGGCAGATTGAGCGAGATTTCTAGTGCAGTTGTTGGGATAGTTCGCATAGCCTTGGTGGCACTGAGACACTCTTGTCTTTGCAATCCTTAGAGCCGTCGCACCACTCCAGGCCGTTAGATTTTTGGACTCCATACCACCGACTCACACGTTATTATTGGTCGCATGACTGTGGCGTAGACCCAAGTGGTAATTTTTGTCTGCAGCCCCAGTTTTTCACGCATATTTTCCTGCACTGTTGACTACTTTACTATTTTCTATTACTTTTCGTAGGTATTGATTTCATGTTAACTTATGGTCAAATATGACCTCTAAGTATTTTGACTCTTGGGCAACTAAAATGTTTCCCATTCAGAACGGTTGATCTTAGTATTTCTAGTACTTTGAGTTTCTATTTTTGACTAAAATGTGCTGTTAGGTCAAATCTGATCTTCTGACAAGTGCCAGTTAGCATTGCACAATCTCTAAGGTTGATGAATTTGCTTCCCCATGGTGTGTGGTTCCTAGTAGTAGCCTAATATCCACTAGTGGACATGCCTAATCGCCTGGGAAATATGCCCAAGGCATATTTCAGTTCAACTGAGTGACGATTGGTCATGACCAGGTGACTGGTATGTAGGTGTTGCAGGGTTTGAATCGGGACATAATTTATGCCATGTGGTTTAGGGGAGAATATTATACCTTGGATCATTGAGATATTTGCCATGTTTGCGACAGTAACTCTACTGAGACAAAGTTCACCTAGTAGAGAGCAAGCAAACGGAAAAGTGGTAGTCCATTTGCTATCGTTTTTGAGTAATGCATAAATAAAAAATGATAGTCCTAAAAGCAAGAGCTTTTGGTTTTACTGTTCATTTTTTCACAAGTTGAATATTGTGTTTTGTGTTTTGAATTATATTATATCTGAATCATTGCTAATTGGTGATTACTTTGTGATGCCTTATGTCAGTTTCATAAATAAGTTTAATGCCGAGGAGGGCAAATTTGAAATAGCACACCGTCATGTGCTTTGGATCAAAATAACCATTGGTTGATGACACATCAAAAAAATATAATTTGAGTTTTTTTCTATAACTCTTCGATATTTGAATTCTCAAAAAATACAAATATAAATTGTGATCCTAGGTACAATAGTCTCTCCTATATGTATAGATCATAACAAAATAATTCTTGTAAAAACAACCTTGCCAATAATTCAACAGAGATATTTCAACGGTCTTGAGGGGCAGTAGATATTCTCTGTTGAACACTTGCAAACGAATACACCTATTGTCTAGGTTTGTCTAGGTTTGAGATTTTTACATAATCTCTCAATCATATTCCGCAACGTAGTTGTCCATTTTTACTATTTATTATGCACTTTGGCAAGTCTCATACTGTGGTGTTGGTACTTATTCAATTCCACCTACAACACGCATGAGCTAGTGATATGTTATATCACTGAAAGGTAAGTTATCCTTAACCTATTCAATATTTCATAACTTTTACTCTAACAAAAAAAAATTAACATTTTTCCACTTCAGATTAGACTAATTTTATACTTACGCAATTTGCAAATAACATGGACCTCTTCATAAGAGGGTTTTTATACGTTTCAACCCAAAAAAGTATACATGTTATAGAGTGACAGCTTTCAGGTGACGATTTTCTTGTTTATGTCTCTGATACCAGTGAAAAATATGAAAATGCTGACAAAAATGATGAAAAATTTGAGCGGTCGCCGCGTGGCTTCCATTTAAAAAAATTATTTTCTTTTGCACAAAAAATAAATGTTTTGGGACGATTTTATCGCCGCTGCCATGTACATCAACAGCGTGTTAAGATAGACAATAGCATCAAAAAATGATAGGCATAAGGGTTGCACGTGGCCAAAGGGTACCAGTAATGCTAGTGTCTATCTTAACATGCTGCTGATGTACATGGCAGCAGCGATAAAATTGTCCCAAAACACATACTTTTTGTGCAAATGGAATTTTTTATAAGAAACCCACGCGGCGACCGCTCAAATTTTTCATCATTTTTGTCAGCATTTTTATATCTTTGACTGGTCTCAGAGGCATAAACGAGAAAATCGTCACTTGAAATCTGTCACCATCTCCCATGCAGTCCATAACGATGAATGGTGAAGGCAAGTGGTACTCTCAATCAGCTCTCCAACCAACTGATAATATGATAATGAATTTCTTTGATACCAATGAATGATGAATTTCTAGTTTGAATTCCACCTACACTTGCAGGGATGTTAAATCCATTTACTAGTGAGATATAGTAATAATCCAGTCCCTCAAGTCCTTTCAGAGTTATTTCAGCCGATGTAACAGGAGATGCCGGTCCACTTCCGGCACATTCAAGTACATTTCCACAGTCTCCAGTTAAACAATGCTCACTATCTTCATCGCACCAGGTTCTTGCCCAGAAACGCCCTGCCCAGTTCGGTGGGAATTCTATTGAACTCTGAAAATAATAATAATATATATAAAATAATCAGCCCTATGCTGTATCACTTGCGTTATGGTTAGCGTCTGACCGCTAAACATAACGGAAGTGATACAGCATAGGGCTGTATGATAATAATGTTTATTTTCGAAAGTATCAAAATAAAAAATAAATAAATAAATGCAATCGAAATTCCAAAATAGACAAGAAGATCACTGAAGCTTCAAAAGCTTGTGAGTGATATATATATATATATATATAAATAGTAAATAAAGTATAGTATTATAGGCATTAAACAATAATTTTATAACATTAAAATAATCACATAGGTGAAAACATAAAAATCACTTAGGTTAAAACATTAAAATAATCACATGAGTAAAATATTAAAACTGATTACGAAGCATTGTTTGTTTTTTCGTCAAAGTTGGGTATTTGCATCTTATTTTATTAAGTAAAATGCATAAGATGTCCGGAGGACTGCTCATTGCTAATATCCTATACAATAGGAAAAGTTGGATCGAAAATCCATCAGAAAACAACTACTTTCCTGGCTAATGCCACGACGAACATTGAATTACATCTGATGAAATTTCCGTGCAGAGTTCCTACAAGGTTATCTCTGCAATTGCTTGGTTGCATGGGAATGATCATAGAAACATTCGGACCACCTATATATCGATTTCGGAGTGTTGCTCCTCATCAGTATAGGGTAGGTCTAGCAGTCAATAACTAATGACTGCAACGAATGAATCGACGACCATTCCCATTTAAAGACCGAAACTGAGATCGCGCCCGCACAGTGGATTAACTCCAAACTGCGAGCGCAATCCCAGCGCCGGAAGTCCAACCAAACAGTATCCGTGCTCCACGATCGTCAAGACTGATGAGGAGCAACACTCCGAAATCGATATATAGGTGGTCCGAATGTTTCTATGATCATTCCCATGCAACCAAGCAATTGCAGAGATAACCTTGTAGGAACTCTGCATGGAAATTTCATCAGATGTAATTCAATGTTCGTCGTGGCATTAGCCAGGAAAGTAGTTGTTTTCTGATGGATTTTTGATCCAACTTTTCCTATTGTATAGGATATTAGCAATGAGCAGTCCTCCGGACATCTTATGCATTTTGTCATAAGCTCATTGTGAACTACAGATTTCTTTTCCGTTTCATATACGGTCTTGACGATCGTGGAGCACGGATACTGTTTGGTTGGACTTCCGGCGCTGGGATGGCGCTCGCAGTTTGGAGTTAATCCACTGTACGGGCGCGATCTCAGTTTCGGTCTTTAAATGGGAATGGTCGTCGATTCATTCGTTGCAGTCATTAGTATTGACTGCTAGACCTACCCTATACTGATGAGGAGCAACACTCCGAAATCGATATATAGGTGGTCCGAATGTTTCTATGATCATTCCCATGCAACCAAGCAATTGCAGAGATAACCTTGTAGGAACTCTGCACGGAAATTTCATCAGATGTAATTCAATGTTCGTCGTGGCATTAGCCAGGAAAGTAGTTGTTTTCTGATGGATTTTCGATCCAACTTTTCCTATTGTATAGGATATTAGCAATGAGCAGTCCTCCGGACATCTTATGCATTTTGTCATAAGCTCATTGTGAACTACAGATTTCTTTTCCGTTTCATATACGGTCTTGACGATCGTGGAGCACGGATACTGTTTGGTTGGACTTCCGGCGCTGGGATGGCGCTCGCAGTTTGGAGTTAATCCACTGTGCGGGCGCGATCTCAGTTTCGGTCTTTAAATGGGAATGGTCGTCGATTCATTCGTTGCAGTCATTAGTTATTGACTGCTAGACCTACCCTATACTGATGAGGAGCAACACTCCGAAATCGATATATAGGTGGTCCGAATGTTTCTATGATCATTCCCATGCAACCAAGCAATTGCAGAGATAACCTTGTAGGAACTCTGCACGGAAATTTTATCAGATGTAATTCAATGTTCGTCGTGGCATTAGCCAGGAAAGTAGTTGTTTTCTGATGGATTTTCGATCCAACTTTTCCTATTGTATAGGATATTAGCAATGAGCAGTCCTCCGGACATCTTATGCATTTTGTCATAAGCTCATTGTGAACTACAGATTTCTTTTCCGTTTTATTAAGTAGTTATATTCAGGTAGAGTGTCTGTCGTATTTGAGTGTTATGGGACTGTCTAATTAATTTATTGTAGAAACTTTAGGTCTATGAGGTTATTCAGTATTTTTCTATCAGTAGTGATCATCCATTGTTTCACACGGTATTTGAATGAGGTAGAACCTTTTGTTGAGTTTAGGTTGTCTGGTAGTAAATTATAAATTTTTGGTGCGAGAAATTTTGCTGAGCATTGGCTGGCTGATTTTTCGCAAGTCGGAGTTTTCATATTTTTATGGACATACATCAGAGTAAGATGACAAAAGTTATTTGAAAAAGTTGCTTGGAATTCAATTTCATACCCACATACATAGCTTCAAGCAATAAATCGGAAACATTTGAAATTGCAATTATTTTTTCAGTAATCTCTTTACAAAATTCAAAGTTTTTTTTCAGAATGGCTTGACTGTAGTGGAACATTCATATTTTGAAGATAATCACAAAACTTTCTCATTTTCTCTGCCCCAGATGGCATTAAAATGAAAAATATAGTTTTTGCCATAACCCTTGCTGTTACATTGATTCGTATCTAACAGTTATATCAGAATTCCAAGACTATTGTGGTGATATAGTAATCTAGAAACATTCTGGTTCCCTAATTATAATCAAGTTTCGATGACAATCGTACGTGAGCGTTTCACTTCGCACACAAATTAGAAAATAGTGCGTCAAATTACGAGGCTTAAAGTTTATGTGCATGCGGCATTATCATTTAAACTTGAATATAATGAGGAAACATGATATTTTCAGATTGCCATATCACCGCAATAGTCTTGGAATTCTGATATAACTGTCAGCTAAGATTGATAAGAACCAATGTAACAGCGAGGGTTCTGGCAAAAACCATTTTTTTATTTATTTAGAGGCATCTGGTGAGAAGAAAATATAAATTTTCCACTGTAAAAAAAACCTTTGATTTTTGTAAGGAGATCGGAAAATATTCAAAAAAATTGCAATTTAAAATTTATCTGATTTATAGCTTCAAACTCTGTATGTGAGTAGAAAATTGAATTCCAAGCAACTTATTCAAATTACTTATTTCGATATGTTTTTTCCTCTTCATGGTATTTTTTCCAAGTTGCCGCTATCCTAGTGGTCACGTGTCATGTGTCAAAATCGATTTTTCCCAGAAATGTTTTTTCAATACTCTTATAAACTTTTTTCCCATATGTTAGATACTTTTTGGCGGTCACAAAAAAATATCTTCTTATATTTTTGGTCACTGAAAAAACCATTGAATACATATAGAGAGCTATTCCAAAATTTTGTATTTTTGCAACAGTAAAACATTTCAAAAGAATCGTGGTTTATGTATGTTATTCACCTTCAAGATTTTGAATTGTACGAAAATGACTATGTGTACCAATAGGCACTACAAAATGATTTCTTTTTCTTACTCTTTGTCCTGGATTGAGTTGAAATCCACCTCCACTCGGGGTAGGTTTTCCGGCATTTCCTTGTATACCAATCCAAAGGTCGGTACCTTCATTATTAAGAAACTGGAATCTCACAGCCCACACCGTTGTAAACAACAAACAAATTATGGATACTTGTAACATCTTCTGATTGTTTGCTTTTGAGGAGTCGCTCAAATCTTTATATGTGAGCCCATATATTATATTTTTTCCACTGAATCATACTGCAAACTGAGAAATATTAAATGAAAATACTGTGTGATTAGTTATCGGCATTTTCAACGAATGTTATTAGCTCAAGGCGCGTACGTATCCTCGAAAATATGGAATATTAAGTTGCTTATCTTGAATATTCCAATTACTGAACACGTTTCTTTTTGGTTATCTTTCAAATAACAGTCTATACACAAGGTTTGAAGTTAGGTTTAGGTTAGGTTACGTTTGGATGTAAGTGGGCCCGTATCAGGCCCTCCACTGCGGCCAATGGCCTATTGTGGCTCACCCTATGGTTATATTTCTCCCAGTATATTCAATCTCTTGACGAAATTGAGGAATGTATTGGGAGGACAATTTACCAGGTTTTCTGGCCTTACTGTCGTATCGCCAAATATTGAGAGTCTGGTTCTGGCCGCTGCAGGGCATGTACACAGAATGTGTCTAGCCGTTTCATCATCGTCCATGCATAGCCGGCACTCTGCATCTTGTGCAAGTCCGATTTTATGCATGTGATGTTTGAGTTTGCAGTGGCCACTAAGCAAACCTACTATAACTCTGAAATGTGCTCTACTGAGTTCTAGTAGTTTGTCAGAGTCCTGTTTTTTCCTTGTACAAGCAAAAAGTGCTTTGGAATGGGCTAGGGCCGGTAGACTACGCCAGTACTTGAGTCTTTTATTGTCTGCCCAAGCTGTTATGACATTCTTGGCAGTGCTATATGCTAAACCGATTACCGGTTCTGGTCCAGTGAACGTTGTTTCGCCCCCCCTTTTGCTAGGGCGTCCGCTATTTCGTTCCCTTCTAGGCCTGTGTGACCTGGTATACAGACTAGGGTAACGTTGTTGCGTTGAGCCAGTCGGTTTAAGGTGTCTCTGCAGTTCCATACTGCCCTAGATTTAAAGCAGTTGGATTCAAGCGCTTTAAGTGCTGCTGACTATCTGAAAATATTTTTATTGTTTTTCGTGTGTGGTGTCGATTTTCCAGCTCCCTGGCACACATTTCAATGGCATATACCTCTGCCTGAAATATCGTAGCTAGTTTACCCATACTGAACGAGCGTTTCACTACTGGGTTCATCCCATATATTCCGGCTCCGACGCCTTCGTGAGTTTTGGAACCGTCGGTGAACCAACGTTCATTTGCCCTACATAGGTTGGTTTCATTCCGGACCCAGTCTTCTCTTTCGGGAAAGACCACAGTGTAGGACGTGTGAAGGTTGATAGTTTTAGGCATGATGTCTGAGGGCATTCCTAGAATGTTGTGAGCTATTATGCCCTCCAGCATGCTGCTGCCTCTCATAACACATGCCTGCGGTAGACAAATGGCCGCTTGATGAAGTCTGTATGTTGCCCATCTTGCCTCTCTCTCCAGAAATATGTGGAGAGGAAGTAATCCAAGGAGGACTTCCATTGCTGCCGTTGGCGTGGAGCGAATGCTTCCAGTAATCGCCAGGCACGCTTGTCTCTGTAGTCCGTTAAGTTTAGCAATTGCCATTTTCCTATGACCCTTGCTCCACCAGACTATAGAGCCATACGTTATCATTGGACGTATGACGGTCACGTACAACCAATATACGTGTTTTGGTGACATGCCCCATGTTTTGCCACATATTCTGCGGCATGTCCATAATGATAGGCTAGCCTTCCGGATAGTCTTTTCCAAGTGCGAGTTCCAATTAAGTTTTTTATCCAGGGTTATTCCCAGATATTTTGCTTCACTCGCAAAAGAAATTGTTACATCATTGATGGAAGGAGGTATTAAATGCTCCAGCTTCCTTTTTCTGGTGAATGGTACTATGACTATTTTGTGGGGGTTAATGAACATTTCCTCCCTCTCACACCATTTATATATGGTATTAAATATATCCTGAAGGACGTAGGGGATCGTCTCTTCGGATTTATCGTTTATAACTAGGACCAGATCGTCAGCGTATGCTTGCAGATCAACCTCCCAAAGCGAGAGAATGGCCAGCAGATCATCCACCAGCAGTGACCATAACAGTGGGGAGAGGACCCCCCCTTAGGACAGCCCCTGGCTGGCTTGAAGCTGACACTTTCCCCCTACAGTGAGATCGATATAGTTCTGTTGTGAAGCATAGTTCTTATCCAGTCACATAGTATCGGTTCAATCCCTCTAGAGACAGTGGCCTCATATATCATATCATAAGTCAAATGCTCCTTCTATGTCCAAGAATGCAGCGACTGCTACTTCCTGGCGTTCCAGGGCGTCGCCTATTCCTGAAACAAGGTTATTGAGGGCAAGTTCTGTTGATTTGCCAGCCTGGTAGGCATACTGGTGAACATTGAGGGGGTGCTTTGTTAGTGCCCCACACCTTATATGCCCATCCAGTATTTTCTCCATGCTTTTCAACAGAAAGGATGTCAGACTAATAGGTCTGAGCGATTTTGGGTGTGGGTCATTCCGACACACCTTAGGAATATAGATCACCCTAGTCGCGGTCCAGATAGATGGAATATGGTTCCATGCAAAACTGGCTCTGAAGAGTCTTATAAGGACAGGTATGATATGTTCCAGTCCGATTTGTAACTGAACTGGAGCTATGCCATACTCTCCTGGCGATTTGTATGGGTGGAATGAGTTAACCGCCCATCTTATCGCCTGTGGCGTAATTATTTTGTTGGCAACCACCCAGTCATCTCTGTGAGGTCGTTTTATCCGGCCTATATTTATGACTAGGGGTTGATTGTCCAGAATCAGGCTGACTGGGAAGTGGTTATTATCTAATAGCTCTAGTGTTTCTTTCCTGAAAGCCGTAAAGGAGCCGTCTGGACGCTTTAATGAACCCAGCTCCAGTGTCGGCTCTCTGGATAGAATCTTGTGGATACGGGTTCCGCTTGATGTGCTCGACACATTTTCGCAGAATCTTTCTCATGATTCTCTTTTTGCTTTCCGGATATCTTTGTTGTACGTGGTTAGAGCAGACCTGTAATTTTCCTATTCACCTGATACCTCAGCCCGGTTAAATAACCTTCGAACTTCTTTGCGTGTTTTATCCAGATTTTTGTTCCACCAAGAAGCATTTCGGTTATCCCTTTTCTCCCTAAGTGGACAGTTTTCGTGATAAGCTAAGATAAGTGCAGTTTGTAGATATTCCGCAGCAATATCTATTTGATCACGACTAATTATTGTGGACAATCCGTTTTGGAGATCAGGGAGGTTTTGTATCCTTCCCTGTCCATGCTCCGCATGTTTCGGTATTGTACCACTGATCTGGGGCCTATTTCAATGTTGAATTGAATATGCCTGTGGTCTGAGCATGATGGCTCAGAGGACACCCTCCAGTTGGATATCTTGTTGCTAAGAAATTCTGAGCTGATCGTTAGATCTAGTACCTCTTTCCTAATACTAGTGACAAAGGTTGGCTCAGAGCCGACATTGTTAATTGTAAGCTCCTCCCCTATCAGGTAACTGAAAAGAGACTAACCCCTCATGTTGATATTTGTGCTCCCCCACGCTTCATGGTGCGCATTGGCGTCACATCCTATCACTAGATGCAGAATACTGCAGAAGGCAATTAGTTCTCGCACGGCCACTGGAGGAGACTGTTCCGCACCCACCTATCCAGGAAAGTATGCTGAGCAGACGATCATTTCTGTCATGCTCCCCCTCTCTAGAAATTTCACATGGATTGTTGCCATGTCTTGAGTGCAGAAATCTGAAAGAATAAAATAATGAATGTTGTTCCTGGCTAGAATGCTTGCCCTAGGTTTCACTCCAGAACTGACCGCAATTACCTTACCAGATGTGTTACTCAGGCCGGTGACTCGGCCTGTGTTGGAGGTCTAGGGTTCCTGGATGAGGGGCCAGATCTATCCGCTCCTCTATGAATTTTTTGCCAAGGACGTAGGTGGCGGCCTTGGCATGTTGCAGGTTTCTCTGCAGGAGTCTGACCGTTGTATCAGCCAGGCCCTTATTTGCCGTCTTTTGGCGGTCCTCCCCCGCTCTTTTCCTCAGAGGGCGGATTACTTCCCTACCCTTCAGAGGTGCCGACACCCTTTTTGAGTGGTGGTCTGTTCGGGATGGATTTACCCTTCCCCGAGGCCACACTCGCAGGCTATTTGGTCCGGGGCGCAACACTCGGGACGGATTTACCTTTCCCTTGCGGTGCTCCCCTTACGACCGTTTTCTTTAGAGGAGGCTTGCTTTCTTTCTTGCGTCCGGGAAGGTTATTTCCCTCCACGGCTGCCTCTCAGACTGAACTGAATCTGTCCAAAGCCGACGTAGGGTTTGAAGTCCAGCTCCTCCAAGGCTGTTATGGACCTTTCGTCAATGGCGAATGTCCATGTTTGGCCACGGCCCGAATACTCTCGGTTCATTATTACCCAATCCTGAGTGGTTAGACCGTGGTTCATTTTTTTCAACCTTGTGAGCACCATCTCGGCCGTAAGTCGTTCGTCGGCTTCATCGTCCGGGATGTATGCCACACAGATGTATGGCTTCGGAAGGTCCTGCCCTTTGACGAATTTGATTTTCACTCCTTCCCATGGTTGGAGTTGCTTTGATGCCTCCTCCAGCCAGCTGGCACTGATGTTGTCCACGCAGGTGATTTGAAACCATCCAGGCCGAAAAGTACAGCTCTGGAACCTCACCTGAGGGCCATCATCGGGTATAAGGTTCACAGCTTTCATGATTGAACGCTGAAGAGCCCTTAGTTGTTCGCCCGTTCGAGCAGTGGTAGGATATTTAGGGTGGATTAGGCCCACCCTGTTGCCCCCAGCCACTGTCCCGTACGATGGTTTGGTTACCCCCGAGCAAGCTTACTTCGCCGTGTGATCCGGCGTACTGTTGTCGGATCTCAGGCGTTTGCTTGCTCCAACAGCTCCGGACTGAGATTTGTCCCTTTCCGTTTGCTGATTTGGCTTGCCAAGATCTTTGAGCACTTGCTCTAAGGCGGTCTCATAGGCCATTCCGCTCTTGAGCAAGCGACTCAGTGCTTTCCTTCTCGACCCTGAAAGTCGAGTGCGTTTCGGTTTGAGGCCATCCGTAGCTATGGTAGCCTCATCCTGATCAGCTCCAGTAGGTTTCGGGGACTTTAACAGTTCCCTTTCCTGATCTGAAGTCAGTTCCGGAGGCGGTATAATTCCGCTCTCCTCTTGTTGAGAGACTAGACCTACGCCCAGTCCCTCTTGTGGAGTCGGAATTCCGATCTCCATTCGTTCCTCAGTTTCCTGAGGATCGGGTGTTTTATCCCCCCCGTTGGGGTTCTGATTTTTTTCCATTTTACTCATATTTAATCCCACGAGTAGCTAGGGAAATAAGATCCACCATGGTAGAGCCCCGCCTTGCCATGGTAAGGCTGTAATACTCTGGGAGGTCGCCCAGTGACCCAGAGGGATCGTTCAAGACACATCACCCTATGTGCCACGCACCCCTCAGCACGATACCTCCCACCTTAGGTTAGGCGATCTTTTGACACTGTTATTCTTCGCTTCAGCTGCTTTCTAGGTAGCCTCTGAAAGGTTAGAAGTACTCTCCCCAAAATTAATTCACCCTTGTTTGCAGAAACAGTTATACTTTCTCATGTGTTTGATGAATTGATTATGTAGGTACAATTACCGTGACGTTTTACCACAATTCAAAAGTTGCAACTCTGTAAATCAATGCTATGTATCGATGGTAACCGATGGTAACGAAATCTGGTGTGTGGATAGTCTACCCCGATTAACCCTCCCAAGCCCACATTTTCAATTACCAAAAAAATATTTTTTTGATTGTCTATTGACATAAAATAATGCTACATAATGTTATAAATACACCTTTTTATTGTTTCAATTTAAAAAAAATTAAATGTCTATTTTAATGGCCATATAGACTCATCATTCAAAAATGACTAAAGTTTATCCGCGTCAATTGGATTTTGTGGGTCGTAATATCCTGAAGTAATTTATAATTTCAAACCAATTGTCCATTTTAATGAACATACAAACAAAAAGAGGTGCTAACAAACCAATGTTTATTGTTAGACTATCTAATAACCACAGCACGTTTTCTGAACGTTTCTAAATGTAACATAATTGCTTTATTGTTGAAAATATATATTACGAACACGTAAAAATTTTACTTTACGGTAATCAGCACGTTTGACTCCATCACTGCACTATTTTATAAAAGCATATTTACAAAAAAATTTCACGTGAACAAATATGGATTCGTACATTATTAAGGTTGTGAAATAAAACACTAGATGGCACAATTTAATATTGTATTTTTGTAGAACAGGAAAATAAATGTATGTCCATTGTAATGGACGTGAGTTTTGAAAGGGTTAAATTACTTCAAAGCAAGTACGATACCTATTATTATCCTGATATTTTGGATTTTCAATGAAACCGTTGTGAATATTCCTGTTGGAAAATTGGGCTCATAATTACTCTGATTACCCACTTACATTTCAACTCATGGATCAATGTATCCACCATGTTGATGAAGTTTTCTATACGTATAATTCACAGATTGCCACCTCTTATTTACAAGCTACGCTTTCTGAAAATCAATTCACATATTCTGAATTCCAATGCACAATTCTGAATTTCAATCTACTCATTCTGAAATTCAATCTACACATTCTGATATTCAATTCACTTTCCTGAATTACAACTCACGCATTCTGAAATTCAATTCACTATTCTAAATTTCAATTTACACATTTTGAAATTCAATTCACCTTTCTGAATTACAATGAACACATTCTGAAATTAATTCACTATTCTGAATTTCAGTTTACTTATTCTGATTTACATCTTGAAAGGGTAATTTGCCAAGTGTAATAGCATTACCGGATCGTGTGCAGTTTTTGTATGATCGATCATGCAACTGATATCAGTAATTGGTTTGAAGAGCTGTATGTGTAATTGATATCTAATCACTAATTTCATATGGTTTATATTGGTTGAGACATCAACTGTCAAGTCAAGACTCACCAACCACGAAGAGGGGAATTGTAAGAACGTTGGTGGAGAGAGCGATGTATATTTCCAAGAACCAGCGGTCACTGGATGGCGGAAATGAACTACATCAAAAGGACGCCGAAATGGATACTCATAGGAGAAGTACAGAAACAACTCGAAAGAACAAAGACAATGGAAGAACGAACTCAAAACCCTGTCTTCATTCCTCTCTACATCAGGGGTATCTCCAAGAAGATCAGAAGGAATGGAAACAAACATAATGTCAAGAGTTGCTTTCAATCCGGCAGTACGAAGTTTCCTCGCCAAGTCGAAACCAGGGAAGACAACAGAATCCAGACATATAGACAGGCCAGGTAGCCGAGTGGGTAAAGCGACATGGTTTAATCACTTTGGATGCCAGTCGACGATGGCTCAAACCACAGCGACTGCAGAAATTAATTTTTCTGATGACCCAAGAAAGTGCTAGGAATCGCACGTAAAAAGGTAAGACCTCGTTAATCCTTGGCTTGCACAAGTTTCGACTTTTGAGGGCGGCCGTTCGTAAGGGGACGACAGCTGGAAAAAACGGACAACGGAAAAAACAATTTTAAAATCTATTATATTTCATCAATACAGACAATTCAAAACCTAAAGGTAATAATAATTATCACAGATAGAACTGATTGATATTTCTTTTTCATTCACTTTCCATCAGCGACAGAATCAAAATGTACCCGATAGCTGATAGGGTTTTCTTCTCAGATCAATAAGTAAACATAGATGGGCCCGATTCTACGTAAACATCATATCCACTGAACCGAAGACAACTTTGTTTATTTACGTACACCTCTCATCCATAATGTTTTTAAACATTGACGCCCTGTTGTCAAATTGGTAAAAAATATGACTTTGGTAGGAACGTACCAATAAATGCATAATCATTTTCATATTTTATATTCAGATTTATTATTCTAAAAATTCTAGAGAAATGTTTATGCCCAGAAAGGTGTGAAAAAATTACCAAAACGGAAGATATATGTCGTTTTGAACTGATGAAATTTTAGGCACTCTGAAAATTTCGAGCGGTTACTAGAATTATTTCACTCTTGGCAACACCGCTTGTGACACCGGCGGAGGCGGCCATTGTACCGTGTCGTTTTGTGTTGATGAAGTGTTGTTAAAAATTTTCCTGTATGTTTTCGTGATTTTTGTCCTGCTTAAATAACTTACAGTTACATTTGGAATATTTTTCAAAATAGTGCAGAGGTTTAGTGGGGCACAATGTCGAAATACTGCTTTGTTTGCAAAACAAATGATAGTAAACAAACATTCCACAGGTGAGGTTCCAGTGGCGTCGAATGCACGATGCAAATCATGCAATCAAACGTATTCGTCAAATATAATATTGGAGGACAAAGAAACTCATTCAATTAATGATATACCAAAGGACTTACTTAAAATTTTTGGAAATCATTTCTTTGAGGAAGAGCCTTTATCAAACCATAGTTATGCCTTGGTGAAGGCAATACTTAAATTTTTTTTCAAAATCTGAATATACCATGAATTGTCAGTAAGCGGAACTGACAAAGTAGAAAGGGTCAGATCTCTTTTGATAAAGACAGTTTTATTCAAAAATCAATAAATACCAAGTGTTAAAATCCTCATGTACTGAGCTTTCTTGAGAATCATTCTTTCACATACACTTTGACACTTTATATTTATACATTTGCAATATTGTATATTAGGCTTAAAATTGAATGAATAATAGTAATATTTGCCAATTTGTAATAATAACGTTTGGTATGAGCATATATTTCATTCAATAACTATTTTAATTCCTGAGTTGATGTTGATTTTACCTTATCGTACACCTTGCCATCTTGTAATCACTATATTCCTGTCCAAAATAAATGCGTTAAAAAGAGTTCTATTTCTATTTTTGTGTTCAATTACTTTTCTCAGACGTATTCTATATAATATATGATGCAACAAATGTTTCTATAGATTTCGTATTAAGTTTTAATGATGTAAAAATTGCTATGTCAAGAGAGAATACAATGTTTCTTAGTTCATTATTTATTCTTAAAGTGTCAAAGTGTATGTGAAAGAATGATTCTCAAGAAAGCTCAGTATTTATTGATTTTTAAATAAAACTGTCTTTGTCAAAAGAGACCTGACCCTCTCTACTTTGTCAGTTCCGCTTATTGACAATTCATGGTATATTCGGATTTTGAAAAAAATTGAAGTATTGCCTCAACCAAGGCATAACTATGGTTTGATAAAGGCTCTTCTTCAAAGAAATGATTTCCAAAAATTTTAACAAGTCCTTTGGTATATCATTAATTGTCCTCACTGTTAGAATTTTAACAATATCAATATTATTGGAAAATAAATTCAATTTTCCTATCATAAGCCTCAATGTTTTTTCCCCCTGCTTACAGATATTTATAACAAACATTGAGGCATTCACCATTTTGCCATAGGCTTTTCTTATCTGTAATTTTGAATGAGTTTCTTTGTCCTCCAATATTATATTTGACGAATACGTTTGATTGCATGCTTTGCATCGTGAATTTGACGCCACTTGAACCTCGCCTGTGGAATGTTTGTTTACGATCATTTGTTTTGCAAACAAATCAGTATTTCGACATTGTGTCTCACTAAACCACTGCACTATTTTGAAAAATATTCCAAATGTAACTTGTAGTTGTTTAAGCAGGACAAAAATCACGAAAACACACAGGAAAATGTTAACAACACTTCATCAACACAAAACACTTGCACTTGCGTCCTCTGATGCTTTGAGGAACGTTGCACAAGTATCTGCTAGATTTAATTCAATCCCCGTCGTGGTCTTAGCCAGGAGAGTAGTTGTTTTCTGACAGGTACTTGCCATATGAATGAACTGGTCCAAAATTTAGGAAGGATAATACTCAACAGAATGAACAATTTTTACAAAAAAAAGAAATGGGTTCTGAAAAAATAGATGTTTGAAAAGGTTTCTCAACTCATAGGGCCAGTTGCATAAAGAATTTAACAGACAAATAAATATATGATTTGATCATTATTATGGCAACGCATGTAAGCTCACCAGTTATGTTACCTACGTTACAGAAGGCTTTACGCAACTGGTCCATATTTATTCAAATATTCGTATTGAATCGTTGAAACTTAATCTACACAACATAAACCCCCAGACTCCAAACTTGAAATATAGTCAAGGAACTTGTTACCTCTCTCGAATTAATTACTTTAGACCATAAATAATGCTTTATTTTTGATAGCTGAAAACTCCTAGAATCCAACTAAGGAAAGAATATCATCATAAATCACAAAACTAATCCGCTATCTTAAATCTCCAAATTTTGATAAAAAGTTATTTGCTGCCAACCCCCGGCTTTTTATTGACCCTAGGAATTTTAAGACAAAACTGCGACATAACTTGTTGCAGCTCACATGTACTGCATTTGCATAAGTAATTTTGACCCCCTTAAAAAAGCACGGCACTGTGCAAGAGGTGTTTTGTTTTGGTTCGAATGTCAAAAACCCAAAACAAAACAGTTTCCGCAAGAATTAGCTTCGATTCAGTGAATATGATGTTTACGTAGCATCGGGCCCATCTATGTTTACTTATTGATCTGAGGTTTTCTTGTTGTATGAGGACCGTAGTGCTGATACGGGGGAGGTGGATTTGGTAAAGGCTGTTCCTTGTCACCTTCAGTGATTAGTGATCCTCATACACGATTGGGCGAGACAAACTATCCAAGCATTGAGAATTTTATCTGGCACATGCCTGAGTTGTAAGTTGTAACTGATGTGTCGTATATTCAGTCAGTTCCAAAATGGTAGATGGAATTGGAAGGACCGTCATTGGTTATCACCCTGCATATAATGTTACATTTATTTTGATCTCCACATTCTCACGTTTCACTATTTGTGAAAAATCTTTGCCACTAGTAAAATGTACGCGTGAACAAGTTCCTTCAACTCGTCATGCAAATAATGAGTTTCTCAATTGATAACTATGAAACAAGTAAGTAGGAGACTAAATTTTAGGTACAGTGTTGAGGAGAGAATGATGAATATATTAAATAATAATAAAGGAATTTCACCAAGTTAATCGTGAATTAGAGGGTGATTTCTGAAACGCTGATATTTTGTCATTTTCATCATCGAAAATTTTCATGATCACCCTATATATCTCAACGAAATCATGTTTATTTGGTATCAGCTATCTTCGGAGGATGATAATTCACGAATATACAGGATATGTACGAAAGAACCGGCCTTATATTTCACCAATTTTTCAAATCACCCTGTATGAAATGTATCAATTGTGATTAATTATGGAACAAGAATAGTATATTGCATGCCAAAAAAATGTAATCAATATTTCATTATTACATCGAATTTTCAGACATTACTAAAATGTTTTTGTTTTCACTCTGTATATAATGATATAATCTGCACCATCTAAATGATATTTAGTAATATGAAGGTACGTTGATGATAAGAGCGAAACAAAAATGCAGTTAACACTTCCAAATCCCGAGAAAATAATTAAATAAACATTACTGATTTTTAAAATATATCCATCAACGAACTTTGCGATTCTGCAAGTTGAATCAGTACATCGAATACATACAATATACTGAAAAATCAGATAATTTCACCGAGAACCATTTTACCTATAAAAAGTGCGGGGTCCTTTGAAAGAGATTTAAATCTTTCAACCATTAAGACGATGGACGTCCGAAATGCAAGTAATCTATTTTTTCCGCTGCCGACACTGTAAATAGTCCATACATGCTTAGCAACAAAACAGGTAAATGGCATATATCATTCGTTTACTAATTCATCTTGACAACGGAACTTAATAGTGTCATTTACATGCCTAGGGTAATAATGACTTTGACTTTGACAAGTAATACCTTCAGCTTCATTCATATCAATGTTTAGGTTATGAGACCTTTTGAATATTATTGTTGTCTGCTTATTCGGTAACTTAGTTACACGCACAAGCAACTTAGAATGAAATAGCGAACGAATAATCATGAAGGAAGGGTAAGAAAACAAACTTCAATTCAGGCAAATTTTGAGAAATGTCAACAAGCAGCGGGAAAAACGTAATAAGTAACACGGAATGTATCGACTGTTATCATCCTCGGCAAGCGACAAGCCCCGGCTTTGCCTCGGCTCGTACTCGCTCACCTCGAATGTTAACACGTCTTTACATTCCTTGTTACTTAAATAACTATTATTGTACTGTCACTTCAAGAAGCTACTATATTAGCGAAACATGTGAAATTTTCAGAAATATTGTGAAGACCTATCTAATAATTTTTTGTGTAGTTTATTTACTCTTGAAATACCCGCGTTAATAAAAGGACGTTTTTAACAGATGTTACATGATACTTTACCAGTCTTGTTCGAGGAATGAATACGTTTTTGTGATGAATACTTTTAATAACATTTGCTTTTACACAAGTGGATATATATCACAGGAAACACTCTACTCGGGATACGATGCGTAAATTCAAATTCCAAAAGTCACTAAGTATTTGTCAGCCTGACAAGTGAACGTACTCTTGTGGTCATCGTAAGCGTAGCTGTAAGCATCAGGACATCGTGATTTGAAGAAGTCGGGGTAGTCCACTGGCCAAGTGTCACTTTTACAGGTTTCCGGTGTATCGAATGCGCCTCGGCAACAGTACTGATCAGTATCGAAAGCCAAACAAGCAGATTTGCAACCGACTACTCCATTTTGTGTATCCAACTTCAGCTCATTAGGGCATTCGTCATTCAGATATCGATCACATGCGCTTCTCTTACAACTGTATTGGGTACCGTCTCCTTGTCCTCCAACAGGTTCCATCTGAAAAATCACCATAATTATTATTGCAACTCCCCATCATGAAGTAATTGGTATTCAATGAAAAAGTGGCTATACAATGATTGGCACAACAGTGGAAAAACGTGTTTCATTTGATGTTAAATTCAACAAATAAGATAATTGAAGAAAATGTTCTCCAACTTGAGTATAGATGAACGTGATCATAAATACATTTGTATTTCAACAGAAAATAAAAATATGAACAGGTATGTAAAATCAAACATCAATATTATCTGAATTTTTTTATCTCAAAAATGCATCAGCACTGGTCTACATAGGATGACAGTTATTATAGTTTTGACATGTTATATTGATATTATTAAAGAGGTGGTACTTGAATGAGTTACTGTCTGATTACTTTCAAACCCTGTCTGCAGATATCACAGGTTTATTTTCCGATGATTGTATTTTGGTTTATTTGTGGTTACAAGATTCTTGAAAAATAATGTGGAATGAAGAATCCTCCTGTTATTAGTTCTGAGACACCCGATATCTCTAAGACTCTCCGAAACATGGTCTTTTCTGCGCAAGCCACGTATGAATCGAACACATGGATGTTGGAGTGTCTAAATTCTATAACTATCTGCTCAAGTGCGTGAAGGACGATACACCACATCTGCACAGTTGCGGTGTGCCAGCAGCAAAACCTCATTCACACAGGGTAATTCTAAGATTTTTACTTAGAAATTTTCAGTTAGAAAACTTTTCAAAAAAAAACACCCAAAGTGACAGCACAGGAATTTGAGTGGTATTGAACTCGATAATGATTTTGGATTGACGTGGCCTTTACTTGATGGAAATTCATAGTATATGACACTAAGGTAAACACGATTAAATTTCCACAGATTTATTGTCTTCGCGACATGTTTCGATACACTGTATCTTTTTCAAGCGAATGTAATACATTAATGTATTACATTCGCTTGAAAAAGATACAGTGTATCGAAACATGTCGCGAAGACAATAAATCTGTGGAAATTTAATCGTGTTTACCTTAGTGTCATATCGATAATGATTCTATCGAACTTTTATCTTTGAAAGGTCCTTTATATATACAGTTTACAAGCTTTACAACCAGGTTCCTACAGATTTCAAAACACTGTTTACTACTAAATTCAAAAATAGTCACAGAAATATGCTACTTAATTCAGATGATTGACTTGAAATATGAGTAATTACGCCATCTTCATTATGTTTATTCACAAGTCGACATAGACGTATTTTTATGTAAGCTAGTCACTAGGAATGGCACTTGGTATCAATTTTACTGCCTGCCATTTCTGTTTTGCAGTATGATTTATATGATTTGAAATGTTTTTTATATAATCAATGTTGTATTCTGCGAATAAATATTATTATTATTATTAGCTCCAAGCATCTTTTTTGAGAAATCGTTCTGCCAAAGGGATTTCGATGGATCTATCTTCAGGCAATATTAATTTGTGAGGTTAAACAATTGAGATAGTCATTTATGAGGTCATATTGATGTCATCTAATTTGGGTATCGTCAGCGTAGAAGTGAGAGTTGCTATGTTTGATACATTTGTAAAACTCATGCGTGTAGAGAATGGAGAGCCATGGACCAAGTATTGAGCCTTGGGGTACATCATCAGTCAATGTTAGAAAGAGGGAAGATGTGTTGTTTAACCGTACCGATATCATATGATAAAACAGAGAGAACCAAGGCCTGTACTGAAAACAAATTTGTTGTTTTATTCAGGAAAAAAACTGTCTTCCTAATTTGTTCTGTATGTTCTAAACCAATTCTCATAATGAATTTGGTATGTACAGAAGAAAAGAACTTTTATTTGCGACAATATCGAAAACCGTTATTACAAAAAGGTTCTTTGTTTTGTTGTGATAGAGAGAGAAATTGTCAAAACATGACAGTATTAGCGAATTGATATTTTTTATTGTAGTTTGGAATTAAGGTTTAGTTTTGCAATAGTGTTGGTTCTCATCTTACAAGTTCCAGTCCAGTCAACCGTCAGTATGTTGGAGATATTTCCAACAACAATTACAAGAAGTGAAATTGTTTGCGGAAAACGCGGAGTTGAACTGACTTTCGACCTTCAACGTCTTTTATTCTTTGGCGGATTTGAGAGTTGGACTTCCGTTTTTGGTACGGATAATCTAGTTTCGGTGTCGGTAACCCAGTAACTTAATATAATTTTCACGGGTAGTAATAAGTACCTTCCACAATTATTGCTATTAGGATCATAATTAAAAACTATTCCACTTTCTGGTGACGATAAGGAACACTAGCTGTGATTATAAATCGCCTCAAAACTTAACATTAGACCCAAAATGATTTAATACTTGGATGAATATCGAGTGCAACAAAAAGATTACTTACGCTGGCAGCAAGGTTGAAGCCATCTACTAAGGAGATATCGTAGAAATCCTTTCCTCCCGATCCTTTCAGGGTGATTTCAGCAAGTGTAGCTGGAGGAGCACCTCCATTCCCACCACATTCGAGTCGATTCCCGCAATCTCCAGTCGAACAGTGCTTACTGTCGTAATCGCACCATGTTCTTGCCCAGAAACGACCTGCCCAGTCTGCTGGGGACTGTATAGAAGTCTGAAAGTATGTCAATGGGAATGTAAATTAGTGGTATTCAGTCAATCCGCGTCTTGCAGGGGCCATAGTTTCACACAAGATTGGCCCCATACACAAAAGTAATCCAATTGGATATAATGAAACCATTTTTCCTACTACCGAAGCTGAATAGTCCATACATGCTCAGCAACAAAACAGATAAAAGGCCTATATCATTCGTTTACTAATTCATCTTGACAACAGAATGTAAATAGTGTCATTTACCTACATGCCTAGGATAGTAATGACTTTGGCTTTGACAAGTAATACCTTCAACTTCATTTATTGGTTTGGTGCGTAACTGACAGCTCGGAGGTACAACAAACTCAATCGTAGAAAAAGAAGAAGAAATAACTTCACTTTTCCCTTTACTTTTGTAATTCAAAAAAGTTTTTCGCAATTTTTTCTGTTACTGCCCTCTTTTTACTGTGTTTATTTCTGTTTCTGCTGTTTTGATGAAATTTAGAAAGAATGGACTCCACAACAAATTATTCAAGTTTAGATGATGTTCATCGACAACGGGATAAAGTCGATAAAGATAAACTATCAGCTACTCTGATAGACATTGATCCATAACTTCTGGAAGCTAAAGAATCATCAACAGATATTTCACTTTTTCCCAAAATAATGTATTCTGATCTTGTAAATTATTTAGTAGACATGAAGTGTGGTTTCACAATGAATAAAATTTGACAAAGCTTGTAGTCTTGAAGTGGCAGGGAACTGTTCTTCAATTTCTTGTACCAATTTAGAAAGAAATTCCACTAGCACAAGCTCAGTGTCACCAGAACTAACTCAAAGATCGTCAAGGGTATCTAGAGTACCCACCTGCCTGGACCTGTAACTTGAACTCACCTATGTCGGTTTCCTTAGTAATCAGTGTTCCATTAATAATTTTGAATCTGATGTCACGTGACCGAAAACAAAAAGCTCATTGGGTAACATTATATCAAAAAAAGATGCACCAATTGTTTTTATTCAGAACCCCAAAATTACAATTCTCCACTATTTTCGAGTTCCTAAACTTCGTGGGCCACCCTGTATATATATGAAATTGGTTATGTGAATAACTTGAATGGTCATCTCATTTCATATGCCAATGACACTGCCATTATATTCAATGGAGACAATTGGAATGAAGTCTACAATAAAGCTTAAATAGGGCTATCTAGTATTCAAGATTGGTTAAACCATAACAAACTCAGCAAAAGCTTCTGAAGATCAACCAAACAAAATGCTGAAAATTCATAAAACTAACTGTGAGCACCAAAACTGTATATGTCTTAAAATAGAAAAACATATTCCTCGAAATATTTGGAAGTTATATTGGACCTACATATGAGATGGGATGAACAGGTTTCAATAGTAATCGAAAGAATGAGACTCATGATAGCTAAATTCTACACCCTTAGGGACATTTTGCGTGACAAAAATACATTGCTAGTATATAAGGCACTAGTAGAATCAATTCCGCGTTATTGCCTTGTTGTATAGGGTGGATGTTTCAACAATGTTATAAAAAGTCTGCAAACACCGCAAAATTCTAAAATATCCAACATAAAAATATACAAAATCAAAGAACATATCCTATGAGCCAAAATCTAATACCGTTTTCTTCGTCATTTCTCTTTTCTATTAATAATTTTTCTCCACAATTCCTTGCAAAAATTCTCTCTGTCACAAATAGAATAAAAGGAAAGGATAACCAAAATTTTCAAAACCTACAAATATTTCTAGTTGATAACAATTAAGATAATCCATCTCAACTGCTATAGGGTAGCACATCACAAGCTGACTTGCTTAGGAGAATAGGAATACTACCATAAAAATTGTTATACCGAAATATTACTTGAATAAAATAAATAAACTTGAATTGAATTGAACTTACCAGAAAGAGGATTTTGTAAGCAAAAGTAAAAAACATGAGATAATTGATTTCCTTACCGTTGCTCCTGCTTCAAGAATAAATCCACCGTTCGCCAAATGTTCTTTTCCAGGATTGCCTTGAACACCAACCCAAATTGCACCGACTTCTTTGTTCGTGATCTGGAATTCCACTGCCCAAACTATTGTTAGCAGCAAACAAGACGGTATTAGTTGGAACATTTTTGCATTGACTGTAAAATATCCCATGCGATGCAGAGGCTTTTATACAAAATTCGAATACTGGGTTTACCAGTGAATTAAAGTAGTTGTTAAGTTTATGTATTCATTTTGTAATTACTATGTATTTATAATTACTCTGTATAATGCGACTGATGTGCAGTGGCGGTTCTATTGTACCGTAAAACCCCGCAAAATCATAGTTTCGAGATAAACGAATTTCAAAGTTTGAGATTTTACCGTCAGTTTGGACATACGTGTGACCCATTTAAGATGGAAGCACCCTTATAAAACGTACATTTTCAACCGATTGGAATGATTTTTTTTCAGTAGGTAGACATTCAGAAAGTCTATTAGGACACCAAATTTCAAGAATATATCTCAATTTCCATGGCCAACTAATCTTATTTTTCAAGGTCAAAAATCTAAAAAAATTACTAGCGATTTTTTTAGAAAAATCTGACTACACCACTGGATTTGTGACATTTTTAAATGGTTAACATGTGAATTAAGTTGAATGGCGTCAATCAATAATAAAGTTATAAAGGAATGAAATTTGAAAAATATGCCGTTTCATCAACCCACCAAATCAAGGTCAAGAATTTTATGAAAATTCTGAATACACCACTGGAAAAAAATTTGAAAAATATGTTGTTCAATCTAATTATAGCAACGTTCTTACTACACCACTAGATAGGGGCAATATTCAACAAAATATTATTCAAATAAATTTATTCATGAAACATTTATGGGAGAATCAATTTCCTTTACTATGTATGTCGAACCATATCAATCAATCAGTTTATCACAACAAACTTTAGTGTCAATACTTTCAAATAAATCTACAAAAAAATAACTGTAAGTACATTTTTCTAATTGCTACAAACTAGCGGAAAACAATCTTTTATTCACAATCAATGTAAAAATAGAAACCAAGAAGATTCCGAATTGAAAAATAAATGAGTGCAATTTATTTTCTGGTGACCTCCACCAAACTTCCATCCAATTCAATGCATTTATCATATCGCTTACGAATATTTTTTAGTATTCCTCAATTGTTGTGGAGTAAATGCATCGCAAGCTTGCTGAATTCTGGTGCACAGTTCCACTCGATTCCTTGGTCGTGATTTGTAAACCTTTTGTGTAACATAACCCCAAAGGAAAAAATCGAGTGAAGTAAGATCAGGCGATCTTGGTGGCCACCCAATTAATGTACTCCCACTTCCTATCCAACGATTAGGGTAATTTTGATTCAGTCAACACATCACAATTTCCGAATTATGTATGTAACAACTATCTAAATGAAAATATAAATTTCTCGTTTCTGCAAGGAGAAGGTTCATCTATTGCGTCATCATTACTTAAAAATTGTAGGAAAATTGCCGTCGAAAAAAAATGGTCCAATTATCCTTTCATTCAGTATTCCACACCAAATGTTCACCTTTTCTGAATACTGTCTTTTACAGTTTATCACCCAGTAAGGATTTTCAGTGGCCCAATATCGAAAATTTCGTGATGATTTGTTGTGAAACTAGCTTCATCACTAAATAAAATTTTCTTTAAAAAATGCCTTAGGATACTCGCCCTGGTCCCATAAGCAGAATTCCAAACGTTTTTCTTGATCACCTAGTTCCAGAGTATGTAAAAACTTTGGTTTAAATGGCCTCAATTTATTTTTCCTCAGACATCGCCTAACATTCTCCCTAGGTAAGTTTAAATCAAGCTGGCAACCCTCAAACTACTATTTGGATTATTTCTGAAGTAATCTAATATAGTCTGGTTATTTTCGTTCCTTCTTCGTATATTGTTCTTTAAAATATATGTGGTTACTGCTCCAGTCCGATTGAAAACTTGGTTTGTTTTATGTACCGTGCTGTTATTTATGGCTGGACGATTTGGGTGTCTTTCATTGAATATTCTAGTTAACTCTCCTTCACTCCGGTAATCATCTCCGGAAAGAAGTATAATTTCGATTTTTTCTTGAATTGACAGTTGGGCCATTATCTGTTTTTATTTTGGAACATAAATTATTCAGTTCACTAATGGTGCGTAACAAAATGACAATTCATGCACAAATAAATAGATGAGAAACTGTAACTTGTTTATTTCATTAATGCATTCTGAATAACTGGCAGATAAAATTGCAACTCTCCATTTTTGATATTCAACAAAAGAAAGGAATCAAAGCTGATGTTACCTACTGGAATGATAATAATTATTATCCATTCCATATTTTTTTCGTTTTAATTTCTATTGGAAGTACATGTATTAGACTTGTCTTGTACTGTTGAAATTGTTTTCATGAAGATTAACCAGGAGTTATCTCCTGATTGTACTTGTTTATGTATCCACTCCACTTCGAGAATTACCTATAGACTATTTTTACCATCATGATTTTCAGATGTTATGATTGTACGACATTGCAGTAATCACCCCAATAATTTTTTAAATAATCAACAGTGGTGTAGTAAGAACGTTGTTAAAATTCCATTTTACAATATATTTTTCAAATTTTATTCCAGATTTCGATGAAAATTTGACCAGTAATTTATTTATTTATTCATTTATTTATTTATTTATTTATTTATTTATTTATTTATTTATTTATTTATTTATTTATTTATTTATTTATTTATTTATTTATTTATTTATTTATTTATTTATTTATTTATTTATTTATTTATTTATTTATTTATTTATTTATTTATTTATTTATTTATTTATTTATTTATTTATTTATTTATTTATTTATTTATTTATTTATTTATTTATTTATTTATTTATTTATTTATTTATTTATTTATTTATTTATTTATTTATTTATTTATTTATTTATTTATTTATTTATTTATTTATTTATTTATTTATTTATTTATTTATTTATTTATTTATTTATTTATTTATTTATTTATTTATTTATTTATTTATTTATTTATTTATTTATTTATTTATTTATTTATTTATTTATTTATTTATTTATTTATTTATTTATTTATTTATTTATTTATTTATTTATTTATTTATTTATTTATTTATTTATTTATTTATTTATTTATTTATTTATTTATTTATTTATTTATTTATTTATTTATTTATTTATTTATTTATTTATTTATTTATTTATTTATTTATTTATTTATTTATTTATTTATTTATTTATTTATTTATTTATTTATTTATTTATTTATTTATTTATTTATTTATTTATTTATTTATTTATTTATTTATTTATTTATTTATTTATTTATTTATTTATTTATTTATTTATTTATTTATTTATTTATTTATTTATTTATTTATTTATTTATTTATTTATTTATTTATTTATTTATTTATTTATTTATTTATTTATTTATTTATTTATTTATTTATTTATTTATTTATTTATTTATTTATTTATTTATTTATTTATTTATTTATTTATTTATTTATTTATTTATTTATTTATTTATTTATTTATTTATTTATTTATTTATTTATTTATTTATTTATTTATTTATTTATTTATTTATTTATTTATTTATTTATTTATTTATTTATTTATTTATTTATTTATTTATTTATTTATTTATTTATTTATTTATTTATTTATTTATTTATTTATTTATTTATTTATTTATTTATTTATTTATTTATTTATTTATTTATTTATTTATTTATTTATTTATTTATTTATTTATTTATTTATTTATTTATTTATTTATTTATTTATTTATTTATTTATTTATTTATTTATTTATTTATTTATTTATTTATTTATTTATTTATTTATTTATTTATTTATTTATTTATTTATTTATTTATTTATTTATTTATTTATTTATTTATTTATTTATTTATTTATTTATTTATTTATTTATTTATTTATTTATTTATTTATTTATTTATTTATTTATTTATTTATTTATTTATTTATTTATTTATTTATTTATTTATTTATTTATTTATTTATTTATTTATTTATTTATTTATTTATTTATTTATTTATTTATTTATTTATTTATTTATTTATTTATTTATTTATTTATTTATTTATTTATTTATTTATTTATTTATTTATTTATTTATTTATTTATTTATTTATTTATTTATTTATTTATTTATTTATTTATTTATTTATTTATTTATTTATTTATTTATTTATTTATTTATTTATTTATTTATTTATTTATTTATTTATTTATTTATTTATTTATTTATTTATTTATTTATTTATTTATTTATTTATTTATTTATTTATTTATTTATTTATTTATTTATTTATTTATTTATTTATTTATTTATTTATTTATTTATTTATTTATTTATTTATTTATTTATTTATTTATTTATTTATTTATTTATTTATTTATTTATTTATTTATTTATTTATTTATTTATTTATTTATTTATTTATTTATTTATTTATTTATTTATTTATTTATTTATTTATTTATTTATTTATTTATTTATTTATTTATTTATTTATTTATTTATTTATTTATTTATGAAATCATCCATACAGGCTATTAGCCTAAATCAAAAACATTTAATTTTTAACATATGATTCTCACCTACACCTATATACCTCAAACAGAGGTTTACAAGAAGTGGCTTAATAAAGTATTTCTGAACTGTCTTGGAGAAACTAAAATCCAAGTTATCGGTGACATTAACATTGTTGGCGGTTCGAAGCATGGTCAAGAGTGGTGCTCGAGAAGTGCTTGTCGTACTGACTTTGTAATATTTCAATACATCTTGAATCTAGTGGTGTATTCAGAATTTTCACAAAATTCATGAATTTGAATTGGTGGGTTGATTAAACGGCATATTTTTCAAATTTCATTCCTTTATAACTTTTTTATTGGTTGACGCATTCCAACGTAATTAACATGTAAATCATTTAAAAATGTCGTGAATCCAATGGTGTAGTCATATTGTTTCTAAAAAAAATTGCTAGACATTTATTTTTATTTTTTACCTTGAAAAATAAGATTAGTTGGCTCTGAAAATGTCATTTTTGAACTTCTCAGTGTGGAATTTATTCATTGAAAAAATACTGTGTGTTCACATTAGAGTGTTTTACGTACCCGATTGAAAATATATAAAAATTTTCTCACCATTTTGTAGTTTTGAACATGAATTTCAGTGTGCTGAATTTAGTACACTGTGAGCTAGTGGCATTGCGTATGTGGTAGACATAACCTCACTTTATATCATTAAAAATATATTTTTTGTTTATTTAATTATTCATAAAGTCAGTTGTGGAATCATCTGCGACTGAAAGTTGGAATTTAGTCGCTGTTTTCCATCGTACAAGATAACCTCTCCTGGAAGGGATTCATGTTTTAAAGAGAAACATTCTCAATACATGACTCCTCCGGAAATGGACAAACCCTACGATAAAATTGAAGTTACTTTTTTGTAATATCTAACAGAAAACAACTACTTCCCCGGCAAAAGCCACGATGGACATTGAACTACATCTGATAGATATTGAGAAAGACCCTATATAACTTGAGAGAAAAAATCTGAAAGTGAAAATTTGCATTTTCGTTCAGATAGTTGATTATTTATTAAATGTCCAGTTTCCATTGGAGATTCTTATCCATGAATGAGATAAGAGAGAATGTTATTCATGGATAAGAATCTCCAATGGAAACTGGACATTTAATAAATAATCAACTATCTGAATGAAAATGCTAATTTTCACTTTCAGATTTTTTTTCAGCCAAGTTATATAGGGTCTTTCTCAATATCTATCAGATGTAGTTCAATATCCAGCGTGGCTTTAGCCGGGGAGGGAGTTGTTTTCTGTTAGATATTACAAAAAAGTAACTTCAATTTTATCGTAGGGTTTGTCCATTTCCAGAGGAGTCATGTATTGATTCAATTTTCAATTGAGAATGTTTCTCTTTAAAGTATTTTTTTGTTATTTTCACAGTACCATTTAGTCACATGGCTATAAGGAGGGCCTTAAGTAATAAGAATCTATCATCAATAATAGAAAACAATTTATCTGATAGAATGTCGGTGAAAACGAAACTGACTTGGGTTAGGGCAATAATTTGGAGGCTTCTGGGTGTAAACTTCATGAGTACGAAATTGATTCAGGATGCTCGTTTATCTACTTGGACATAGGTTAAGAGGAAGTTGATTCAGGATGCTCGTTTATCTACTTGGACATAGGTTAAGAGGAAGTACCAGAAAACGGGAAGTTTCATTCGCACAAAAACTTACCAGAATCAATTGAAGTACCTACATTGTGATTGATGCATATAAAAAAAATCTCAAAATATTACAGAGTAGGCTGTGACATTTCTACCTTCGTTTTTGGATGTTCTTTTATTTGTATGAAACATTTTTACAATATCTAATTCACAAAATTTGTGTTCTCATATTATCATTTCCCATATAACTTATATTACATAAACTGGCTGTCACAAAATATTTTCTATAGGCTCACAAAAATTCGTTAGTAAAAATGTTAAACCAATATCGAATTCGATTAAAAGATCTGCTGTTAGTAGTGTGTTTCCAGATGTGAATCGTTCACTTCGTAATTTCAATCTCCTTCAAGTTTCCTTCAAATATTTCACAAATTTTTTATACTGTATTATAATCTTGCATCAATCTTCGATATTCCAGCAGCAAGAAATTCGTATCTGTTTACAGTCGCTCGGGATACTGTACAATAACTCATCAAGGGATATAGCACAACTTTGCAGGATGTAGAACAAACATTTACATTTAATTTTGAACTATCGAATGAGTGGGACATAGAACAAATGAATAACTTTTATTCACTTTATTCACTGCATGGATATAGACTACAATAATAGTACAATTTTACTGAAATACAAAGGATATAGTATAATAATTTACTCATAAAATGGATTTGGAACGAAATGAAACCTTAGTTTTGATAGATATAGAACAATTGTTTTTTTTCCAGATTTTTGGTGTATATTATTGATGAAAAAGGGATATAGAACACTATAATCCTAAGCTGACAATTTCATGTTTGAAATTGTTATTCTCGTAAGCTGCTGGATAACATTTCCACATGCGAAGTTTTCAGAATATATTCTCCAGTTCTGCAAATATTCTACCATCTGTCTGCAGTGTGTGCACGTTATTATTTGTAGCAAGCTGATGCAAGCCAGCCTAGCAGAATTTGGGGAACCCAACACACAATGTTCATTTTCTGAAAGAGAACATTTCCTCAAAGTGAACATTTACTACAAGATTCTGCCAAATCAAAAATAGATTTGAAGCCATGAATACCACTGTCAGCAAGTTCAACTTTCTTAACCCAAAATTGCCAGTTGAAATGTCGGAAGAAGATTTGATCATCCGAAAAGCTACAGAAGTTAAACCCCAGTGACTTATCTTCCACTTTTCGTTTCGAGATAATTTCGCTTTTATATCTAAATGAAGAAATAGTGAAATTGAAAGATAAGAGAGAGTTTGCAGAGTACCTAATAATCATAAATTCTAAGTTATCTTCCAACTTTACATTATTTTTTTGAACTTTTGTATAAGTAGACCGAAAAAATCTGAAAAAGTGGCAAGCAAAGAAACGTTTCTCTCCATGTCATAATTCTTGCCGATGACCGCAACATTTTTTTTTGGTTTGTTTTACACCAAAAAAAAAATTTGTTTGCAACCTGAATTTTTTATGGAAATAATACAAAACTATTTTGAATTGGTCACGATTATAGGGAGTAATTTCCCATAAAACAAATGAAATTTGCTACCACCACAGATTTTCAGAACTAAAATACAACTTTTGTAAAAGTTTCATTGCTTTGCTATTGAATATAGAATTATTATTTGCTTGGTTCAAAAAGAATGGATATTAATAATTTGATGGATCTGTTAGATATTATCATTACTTTCAAGGGGACACAACAATAATCTACTATTTGTACTAATTTATGATCTCTAATTATTTATTCATTGTATTGTATCTTATCATGCATTATAATATATGGATATGGGAATAACATTCTGAGCTCTTAGGAATATATTATATATGGGTATAAATGATGTGCAATGTTCTCTTTTTTTTTAAATTGAAATATTTTTTTCCTTTTTTTTTCATATTAAATTATTTATTATCATTTTCGAGTAACAATACTTAAATGTACAAATAAAACAAGTACGTTTTACATTTATGTATTAGATAGGTTTTCCGACTCTTAAGACATAGAGAACATAAAATACTATTAACGAACAGTCGTTACCGACCGATGATGAACCGTTTACTCCCATATACACCTACTATGTAGACTCATTATGGCAAGTAACTGTCAGAAAACAACTGCTCCCCTGGGTAAGACCACGACGGGAATTAAATCTAACAGATACTTGTGCAACGCTCCTCAAAGCATCAGAGGACGCAGTTGCAAGTGCCCTCTATGACCAACTAGCAGAATTATGTTTTGATTTGGACAGGGTGACCACCTGCAGACTAGTTTCGAGGATGTTGCCTCTCATCAGTGCAAGGGTAGGTCAATACAGACAGCACTGAAGCCATCTGTTCCCCGTCCAAACCATTACACACTCCGCTGCTTGGTCAACTCTGGTTCACGCGGTGAAGCGGTTTCTAGGCCGCTCCACCTAGCGAGCAAAGGGAGAACACTCCGAATCTCCGGGTTATGAGATTTAATCGAAGAAAACAGAGTTCTTTGGTTGATCAATTAGTAACGAACAGTCGTTACCGACCGATTATGAACCCTTTACTCCCATATACACCTACTGCGTAGGCTTATGGCAAGTACCTGTTAGAAAACAACTACTCCTCTGGCTAAGACCACGACGGGTATTGAATTAAATCTAACAGGTACTTATGCAACGTTCCTCAAAGCATCAGAGGACGCAGTTGCAAGTGCCCTCTATGACCAACTGGCAGAATTATGTTTTGATTTGGACAGGGTGACCACCTGCAGACTAGTTTCTAGGTTGTTGCCTCTCATCAGTGCAAGGGTAGGTCAACACAGACAGCACTGAAGCCATCTGTTCCCCGTCCAAATCATTACACACTCCGCTGGTTTGGTCAACTCTGGTTCACGCGGCCAAACTCAAACATCACATGCATAAAATTGGACTTGCCCAAGATGCAGAGTGCCAGATATGCATGGAGGATGATTAGACGGCTAAACACATTCTGTGTACGTGTCCTGCAGCAGCCAGAACCAGATTTTCAATAGTTGGCAATACGACAGTAACGCCAGAAAACCTGGTGAAATGTTCTCCCAAAGCATTCCTCAATGTCGTTAGAGATTGGCTATACTGGGAGAAATATAACCATAGAGTGAGCCACAATAGGCCATTGGCCGCAGTGGAGGGCCTGATACGGGCCTACTCATGTTCAAACCTAACCCTTGGAGTAGTAACACTGATGATTTGAGAGTTGAGAGTATCCACCTGCATGTGGTTAGGTCAACGCCTCTCCTCCTGGCCGCTTTCGAAGGATGTATTGTTAAAAGTTCCTTCGATATCTAGAAAAGTGAATGGGGCTATTTCTTTTTTTCGCAAAAGCATTTCTGTTTACAGAGGTAATCTGAATGTTTGTATTCAGTTTATTGTACATTCACTTCAATTATTGTGAAGATCTATCTAGTCATTCTCTGAGTAGATTCTTTACACTTGAATCAACGTTACTGAAAAAACGCCTTTAACACTTGTTACATAATAATTAACCCGTCTTGTTCGAAGTATGAAAACATTTTTCTGACGAATACTTTTAATAGCATTTGCATTTACATAAGTGGATAAATATCGCAGAAAACATTCTATTCGAGATACGATGTGTAAATTCAAATTCCAAAAGTTACTATATATTTTTCAGCCCGACAAGTGAACGTACTCTTGTGGTCATCGTAAGCGTAGCTGTAGGCGTCAGGGCAGCGTGATTTGAAGAAGTTGGGGTAGTCTACTGGCCAAGTGTTACTTCTACAAGTTTCCGGTTTATCGAATGCACCACGGCAACAATACTGATCAGTGTTGAAAGCCAAACAAGCAGATTTGCAACCGACTACTCCGTTATGAGTATTCAACTTCAGCTCATTAGGGCACTCGTTATTGAGATGTCGAGCACATGCGGTTCTCTTACAACTGTATTGGCTACCGTCACCTTGTCCACCAACAGGTTCCATCTGAAAAATTACAACAATTATTTTTGCAACACCACATCATAAAGTAATGCTATACAAATGAAAGAGTACCTATACAATTTAGACTGGTGTCCACCAACTTGAGGAATGCCGTACAAGAATATTTTGTCGGAAGAGCACATCTTCAGATGAAAAATTATTATTATTATTATAGTCATTTGCACCATCAAGAATTGACGGCATAGTGCCTAAGGTTATTTTTTCATATAGCAGCCTTGTTCTGAATATGTTTCATCCTGGGTCAAATGACCTCCCCAAATTGTTATACGGGCTTGTAGTCTATATTATCTCATTTGGATCACAAAAAAACTTTCAAACTTTGGAAACAAGCTATGAAAGTCAAAAACCAAAGTGCTGAACGTTGACCTTGCATGCACCATTTCTTTTATTTCCGTGACTTACTATTAACATACATTGTTTGTAGCTTTGTCAATATGATTTCTTCCATCATGTACAATGAAGCAAATTTTGAAATGAATCAAATAAAAACTGCTCCTTTCATTCTGCTTTATATTTTAGCGATAGTTCTTATTGAGCTTGGTGAAAACTACGAATTTATAGTGAAACTAGGACTTTCTTAGGAATATTGCCAAAAACTGAATTGTTACCAAAATGAACACATGCTTTTTAAAATGTAAAATTTACACCGCTTCAATTAGGCTACTTTATGAGTCTTTTGTAAGGACTTTGAAAGACTTCATGACAACCTTTTAACCCATGAACTCTCAAATTTATAATCGATAAGTAATCACACATAAGTATCTGACAGAGTCTCTTTAATTGTGAACATATATTCGAATACTACCAACCTAAAATACTTCTGAAGAAACATTTTTGCCTTTCTTGTCAGTAAAATTCTTGTTCCATTTAATTTATTATTTAGCTCTTATCATATTTCTCTATATTTGTCATTCGCATTTGCGGAACACAAGCGACCTGTGGCAGTGTGGCAAAATCTCGATGATTGTCGATATATTCAATTACTTTAGTATTGTTCTTTTTTTGGTCGAAATGACGATATTTTTGCAAATCAAAAACTTTTCATCACCTCATAACGTCACAGAATTGACTCGATACCTCTTTAGATTTCGAATAAAAATGACATTTATAGTCGATACTCACGTCTCGATATGGAACATGAGAATCACAAATTTTGTTTATTCGACACGACAGCTGTCGAGTCGAGAGATAAGAATCCCGCTGCTGTTCAAAAGTTAACAGGGAGTTACTATTCTATACACATATATTTTTTTTATGTAATTCGGCTCATTACCGCCTAATATCTCACCTACATAACGTTCACGGGTAGTGAGTAATTATCACTGAGGATCATCATTACATAAAAACTATTCTACTTACTGGTTACGTTTGCAAACAATTGCTGTGATTATGAGTAGCCTTGAAACTCACCATGACATGAAGAATTAGACCCAAAATGATTTAATACTAGGATGCTCAACAACAAAAACGTTACTTACACTGGCAGCGAGGTTGAATCCATCTACTAAGGAGATGTCGTAATAATCCTTTCCTCCCCATCCTTTCAGGGTGATTTCAGCAAGTGTAGCTGGAGGAGCACCTCCATTCCCACCGCATTCGAGTCGATTTCCGCAATCTCCAGTCAAACAGTGCTTACTGTTATAATCGCACCATGTTCTTGCCCAAAAACGTCCTGCCCAGTCTGCTGGGGAATGTATTGAAGTCTGAAAGTATTTAAGTGAATACGTTAATTATTGGTTTTCATTTAATTCACATGTTCTCCGGAACATAGTGTCATTGAACAGGAATCACACAGGATTGGCATCATTTAGAAAAGTACTCGAATTGGATATGATAAAACCATTACATCAAAGATCTAAAGATCTAACAGGAAAATCGTGCGAGACGGCCCTGCACCAATTGGTGTCAAGGCTGGAGGACACTCTGGCGAAAAAGAAATAACACTATGCACTTTTCTAGACATCAAAGGAGCCTTTGACAATACATCCTTCGAAAGTATGGTATCAGCGGCCAGGAGGAGAACCGATGATGAAACCACCTGCAGGTGGATAAAGTCAATGCTCCAAAATCGACAGGCCCATACCAACATGTTTGAAGACTCTGCGAAGCTGGAAATTGCCAGAGGAACCCCACAGGGAGGGATACTACCCTCCCTACTGTGGGACATGCTATTAGACGAACTTCTGGAATCTTTAAACAATCAGGGATACTACTCCCAAGGTTATGCAGACGACATAGTAGTCCTCGTAAGGGAAAGTATGCCCAAATAACCTCTGAGCTTATGCAAAATGCATTGAAGACAGTAGAGGAATGGTGCAAAAGAGAAGGACAAACCCCTGCAAAACCACACTCATTCCCTTCACACGCAAAAGGATTCAGGGGGACTTGAAGTCACTCAAGTTCTTTGGCGCAACACTACAAGTTGCTGATCAAGTCAAATATTTAGGGCTGTTCTTGGACAAGAAACTAACCTGGAACATGCATCTACAACATGTAGTCAACAAAAGCAAAGCATCGTTCATGATGTGCAGAAGAGCTTTTGGAAAAACATGGGGACTGAAGCCAAAAGTCATGCATTGGCTTTAAACCGAGATCATAAGACCCAGAATTACATATGGTTCACTTTTATGGTGGCCCAAGATGAAACAGAGACAGTCGAAAACTAACCTTGGTAAAATACAGAGGCTCGCCTGTCTGTGTATCACGAGTGGTATGAATAGCACTCCAACCGCTGCTATGGAAATTATCCTAAACCTCCCACCTTTAGACATTACAGTCATGGGGAAGGCGAGGATGAGTGCATACAGACTTAAACAAACAGGTAATTGGATAACCCAACCACAAACTGGGCACACCAAAATCATCCATGAAGTCAACATTACCGTACTGGAAATGATATCAGACTACAATACTCGTACGAAAAACCATTCAAAACGCAGCTCAAGTGAAACGAATGGGACTCGGGAGTAGAATCACTATCATCTGGAAACATTATCAGGTACACAGATGGTTCAAAAACAGATGAAGGAACAGGAGCAGAAATATACGGGATGAGGCCAAAAAGGAACGTAATAGTCCCACTTGGGACATGCATACAGATGAATCTAGACCGTGGGTATGAAAGAAAACACATCTACATTCTATCTGATAGCCAGAGCGCTATAAAAGCTCTGAACTCAATACAGATAAAGTCTAAGCAAGTCTGGGAATGTCTTCAGAGCCTCAATGAACTGTCGAAACGAAACAAGGTTACACTTGTGCAGGTGCCCGGGCTTAGGGGAATTGAAGGCAATGAAAAAACAGACCAACTTGCAGAGAAAGCATCTAAATCACCATTCACAGGTCCAGAACCAGCGTTTGGCATTAGCAAAACCCGATGCGGAAACCTAATCAATGAGTGGAAGAAATCAAAACACCAAACGTATTGGGACCAAATCGAAGGGTATCGACACAGCACAGCAATGGTGAGGCACCTAAGCCAAACACTAACGGCTGACAGACTCAACCTTAACAGATCTAAGATACGCACGATCACCGGCTTACTAACTGGACACTGCGGCCTTAGGAAACACCTACACACCATGGGAATAAATAGAAAAACCGTGGACTGTAGACTATGAGGTGACGAGGAGGAAACAGCCTCTCACATCATCTTCGACTGCGACGTGCTGCTCAACAAGTGCAGAAGAATATTCAGACAGATCAACCTAGAAACAGGCATCAATCGGAAACACCTAGTAAATAGACTACTGAACCTAGTGAAAAACACAGGCCAATTCAACTAGGAACCCCTGACGACAGAACAATACAATAGACCCCAGCTGGTCTCAGTGTTAAGGGAAACCACAAGGTAATACGCCTCATTCATATTATTATTTGACTGAAACTGACCTGATCAACTATTACAAATTGTTCCTGATTTAATTGGAAATAAAATTGTGTCACCACAAACGGGCAGTCGGAATATTGAGAAAGTCTCATATTTTTTGTAAATGTAAAGAAATCAGAAAATCTTTGCCTCTGCACCAAGACCAAAAGTGTTTTGGATAACTTAGCTCCAAAGAAGAGAATAATTGATCAAATGGAAAAAAATATTTTTTCGTTTACTACGTTTTGAAATGGACTGAAAAGAAAAATGTCATGTCTTGTCGCCCCCATACAGATTTATAACCCATTACAGATTCCTAACACCGTTATAAATAGATCTGAAAATTTGTATTTAAGAATTTTGAATAGCTACGAAAATACTTCTAAAACTTAAAAGGAGAAACGTGGTAAGGAGTGTAAGGGGTTGCTGTCGTTAATAAAATTCACATAACTGTCCATATCGCTTGCAGTGCAATAAAATTATTATGAACTCAGGTGAACTATTGATGCGTCAATTATCTATTGCATACAACCCACGTTTTTCGTTTTAAATATCACAGGTAATTTCATGACTATTGAAAATTCACACTCACTCACTTTCAGAACAATTTAAGGGGGTTATGAATCCGTAAGGGGTTGAAAATCTGTATGAAGGATAAATCATTTGATTATCTTTATTTAATTTAAAAACTTCATTGATAGGCATTAAAATGTGTTTTAATTCAATACATCGTTTAGTCGATTTTGTACGCAATAATTTTGTTCACTAATAATGTTCTTCAGTTATATTCCAATGTAAATTACTCCACACTAGGGTAAGTTTCATTAATTTCCTATGTGTGGTTTTTGAAATTTAAATTAAAATTGATATTCTATAGAAGATATTATCCAATCTTATTTCTTGATGAAATAAACGTCCCCCCGTATAAAGTATAATCGTAACTTTTTGAAGCTAATAATATTAAGCAATTACTTAAGTCTTCCTCAAGTAGTTTTGGCTCCAAAGCGGATTTATTGACTCAAAAAGGCTGGTTTGTATGGCTTTTGTTAAAAAATGTATAAAAAACAAACATTTGAAAAAAAATTACAGTGTTGTGAAAAAGTCGAAACTTTTAGAAAAAATCTTTTTCTCACAAGAAAAGAATCCGAATAGGGATTTTCCTAATGAAAAATGCTCAGTCTCACGAATGGGACCGATGAGAAAGATTGGCAAAATATGCTAAATTGTCGCTATTTTTGACCCACCCTGTATAATAGGTGGTTTCTTCTATCTTAACGACCGACTGACTGATATGTCATTTGACTTTCTTCAAACCAGCAATACTATTTTGTTACTATTCATCTAAAATCTAATCCTTTGGGATAAGTTTTGGATGTGTTTTTGTAAAACAGCCATTTTATGATTTTCAAAACGTCATATCTCCGAAACTGGACATAGGAACTGATTTAAACTTGTACTACAATATCCCGAAAAATTATAAAAATTTACTGAAAGCTATTTTACCATGTATTTAGTGTGCTTTTAGATTTCATTCGAATTCGAGGAATGATTTCTTATTTTCAAAAGTAAATAATCAGCTTATTTTAGAGTCGATTTATTTATTTTTTGAATATTTCATTGAACTTTTGGTTCTGTGTAAATTGTATTATTATGGAATTTTGAGATTTGCAGGCTCTTGGAAAGAAAGCGTTTTGAGAAAGGAACATTCGACTGTAATTAATGCAAAAATACCTCTTTCACATTATTTTCGTTTCCATCGTGACTTGCATCGAGACTTGCCTTAAGACACTTTCTTTGGAAAAATTACTAGTTTCTGAAACTCATTGCCCAAGACAACACTCCGAAAATAAGAGGAAATGTCAATTTCTACATCCTTCCTTTACTCTTTATACCATATTCTGTTGATCACCCTTATCTTGTGCACATCATTAACCTACCTATGCCGTATTTCCACAAATCTCTCTGCACTATCAAGCATTACAGTCCAAGATCCCAGGGCCTTCAGACTTTACTTATTTTTAAACGAACGAAATGTGTTCGATTGAGTAGTGTTAGTATGTACTATGTTCGCAAGCCTACCTGCTATCTTGACCAGATGACCATTCTTCAGATATTAGGGAATCAAAGTACGTAACAACACTACTTACTTAGTTGAATTGCCAGTCTACAGATATATTTCTGTCACCCATGGTGGGTTAGTGGACAGAGTCACTAGCTACCACCCCGGAGACCTGAGTTCAAATCTCGTCTCCAACTTTTTTTTTTAACCCAGCAGACTCATCACATTAGGGTCAGCCATCTTGGTTGGAAACGGCTTCGACTCTGGGAGGATTTTTGTTCAAAAAGAAATTTGAAGGAAAACAGAATTTTGGTAAATAAAAGATTTTGTTAAGATTTATTTATTATAAATAAAATCCCAGGGCCTTCAGACATAACTTATTTTTGGAAAGATGAAAACTTAGGTTATGAGTGGTGTCTCATGTACTTTTAATACCTGCGTGCTTGTGGAGTTCGCTCTGTGACACCTGGGCAGGTACCAGGTGAGAAATGTAACTAAAAATAAGAGTTACTTAACATTAACTTGTATGGCTGATTTTTATATGTATTTTGTAGAATATCACTTTGAAGTAGTTTCAAAAGTGTCAGACGCTTTCCGTAGACCAGAACTTTTGTCAGACGCTTTAAAGCTCCACAAATTACTTCAGAGTGATATTCTACAAAATATACATAAAAATCAGCCACACAAATTTAAGTTAAGTAACTCTTATTTTTAGTTACCTTTCTCACCTGGTACCTGCGCAGGTATTAAAAGTACGTGAGACACCACTCAAAACCTAAGTCTTCATCTTTTCAAAAATAAGTTACTTTACGAACTTGTATCATGAATAAATATCATTAAGACACTAGTAATTTGCCTTTCTTGCACATTTCTCAACTTCCTTACGCCTTATTTGAACAAAACTTTTTGTACCCTCATGAATGACTTAAATTGATTCCAAAATTACTACTACAAAATTGAAGAATTTGTGTGTGAATACAAAATGATAAGTACTATATGGATACTGAAATATAGAAAACACGAATGAACAAACTAGGTTTTTATGGAGAACAAGTGAAATTCTTTTGATGATCATATCAGAAAACCGTTTTTGGGAATTATTCTTTTTGGTTCAAATAATTGTATACTCTCCCAGGATTCCATAAAGGAAGGTTTTCGTAAGCGAAAGTAAAAAAAAATAAGAAAATTGTTTTCCTTACCGTTGCTCCTGCTTCAAGAATAAATCCACCGTTCGCCAAAGTTGGTTTTCCAGAATTGCCTTGAATGCCAACCCAAATTGCACCGATTTCTTTGTTCGTGATCTGGAATTCTACTGCCCACACTGTTGTTAACAGCAAACAAGATGTTATTACTTTGAACATTTTCGGATTGATTGTAAATATTCGATGCGATACGGAGACTTTTATATAAAAGTCGAGCAGTGGGTTTTGCCAGTGAATTAAAGTTGTTGTTGATAGCATCGACCGTCTAAGAGATACAAAGAGATAACCTTGTCAATATGAATATTTTTGAATTATAGAAAAAGGCGATTAAAATTGGAGAAACAGAACATATGGAAATTAGAGCATTCTCAGAATCACCGCATTATGTGACGATCGATGTATGAAAATCTCACGGATAGTAAAATAATAGAATTAAGATTGAATAAGAGGAGTATATATTGCCAAATTAAGTCGCCACCATTGTCAACTTCGTTATTATTGACGCTATGAATTCAATTAAATGAGAAAACTAGTGGCGTTTTTCATGCCCATTTCCATGATGAAGATAAAATGAAAATTGACAGTCACATTCTCAAAATATTTTTAGCCCAATTCGACGGTCTGTTAAATTCATGTCATGAACTGCATCGATATTTTCGGGGACTGACACAGAAACTGGCCTTCCCGATCGGTCATCATCTTCAATGGAAAATTTACCTCTTTTGTAGCTTGCAGTCCAATTTTTCACGGTCGCATACGAAGAACATTGATCACCATGGGTATTAAGCATATCTTCGTAAATCTGCTTACCTCTTAACCCTTTTAAATACAGATGACGGCTCGATATTCCAATTTTTCGATTTTCACAATTCCGGTGGACATATTTTTTCTTTCAATTTATTGCGTAACTCTGGTTTACTTTTTTGACGTCAAACTTCACACTGACACTTCTAATAAGTTATTATTCGTTGCTATGGTAACGCAATATTTTATTTATGCAGGGAACTGGTCTAGGCTAACTAGATATCGATACATCCTCGTACAATTTCGAGTTTCAATTTCCAATAAAAATAAGAAATTCTAAAGTATTTCGCGACAACAAGAAATAGTGAAAAAAATTACAACGTTTTTGTTTTTTTGGAAATATCTCAAAGATTATTCAATGAATCGTTTTACAGTCAATGGAACTTTTGTAGAAATTTGTAAAACCTACAAAATGGAATTTCAAACGACCAGATCGGTGTATTTTCCACTGAGAAAATCCGGGAAAACCTCAAAAAAGAGACAATTTTTCATTATTTTTTTATTTTTATAAATATGAAGCTGGACAAACAATATTGTAGTTAAAATGGTTATTACCGTCAACCGATTGCACCCCTACGCGCAACCCTCGGAAGTCTTCGAGAGACTTGTGTGAGCTAGGGAAGACGCAGTCCTTACCTTTTAACGTGTGATGCTATGCATGAGACCGATGGCCATGCGAGGCTTTGAACACTCGACCCTTCGCAAGATCTTGCAAGATGCGCCGATTTAAGGGAAATCGTGGTATTCAAATTCTGTAAACGGCATCTGGAAGTAGAGATCTATATCTACAATTTGTTTATTTTGGATGTTTACCTGGGAGGTGGGAAATGTGTTGAAAATCAAATCAAAAAAGGAGGAAGTCGAAGGAAAGTGTCTGCATTATTGTATCGAAGAATTTTTTTTCAACAAACTGTGTCGAAATGGATCTCGCACCTCGTTACCACTCAGAGAAGAAGTAACAAATGAAAGAGTGATTAATTGATACTCGAAAACCGGATGTAAGATGTATAAAGATAGCAAATGTCACCATAAAGAATTTTTTTAGCAGATTTCATGTGACTTTGTCTCGACTTTGTTAAATAAGATCTTATTATCTTCAAACACGATAGAAATAGAGTTTTGATAGCGGCGACAGATAGAGTCTACGAAACATCAACGTTTTTTGGGAAAGATAAGTATACTTTAGTTATTTAAACTCATTTTGTTCAGATATGCAAATTCAGAATACTGACAAATTTTTTAAAATTTTATTCAAGGCAATAGCCTTGTTAACACAGTAACTCATCATAAGTACCTAAGACCACGATGTTCTGAATATTCACGATAATTATGTCTGAGAATTTTAAAATGTGTGAAATAGTCGGGGCAAATTGATCATTTTGCCCTCCTTTTAATTTTCATTTTCAGACTGTGGAAGGTGAAAACACCCAAAAGACCATGTCAAGAAGCGAAGTTCTTCCACAAAATCAAACTTTCATGCAATAGCTTGTTGATTTATTCCACTAGATATGATCTAGCCGTCCAGTCAGTCGATCTCTATTTGAGGTCGGAAACGCCCAGTCAAATTGATTGGAATATTCAAATGAAACGGTTTTTCTTGGGCTTGGGAATTCCATCTTTCGTCTGAACGGAACGTGTTAAATAGGTAGAGGAGAGGTGTGAAATGCACTAGTATATTACGTTAGTAGTGTGAAATGGCACTTTCCACACAAGTAATGAACATATTTTTCCGACGACCACAGATTAATGCATAATTGCAAAAAATTAATATAATTTCACTTTATTTTGAGAATTTGAGAATTTTAAAAAGAAAAGTAATAATTGAAAGAATTGAAAAAATTAGCATCGGGATGCTACGCTGTCAGTGTTGTTGCTACTGAGTTGGGTCACTATCGCTAAAGTAGTACATTTCTCTTTAATAGAATCGCATTTGCGATATGGAGTTGTTTTTAATACATAAAACATATATGGGAAATGATAGTAACAATCTACCACGTTATAATACAAGGCAAATCTCCAAATTACCATTGCCAATTCCCAACTCGGATAGTACTAAGCATTCGATCATTTATAACAGGAAAAAGATGTATAACCATCTACCGAAAGAAATTAGATCTACTGCCTTTCAATCAATTTAAAAAATCTGTAAAAGACCTGTTAGTCGACAGAGCATATTATGATCTCCAAGAAGTTTTTGATGACAGATTTAATGATTGATACTATAATTATTCGGGTCAGCTAAGTGTGTTTGGATCTGTTTAGTCCCATGCATGGCATTATATGTTTTATCTATGTTTAATTTTATAAGTTAATATAGAGTATTTTTTTATATCTATATTTGTAGCAAACTTATACCTGTGTATTATATTTTTATATTTGTGTATATGATTATGTATATATTTGTGTGTTTTATCTGTTCTATCTATATACTGAGCGTGCTGTACCTGTTAACCTATTTTAGCCCTATGTATTGTTTGTTTGTTATTTACTCATATTATTTATTTATTTACATTTATTTAGATTAATGATCTTGACATGTTTCATGCATTTTGAAATATATTGACAACAAATATTTTTATATTTTATATTATATTATATATCATTACCCTGTAACATAAAATTACGTTTACTTCATACATGTCTATTGGAACTTTGTCAATAAGAAAACCCTTCTTGGACAATCAGGCACATTGATTGATTGATTGAAACAGTCAGTTTTGAAAATGAGATGCCAGCGCTGAAGTGGTGAAAGTTTGAACCACTTCCAAGTACATTTTGGCAACATAATAACAGAAGAACATTCACCATAAATATGGACGATATATATGGTGAAATTGTTATATTTTCCATTTGACTTCATTCTAAACATCTTCAGGATTGACATCAGTGTCTCATTTTGAACGGCAACGTTGAAAAGCATATCTCGAGAGTACCCAAGGTAATTCAAATATAAGTCTTATTATCGAATAAAATCGTGATGCATTCAATACTTGTCTGCTCTAACGTGAACCACTTGAGAAAAAGCTTTTGACTGGACAGGCTCCATTGAAGAGACACGTCAACAAAATATAAGTACTGGCATCACGAGCATGGATGTCAGGGCACAAGGAACATAGAACAGCTAGGAATCCGATATTCTTGTCAAAGAAGAAACATCGAATGCCATATGGACCCCAAACCCTTCTGCTTCTCCGCAAAAGCAACCTTAACCCAAATCTGCTAAATGGTAAGAAAATAGGCAAAAGAGTTCAGAACAAGACCAGTGCCCAAGCGCTCAGCAATCGTGTTCAGAAAACCTGCAAGGCAGTCGAAATTAAACTAGAAGTGGGGACGGGGAATCGTCGGTTCTTCACACATTTGAGCATCATAGCATGTCAAATCTGGTGCAGGTACTGCTAGAACGTTGAAACAGACATAAAGTATATTACAGTTTTTTCGACTTCGGAACCCAAAACTGCTCCCCACGAAATAACGAGCGAGCCGTTCTGAAAGATATCAGAAAATCGGAATCGGAGAATCGGAATCAATATGGATTATATGTATAGTATCCGGCATAAAGGTCGCAGCATATGAAAAACTTTTTTATAATTGATTTCTCAAAAAAAAATGATTCCTGATAGAAATCTCTGCTTCATCCCAAACCTAAACTACAAATGAAAAACATGCCTTGTTTTCAAAAAAATTTGATCCTATCACTTTATTTTTCGCGGTAGAATTAAAAGCATAGGGTAAATATTGTTCAGAATCGAATGTTGATTCAGAAACTCAAATCACAGCCACCTATGATCAATTTAATTTTTCCACTTTTTTTCCAATTTTCTTCCCATCGCCCTGTACGATACGAGGAAAACTATGCTAGATGCATGGTATATTGTTAGATATGATCATATCACTCTCTCCCCCCGATCGGAAGATCACGTTGATTGAAATATGTGACGGTATTTCACAAAATCTTGCTGCAAATAATAAATAAAACTGAATTGTTTTTCAATATCGCTCGTATATGGTATTATAAAATTCAATTTTGATATTTACACTTTAGGTTTGGGATGAAGCAGATGTTTTCATCAAGAATAATTTCTTTTGAGAAATCAATAATGAAAAAGTTTTCCATATGCCGCGAACTTTATGCCGAACACTGTATTATCTGAAACCCCAAGGGGTAAAAAATATTTTCGAAAAGATTATATGGAATAGACTGAAAAAACCAACTCCAAATAAAACAAAATCTGATCAAGGAAATTTGGAATGTTTGTAAATATTTACTATATTATCGGGAATATATATTTTATTGTTATTGTATTTGCAATCGAAGTACCATAACATTGACATTGACCTCGACCCCCTGCGATAAATAAAATCTTGAAAGTTATGTAAGTAATTTCAAACTGCTCAATCTCTGGAAATATGAGCGTAGGTGTTGTTCAAACAACACCAATGGCAACCTTAACTTCGGAGATCTAGACTACCTCTATTAACCATGCATGAGTTTTATTGTTTGTACAAATCAGCTAGCAAAAGTGACTTCCTTTTCTCGTGGTTCATTATCTCTCGTGTCAAACAGGTACAGTAGCAAGTGAAGGTACAAAGGAAAAAGGAGCATGCTACTCATTTTTTACACATCAGTTAACCCATTGAAAACTAATAATTTTTTTGGTTTGGAAAATCATCGAATAAATATTTCAATTATTTACGAAAAAAGTTTCCTATTTGTTTCAAAAATGCACGTTGCAGTTTTGCAACGCTATGTCTTTATGGGTTCACAGATACTGCTTCAAAAAATTCCTGCACATGCAAGTTAAACACATTCATTCAGGTTTGTCGTTAACTTTTGGTGGCATATAAAATTGCGTTCCAAGAATAATTTCACACTGCATTTTCTAGGCATAGTACTGATAATTGAGCAGCATCCTTCACAAGCATATGTTCTTTTTGATCTGGGGTGGGTATTAAAAGACAATCTCTTCCAGCATATCTCAAATAACTGACTCTTTTGAAAGAAATACTATTTCTTGATGAAGCTGGTCTCCCTATCCCTTGAGGTGCAGATCCTTATCGAGATAGATGTACATTTTTTGTAATGCCATGTCTGATTTCCAGTAGTGTTCCAGAAGATTGTCGGTGTTAAAATTGTTATTTCCGTCAACCGATTGCACCCCTACGCGCAACCCTCAGAAGTCTTCGAGATACTTGTGTGAGCTAGGGAAGACGCAGCTCTTACCTATTAACGTGTGATGCTATGAACCCTCGACCCTTCGCTCCAAAGGCAAACGCTCTGTCAGCATAGCACCACGGCCCTTACAAGCGATACATCAACCAACCACGTAAATATCACCCACAACCATTTTTAAGAATGTATTGCAATCCTATAATGGCTGACATAACTTAGATCAGTTCTACCCATTCTATTATTACACTCACTAATGGTACAAAATAGAAATCAAATTGATATTTTCTTCTTTTTAAATTTCATCAGAATAAAGATGCAGTACAGAATTGAGAACTATCTATTGTCAACTGAGTGGGTTAAGTAGTAATCAATTTATTAAGTGCCTCTTGCAATTTCGACTCTTTTTTAAAAATCATAGACGGCTTTTTCTCACCCTTTTTTAAAAAATGACAGGTTAGAGTAATTTCCAGTGAATATATGACATACAGCAAGTGCCTCACATAAATCATCACCTAAATTTTTGTAAATCTCATTAATATTCAGTAACACTTGCTTTTCACCGGCTATAGGTACTCATATCGTAATATTGTGATTTAAATACTTCATATTTGATAACATTATAACATGAAGGTCAGAATCTGTGCAGTGAACGTAAACTTGAAAATTAGAATTCAGTTGACAAATATGGATGATCTTCGTGTCCGCTTCTTCATGATAACAAGATGAATTAACTCAACTGTTCATTTTATTGCTGTCAACTTGGAAGAAATAGCATTTGTCATAGTTAACCCTAGAACCACACTGTGATTAATTTATAGCAAATACCACACTGTGGTACTATATAACATTAATTTCGAATTTAGCAAAAATTTTCGAAAAGGTCATAAAATCTAGAATGGAGAACTTTTTATCAAAAAATGAGACATCATCTGATAATCAGTTTGGATTTATAGCAGGACATTCTACACAAGATGCAATTCGCCTACTCACATCAAAAATCTATAAAGACCTAGATGGTGGATCTCGCGAAAGCATTTGATACAGTCCAACATTCTCGACTGTTGGACACACTCTATGACGCGGGACTGCTACTTTTTATTGTATTTGTAACTTTCAAATTTCCTGAACTGACCATCCTTTCGATGAAGAACGATCATTGACAACACCGCAAATCATTATGACAGTTCTCATGCAACAAAAGTGATCTCGAGATTTAAGGTTGATGTTTGTTTTTTTACATTCGACATTTAACTGATACATTCATTAATACTGTAGCGAGGTGTTATTATGACCGATCTGGTGTGAATTTATTTGTGTATTAAAATAAATATGGAAAGGCTTTGTGAAGGGAATTTCGGATAATTTACAGAGGGTAGGTTATGATATGATTGACTCTTTCTATTTAATGAATATGAATTTATTTTTTGCAATGACTAAAATTTAAAATCGTTCCTTGAACGCTGTTTGAATATAATATTCAGTTGGAAATGTTCTTCACAAAAACATAATTATATTTCCGCTTTTTACACTAGGTTTATTCATAGCTTCAAACCACATTTTACAATGCGCTTCATATGTATTAAGGAGCATAAAAAAATATTTAGTAGAATATTCACTGGTATTCAGACAACCAGGTATGAAGCACCTTTTCGACATGTTCACAGTTATTGCAGGGATACACAGGGACAGGAATTGAAAACCGCATTAACCTCAAAAAAGAAATAAAGTAGGGCCTGTTCGTTTGCAAAATACATATTTGATGGAACTGCTATACTTGTATTAACTTACATAAATGCGAAATTGACATGTTTGTCAGAAATCCAAAGGAAAACTTACCGTTGTCAACGTTTCCTCTCCGCGAAATCTGATCGGACTCAGCAAACTATAACAGAATACAAAGTTATAGACCGTCAGATAACGACAGATTTTGCTGACTCATTTTCTCTCTTCTGGGATTTTAACCACTGGAAATTATGTCAGTGTTGAGACCAAAAAATGAAAATTCAGCGATCGGACAAGTGCTAGGCATAAAGAAAATTCATTTTGCTTTTGCAGAAAAAATTTTTTTTTTCATTCTCTCGTTTATGGCATTATAACACATGAATAGGCTCAACACTGACATAATTTCCAGTGGTTAAAATCCCAGAAGAGATAAAATGAGTCTTCAAAATCTGTCGTTATCTGACGGTCTATTACAGCTTGCTGGTTATCACTTAAGATTTTGCACGATTTTAGAACAAAATGGCGGACGATTGAAAATTTCAGATATCATATTTTTCATTTTTGATTTCAGTCTCAAATTTTTCGAAATATCCTTGCGTTCCTATAGACAAATACTTATTAGTACATCCTAAGGTACCTTCATACTGTCGGAGTATAGGGTGACGGGTGAGTTGTGAGTTGACACAGCAGCTAATAAGTAACCATAACCATATATTTACACATGTTACATAAAAACACTTGACAATTAAAAGTATATACAGTTGCTAAAGAATGATTCTCAACAAGCTCGACCAGATAAATGCCAGTCTAGGAGCTCGAAAGACGGAGAACATCGCAGCTTGAGAATTGAAGACCAAATCGTTATCTTTTCTCATCTTTTGAACGCCGTCTTTTCATTGCAGGTCAGAAATAAAGAAAAACCCAGCCTACGTCATTCCAAATTTCTAAATTGTCCGTCCGGCTTACGGAAGGGTCACATAAAACAAAAGATTTCCCATCGTAGGTAGTCCGATTACCAGAAATCTAACTATGTAATTCCAAGTTCTGAAACTATTTTACCGGATTTAAGTAATTCCCCATAAAAACATTTATAATCAGACAAAGGCCCTTTGAATTTAAGAAGGAAAAAGAAACAAATATAAAATATTTAGAAAAGTTGTTGAAGATTATTTTCGCTGGAATTAAAAATTATTGTGAGGTTTATTGTTGGCAAAACCCCTACAATACAAAATTTGGTGCTTTTATCTGCCGCACAACGGTCATTTCGTCAAGTGACCTAACTATTACGATCACAGAAGATTTGTCAGCAGTTGATTTTGAAAAAAACTCTGGAAACATTTGGCAACATTTTGCAAAAACGTTATTTGTACTTGTTTTGTTCTCGATAACGGAATCGACTCAAGTCGGAAACCTCACAGACAAAAGGTATTCAAACAAATTACCGGGATTAACCTGGTGGATGGCTTTGATCGGAATGCGTCGTATTTGTTTTTGCGTGTTAACGCGTTCACGGTAGCCGCGAAGGTAACCAAGCGAGAGAATGCCATGAGTCACGCTGTGCTTTATGAATTTTTTCATCTTCCCGTCGGCGTCGTCCATCTGGAGCCGAGGCCGAGGAAGATTTATTCTATTTATAGTTGAATCACGATTACGCTCTAGTTACTTCGCAATGAGCGCTTCACAGATGGTGTCAGATCTGATTTATTCATACCTGGGATTGTTTCTAGAAACGTATCTACATGATGTGCCATGAGAATGTTAGTTTCTTCATTTTTACATTGTGGTTTGTCATAGCATCCAACTTGTGTGTTTACGGGGACGGTCGCCTAAGTTTTTGATGGGAGAATCTATTATACTGACTGAAGGATTTCTTGCGGAATGGATAGTAAATGAAGAAATATTTTTCTCAAATTGCATATTTGATTCAAACTAAGAATAAAGAGTATGCCTATGAAACTTTTTTTTCGAAAAAAACAAACCCTTGACCCCACTTTACTCCTGTGATTTTTCGGAAAAATTTGCGGAATGGGTAGTAAATAACAAAATATTTTCCTCAAATTGCATATTTGATTCAAACTAAACACAGCAAATATGCCTTCATGATTTTTTTTCCGAAAAACCCTTGACCCCACTTTACTCTTGTGATTTTTCGGGCAAATTTGCGGAATGGGTAGTAAGTGACAAAATATTTTCCTCAAATTGCATATTTGATTTGAACTAAGGACAAAACATATTCCTATTTAATTTTTTTTTCGAAAAAACTCTCCTTGACCCCAGTTTACTCATGTGATTTTTCGGAAAAATTTCTGAATAGGTAGTAAATGACAAAATATTTTCCTCAAATTGCATATTTGATTCAAACTGAAGACAACAAATATGCCTTCATGAGTTTTTTCCGAAAAAAACCCATTTGACCACATTTTACTCTTGTTATTTTTCGCGATAATTTGCGGAATGGGTAGTAAATGACAAAATATTTTTTCTCAAATTGCATATCTGATTCAAACTAAGGACAACGAATATGCCTAAATGATTTTTTTTTAATAAACCCCTTGACCCCACTATACCTAGACGACTTTGTTGTGGTCTCTAAAACTAAAATAAACTTATATACATAATGTACAATAATAAATAATTTTTTTAGGTAAGCTACAGCTGTTGCGTCAATTTTGGTTGGTTATTATACAGGGTGTTTCTTAAGTACGTGAAGAAAATTCAAGAGCATGTTACTGACGTCAAAATAAGAGGAAAAGTTCCTATGAACATATGTCCGCAAGTTATTCTTTTCTGAGATACAGAGTGTCAAAGTTGAGTTCTTATTTTTATTTTGTGTGATTAATTTCAAAATAATTTTGATATTTGGGTAAAGTTTGGCATCTGGGAATATTTATTATTTAGTTTGTGTGAAAAATATATTGGTAGAGTTCACTGCGAACAACTGTTTTCGAGTTAATGAGATTTGAAATAACCGATGCAAGTGATTTTGAATGAAGTGATTTTGATAAAGATTTTTAAATTTAAAATAAATTCAATTAGAAATTAGTTTTTTCACAATTAACATAAAATTTGATTTTGTCATTGAAAAATCATACCGGATACCAAACTTTACTCGAATATCACAAATATTTTGGGATTTATTCACAAAAAACAAATATAAAAATTAAACTTTGACACTCCGTATCTTAGAAACGAATATTGCGGACATGTGTTTATAGGAACTTTTTTTCTTATTTCGACGTCAGCAACATGCTCCTGAAGTTTTTACACGTACTTAAGAAACACCCTGTATATATTGTTATAATAATAATAAGTATATCAAAATCCCCTCTCGTCGTTGATGGCTTCGAGGCATCTTTTTGGTACGGCGCTAAGTGCGGCGCAGTGGATCAAATATGCAATTTTAGAAAAATATTTAGTCATTTACTACCCATTCCGCAAATTTTTCCGAAAAATCACAAGAGTAAAGTGGGGTCAAGGGGGTTTTTTCGGATAAAAAATTATAAAGGCATATTCGTTGTCCTTAGTTTGGATCAAATATGCAATTTGAGGAAAATATTTTATCATTCACCGTTTTTGATGCAGTGAAGGTCTATTAGCGTCACATGAGGTTTTGATCTGTAGTTGTATTCGTTGTAGTTAGGCCGCCAGTGAAAAAATGCGCCGAACAGCTATACTCCTTCCGAGCTCAGGAATGGAAGTACCTACTTACCTCGAAGATACCAAACCCAAGATATTTTTGATTTTGAGTAGGGCCCAGCCGAGAAACAAGGAGAAATATTTTGATAAATTTTAGCCGTCTTGTACATTCCTTCCGTTGAGACATGTTGTTCAGAAATTGATTAGTTATCATCTGACAAAGCGGAATGAAATTTGGTTGGGGCCGGGGCTAGAAAACAACTTTTGAAAATTTTCATCCCGAAAATGTTACAGGCCGGTCTCCTATATTCTCACTTCATTAGTTTCATTTTGGCCCTTAGATAGCTGAAATCGAGATGGAAGGAGTTTTAGCAAGTCCGGGTCACAGGGAGGGGGGGCAAAACGGGATACTCGAAAAACTCGCGGGACCGGCTATGTTCCAAAATTGGACAAATGTACTTGGAATGATGATTAAGCTCTGAAACTTCAGGTGGCACCGTCACTTTTCTTTCCATCATATAATAAAAAGGTTAAAATGTTGTTAAAATGAGCAGCTCTGGCGATGAGCTACCAGATTCCATACTAGCAAACTCTGCAAATTCAAATGTATTTTCCGCTAAATCTAAACAAAAATATAAGACACCAAGTAAACATTTTGAATACTAGTGCCGCAACAGAGAAACAAATTAAATCAACGATGACTTCTTTCCAGCCTATTATGCAGATTACGTAAAACATGTAAGTGGTGGTGTACGGACTAAGTGCACTTGAAGTAAAAATAAACTTGGATTTAAGTCAATATTTCAAACTAATATAGTTTAAAAATTCCAATTTTATGGAAGAAGTACAAATCAAATTTATTTTCTAGTAAAAAATGCCATAATTTTTGGGTTAGCTGGTGCTTTGCAAGATAATAGTTGATCACAAAGAGGATAGGGGAAATTTGATAGTAGTCAAAATCCCTGACAGCAAAAAACAACTTCAAGAATCTTCGTAGAATCCAATGAAACAAATATGGGACATTACTCACAGTCAACTCTTTCGTATATATGCAAATTTGTGAAAACCGTACACTCCGCACAGGCCTGTATGCATAGCTGCTCATCTATAATTGAAAAGTCCATCAGTATAAATACATACATTATTACATTATTTTGCGTAGTTTCTCTGCCACCATGTTGGTCCAGTCTGGAGCAATAACCAATGTCAAGAGACTCGGAGGCTGGAAATTGCCGACTGTTACCGAAAACTACATTGATGATTCGAGATATTAAAAAAGGATATTTCGAATAAAATAATGGCTATGAACAACTGCCCTTCTGCATTAAGGCAATCTTCAAAAATCCATGCGAACAACTACTGCATTTCTATCAATCAATCTTCATCAAGCCAAAATATTAACTGCCTTTTCATGCTATCTCAGGTTTCATTAGGTGATAAATATTAATGAACTAACAGGATCTGCAATAAATGTTTCGAAAACTACATTGATGATTCGAAATATCAAAAAAGGATATTTCGAATAAAATAATGGCTATGAACAACTGCCCTTCTGCATTAAATCAATCTTCAACAATCCATGCGAACAACTACTGCATTTTTATCAATCAATCTTCATCAAGCCAAAATATTAACTGCCTTTTCACGCTACCTCAGGGTTCATTATGTCAATAATTGTTCTTTTATTATAAATATTATGACGAAGTAATTCAATTTTCTATTATTTTTTGTTATTCAATTTTCTGTTGTATAGTTCTTGTTTTCAAGTTTAATTGAAATTTTTTTAATCAATTACAAACTTTTTAATTTTTGTTCTTTTTTGATATAAAGCTCGTAGGAAAAATTTTCCAAGCTCCGTTTCGTCATTCTTCTAACTTCATTTGCGTGCGGAAAAGTATCTCTTCACGGACTTGTAAGGAAAATAACCATTTTTAGTACTGTAGGTAATTGCTTGCCTTGTTGATTTAACAGTTGTCGCTGCCGCTAAATAGATTGTAAGGAGATTGAGTAAAATAATAGGATGATTTGAATGTCACCTTAATGGATTTATGCCGAATTAGACTCTTTCTGAAACTCGTTGGTTTAGTTGGTGTTCTAATATAGATTGAAAATTTCGTTCGCTCCAATTAAACATAGTTGTTTTGTGAATTTTCTAACTGATAGCAGCAGGTACACAAGATTCAAACCCAGCAGCCTTTCTGGCCGACAGTGATTTGGTCCTTACCGTGATTGACTCCTGCAGGATTTTTTTCTTCACTGAGACTGTACGGAGCAAGAGGCCATTCCCACGTTGGCTCCGTGAACTGGACTCAAAAAACGGAAGAGCGTGACCCGTATACTTTGCAGTTTGACATTGAATATATATATTTGGAAAACTGAGCATTTCAAAATGTAACATAACAGGTTAACTAATCTAATATAAAATAAAATGAAATTTCAACTTATAGAAATTGCTACTATTGGAAATGTCACATGATAAAATTGATATGAATATTGACAAATACACACAATTATTGTCAACATTAAGTTTGGAGATTACAGAGTTTCTTGGGATAGCCTTTTTATAACGATATATAGAAGATTTTATGCTACGTCTCCACCAACTTCCTTATAATAAGATTTTCCTTTCCATTTTTCTCTCGAAATGACATCAACATCGATGTAGGTATTTATCCTGACTCGGCCCTGATTATACTCCAGTAGGGGTTTTCCATGTTGATGTATTCTATCAAAAACATCCTAATTTACATATTTTAACTTGATCGACTTATTCCATGTCAACATTTGGCGTCATTTCAACATCCCACTCGAAAATTCTTCTGCAACAATAGTTAACACCAAAAATCGATTATCAGGGTTATCAGATTATGCCACATCAATAGCGCGATGGTTCATTTGTTTCGAGGGACAAGCGAGTAAGCACTCCATTGGATGCCATCTCATTTTAATTTCATTATCCTTGGCTAAGTGACGGGCTGGATGCCGCTGAGGCATTCTAATGCGGCCTAAAATGCATCACTCACACGTGACAGACCGGGTTCTATGGTAATATCGTGAAGTATGTCTATTCTTGTAATAAATGAAAAGGAGAATGGAGTAGGTCAGGAGATGAAGAGAAAAAGATCGGGAAGGTCCCCGCACAGCATCAATGGAAACTTGGTTATCAGCGAATTTGCACGAATTTTTTATAGTCACCGTTAAAGTCTGCATTATACGGGATTTTTTTATTACTCTGCCTTTTGACCAGTCTCTATGAATTTATATATAATATATAAGTCTTTGTAAATTTGGATGACTGTCAATAAAAACGATTATTATTATTATTATTATTATTATTATTATTATTATTATTATTATTATTATTATTATTAGTCAGTTATTGCAAATTTAGAGTTCGTGAACAATTTGTGCTTTGAAAATTCCTATTCATCGGTTACACATGTCAAATATGACATTTTTTGAAAAAAATTACAAAATGTTAGGTAATTTCTTAATATTTTGAGAAATATTATATGAAGTTGTTTATTTTTATATTTCCTACCCACCTCAATTTGAACCAGTTTAAACAACTTTGATTCTTCTCACGTTTTCTTAACCTTACAATTGTTTGGCTAATTTAAATTTTGTAAAATTTGAAAAAACCAGTTGAGATGTAATACACCCATCTTCATCTGCTGAAAGAGTTTTTTTCTTTTTAAAAATGTTTCTAATTGGATATTTTCAAATGAATACAAATATGCTCGGGAGCACTTTTTGGGATTACTAAGCACTAAGCCTTTTCTCAGCTATAGATCTATGAATGGTGTTGAAAATATAAAACGCGGTCAGCGGCACCCCCACCCCAAGAACTACTGATTACGGCCTTATATTATGCACATTGTCAACGCTTGCGCGACTCGGGTTGATTTGGAAGGTTGGAATTCCTTTCCTCTTCCGGCTAGCTCGATTACCACGAGTGCGCAATGTTGCAAAAGTCCAGCAACTCCGGATACCATCTCCATCCATTTGTTGAATCAGCAGGATAATACTCCATATATGCTCCTTGAGTCTTGAAAAAGACTCAGGCATAAGCGTCGTTCCGAATTCTTTTATGATATTTGTTGGGTTTTCCAACGATTTCCGTAGAATTCTCAGTGATTGAAATGCTCCATTATTTTCATATACAATCGCAATTTGGATTAAAAGCCATTTAAAGGCAAAACAAGCCATTTGAAGTCTTATTGAGCCACTCGGAGAGTGTGCTCTCAAAACGGACACTTATGTCCTTTCGCCGGTGCTAGCGAGCAACTCGCTGCCAGAGCTAGCAGGCGACTGGCGAACGACTGCGAACGACTGACTTTTTCGGTCAAAACGGACTTCTTAAATAGCCGAGCTAGACATTTACTCCGGCCAATGCCGAAGCAAAGTTGCTAGTGGGCGGGGCCTATTGGAGCTCCGCTCTTGGATATACTCCAACTTCAAAATTTCATTTGGCATTTCATTTTCATTTCAGGAGCATTTTCGGGAGATTATAACAACATTCTAGGTTCGAGGGCTCAGTCTTGACATAAATTTAGTTAAAAGTGTTTATAGCATTCGGAGTGAATTTAGTGCTTCACCACACTAGATTATTTAGTGCCACATACAATAAATAATAAATCCACTAAAAATATAACAACATTCTTTTTCATTTGAACCAAATTATTTATTAGAGCTAATCAATTTAAAAAAAAAATTAATTAAAGAATCTAAAAAATCCGACTGCGGTTTAAACTAAAATGCAAAAAACAAGTAATATAATAATCTTTTCATAAAGAAAAATTGGAAGTAGCCGAGACCCATTTTATTTTCTATTTCTATAGATTTTTTTAAGCAAATAGTTACTGGCTGCTTCCAGTTTTCATTTGATTTGAAAAGATATTATTTCTTTTTTGACTTTTATTTTAAACCACAGTCGGGTTTTTTGTTTTTTTTTATTTTCAGCTTTTCAGTACACAGTTATTAAGTTGTACCAAGACGGCCAATTTGGCGCAAAAAATCCGCTATTTTGATTTTTCTTAATTTTAATATAATAAGTGTCACTTGCGGTATCAAGACCAATCAAACGACCGAAAATTCTTCAAAATTGGTTCAGCCGTTTAGTAGTTACAAGGAAAAGGCTATACTTTGTTTTACAATATTCTGATTTTATATTTGATTTGTTACCTTAAACAAAATCTACCGAATAAATATATAAGTTGCCTCACTCCGCTGAACGTGACGATCCGCCTACCCCCCTTGCCACTCGACCCGATTGGTAGGCCCGCGGGCCACAAAAGACTCTCAAGTTATAGTCCGTCAGATAATGACAAATTTTGCTGACTCATTTTCTCTTTTTTGGGATTTTAATCACTGAAAATTATGACAGTGTTAAGCAGAAAAAAATAAAATTTTAATAATCTAACGCTTATGAATACGAACATTTCATTTTCTCGATGTGACTAGTTCTGCCCATTTAGCGTATACCGATGCTGAACCACAAAATCACATTCCTATTTCATTCTTATGGTAGCACGCTCTGACATGAATGAAATATACTATACAATGGTGCTCTCTGTCCGAAAACTGCCGAACTAAGAAATCAGTGAGAATGTTGGTAAGGTCGGAACTATTTCGCGCCGCTCTATATTTCAATTTGGCTATTCGCCGCCCATTTCGGAAATCAAATTAATCTCCCAAACGATATTGTCTTGATATTCCCTAACAGTTGGAAGTTGTACTGTTTTCATGGGTCTTTCTATTGAAATGAATAAAACAAAAGCAAGTATTGACTCATTTCCTTCAATTGCCGAACAAAAAAATGATCGATATCAATGTCAATATATTCAATAAGTACTCCAATCCTTTCTGAATTCACCTACCAAACTTGAGTTTTCCAAGTGAGGCCGTTTCCAAATGCAATATGAACTTGGAATACACGAAATTGAACGCCCACCTTAACGGTCTCGTCCTTTTGAAAAGTGCTTAGTGCTCGCTGAATCGAATTACTTTTTGAAAGTGCTTAGTAATCGCGAGCACTTCATAAAAAAGTGCTTAGTGCTCGAGACTCCCGAGCACTTTTCAAGAGTGCTTAGTGCTTAGTACTCGAAGCACTTTTTGTCAGTGCTCGGCACAGCTCTGCCTGCAAATACAAAAAAGCTTACGCTGTTTACAGGAATGAAAGAAAAAAATGTTCCATTATTTGCATGAACTACATCGGACATGATTGAATGCCGCTCTCTTGCCATCCCCAAATACAATAGTTTTTGGAGCAGATAAGGAATATCGAAACGATAGTGAGATTTTGAGTGTCTGCGAAGAAGAGTAATGAGAGGGAGAACTCAAAACTACCATCCCCAAATTCTCAGAAACTGATGATGAAGAGAATTCAGGCGAAGGAGAAGAAGACCCATAGGAGAATGATGATATAATAACAGATGTAGAACAGCCGCGCCAGGACCATTTAAAATGTTTCTATCAATATTTTCACATTATTCAATAATCGATTATAATTTTTTTATTACTTGTTGAACTATCTATCCATCCCTCAATCAATCTATGTAGACTGGGTGTCATGGAAAAACCAAAATAAATGAAACGTGCCCTCAACTATATATTGCGGTGGTACGGAAACTAGTATCAAACACAATTATTATCATTATTGCTATCAAATATTATTACAAAAAAACATAACAATAACTGTTAAAAATTAATTGAACTGATAGTAAGGCATTCATGCAGTTTTATAACGACACTACACATACGATGCACTTACCTCTGAAAATATTTATTCCACAGGAAGGTGTTGAAACAAAAGTTTTATAAAATTCAATTGTTTTCCAGGACGGTGCCAAACTGAAGTTGTTTTGAAAATAACCAAATGATGAGCATCATTTTTAGAAATGGCGGCGTTAGCTTAGGAGGGTGGGGGTCGCAAACTTGCTATGTTTTTAAGAGTGTCGAAATGGACCATATTACCAAGCTTCCTCATTTTTTTTCAAGAAAAACTACCTATTTACAGAATATATAAACGAAATCAACCGTGAATCGATTGTTCATATTTTTTGTATTTTCTTCCTCTATCTGGGGTGCTATTCTCGAATCATTCGACTTCCAATTCGTATATGAGTAAAAGAGACAATATACATATTTCATGTGTATCAGTGTGAAACAGTACATCTAATTCGCATACGTAAAAACTCGAGAATAGGACCCCTTTCATGCGAAATCATTTTCAAACGTTTGAAGTGACATAGAGCGATACAAACACCGCGCGTTGGAAAGAGATACAACATTGAATTCGTATACGTTGAAACTCGAGAATAGACCTCCTGGACGCTACAATGACGCTTATGCCGGGTACTGGGAGTATCGGACAACCCTCGGGCGCCAATAAGATTATAGTGGTATCCCACTCTCTCCCAGATGTCACTAATGGAAGCTAGAGTGAAGAAACGGTATTCCAGGGGTCAGTTGTGACGGCCACGTTTCGGATGATAGTAAGCGGCAGGCTTTAATTGCCCTCACCACTGTCAGAATACCGACTGGCTTAACCTTCTATGGAAGCATATCAGAATATTACCCTACTTTCCCCCATACCCTGAATGAAAGTTAAGGGATTGAAGTCATAAAATTAATTTATTTAAAAAATCAATAAGCACTCAGTACACTAAAGATATTTCAATTTGACAGGAGTGCAGGAAAGCAATCTTGTCTGCTAAGGGTAATAAATTCAATATAATATGCAGACGGCTACTGATAGCTACTTTAACGGACTCGTCTTGCGGAATGCGTAATTTAATTATCATGACCTACGTATTAGTTGTTAGCGAAATCTTCTAGCCGTGACTCCGTTCATTCAGGGTTAGATAGCGCTATACGACATTGGGAAGAGATACAGGAGTGAGGGTACGCGATACCGGATGTCTGATCGACAAAAATATCCACTTCTGTGAAAGCACATTTGTGGATAACTGTATAACAATCCCTTGTTCAGTTTTTCATTTCTAATAGGTCGCTCAGTACTCCGTCTATTTTAACATTTTATATTCTTTCATTATTCTTTGGCGGGTTCATTTGCCATACATCTGATACCAATATTAATCAATTTCAACAGTAATTTTCATGGCTAATGCTATCAAGCGTCTTGGCTAAGTCGATGAATTTTCCCAGGCAGTGCTTTTTACTATGTCAATATATTTGGATGACTAAATTCACTGCTGCTTCAGAACTTAATCTCCAATTTCCAATTTTATTTCGAATCCGTAACTTCGTTATCGTCATCTACAATCGTATTTTTCGAAATTTTTCAAGCTTATCTTCCCAACTAACTTCGATTAGTTGATAGATGATAAAAGAGGATGATTTTGTGCTGGGAACAGTCGAGATTTTGTTGCCTTTGGCGCATTGTCGGTCACGATGATGGACGTTCGATCACGAGCTCTATGGAAACGTATCAGTCGACGGTGTTATGTTTCATCCCGCGGCCAATTGTGATCAAAGTAATACCCCGAGCTGAACACTCGATTGCTTTGCGATGTGACGGAAATGATATGTTGATTTCTTATGATGATTTCATTTGGTCGGGTGCGGAATTTCAATATTTCTATCTTCGTACTGATCGATGTGTATGTTTAAGAGATTCGAAATGAAATGTATGCCTCGGTCAGTTACAATAACAGCAATTAATAAACCATATGAAGTAATAATAACAATAACAATAACATAATATATTTATTCGCATAAATAAAAATGGTGAGCTTACATTTTGATATCTCCTTGCTCTCGAATAAATAAAAGGTACATAGTATAAGTACTACTTATTTCAATGATAGAAATAATAAAAAAAAAATTAAACAAATAGATTCGCAAAGCATTATGCTTATCTGCAAATCTAGATGTTGATTGACATTTCTTTTGACTTTGTTTTTTTGCATCCTGAATATTTGTGTATGTTCACAATGTTGTATGTTTCCGTGCTATGCATCTTTATAAAAAAAGAAGAGGTATATTTATAATAATTAAAGACCATTAGAAAGCAAATGAAAATATAGCGGTCACCGACTAACTCAATTCGGATGCCATGGGTTCTTTCTAAAATTCAAACCGCGCGAGTGAGTTGAAGAAGCCAGCCCTAAACACAGACTGCTCCAGATCTCTTAAGGAGATTTCTAAATGGAATTTATGATAATATTAAATATTAAAAGCACTAGTAGTATGTAGTATGACGACTACCATGTTTGAGTATTGGGGTTAGGATTGAAATTAAATGCCAAACGCTCAGTTTACAAACCTCTAATAATCCGTAATGAATACAGAAATTAATACAGAAATCCCTTCAAATAAGTGAGTACCTTATACGGTGTTCCCTCGATGCCTTCCAAGCTCCCGTTGTGATCACAAAGGGCTGACAAGTGAGAAGGTGACCACTTGGGAAGTACTAGTTAAATGAGACTCAAAGTCCAATGTAGAGAAAAACAAATATCTATAGATACAGATTATCAAAAATTATTAGGATTGTAAACAATTATTATAAATTATATTTTACAAATATCCTCCATTTTGATAGTGGGCCACAATAATCAATTAAAATATATATTTAAATATATCTCAAGTAAACCATTCACCTAATATGGAAAATCTATAACCCAAATGGATAAATCTGCACTCTAATGGTGTGCAACAAATACCATACAATACCAATGATAAATATAAATAATAGTAATAATTCTATAGTAGTGAAATATTTGTAGTGAAATTTCTCCCTGAAGAATACTATCAAAAACAAACATATGACACCCTTATTATTGACAGTAACAATTATGATAGGGTGAATAACGTCATGAAGTACCCTCGTAAAACAATGAATGATAAAATCCAATGGAAATCTGGATTAAATAATAAATCAAAAGAAAATTAATAGAAAAGGAATTAAGGACAAGCATGGTTCTGTGAATTTGGAAAATAAATAGTGCTTCCCCACTACTGTCCAAACCCAATACAATAAAATAAGTGTGAGTAAATGTTGATATAGAAAATAATTCATGCCAAGAGAGGTTCCGTAAATTTTGAATAATATTTGTTAAATAGTTGAATTGTCACTACAGCCAATACCAAGGAATAAGTATGAATAAATGTTGTTATTGAAATGAATAAAGGCCAAGAGAGGATTTGTAAAGATTGCTATAGTTACGCCAGTCTGTACTCCTCCCGCTAAGTGGCTCAGGGTACCTTTGGTCTTCGTACAACTGGAAGGTACAACGCTTTCGCCCTCTCAGCAGCTACTAATAACTTACTGATCCCTTCGTCCTCTTATCAACAATCTGGGGACGAGTAACTTGAAGACTTTAGTCTCTTGGTTCGTTCACCACTGCAGACTACTAGTGAACAGTCCCTCTTGTCCCTCCAAGACTTTCAGTGTCCTGAGGTGGATGAAAAAGATCGCTTAGCAGGTACAGATGGTAAAATACAGGTAGCTTGGTTCAACTTGAAAATCCAACATCCTCGCCTACTCAGACTACTGATGGATGGTTCCTCTTGTCTCTCCAAGACTCCCAATGTCCCGAGGTGGATGGAACAGGCTGTTATACCCGTACATAAGGTACAAATACGGGTAGCTTGGTTCAACTTGAAGGTCCACCAAATTCACCTGCTCATACCACCGATAGATGGTTCCTCTTGTCTCTATAAGACTCCCAATGTCCTGAGGTGGATGGAATGGACTGTTACATCGAAAACACAGGGCCAGCCAGGTAGCTTGGTACAACTTGAAGATCCAACACTTTCGTCTTCGCGGGTGGATTCTAAATAATCGTGGTAATACGGTTTATCAGGTGGGATGAAATTATCACTCCAAAGAAAAGAATAAACGGCAGCAACAAAATTCTAATAATTTGGACTCGGGGCTTCCAAAATGGCGGTGTGCGACACTAACGTTAAATCCCCATTAACAGGCAGATTGAACCTAAGCAAAGCTTGTTTCGTGAATACCCACCAGTTATGTGTAAATATAAACATTAGGGAAGTATATTTCAATATCATAATGATAGTGAAATTATAGTAATATATTTACTCCAGACAATTTCAAGTGGAGAGAGAGAGAAATATGGGAGATAAGAGATACAATGTTCAATATAATGACCCATTCTTGTACTCTTTCTGCATATGAAACTGGTACTTTAATTGATGTATTTTATTTTATATGAAGATCAAAGATAGAAGTTATATTGTGACAATCCCCATAGAATATTTGAAAGAAAATTTGTAGGAGATTTTCAGAGAACCTCCCTGAAATATACTACAGAATATTCTAGGAAGGGCGTCCATAGCTCTGTTATAGAATCAGAGTTCCTCTCTCATCTCATAGTTCATGGAATGTTCTTAGAATATAACATGTCTCTTGTGAAGAGTTCATTCTGTTGAAAGATTCTATGTAAACACGAGAATGATATTTTTGAAAAATTAAGGATGAAAATGTTCTCATTCATATCGAATATTCTACCGGCACTGCATTATATTATGAACCATCAAACTGTCTATGATGGCACGCGCTGAGTCGCACCCACACAATACCATACTCGATAGTCTGAGCGTAAAAAAGAATAAGAGCATAAATATACTTGTCAAAGATATCGGTTGTTGAATTTATGTTAATGTAGTGGTGGTAGGCTATATAAATATTACCGGTATTTATAGCCATTGTTATAATCTTATTTTGGAGTGCCCTCCTAATTTTATTCGAAAGCTTTTATGCGATCTTGAATTTTTGAAGAAAGAAATGAAGATATGCGAATACCTACCTATGCCATTGAACTCTCACAAATCACGTTGAAGGCGATTTATAAAAACATTGATTGGGAGATATTCCCAATTTCTGTAGGTTCCTTCAGTATCCAACAAAAATATAAACGGAGAAAAGTTTTCAAACACAAGCTTTTATTTACAAATTAAAATGAACGAAATAATTAGCATCTTGTTTTTTTGCGTTGACAAACAATTCATAATTTCCGACCCTGAAAACCACCACATTTAATTTTTGAATCGAATCGGACCATACTTGCAAATCATGTCCACAATTTTAGAGCCGCCATTTTGAATTTTCTTTTATAAAAATTCCATAATGCATTGTCGCCGAATTTATGTCAAATTAGCCTGCAAATGAAGTATCATAATTTAGAAAACGGAATAGTAGTTTTCCCGCAAGAGGGCGCCAAAATAAAAAGTTAGGTAGCGATAATTGAATTACCTTTTCAATGATGCATTACACTTACTACTTTCCCTATTCAAATTGTTTGAGTGATAGTGGCCAAGGGGTTTGGGAGAGACAGTTGAGGTTATGATAAGAAGATGTCTCCCTTGGATCAAGAATCGACGTGTTTTTGCATTTTTTCACAACACATGCGTTTTGAAGATTTTCGATCTGTTTCGTTTTCGGTGCCCCACCCTGTATAGTTTTCGATTTTCAAGTTATTGATACTATGCTTAAGGTTGTGACTCAAGTCTGAGCCCACCTCCGAGATCATGATTTCGGTGCCAACGAATTCAACCAACAATTATGTTTTTAAACAAATTCCCAGCTCGAAAAAATGTCTATTATAAATTATCTAAAGCTATCCCGTATTCAATAAAAATGGGTTATAAACGTTTAGCAATAAATATTCTTCAAAGTTTTCGCCTCAGGAAGAATTAGATAATGAATGGTTTGGTATAACTACTTTATCACATGCAAGATTATTTGTTAGAATATAAAGTACTATTTATTAGATTGAATCGTAGAATATTGTAACTTATAATATCACATATTAGAATGTCTGTATGTTATAATCCTATTTAAAAATTACAGTCATATTTCACTTGCAAGATTTTAGTATCGAAATGCTGTATTATATGGAAAACTATTGATAAATAAATGTTGACTATAATTAGGAGCTTGTTTCAAGTCATACTGATACGTATTCGAAATTTTTTATTTTTGTAATTATAACATATAGGAGCGTGTTGTGAAGAAAATAGGATATATAGGTGAAATGAAAAATGGTTACTAAATAACTGCATTCTGATAAATTCATGTGATATATGAGGTGATTATAAGTAATTTGTTTGAGCAATTCGTTTTATTTCACAGTGTGGAAAAATTTACTCTTACACTCGCGATGAATACGTTCTATACTGTATATACAGATGACAGATTTTCTAAAAGTTGGGAAATTTATCTATTTTTTCCGAAAGGATGTGACACTTTGGGTATAGTTGAAGGTACATTTCTGCAGTTCTCTCAGTATTCCAGTAAAGCATTCAAAACAGTTCTATAACTCTTGTTTCATCTGGACCATCAAAATATTTCAAACTTGTCAAATTTTTTTGATTATTATGCAGGAGGTATATTCAGAATGATCATGATGTTTCAGTACACAGTTTAAATTCCTAGGAACCCCAAATCAAAGACTTTTCTTCCTTAGCATGATTATCATGAAACAATAACTGATATGTATTTGCCACCTGAAAATAAACCACGTTAAGCATTGGGTGTCATACATAACAGAGATCACAAGACAGGCTTCAAGTCTAGTGTGACTATGTTTTGTAAGGCACCTAGTAACCGAAAAATTATCAAATAGCAAATAGTACACAATATGAATATGATTTATTTATTAGTTGAATGATGTATACATTTGTACTTACATAGAATTCTAAGAAATAAATTGATTGATTGATTGATTGATTGATTTCTGCAGGCCTCTGTGACTTTCCTGAATAATTTTCTATGTTGTATCATTGTCATTAGCAATTCTATTTAAACCTAAAGTCGTTACAGCCTCCAGACACGAGAACGCAAAGAACAAGGGCTTTTTTATTTTGTTCTAAAGTGCCCTAAGGAAAGTCATGAAATGAGAGTCCGGTGTCATTAATCATCCTGTATAATTAGACTTGTTCGCTTCATCAATCATCTCACATAAGTTTTATATTTCGATATTATCATAAAGGCTAATGAGTTATGGTTGCAGTGATTTTATAAATAGATCACCAGGCATTAAGAATATTATCCATATCAGACCATAAACTGGTATATATTCGATATTCGTTTTCACATTGGAAAGAAGCATTCACGTATAATAGTCTAAGAGCCAGCAATGTTTTCAAGAGATAATTTCAGGTAGGCCAGTTTTTAGATGTGCTATCTCTCTCACTCTCCCGGACGTCATACGGGCTATCTGGCCGGCGGAGGTTGCGCTCATCAGTGCGCATCGTATGGACGATTAAACCAAATTACATTTTCTTCTATCTGTAGGTACAGGTGAAATATTGATTTTTCAAATAAATTTAAGAACGTTTATTATTGAACTTTTTGACATATGAATCAATTATTGCCAGATATTTTTATCGTTGTTTAAACTGGCAGACGCTTATTTTGAATTATTCAAAATATTTTATTATTACTGAAATTATTATATGGTTCATGGATGATTCAAACAGCCAGAACTTCTAATTTTTTTAACCTGATGTATCCAAACTTGCCACAAATGAGCAAAAAAATAAAGAAAAATAGATGCATGATTCTTAGAATTTGTGAAGACTAAAAAACTTTCAATCCACATATTAAGATCATTGCTGAAGTGCAGATAATATAAAAAAATTATTCATATGAGACTTATCAATAACTCAAGTGCTCAATGTGTTGTCCACTTCAATTCAAACACTCCTCTTTTTCATTTCTTCAGTTAACGATTTCCTATTTTGGACAAAAGATAATTTCCTGAATCTGCTTCTCATTCATTGTTCATGTTCTTCACAAGAATCAACTAGCTGAACATAGAATTGATATTTTGATGATCCTGAAAAAAAATCAAGGAGGCTCAGATCTGGTGATCTAGGAGGCTAGCTGTAATTCTATGTTGTACAATTCGCCAATTACTTGCACATGCTCCGTCCAGCTGATACCAACAATAGTTATCTGAAAACATTGACACAACCACCTAGTAGCTCCATACACCTTTCAGCATTCCACTTTGCGTTTCAGATATCTAATTCCAATTAATCATCTATCATCATAGTAATAATCTATTCTATCGTCAAATAATACATTCTGACAAGATGAGGATTCTGTTTTGCCGAGAACTGAAACTTTCTATTATTTATGATTCCTTCCCTGCTTCTTTGTTCTATCTTCACTGACAAGAATTCACAAAATACAACTCTTATATCATTTCCTGGTCGGAAGGTTTGTAAAGTGATGGAATTGTTGGGCTGAAATTTGTGTTTTCCCGAAATTATTTGAATTGATGCTTATGATATTACTATATCCTTCGAAGGTGCTGGAATGGAACTCCAATTCCGTTTATGTGGAAATCTATTAATATACTATTTTGTCGCAATTATAACTCTGAGAAATGCGCTTCAATTCTTTCGAACTTTTTTTTATTTATTTGAGGAAGTAAGGATAAAGACGACAAGTTTTTTCAAAAAACATGACACTCACTATTGCGAACAATTTTTTTTTCAAATTATTTGGAATTGCTACTTCAAAGTGACAAATGGTTGGGGATAGCTCAAATAACCGAAAACACTGTTGATCTGTTTGGACTTTCATAATACCATCTTCAGGGTACTACAATACGATATATACTAATTAAAGGATGTATAGTTGTAACAAATAAAAATTGAAGTGAAACAATATGAGTAAGTAACTACAGGAAACAATATGGAAGCATTTAAATGGGACAGTATTATTTTTTCCTAAATGCATGATTGAACATTTATGGTGAATATCTTTATTGCAAATTGCACAATTCCACGCCTAAAATAATGGAAGTAATGGGGCTGTTTCCTTGAAAAATGAGACAAATTTGGATTTTTCAGAACTGATTTTCTCAGTTTGAAGAGTTTTAGACAATGACGAAAATTTATGACTTTTATTTCGGACTTCCATTTTCTCAATAGCCTGAGTTAAGCAATTGATAACGATTGAAGATACCATACCGATTGAATCGTCGTGTACAACGTAACAATTGATACTGTAGGAGTCCGAAATAATAGTAGTAAAATTGTTGTTCTGACTCGAAGAAATTTTCGACCTATTTTTTACTATAATTATTCGGAAGTGTCTTGTGTTTCCATCACTACTGGCGTTGCAGAGTATATCACTTGAAATGATCCCTTCTAGGTTATTTTGTTAATTTGTGATGTAACTACCCATTCTGCAAATTTCACATCTTTATATATACAATTACGGAAGTAACGGGAGTGTTTCCATGAGAAGTAAGGAACTATATAATATTATACTACTCAAAAACATGTTTATTTCAACAACAATTTTTACCAGCGGCTATTGGAATCAAAACAATAAATAATTCTCCTCTCAACAACACCAAAATATGTTTATGAAAATCCAATTTAAAATAATATCAATTCGAAAAATTGAATACCTACTTCAAGAAATAAAAACTACCCAACCACCAAAACTATTCTATTTCTTGAACTGTATTCACACCAAAGATTACAAATATTAATTCATTCGATTACTCAGAGTAACTAAATCTGAAGTATTTACTTTTCCCTAATATTTAGTATATCCGATAGTGGCGCTGTGGCTCATGCTCAGAGTCTCGACATCATGTTCGCAAAATTTAAACGATGTTCTTCTAAAATGAGGTTGAGCACTAAAATGCAATCAAGTTTAAAAAACAAAAATGTTCCTCGCTTACCATCAAATAAATAATGGAAGGTAGCAGAATTATTTCGGAACATGTTTATAGAGTTGTTTTTGTATGGATTGATCCACTACCGCATCTACATTTCAATATTAGTCTTGCTGCTCCATTTTTACGATTGAGAAACAAGGCAGTGGCGGATACAGAACATATATCTAGTGAGGGGGAGGCGCAAGTTGTATGAGACATATTTTTTTTTTTATACACCTTTAGGGATCGTGGTGGATATGGAGCCAATTTCATGTGATTCAAGGTTGCATGGTTTCGTTGATCCATATCGTTTTCTATAATAATTTTGTGAAATGTTTTTTTTTTCGTGTTGTACTTTGAACGAATAAAAGTAGTAGTTTAGGATCCAGGGTCTATTTTTACAAATGATTACTATCAAGCTAATTTCCCGTGAATAGCTTTATCTTGATGAGATGCTTAAATTGTTCTCGATTATGGTAGCTAACAGGGGTAGCAGGAATAAAATATGACGATTTGACTATTCTGAAAAATGTATTACTAACTGTGGGTTTTTTGTTAAATCTCAAGACAATTATCTAAATAATTCGAAAATATTTGTCCTACAAAATGTTTGTTTTGATCAAAGAGTCCCCTTCTTTCAACATGTATCGATAACGAGATCATCAAAAATAATTAATAACTAGCTACTTTTGTTATTGATGCTTAGCCACATTGTCCTACAAATTGCGTTGTACTTCGGGTTCGATCTCGAGTCTCTGATTCTTTTTCTCAAGCAAGTTATTTTCCTTTTGTCAGAGATGTAACTCATTGGATACTTGGATAACTTATACATTTGAAATTACTATTGAATGTCAAATTTTCTCATAGATACTATTGAGTGCCTATTGTTGCATGAAGTGTCTATCGTTTTTATGTCTAAGAGTTGCGTTTGTAGAAAAAATCTTGTGTGTATTTCGAGCACAAAGTGTCATTGCCGCTCTCCAAAGATTACCGCGATCCGCTTCGCGTCGTGCGGAAACTCTTTGTTGAGCGGCAATCAATAACTTTCCGCTCTTAATACACAAATAGCTATTCCGCAATTATTTGCAAAATACTCCTTTCTTTGTCATGAAAACACTGAACAACCGTATTTATCGAGCTGTGTCAGATTTGCACTTCGTTTCCCTTCTCTATCCCTTTTCACATGACTCGAATACAAAAATGGTTTTTGTTGGTTTTCAATGATTTTTCTATAGTTCGATATTTCGTAAATTCGTGTATTGTGGGTATATTATTTTCAAATTTGCCCGAATATCACAAATGAACTTTGTTTTGATTCATTTACGCTAAACTATATACGTATGGGTTGAATGTCTTAGGGGGGCGTGTGTCTCCTTCACACCCCTCTGTATCCGCCTCTGAAACAAGGTCGACCGATATTCGAAAAAGATGCCGAGAAATCAATTCTCAACGAGAGAACCCGTTTTTTCAGCTTCCGCATTCGTCATACAAACTTTCCATTAAATAGTGGTAGGCGAGAACCAGCCATTATGAAGAAGTTGCGGAAAAAACAAAAATAATTCAATCCGGTTCTCATAAATAATTCTTAATGCAGTTTAGGAAATACCAATGACCGAGATGCAGGCGTCAGGGGTCACAACAACATTAAGTTTAATGGATTTACGGAATATATTAATATTGTACATTTGGGAACATTTGGGGCACCTAGACTTGTAAGATTTTGAAATACAATCATTGTCTGGTCGCGAAAAGGCTGTGGAAGAGAGAAGATGCAGTGTGTGAACGGCCAAAAGGAATAATATTGCGCCACCTATAAATGGACCAACAAGTTGGTTAAATAATTTGTCGCAATACTATTTCTAGTGCAACTTTGATGTATTAATGTTTTGGGTTTGAGGTTGATAAGACTTATTTAAATCATAAAGCTTCATACAAGTAAACTCTAGTAATGATAATACCTACATATTGAAAATTATGGACCACAAGAAAATCAAGTGGGAGTCCGAGGACACTTTAATTAGTGCTTATGGAATGTGAAATTGACTGAATTTAAAGATCGCTAAAAAAGAGAGAAGGCAGTATGTATCATTGCTGCTGAGCTAAAAATGTCTACTGAGGAAGTTAAAAAGAAAATTCATAGCTTACGAACACAGTACACGAACGAGCGTTATTCTTGTAGACATAAAAAAATTATTATCAGTATAGAGCAACTTTTTAATGGCTTGGTATTATTTTATCGCAAAAAAGTGGGTAACGTGTGGAGTAGCCCTGCAACTATTACAAATATCTTTGCCATTTTTTAGATGCGCAGTTCATTTATGTCGCAATTTCGAGAGCAATTTTGCTACTTTGTGAACAAATCGAGCAATTGTGGAATGGCGATAAAAGAACTTGCGCCACAAAAATGTACAAGTGTGCGAGTACCTTAAGTACAGCTTGGCAAACATAGCTGCAATAGGGAATATGCAAGTGATTTAAATTTACTTGATTTTTTTACCTCATATACTTTATTGTCTTGAAAGTACACCTAAACCATTAGTTTATCATTTAGTTTGTATTTAACTCCATAAAACTTTAATCAAAAAGTGCATAATAAGCGCGCGGAATTCAAATTTGCGAAACGCATCACCATTGGTCGAAACAAAGAATGACGTCACATGGCACGTTATGAAATTTATCTGTGTTGATATTCATACTGTGCTAGTCCTCTTTCATAGAAAATTTGTTTTTATTTTTATATTTCTAGTGTTTTCCATTACATAGTGCAATTTTGGTCTAGTGACAATTTTCAAGAGCAATGACAGAAAGTGGTCTTGTCAAAGCACAATCCGACAATACCTGAACTGATAAGTAGTAATAGTTTATCAAATGATAGTTTTCCTTTTGTAATTTAGGTGAGGCAGGTATATATAAAACATTTATGCATACAAAACTTACTTCTGATCAATTCACTTCATGTTAACTATCGAAATACAATGTACTCACATTGGAATGATCTTCACAACAATGTAAATGTGATATTAGAGATACTTCGCCTCTTCTCATAACCTTACACCATTATTCACGTATTTTCGCATCTCTTGGAACAGAAAAAAATACTTTACTTGGTGTACTTATAATTGTGATTTGGCATTCCGGTACTGGACAATACCTATAAAATGTTTTTTAGCATTTTCCATTATCGTAATAGCAATTGAAACTGCAAATTCCTAACCTAATCAATAACTGTCAATAGTGTCAATTGCCATAACTATAGAAAGGCTTGTTCATTGAAGACTGCTCTGTTTGATCGAGATCACTTTCACATAATTATGTTCATCTCTCTCTAACACTTGTACTGCATTTGTCTCACTCTTTTATAAAATATCAACTTCAAGCAAGTAGAGCAATCAGAGTACGTCTCAACGAACGACACTGAAGAAGAACAACACTGATCGCGCCATGTGACGTCATCCACAGCGCGCGAAAATGGAGGCGTTCAAATAGGTCAAATACAATCATTATTTTAAATATTATTTTAAAAATTAATTCCATGACTTTCAACCGTATTTATATTTTTTACTATATTGTAACGAATTAAGTAAAAAATTTATTAAACAAATAAAAAAAAGTTATGCATATTTCCTATTGTGAAAATATTCACCCCCATGATGCGCATTAGTCGTACGACAGACTATCCAGTGATTTTCAAGTGATTGTGGAAATTTCATAATCGCAGCTATGTTAGCCAAACTGTAAGTAAGCATATTAATCTAGCAAGAAAAATTGTCTTCCTTAAAATAAAAATTTAGTAACATCCGATATATCGGATTATGAATAAAAAATTATGATAATTCTTGAAAAAAATTTTTGGATGTAGTACTTTTTGACATTCGCTGCAAATAAACTTGGGATGTTCGGATGTATTTAAGCCATGACCATCGTATACCGAATCTCCGATGTGGGATTTCGAAACTTTTTCCTCTCGATGGAGATTTTCCATGAGAGAGCACAAGGCATTAGCACTATACCTGCGGAAATGTAGTAAACTATTACGAAATTTGTCGGTGGGATAAACCTTTTTCATAAGAAGCCATGCCTTCACGCTACACACCTCTAGCGAATAACAAAAAATTGGCCACCACCATTTCCGCTGCCTCATTCTTGTAAGGTAAACCGCTACTAACTAGTCCATTTTGTCCCCTCCCCCCATATTGCAGTAATATTTTGCGAAAAGCGTTGGCTGAGTAAGTGACACTTTAGTTTTCTTTTCGTGCGACCATCGGGTACAGTTTGCTCCGTCTAATAAATCAAAATTTGTTGCTAAGCATCAGATTCTTATTTTTAGTTCTGAAATCGTATGAACGTCTATCTAGTTTCATCAGTTCTGATTTTCCAAATAGTGGACAATTTGCGGTGCGTCTTTCTTGGGTGGTACCTGTAGCAGTCGTAGCACAGTAGATATTATTGGTCAAATATTCAAATAAGTCGACAGAAGAAAAGTTATTGTCAAAATACCATTTATGTCATTCGTTAGTTGGAAGTCAATCATATAAAGAATCGTTTTTAAGTCATAAGTTATGAGTTTAAAAATTGTTTAAAATAATGTTTTCCGTTAACCAGCTGTCGTTCCCTTACGAACGGCAGCCCTCAGAAATCTGAACTTGTGAGAGCCAAGGATTAACGAGGTCTTACCCTTTTACGTGCGATTCCTAGCACTTTCTCGGGCCATAAGAAAAATGTCTGCAGTCGCTAGGGTTTGAACCTTTGACTGGCAGCCAGAGTGCGATTGAAACAATGTCGCTTTAACCACTCGGCTACCTGGCCCCGTACCAACTGATATCAAAAATTTCTTAGCGTATCTCATGATGGATTTATGCAGCAGTCATCATAAGTCATAAGGAAGAATATTCGTCAATAATTGGTTGAACCGTTTATTCCAACCTATCATTGACGAATATTCTTATTGAATGAAGAAAAGTTGTATTTCGTGTTTATTTATAAAATCGTAGCAAAGCGCTTTCGACTATAATCATCATCAGTGCGTACCTGTAAGTAAGTGACATTGAATTGAATTTAAGAAATTTTGATAATGAGAATTTTGAAAATTGAAAAATTACTTACTCGACAGGTGTACAAGAGCCAAATCATAAAAATATCATGTGTCCAGAGGACCATGTAAAATTTAAAAACGGGACATCATATGAATAACATTTTAAAAAAGTCCTCATTCCAGGATTAACCTGGATAAAAGTTTCAACAGGCAGAGCAGAAAGAGTAACACATGTCTGTTGGAGCTTAGTCTACTGTTAAACTAAATGAATGAAATTGACATTGTGTCAAAAGTTGACAATGACAATGACGTTTGGCTTAGAACATTAATTTCTAGAAACACTGATCTGTGTTTTGAAAATTGGTAAATGACCAATTAGTCAAATTGATCTGTAAATCTATTTATAGTTATGTTAATCTAAACCTAAGGAAATGTGACAAACCGGGAGAAGAGTCTAATGAGAACCTCAACTCGATGTGCACAGAACCAGGTTCAAGAAACAGTCTCTTGAGAATTTGTGAAACCAATTCTAAGCTCAGGATCATGGGACAGGTCTAATGAGAACCTTCACACTTCCCAAAGCGTCAAAAAAGTAACCCAAAAACAAGAGGAACCATTAACATTAAAGATTTAAGAAAGTTTCAACAGGAAGAGTAACACATGTCTGCTGAAGCTTAGTCTACTGTCTAACTAAATGAATGAAAATTGACATTGTGTCGAAAGTTGAAAATGACAATGAAGTTATGGTATAGAAAATGACCTATAATAAAAATATTGATCTGTGTTTTGAAATTGATAAATTATTATTATTAGTTCAGCATCCTGGGAAACCAGATTGGAACATAAGATCATGAGATAAGTCTAATGAGAACTTTCCCAATCTCAATAGTAACAAAGAGGGTAACCAAAATGATGAATCTATTTATAGTTCTGTTGATCCAAACCCAAGGAAACTTGACAAACCGGGAGAAAAGTCTAATGAGAACCTCAACCCAATGTGCACAAAACCAGGCTTAAGACACGGTCTCTTGGGAATTTGAGAAACCAATTCTATGCTCTAGATCATGGGACAGATCTAATGAGAACCTTCCCAATCCCAAGGCGCCAAAAAGGTTGCCCAAAACCAAGAGGTACTACAAACCGAAAATATTTAAGAAATTTTCAAATTGTTTCAGATTTAATCAATTCAGTAATTCTATTAATCAAAACCAAGGAAATTGCTGAACCAAGAGAAAGTCTAATGAGAACTTGACACGGCACATGCAAAAACCCAAGTTATAGAAATATAATTTAAATTTATGAAAAGTTTTTTACTTTAAACGTCTATGAAGAGGAATGTAAGCTCTGTTTAAATTAACGTGAGTATTGAGACAAATGTCATTATTCAGTAATTCCTTATATGTAAATCTTCAAGAATATTCTTATGACTTATGACTTAAAGCGGTTGTATAAATCCACCATTACTTGTCACTTTTTCCAACCTACAAAAAATCGATAACTTTAGCATAATCCGATATATCGGATCGGCAAAGTTACGATCGTTTTAACATTTTATATTTGTAAATATCATTCTAATCCTTCATAAACATGTTTCAAAATTGTTCTCTTCAAATATTCTGGAAAAAATAGCATTTCCAATACAATTATTAATGATGAAGGATAGAGGGGAGCTCACTAGATCAACAATATCTTTCAAAGTGCAGGTGGTCTATGAGATTTTAGAGTCATAATTATTTAAAATTTTTTAAAAATAAGTGATTTTGTTTAATCAATATTGCAATCTCAATATTCCTTTTATGTCGATTCTGGGAAGAAAGAACTATATTGTACATCCAAGTTGGATAGGTACGAAAGCGTAGAAGGGCCACAAAGAATAAAATAAATTTATTCGCCTAATTCCGACTCCGCAACTCGAAATTAGTATAATTCCGACTTCATAACTCGGAATTAGTATAATTCCGACTTGACAACTCGGAATTACTATAATTCCTACTCTACAACTCGGAATTAGTATAATTTCGACTTTACAACTCGGAATTAGCCTAATTCCGACTTCACAACTCGGAATTAGCCTAATTCTCGAGACTTTGCAACTCGGAATTAGTATAATTCTGACTTTGCAACTCGGAATTAGTATAATTCTGACTTTACAACTCGGAATTAGTATAATTCTGACTACACAACTCGGAATTAACCTAATTCCGACTTCACAACTCGGAATTAGCTTACTTCCGACTTTGAAACTCGGAATTAGTATAATTCCAACTTCACAACTCGGAATTAGTGTAATCATTGCGATTCCACGAGTTGGCATTGGAGTTATATGAAAATGTAAACTTGAACCTTCCAGCGAGAACTTTGAAGATTTAATACAGATGATGGTTGGCCCTAAGATCTATGAAAAAATATACCAATTTTAGATATGCTATTAATGTGGTTGAACGCTAGGTGGTAACACTAACAGCCTTATGCACAGTCAATCGCCAGCGACTCGCCAGAGTTTCGCCGTTCGCTACACAATGATTATAATGCACAGTCGAGCTCCAAAAAAGTGACAACTACGCGATAAGTCACATTTTGGCGAAACGCTGGGGATGTACCACTTTTTTGGAGCTCGACTGCGCATTATAGTTCTTGTGTAGCGAGCGGCGAAACTCCGGCGAGTCACTAGAATTGACTATGCATACGGCTGTAACAGTCGTATGCATAGTCAATCGCCAGCGACTAGCCAGAGTTTCGCCGTTCGCTACACACGGATTATAATGCACAGTCGAGCTCCAAAAAAGTGACAACTACGCGATAAGTCACATTTTGGCGAAACGCTGGCGATGTACCACTTTTTTGGAGCTCGACTGCGCATTATAGTTCTTGTGTAGCGAGCGGCGAAACTCCGGCGAGTCACTAGAATTGACTATGCATACGGCTGTAACAGTCGTATGCATAGTCAATCGCCATCGACTAGCCAGAGTTTCGCCGTTCGCTACACACGGATTATAATGCACAGTCGAGCTCCAAAAAAGTGACAACTACGCGATAAGTCACATTTTGGCGAAACGCTGGCGATGTACCTGGAATTGACTATGCATACGTCTGTAAGATTTTTGGAAACTGTAGATTCTACTCATAGCTTGATGCACCAGTCCATCCGACATAATGCATATTTATTTTCTAACATCATCCACAACACCTAGGAGTCCGCAAGGAGTGCAAGGACATACTGGAGGAGTTTCTGTTTTTTCTTTGTTTTTCAATTAAGTACACACAGCACCGACAATGTTGCCAGCAATGACAACAAAACAGAAACCCTTTGATGTTTAACGCCTTCCAACAGGAAGTTGCTGCAACGCAATACGTTTTGTTGATGAAAAGTTTCAGATTTATTGTTGAATTTTTGAAGAAAATGTTTTGTTTCTGTTTTATTGTTTTGATGTGGACACAACATAAGAACGTGTTTTCCCTTTTTTTATTGGATGGAATGGATTTGTTGTTAAATTGTTGAAAAACATTGAGTTAATGTTTTATTTTCTGTTTTTGGTTTGATGTGGACACGGCGAGTTGAAAACGTGTATTTTTCCTTTTTTTTAAATGGAAATGGGAACGCGAAAAGTTGCTGCAACCAAAAACACAACACGTTTTGTTGATGAATAGTTTCAGATTTGTTGTTAAATTGTTGAAAAACATTGATTTGATGTTTTGTTTCTGTATTGTTGGTTTGATGTGGACCCAGCATAAGAGTTGAACACGTATTTTTTCCTTTTTTTGATGGAAACGTATCAATTAATGAAATTAAAATTTGTCAGACTGACAAGATGAAACAATGTAATGATCTATAATAAAAGTTTAGCTAAATAGAAAAGTTGATAAGCATAAAACTAGCACCTATCTCACGATTTTCTCTCAATAAGGTATGCTCATCTTCTCCATTAAAAATACTTGACAAGTGCGAAAGTTATACTTTCCCGCACGCTACTGCCGATGCCCAAACGACGCGAAGCGTAGTTCGGCAAGAAGCGGCGTGCGGGAAAGATGTTTTCTAATAATATTAAGTAATAACTGTATACACAAATACATATGAACTGACGAGTTTGAACGTTAGGGATCAATGTTCACACTTTTACTATAATTCCAATGGAATCGCATTGACTACGCTGTTTCCGAGTTGTAATGTGGGAATTATAGTAATTCCGAGTTGTGAAGTCGGAATCATGATAATTCCGAGTTGTAAAGACGGAATTATACTAATTCCGAGTTGCAAAGTCGGAATTAGGCTAATTCCGAGTTGTGAAGTCGGAATTATACTAATTCCGAGTCGTAAAGTCGGAATTATACTAATTCCGAGTTGATAAGTCGGAATTAGGCTAATTCCGAGTTGTGAAGTCGGAATTATATATTTTTTATTCTTTGTGGCCCTTCTACGCTTTCGTAGATAGCAGATTGGTTGAATATTATTTCACCAGTGATCAAAAAATCATATTAACTTACATTGGGTCGATAGTGGTTCTATAATATTTACCAATATCGATAATACAATATTTTCTACACATTTCTAACAACATCTATAATAAACATTGCAATCCCAATATAGTAACTAAAGTTGAAATGAGGAAGATAATCTTTGGGACCGGTCTGCTTTCGTAAAGAACCGCTCAATCACTGATTAATCTTTCGAGATGAACACCTACTATAAATAATTATGAAGCACACCCGCTCCTGCTTCACCTACTTATTCTTTATTATTGTGCCTTTTTTCCGTTGCATGTTATTTTTCTTCATTTATGTAGCCCTAAATCATAATTGGATAGATTGATTATATGGGTATATGCGCACACGATGGCGGTACGGGCAGTAAAATAAAAAAGAAGTGTTTAACAATCAGTAGGCACGTCGTAAACTGATACAGAGATTGTTTTGTTTTTATTCATGTTGTAATGGATAATGAACCCAGGTGTCTTTTATGTACTTCATTTTCAAAGAATGGAGCTTTTATGATTCATCCGGTTGACCTAAATTTAACGTGAGACGCAGACTCATGGTATACAACCACTTGTATCCTGTATTTTTCCAGATATTTTTCTCAACTTTGGTACACTAGAAACTCTCACGAATAGGCACTTTTAGAGAAATTGGGCCTTTTCTGAAATTACATCAACTTTCGATTTGTTAAATAATACGCTCTCTTCATGATGAGTGTTAGTTTTTAAAAGTGTACATAACTTTCTGAATCCAATGATCATATTAAACTCCTCTCATCTCTGGATAACAATGGTGTTAGAGGGGTCTCTTTGAATTGGATTTCATCTTTTTTTAAAGATCGTGAACAATGTCTCTTTGTAACACTGTCATAATAATGGAATAACTAAAATCAACTCCGAGTCAGTTTCTATCAATACAGGTGTACCACAAGGTCTATATTGGGACCAATTTTATTTCTTCGGTATTATGTTAATCGAATTGATACAGCTCCCGAGGAAACTCACTTTACTGCGTACGCAGATGACTTTTCATTGATTGTGTCTGCTCCAGATCAAGTTACCATGGTTGAAAAATGTAGCAATTCAATTTCACTTGCATCCGATTACTTCAATAACAATTATCTATTCTTCAAAGTCGATAAGATCCAAATTATTCAATTTCACCATCGCTAGAACAAAATACCACTTCTAAAGTTTTATTTTATTAATCATATTTTACAGAGCAGTCCCGACCGGATAAAATTTGTGGGCATTCATTTTGACGAGTTTTTGGACTGGAAAGCTCGTTGTAAACAGCTAGTTTCGAAATTAAATTATTTGACGTACCTATTTGTAAATTTAGGTTTTGTGTTGGATATAAATCAAATGCTAAACTTGTATGAGGCGCCGTTTGGGTAAAAAGTGTTTTTGCAAATATGTAAAATTTTGTGTCAATATATTTCTTAGTTGTAGCAATATTTTTTATTTTGCTTTCCGATATATTTATTTTCTACCAAACACAATATATTTGCATTTCAAGCGTTGCAAATATATTAAAACGTGAATGCCCATATATTTATAAATTCGATCTATTTTATGTCGCCAAGAGATGGCGTAGCCGACGCGATCAATGAACTCTTTAATTTTTTCAGTTCTACGGTATTTGACTTTGAATAATCCAATGATTATTTTAAAAATCGAATGAAAAAGTATTCTGGCGGCTGCGTAGGTAGCACCATCTGTTGACAACATGAAATAGATCGAATTTATAAATATATGGGAATTCACGTTTTTATATTTGGAACGCTTTGAAACGTAAATATATTGTGTTTGATCAAAAATAAATATATCGGAAAGCAAAATAAAAAATATTGACTCAAATAATAAATATATTGACACAAAATTTTATATATTTGCAAAAACACTTTTCACCCAGACGGCGCCTCATAAATTTGTATCATCCTCAGGTAGACTCAAGACTGAGGTACGCTGTATGTCTCTGGGGCGACCAAAAACGTATTCATTGCACAGAAATGTATTGTTCGATATATAGCAATAATATTCAAGGAGTTCTCATGCAGAGAATTTTTTCTCAAATATGGACTTTTACCATTGCCGTGCGTTTTATAATTAAAAAAATTTGTTTCGAAGTACATTCAAAGAAAGTACAGCCGTGGTGGTCGGCTGGTAGCGCGTTCGCCTCGCATGCGTGGGGTCGTGGGTTCGATCCACCGATTCACCGGTCTCGTGCATGGCATCACGCGTTAATAGGTAAGAGCTGGGTCTTCCCTAGCTCACACAAGTCTCTCGAAGACTTCTGAGGGTTGCGCGTAGGGGTGCAATCGGTATTTTGCTGTTGTAATAGTGAAACTTTTCCCTGCAGCAAGTTCTACTTCAACAATGCACTAGCGTAGAGCTTCCTCGAAAGTAAAACTATATTTCGTCAATTCGAAAGCAAAAAAGATTCGTTGTCGAAATATTTTCAAAGTCGTAAAAAAACTGTCATTTGACTTTGAGAAATATTTTGTGACTTGCAAGCGCACCTCAGAAGTCTTAATGAGACCTGTAGAGATACGGAAGACGAGAGCCACACCTTCAAAGGTGGAATCCCATTTCAAAAATTCCAGATGCTTGCATTTCGACACGTTGCTATGACAACCATAATTTTTTTCGGATATCACCCTACCCAAGAGCACCTAGTTGAAAGAGAAGTGAAAATTTATTGGCTTGACAGCTGCACTTCTTGTTCGCAATTTAGGCCAAAGTTGTTAACCAAATACATTAAACACTTTACATTTTTATACCTCATTTGAATATGGTCAGACTATTTACAGTACAGTTAGGGAATAAATTTGTATGCAAGCAGAATGAATAGGAGCCGTTATTTTGGATTTTTGAACGTGACGATGTAATCATAATACTTCAAATGCCCTCATATATACCAATTTTCAATAGACTCGAATCATCATCATAAAACTCGTCCGCCCTCTTGATACTAAAAAAAAATAAATCATAATGTCCGACTCCGAAAATCCCCACTTAGCAATTTTGAATAGAATCTGACCCTAATTCAAAAACTCGGCATCCATCTTGGAACTGCCATATTGAATTTATGAATTTTGACTGAAAAATCATAATACCCGACTCCAAAAATTCCAACATAACAATTTTGAATGGAATCTGACCTTAATCACAACACTCGTCTGCCATCTTGGAGCCGCCATATGGAATTCATGAATGTTGACTAAAAAAATAATAATTTCCGACCCCAATAATCCACACATCGCAATTTTGAATGCCGCCATATTTAATTGATGAATTTTGACTTAAAATGCATTATCTTCGACTGCGAAACCCCCATATACCAATGTCGATCGAATCGGACCATAGCAACAGAACTCTTCCTCCATATTGGAGCCACCGTTTTTTTCTCTAACAAAAATGTCGTTATAAATTGTCACAGGAATTATGAACTACTGCCAAATTTTAAGTTAATTGGACAAATAGAAGTGAGTCAAAATTACGTTGAAAGCTTGTACGGGGCCAGGTAGCCGAGTGGGTAAAGCGCCGATGTTTCCATCACTCTGGCTGGCAGTCGAAGGTTCAAACCCTAGTGACTGCAGACATTTTTCTGATAGCCCGAGAAAATGCTAGGAATCGCACGTAAAAAGGTAAGACCTTGTTAATCTTTTGCTCGCAGAAGTTTCGCTGTAGTTCGCAAGGGGACGACAGCTATGGTTAACGAAGAACAATTTTAAATACATAATTAAAAGCTTGTGAAAAGAACAAATATTGTACGTATTGCGATTCCTTTTATTACTATTAATGAGCTCTGCTTTTACAACAGATAATGCCAACAGAACAATGAATGAAGCAAATGAATGGTTCATAGAGAACAGACGAATATGCAATGAAAGCAAAACTAATATAATGCTTTTCACAACTATGTTACGATTTTTGTGGGCCACCCGTTTCCAATTAAACAGTAAGGTTCATATCGCGGCAACACCTAGTATTCTAATTTATTTTATGTACCGTACTAAAGTTGACTGGTGCTCTGTTTTTGCAAGCGCGCAAAAACAATACGAGATTACCTTTCAACTTTCGTGCGAATTGGCAGTCAGTTATCTTTGGGTCATATGATAGATATTTTGAAAATATATTGGGTTCTTTTTCGAAAGTGAAAATACTTTTTATACGGATTAACCCATTTCATCCTTCCGGGATTTGCGACTTTTGGAAAAGTGTGTTAGACACGTTGCAACTCCTATTCGTATCTGATAATTGCATATCGGATTGATCTAGGCCCTGAGAAATATAACATCTCCGCGATGTTAGGTTAGTCGGCATTGGGAGATGTTATGGCATTGCGAATTTTCAAATTCTTTCCATCACATACCAGAAAAGCATATACAGTAGACGTTGTCGACTGGCCACTATATTTGCCAGTGTTTCGAGAAATCGTAAGATTGCGGGATTACTTTGTTTGGTAAAACCTTGGATAGAAAAACTTACGAGCTGTACATGATTTTCCTCTCTGGACGACTACTCCTGATCTACAAAGGAACGAAGGCTAAGTACCTCGCAGAGGATTTGAAATTTTACTATTTATTGTTTCTGGAAAATTCATCCGCCTGGTTTTTTTGTTACGAAAGCAATTGGGTTGTACTGTTTAGTTATAGTTTCACTTGTGTGGTTTAAACGGAGAGCAATTAGCTTTTTATATATGCTCATATGTTTTTTGTATAGTTTTTTAGATAGATTAACTAAAATTGTTGGACGTGCGTTGGCCTTGAATAAATGTCGTTCAACGGTTTAGGGATCCCACTTTTCTTAATGATTTAAATGGTACACATAAATATTGAAAGTCATTGAAGATTTCTGTTTAAAGTGATTGAAAGTTTTGTAAAACGAGTCCGTTGTTGTTTAGTGGTTTCTCTCTTCTGAGCAACGCAAACTACTTGGCGCCCCTTTGGCAATCATTTTTTGGGTATGTAATTTTTTGTCATCGAACTACACGACCCTATAAGTTGTTCAAGAGCAAGCACATTACTTGCCGTACTTAACCCTACAAAATTATTTTAGATCTTTTAGTAAATTAACATACAGACAGGAGGACGTAATAACTAATCATTCAGGTATCAGTCAATCAGAGATCAAGATCAAAGACTCAACTTTAGAAATGCCAACCTATCTCAAATTTTTGGGAATGGACATTGACAACACACTAGGCTGGAATATCCATGTAGATAAACTATGTAAAAAACTAAATACAGTGTGTTACAGTCTACGAGTCATCCTAAAATATTCAAATTACACTACAATGAAAATTGTGTATCATTCTACTTTGGAAACACACATTTTAATTTCTCAACAATTACATGAAATCCATAATTATATATCCTCTTTAGCAGTAATTGCAACTGTACTGGAAACCCCAGCAGCTCAGGCCAATTGTTCTCTTGTTCTATAACTTCTATGAAAAAATTAGACTTTGACTTTGACTTTTGACATATGACATATGATAATTTTAATAAATTCTAACCCAACAATTTTCTCTTCTCCCACGCTCCTCGTGGTATTCCAACAGGTGTTGTGCATCCGACACATTTTTTAAAAAAAATTTCATTGTTTAATGTTTTACATAAATTTTATTAAGTACACCATGTTGCACATGGATTTTGTCTTTTTTAATTCTGTAACATCGTTGTTAAGCTACCAATCTCACTAACATTGTAAGTATAGGACTCTCATCCTCCATCCTCACCATTTTACCATAGTTTCATCCATTTTTGTAGCTCCCTGATGATGACAGTAACCACTGCCGAAATATTGGAAATATGTTATAAGAGTACACTTGCGTTTTGCTGCTGTCCCAAATATTGTCAAGTTTGTTTATATATAGAGAGAGAGAGAGAGAGAGATATACTTTATTGTCATCAAGAAAAAAAAACATTCTTATGGACAAAGTGCTCACTTAAATCTAAAAATTATATCTATAGGTATATAACGTGGACATGACATGACATTGAGAGAACAACAAAACAAAACAGTAAACATATATGATTGTAAAGTTAGGAGTATAAAGAAAATTAGAGGAGTCAGAGGTTAAAATTTGTCAGAATAAAATTCTTCCAGACTATAGTAAGGTCGATCACTTAATATCACTTGCACAGCCTTTCTGAAATGGTCGGTGTTGCTAATATTCCTTATATGCTCTGGTAAATGATTGAACATCTTGCAACCATTGTAAATAAGTGAGTCCTTCACTAGGGTTGAATTTGGCCTTGGTAGGTTAATATTATTTTATTTGCGTATAGAGTAATAGGAAGGAGTACTATTGAATTGGTTAAAGTGTTTTTTTATTAAGCATACTGTTTCATGGATGAAGATGGCGAAGACAGTGTGTATTTTATGGGATACAAACAATGGTTTACAGGGATCGCGTGTCTTTGCTGTAGATAAGTATCTAATTGCCCGTTTCTGCAAGATGAGTGTGTTTTGCAGGTGAGTTTTATTGCATACTCCCCAAAATGGGATTCCGTATCTTAGGTGGGACTCTATCAAGGCATAGTAAGTTGTCTTTCCTGTTGAGAGTCCTAGCTCTTTTGTAACACGTCTCACAGCATAACATCCAGAAGCTAATTTTTTGTTTAAGTTGCAAACATGTTGTTCAAATTTCAGTTTACTATCGATGAATATGCCCAAAAATTTGGTGTTATCACGGCTCTCGATATAACTATTATCCAATTTGATATTGTTTATTTCACACTTGAAAGAGATTAGGTTGGTTTTTGTTACGTTCAAGATCAGACGATTTGAATTACACCACTGTTTTAAAGTTTTTGTATCAGTAAGGATTTTTTCCTGCAGAGAGTTTGTGTTCTTGTCTTGCCATAAAATAGTTGTGTCGTCCGCAAAAACTGTGAACTTTCCTGATATGTTTATTCCAAGAAGATCATTAATATATAATAAAAATAGAGTGGGGCCCAATATGGATCCTTGTGGTACACCACAATTTACAGGTGCCTTAGCTGACAAGGTTGTTGTTTTCACTATTTGGTAACGATCGGTTAAATATGATTTCATCCAGTCGAAAACTACACCTCTGAATCCGTAGTGGTGAAGCTTAGCCAAAAGTATCTCATGATCAACGCAGTCAAATGCTTTTGAGAAATCGCAAAAGACTGCCGCAACAGCTTCACCACTATTGATATTTGTATATACTCCCTGTAGGAAAGAGAAGATGGCATCACTGGTATTTTTTCTCTCCTGAAAACCGTACTGATTTGGCGAGATTATGTTATATTTTAAAGAGTATTTTGTAATTCTATTTTTAACTAATTTTTTTATGATTTTAGCTAGAGTGGGTATAAGAGATATTGGTCGGAAGTTTGCCGGCTCATCCTGGTTTCCCCCTTTGTGTATATGTATAACAATGGACGTTTTCAGGAAATCAGGAAAAATTCCTCTGTTAAATGAGTCGTTTATCAATTTGGCCAGAACATCAAGAGCCTGATCTGGGAGATTTTCAAAGATTTTTATAGAAATTTCATCTAACCCATAGGTTTTTTTATTTTTAATTGATTTTATCACTTCTTTCAATTCTCTAATATCAGTCTCATAAAGTAAAAATGATTGAGGGATAGGGGGATTTAAAAAGTGGTCCATGGGATTAATGTTTCTTGGTAAGTCTTTAGTTAGTGTACCAGCAATAGTACAGTAGTGATTGTTTAGTTCATTGGGAGATACAGTTATTTCGGATTTATTTTTGCTCTGCTTTCCTCTTAATTCATTTATTATACTCCAGCTAGCTTTAGATTTGTTATCAGATTCATTTATTTTATTTATATAATAGCTTTCCTTAGCTGTTTTGATTAATGCTCTATAAATTCTTCGATAGTTACTAAAATATTCGTTAAAAAAATCTGAATTGATGTATTTTCTGATATAGTGCATACATCTTAGATTTTTAGAAGATGTTTTTATTCCCAGCGTCAACCAAGGTTTCTTCTTTCTCTTATTCTTAATTTTTTGTACCGGAAAGGACTTATTGAATAGAGTTACAAGATGTTCATAAAATGTTTCGAAAGGTTTTTCTAGATCAACGAAGGATTCCCAATTTGAGTGAATAGAAGCTTCTTTGAATTTCTCAAAATTTGATTTGCTATATAATCGACCATACTTAGTTTTTGGAGGAGTACAATTAACATTAAAAGTGCTTAATACAGCTTCATGATCTGATAAACCCGCATTTATAACCGAGCATGAACTGAAATTATCGTGCATATTGCTGCATACATAGTCAATTTTGGTTGCTGAGTACATAGAGTGGCGAGTTGAATCGTTTACATGCATGATAAGATCAAAAGATAATAGTAAATTTTTTAGTGACTTTGTATATGTTGAGTCTTCATCATAGTTTATATTTAGATCTCCAGTTAGTATAATGGAAGATTTTATTGGTAATTCATTTAATATCAGTTCGAGCTTGGTTAAAAACACATTAACATCACTGGATGGGGCTCTATAAATACACAAAATGTACAGATTTATTTTCTTGCTGTATATGAGTGAGAATTCAAATTGTTTTTCTTCCAGGAGGTAAGAAAATTTCTCTACATCCAAAAATTGTAAACCTTCAATTGAACAATTTTTTATGAGAATCTGTGTCCCACCATGAGATAATACACTTCTGTTGTAAGTGGACACTACAGTGTAATTTTCAATATAGTTCGATTCGTTTTGCTGCAGCCAGTGTTCTGTGAGCAAGACTAAATCAGGGAAATTGATACTTTCCAAGAATGTGAAAAATTCGTCAGACTTATTTCTTATAGATTGTATATTTAAGAGCAACAAGGTGATTTTGAGCTCTTTTGACAGGCCCCGTTTTTCAAAGGGTCTTTTTACCCTAAAAAAGATGTTGACTGTTCTTGATTTGGTTTAATTATTTCTTCCAATTCTGTTATCTGAGTCGGAACAAGACGGGTGCAGGTTTGATGTTTATTTGCTTCGTTTTCAACTACATTATTTGTTTGATAATTCTCACCTCTTATTTCCTGATAGGTTATATGACAATCAGTTTTTGGAGATTTGATTTTGAGATGAGTATTTATAAAATTTATGATAGCTTTTCCCAAAAACCATTTCCCGGTTGTTGTGATATTAAAGCCATCTCTGCAGTAGTTCGCTTTCCTTAAGTGGTTATTGCTATCCAATACTCCGGCAACTGAAGAACTTGAATGATGCATAGTTTTGGCTATCGCTAAGTTGTTTTTGTATATTATATTATTTATATTACCCAAATCATATCGATATGGCTCTGTCAAGACTAAAACTCTTGTGTGGGTCAAATTCGAAATAATTCTGTTTATGTTATCTGCAGCTGTTTTTCTTAGCCATAAAATTATAATATCTTGCTCTCTTAGAGATTTAGAGTTGTGTAGTGCAGTTTTGGATATCTCATCGTAGTCGGCATCACATTTTATGGTGGATTGCATTTCATAATTGTTTGTTTGCTTCTGTAGGATTGCAGCCAAATCTTTACCGTGGCGGTGATTTGCGACCAAGACAATTTTATTCATTTTCTGTGCGACCTTTTGGCTTGTTGGATTTGATATGCTTGATTTTTGAGCATGATTCTTGTATATTTTACACGGTTTTGTTTCATAACTCAGGTCTCTCTTTTCCACGCATATATATATATATATATATATATATATATATATATATATATATATATATATATATATATATATATATATATATATATATATATATATATATATATATATATATATATATATATATATATATATATATATATATATATATATATATATATGTTCCAGTGACTGTAAAACAGTCAAAAACAATCCTTTAGGAACTCACTATACCTTTGTATAGATTGTATGGCATATGTCCGACAGAAAACAACTACTTCTCTGGCTAATACCTCGACAGATATTGAATTATATCTTTCAGACATATGTGCAAAGATCCTTACTTTGAAGGAACAACTTTGCAAGAGCTCTCGTAGACAGACAGCAGGACACCGCCTGATCCAAACAAGGAACCAACTGCAGACCGGTTTCGGGATGAAGTACCTCATCAGTGCAGTCCAGGTTATCACGGTTGTATAAACGCGGGGGCCCGGTGCCCGTCATCGTTCGCCGGGATGAACACTGCAATCGCTTACAGGATCCACCACGGCAACAGATTAGAGAGCGCTCCAGAAGGACATTTCGGATGCGAAATGGTATATGCTGAATACTTGTTTCAAGGAGCAATAAATGTTCCAGTGACTGTAAAACAGTCAAAAACAATCCTTTAGGAACTCACTATACCTTTGTATAGATTGTATGGCACATGTCCGACAGAAAACAACTACTTCTCTGGCTAATACCTCGACAGATATTGAATTATATCTGTCAGACCTATGTGCAAAGATCCTTACTTTGAAGGAACAACTTTGCAAGAGCTCTCGTAGACAGACAGCAGGACACCGCCTGATCCAAACAAGGAACCAACAGCAGACCGGTTTCGGGATGAAGTCCCTCATCAGTGCAGTCCAGGTTATCACGGTTGTATACACGCGGGGGCACCGGGCCCCCGCGTGTATACAATGTATATATATATATATATATATATATATATATATATATATATATTCAAGAATGTTTACTGTTTTTCTTCAAAAACAAAAATATATTCAAAAAATGTGGACCGCAAAATAAATATCATACGAGAAGTTTGGAATACATCTATCCAATACATCGGTTAACTATGACTGAAAGAGGTGCATTTTACAGCTGTATTAAACTATATAACAAACTACCCGATAGCGTGAAAATAATGAAACTTCAAACAGATTAAGAAACAAGTTTTTGACTTACTTGTCAAAATAGAACCATATGATATAGAAAAATATTTACATTATAACTGTTGAAATATCTTCACAGCTCAATTAATTCTATGTATTTTAATATGTCACTTGTCCAAAATTAAATACCATGGTTTGTTAATCACCTAAGTTTTAAATATGTATGTCTAAATATTTTGTATACCTGCTTTGACCATTATTTCACTGAATGTTAATTTACCTGTTTCTATGTGTATTTTAATATTCCCTGAATTAAAATTTCTTCATTATTATTATTGAGGAGAGAGGCGAGTATAGAACAGGTTAGTTGATGACTTTGCTGTCATCAGATGAAAACAAATAATTGTAATAACGAAAAATAGATTTTAAAAAATCGAAGCCTTCTGCAAACAAAATTTCCCATCTACAATAGGAATTTTGATCGGCAGGAGTCCATCATAATACATTTCGTAACCGAACCACAGCGACAATGCTTCAGCTACATATAGTAAATATCAAATTATAAACGCAAGGCAAATATTGAATAAGCTTATTTTCCTCAAATTCCAACAAGTATGATGGTGAGTGAGCCTCAAACATGGCAGGATAATTAATTCCTGAACCTCACTCCCGAAATGACAATTGCTCGAAAATGGAAAATCCCGAGGAAAAGTTATACGAGTCTAACTCAAATAAAGAGTCGGCGGGTATTAAATCTAAAGCGCTCGCTTATTAATTTCTAGGTTCTGTTAATAAAACAAAATTACCAGGGCAGTTAATTATGAGAATTCCTGCAAAATTCGTTGCTTTGCCTCGGGCTTATTCATGTCAACTGGTTCGTGTTCAAAATGCTCCAGATGACCTATATTCGCGGACAATATCGAAATTGAATGGGTATACAATTTCAGATAGAGCAACTAAACATGAGATTCAATAATGTTGATTTTGTATAAGCGCTTTGCATGTATTGCGGATGTTAACAATTGTTTGAGGAATAGCTTTACAAATATCGTGTTTTGCAAGTTACTCTTATGATATGAACGTCATGTTTGAGTTGGGATAGTTTTTCGTATGTTTCTCATAATTGTGTGAATTGCTCGGCTGATAGATAATCAAATCGTATACAGTTTCAACGTTAAAGTCCGCATCATATGGAATTATTTCCACTCTTCCACTCTTGATGCCATCAATAACTGTTAAAACGTCATTTCTAAAAATACCAACAGCAAAAAACCATGGATTGATGAGACATTTATCCACCGCTCCCATTAGAAACGTAAGCTCTGGAAGAAATACCTATCAACTAAGTCCCCTGAAGATATTGAGACCCACCGTTCTCACTCCTCTATAATTTGTCTGAAGACCTAAAAACGGCCAAACAGAACTATGAATCAGATCTCGCGGGAAAAGGTTCCAAGGCCATCTTTAAATATTGTAGAACCAAGCTGTCGTCGAAGGACTCTATACCAATGATTCGCGACAATAATGGAAATGTATGTGAATCCAATGCTGCAGCTGCTGAAATGCTCGCTAAAGGTTTCGATAAATCTTTCTCGCCAGTTCAAAATACAGCGTTACCCCAAGTAATGTCACCAAGATGCCAAAACTCTTTAACCCATGTGTATTTTCCACCTGAAATAGTGGAGGAAAAACTGAGGAATATCAAAACAGGTGTCTCACCTGGGCCGGATAATATACCAGCATTCATTTTGAAAAGACATGCATCCGTTCTCGCAAAACCCCTCAGCCATATTTTCGAATACTCTTTTTTCCATTCCTGCCTTCCCACCCAATGGCGGTTAGCCTCTGTCGCCCCTTTCTGTAAAAAAGGAGATAAACTCGATCCTGGAAACTACAGACCAATTAGCCTGGTATCCGTATGTGCCACCTTTTTGCTTGGAAACGATCTGATTCCCCCTACACAACACGGTTTCATTCCTGGAAGATCAACAACAACTAACTTACTTTATTGCCTGGATAAATGGACCAGACTCCTAGACTCCTCATCCCCCGTTGACATAATATATCTCGATTTTTCCAAGGCATTTGACAAGGTTCCACGAATTAAGCTTCTTCACAAACTTGAACACTCCGGTAGAAGAGGTCAACTGCTCAACTTGATCGAAGCATTTCTTTCTGACAGGGTTTTCAAAGTAAGGGTTGGCTCCAGTCATTCTGATCTACATCAAGTCATCTCGGGTGTTCCACAAGGTTCTGTTTTGGGACCAACTCTCTTTTTGGTATATGTCTCAGATCTGCCCACTGTACTCCATTCAGACCACGCTTTTTTTGCAGACAACAGCAAGTTCTTTGGAAATCCTCTAACTAGTCACGCTGATCTTCAGTCTGATCTCATTTCAGTGCGAAAGTGGTGTGAAATTTGGAATATACCTCTGAATGTCGACAAGTGTTGTGTGTTACACATCGGTTAGAATAACCCATCATTCGATTATCTTTTGGGCAACAAATCGATTCCCGAAGTAGACAACCATAGTGACCTGGGAGTTATCTTCAACAAAAAAATTACTGCTGCTAACCAAGTAACAGCCGTTGTTAAAAAAGCTAACACTCGTACTTATTTACTTAACAAATGTTTCGTCCATCCTGATAAAAAACTCTTCAGTACACTCTATAAAATATATATTCGCCCCCGCCGGGAATATGCTGTCCAAATCTGGTCCCATTACTTGGTAAAAGACATTCAACTCCTTGAGAGGGTCCAACGCAACGCCACCAGAATGGTAAGAGGATTCAATCAACTCTCCTACGACCAACGACTATCCCAGCTTAATCTACCCTATCTTAGTGACAGACGTACCAGAGGCGTTGCGATTTTAACCTACCGAATACTTCACGACGACTTCTCCGTAGATCTCGCTAGCTTATTTCTACGACAAGATGATAGTAGGTTGCGTGGACATCCTTTGAAGTTAAGGCAGGAATCCTATCGAACAACTGTACGTCAAAAATACTTTTCAAACAGAATCTTCACGAAGTGGAATACTCTACCTCCAGAGGTCGTGACATCACCAAGTACGAACAGTTTCAAGAACCGTTATGACTCCTTTCTACAAACAGCGATTTAGTTTATTAATTTTCTTTTCTTTTTTTTCCTATTATAAAAATAATATTTGTAAATCATAAATTCTTTATATTGGGCACAATAGGCTATGCCTCTGCCCTTGTTGTAAATAAATAAATAAATAAATAAACATAAATAAAATTATTCAGTAATTACAAATCAAGAGTTCGTGAACAGTTTGTGCTTTGATAATAATGCAAAATGACTTTTACGGTGTCTACCTATCGATTGGTTTCACCTGTCCAATTTGACATTCTTTCTAAAAAATAAAAAATTGTTAGGTTATTTCTCAATAGTTCGAAAAAAATTAAATGAAAAAGTTGTTTATTTTTTGACTCACCTACCAACTTTGAACCAGATTGAACAATTTTGATTTTTTTCGCGTTTTTTTAAGCTTAAAATTTTTCGGCTAGTTTAAATTTCGTAAAATCTGAAAAAATCAGTTGAGATGTAATACATCCATCTGTTGAATGTATTTTTTTTATTTAAAAATGTTTTTAATTGAATATTTTCAAATAAATACAAATATGCTTAAAGAATTATGTCATATTTGATGCAAAGTGGCTCTAGTTTCAACATTCTTCATAGCAAAATTCACATTATTAATTTTTATCACATGAGGACTTTTCAGATAAGTGTTATAACTCTGGAAACATGAAATCAATTCACTCTTCAAATTCTTGCTAATTCAATCATACAATTATTCTCTGAAATTATACTCAAAAATTAATCACCAATCAAGGTGCTCTTAAAATGGGAAGTATGCTATGGAAACAACAGAACTGAATGTCATGGAAATTGAAATAACAAAGTGTTTGACAGTTTTACCAAGTTTATGAAACAGTAATTTTTATTGAGTAGTAGAATCAAAATGCTGACTTTTCAGGAAAAATTAGAAATTGTACGTATTTGCGGTGAAAATGAAAGTCATCGACAAGTTGGGAATATTTTTAATGCACGGCATCCTGAAGAAAATATTTACTAGTCTAGTGTGAGTAGGATTATTTCAAAGTTCGAATCGACGGGTTCAGTGCAGGGGCGTTTTACCCATAAGGCTGATTAGGCTAAAGCCACATGCGCCGCAGATCCTAGGAAATTGCCAAAAGTTGGCAGCCTTGGAAACGAAATCGAAGGATTCATCCACCGCCCATTTTAGCCTCTGGCCTTTAAAACGCCTCTGATTCAGTGCTAAATACTTTCAAAAGACCTCATAATCTAAGATTTCATAGATAAGCTCAATTCAGTGTATGCTTAGAAGAAGTAGAGCGGGCAAACTAGTATAACAGATATATCTAATAGGATCGGTGCTAAACACTTTAAAAGAGCGAGATTTTGACGTACGGTTGGATTTCTCTTTTTGGTTCCAAGGATAACGAGAAGAAAATTTAAATTTACCTTAAAAAATTTGATGGACAGACGAGGCGACTTTTACCTCAAATGGGGTAGTCAGTTCATAAAACTGTAGGGGTGGTCAATAACCTTTTAAGACAAATGTGTGGTGCGGTGTGTTAAATAACAGAGTGATTGGCCCATATCTATTACGGGGAAATTTTACTTCAGACAGATACTTGCAATTTTTAAATAATGAAATGAAAATAGTTTGACAATTTCTATTTCGGCATCTTCTTTTTTGTTCAATAATTTTATTTTGGCATCTTTTCTTTTTTGTAAAATAATGGCTCTTTTTTCGGTTCAATAATTTTGTAAAATAATGGCTCTTTTCTATTCAATAATTTTGATATTTCTATTTCGGCATCTTTTTTTTTGTTCAATAATTTTATTTTGGCATATTTTTTCTGTTTGTAAATAATGGCTCTTTTTCAGTTCAATAATTTTGTAAAATAATGGCTTTTTTCGATTCAATAATTTTAACAGTATTATTTTGGCGTCTTTTTTTTTGTAAAATATTGACTCCTTTTCGTTTCAATAATTTTGTAAAAGCAATGGCTCTTTTTGCATCTTTTTGTAAATAATGCTTAGTTTTTGAGAATTTTGGATTTTTCTTGGTTTTAATAAACGAATAACTCTTTTTTGGTTTATTAATCATTTTTTAAATTCATGTTAATTATAAGGAGAGGTGTGGAAAGGAAGGGGTCTTGAAAAAATATTGTTTTGTTCTATTGGTGACTATCAAAAAATTCAGAAATTTTCAATTTGGGAAAAATACAGTAAGGTACAGAGTCGAAATTATCAATACGTTTTCGTTTGGCAAAGTTAGTGCGGAAGACTTTTGTCACTTTTTTGGTAAAAGTTTTAGATGAAATGCCCCTCAATGAAAGACAGATTAATCAATGGTTTCTATGTGGCGGAGCGCCAATTCGTAATTCGGTAGGTGTCAAAAAATTTATCTTGAAACTATTTCGAGGGAAGATAATTGGGCTTAGATAATATGGAACAATCCTGGCCACCCTGGTCACCAGACCCCACTAGATTTTTCCTTTGGGGGTATTTGTAGCAAAAATTCTATAAGCTCAGACCGTTTCGAGATGTCAACCACATGGAGACAGTAATAATTCGTGATTGTGTAGTAATTATTTCTCCTCAACAAACGCTGTCAACGAAGTTTCGAGGAGAACCATTATTAAAGGCGCGTTCTCACGAGTCAAGGTTAGTTGAACAACTTCAGTTGATCAACAAAAATTGAATAAAGACTTGATCAAGTTGAAGTTCACACCTACAAAAGAAATTGATTGTCCCTGTTAGTTTTAAAATGGCGTCGAACGCAATTTTGCGCGAATGTGTACAGGTGGTTGCAGTTTTGTTACAAAACGAACTAAAAAAAATTTGTGATGCAAACAAAAATCGTAACAAACGTCGATTTTGGGTGAGGCAGTGGATTTTAAGAAGAAACAGATTAGGAGCATCAGAAACTTTGCTGAAAGAGCTAGCATTGGAGGACAAAGAATCAAACAGAAATTATTTGAGAATGTCTGAAGAAAAATTTGAGGAACTGCTGTCAAAAGTTCAAGATCATATAAGAAAACAAGATACAGTGATGCGACAAGCAATATCACCAAAATTAAAACTGCAAATTACTTTAAGATATTTAGCAACCGGAAATTCATTTGCAACGCTTGCGTACGTATACCGAGTACCTAAAAATACCATTTCAATTTTTTTTTGGACAAGTTTGTATTGCAATATACGAAGCATTACAAGATTTTATTAAAGTAAGTACTTATGATAAGTTGGTAAGTAGTCATTGAGACATGAAACAGCATGTTAATTTAGTGTAGAACATCTCTTAGAGCTTCAGAGAGTATATTAGATCTAGATGACTCTTGCGAATCTTCGCCGCTTTGTTGTTCATTTGAAAGCGAAGCTGGCGGTGACCAATATACGTCTTCCATGTTGTTTGAAAGCTTGATGGAGACGAATGATGGAGACGAATGATCCTGAGATGGTGACAACGCTGATGATGCACTGCTCTGATACTCATCAGACCCCTGATGATGCGGTTGTATTTGGAGTTGTTTGGTACGGGGACTGACCCATTAACAGCTGCAATCGCTTTTGTCTTAGTACACCTTGAATTTGTTCCTGGCAGATGATGGCATCATAAAGAGGCATCTGCCTTAATTGGACAGCGATATGCTTGGCAAATATGTCAAATTCGTCTTCTGCGCTGTTACTTATTTGCACTACTTTATCAAGTTTATCAATCGCGGTGCTGATATTTGAAATATTTTCGTTTCCTGATATTTTACGTTTGCGATTCTGAGGAGCACGAAATATACTTTTTGGTGTCTTGGGTTGTTTCGAATTGTCACTTTCGGAGAACATATATCTTTAGACCATTTGGAAGGAGTACTCATTTATCGAGAAAACAAAAAATCTTCAACTATCGCTTATCAAGAGCTCGCCGCATAGTTGAGAACACTTTAGGAATTTTAGTTTCTAGATTCAGAGTCTTTGAACGACCTATAGCGGTTGGAGTTTCCAAGGTGGAAGGGATTGTTAAAGCAGCTGTGGCATTACATAATTGGTTAAAAATAAGTTCAAGTGAGAAATATACACCAGCTGGTTCTTTCGATACGGAAGATCTAAATACCAGGCAAATTCTGCCAGGTTCTTGGAGAACAGACATTGGTGGAGCAAAGAGTCTAGTCGACTTGAAAGTTAATTTAGGAAGTCGCAACTGCACAAAATTAGCATATAAAATGCGTGATAAATATGCTGAATATTTTTCTGGACATGGTGCGGTGCCCTGGCAAGACAATATGATACACGATGATGAATAATTTAGATTTAATGTAAAAAATTAAGTGAAAAGTGTGCTTACCAAATTTGTTGAAGTGTTTCTTGTATTCGTAACACCATTTAAAAATAAATTTGCTCTTTTATACCAAAACAGTTTTGGCACGTACAATTCATCTGTTCCCATTCCACTTTTTTTTGATTTGCAAACCAATGCGTGTTCTTTGGAGTACATCATTCTGATGTCTTTATTTTGTTTTTCAGGTCGGCAGTAGTCAGCCCAGATATTTCCATTTCCTTGACAATACAACGTAAAGCATTTTCTCGTGCGTCTCGGTTTTTATAAACACTGAGACGATAATTCCAGAGGCATTCTTGTCTCTCGTACAGTTCAAGAAACTTCATCATCACATTTTCCGACCATTTAACACTCATTTTTTACACTATTTTGTTTGTTTCCAATAATATTTCCAGCCAAACACTACGACTGCAGCCAGTTCAAAGCGATAAAACTTGACTGCCTAGTTCATACGTTTCAAGACTTGTTTCAACTTGAATGCGATTCGAGACTTGAACGATAAAAGTTTGAATGGATCAAACTTTTGCTGAACAACTACAAAGTTGATCAACTCTGTTGAAACCGAGGTTCTCACTATACTTTTTATTCAATTTTTGTTGATCAACCACAGTTGTTCAACGAAACTTGACTCGTGAGAACGCGGCTTAATTTGCATTGAGCGTGATGGAACAACTTTAGTTGATCAACAAAAATGGATTAAAGACTTGATCAAGTTGAAGTTTACACCTGCAACAGGGAATTGATCGTCCCTGATCGCAATTTTGCGCGAATGTGTACAGGTGATTGCAGTATTGTTACAAGACGAAATAAAAAAAATATGTAATGGAAACAAAATCTTTAAAAACGTCGTATTTACACTATTTTTTTGTTTCCAATAATTTTTCTTGCCAAAAACTACTTAAACCGCGGCCAGTTGAAGGCCTCAGGGAAAGAACGTGTTTGCCTCAAATCGCGATTTCCATGTCAGCTTTTGGCTGCCGGACTATGCTATCACATGGCATATTTGTACTGGGGACGAACGTGTCTAGTCAGGAGAATGCTCTCATGTAAATTATTGTCAAAGTTATTATTAGCACGTTCTTCTTTCCTTGGAGCCTTCAATTGAAAGCAATAAAACATGACTGCCTAGTTCATAGGTTTCGAGACTTGTTTCAACTTGAAAGCGATTCGGGACTTGAACGATGAAAGTTTGAATGGATCAAACTTTTGTTGAAAAACTACAAAGTTGATGAACTCTGTTGAAACAGAGGTTCTTACTGTAGTTTTTATTCAATTTTTGTTGATCAACTAAAGTTTTCAACTAAACTTGACTCGTGAGAACGCGACCTGCACTTCTACAACTCAAACCATGCGTACTTTCCTTATCAACTTCTCTACCACTTATATACAAGGATGAGGCACGCAAATAATAGTAATAATAAAAGTAATAATGAGGTTCATTCATTCAATTCACATACATAGATGAGATCATAAAAAGTGTAGTGGTATAGAAAGCTAGGAATGAGTAAAGCAATAGGGAAAAAATACGAGACCTGAACCCAACAAAACCTTGCGAGGTTTTGCCAGGTGTTTTTAATATTTGGTAACCATGTTTATTTCCGTCACTATGCATTATTGCTGTGAAAATAATATTTTCTTGATTAATCGCTTATTCAAATTCTTTATTTTCCTTAAAATGACAAAAACTGGGTTTGTATAGGAATGGTCATAAAAATTAAATAAAATTTCGAAACAATTTAAAGACTAAAAAACACATCATTGTGTGATACCTATTTGATATTTGCATTGAATAATAGATACATGCAAGAAGCATATCTCACTAGAAAAATCTATCCGATGGCTGAAACAAAAACACTGTTTTTATCAACTCTATACCCACACAGCACGCAATATCTAGGGAATATTGCCACAATATTACAATATTGCAATTGCAGTTGGAATATCCCAGAAATATTGCAGAAATATTCAATTTCTATATTATTAATGCAATATTCAGAAATATTGCTGCAATGTTACAAATACTGATAGTTTTTTTGAAAAAGTTCAATTTTATATTTCTGCGTATACATGACGACAAAATTATTCCAGAGCACCTGCAAACTCTCAGAACTATTGCAGCAACATTGACTTAATTCAATTAAATTTAAAAAATCTTACAAAGTCTTGGGACGTCAGGATCATGCGCAGTTCAACAGAAGCGAACGAATATGAACCTTAAGTGAAGATAACCGACTGCAAGGTTTTGACAATTGACAAATGGTAATTCGTCTTCCTTCATCAAAATATCAAATGGAATGGCTACTTATTCGTAAAAACACTTTAATCTTTTATGTTGTTTAATAGCAGTGATTAAAAGAGGTGAAGTTGGTTGAATTATTCAAGGTAAAAGCACATATTTTATAGATATAATAGGTATACATATCTTGTTGTAAAGATGTTAGCTTGAATAAATATAATATTGCCGGTAATTGACAAAATGGCATAATAGAAGTGTTGTGACAAAAGGGGCCGAATACTTGAACTGAGTAGTTGATGAACAGTACGTTTTGATGAATACTTTTATTGAACGTGAAAAATAAGAGATGCTTGACATGCGTGACTGACATTAATATGACATGTACTGAAGTAAGTCAAAATGAAATGATAAATGAACACTATTTAAAGGGTGAACTATTACAGATTGTACTGAATGGAAAATTCACTACATTCTTCCCCACTTGATGAAAAACTCTGCAAACATGCTAGAGAATGTAGTCTCTTAGGTAGGATGGCTTCCTATGCTGTCTGGATGGCCTGCTTGTGTCCGGAGGAGTTGGCTGACCGGACTGGTTCATTGGTGGTTCATGCTGGCTGGGCCCATCACTAGACGAACTGTCACTTGGCACTGGAGTGGATTGAGATGATGCCCTGGTAGCAATTCGAGGGTGATCGGCCTCAACTGGGATTCCATATCCCCGATATCGAACCGCAGGCAGAGCAAAAGTTACTCGCTTCTTTGGTACCAGAGTAGCGATGAGTTGGTTGATGTGGCGTTTCAAGCTGCGCCCCGAGTCCAATTCAACTATATAATGACATTGGCCAAGCTTCCTCGTTACGGTACCAAACTGCCAGACATCATGGTTTCCCTGGTGAACTTTAGCCTGGACTCTCTCTCCCACTTGAATAGTTCTGACACGAGAGTTGTTTGGGGTTGATGGAACCAGTGCCTTGCTGTTAGGAAGGAGAGCATCGAGGCGAATTCGAAGCTTTCTCTTCAAATATAGCTCTGCAGGAGACTGACCTGATGCTAAAGGTGTTGCTCGGTAGCGAAACATTATGTTCTGTACTTTGGAAGACAAAGGAGCTGTATCGTTTTCAGCAGCTTTGAGTCGTCTCTTCAGGGTTTGAATGCTGCGCTCCGCAAGGCCGTTTGTAGCAGGGTGGTTTGGTGCACTGAATTTCTGAAAAATTCCTCGCTCCTTGCAATGGTTCTGAAATTCATCGCTCTTGAAGATGGTGGCATTGTCCGAAACCAGAACGGAGGGGTATCCATGGACTGAAAAAATGTTTTCCAGCAGAGATATGGTTGTAGCAGAGGACGGGGCATCACGCAGTATGCGAACTTCTGCCCACTTGGATTTTGCATCCACACACATGAGAAAGAAGTGGCTGTCGAAAGGACCGGCATAATCAATATGCACCCTCTCCCAGTTCTCTTCAGGCTGATCCCACGGATGGGTTGGTGCTTTCGGAGGAGTGTGACGAACCTTTGCACAGGGTTCACAGCTTCTGACTAGTTGCTCTATGTCCCTGTCAATACCTTCCCAATATACGTATCTCCTAGCAAGTTGTTTCATTTTTGTAACACCTAAGTGCGACGCATGAAGCTCATCTAGGATTGGGGTTTGAAGGGTTTTCGGAATCACAGCTCGATCCAATCGGAAAAGAATATTGCCAGAAACAGTGAAAGGGCTATCTTTGCGGCTGTTCTTGAGCTCGTGCAGCAGGGCTTGTAACTCTGGGTCTCTTGCAGTTTCTTCGGCAACGGTATCTGCTGTGACTGCCGTGCTGGAGATATGGAACAGGGTTTCTGCATACAGTGCATTGATTTCGTCATCTATTTGTATCACTGGAGGTTTGTTTGTTGTGGTGACTGGGGCACGGGATAGACAATCAACGTTCTCGTTATCTTTGCCCTTCTTGCAACGTACTGTGTAGTCGAGTCCACTAAATTTTTCATTTTTGGCATCATAGTTCTCAAATGGTATGATTTGTGGTGCTGGAGTTGATTGGTTTCCAAGAGCTGCTGTAAAAAGTGACATGAATTTCCTAAACTGCTCCTCATCCATGATAACTACGGTGGAAATGTCGAAAACAGGATCAAAAAACGTTCAAAAATTGACTTGGAAAACGCCGACAAAATGAGTTCTGGCTCCTAAACATTGATGTCACTGTTCATCCTCGTCGCCAAATTGTTGTGACAAAAGGGGCCGAATACTTGAACTGAGTAGTTGATGAACAGTACGTTTTGATGAATACTTTTATTGAACGTGAAAAATATAAGAGATGCTTGACATGCGTGACTGACATTAATATGACATGTACTGAAGTAAGTCAAAATGAAATTGTAGAGTCGTCGGTGTACTTTTATCGTCGTTTTTAGTAAAAAAATAGTCTAATGACTTTTTGACTTTTTATTCTTTCAATGTCGCTTGACGGAACCGTCCCAATCCCTCAATATCCAGAGTGACATGGTCAGTCTGCACATACAGAGTGTGGCGACGTAACATTCTTCCCCCCCAGATATCAAACATTTCCAGAAACAGAGGAAATAAATAAAAATATTATTGCTTAAACAACTTAGCCATGAAATAAATCAACCTAAACATAATTAATCAGTCTGTCATAGGTACTCTTCCCAGCTTGGCGACTGGTCGTTTGAAAATCCCATTTTTCGTTTTAACTTCTACCACTCTTATCCTCCCATCAGAACCTGGAAACAGTTTTTCGACTTTTCCAAGTGTCCAGTCGTTTTTCTTGTGTAGGTTATCGTCCATTATCACAACAATGTCATTTTCTTTTATTGGTTCGTTGTCGTCCATCCATCGTCCTCTTTTTGTAAGACTTGGTGTATATTCCTTCAGCCATCGTTTCCAGTATTCATTCGTTATCTGCTGAACTCTCCTCCATTGTTTCCTTATATCATTATTGTAATTAATACAGTCTGAATCTTGGGCACCATTAGAAGATCCAATCAGGAAGTGATTTGGTGTTATCGCTTCCAAGTCGTCGGGATCGGTTGAAACTTTAGTCAAAGGTCTTGAATTGACCATGAACTCAATTTCTGCAAAAATTGTTAAAAGTAATTCGTCTTTGACCTGTTGATTTCTAAGAATGGCGTAAAAGGCTGTTTTTACATTTCGTATGAGCCTTTCCCAGCTTCCGCCCATGTGTGGACTTCCCGGGGGTATGAATTTCCATTCTATACCTATTTTGATCATCTCATTTTTAATCTTACTTTGATTTATGTTTCTCATAGCTTTCCTCAACTCTTCAGACGCTCCACGTAGGTTGGTTCCATTGTCTGACAAAATTTGCTGTGGTTGTCCTCTCCTGGCGATCATCCTTTTCAGGGCCAATACGGCTGAGTCCGCCGTGAGGCTATGGGCTATTTCTAGGTGTATCGCTCGTACTGTCATACATGTAAAAATAACACCCCAACGTTTCACTTTACTCCTTCCTACTGTCACTAGAAATGGGCCAAAATAGTCTACACCAGTAAACGTGAAAGGTCTCACATTCGGTGTTAATCTGGATTTTGGAAGTTGTCCCATGAGTGGTACTAGAGGTTTTGCTTTTTCCAACCGACATCGTTGGCACCTTGAGAAGGTTGATTTAACGGCTGCCCTCCCATGTATAATCCAAAATTTTTGCCTAGCCTCGTTGAACACCAATTCCACCCCCTGATGTGCATATTTCTCGTGAATATCTTTGAGAAATAAGAAGGTGAATCTATGTTTGTTAGGTAAAATCGCAGGTCGTCTGACTGAATCGTTGATTGAGCTGGCTTTATCAGTTCTTCCCATCATTATTATGATTTTTTGTGAACTCATCATCGGTGATAGATGTTTTAGTCGGCTTTGTTTGGACAATAGTTTATTCTTCTTTAGAGTTTCATATTCTTCCGGAAAACTCTCTTTTTGACATTCTTGAATCCATAATAATTCAGCATTTTTGATATCTTCTACAGTAATCTCTATATCACATAGATTTTGTCGAATTTTACCGATCCAAATTTTTGCAGATGTGAATGTTCTCGCTGTAGCTCGTAGAAGTTTTTTGAAGTTCGAAAATCTGTCAATATCGGGCAAGATAGGGTTTTTTTCAAATTGTATAGAGGTCATCAGGGTGATTTCTTCACAAGTCTTATTCTTGAAAATCTCTTTCTTTGGCCAAGTCGATTCGTCTCTTGTTGATAAGAACTGGGGTCCAGAGAACCAATCATGGCAGCTCAGTGTATTTGTTCCATCTTCATTATAACCCCGGGTAACACCGTCTGCTCCATTCATCTTCGACGGAACCCAGTGCCAGTCAGAAGGATCAGTCAGTTCCAATATCTCACCTACTCGATGAGCTTCAAATTGCCCCAGTCGCTTGCAATTTCCATTAATCCAATAGAGAACTGTTGTAGAATCAGACCAGTGAAAAGTTCTGTCGATTCTTATGTTTAGTTCTGACTTAATTGTTCTTCCTAGACGACTTCCTAATAGTGCTGCTTGCAGTTCTAGTCGGGGAATCGAAATAGGTTTGGTCGGAGCAACGCGTGCTTTCCCAGATACCAAAGAAACATCGATTATGTCATCAGTTACAACTCGCAAGTAAGCTACGGCTGCAAAACTTTGCTTACTGGAATCACAGAAAATATGAAGGTCGATTCTGTTTGCTGCAGAAATATTTCTGGAATAGCAACGTGGGACAGTGATATTGTTAATCCTCTTGAGGTCGGAAAACCAAGCTGTCCATTTCGTATTAGTTTCGTCGTCGATGAAGTCATCCCAGCCAATTGCAGTCCTCCAGACGTCTTGAATTATTATTCTACCTCTTATAGTGAAGTTAATCAAAAGACCTAGTGGGTCGAATATTGCCATTACTATTTTCAAAACATGTCTTTTTGTTGGAAATTTTGTAGTGTCTTCGGATGACAAATTATTCAGTCTGAATATGAAGTTATCTTCTGATGAGTTCCAATACATTCCTAGTACTCGGTGTAATGATGTGTCGCAGTCTAGTATTAAGTCCTTACTTATATTTTCCTCAAATTTCATCATTTTTGTGAGTTCTTTGGAATTTGTCGACCAGTTAACTAGTTCAAACCCACCTTTTTTCATAGTTTCGTAAACTTTGGAAATTATTCTGAAGGCTTCGTCTGGGTCATCTGCCGAGTCCAAATAGTCATCTACATAGTGATTTTTCGTGATTGCGTAGATAATTCGTTCATCTTTTTCAGTTTCTTCAGCGTTCAGATTCTTGATAAACTGAGCACATGCAGGGGAGCAAGTAGCGCCAAAGGTCATCACCTGCATTTGATAGACATCTGGTGGTTCATTGGGACTTTCTCTCCTAAGAAAACTTTGAGCATGTTGGTCTTCATGTCTGATTTTCACTCGATGGAACATTTCTCGCACGTCGCTGGTGAATGCAACATTTCTTTGCCTGAATCTCAACAGGACTGATACAAGGGGCTCTAATAAGTCTGGTCCAGAAAAAAGGTTGTCATTGAGGCTTGTACCACATGATTTGGATGCTGCATCAAATACTAGGCGTAGCTTTTCAGGTTTTTTGGGGTTGATGACTCCGAAATGAGGTAAAAACCATGTTCTTGGGTGCGGTTGCTTTGCTTCTTCACAGGTTAATTTTCGGATGTACCCTTTCTCTAGATATTTCTTGATGTTTTCGTGGTATTTTTGCCTAAAATGCTCGTCATTTATCATTCTATTTTCAACATGCTGCAGTCGTCTCATTGCTGTTCCTTTGTTGTTTGGTAAAGAAATGTCATCTGATTTCCATAAGAGTCCAATTTCATATCTATCGTCACTGATACGTTTGGCCGTCTTCTCCATTATCAACAAGGCTACCTCAGAGTCTCTGTCTTTTCTGCATTTGTTAGATTATGATACTCCAAAGGCGTCAACGGTGAAAGAGTGTTTAACTAACTGATGAAGAACATTGTCTGACTCGTCATTTACTCAGATATGAAGTAAGTAATTATTTTTGTGTGATTCTGCTGTAGTTTTTCCATGAAGTATCCACCCAAGTGAAGTTTTTGTCGCAATTGGAACATTTTCGGGACCATGGGCTATCTTTCTGGCAACAGTGAGATTAATATTGTCTTGTCCAATAAGAATCATGGGTGTATTATTGATATCAGCAATAGGTAGACCTATTAGGTGAGGATGATGCTTCCAGTCATTGAAACAAATTTCTTGTGATGGCAACGATAAGTTTTTCACAGAATGGACATTCTTCATCGTATGAATTTTGGCACCATCATAGATTCCAGAAATACCTATGTCAAAACATTCTGAATCTTCATAGCTTGAGACAATGTCGCTCGTCCACTGAACATTAAGCCTATGTCTGGTTCCCCTGATTTGAAGCTGTCGAGCTATTGAGTCATCAACAAGTGTCACTGTTGAGGCCTCGTCACAAATAGCTACTGTTTGAATCATAGAACCATTCGAACCATACAAATTAACATTTACCATTCTCAACAGTATGTTATTTGATCCATGTCCAGTCGTGAGAACATTCTCATTTGAACTAGTTGTCGGAATTTCGGGCTTTTGTCTTCTATTTAATGAAGTTGTCTGGATTTCATCTTTGTGAAGTAACTTATGATGAGGTCTTCTGCAGTTATTTACTCCACAAGATTTCCGCAGTCGGCATTTCGAGGTCTGATGGTTGTTTTTCAGACACGAAAAACATAATTTATTCTTGGTCACCTGTTCCCATCTCTTGTTGATGTCGTCTGACTTGAATTTTCCACAATCTAAAATTTTGTGGTCGGATTTTGTGCAGTACTGGCAAAATTCTTCATTTTTGGAAGAGGTTAGTAAAAAAGATTTTTCAAATTTTCGATTTGTCATTTGTCTTGACGAAATAGATGTACTTGTAGGGTTTCTTGAAGGCAACGTGACAAAAGAAGCTGCGTCCGCTTTGATCGATAACCAATTTGAAAAATCCTCCAAGTTTCTGAAACTGCATACTTCTTCTCCCCAGCGAAGTTTCAGGGTATTCGGCAGTTTGTGCACAAGATCTCTTAAGAGTTGTGGATTTTCCAAATGTGCCATGTATTTTAACGATTTAATAGTAGAGACGATACCATTCACGTGATTAGATATATTAATCAGTCCTTCCATGTCGTATTCTCGAACCACTGGTGTATTTTTAGTTTTGTCCAAAAGGCTGTCTATGATTTGGTCTGGGCGTCCAAATCGCATTTGCAGAGACCTGATTACTTGGTTCAAGTTCTCTGGGCACATCAACATACTCTCAACTGAGCGTCTTGCTTCACCTCTCAGGCACTTATTTAGTTTAATCATGGCTTCTTCATTCGAATATTCACAAAGAGTTGAAATTCTTCCAAATTGATAAATAAATATTGGCCATTCTTCCGGTCTACCATCGAAGAAGGGAAAATCTTTTTCTATAGTATTACGAGTCAGAAATTTTTCAGGTCGTGGCGTGAGGTTTGTAGGAGCAACTCGATTCAAAACATCATTCAGAGTGTCGCACAATTGAGCAATATCCGATTTCTTCATTGTCTTTAGTCTGAATATCTTCTTCTATTGGGTGGTTTTTGTCAATGGAGTTTACCCATCTTTGGACATTTGACGTCACGGACGAAGATGATGGAAGGTTAACTGCACAATTTTGTTCAATATTGACTGCTGAATTCGATCTGATACTTCTCGTTCTTCTGTCTGCATTTTCCGATAGTTCAACTTCTTTTAACCGATGTTCCATCTCCAGTATCTTTAGTTGTTTCTTCATCATTTCATTTTCTATGGCATGTTTTGCTTTTTCATGTTCAAGCTCTAATCGAATTCTTTGTAGTTCACTGCTTGCCTTAGATGATGATGATTTTAGTTCTATAATATTTTCGTCGTTGTTTTGGGCCAAATGAATTTGGTTATTTTCAACGGTTTCAGGATTTCTGGTCGTGATATTGATGTCATCACTTTTTTGGAAACCTGTTGTCGTCATGCCAAAGCCTGGTGGCCATACGAAGTCATTGTTCAGATACCTCTTTCCAGCTGTTTGTCTGTGATTTCTTCCTGGCTCGGACTGTCTATCCATGTTCCACAGGACTTGTAAGTAGCTCAAAGGACCAAAATGTAGAGTCGTCGGTGTACTTTTATCGTCGTTTTTAGTAAAAAAATAGTCTAATGACTTTTTGACTTTTTATTCTTTCAATGTCGCTTGACGGAACCGTCCCAATCCCTCAATATCCAGAGTGACATGGTCAGTCTGCACATACAGAGTGTGGCGACGTAACAGAAATGATAAATGAACACTATTTAAAGGGTGAACTATTACAGATTGTACTGAATGGAAAATTCACTACAAGAAGTAAACACTGAACTCCATTCCATCAAATTCCGATTTCGAAACTAAGAATGATATAGCTTCATGGAGCTATATATAGTTAGTTCAAGTGGGAATGTTATGAATATATTTTATTCACTTCAAAGATTTATCATTTCATTTATCTGTTTCTGCTTATGCTTATCCAAGATATGTTTTCAGAGACTGTTCGAATACATAAAGCGGCTGCCACAGATGAAGGATGAAGTCATCATTGAACCGATTTCTAGGTTGGCTCAAGCCAAACTGAGAGCTTCCAGAGAAGTGGACAGAAATAAAAAAAACAATATCTGCTCTTTAGAAAACCCAGAAAGTGAATAAATTTTTTTTATCATGTCTACTATTTTTCAGTGCCAGTTGAACTTATGCCATATTCTACAACATTGCAGAAATATATTTGCAATATTTTCACGTTAGGTTATGGGGCGGAAATTTGGATATTTCTGCAACATTCCTGAAATATTTTACACATATTTTGCAATAAAACTGAAATATGTCATAAATATTATAAAATGTTTCCAAAATATTGCAGGAATATATCCAAAAATATTTCTGTAATATTGTCTTGTTAGGTTATGCGGCGGACATTTGGATATTTCTGCAACATTCCTGAAATATTTCATAAATCTTTCGCAATATAACAAAAATATTGCTAATATGTCAGAAGCATATTTCTGCAATATTTCAGAAACGTAACTGTGCTGTGTGGGTATTGTCTCCGCATACCTCAAATACCTACAAATGAATGGTTTTATCTGACAGACTGCATCGATGGATCCATGATAAATCTGCATCGTGATTTCGAAATCACCATTCGCCTGACAAGCAAACCTAAACATTCCATTTTCATTTTCTCATTGCCGATGACAAACAAAAGTCCAAAAGCGGTTAATTAGCGAATGCAGTGACACCTCCACTCGAATAAGAGACGCTTTAACGGCGTTGAGTCCATCGTTATCAGCTAACACGCACCTCACGATCCTAACGCTGCTCACGGGGGCGTGGTGAGGTGGTGCGCTACCGTGCATATACATGTGTGTCATGTGTTAATCTACGATGTGTTGGGAGGCGAGCGTTTTAGCCGAGCGGAACACCCCCATATTGTGTACCAACTGATCGGTTTCGGTGATAATGAAAATATTATAAAAATTAGCTTTTCGTAGAAAATGTATTTTCCGAAAACTTGCAATGACATCAACTATGATAATAATTTCAGTCGAAGTTCTGAAGTCTACACTCACACAATAACAATAATTTATCTACCTGGTCTACAAACAGGTAAATGAACAAAGAGGGCCAAAGAAAGAGGTCGCTGGTTGTAAGAAGTTCCGACTCCCGCACTGTGCCATGAACATTTTCGACTTCCGTGTGAACTCATCTATTCACTGGCCTACATATATTATCGCATGAAGTTTGACATAGCAGGCTCTCCAATTTTTCTATAGCTTTGGACATTTCCCTTTCTTTCTCTGGAGTTGCTAGGGCCACACCACATCAACTTGCTCGAATATTGTCCTGATGTATGTTCCTATCATGTATTTTGTTATTTTCACTGTTGACTGGACATTTGAAGACGATGCCTGTAGAGCTCATGAACTTCGTTCAGTCTCCCTCGCAATTCATCAACGTATTCTGGAACCACTTTGTCCTCTGCATTACTAGGTTGCATTGTAAAAAGTTTCCAAAGTGCCTACCAGCACGAGTAATATGCAATTGTTCAACACATTTTCGATTGGAATCCTTGGCTGGAACAGTTGGTACAGTATATAGTAGTTAGTTGTTACACCTTGGCTCATCCATTTGGGATGCACGAATCCATAGTAAATCCCACCAAACACAGTATCATTTGGCAACTGCACCAAACTTGGATACATCCTACAACTCGAGTCTGACTCCATTTTTCAGCCAGCTCTGGATCAACTTTGGATTATTAACATTCTTTAGACTATTTCTCATTTCTTCTATGGTCTGGAAATCGGTTTCTGGAGGCTTGTCTCTTAGGGAGGTAGATTGAAGTATTTCCTTGCAATGCTCATCGTGGTGAATGTTGACTTTTTGTTTTCAATTTGTCAATCGTTAGTTGTTATTCAATCGTTATTTCCGTCAACCCTATTGCACCCCTACTTGCTACACTCAGAAATCTTCGATAGACTTGTGTTAGCTGTAAGACGCAATAATTCCATAGGTCAAATTTCCAGACTCTCCTTCCAATTCGTCCATATTGATGGTTACAGATTTCTCATAATCGATCTCCATCGGCCAGAGTTTCTTATTGTAACTGCGCAGGAAAATTTCTTCATTGCAGATCCGAACATTTTCCATTCTAATAATCAGGATGAAGCCGTCCTTTTAAATCATTATATTCAGACCCAAAACACATTCTTTCATTATTTTTGCAACATAGAATCTTCCAAGGAAATGGTACTGTCGGAGTACAGGGTGAAGGGTGAGTTGATGTAATGAAATAACGGACACAGCAGTAACTATAACGATATATTTACACATGTTACATAATAAAAACACTCAACAGTTAAACGTATGTACAGCTTGCTAATGTATGACTATCAAGCTCGACCAGATAAATGCTAGTCGAGGAGCTCGAAAAACGGAGAACATCGCGGCTTGAGAACTGAGGCCTAACTAATTATCTTTTCTCATCTTTTGAACTCCATCTGTTCATTGCAGGTCTGAAATAAAGGAAAACTCAGCCTACGTCATTCCAAATTTCCAAATTCTCCGACTAACGAAAGCGTCATCATATAACTAATTGCTGGCTGGCAAGATTTCGCATCGTAGGTAATCCGATTACCAGAAATCTAAGTATGAAATTCCAAGTTCTGAAACTATTTTAACGGTTTGGATATATCCCCATATAAACATTTATAATCGGACAAAGGTCCTTTGAATTTAAGAAGGAAAAAGAAAAGAATTTAGAAATGATTATTTGCTTTGGAAATAAAAATTATTGTGAGTTTTATTTTTGGTAAAACCCCTACAGTACCTATCTGGATTTGCGCAAGCGCTTCTCCAATGATTGGTGCGGTTTGTACCATAGCAGGTGAACGTGCATCTATACTGAGTGGCCATGAACTAGCAGATTTTCTTCATTGCAGTTTAATGCCAAGGAAGCTACAAAAAAATTAAAAAAATTGGAAATAAATGTGCACGTTGTAAGAAAAGCAATTTCATGTGAAGAGTGTTTTGAAGTTTATATATTGATAGGTTGGTGAAAAAATATAAAAAAGTTACTTCAAATTGTTGTAGTCATTATCTAGAAGCCCGTTAGTTTGAATTTGAAAGATTTTACAACAATGTTTAGTGGGACCTTTGACTTATACATCGTAGGAATCGACACATTCATCATCATCATCAGATTTTATTCAAGTATTATAAACAGGGTGAAATACGACAAGTTATGGAAAATGTGTGTTCCCCACTAAAGAAAGTTGAAAACGAAGTGAAATTTGGAAAGTGGGGCCAAAATAATTACCTTTCGGTATCTGTAGGAAAACGCCGCCCCTGTATGTTAACATGAGTCGAAATAATGTCTCATTAAACACCGTAGTAAACTGATAATGACATACCACATGAAAAGTTGAAAGATGACTAATGGGAATGATCATCAGTCATAGACATTGAACATCAGAAGATCTTAAGTAGAGAATCAAAACCAGTTATTTGATTCAGTAGCGCATATTAAGGGGAGTGCGAACAAAAATATTACATAAATTATTGTGGATTTTGCTAAAATTTCACACTTAAGTTTTTGTACGTGATATTTGACCATGATATTTGATGGATGCTGCTTGGAATCATATTGGTTTTAATGATGATTTGTAAAAAAGTTGCCCAAAACTCAACATTTTGCATTTTTCGAAAATTTTATTGATGGAAAATCTTATATTGGATCCATGTATAATTTTTAAAAGTCTCTTTTGCACTCCATTCAGTAAGAGCACAAACCATAAGTGATTAAACAAGAGACCAATACATGGTTATTACTTCTTTAACACATGAAATTGCATTCGTTTTTATGAATATGAAGATTATAGTCCGTAATTCTTTTTGATAGGAATAACGCGTTTGATATTTAAAGCACATTTGCATAATGGAAAATTCAAGTTGTTATATAAAATGATGCAAACGTTCAATACCACTGCTTGTTATTGAAATCACTTTGGCATGATAAAAATAAGAGTTGTTATAAATCACTTATATTTTGTGAGTAGTAATGTTTTAGTCTGATCTAACCAGAAGAACCAACCTTGCGTAGACATATGGGTGCTTGGAAATTCAACACGTAAATTTTGCGAGAAGTAATTTTTTATTCTGATCTAACCAGAACAAACGAACCTTACGTACACATTTGAGTGCGTGGAAAATAAATACGTCCATTTTTCAAGGACTAATTTTTTATTCTGATCTAACCAGAACAAACTAACTTTACATCGGCATTTGAGTGCGTGTGTTTCAACGACCTAAAGGTCTTATGCATTTTTTGTTTCCACAGAGCTTAGGCTTTTTTATCTATCATTTATTCCTTTTTTTGTGAGTCTAATAATATCAGGGATATTTGAGTTGCATGCCAATGGCACAGAATATTAAAACTGTTGAAACGTCGTGAAAACACATACAAAGATTTTTTTTTCTTTCTATACAATGGAAGAATTCTGTTAACAGGAGTTTTTTAAGTTTCGTTCAGCAATTGATATTTTACCATGAATTTGATAAATTATCCCGCAATTGCGTTTTTAATCATACAAGTGTATCAGGTCTAGAAATTAACTAAGGGATTTGTAATTTGTATCCATTCTTTTTGTGGGAACGTTCAGTTCCCACTTGAGTTGGTTGATGTTCTTTATAATTCCAATGTACTCTGCACTACCAGGAATGTCTAATGTCCATTTAATTTGTCTATGGCTAAATGCATGTCTCGAAGTTTTTGTTCCTTTATAAACCAGGGCAAATTTTTATCTTGCCAGGTTGTTACTTTTTTAAATGCTTTCAAATTGTTTAGGGATGTTTCCAAGAAATTGTTGATACATTACCAATAATGCTGATTGTGTCCAAAAATATAATTATTCCTTATAGTTTTGAGTCATAAGAATGTTCGTCAATGATCGGTTGGAATAAATGGTTCAACCAATCATTGAAGAATATTTTTCCTTATGACTGCTGCATAAATCCACCATTAGAGTACATCCACCTCAATTGCGAGTATGCTGCTCGCCTACTGTGTATTAATCTAAAACGTATTTGGTGTAAATCGTTTCTCGCTGCCTGAATCATCGGCAAAGTGCCGGCGTGGGCAATAATCACTATAATCTACCGTAAATGAGTTGGTCAGCCTTCACTCACAGAAGCAACCTAATTTAGTTCTCCGGGTTTCGATCTGCTCAGATCGGGTGGATGATGGAAACAAATTTTGACCGTACATCGATGAAACTAGCAGTGATAGTGTTTTTCTTCATCAGTGTAAATAACTAATGACGTCCTGTGTGAAAACTATGTATGACATTTATCACTATCTAGAGGGTTGAGGTAATTAGTTTTTCCGATAGTTTGAGATTTTGTTGGAAGTGGCAAAGATATTCATGAAGTAAAGGTTTTAGTATCAATATAAAAAATTATTTCTGAGTCACAATATATACAGGGTGTTTCTTAAGTACGTGTAGAAAATTCAGGAGCGTGTTGCTGTCATCAACATAAGAAGAAAAGTTCCTATAAACATATGTTCACAAGTTATTCGTTTCTGAGATACAGAGTGTCAAAGTTGAGTTATTATTTTCATTTTTTATGAATAATTTCAAAATAATTTTGCTATTTGTGTAAAGTTTGGTATCTGGGGATATTTTTATTCAGTTTGTGTATAAATTTATACTGCGAGCAACTGTTTTCGAGTTATTGAGATTTGAAATAATCATCGATTCAAGTGATTTTGAATGACAAGATTTTTACATTTAAAATAAATTCAATTAGTAATTAGTTTTTTCACAATTACCATAAAATTTGTTTTTGTCATTGAAAAATCATGACAGATACCAAACTTTACTCGAATATCACAAATATTTTGTAATTTATTCACAAAAAATAAATATAAGAATTAAACTTGACACTCTGTATCTTAGAAACGAATAACTTGCCAACATGTGTTTATGGGAACTTTTTTTCTTATTTCGACGCCAGCAACACGCTCCTTAAGTTTCTACACGTACTTAAGAAACACCCTGTATAATCAAGTCGTTATAAAAAAGCAAGTTGTGAAATATCCACATTTTCGTTTATTTGTATAGTACTTTCCAACATGGAACATGTACACCATTAACAGGATGCCTTAAGAGGTTTTGCCAAAAATAATGAAAGAAATTGCATGAAAACACTAAAACCCAAGTAGCACACCTATATTGGTGAAATATTGGTACAATATTGTGAACATATTGGCGAAAAATTTGAAATGCAATATTGGCGAGAAAAAAAATGCGAACATTCGGCGATATTGGTCCAATATTACTTGAGTAATATTGGCGAAATATTCTTGAACTAATATTGGCCTCAGCGAGTTATATTGTCGAGAAGTAAAATGTGAACATTTTGCGATATTGGTCGAATATTGTTTGAATTTTTTAAAGAGAAACATTCTCAATTGAAAATTGAACCAATACATGACTCCTCTGGAAATGGAAAAACACTACGATAAAATTGAAGCTACTTTTTGGTAATATCTAACAGAAAACAACTACTTCCCCGGCAAAAGCCACGCTGGACATTGAACTACATCTGATAGATATTGAGAAAGACCCTATATGACTTGACAAAAAAATCTGAAAGTGAAAATTTGCATTTTCATTCAGATAGTTGATTTTTTATTAAATGTCCAGTTTCCATTGGTGATTCTTATCTATGAATGAGATAAGGGAGAATGTTATTCAGAAGTATCACTCACAGTCACAGATGATTCCACAACTGACTTTATGAACCTCCTGTTCATATTTTCAATGAAATCAAAATTGTTTGAATATTTTAGAAATAGTTTTGGTGAAATATTCTTGAAGCAATAATGGCCTCAAAATATTTATCGATATTGGTACAATATCATTTGGATATATTGGTGGATGTCAATATACCTTGGTAAATTATTAAATGTCTTTTAGTTGATGAAGGTGACACCACAGTCTGCCTTTTGATCCCCATAACCACTGAGTGAGCTGTCTTGAAAACAAGTTATGGGAAGTATTTAATATACTTTCGTAGGTTTCAGAAGACGTTCTATATGTAGAGCCACCTGGCGGATTTTTATCCAGGTTTAATCACAATATAATTTCAATACAGAAGAAAATATTTGATGACACTACTTGGCAGATGCCCATTAAACTAATAATAAAATGGAATAAGCAATCCAGACTTCTGCATTTAACCTATACAATAGGTATAATCGCCGGCAAGTCTCCAACAGAAAACAACTGCCCCCTACGACCATTGAATTATAGCTGTTAGATTCTTGGCAAAGTATTCTACAAGAACTACTTTGCAATGTTCTCCCAATCTCAACGCCAAAACATGTCTCAACCCACACGAGAGAACACCTACGGACCGGTTTCATGGTTCCTTGCCAATCATCAGCGCAGGGTAGCTCACCCAACGCAATCGAAAAATATCTTGACCCCAAGATTCGAAGAGCACTCCGACTATGGTGTCGACTTCGTCTGAAGTTCGATTGCGTTGGGTGAGCTACCCTGCGCTGATGATTGGCAAGAAACCATGAAACCGGTCCGTAGGTGTTCCCTCGTGTGGGTTGAGACATGTTTTGGCGTTGAGATTGGGAGAACATTGCAAAGTAGTTCTTGTAGAATACTTTTCCAAGAATCTAACAGATATAATTCAATGGTCGTAGGAGGCAGTAGTTGTTTTTTGTTGGAGACTTGCCGACGATTATACCTATTGTATAGGTTAAATGCAGAAGTCTGGATTGCTTAATCCATTTTATTATTAGTTTAATGGGCTTCTGCCAAGTAGTGTCATCAAATATTTTCTTCTGAATTTATTTGGCTTCAGACGAAGTCGACACCATAGTCGGAGTGCTCTTCGAATCTTGGGGTCAAGATATTTTTCGAATGCGTTGGGTGAGCTACCCTGCGCTGATGATTGGCAAGGAACCATGAAACCGGTCCGTAGGTGTTCCCTCGTGTGGGTTGAGACATGTTTTGGCGTTGAGATTGGGAGAACATTGCAAAGTAGTTCTTGTAGAATACTTTGCCAAGAATCTAACAGATATAATTCAATGGTCGTAGGGGGCAGTAGTTGTTTTCTGTTGGAGACTTGCCGACGATTATACCTATTGTATAGGTTAAATGCAGAAGTCTGGATTGCCTAATCCATTTTATTATTATAATTTCAATATGTTCCATTGAATATTCGGTCAATATTCAAATTTCATCTCAATCTAGATGTAGGAAACAATATGAAGACAATATTGTTTTAACGATATCGATAAATATTATTGAACTAATATTGACCCAATATTAATTAATAAGATTTGTTGAATATTGGCGAAATGATATTCAACCAATGTGTAATCATACTTGGAGATACAATATAGTTTTTATTCCTAGAATCGATATCCCATATTGGGATTGCGATATTTATTCTAGTTGTTAAAAACGATGTGAAGACAATATTGATTTATCGATATTGGTAAATATCATTCAACCAATATTGACTCAATATGAGTTATTACAATTTGTCAAATAAAGTGGAAATGATATTCAACCAATATTCTAACAAACTTGGAAATACAATATAGTTTTTTCCCTTATAATCGATATGACGAATATTTGAATTGCAATATTTATTCTAGATGTGGAAAACAATATATAACCAATATTGTATTATCGATATTGGTAGAAATTATTCAACCCATTTTGACCCAATATTTCGTGTGATAATCTACATTCAAAACTAGTTCAACCAATATTCCTCCAATATTATTAATATAATATTGTTTTTCGAATATTTACCCATATTGGACCAATATTGATTTTTCATTTACAATATCTCTATATTGGCCCAATACGGAACTAAGATTCAGGCGATGTGATGTGCTACCTGGGAATATGTATAAAAATTACTTACCATCTCGAAAAAATAGGCTAGCATTACACTTTCATCAGTTCTTAGTGCTTTTCTTGTCGTCTCGTATTTTTCTTTGGATTTTAAAGGAAATGAGCTCGAAGAAGCTTCTCGAGCGGCATTTAAAATGTCAGAACAATTTTCTGAATTGTTTTTTTAAATACTCAACTTTTAATAGATTGATTGGTGATGCAACAGGTCATGTTGAGGAATATATTGAACCAAATCAAATTCCTGATGAAAGTCCCACAACATCAATCAATATTTGTATTTGTATTTCTACTTCTCCATAAAAACAGATGCACACCTAATTCTTGTTGAGATGTACCTATAGAATGCCAAAAACATAAAAGCGGCTGTGAGTAATGTAAATAGTTTAGAAAACTAAACATTTTTATTAAAATAAATTAATAGAAATTATAATTTATTTTTGGTTTTTCGGTTGATGAATTTTTCAATGTGGGAACTGTGTGATTTCATTAGATGTCTGAATGTGACGATATCAAATTTCTTCGCTCAGCCAGCATGGAGATAGAAAGAAGAATGTATTCGGAAGTTTGAAGATTGCCAAATTGTTGATAGGTAATGATTCATCATAAAATCAATTTCTACTTCTGTACCTCAAAAATACAAAATGCTGAAATATGTTCACCTTTGTGGATATTTCATATCAGTTCATCATTCTTTCCTAAAAATATGTCAAACATAAACAGATTAAACTTGTAAAAAAAACATGAATAATCCATACTGATCTTTCATTGTAATTTTCACAGATTGTAATTTTTAGGTGTATCTGAATGGACCAACCTTTCAGAAAATCGAAAAGTATCAGAAAATGCAATAAAAACATGGCAAAGAAGAAATAACAACGCAGCAACTGTGAAAAACAGTAACTATGATTTAAGTAAAAGTTTTTCCAAAAGAATAATTTTTTTCAGTTTATTTATTTATGTCCATAACATATCCAGTTCACTTCTATACATATCCAGTTCACATCCATACATAGCCAGTTCATATCCATAACATATCGGGTATATACCATAACGGGTCCAATATAGGTCCAACAGAGGTACATGGTAAATTCGCCATGTCCAGTGGATGTCCATTTTCGTTCAATGTATGTCTATCCTTAGTTCAAACTGGACATCCATTGGACTTCCAATTCCATTGGAAATGGATGTCTCATGGATATCCATAGGATATCCCTCTGGACATTAACGGATGGCCAATAGATATTCGTTATGTCCATTGTGGATATCCTTTGGACGTCTATTGTATTTTATTGTATTATCTGGGAAGTTCACGGCCGGTCTCTCTCTCTCTCGTTCTTTACTGTCGGGGAAGGTATTAGAGAGAAACGGGCAATTTAGGATGCAAACACCTCATTCCAAAAAACACACGGTGGAAAGAAATTGCGGTCTCAATCACTTTCTTTCTATTAAGAGTTTGTTGTCTAATGAAGAAAATGACTTGCTGCTGCAGCAAAAATAAGCTTGAATACACACATTTTGTTGATTCAACTATGTTTTTTCCACTCTATAGAGTGGAATCGAAATGAATTATTATCATCATCAATCCAATTTCTACCTCCTCTCCAAACTCCTATATCGCCAACAATGAATAATCCTCAATAGGCTAGCATTACAATCGTCCATCCACCAAGAATTATCGAAAGTAATCGCAGTAAATAAAGTCGATAACAATTCTTCGAGTGAAATCGAACCACAACGGAGAGGAAACAACTTGTGTTCGTTAATTGATCTCTTATAGGGTAAAGCGACTCGACTTTTTCAATTTCCACGATGTTATATGGCATTTTCTTCGAAGCGTTCCATTATTGTGTCGTAGACATCGCAGTTGGCAAAGCCATTAGATCAACAGGTTTCTGCGTTTAACTTCGCTCGACTTGGTTTTATCAACACGAACGATGGCTGTTGGAAGCTGAAAAAGAATAAAAGGAAATAAATAGATCGCTGGATGACTGAAAATTTATGACCGATATTTTTAAAAGAATTATGGATATAACACTCGTTGAAGCAGGAATAAATTCGATCAATACCTGTCATTTATCTTAAATTCAAAAGAGCAGTGTTTCACACAGTCTCGAATTGAAGGCAACTCAAGATAATTGCATTTGATTACGATCAATTTGATACTACATAGGTACAATTAGATTTCAAACAAGCTTCCGTTAAATTTTTTAAAAATAAAATTAAAAGTAGGGGAGACTGGTGTCAGTTGTAACAAAAAATTTTTATATACCAAGTGCATTTTTTTACAGCTGTCATGCTGTATCTATGGCTCTTGAACAATAAGATTTTACAAATTTAACTTGGTTAAATACTATGAAAATCCAAAATTTTAACTTTTTCTGTGCATCTGATCTTTGTTACAACTGACACCTACCTTACTGGAGTCAGTTGTAACATGATCGACTTCAATTAGAATAGTGTACCTTGAACAAGAACAACACTGTTAAAGCTAACAAGATATCAAAAAATAATATTTATTGGTTTAAGAAAAAACTACACTATTTCAAAATATGAAAAACTCTTACAATTATCAATTGTGATGAAAGAATGGTGCACCAATTAGTAATCGTCAGAGTTGCAGTTACGGCACACGTAAAATGTGCCCTTTGTTTGCAACTTTTACGTTTCGTCCTCATCTGAAGATTCATCTGATAATTAACTGAATACCTTTTTTTTATTTCGTGTTGTCTTTGGGTTAGTTTCTAAGTTTAGAGAATATTTTAATGGAACTATATTCTTTGGTTTTTGTTCATCCTATAACTGATCCTCTTATAGTAACATTTTTTCTTGTGTATCAGTCAAAATTGCTGTCTTTCTTCTGTTTCTTCCTCGTTTTTTTTTTGGTTTGGCAAATTCTGCTTCAGGTTTTAGAATATCAGGACTAATCAACGCTGTTGAACTAGGTTCAGATTGTAGTGATGATGGAGGAGTGGTGTGCCTTTCTCTTGATGGACCTGGTTAATCTTCTGTTGGAATGAGTTTTGTCGATACTATGTTAGGGGCGAAATTTAGGAAAGGAGAGCAGTGAATGTGCAATGATGTGTCACGCCTCTAACACACCCAGCAGCTCAGTAGGCGTGGATTCGACAATAAAAATTGATTTCGATAAGATTGAAATATGGGGTTAATTTTCCGGAGCGCCACGGATTTATCGCTAGTGAAAAATCCGAAACCACCCTGATGGAATGGGACAACCCACTGCAGTAATATTACTAAAATATTAAAAAATAGATACCTGTAAATGATATAATAATAATATATAACTATGTAGAGGTTTTGTCTTCCCTTACGCTTAGATAACTTGGACCAGAATAAAAGAAATGGTCATGTCCCTTACTAATAAAATATATTGATCGTTACACACCCTGTATGTGCACAGTTCAGCTCACCATACAACAGAAAATGAAATTAATGTAAATATCAACCACCAAGATGAATTCAAGTGAATGCTGTGATTGAGAGTATGGTATTGTTTGAATATATCGATATGAAACCTCCAGTGAGGGCTATGCCTGTGACGTCACGTTGATAGCTTACAGTTATGGATACTCACGCCTTAGGGGCAGTCTTATTTTAAACTTATCTGATACTACGTAGATATTCTCAAGCATGCCAGTTCACCAATTATTGTGGTTGCAGTTCATCAGTGCCTTGGTGTATACAGGTGCACAGTGGGTACGACACAATCAATCAACGTACATGTACAGCTGGGACGAATAGCGAAGGAATGTTGAACAACAGATATACAGCGGGACAACCACAGTTGAGCAGGAACAATCACAGTAGTGGAACAGTGGAAAGACAATCGTATAGCAAAGAAACAGCGGAACAATCTCATTAGTGGAACTCCAATAATCGGTAGCAGAGTAGTAGCAATAGACCGTAGTGGAGCACTACCAGCGGCAAAGAGGTAAAAGTAGCCAAGTAGTAGCCACAGCGGAGCAGTAGCAGAGTGGTAACCGCAGTAGAGAAGCACCCTAGAATATACAATACCAGTCTGACTTATGATTACACTTTTATGGGGCCATAAGTAGAGCCCAAATGCAAATACTAACCTCTATTAAGTGGGAGGGTTCTGATAACAGCTTTGATGGTCTGTATGCTGTCTGATAGCGAGTTTCTCGTTCCAGTTGTTTCACACAATGATGAAGTGACTTCTAACCTCAAAAATCCGCAAAGCGAACGGAGATTTCTCAAAAATATAAAGCGTCAAAAATCGCAAACAATATGAGAAACTCTCCTGATATGAATTTTCCAAAGATCCATCAACGATGATCAAACTTTAATTGGAAATCTTCAAAGTAGGTCAGTCACTCATCAAGATCAAATAAGGATGAAGAGAGTATCTCTCAGACGTCAAAGTCAAAACTGTCAATATCTGACAAGGCGCTTTCTTGTTCGTTAGTGTTCGGTGGGAACAGTCCAGGAACTAACTCAAGCTAATAGGAGCTATGAAAAGAACACCTTAAGATTCAGTGTTGCCAAACAACACGAAAACGCCAGCCTCTCAATCTCAGAACCAAACAAACAAAAGGTCAACTATTCGAATGTGAAATAGGTACCTCAATGACACAAGATAGAGATAGAGTAGGAATGTTACGGTTTTGTGTTCTAAGTACAAAACAATAGACTAACCATCAGTATGTTTACAAAACAACGCTGTCATACCGCAAAATCGAACAACTGATAACTGTCAATAGCTTAAGGCCGGTTCATGTCCGCTCGAACTAGTACAGCAAAGGTGAGTACTAACGTTCGGAACAAGCTATACATGACAACGATCAAGTTGTCATTTTGATACAGTGGCGTACAGAGTGGAAAGTGTATATCAATGACAGAGAATTTCTGATGTTATTGTATTAAAACAGAAAGGGTTTTCTAGTGCAAAATAAACCCGTAACAACTAGTTAACTCTTTTCCACATTTAATTCACTACGCAATATTGTATGCAGTCTTCTCTACTTATCTCAAGAGATTGAAATAATCCAATAACCTAATAACATATCTTCTTGCATAAATATTGACACCAATACCTTTTTCAAACAATTACAGAATAATTACCTAATTTAATTTTTCCTCCTTAATGATTTTGATTTATCAGTTGTATTTATCACAGGTTTCTCGATGCATTTGAATCTCATTTTGTAATCAAAAGATGCTTTATTTCAAGAAATATCTAACGTTATTCTGTTTTCAACTAAAGTTTGTTTAAAACCTATATCAGTGTGCGCTATCAAATTAATCGTAATCGGTCGAGCCACCATGTTAACATTTAAAAAAAAAATTATTATTTTAATTCAAATATTAAACTTTACATAGCACATACATTTTGGCCGAAAGCAGTGAAGTTGTATTTTTCCCAAAATTTTAGGGCTTCATAGTACGAAGGCGTAGAAGGGCCAACAACAATTTTTCAAAACATTTGGAATTGCCACTTCAAAGTAACAATTGCGAGATTAAAGTCACCCGGTAGAATCAACAATTTCTGGTACATTTTGATTCGCGGAAACTCTTTCTGCAATAACCTGTTTTTTATAGTAGATATTTACAGTAGTTCAAAACATATATTAGAAGGTGAAAATTACGCGAATATTGTCAAATGTTTTGAGTTTGCCACAATAAATAGTTATTTTTCGTCGACCTCTGCAAAAAATGACATTTTACGTACTAATTTCCGGACGAAAAATCGACTATTTTTGAAGGCAAGTACTCTTCGTCCGCAAACACTTTTCGTCCGCAAACCCTTTTCGTCCGCAAACCCTTTTCGTCCGCTGTGGTCACTATGATACGGCACGGTACGAGAGTTGAGTCATTTTGGTAAATCCACGTTTTAATTAATACATAGGCGCCTGTGACAATAACTGTCATTTGCTGTTGTCGAATTAATTATTTACGAAATCCTCTAGATTTCAGGTAAAGCACTTCAAGAGAGAAGTTTTGGAAATGGTGCTGTTGGAGCACCTGCATCTGAAGTTGCATCAACAAGTACCCAAAATCAAAACTTGTCTCTTGCATCTTCTTCGACAGCAGGAATTAATATCAATAATTGCACAAACTGTACGTTCAATATTCATCTTCGAGATTGATTTAATTTTGTAGTATAATTGAAATAGAGAGTTGTTACACTTCAAATACATTTTGTTTATATTCATTAAAATTATGATCGAGTCTGCAGTTCGAAGAGTTGGACGTAGCTGAGGCCAGCAAACATGCGAGTACTTACTTTCATAAAGGTATGTAGAGGTCGACGAAAAAATGTAATATGCACCTCGGCACCTCGGCACCTTGGTACATAATAGTTATTTATGTACCAAGGACGAAAAACTGTCTATTGATAGCCGAGGTGCAGCCGAGGATAGCAAGCAGGCGAGACAGTAGACAGTTTTTCGCCGAAAAAGTTCCCCAAATTGGTCCAATAAAGATATATTGTAAATGTTAAAATAACATTGAGTCATTAAGGAGGAATATTGGAAAAAATATTAATGATATTGGTGGAATTTTGGCTTGAGCTATTCTGAATAACGATTTTCACATATTATTTTGGGTTAATATTGGTTTAATACTTTTTACCAATATCGATAAAACAATATTGTTCACAGATTGTTTCCAACATCTATAATTTTTACTTATTGCAAAAATAACTTCCAGTCAGAACAAGTTCTGGCATAGGGAAAGAATGTATATTAATGATCAAATACAGTAAAAAAATTGTAATAGATCATCAAACAATGCAAATGATTCATAAAGTTTCATTACATTTTTATGAACATCATTTCAATAGTAAAATTAAATGAGAACAATGTCAATACTACTTGACGGAAGACAGTTAATCAAATAATTACAAATGATTACATAATCCACTTTCCCGCTTTAACCTATACAATAGGTGTATTCGTCGGCAAGTCTCTAACAGAAAACAACCACTGCCTCCTACGACCATTTAATTATGTCTGTTAGATTTTTGGCAAAGTTTTCTACAAGAACTACTTTGCAGTGGTCTTTAATTACCATAGCTGAACACCTCCCAACCGGTTTCATGGTTCTTGCAAATCATCAGCGAATTATACTTTGTATATCTTCAATATTAGTTGCATCCTCCATGTAACATAAGTAAAAGTTGCATTCCAAATAATGATAGTTACTGATTGGTGAGGAAACATTTCAAAATTTTGTTTGGTACTTTCAATTCCAAACTTCCTTCTTCTTAATTCTACGCAATTCTTCAAAGAACAATGATCATAAAGAATGGAATCGTCCCAACGTACACATTCATTTTATTCATAGCGCAAATTCGAATTGCCACACGGGCATAAGAAATAAAACCAAAAGTTCTGAACAGATGCCGGTTTAATTTCATCAAAGTAGAATATCATGTCGTTTTGTGTTCGATGAATAGCAGTAGCATTGCAAAAAATGGCAGTAGTTAACAGCCTTGCACTGCAGGCTTTCGTGTAAGGCAAGATTATCGAGTATATAAGACAAAATGGTTGATAGATAGCAAAGTTACAACTCATCGTTTCGTGATTGGGATATTTTATGTTACAATGTATGCAGGTATACAGGATGGTAGGGTAATACCTGATGTTCTTTTCATTAATGTTCCTAATTCTGATCGAAGTTTCAGTGCCATAGGGTTGTAAACCAATTTTTTTTTCGAAGAGTGAGCTGCTTACATCCCTTCAAATCTCACTATGTATCTGAATCTCCCTGGAGAGACACTCTTGGCATTTTGTAGTTGCTGTTTCTTTCTCCATCAGAGCTATTTCCCCAGCATGGTATACTATACATAAGTTGAGAATGCACACATGCTTAATATGACTTTGTAGCTTCAGAATTTGTCACTTGTTGCAAAGATTTTTTATCATAATGATTTGATTAGGTGGAGAGATTCTCTTCCACATACATAGACAAAAATTTTATCGAACTGCTTTGCTTGAGTAATTCATTATTATCTGTTCCAGGTCTAACTGGTAGGCTGGTATCAGATTTAGATGTTATAAGAGAAAATAAAACAAGGTTAGTTTTAACTAATTTCAAAATTATTCCAATGATGTCACAGTAATTTTTTATTGTGTTGACACAGTATGACGAATTTTTGCCAAGGGCTTCAAAGTTATTGCTATTGATAGCCATTGAACTGTAATCTGCATATAGTGTCATGAGTCCATCTCAATATTGTGAATGTATCATTTACTATAATAATAAAAGAAGTTGAGCCCGGCATTGCGAAAAATCACATATGGAACACTCACAGCCGTATGCATAGTCAATTCCAGCGACTCGCCAGAGTTTCGCCGCTCGCTATTCAAGAACTATAATGCACAGTCGAGCTCCAAAAAAGTGGTACATCGCCAGCGTTTCGCCAAAATGTGACTTATCGCGTGGTTGTCACTTTTTTGGAGCTCGACTGCGCATTATAATCCTTGTGTAGCGAACGGCGAAACTCTGGCGAGTCGCTGGCGATTGACTATGCATACGGCTGTCAATGTTTCTGACGTCGAAGAAATTGAAGTTTTTATTTGTTGTCCAATGGAAACGATTTTTTTTCAATGGAAATTCGAAATGCCAAGGCCTTCTTCGATTTTGTTTCAAAGCCAAAAATCCATAAAATGTATAAACATTTATATTCGGACAAAGGCTTTTTGAATTTAAGAAGAAAAAAGAAATGAAAATACAAAAATATTTAGAAATGTTAAAGATTATTTTCTTTGGAAATAAAAATTTGTTTTATTGTTGGAACAGCCGCTACAATACAATCAGATAATTTTTGAAAAGAAATAAATTCATACCCAGTTACAGGTCTATTCACTATCTTTTAACGATATCGTTAGCAGCCGTTATCGAGCGACAAGCCGTTGAATAACAATAAAAACTCAGAATCATATTCACTATCTGTTTCTTCATCGTTATTTGAGAATATATCGTTGCCAAAACATCACTGAGCAGACGGCACCTATTCGGCTGTCGTAACTGTCAACGATAATAGCTGTCAAAATGCCGTCGTTTTTGTGAATTTCTTCCTAACATTTCGCTAGCGCGAGTGCAGTGGCGCAGCCAGGATTTTAGTTTGGTGGGGGGGGGGGATGCCCGCTGACCAAGACATGGATCATATTATAATAACAACTCTCACTTTCATTATTTCATTATTCATTTCTAAGTCAGGGGTAGTTCAGTAAATATGCAATAAAGTAACACATGTTTTTCGAAAAACTTTTTTTTAATATAATATAAACTTACGTACCTACAAAAACAGGACAAGCAACACAAAAAGGGATTCTAAAAATACTTATAAAAAACTAAAAATCATCAATTTAAACTCTATCTAAAATTCTCAGATGTTTAACTTTCTCTCTGAAGTCCCTAATATATCTAGCACCCTTTCAATATCACACACAAAATTGTAGTGTATATTCAAAAGCGCTAGACCAGTTAGTCTGTCACTATTCATTCTATTTCTTAAATATGTTTTCAGTCTTTTTAAAGTGGAGTAGGTTCTTTCAGGTGTGGATGTTGACACCGGTAAAGTACATAAGATTTTTAACAATATATAAATATTTGGAAACAAATGCCTTTCACAGTGTAACAAGGCTGACATTGCACACATTGTTTTCTTTGGGTCAATTCTCTGAATTCTCAACAATTCTTTCTTCCAAAACTTGAATTCACATTGAAGACTAATCTTACTTAATGTTTTCATATCACATTTACGGAATTCACAAACATTTTTGAAATCGTCCAATGAATTATTTTCTTTGTCAATCAGACACATGAATGAGGATAAAATTGATTTAGGTTTTTAAAATCTGTTTTGGATTTGTGTAATAAAATTATCTAAATAAGGCAAGAAAATGCTTATTCTAAAGTATTCCTCCACATTATTCGTTTCGACATTGACTCTGTGAGTCTGCCTTTTATTTATTCGTGGCAAATTGAGAGAAATGTCGTATTTTTCACAAACCATCTTTACTGTTTTGAAAATTGTGTGAAATTCTGTTTCAGCGTTTTTTCTTATTTCATTGAGCTGATCTTTTAGAGAATCTGCATGAACCAAAGCTCTGGTTGAATCTAAATTTTCCCGTTGTAAAAATTTACTCAAATTGATACTATATGCAAATAATGTTTCGGTAACTTTGAGTGAAATAATAAAATTAATTTTCTGAATTGAATTCAACAATAACGTTGCTCCTGAAGATGCGTCCTTGACTTTCCATAAACGAATTTCTTCTAAGGAAGCACACACGGGATCAAAAACTTCAGCATAAACTAGCACGGAATCATGACGAGCCACCCATCGAGTAGGAAACATTTTTTTTAACTTGTGTTTTTTCGATGCAGGACAAATTTCATCAACTTTTTGTGTAAGTATCAATTGCCTTTTGGGAGTGTTGAAGAAGGAATACGTTTTTTCAATTATCCCCATACAGTTTCTCACGTCCTGGATTTCACAAGTGTCTGATATTGCCAGATTCAAAGAATGAGACACACAATGAACATAAATTGCAAGGGGCTGTTCTCTACTTATAAATGCTTGCGTTCCCAAATCTTTGCCACTCATTGCCGCTGCTCCATCATATCCCTGTCCTCGGAGATAATTTGTACTGAGGCCAAGTTCATTAACTTTAGATAAAATTGTACTTGCTATCTCTTTTCCCGTTTGACCAGTTAGTGGAACGAATGATAAAAACTGTTCATTCATTCATTCATTCATCTTCATTAAAGTATCTCACACAAAGAGTACGTTGTTCTATTGTAGATACTGTACAGGATTTGTAGGTTCTGGGCGAATGAAATGCGAAGGACTTCAAGCAGAAACGTTTATTGGGATTCGACGAGTAGAAAAATTGCTTTTAACAACCAAATGTTGAAAATCTAAAACAAAGGTATTGATTTTAAATGACTAATTTCAAGAGAAACATTGAAAATATTCGGAAAATATAAATCTTAGAGGTACCTACCTAAAACCAGGGACACTTTGGATTTTCGTATAACGAAAATGTGGAGATTCCCCACTTGGCTCTCAAATTAACACAATTGGTAGTATTTGCGAACACGAAGCAACCAAACGTAAACCGACAAATTTCTTTATCTGTCCTGGCGACTCGAAAAAGATTTTACAAAAAGTGTTTGAATTTTAAAGTGAGATATGATACCAGTGGTGGCACCTTGTAATGAAATCTATAAGCTAGGACACTGAAACCTATAAGTTCTGTTACAACTTGCTCCCCAAACTTTGAGGAACATATTTATGGAGTCAAAGTTCCCTACCGTAATATTTCCTCAAATGACAGGCATGGAAGATACCCCTTTCTTTTTCTAACTCAGGGTATTGCAAAACATAAGTAACTGGTGTGAGAACCTTTTTAACGCGGTATGGGCCTTCAAATAACAAAAGAAACTTCTTCGTCTCCGACTTGATAGCCGATGACACAGGATTGGCTTTCAAAAGTACCAAGTCATCTACTTGGAATTCGGTAAATGGCCGACTCGGAAAACGAATATTTCGACGAGCAGATTTGCTCATCAAAGTTTCCTTTGCCAGGACGAGCTTACTATCCGCCGATACCACATTCTCGGGGACTGGTGCACCCTGGAGATCGTTTGGAAGTAATTTCTTCCGAGGAATTCCGAATTGAAGTTCCTTTGGCGAATATCCAGTCGATTCATGCACCACAGAGTTCAAAAATTCGGCCAAGTTCGGCAGCTCTCTTGCCCAGTTAGTCTGCTGGTCATGACAAAACGCCCGAAATAATCGTCCCAGTTCGCGCATAACTCTTTCAGAAGGGTTAGCTTGGGGGCGGCGAACCGAGGAATGAATAACCGTTATGTTTAGAGTTTCTAAAGTGGTTTTCCACTGAGAAGAAGTGAACTGTGTTCCGTGGTCACTCAAAACTTGTTTAATGGGGCCGACGCTGGGAATATAGTCTCGAATGATCCGATTTAGAATCGCACGAGTAGTGGCTCGCTTGAGGGCATATAATGAAACATACTTCGAGAAAACATCTAGTAGAACGAGAATAAAAGTTACACCTCCACGACTTTTCGGAAGTGGGCCGTAAAGATCAAGGGCAACGAGTTCATTCTTTGTCGAAGGTATGATGGATTTCAACTCGGGATTTGGTAATATACAACTCTTCGTTTTTTGGCATAACTCACACTCTTTAACCACTTTTCTCACATCTCGGGACATGTTAGTCCACCATACTTCCGTCCGGAGAGCTCTCCATGTTTTGTAAAACTCGAAATGTCCGAAGCAAACATGGTAAGCCTCGATGAAATCTCTGATCAAAGGTCGTGGAATACATAACAAATAGTATTCTTCGAAACTCTGACGAACACACAAAACTCCTCGAAAAATGCAGAACCTCCGTTGCAAAACCGGGTCAACCTCAATTTTATTTATGATATCACTCAGCTTATTATCCTCCCGTTGCAACCGTCCTATATTCTTCAAAGCTTGTGATAACGCATGTGGTAATTTACCTGTCACAGAAAGAATCCTGAAACCTTTGTCTGAAGGAGAGGAAAGCCTCGGATTGGTATACCTAGATAAGGCATCCGCAATAATATTACTTGATCCTGGGATATGCTCTATGTCGAAATCAAAATCCTGAATAGCTAAAGCATATCTTGAGATTCGTGCCGAAAGCAGCCGACAAGTGATTGATCTGGTGTCGGTAAATATCTTAAACTTTTTCCCGATCAGGTAAATACGGAACTTGGATAATGCCCATACTACGCTTAAAGCTTCCTTCTCATTTATCGAGTAACGCGTTTCTCTATCGAGAAGTTGGCGGGATGCCCACGCCACTGGTTTACGTTCGCCCTCTACGATCTGAAACAACTGACAGCCAAGAGCAGTGTCACAGGCATCAGTCTCTAAACAGTAGGGTAGATCGTCTCGCGGGTGATATAACAGTGTGGCTTCTGACAAATTTCGCTTAATCTGTTCGAAAGCCCTTTGTTCGACTTCGGCCCATTTCCAGCGCGTTTTTTTTTTTTCAATAATTGTGTCAACGGTGCCGCTGAAGCCGAAAAATTTTTGCAAAAAGATCGATCAAACTGAGCCAAACCTAAAAACTTTTGAAGTTCTTTGACATTTTTCGGTATACGGTAGTTTCGTAATGCTTGTATTCGAGTTGGGTCTGGTTTGATCCCGGAGGAATTCAAAACATATCCCAAAAATGGCATTTCCGGACGAATAAATTTACACTTTCGAAATTTCAACGTGAAACCCGCCCCAAAAAGACGGTTGAAAACTTTTTCAAGATGACTCATGTGTTGTTCGAAACTTTCTGATATTATTAAAATATCGTCAACATAGACTACTAAAAAATCATCAAACTCACTACCTAGGATCGATCTTATACAACGCACAAAAGTACTGACACTGGTGGCTAAACCGAAAGGCAAGGTTAAGTAGCAATATGTCGTACCTTCAAATTTGAAGCCGGTATATTTCTGAGAATTTTCACTCAATGGTATTTGCCAATATCCATTACTGAAATCACAAGAGGACATGAATCGTGCCTTCTTCATTGTATGAAGGATTTCTTCCATTGGTCTGGGAGTATCATATTCCTTCTCCATAACCGAGTTCAAGTGTCTAGCGTCTAAGCAAATGCGGACGGTATTATCTCGCTTAAGGGTTGCTAGCATAGGCGACACATACGGCGTAGCCATCGGCTTAATCACACCCCACTTAACCATTTTTTCTAAATGCGTTTTAATTGCTGACTTGTATGCCAAAGGAACTGGATACTGTTTTTGAAAAAACTCCTTGTGATCTGTAAGTTTAATTTCGTGAACATAACTTTTGGTTCTCCCCGGTATATCAGAAAATAAACCTCGAAACCGAAATAGTAAATCTGACAACACCTGTTTTTCTTCAAAAGTCAATGCACTATCTGAAACGACCTTTTTTATCTCCTCTACCGATACGCAGTTTTTTTCTAGCCGGGAATTTATTATTTGTTCATTTTTTTTCCGGCATATTCCTCGAATTTGTAACGATTCTATTTCAGGAAACTCCCTCCCGGTTTCAATCTTGGTTAATGGTGCCCAATTTGTATCAAATTTAACAAACATGCAGTTTTCCTCAAAATCAAGCCGTACTTTAATTTTATGCAAAAAATCAATCCCAATTATAACCGGTACTATCAAGTCAGGAATCAAAAGAAATTCGTTTACAAATTCGTGGCCTGCTATTGAAAAAACGATAAGCGATTGCTGTTTGACGTGACGTTGCTTCGCTTTAAAGGCTGCGCCAACTTTAACACCTGTACAAAAAAAAGTCGGAATAGTTTTTTGAAATGGTTCTAGCTGATTCCAGACTTCTTCGTTAAAACAACAAATATCGCTACCCGTATCTACCAAAGCCACAAAACTGTATCCATACATTTTTATTTCTATAGTTGGAGCTCGTACAATTTCACTTTCGGTTTCAGAATCGCTTTGTGCAATCAATTCGTCTCGGGGATTTTTCAATAAGGCGGTCATGTTTTTTATATTCCTCACGGTAGGACCTACAAGTCGTGAGGCTGTCCCTCGTTTCCCGAAAAAATTTGGCCATCTAAAGAATGTTCTGAAACTTCCGGACTTTCTATATGTAATTCCGCGATTTTATTAGGTTTTGATGAATACCTGTTTCCAACGAAATGTCGGTTGTCATTTTTATTGTTGCCAGTGAATCGAGAATTATCCCGCACCTCGGGAGAGGTTGGTTTCAAAGCTGTTAACCGTTTGTCTGTATCGAAAAATCCATCAGCATGTCTTAGACGCTCGAGAGCATCCAAAAAAGTGTTAGCAGTAATAAGTGTGCTTGAAATATTCGGGGGAAATAACCTTGAAAATTTTTTCAACAACCGATCTTCAGATATTGGGGGACTCAAATGTTTTGCAATGGTCATACACTTTAAAAAATGTTGAACAAATGACCCATGTTCGTATCGAAATTTTCTCAGTTTTTCGTGTACCTCAGCCTGAATATCATCATTCCAAAAATGACTTAAGAACGACTGTTTGAATTCTGAAAAATTATTGAATTTGTCGAGAAAAGCTTGACTCCACAAATATGCCTCTCCCTTCAATAGGCTCGCTATAAACACACGAAAATACTCAAACGGAACTCTATCAATCTGTATTGCATACTCTAACTGATTTAAAAAATCTACAGGGTGAATATTATTTTTATTATCAAATACTGGCAATCGTTTGCTCGCTTCCATGTTCCCTAAATTTCTCGTTGAACACAAAGTGTCACTAGTTTGTACATTATTTGTGATATCAACTGGCAAATTATTCAATTTCTAAATCAGTTCTGCTACTTGAGTAGACAGATCTTGATTTTTTATTTCAGCATTATTTTTATTTAAAAGATGCTGGGTTTCGTTATTATAATTTTGCGATAAAATAGGAAAATTCACACTATTTGTGGTAAAACAGTCTGTAAAATTTGATAAACAGTTTGTTGCTCCTAAATCGGTACAATTAGGCAACGTTGTCGATTTTTTCTGAAAATTTGAGTTTTTATCATGCATATTGGTGAACGATACTGAATTTGTGTTATCAAAATATGACGGTTTTGTAACCGTTTCACTCGTGGATAACTTATTTCCATATGGGACACTCCATAAGTTCGGTGGTGAAAAACAAATATTTCTCATGGGTTGTTTAGCAGGAATTGTTGCTCTCTGGTTATGCACCCCTTGCCTTAATGAAGCCCTGTGACTTAATGGTGTCGTTTGAAGCTGCATGAAGCTTGTTGCTGCAGCTGATGCACTAGCTGGTCTCAAAAATGAACCTGCAGCCCTTCCTGCAGTCTCCTGGTACCGCTCTTGAGAGGGGTTAGTATGAGATAAAAAACTCCTACCTTGATTTGTTGTTGTCGATGTATTTTCCTGCTGAAAGTTCTGTGGTACTTTACGAACTGCTCCTGTATTCCTGCTTCTGGTATTATAATGGTAGTTTTCTTTGGAATTTTCCATTTTTCTTCAAATTTCAAAAGCCCTGTAGTTGAGCGCCAGATGTACAGGATTTGTAGGTTCTGGGCGAATGAAATGCGAAGGACTTCAAGCAGAAACGTTTATTGGGATTCGACGAGTAGAAAAATAGCTTTTAACAACCAAATGTTGAAAATCTAAAACAAAGGTATTGATTTTAAATGACTAATTCCAAGAGAAACATTGAAAATATTCGGAAAATATAAATCTTAGAGGTACCTACCTAAAACCAGGGACACTTTGGATTTTCGTATAACGAAAATGTGGAGATTCCCCACTTGGCTCTCAAATTAACACAATTGGTAGTATTTGCGAACACGAAGCAACCAAACGTAAACCGACAAATTTCTTTATCTGTCCTGGCGACTCGAAAAAGATTTTACAAAAAGTGTTTGAATTTTAAAGTGAGATATGATACCAGTGGTGGCACCTTGTAATGAAATCTATAAGCTAGGACACTGAAACCTATAAGTTCTGTTACAATACATCCGTCAATAGCGAAAAAAAATTGTTTTTTACACCTATTCAATAATTTTCTGCTGGATTACAATCCCACATGTATTTATGATTTGATTCTGAATATCCCAACTGGTGTAAAGTGCATTTTTATTACAGGTCCTCAGATGATTCTCCAAATCTGTGTCTCCACACTCCACCCTCGTTCTCAAAAACGCTCGGAAGTTGCCTTCATTTCCCGGCGGTCATTCAATTGTCACGGGTCCACCATCTCTATGACCCCGTAAAGGTAACCCTTGTTTACCACAAAGAATAACCGTTTTTATTTTGGAAGATAATTTTTTTCGATTTTCAATTTTTTGCTGTAATTTTACTTTATCCAACTGCGTGTCAATTGATACTTTTTTCTTAGAAATAACATCTCTTAAATTATTCGCTCGAATTATTGAATTCATGTGATATTGATTTAAGCCATGTAAAAGGAGCATTCGTAGAGCTCAGAAAAAGTCGTGTGTTCTATAGTACTGATTTATTATATCTCTGTTATTACAATCATCGTTTTTACCAGGGCACCTATTGTTCCATTTTAAAATACCGATTAAGCATGTTGCACAAATCGATGTTGAATTATTTAACAAAACAATACTTGCATCAAATGCTTATCAGAAGAAAATATAAGTAAACCACCTCAATTATATTCTTTGGGGTTGGTAACCCTACATATGTTTTTCAAAATGTTCCAATGCCCGCTTCCAGTTTGTGAAACCATCTCTCACAAAATAACCCACTGACTGGGAGCTACTCCTCCCCACTCCTTTTTTGGAAAAGAGAAAACAATATCTGCAGTAAACAGCATCCTCCACTCCTGAATACGTTAACCAAGAATATTTATCAAACCAAGAATACTGAAACTTTCTGTGAAAATTTTCTTGGAATGTTCTCTCTGGAAATTTGTATTTAGCATCCGGCTTCCAAAAATTGTCCAAAATGTTTATCAGATTATCACTTTCAACATACTTCGATTTCCAAAGAGAAATATCATTAGGGTCATGTAATGAGTCATGAATAATGATTGTTTTGTATCAAATGAAATAAGTCACTTTTATCAAACTCACATGTTTCAGATCTTGCCTTATCATTTTCCTTTCCATCAGAATTATGAGTAAACTGTACTGCATCTGCCTGATTTACCATTATGCCTTTTTCTGTATCAACTTCTGGATTCGGACCAGCAGAACTGCCTGAACCTGAAGATTTAGTTCTTTTCGAGGCAAAAAATTCTAGGATCGAACTTTGTTTCCTTTTCTGGTCCATTTCAATTTTTGTACCAAAAAACAGCTAATGTATTGAACATATCGAATATTCCAACTCCGGAAGTAAAACCACAGAGTAAAAACCGTGTCAAAACTATTCAAGAAAATACTACTGTGTCTGTGTCAAATCTATTCATAAAATACTACTGTCTAGTTTGAGCACCGGTTCTCTTCTACCGCTAATCTCTTACTATTAAAAACATTTTGAGAGAAAGAACACGGTATCGGCGTTACTCATGTTGGCGGTAAGCGGCAAATATTCTACTCATCAAAAGCTTAAAGGCGATAGCCGACAGCTGCAGCCGACAGCGCCAGCAATAAAAGGAATACGAAAACAGTAATAGTTTTATTGAATGCGAATGTGGAAATTAGAATTGAATGGTCCTTAAAATATTTTTTTTATATATAGGTATATTTCAGATGGTAAATGTTTCGAGGTTGTTTGATTGTCTTGCTTTCACATTCTGGAAAGAAATAACGGGTCAATAGATTTTTAACGATAATGGTGACTTGCTTGGGGGGGGGGGTTGTACCAAATCCAGATACGGTAATAAACGCACAAGACTACCAAAGTAAGAATAAATACAATATCCGCAGACGGAATCTCCAGTCATCTGAGATTATCCAAGATGTGTAAGCCTCTGAAGAAGCAGCCATTCGCGCTAGCGAAACGTTAGGAAGAAATTCCAAAAAACGATGGCCCAAGTGAAAATTGACACTGATAATAGTTGTGTTCAGCAAAAAAATAATCCTGACTCGTCCTTTGCAAAATTTAGATATTAATCAAACAGAAGTTGATCAGTTCGAGCAGGACGTATTGGTTTTAATCCTGGAAGAACTGGTAAGAAGGTATTAAGATGATTTTTGAACGTTATTCGGATCACGTATCTGTTGTTCCCGTAGAGAGTGGAATTGGAGATTCAATATGTAGTTGAGAGATATTGGCAACCCTGTCAAGACTCCACAAAAAATATTTTGCAAAACTTTATAATAACCAGAGAACTGGATTAGGAGTTAACGAAATTAGCGATCACTTTTCAATGTCCCGCAGGAACATGAGGACTGTCTTACAAGTAAACAAAAAATTGTAAATTTCCATTCAATAACCAATTGCATAGTTTTCTTCGAACATTACATTTCTTTGCCCTTGGCAATCACCAGATGACTATTTCAAAAGATAAATCGTGTGTCATGTCCCAGTCTTCTGTAAGCAAGTGTATACCTATTGACGAAGTATTAGAAATAGAGGTTGATCATTTGGCCCTTTATTTATATAAAATTTCCAACAGAGTTGTTCAGATTAGCTACTAGGAGTTTGAGAAATTCTGGTGTGTTGGTTCATACTTATTTGTACGAAACCACTAGTATTTTTTCTAATTCATGCAAATATATAGAATATTGTAGCCTATATAATATTTATAATAGTTTTTTCCACATATTCGTAATATTCATCAATTTCCAGAGTTGATTTAAATTTCCATCAAATAGTCAAATAACTGACACAAGCAGTTTCATAATTTTGTTTTTATCTAGGGCTCAATCAAAAAACATGAATTTACTTGTGCTACCCGTCTCAAAAATTCAGGTTTGTCGTTATTCCTTTGGTAGCGACTGAAGCCGTAACGACAGTGTTTACAGAATACGAATTTCTGAAATGTCGTTTAGCTTGACATAATCGTAAATTGGAGTACAATCGGTAATCAACGGCTCGTTAAATAACGACTTTTTAGAGGATAGTCCTGTTAATCTAGTTGTTTCACGAAGTTTCATTCGCATCTGTAGTAGTTACGTATAATAAACATCAAACATTCTGACTATAATTTTGACGTCATATCTATTTGATACTGAGTTTATTAAATTTATTTCTATCTGAATATGGACGAATTAAACGAGTACGAAGAAAATTTTATACCCGACGACATACATAAAGATGCAAAATTACTGACTGTCTTTGTTACCAGAAAAATCAAGATTCCGGGATGAAAAAGACTATGTATGATATTCTTCTGAATTGGATGAGGAAAAAAAGAGTTAAAAAAATGTGAAGAGGTGATTTTTCTAAAACTCTCAAATACTTTCCAACCTCCCACATTACGGTAAAATGTTCAATGCTTCATTCTACAATTTCAATGTTGAAAGATATAGATATAAAGTATCCCAAGTTGATAGCATTTTTAAAGAAACTAGGGACTGGGTAAAAGGCCAAGACAGCTGTTGTTTTTTCCAGAGGGAAGATACATAGGTTTATTGTCGAACCACCCGATGACCAACACCTTATGATGAGGATATATTTTAGTAATTTGTAAATTTTCCGGTACAAGTGATTTGTTATTTTTGTATAGGTTGCTTTAATAATTGAGATCTGTGGTGCATGCCGATGTGACGAATTATGTAATATGACCATTGAAGATAACGGTTACCATTATTTCAATAGTACGAAAATACAAAGGAAATTTATTGTTACAAACTATACCATTCGCTGTTGAAATTTATTTTTATAATTTATAACTCTCTGTATACCATATTTCATGTTGACATGGCGATATTGTTTCTCAGTTAGTTCAGTTGTAAAATAAATAATACAACTTCCTAAGAGGTCGTTGTATAATAAATAGAAGTACATAAAGAAAGTAGATCTTTTGTAAAAGTTTATTTCTGCAAATATAGTGGTTTCATCTTAGGAAATTGTTCCTCGTAACATTCGCAATATCAACATCCAAAAAGTACGATGATGTATTGATATCTAGTTAGCCTAGACCAGTTCCCTGCACAAACAAAATATTGCGTTACCATAGCAACGAACAATAACTTATCAGAAGTGTCAGTGTAAAGTTTGATATAAAAAAAGTAAACCAGAGTTACGCAATAAAAAAATATGTCCACTGAAATTGTCAAAATCGAAAAATTGTATCGAGCCATCATCAAGTACCTGTATTTAAAAGGGTTAAGAGGTAAGCAGATTTTCCATTGAAGGTGACCGATCGCCAGTTTCTGTGTCAGTTCCCGAAAATATCGATGCAGTTCATGACATGATTTCAACAGTCCGTCGAATTGGGCTAAAACGGATATCTGAAGTACTAAATATTTCATACGAACGCGTTCATCACATAGTTCACGTCAATTTGGACATGAGAAAAATTGCTGCAAAATGGATCCCCAAATGTTTGAATGTTTACCAAAAGCGTGCAAGGGTAGTAGCATCGCGTTCGATCTGTGCTCGATTTGAAAACGATGTAGACTTCTTAAACCGTATTGTTACTATGGATGAGACTTGGGTACATTTCTACGATCCAGAAACAAAGCAACAATCGATGGAATGGCGACACACCGGTTCTCCAAGACCTAAGAAGTTTCGTGTCCAAAAATCTGCTGGAAAAGTTCTTGCTTCAGTTTTTTTGGGATTGCCATGGAGTAATCATGATTGATTTTTTGGATAAGGGTAGAACAATAACTGGAGATTACTATTCGACATTACTGACAACTCTACGGGAAAAAATTAAAAAGAAAAGACGCGGAAAGCCTTCCAAAGGTGTTTTGTTTTTGCAGGACAACGCCCCTGCACACAAATCTCATGTTGCCATGCAAAAAATTCGTGATTTAGGGTTTGAATTACTAGAAAACCCCCTTATTAATAATAATAATAATAAATGCCTTTATTTCCATCTGAATATCAACTCTTACAACAATTGATGATTAAAAAGAAAAAAAAATAAGGAAATCTCAAGGGGGAGTTCACTCTTAAGTGCTCTTCCACTCAACCCTTGTTATAATTAAAATTTATTATGTTAACATAGTAATACCTAACCTAACCTAATCTAACCTAAAACTAGTATAGAACGTTGTCATTTTTGAGAGAATGACACTCCTGAAAATCGCTCACTGATTTTTCATATATGATGTAATGGCTCGTTTGAATCTGAAAAACTTGTATTCCTTGTAGTGAGAGGGCAGTGCATTATATAACTTATATATATTGAATTTGAAGCCTCTTTCAAAGAACTTAGTTCTATGAGGAGGACATGTGAGCAACCCTTTAGATCTTATGTTGATGTTATGAACGCTACTTCGGTAATTTATTTTATTTAATAAATAGGTAGGCTCTTTCTTTATTATTATTTTGTGATATAGACAGAGGGATAGAACGTCTCGACGGCCCTTCATGTTCAGCCATCCTAGTTCCTTGAGTTTGTGTGATACTCTGTCATATTTTCTGATCCCAGTAACGAATCTGACACATGAGTTTTGAACTCGTTGAATTCTGCTGATCGTGTTTGGCTCCGTCCGACTATCATCTCTTTCCTCAACTGAAAAAAGGTTTAAAAAGTCGTAAATTTTCTTCCAACGAGGAGGTAATAAAAGCTGTGGAGGTCTGGTTTGCAGAGCAAGAAGAAACATTTTTATTGAAAGGTCTAGAGACGTTGCAGGTTCGCTGTAATAAATGTATCCATGTATATTTTGACATTGAAAGGACCCCGCACTAATCTTATGGAAAACCGGTTTCGGTGAAAATCGCTGAAATTTCAATATGATGTAGCCCATGCCATCCTGAACAAAAGTTACCATTGCGCCAACTCTCTGAATGCCCGCGTTTGGATTCTACAGGGGGTCAAAGTTCGATATTTTGACGATTTTTCAAAAAATCCGGAATTTCATTTTCATTGTATCGATCTGAATTTTTATAACGAAATAGTCCACAATATGTGCATCAAAAAGTTCAAATGACAAAAGTTTCTAGAATCAAAACTGGCGGGTATACAGAGGGTTGAACTTTGTTTTTGGTAATTTTTATCGAACTTTTTTTGAGAAAATATTCGTTTTCCTGCAGATCCATGTGCAATTGATGATACTAACAGTACATAAGAGGGCGATCATATTTTGCATTTGAACTAACCATCCAACTTTAAATATTTGAAAGATACGGGGCGATCAAAAATATATTTTCAATTTCGGAAAAATGTATCCCTTTGTATAGTCAGCTTTCACCAATATATTTAGCTGATGTTTTGAAAGTATGTAGCTAACATGCATACAAATGTGTCACCGTCTGTGCTCATTAATCTGAATCCAAATAAAGTTGCGGCTATGGTCCAAAAAATATGGAGAAGGGATGTTTCGGAATAATTTTGAAATGATTTCTAAAATCGTCCGTGAATTTTTTTATTTTCTGATATAATGTAGATGAGTCATTCTTGATCAAAAAGTTCTACAGTGCCTACCACGCGAATGCCACGGTTTGAGTTATACAGGGGTTTGAAGTATAGTATTTCCTTGATTTCTCGAATAATCAATAATTTCTTTGTAACGGAAAATAACATTGTTTCCTAGACAAACTTCGAAACATTTCAATGCCCAAATTATCTGAAATGAGAATTCATGAATATACAAAGGTTGCAAGTCAGTCTCATTATGTAAATATATTTTCGGACATATGCATGAGCATACGAATACGATTCATGTTTCATACGGTGTATGAAAATATAATACAAATTCTATAAGGACCATCATTTTCATTTTATGTTCCAGGAAAATACAGGATGAAAACAATTTTCGGAATGCTTCGAATGTGTCTGCCAGTAAAGTGCCATGCCAAGCATGGCCAAGTTACTGCAGAGTTTTCCAAGTAGAAGGGGCGTACATCTCCCTGCAATCCCAGAACTATTTTATTTTTCAAATGATGTCTTTTGATATACTAGTTTCAAGTTCAGGTAGTTCAGGTTTTATATATTCCCGAATTGTGTACAGTTGCTTTCATAGAAAAGTAGTACACTTAATTTCAGCAGTGTAAACATGACTTGCTTAATAATGAAAAATGGATTATATAATCCAATCTTCCGCATACAACCTATACTATAGGTAATTCGTCGGCAAGTATACAACAGAAAACAACTACTGCTGTACTGTTTTCTGTTGTATACTTGCCGACGAATTACCTATAGTATAGGTTGTATGCGGAAGATTGGATTATATAATCCATTTTTCATTATTAATTAATGGTCTTCCGTCAAGTAGTGTTGTTTATTCTTTACGAAATGACTTGCTAAAATTGATAACTGCCATATTTCTTTTGTGCCTCTTTAACGTTTTTATAAAGCCAAAGACAATTTTAAAAGATCAGATTAACACAATTTACTGTACTAAAATAACAACATTTTCGTTTCCAAGACTACTTTTCTGTGCAAGTAACTGTATTATTCCATATCCAAAATAGAGCAGTCCTTGGAATGTCATTCGATTGCTGTCAGAGTTATGGATGTTTTTGATAGCAAACATATTTTGATGTGTTGAACGTAGATGAAATGTTAGTATTTTCTAATAATTAGAGAATCGGTTGATGTTTTGGTCATCAATTACCTGTTTTCTTTTATTTTCTGCTCTTCGAAGTTAAATAAGGTGAGATAATCATTATATTCAATTGTATCTCATATTGGAATATTCCCAGGTCATCATGGCCTATCAAAATCAAGTAAATTGCTTTGTATGCGATACCCGATCAAGACCAGCTCGAATGTCACATCTTCTTCATGGAGAAGAACATTTGGAAAAGTGTCAAATAGCTATTTCTAGGCGGGATGCACGAGGTGGTCCCCCTCTCATCATAGGAGAAGAAACAAGAATATGTTTAAACTGTAATCGATCTATTATGAATGAAATAAGGGACTTGACGATTGATCCAACTTGTATAAGACTTAATGTTTTGACACAAACATCGAGCCATACATGCTTCATCTGCAATGCCGCCGCTGATCAGCAAACTCTATCCAATAAATGCAGGGCCAATGTTTTTGTTCATCGAAATATATTCATCCCGGATAACGTGAAGGCGTGCAGACATCATCTCGATGATAACGGTTTCATTTTGCCATTTCTATTACCAGGAATCCAGTTTGTAAATAGACCTTATGTGATAAAGGGACAGCAACTATCCATTTTCCTTCAAGGGCTTCGTTTTGTGGCTATTGAACACTCCAGCTATGAAGATGAGAACAATTTCAGTGAGGATGAGTTTCAGGCAATATCTCCTATAACCAAAGAACAATTTCGTAGTCTTTTTATGTTCTGTGATATGGTTCCGCAGGAACATGGTTATAGATATATAACGAAAAAAGACCTTATGACATTCCTCTGTAAATTGCGTCAGGGTCTGTCGGATGATTTCTTGAAGGTAATATTCCATTATCCCTCTAGGCAAGCCACCAGCTTAGCAATTTCTAAAGTAAGACAGTCTTTGATGCAAAGATTCGTTCCATCGAATATCGGCTTTGCAGCCATCGATAGGAATGTGTATATTAGAAGGCATGTGAGTGAGTTTTCCAATATTTTATATAACCCGACCCCAGACAACCCGAAGGCCATCGTTTACATCGACGGATCATACGCCGCCATAAATAAAAGTTGTAATTTCAGGATATTGCGCCAATCTTTCTGCCGGTACAAGGGACATCATCTGGTGAAACCAGTTTTGATTGTGGCCCCGGATGGATATATACTGAGTATTCAAGGACCTTATTTCTCAGACGCTCGCAACAATGACGCAAGAATTTTGGAGAATCAGTTTGAAAGAAACTTAGAAGACATGAGGGGATGGTTTAATGAAGGTGACATTTTTGTTGTGGATCGGGGTTATCGAGATGCCATACCCTTACTGAATAATCTTGGCATACAATATGAAATGCCCGCGATTGTTCCACGAGGGCAACAACAGCTTTCCACTGAGGAAGCAAATAAATCTCGATTAGTGACGAAAACTAGATGGATAGTTGAAGCAAGAAATGGACATTTGAAAAGCATGTTTAAGTTTTTTGATAAAACTATCGAAATGCCACACGTACACAATCTTAGCGATCTATATCAAATCGCTGGTGCACTCATCAACAGCTTCCACCCCCCAGTCTCAATGAGAGCTGCCAATGCTCAGCTGGCACAAGAATTGTTACGAAAATCACAGGAGGTAAATGTCGTCCAGGCTCGAGTGGAAGTGGACAATCTTCATCTGAGAAATGGTCAATGGGTCCGTATGAATGGAAACCTGATTCCAAACTTTCCTCGCCTTACGATAGAATATCTAAGAGATTTGACCGTAGGTATATACCAAGTTAAACTTTCACCTTCGTATATACAGGATAAATTGCAAAGGGAAGAAAATGAAGAGTTTCAGGTCGATATTTTCGAAGAGGAACCTGGATTCATGAGAGTCAGGGTTTTTTCGAGGTTCAGAAATGCCACAAAATATCAACTGTGGATCAAATATAATGATGGAGAAGAACCTGATGAACCAAACGAGCCCATATTAGGATATTTTTGTACTTGTAAAACCGGCGCCAGAACTTTAGGAACATGTGCGCATGTTGCCAGTGTTCTATGGTATCTTGGTCATGCTCGACATGACCCCAACAGTCGATACCCCTCAAGTTCCCTACTAAACTCAGTAATGGACGCGGCAAATAGACCACAACAAATGGTTCCTGATGGTGCGCTTGAAATAGTTGGGTAGTGAAACGATGACAGTATTGCCGGTGAATAAACTCCTCACAATTTATTTGAATAACACCTCAAAAAACCCAAGACCGGTATGTAGGTGGTCAATTTGGATGCATGACATTTCGTCTGAAGTCTAATTCTTTATTGCGATAGAAATCACTTGCATCCTCATTCTTCATTGCAATTGAATTAACTGCAGATTCAATCATTGTAATGGAAGATTTTTCCAATTATTTCAGAATGTCGCATGCTCTATTCAGTGATATCTATATAAGACCTACCCTACACTGATGAGGGGCAAAACCCCGAAACCGGTATAACTCGTTTCGGAAAACGAAATATGAATCGTCCGAAAGGCTGTCTTCATGGAAAAAATGTACTTGCTGAATTGATTCGACTCAGTTCAGTAGCTGTTGTGGTACTATCATCATTTCTGTTTTCTCTGAATCAGCCCATATGCTTGGAATCGTGCTGAATTCATGTTATGTACTTACTTTAATTCATATTTCATATATCTGTCAGTTGCGGTCACAATTTTTTGAAGACAATGGCAGTTGCGAAGACCTGAATATAAACCAAATCATCTCATTTCTCTCTACTTATTTTTCCGCACACGATCTTTCTCGAGAATATATTGTTTTCATACTGGATTTTCCTAAAACATCGGGTGGAGACAAAGTGGTCCTGGTCCTAATAGAGTTTCTGAATATATAAAAAATATGAATAGTAAACGGATACTTATATTTTTGAAAAAAAATTTTTTTTTTGGACCAACCTTTGTATATTCATAAATTCTTATTTCAGATAATTTGGTCATTGAAATGTTTCGAAGTTTGTCTAGGAAACAATGTTATTTTCCGTTACAAAGAAATTATTGATTATTCGAGAAATCAAGGAAATACTATACTTCAAACCCCTGTATAACTCAAACCGTGGCATTCGCGTGGTAGGCACTGTAGAACTTTTTGATCAAGAATGACTCATCTACATTATATCAGAAAATAAAAAAAATTCACGGACGATTTTAGAAATCATTTCAAAATTATTCCGAAACATCCCTTCTCCATATTTTTTGGACCATCGCCGCAACTTTATTTGGATTCAGATTAATGAGCACAGACGGTGACACATTTGTATGTATGTTAGCTACATACTTTCAAAACATCAGCTAAATATATTGGTGAAAGCTGACTATACAAAGGGATACATTTTTCCGAAATTGAAAATATATTTTTGATCGCCCCGTATCTTTCAAATATTTAAAGTTGGATGGTTAGTTCAAATGCAAAATATGATCGCCCTCTTATGTACTGTAAGTATCATCAATTGCACATGGATCTGCAGGAAAACGAATATTTTCTCAAAAAAAGTTCGATAAAAATTACCAAAAACAAAGTTCAACCCTCTGTATACCCGCCAGTTTTGATTCTAGAAACTTTTGTCATTTGAACTTTTTGATGCACATATTGTGGACTATTTCGTTATAAAAATTCAGATCGATACAATGAAAATGAAATTCCGGATTTTTTGAAAAATCGTCAAAATATCGAACTTTGACCCCCTGTAGAATCCAAACGCGGGCATTCAGAGAGTTGGCGCAATGGTAACTTTTGTTCAGGATGGCATGGGCTACATCATATTGAAATTTCAGCGATTTTCACCGAAACCGGTTTTCCATAAGATTAGTGCGGGGTCCTTTGGTTTGGTTCTATAGTAGGCTAAGAATTTTTCAATATATCCTCGTATGCAGCTCTGAGACCAGCGAAAACGGACCATCGTCGTTTCTTTTTAAGTTATAGAAACTAAGATTGCTCAGTACAGGTTGTAGGAATAAATACCATGTCAAAAATACCATTTGACGTAGTAAAATATTTAAATTTGCTCAATCCAGAGCAATGGGCCGTGGTGGTCGTGATGGTAAGGCGTACACCTCTCAATCATAGGTAAGGGTTGCGTCTTTCCTAGCTCGCACAAGTCTCTCGAGGACTTCTGAGGGTTGCGCGTAGTGGTGCAACCGGTTGAATATATCATGCTAGCTGATTGGGATTGTGATTTGATCTTGGTTTGAAACAATTTGGAGGAAACTTTTATCATTATTATTTGGCAAAGAGTGGAAAGTATATTGCGTATTTATTTAAAATTTCCAATATTCCAGATATTCATAATTGCAGTGCTGCCACGACGACCAGCTGTTCACATTCACAAATCGGTCAGTCTGCAGTGATCGTACCCACGCACAGAGTGAGACGAGACTAACGACCCGACCTGAGAAACTTGTATTCTCCATGAAACATCCTGCACGGTATCAAAATCATCATACTTTTTTCAATCATCTTCTCAATCAGTTCTTTCATGACTCGTCATGTCTAGTGTTTCCATGCGGTCTCAATTACACACGTAAAAAGCCAATTTCAGATGGGTTCCCATAGATAATCTTCTATATTGTTCACGGTTAATATCGTGACAAGCTCTCGTTAGAGAAATAATGATGTTATTATGCCATTAGAAATACCTTGAGGGACGATGATGTGATTTACCGAAATTTCCGTTTTTTTCTGGTTTTTTCAGAATTACTTTTGTGTGATTGAATAAGAGTTACTTACGTAGCCGGTTATGAAAAGACTAATTTTATTTTTTAGACGAATGTAGGTTATGAAAATTACAAGAAAATTTCATCTAACCCAGCATTAAAATAATAAAAAATTGTGATGTTCCAAGTGTAAAAACGCTTGCATTCGTACTAATAAATTCAACTTCACCGCTTTACTCGGGAGTTGTCGGAGATATTGAATGAGTAATATCTGTCAGTGGTAAATATTTCATTGCAAATTAAGCCTTAAATAGACGATTATGATATTGTCGTGAATTGGGGTTTATTCACGACTAACTAGGTAGATACTGATCATTTATAGATTTAAAACACTTTCGAAAAATATAAAAACATATATTTCACTATGTACAAATATAGAGGGTGAATCAGAATAAGACCGACAAACTCCGACTACAGATTCCTTGCCTCATTTTGAGATGAAAAGTTTCTATCAAGGTATGTCCTAAAATGCATCCCCTCTGAGATACAGGGTGTCAAAAGTGCGAAAAAAAATTAGATTAATTTTTTTTTCTCTAAAACTCCTGTAGAAAAAAATTTCAAACTTGGTGCACTAATCAAGGTTTATCAACGTGATAATTTGAAATTATAATTTTCAATTTTCGTAAACCAGTGGCGTAGTCACGATGGTATGTGGTCATATTTTCCTTCATATTTTCTTTGGACAACTGAATTGACAAATGAGCGTGTGACATCAGTTAGGCTCATCCATACTCAACCTAAAAGTCATAATATTCCATTTGCCTAAAAGTGAAAGTTTCTGAGATATTTGCGAAAAACTGAAGATATGTCCTGAGAAGAGACATACCATCCTGTGTGCTATAATCGTATTATACAACTTTATTATAACTTATAGGAATAATTGTCAACCTCCTGAACATTTTTTAATATTGGGAGTATTCATAACATAGTACAGGTAAGTCAGAATAAGACCGACAAACTCCGTTTTTTTTATTCGTCATATTGTTTGAACGAATTTTCTTTGGACAACTGAATTGATAAATGAGCGTTTGACATAAGTTAGGCTCATCGATACTGAACCTAAAAGTCATAACATTCTATGTGTCTAAAAGTGAAGGTTTCTGAGATAATTGAGAAAAACTGAAGATATGTCCTGAGTATCTATAAAAAAACAAACCCAACTTCAAACTGATTATACTCCACTTAAATAAGAGTTTAGATCTGAACCAATTTTTGGGAAAAACCGAAGATAAGTACTCTTGATTTGTTGAATTTTATGTTGGAGTATCATTTTTAGAACCTTTTCTAATTGGTGTATCGAGGAAAATTATTCCATTCAGCATATGGTTTTGAAAAAGAACAAGAATAAAAAAATTGTGCATTTTTTATGCATTGATCAATGGTATACAAACTAGTCTGGAAGGTTCGACTCTGCAATTAGTTATCACGAATCGAAAGAAAATAATTTAGGAACAGTACAGTCAATTGACATAGTAAGCATCCTCAGAAGCTAAAAGCTGAAGCTAATGTTGGAAGAATGGTTCGGATGAGTCTGAATTAGACAGTCATTGTTTCCGGTAGAAACAAACTGATATATCGATACTTATATTAGAGCTACGTTTGAGTTGAAGCCCGATCGAGCGAGCAGAAATACAGAATTAACTTTCATTCATTCTGAAAGTTCAGGATATTCATTTGCATTATCCAATTTTTTTGTCAATCACTGGCAATCATTGAAGGCCCAGTTCCTATGGTTTTTTGTCAACAGGTTGGACGGTGCACCGACCGTTTCGGTACGTGAAGAAAAATCTGAGATCATTTACTCCACTGGGTCGTAATCAAAATCAGCATAGTCAAAACATTAATATAAAAAGTGGAAACAATCAGAGGAAAAGTTTGTTTTAAATTTTCAGAATCAAAGAACGTTTTTGATACAGTTCCAATAAAAATGAATTGTGAAATCCGGAAGCCCCAGGAAATCTGGGGAATTAGGTAAACATGCCAAGAAGTCAGTCGAACATCTGGTTCAATTACAACCCTCAATTTCAAAAAAATGTTCATAAAACCATCAACATAAGGAAGAAAATATGACAACAAATGAGTATGGGAAAATAGAAGAAACTTAGGTACATGTTTCGACAAGACAGCGTTAAAAAAAATTATAAAATCGACGAGCTACGGATTTTCATGAAAACCAAAACGTGAAAGAACTTAGATGACTCCTATGCATTTTCATCTTACATGCGGAAGTTATCATTTTGTTCTGGATGCCAAAAAACGCCGAACCAACAAAGCCAGCACTAAAAATCATTCGATGTCAGCTAATATAGGGTCGTTTTACATTATCCTTGATATTATTATAACGAATTCACGTAGGTATTCAACAATTCAACTCGTTAGTACATGCATCGGAATTCACACTTTCATGATGCAGCAAGGCAGTAAATAAGTAAGTTTTGCAAGATATTAACCACCTTTACAATTGGTATGAGGTAATTGTTATTGGGTCAATGTTTTTCTGTACTGCTGTGACTTGAATATCTACTGCTCATCACGTGATCAAAAACATTAAAAAACGTTGAAGAGGTTGACAATTATTCCTATAAGTTATAATAAAGTTGCATCATGCGATTATAGCACACATGATGTTATGTCTCTTCTCAGGACATATCTTCAGTTTTTTGCAAATATCGCAGAAACCTTCACTTTTAGGCAAATGGAATGTTATGACTTTTTAGGTTGAGTATGGATGAGCCTAACTGATGTCAAACGCTCATTTGTCAATTCAGTTGTCCAAAGAAAATATGAAGGAAAATATGACCACATACCATCGTAACTACGCCACTGGTTTACGAAAATTGAAAATTATCACGTTGATAAATCTTGATTAGTGCACCAAGTTTGAAAATTTTTTCTCCAGGAGTTTTAGAGAAAAAAAAATAATCTAAATTTTTTTCGCACTTTTGACACCCTGTATTTCAGAGGAGATGCATTTTAGGACATACCTTGATTGAAACTTTTCATCTCAAAATGAGGCAAGGAATCTGTAGTCGGAGTTTATCGGTCTTATTTTGACTCACCCTGTATATGAGATTAAAACAATTGAAATGAATGAAGGAATTATTGAATGAAGGAATTATTGAATTAAGGAATTAATGAATTGATGAATCTCTCCTAGACTGAAGGTTATGGTTTAAACAAATTATTCTAAAAATATCTATACTTACAATAATTTTGGGTATATACATTTTAGGAACATTTTCCATGTATCTAATCTTCACTCTTCCAAACTCCCCCCATAGCCCTCACTAGCTGTGGACACGGTGAAACTCTAAATTCAACTACTAGGTCGAACTATCAGTGGCCTTTTTGAAAACTCTTGTTTTCTGTTTATGGCACAATTGTGTTTCAAAATAAAATAACTTCGCTCATGTACTGAATTGTGAAAAGTAAAAAGGTTATCCACGTATTGAATGATGATAAAATATTTTGATATACAGTGCGTTCAATCTATTTTTGACAATATGCCTTCTGATATAAAAGAATCAGCTAGTTTAGCATTGATTTCCATAATAAAGAGTAAGTCAAGTAGCAGGTATGAAGCAGTATTTATATGAAATTTGAAAAATGGCGTCAAAAGAAAGAACTGAAAAATATTTGTGAAAAGTAGTATGCTAACACACTTCGAAACAATGAAAAACTATAAAGCATCTATAGTACCTACCTACTAAATGTTGAAAGCATAATTAGATGTAAACATTGACATCCAAAAGTATACCAAATCAGTTGCATTTTTGATACGGAGATGTGAGGGTTATCACGCCAAAAAATATACGATTCTCACTAGAGAGAACTTTGAATCTTTTAATAGAGAGGCTGATGATAGGAAATTTTCATTCTTGAATGTATAATTTACCGCAATTTTATTTGAAACATTGCCGTCTCAAAATTATTGATTATTTTAGGTGGTAATGATTGTCGAAAAGCGGAACTGACAGAGAAGCGTATCAAACATGTAGTCAAAAAAACTTTTTTTAAATTATTATTCCGAAAACAAAAACAAATGTGATGTGGGAATGTGTATTGATGAAAAGCATCATTTCAAGGTTTAAAGACAATTAAGTTTATTATACAACTCAATTCAGTTTCGTTCAGAAATAAAAGACAGACTCATGAGATAAATAATTCAATCACGAGTGGAATTCGATATAATTTATCCCAAATCTGCTCGTTTTTAAATGCATGCGTACTGCATAGCGTCATTACTGCATGCATAACGTCATTACTTATATTTGACTTTCAACTGTCACGTAGACGAAGCTGAAAACACTTGACTAGAGCTTCTGATTGGTTCATTTGGCAAGCGCGTGAAAGAGTCGATTAGGTATTCCTCTACTGTCAACAAAGTGAATATCGCCATTATCAACGTATTGTTGGCGTCAGTTTTTGAATTCTTTCTTGACTTGGAATGCTTTGGTTACAGCTCTGGGGTCGAAACATATCAAGAAACAAACAATTTAACACCTCAAAATACCTACATCAAAATCTTATAAATATTTTTGGTAACAATTTTCATAATTTTGCGAATTGTACATTTAATTTCAATAATTATTTAATAAAAAATATATTGTTTCTTCATTCATTGTCTAATCGTAAGCAATACCACTCCAGCAAACTAAATTTTTTGATTATACTCACCTCTTCACTTGACGTATTCCTTAAAACACCACTGGAGCTATCGATCTCGTGGTGTTTCGCAGAATACGTCTCGTGTCTCGGAAGTACAATCGATAATTTTCCATGCTCTCGTGGTATTACTACTGAAAATTTCACTCGTGTATTAAAATGTCCATGTGGAAAGAACTCCACATTCTTTTTGACAATCATGCAGCATCGAATGGGAGCAGAACAGAATAGATAAAATTCTGTTGGGAAGGATAAAATAAAAATTTCGTGACTAACTAGTAATAGTTTATTTCATTATGAGTTCAGAAAATAAATTACGGACGAGTAATGAACGATATTTTTCATTATATCTACCTGAAAACCACAGATTATTAAGAAACATTTATTTTTAATGATGAAGAAACAAAAACATGTATTATTAATTGAAATATTTATGGTACAAAAATATCCAGAAATTGCCACGAAACAAGCGTTATTTACTCTGTTGGTAAGGAAATATTCAAACAATTTGCGATTTCTTGAGAACTGTCAACAACATATCATTTATTTTCAAGATGTAAATAGGCAGCTATAATGACCCTTTTTGAGTATGCTAAATAAGCATGTAAATATAGTGTTTTCAGATAGGTATAATGAAAATAAATTTATTTCAGTTTTCGACAGTCCCTTTACAATTTACCCCAGTTCTGTATTCTGTTGATTCTTGAAAAACCAAACCAATATACAAGTATACGTAATATACAAAGGGTATTTCACGATTTTGTTTGTGTCATTTGTTCGTGGAAAGATCTAATCACAATTTTTCCATGTGGTTATTACTTGAATAATGCATTAAAAATGTAAAACGTAGAATAAGCGTAGAATGAGAACTTGTTAATCACTTTCAAAATTATTGTAAATTACTGTCATATTTTTATGCTAATGAGGTAACAGATAAGGTATCGTGTTACTCGTTTTAATAGTTGCGATTAAATAGTGAATATATTGTGTCATGTTCTGATTTTAATAAAAAAAATATGTTTTACTACTAACACCTATAGTTGTGCAACTTTGATACTTATAGATAGCAATTAGTGGCGTTATTATTCATTATATGGTAATCCAACAGTAATTATACATTCTCTGAAAACTGACAATGAATTGATGCTAATAGTTATCCGAAATTCAATATTCAGAGTAAGGAACAAACGAAAGAATATTTTACACGGAAAACGTGGACATTTTCCGAAAAAATCTGAAGTTGTAAAAGAACAGTCAAATAATCGGAATGAAACTTTAAAATTCGAAAGTGGATAATTCGACAAAACTATTGTAATTTCCATCAAAAAGAGGAAATTCCTCCAAAAAAGCCAAACCATTCTATTTTGGTAACTGAAGAATGTTTGGGAAAATTGCACTCTGAGTTTATGTAAATCATCAAATCATAACCATAATATGCCATCGCTAGGCGCTGGGAGTCTGAAATTATTCCCCAGTGGAGGTTTTCAGTTAGCAGAAGTATTACAATTGATAGCGTGTGACGATGAGAAAGAAGGAGATACTTATATTGAGCCGCTTGAGCTGAATGTGGATACTGTCGTGGACTTGTCAGATCCAAGAAGACACCTATATTGGTACATTTTTTTAAATAGAAACATTTTCAATTGAAAATTGAATCAATACATGACTCCTCTGGAAATGAAAAACCTTACGATGATATTTGAAGTTATTTTTTGTAAAATCTAACAGAAAATAACTACTTCCCCAGCTAAAGCCACGCTAGGCATTGAACTACATCTGATAGATATTGAGAAAGACCCTATATAACTTGAGAGAAAAAATCTGAAAGAGAAAATTTGCATTTTCATTCAGATAGTTGATTATCTATTAAATGTCTAGTTTCCATTGGAGATTCTTATCTTTGAATGAGATAAGGTAGATTGTTATTCAGAAGTATCGCTCACAGAAAATCTCTCATTCCATTGATGCGTGAATTGCATTTCTTTCGCTAGGCCTCCAATACATTTTGGTCGACAAAAATCTATTTCACTCTTCTAAGATCATCGCGAGGTCGGAAGAATTGGAAAACATACTCTTCAGAAGCAATTTCACTATGTTAGACTATTTCTTGTGCGGTGAAACTTTGAAAATATTTTACTGACATAAAACCTGACATGGGTATGGCATGTTGATTTCATTGAAAATATGAACAGGATGTTCATAAAGTCAGTTGTGGAATCACAAAGAACTAGAACAAAGTGATTTGGCGATAAGAGCAGAGGTCATGTTTCGCAAAAAGTAATGATAGAATTTATATATAATGATAATAATATAGTAGTGTACAAAACAACACAGAAAGATAAACGGTCATGTCTGGCCACAGAGTCAGTCATTCAGAAGGGGTGCACCACTAACCTTTTCATTAGTTTTCTGATTCAAACGATTTTTTCTCAAGAAAGTAGCTTCATCAGTTTTATTATAACGTCATAACTTTGAAATGAAATTGGAAATTTCAAAACCTTCTTCGAATGCCTTCGCAAAAGTTCCAAAAAACATATAAACATTTTTTTTAAAATAAATCTTCACTACGCCACTGGACTTGTGATAATTTGAAACTGGCGTAACAGAAATTAAACGGAAAAATAACAATAAAAAAAATTACTAAATGCCATAATTCTCCGTTAGTCTACTAACTTGCGGTACAATAAACTCCACTCATGACTAGATGAACTTGACTGGTTTCGTCTTTTGTTTTGCTGACTCATCATTTTTAGCTATATCAGTTTCAAACTCTTCTATTAAAAATTGATTTTTCAATATGAATCTGCATTGTGTTAAGAGTAAACAAATATTGACAATACTAGGAAAAACTGTTGTACAGAAATGTTCAAAATTCAAACTGATAGCGGTCTACTGAAGCATTCTGGATTAATGTATTTCTCACGTGTCAAATACTGGACGATTATTCGAAATATTTCGATAACGCAATTTATATTTCAATTAACCCATATTTGTGTTAGGAATCAATATTTTTCATGAAATTTCGGTAACCCCCATTTGAAATTATTGCAAATCCAGAGGCGTAGTCAGATATATTCCAATGTATTTCTAACACATTTTTTTTAAATTTTGGTTATAAAATGAATTCGAAGTAATTGAAAATTGAAAATCTGAATTACATCTCAAATTTATGGTTCTGAGCTGAAACTATTGATGCATTATCCACTAAAACAAAAACTCCTGAATCGGACAATAAATGACAATTTTAGAGGAGTGTCCCGCTTTCAAACGGGTCAATCTGTATGAGTATGTATTATTTGTGGAGTTTCAGTCTAATGAACCGATGACTTTTTTCAAAATTCTGTCAAAAATGACATTTCTGTAGTTTTTTTAAAATAATGTGAATTTTGACAGGTATAGAGTGACAAATGTTCATAATTTTTTGGTCTAATTCGAAGCAGAAGCCAATGTCAAAGTCTAATTTCGATCTATTTAAAATTGTCCTTTTATTTGCCAACTTTAATGGTGTTGTGTATATTTTTTCAATTTTCAGGTAATTAACACAGAAGAAAAACATTGCCAGCATAAGCTATATAAAATCCATCAAAAATATTTTGAAAATTTCGTGTCTTCGCAGATTCCAAATTGAAGATTGCTCTCAATATATACGTGATAAAATGTCATCAATTCATACACTGTATGAAACGAATGCAATCAAATTCATTCCACTGCAATTTTTCCTGGCATTTACCATCTTGCGCGTGACGATTAATAAATAACAAACAGCATAATCATCACATTTCGATATCTGCCATATGCCGCACACGACTGGAGATGATTTAAATTTTCTCTGAAGAGCTGCCGTGTTACACCCATCAAGGATCAAGCAAACCGGACAGGTAACAAGTGCACAGTAGCGACTTGTTAATGTTTTTGAATTATCTCGAATCTTTCCTCGTAATAAAAGCCAAGTGCCCAATAATTAACGTATAATGTTGGTACGGTGATTGTTTATTCGCATGCACTGCGTATCTCGCATGCAGAATGTGTCTACTTATTTATGGAGTGATGGCTGTTATACCGTTGTCTGCCCAGAATATCTATATTAGCGTAATGTTATGGTAATAGATTCAAGCTGAGAAAGCTCCTTTGTGAAATCTGTATTATTGGATTATAAACCATTATGAATGGCGGCATGGTTTAGTGGTCAAGCGTCCGATTATCGGTCCGAAGGTCCATGAATCGAATCCTGGCTAGGGCAAGAATTTTTCATTCAATTATATAGTCACCTGGCCCTTGCCCCTTTCATTTGATGATTACCACATATTTTTTACTTCGTGATGATCCTGTCCTTGTCGACTCCGACAACTTTTTCCTCTGCCTTTTTCTCCGATTCGACCGCTTTTTTGCTAGGAAAACTCCGAAACATGGCGATTTCCTTGAGTGTTGTAAATTTATTACCACATTTTTTTATTAAACGGTATGAAAATTTGTTTTAGAAAACGACGGTAAGTCGGAATTCCGGCGGGGTATTGTTTACTGATTACAACATGTCGGACAAAAATGGGACATGAAGGAAAACCATTTCATATAATAAAAAATCGAGTTGATTACTTATATTTCGGACGTCCATCATCTTAATGGTTGAAAGATTTCTATCTCTTTCAAATTTATTCACAACGTTTCAATTGCTTGAATCCGCAATCGTCTTCTGGTGAATAATGACAAAATCAGATGCTACGCGACCTTTTATAGGTCTATAATTAAAGTGTAATTACGCGCGGTCTTGTGGCGCGCGTGGTTTCGCGCTTTTTCTCCCTCCAAAACGGTCCATGAGCGGTTTCCATACGTTTTTTAATTTCCACGCTTGGTTGACTGAAGGCACCATTGGCTTCTATGTAGGTGGTTTCCATAAATTTCCACATCAAAAAGGACCTACGCCGAAACGGATACTCCGAGAAGCTCATAGGAGAAGTTCGGAAACAACTCGAAAAGACCAAGACAACCGAAGAAAGACCACAAAACCCCGTTCTCATTCTTCCCTATATCAGTGGTATCTCCGAGAAGATCAGAAGGATCGGAAATAAATACAACATCAAGAGTTGCTTTCAATCCGGCAGTACCTTACGAAGCTTCCTCACCAAGACGAAACCAGAGAACACAACATAATCCAGTAAAAACTGTATTTACAAAGTCCCATGTGAATGTGGAGATTCCTATATCGGAGAGACCAAGAGGCCATTATCAGTAAGAATAGCCGAACACAAAAAGTGGACTCAACGAGGGGAAACATCAAAATCGGGAATTGCTGACCACGCCTGGACAAAACACCACCGAATTCTCTGGGACGAAGCTAGTGTTCTTCATAGAGATGAACATTGGTTCAAACGGAAATTTATGGAAAAAGCGCGAAACCACGCGCGCCACAAGACCGCGCATAATTACACTTTAATTATAGACCTATAAAAGGTCGCGTAGCATCTGATTTTGTCACTATTCACCAGAAGACGATTGCGGATTCAAGCAATTGAAACGTTGTGAAAAAATTTGAAAGAGACAGAAATCTTTCAACCATTAAGATGATGGACGTCCGAAATATAAGTAATCAAGTTACTACATCGTCTAAAACATTCAAACAAAAATCGAGTTGTCCGACAAAAATATATCCGCGTACCACCAGTCCGACAAGAAAATGAGAAAAAAATTTCAGGAGATCGATTATTTTTGTTTCTTCCTTATCTACAAATAAGGTTGCAAATATTCATGAACAAATTTAATAACTCTTACAGGCAAGGAAGATTTTTTAATAAAAAAAATTTAATCTCTTCTTTTTTCGGCCTAAAACCAGATTCATCGACCCGTGTATTGCACACAAATAGCTCCATAATATTATTTGACGCTTCAAAAAAACTTTTATTCCAGAGAAAATAACACTGAATGACAGCGTCATGCGCGATAAATAATTGGGGGGAGAATCATTCAATGGCGGAGCTTATAAAATTTTATAAGGGTTTAATTAGTTCAATATTAAATGTCGAATTAAATATTAAATGAAAGGTTAAGTCAGTCATATTATTCAGGGCCCGTTTTTCATGTTCGAGTTAACCTCCAGATAACTAACTAATAGTTTAGATGGTGAACGACATTCTTTGAAGGATCACATTCTAAACTATTAGTTACTTATCTGGAGGTTAATTCGAACAGGAAAAACGGGCCCTATAGCACAACTGGCTGACAGTTACTTTGATACTTGAAATATCAAAAACAGTCTACTACACTACATCTACTAGAAATTTTGCTTCACAACGACTTTTAAACAAGATTGCAATAATCAGGGAATATATTTAATAATTTTACAGTAATAATTAACATTTTCATCAACTTACAATATTTAATGATAAACATCGGAAATTATTGACTAATTGTTTATATATTGTGGATGAAGAGATGCACGTACGCTATAGTCTTTGAAATTATGACATTTCATTTTGCAATTTTTCGCTAGTTAGCGGAAACTATTTTGTCGGACAACTGTATCAGAGTAATATACGATTAATGTAAACTGTTACAAACAAAAATTAGATATCTGGAAATTAATAAACAATACTCCGCCGGAATTCTGACTTTCAATCTTCGGACTGGAAATGTGCGGCCAAAAATTTGTCTATTTGTCAATTCACTATTTATTGTTGAACACTCATGTAAAATTTAGCTTTTTGGTAGTTAATCTCCAATACCCTGGTATTTTGGCATGTTTGGGTTGTCGGACTCGACAATATCAGAAAATATTTTGTCAGACCAGGATACCTTCATTTTCTAAAACAAATTTCCACAATCTTTAATAAAAAAAATTGGTAATAAATTTACAAGACCCCAGGAAATCGCCATGTTTCGGAGTTTTCCGATCGAAAAAGCGGTCGAATCGAGGAAAATGGCAGAGGAAAAAGTTGTCGGACTTGTCAAGGACAGGCGCTTCACAAAATATAAAAATATAAGATATGTGGTAATCATCAAATGGAAGGAGCCAGGGCCTGGTGACTAATAGTAGTAGATCAAAATGTATCTGTATATACTGACCATGATGAGTTGTTCGCAATTCACTGTTGGGTTTAAATTAACAGTGATGCTCCTGAGGTGGGGTATGGAGCTAGTAACAAAGCATAGCATCACCGAAAATATGAGGCAACTGAAAGTATGCAATTAACAGCAGGTGAGTCCAATAATATATCTTCATTGTGTGAAATCTTCTTGTTTCTTTTCCATCCCTGATTTTTAATAAAGGATAAGATGGCCCAACTAAGAAAAAGAAATATATATCTTCCGCCTTCCTACCTCCACGAGAAAACTGATCAAAAGTTGATTTGCACTGCACTGTTTGGAACATTTGATGTAATGAATACGCTGGAGTTTTTCCCAACATCGGGAGGAAGGTTAATTTTCCTCCACCAGTTCACTTGTTGACTAAACCACATGTCGAAGTGTTGAAAATAGTGGTTTGGGGTTGGAATAGAGCTCCAGTGCATTTTTAAAAGTAAACTAAAAAATACAAATGTCTTTATCGATCCCTCTGGTCTCCGGAGTACCCCTCAGAATCTCATCTAAAAGCGATTTTTATGCTTTGGTTCCTACGAGGAAGAAAATACTGTGATTGCCGAGGGAAAGTACGTAGGAACTGGTGATTCAGACAAGTCTTGTAGTTCAGCATCTCCGACGAGACGAATTGCTCTATTTTACACAGAATCAAAAAGTTTCAGTGTGAGTTCAGGAGATGCACTTCATATATGGGAACAGTATTCCACTAAGGTAGGATATGTGCCTTCAGCAGTGGGACTCTGTGTCATATTGAATTCCACTTATCGACTGAATTCCACATGACTGGTACTCTGTGCATAAAAATTATCGCCTGAACTCTACTATCCCGGTAGCCAGAAAGCAATACGTCGAGACCTGTCTTTTTCTGTGTTTAACCCTACTTTTCTCTTTCGATTTATTCTGTTAATGATGTATGTCAAATATATTTATGTAACAATTTCAAAAGCAGGTAGTATAAAATATTAAATAATGAGGGTACGGAGTGAATACAATAATACTCGATATAAGTAAAAAAACGGATTGATAACAAATACATTTAATGGAATAGAGGGCAAAGCAAATGGTCAAGCTGTCGCAAAATGTGAGCTACAATCTTAACAGTTCCGGTTTTGGAGGAAAATCTGTCGAAGAATGGAGAATTTGTATTCAGAAAAGTATAGTCATAGTGCGGAGACTGCGGAGCCATAATTCATTAGCCAGTGTATATTTATGATTAGGTACTTCTGCTTTATTTAAATTCGGGTAGTGATAGGCTGGAAGTCAAAAACGAAGACAAAAGCTGCAAAATTGCAAAAAGATCAGCTAAAGACTGGCAAAATATTTACAATAGAAATGGTTACCTCTTCTATGGCCCTCAATACATATTGCTGAGCTATAGAAAGATCGTGACTTCTACCTATTACTTTTGGTATGTTCTTATTGCATAAAAACTTGGGATACTAAGAAATCATCTAATTATTGGTGGTATAGCCACAAGTTTATTCAAATCATTCATCTGAGGCAGAATACTGTCAAAAATATAATTAATTACTCCAAAGAGTTCTTTCTTTTATTATGAGTCATCCATCAATATTTCCAAAACGAATGTCTTCTAGCCTTTCTACTTTCTCTAGACCTGATACATGTAATCCTTTTATGTGCACTTTACCCAGATAGCACATGACGTCCCGAGGATGTTCATTTGATGACCTTACTGTAGCCGAATGTACTGGTATCTATTTTGGATGTCCTGAGGAAGTACGACTCCAACCGTTTCAGAGATGTAAGATGAGAACGTTTTCAGGACGTACAAATCAAGTCCAAATCTATACTATAATGATATTAAATATCAATTATGTCACAGATTCTGTGAATTTCAATCGAGGTCGAAATCAATTTTGTGATTTGAAAAATAAATATGTGAAATATGGAATGATATGCATTATCGAAGCATGGTCATATTCAGTAGTTCATGTCTATGGGACCCTATGTTTGAGTTCGCGCGATAAATTTCGAACGTGATATTTGCATCGCAAAAAAATCGCATGCGATACTCTTCTCGTTCGATACGCTATTCCCGAACTGAATGCGATACAGAGTTGTTCGGTTTCGAAAGGTGTGAGGGAAGTCTTAGCTTGGATCATGAATTCAACCAATAGCTTAAAGGTATTTAAATCACATGACGTGGCGCGTCACGTTGACAACTGTTCCGCTTGTATTTCTTGTATTGTTTTACTAACCAATCGATTAAAAATATCTGGTTAATTTGAAGCATTAATTACTTCATCAAGGCACATTGAAACATGACTGACTGAATGCTACGTGTATATTGGAAGCTGAGTCTAGCTGGTATAGCTGCCACTTGCGAGAAATCCAAGACTTATTAAAACATTCATATAATCATGTTTTATTATAAATCATATTCATATACCTGCCTATTTAGACTTAAAGTAACTTACTTTTGTCTCAATATGTATAGCTGACTTCCTACTTCCCTCCTCTATATAGGGAGACACTAGTCACGAATCAATTCTTTTGAGAAACGAATTGTCTATCTCAAAGTTTCAATGCATTTATACGAGGGTAGAAGGGCCTTCGCTGTTGAACTGCTACCGCAGCATCATCTACTACTTCTGCAACAGCAATCATTGCAATTTCATAAAAAAAATCCATTTCGTTTTATGACGAGTAAAACGTAAACAATGAATTATTATCGAAGTTAGGATTTAAGTCAATTATTCCGATCGATAATTCTTATCGCATGCTAAATATCCGCTCGTTGTTTTATGGTCGATAATTATCGCTGGTGATATTCGATCATACCATTTTTGGGGTATCCTTCGATAAAGTGCAAAAATCGCATGCGATATTTCATCGAGTGAACTCAAACATAGGGTCCCTATGTACGTCCGAGCATATTTTGTATGTGCCCCTTGCAATCTGTAATCTGTGTCACTCCTTTGTGCTCCAAAGCTACTTTCAGACTAGGCGAAACGAATATCGCGAAACTGGTAACTTTTCATTCAATTGAGACCAATCGAGCCAAGTATGAATTTAAATTATAAAATTTCGATTATCCTAGAGTATAAATTTGACATTTTCTAACTCCGCATTCCGCCTAGTCTGAAATAAGCTTTCAATGTTTGTACTTTCGGCTCCTCTCGGCTCAGATCCACACGTCATGTCATTTCATTTTTTATCTCCAATCACCTTATAATTGAAGTTTTATCCATACTTATATGAACCGTATAAAGTACCACTTTATCCACTAGTGGAATAATGAAATTACTTTATTCCACTAGTGGAATAATGAAAAATACAATCTTGACTATCAATCACATTTTACTTATTTTCACCAACTTCACAAATTTTTACAAATGGAGTCGATAAACAATCGAAAATACATAGCAACCATCCAACACCTCCCGATATTTTTGTATGTTATTTCAATGGTTTTTGAGGAGGTGACAGCCGCTGTCGGAGCAAAACGTCAAATCATTTTGTGATGAAAAATTTCCGCGATTCTGATTCTAAATTAATGTGATTATGAATAAAACGTCGTATTTTATTTGCTTAAGAAATATAAACGCTCGAGCTTCGCTCTCGCGTTTAATCATTCTTGCGCAAATAAAATGCTAAAACACTTATACAATAAATAACTATTACGCCATTTTCAGTTTTACGAACGTTGTGAGCGTTGTGAACGTTGTGAGCTTTGCCGCTATTTTACTAAAACATAACGTGGAAATAAAAAGATTGCAATTTGTTATTTTTGCATAGCCAGTGCTGTTATCGATATTGTAAGTAAAGTGCTTGGTGGGTAGTTTATTTCATCAGACTATAGACGTGAATGTGTTCTTTTTTAGGTTAGGTAAAGGTAAACTAATTTCACTGTGGGTAAGTTGAAATTGATTGTAAAATAGCAGGTAATAATAGAATCATACTTTTCAGGATCTGCCGAAAAAGCTAAAGCTAAATCTGGTATTAGCTACAGAATACATATTATTTTGAAAAATCTTCAGTTTTTTTGTTTTCCAAGTATATCGGAATATATGATGAAGTGTTCGTTCAAGAAAATGCTTTTCATTAACACAATGTCAAGTTCATTTGCAATTAGAGATGTTTTTAATAAATATTTATGTATTTTATCATTTTACCATACGGATTCAAAACCTTGATAAAATAGTAATTTTGAGCAAAACGAAAAAGGCGGTCTACGAATCAATAAATGAAAGTCCCCAAAACATCCCGAAAATGTCCATGAAATCCTTAACATGGGCCCATGATGGACGTACCCAGGACGTTCCAATTTGTAACATTGGATATCCTCAGAACGGGATGTCTTTGGGACGTCCTGAATGTCCCAGATTGACGTCCTGAGGACGTTCTTAGGACATCTTGGTGTTATCTGGGATAATGCAATAATATCACAATTTATTTAAAATGAACTAAACCGCACTTGGAACTGCCGGCAGTTAAAAATAAAAATGAGTTACAATGACAGTAATTTTGGACACAAGAATATGAAATGTTACTGGAAAATCATCTAATTTTGGCAAATGTTTTTAAATCGGATAGTATGTTGCCGAACAAACCCGATGTGTAGGCGACTGTAGCACAGAGTGCCAAATAATGTGATCGTCGCTTGTGATAGTAGTAATCGACTGTAGAAAACGAGGGGTAGAATTCTACATGACACAGAGTCCCACTGCAAGTGCATTTAGTCAACATCATTTTAAAATTGTACTTAAACATATGTTGAAAGCGAAATTTGAATCTGTTATTTGAAATGGCACCATTTTTACAACAATGTTAAGTTTATGCTGAAAACCTTTGATGTTACCGTTATGTTTATGATAATACCTATGCTAAAATCCTAATTATTTAAAGGGAAGTGAAATAGCTCTTGGCATGAAACAAAAGGTTTTTGAGAAGCGCATTTGGCAATGGAACCTACGTGTTCCAAAAGGAGACTGCTAGTGGTAATACCGAGAATCGAAATAGAGGACTTCATTGATACCGATACTTCCATAAAGTATGTAAAATATGGAAAAAAGTTGTAAAGGGAAACATTCTCAATTGAAAATTGTACGAATACATGACCCCTCTGGAAATGGAAAAACCTACGATAAATTGAAGTTACTTTTTTGTAATATCTAACAGAAAACAACTACTTCCCCGGCTAAAGCCACGCTGGATATTGAACTACATCTGAAAAGAGTATCGGAAAAACATTTTTTAACACTTGAACACTGGTATGGCGGCAATTTGAAGAAAAAATAGCATAAGGAGTCCAAAAGTGGGGTAAGATGGCAACATTTCGAAGAAGTTGATTAGAATTCGATTTTATACTCATCATCACTCAAGCATCAAATCGGGAAAATTGAAAATTTCTATTATTTTGCATTATTTTCCGATCTCTTTACAAATATCAAAGTTTTCTCTTCTGAGTAGCTTGACTGTAGTGGAACATTTGTATTTTGATGATAATGACGGAACTTTCCCATTTTTCCACAGTTTCACTCCTAGAGTGATCAACATTTTTGCATCAGCTTCATACAGCAATGTGAAGTAGACCTAAATGGTAATGGGTGGGGGACGCAAGCTTCAGGAACTAGGCCCCAGTGGGCCCTTTTCGCAACGGTAGACCTAGATGAAACTCTTAGTTGTAATCTGCATGTGTGCCCTTGTATGAATATATCTTCGTTCCTTAGTGTGCCGAGTCTCAATATTATCCTGGCGATTTTCTCCAAGTTTCACAATTCCAAAGGTTAGCATTTCGGATGAATATTCTAACATGTGCTTGCGTTGTTTGTCCCACCAAGTCAGATGGCCACGTTCTGAGTCTACAAATAAATCGTCCCCCCAGACAGCACACAATATCCATTAGATATCCAATGGATAGCCCAATATCCTCTGAATATCCAGTCCGTGAAATATATCCAATGGATATCCATTGAATATAGTGAGCGCCTATTGTTGAAGAATATTATGCTGGTAAAAGCTGAAAGGGGTATTCACCATCTCCTATATAAAAGATCATACGAAGAAAAAGAGGAATGGAAACCATTGAACTTTTTGTCTCCGGCAGTGGTAAAGAATGGCATAAAACTACCACCTAGTCACACAAATCCTATGAGAGCGTCTTCTGCAAGAAAAAAAGAGATCATTAGAACTCTTCTTTTGTCACAAAAGGGCATTGTGATCCCAAACCGATTTGCCTTCTGGGAACATTTCCCTGTTGCTGATTAGAAGTTTAAAGTAATTGAACTTGAAGACATAATTTGAATTAAACGCAATGTTTCTATGTCAGTGGTATTTTAAGTTCCTATTTTAAAGTTTTTAAAGAAATACAGTCTTGTGTTATTATTTCTCCCAACCAGTTAGCAATCATTTTAAATAAATTACGCATTTTATTCATGTCAAAATATATTGAGAAATATTTTAAGAGACAATATCCTATTTTCGAACTATTGAAATGTAAATGTATTTATAGACGAATTACTACGCATTGTTGGTGGTAAATGACTTTTACTTAAGCAATTTAGTCGTAATTACGTGGATACCGTTTATTTAGCATAGTAAAGTCATGTTTCAACCTAACTATTCTGGTATTCATTGGTCGCATCTATTGTAATTACTAGGCTTTATTAGTGGTATACGTTTTTACTTAGGTAATTTAGTAGTATCTACGCAGATACCACATATTAGGCATAGTAAACTCCAGTTTCAATCAAAATATCCTAGTATTCTCTGCCTGTATCCATTGTAATTGCCAAGCTTTATTAGTGGTATGTGTTTTTACTTTAGTAATTTGGTCCTAACTACGCAGATACCACCAATTAGGCATAGTGAATTTTAGTTACAACTATACCAACCTAGTATTCTTTAGTATTTTTTGTTTTATTGTTGGCCGTATCTGGTTTAATTAATGTACAATAGTAAATTTTGGGATTAAAACAATAAATTCAGCTAAAGAAAAAAATTAGAAACCTAATAAAACAATTTGAAATTTGTATCTAAGTAAAAACACAAAAGAATGAGGTTAGAACTTCAAACCTCTTTTTCTCAATTCAAGCTCTGACGCAGATACCCCTTCTGTGCTTAGTAGGGCAGCACTGTACTTGCAATTTATTCGCTTGGTTTGTCTATATTTCAAATAAAGTGTTTTTTATCATTATATTCCATAGTATTATTTCTTCATGTCAAAATAATACCAGTGTTGCGCAAAAGAAAGGCCATCTATATGGAAGTACGTTTTCAAATTATTTTATAAAAACGAAATCTTTCAATTTCTAGTTTGATTTTTTCTGGTGTTATCGTCAGAGCTGGAACAAAGTACTGACGATTACGCAAGAAAAAAATAGAGTGGAAAATTCAGTATTTACAGAATAATGTAAAAACTAAAATTATATTTGGAATTTTCATACCTCCATATGTAAATGGCCCTTCTGTTGCGCAAGTTTTTACCCGCATTTAACCAAATCTGTATCTATTTCCTTTTCAGATATCCTCGTGGTGGACAACCTTATCTTGGACTCACTGTATATCTAATGGATATCCCAAATGTGAATATAAGATATCATATTGATATCTATGGGATATCAACAAGATATCCAGTGGATATCTTCACGGACATCCATAAGATATCTCCTATATCCTGTATATAGGCGGACATATGGATATCTGGATGTCTATAGGATATCCATCTATATCCAGTAGATATACTGGATATCCATAAATGATATCCTGTGGATGTCTAATGGATATAATGTGCTGTCTGGGCCTGGTTTGGCTGGATCCGCATTTTCGTGGCACCCCATATTCCTATGATTTGGTACCCACGCGAGTGTTACTTCGTTATAGTTTGTCAGATCATTGAGACATTGAAGACAACTATTATCATGAATTTCTCCATGGAAACTGTAGCTAGATGAAGTGGCCTAGAAACCGCTTCATCGCGTGAAGCAGAGTTGACCAAGCAGCGGAGTGTGTAATGGTTTGGACGGGGAACAGATGGCTTCAGTGCTGTCTGTGTTGACCTACCCTTGCACTGATGAGAGGCAACAACCTCGAAACTAGTCTGCAGGTGGTCACCCTGTCAAAATCAAAACATAATTCTGCTGGTTTGTCATAGAGGGTATTGGTTATAGGATGAAATAATACACAGTGGATTTCGTTTTCACTAATATCAATTTACTGTTATTAGAAGAACGCACTTGGAAGGTAAAAAAGTAACTTTGTTTGAATTTGCTTTGAATGATATAATTCGTGTTAGTTTTATCAAAGTATTTTTTTATTGACGTATTATACTTCAAACAATATTCAAGTTATATTTCATAACAGGCTGTCGCTAAGAGTAACCGAGAGTTCTTGATAACGGCCAACATCATAGATACAGGGTCATAACACAATAAATGAAAGGATTTGAAATAAAGTTATACAAACTTACTATATCCTCTCTATGCATAGTCTGTTTATACAATTAAAACTCATAAGAAAAACATTCGGGTAAGAGGGCCGATAATATTCATCAGTTTTGTACACATAAGCTTGAAGTGTCTACGTGCTCTTTATGAACATAAACATACTGAGTCAGCAGTGATGAGACAAAGAAGGATTAATTTTTGTCAATATTACAACAGAGGGCACTTGCAATAGCGTCCTCTGATGCTTTGAGGAACGTTGCACAAGTATCTGTTAGATTTAATTCAATACCCGTCGTGGTCTTAGCCTGGGGAGTAGTTGTTTTCTGACAGGTACTTGCCATAATAAGCCTACTTAGTAGGTGTATATGGGAGTAAAGGGTTCATCATCGGTCGGCAACGACTGGTCGTTACTAAACGATCTCCCAAAGAAATCTGTTTTCTTCATATATGCCATATGGTATACGATTGCTAGTTGAGAGATGGAAGGACACGCCGTATACATCATGTCTAACAGTAAATATTCAACCCATTCATTTTTCAGTTATCAATAAATCCGCCCTATTGTATCCTTTCGCTCTGCTGGGTGGGTTCACCCACGTACAATCCTATAAAATTTCCGATTCATTATATAAATAGGTACGCTATAAATAAATTTGAATGATCAACATTCTGTTCAGTCGCGGCTGTGTCTGGAGTATTGAATGACATTTGCGGAGGAGTCATAGAGCGGCTCTAAGGAGTGGCGAAGCGAAGGAGACTGCTTTTATGCAGGCAGAACCACAAACCTTGGTTCAGAGAGGCGGATATCCCACAGAAAATGCGAAGTATCGTCTGAAAGTCACAGAAACTTTCTTAACAAAATGATAGGTGGTGAAGAACTTTAATTCAAATAGGCAAACCTAATACAAACATAATTATTATACTCTATCAACTCATATATTGAACATGAAAATTCATACACAAATCTGTTAATTTTACCAAATTAGCAGAAAAACTACAATACGCATATTTAATGTAGGGTAGATTGTAATTACATTCTAACAATGTCTTATGATTATTAATTATATCTAAATCTAAATTAAACTTAGTTTTAATTCAATTCAATTCGTTGTTATGAAATATTATCAAATCTCTCTTGAACAAACAGAGAAAAGTTCTATATTGAGTTTTATACTATTTGGCAGTTCATTAAAACTATCGAGACCCTTGAAAATTGAAGTATAACAATGAAAACTTTCAAACTCACACTGATCGATCATCTGGACCGACCGTTAGAATAATTTTGTGGATCTGACATTCAAAAGGTTATGCGAATTTTCTATTTATTTAATGAAAAAAGTTAAAACCATAATATTTATGCTTTTGTTGTAAAAAATGAGGAATAATGATGAGGAGAAAGAACTATGATAGTGTATTATTTTGATCAACGATAAATGCAAAAAAGTAAAAAAGTGTGTGTAATAGAGAACTTTATTTACATCGGGAATAAGAGGTTGAATTTTTATCCCAAATCACTAAGAGATCAATAAAGTTTCAAACCTCTATTGAATTTACATGAATTACACCAACAAAATTTTCTAATAATGAAATGCCCATTTTTGCATTTGCTTGGCATCACTTCCGGATTGAGCACCAAGGAATGTCTCCTTTCTCTATTTCCAGCACGTACATTTTTTAACTATAAAACATATGTGAGTTACTATCAGTTGAATATTACTAGTAATTAACAAATTTCATCAATGACTTCTCTGTTGCTCTAATTAGGATTATTCTGATTTAATGTGGCTCCTCACCGCTGTTATTAATATATCAATCTTTGTGGCGGTCCACATGGTTTCTGTATTGTTTCGTTGCTTTAAAAACATTAAAAATGTTGATGCACTATGACAGATACTTTATTTTTTCAATAGCAAATATACCAATTCACACGAATACTATTAACATTTTCGTATAGGTGAAAAACTATTGAAAGTTTATCACAAACATATGCCCAAATGATAAAATAGCGTGTTGGGCATTGCATCACGATAGTCTGAGGCCGACCAAAATTTCTAGCAGGTTGGAATTTCAAAAACGATCTTTGAAAACCGGTCTTGGACGGTCGGGAATGATCGAACAGTATATGAGTTGTACCCTAAGAATATACGTATTGGAAATTTTGGTTGTAAGTGGACCGTCGCGGACGGTCCATCGTGGTCAATCAGTATGCTCCCTCTACCTTAGTTTTATGCTGTCGTGACATGGCCGATTCGGCAAAGTTATACCAACCGTATCTAGCTAAGAAGTCGATCGTGATAAATACCAAAAAAACGGAGCTTATAAATTCCACTGGGAAATTTACGAACTTGAAAATCGTCGGGAAATGTTCTGTACAGACGATTAAAGAAGTCCGCATTCGTGAGATACCTGGGAGGACCTCACAGTTGAATAGTGACTGGTACATTCTGCTAGATATGCTATGCGAACAAGCCGGTATAAGGTTTGTTCATTTGTGTCAATAACTTTGATCTAAGCAGCTATTTTACATCTGTTCATCTCTCTCTAAAACCTGTATATCAAATGTCTTTCTCTTTTGAAAATAGCTTCTCAGATCCAGGGTTCCTTTATAGGGGGGTTATGAAATGTCATCAATTTTGTCGGGCATCTTGTTTCGTCATTGGAGGGAAATTAAGGTGGCTATCCTGAAATTGGAGGCGACAAATTTGAAATACACTAATATATTTAGTTGGATTGAATTCGAAACCAATCGGTTGGAGTAAATTGAAAAACGTGCTACTAATTAATACATATTTGTTATCAAATAATATATTCCCTAGTTCGCACAAGTATCTCGAAGACTTCTGACAGTTTCAAAGTTGACGAAAATAACAAATTTTTAACATTTTTTATAGGTAATGAATTTTGGTAGTAGTTGATAATAATTATCAAATTGAATGAACTGATGAGAAAGTAAATTCTATAAAAAGTAATGAGCCGTTTCAAAAAAAAGGTGGAAGAATAACATTTCTGAGATTTGAAATATATTTCAAAGATTCAAAGACTAATCTCCATATATCAGTTGTAACACTAGTTGTATAAATTGCACCCTTCAAAGAGAAATTCTTCACAAGTCTAATGAAAAAAGTCTAATGAAAAAATCATGAATCCCTTCCAAGAGAGGTTATCTTGTACGATGGAAAACAGCGACTAAATTCCAACTTTCAGTCGCAAATGATTCCACAACTGACTTTATGAACATCCTGTTCATATGTTCAATGAAATCAATATTTCTGATGTGTTTTTCCTGTTTCTGCTGTTATTTTGAAATTTTGGAATAATGGATTATTCACGTTTAGATGATGTTCATCAACAACGGTAAAGATAAAATATCAATAATCGGCATTGATCCATATCTTCTTGAAGCTGAAGATATTTCACTTTTCCCAAAAATAATGTATCCTGATATTGTTAATTATTCAGTGGAAACGATGAGTACTTTCACAATGAATTAAATGAAAGCATATAAAAGTTTAGAAGCTCACAAAGTAGCAATTTTCATAACATAACAGTCATAACCAGACATAACCTGAGTTATCTCAAATGTCAATAATGTCATGCGGAACTGCGCCATCATAGTAGAATTGGTGTGACTAGACGCTTGTCCAATATGCATATTTAATGTGTATTAGTGTGAAACAGTACATCGATTTCGCATACGTACAAACTCGAGAATAGCACAGCAAATTTTCACCAACACGTCTTGGTAGGAATAATTAAAAAGGAACACCAACATATATTGTTTCTATCCAAAACCAAATTGAGTTCTGTTTCTCATTAGAACAGTTTGATCTCACCATTTTTCCTAAGCCTTTGTCTTCACTTCTCATGTAGGATTCTTGAAGATTGGTTTCAAAATCGCTTTTATTAAAATGGTCTGAACAAATCCTGGAAAAATCAATAGGTACCCATACTACCGAAATTGATCCATTGCTGCTTAACTGTATCATTCTTGGGGAATATCTGGAAAGACAATGTATCATCATGGTATGATGTAGGAGTATTGTTACAATATTGAACAAGTAATTTATTTTATTTAACAACTAGCAATTCAAAATGCATGTGATTTTATTAAGATTCATATGAGCCACGGGCTTTAGTAACTTTATTTATTCGCAAATTGACGTCAATATAATCGAAGTTACCAATTTCAGGATAGCCACCTTAATTTCCCTCCAATGACGTGTTCTCTCCCTTTCCTCAGTCTTTCCCTTGTTTAAATGCTCACTTATTTCAGAACCCCTCCCTATCGTAAGAACCCTGCTCAGATCAGCTTCACTGAAACAAATGAACAAACCTGTAGAGACTATCGAACGAAGCATACACCTGCCGGTTCATACATTTCTCTAGGAATCCATTTACCACGGTTTTACCGAAATCAGATCCACCCATATAACGACCCACTTCAGCATTGTGGACTCATTCACTAAATAGAGTAATGCTTGGTTTATGCAACGTGCCCAAGAACTAAGCTTATGACCAAGAACTAATAACTAAGGATTCAACACAAGCAAATTAATCAGGGCGTTTACGCAATCCTCCCTAGTACTAAGAACTAAGAATTAATATCAAAAAGTTGGTCAACTTTTAACTAAGAACTAAGTTCTTAGTCAAAAAAGGAAGTGCGCATGCGCCGAATGAAGTATTTCGTTTACAATGACAGTTTGTCATTGTATCACAGTTTGTTTGAGCATGCGCGAATTTCTTCACTAAGAACTAACAGGAGCCTGCATAAACACCATAGCTTTCTTAGGTATAGTGCTTAGTTACTAGTTATTAGTCTTAGGAATTTAGAAGTGTTGCATAAACCAAGCATTACATACACTTAGCCATCGGGACAACACTGTCTATACCCAGTTTTTTTTTTAATTTTTCCTAGGCGTTCACTCTGATGAAATGCAATAAGTGTGGATATATGCAGCCCTAAGTAACAATTATCAATTAACAAGTATTGAAAATGAAGCATTCATGCAACCAATTTAACAATTAGGAAGGAAAAGGCACACAAGGCAGATCCTTGGCATATGAATTAACCTCACTTTTTATTGGATTTTTTGCAGTTTCAGATTTTATTTTTTCGTGGAAAGTAAAAAACCACTTTTTAAAATTCACGGTTTTCAATTAACTGAATTAGGCTGTAGCATTTTGTTTTGTAGCTGATGCTATTAATGGCAATTTTTTCAATCTGAAAAATAGAAGGAGATGCGACATGAAACCTATGAATAAGTAGAGGACAGATGTTTGCCAATCTCATAGATCAATGGTTTTGCAAGACCATAGGGTTGTTACTATTGTTTCCCAAGCAGTATCTCTGGTATTTCTATCTTTCAAGTACGTATGCTCTTTATTATACAACTGTAGAAATTGCCGTACAGGAACAGTCAACACAGTTGAAGGTGATTTAAACGATAACAAAACAATAATGCAAAATGACAAAAAGTTCTTAAAAAAGATAGGTTAATTTTCATCATCAGGCTGCCCAATGTGGTCATCTGCGTACTAGTTGCGCACTAGACGAAAATGTCTTTCAATAAAAGTGATTAGTTAAGAGTTGATAAACTTCTACCTGTTGATTGATGATTGTTACACTTGGCTGCATGAATGCTGTCTCTGTAAGACTTCCACAAATATTTATTAATTATGAATCCATAATAGTTATAGGCCAATCAACAGGGCTATCAACCTCAACTTAAATTGCTCAGCAGATAATTTTTTTTAAATTGTAGAATACAGTGTGCACATTACTTCTGAGAAAAATTATCACCTCCTGGGGGGGTGGAACCCCCCCAAAAAACGCGATGAAATTAATTTTTGAGGTAATTTCGAAATATCTCAAAAAATTTAATTTAAATCAAAAATATAACTTGATATTCAGAAAGAGCACAAATTTCTACAAAAAAAAAACTGTCTCTACCAAAATTTTGAGAATTCGCACGGTATTTCGCAATGGGGCAGGTGTTGCGCCGGCTCCCGCCAACGTGCATTTTTTCAACCAGCGCGTGAAGTAAAGTTCTATAACCCCTCACATAAATGTTCAATTCAGATAAATCTTACATCATTTTGAAGATAAAGATCGCAGCTTTGTATTCTGATATTATTTATATTTATACGCTCAGTTGCCAGCTGCAAAATTGCAATTGAAAATCTTATAATATTAAAGTTCCTGACTTCGTGAAATAATGCTTGCGATTACTGAAATAATGTCTTATCACTTGTAGCAAGTAAAATGAACAGTTGAGGAATACTTCATTATCAAATTGCATAACGTTTAACCGGTCCAAATAATGTTGGTTTTAAATACGAGTGTTTTCAATTCTTCGCATATTTTAGGTTACAAAATCTTGAGGGAGTTTATAAATTCAATTGCTAATAACTCTGAGATAAAAGCACGTATCAACATGAATAAAAAGCCAGTTTGCAGAAAAAACCCTGCTCTTATTGAAAATATTCATACAAATTTGGTTACTTGTACATATTTTAAATGCAATCCTGTCAATCTTTTAAGTACTTAAAATAGAGGTTACTCGGCATTATTGTTCTATCCATCAGTCCATGATAGAATATGGGGATTTGAGACCGAGGAAGACAGTGCACCAAAGGAAACTGTCCCGGAGTGTACCTACTTTAAACTCATTGAGATTCTGAAACCTGAAAATTGTCGGCTTGGGACCTTGTCAATGCGGCAGATAGCACGCCGCTGTGTAGTATGTAGTAAGATGAAGACGAGGAGACTGAAGATGAAGTAGTTGATAAGTTGTATGAGTGAATAAATATATGTTCCTATACATTTCCAGATGGTGATTACTTGTGGATTCATTTCTCCATACCCTTTCTCGATATCATTGAAAAACACTCTCATATTTCGTTACCTCCGGTCAACGTTTGATTTATACAATAAGTTGATCTTCTCACGAATTTGCGAATAATTTTCATAACAATACTTCTAAATCTCAATAACGACAGTTCTCAACTATATTGCACACACATTTATATCTAAGAGTAGTAGTTTGAGAGTTTTTTCAAATATTCTCCCCTTCCCTCTTACCCCAATGTCTCCGCGATACGGGGGATATGCCCCGAATGCTGGGGAGAGAAAATCGTTTGTATTAATTTATACCTATTATTTTTACAAATTTCCGCTCAGTTTCATTACTCAGGACTGACAATTTTACATATTCATAGAAAATACCCCAAAAAAACACGATTTCGGGAAGGGGTTGATGCCCCGGGAGGGGGTCTAATTACTGAAAATAATTCGCCCACATTATTAATACCGATTTTAGCTCATATTTATTGCCCAGAGCTGAAATGTAAAGAAAATTCCTTCCAGAATTTTTTTTATGATTTTGGGGCGTTGCACCCCCCCAGGAGGCAGAAAATGGTCAAGGTAGCAAAAGATTTCTGCACCTTCCACCCTTTGGTGATGTTAGTGTGAATAGTTCGTGTAATTCAATCTATCTATTTGAATTATCATCATTATTCTATTGTTTCAAAAACCATTTCAGTTTGGTGCGCTTATGATAAGCCCCGTTGACATTGGGTTGAGAGAGGTTGATCGATTAAAAAATTGGAGACACTTGTTTAGCCCAGTTATATCTGACATCGCTTCTATATAATTCCAGTTGTCACCAAAAACATATATTTGGCAGTCTAGAGTCATTTGAAAGCCTTGTCTGCAGTTTATAAATTTTATTTATACAATGTAATTTAATTAGAATTTTTTTTAAATTTTGAATAGGTCATCCTACTGTCTGAGCTTGTCTCCAAACGAGAGTATGTTATGGATGTCCTCCTTGTGAATTCACGTGATCCCAATAACTGAGTTTATAGATAGCCACAATTGAACGCTCGCGTTGCATTCCTTCATCGGCTGCCCTAACTTGCCCAGCTCGGGGCATGACCCAACATTCCTCCGGGCTTTATATTTATATGAATATAAACTAGTACCATGAGCAACCATTCTGGGTAGGACAGATTTCGCTTCATTCGTTCTTGTAGACACGTTGTCGTTCAGATAGTCCTTTCACAATTACTCGTAATGGGTTTGAAATAAACCATCAATATTCGATCTATTATTGAGAATATCTGTTGCATTGGAATAAAAATCAAAAGGAGGCCTAGGTGGCTATTCTAGTATCAATTGTTCTGCATTTTTTAGGATATCTTCTGTTATTTTATTTGATAAATTAACTCCTGTATAAAATGTGTCATTTAAAGATGACTGTATTGTCATTTTGACAGCGATAAAAAAGGTGCTTCGTTTTTTATCACCGATAAAAACGCCTGTTCCTCTTTAGCGTCTACATCTAGTATGCTTACGTCACTTTAATGTCTGCCCTGTCAGTTATTTAAGTATTGTTGATAGTTGATAATAGTTTTGTTCGCGGGTGCAATTTTGAACCGATTCCGAACCAGTCCTGAACTAATTCAGGATTGTCGTAGAGCGCATGCCTAATTATGAACTGGTTCAGGATTTTATTCTACCGCGAACGATTTTACTAATTATAGAACTGAGAACTTGGAACTGTCAGACAAGTGTTCTATAACCTAACATTAATTTAGCGTATTTTGGCTGCTAAAAAATGAGTGATACTGAAGGAGGTATATTAATCAGTTTTATTGTATATATTTGATTTATTTTTATACTTACTAACAACATTTTTAGAAGTACTTTCGGAATTTTTGGTCTTTCAAACAAACTCTGAGGAGGAGAGTCATAAATGGACACACCAAAATACTTTAATATTCCTGGAACTCTATAAAAAATACCGGGAGCAGGTGGGTTCACTGAGAATAAAAAATTTGGAGAAAATGTTCGAAGAAATCGCTAGAGAAATGAAACGCATTACCAAAACAGGAATAACTGAGACTAACTGCGAAAACAGATGGAAAGTCCTTGAAAGAAACTATAAAAAGTTCATCGACAACTCTAAACTCACAGGCAGGGATAGAAAGGTGTTTGAATACGCTGAAATAATGCACAGTATTCTAGGACACAAAAAAAATATTCATCCTGTCTTACTTTTATCGTCACACACGATAAATACTCCATCAGAGACATCAGCAGATAATAAGGAGAATGAGCTAGAAATGGCTACTGAACCATCTGAACCAAATATGCAAGAGATGATTGAAACTCAAACTGAGACTGTTCGAACTCCAAAAAGAAGGGCTGTGACAAATGTAAAAGAAATCTGTAATACTAAGAGAAATCAGGAATGATAGGAAAGAATATTACCAAAAACGACTGGATATCGAATTGAACAAGCTTTCAGAACGAAAAAGAAGAAATGATTTATTAGAAAAACACAATGTTTTATTAGAAAAGTATTTAGAAAAAAATTGTTACATCCCCATGAATGATTTCTGATGTATCAATAGGTATAATAATGTTTTATAAATTTTTCTAGAATTTTTGTTTTGTTATTTTTGTTTTCTATTTTGTTTTTTTGTTATTCTTACTTGAGTTTATTCTTATTTGAATATTTTCAACTCAGAATGTCTTCGTTTTGTGTTGAAATTTCTTCAATAAATATATGTTAATTTGTTTATCACTCTATTTGTCTCAAAATGGAAAGAAAATAATATAAAAATCAGATAGGTACCTACCCAATAATTAGTAAACATGTAATGCTCTCCTTGACTTTAGGAATTGTATATTAATGATATATTCAATTGAGAGGTCTCTTTGAGGTATGAAAAGGACTCTTAACTAACCTATATTTTCATGTAGGTGAACTTTTAGTTGAATATAACTCAATGAATGCAATAATGCCTGTTCCTGAATATAAAAAAAAAAACAAAAGGAAAAATTTGTTTTTCCAAGTTTTTATTGAAGTACAAATCGCATATTGTTCATGACTTCCATTCGAACTGCAGTACCTTCTCTGTCGTCCCTATCTGGTTCAGCATCTTCATTTACAACTATATTATTTTCAGGAACTATTGCTTGTTCGTCTATAGCAAAAACATCTAATGATAAATTATGTAAAACAGCACATGCTCTTATAAAGTGAACAATAAATTCAATATTTTTCATCTTTACATGATAAATTTGTCGGAATTTCTGTTTCATAATTCCAAAACAGTGTTCGATAATGTATCTATTTGTAGAAAGTATGTAATTATAATTTCTTTGGCGCCTGGTTAAATGTCCATTATCCCGGAATGGAGTTAACAAATTTTTCAAGCAAGGATAACCACTGTCTCCTAGAATATATGAGTCACCACATTTTTCAGGCAATGTCTCATTTAAAGGAGAACTTCTCAAAACTCTGCTGTCGTGTACAGATCCAGGATATCCTACAAAAATATCACGAATTCTTCGTTTGTGGTCACACACTACTTGAACCTAAAATAAAAATTTTACATAGTTTATTATTTATGACAATATTGAATGTTGAAATCAATGCAAAAAACAAAAATTGGTGATGCATACTCTTTTGTATTTTTATTTGAAGTCATTTGCCAGTTTTGTAATTAAGCAGAATGATGAAAATTATTACCTGAATTGAATAAAAATGTTTCCTGTTCAAATAAGAGTCAGGATCTTCTGCAGGCTTGTCTATCCTGATATGTGTTCCATCAATAATCCCCACAACACCAGGAAAATTCTTGTTTCTGAAATGTGTTTCAATTTCAACTTTCTTCAAGTCATTGGGCCATTTTATCACCCCTGGAGATAGATTGCTAAAGAAATGGGTGACTCTTCTTACAATTTTGAATAACGTGCTTTTCGTTATATCAAACCTGTCAGAAACTTCTCTAAATGAAGTTGCCTCGTTTGCGACAAACCACAAGAAAACAGTTATACATTTAAGTGGGGTAACTTTCTCTGAATCCCCTTCCTGCAATTTATAATATTCAGAATTAGCATATCGATTTGCTAACTCTTCCGTCATTTCTCGAGTTAATCGAAAATGCTCTATATATAGTTCATCACTAAACTGTGGCACTACTTCTTCGAAATAAGCTTTACTTTTGGGAACTTCAATAAGCTCTAACAATTCTTCCATATCCTCATCGCTAGACGATAAATGGTCCGACATGGTAGATACACAGATCACCCAAAATCTGTGGTAGATAGGAAAGAATAACTGAAACTCGTCAAATTTCAAACTATAAATAATAAATAGTCACTTATTTCTTACTATACGCTAACGTGACAATGATGTTAAGTTAAAGACAGGTTATGTGTTATGTTTATTTCTTTTTGTTTGCTCCAAACTTCAAATCAATCTCCAAAGCAGAAAACAGCAACAGCTGACCGGTCTATAGTGCGCATGAGCTGCCGGAGCGAACTTTCCGTCCTAACACAAATCCGAGAACCGCTAGAACCGATTCCGAATCAATCCTGCAAAGATTCGATGTGATCCGCGAACACGGAACTGTTATTAAAAATTCTGAATTCTGTGAACCACGAACGCCAATTTTTAGACTGCGCATGCGAATAGTCCTTGAACTGGTTCAGAATTGCACCCGCGAACAAAGTTACTGAAACATTACAACATGAGTCGTTTTGGGGAAGTTTCAACTCAACAAATAACAAAAAATATAGAAAAAGCAATCCCGCAATCTACAAAAAATACTAAAGCGTCAATATGGAGACAATTTATATTCGGAGCTTTTCTTTTAAGGATAAATTACTTTTTAACTCAAAATTTTTCCATCAGTTATTTTGCTCGAAAAACTGACATTTGACAAAATCGCTCGAAGATTTTGGAATTGGCAAAGGTATGTTTTGTCGTGTCTCGTATGTTCTAAAACTTGTCATATTTAGATGTTTCTTTTTCATCAAACATACAGATTCAAGTATAAAGCATAATATTTTGTGAAGCTGAAATAGAGGTTTGCAGTGATCGGAGTTTTTAACTCAGCACAAACGGAATTAAACAGTTGTTGGCTACAGAAGCCCCAGAAAGGAATGCCATATCTCAAATGAGACTCAATCAATGCAAAATAAGATGCTTTAGCAATCGAAAACCCAAGTTCCTTCCTAATCATTCGGACAGCGAAACAACCGCTAGCTAGTTTTTTGTTCAAGGACGTTAAATGATTATTAAATTTCAACTTATCATCTAGAGTTATACCCAAGAACTTAGTATTTGACTTATTAACAATTGTTCTGTTCTCTAAATACAAACTATCATAGTTGAATTTCAAAGTCAGAATATTAGTTTTATTTGCATTTATAGAAAATTGGCATCACACCAATTTTTTACTTTTTCTTAATCGATCAATATTATGTTTTTCAGTGCATCTATGTCATTCCCGTGCCACATTATCAATGTATCATCATCAAACATTGTGAACTTCCCTGAGATATCGATACTTGCTAAGTCATTCAAATACAATAGAAAGAGAACAGGGCCGAGTACAGATTCTTGAGGAACACCACAATGGATCTTTGATTCCTCCGATTTTACATTTCGTATTCTGACCATTTGCATTATGTCAGAGAGATATGATTCTATCCAATTGTGGACAGTACCTCTGATCCCATAACGGTGCAATTTTTAAAGCAACACAAAAAAGGTTGATTTAACGACAGTTAACCCTTATCAAAATATTCACCCATTTAGCAATAAATGCGCAATAAATTCTTCAGCGGATTACAATGCAAACAAAATCAACAAACAATATGAATAAATAAAACTACACAAAATCTGTAAATCGGGCTCTTCTCAGATTGAAAGCGAATTGCACTCATTTCTCGATATAATCAAATTTGCATGTCCTCACAGGATATCATCCCATGCACAAAAATATGCGTAAGACACGACGTCTTGTAATAATTGACTCTTTGCCCAAAAAAGGAACCTTCATATATTCCTGGTGTGTACCTCAATTATAAAATAGGGAATTATGGCTTCTTCCATTATATACTACTACCATAAATATGCCTCCAACATCATTATAGTTTATTCTTGGTTCGAACTAACGTTCCATTACAATACTTTGCTTTGGACAACCATTGATAAAACTCGAAATACAGGGTGTTATTTAAGTACGTGGCCAAACTTAAAGGGGTGATTCTTTGAGTGATTCTAAGACGAAAAGTTCACATAAACATAGGTCCGGTAATGCTTCGTTTTCAAGATACAGGGTGTCAAAATTTTTAAAAGAAATCGTTTTTGTCGTAAATATCTTAATAACCCTTCTACCGATTTTATTGAAATTTGGCAGTGTTATTGAAGGTCGTAAAGGGCGAATTCAACCCTAACTACATCAAAATTATCATGTCCAGTGGCGTCCCGGAAGGCACTGTAACCAATATTTTTGACAGAAAACATGTGCGCCACTGATTTTTTTGCAATTTTTGTATTTGTTTCACAGTGAGCAACTGAAATTACAACTTTTTTATATCTAAAATTTTTTTCGTATCTTGCTTTGTTTTTGAGAAAAAAACATAAAAATCACTTCATTGCACATCCCTGTGACAACACAATAAAACATTTCAACTACTAAACCATCAAAAACTGGGGTCTTACTAATATTTTTTCATATCAATACTCTAATCTAGTCTTAGAATTTTCTATCAAAATTAATGCAATGAAGAAAAAAAAATATGGGCTCATTGTTGTCCATGGACATGCAATAAAGACATTTTTATTTATGATTAAACAATTAATATTACATGGAAGTCATCTTTTAATTTTTTTCGCTCATATTACCTGTTTTTGATGAAACAAATAATGTTGTTATGTATTACTGCAGTGTTTTGAAACTAAAGTAAGAGAGCCATGGAAGGAACAACAAATGTTCAAACAAATTTAACTTCATAACTGTCACAAATTAAAACGGTACATACTTACGTAATTATTTGATAGCAATTATTTGAAGTGTTTTCAAGAGTTTTGAGATAGAAAATTTATTACTGATATCTGAAAATGGTTCGGTTTACAAACTCGGAAATGGCCGATATGCATTTTGTCTATGGAATGGCCCAAGGCAATTCTAGAGCGGCTAGACGCATTTATCAAGAAAGATATCCTCATCGAAATGTTCCAAATAGGCAAACATTTGTGAGAATACATCAAAGGCTGTGCGAATCACGCACCTTTCAAAGGTCGGCTGCTCTTATTGGGAGACCTGCAACGGTAAGAACAGTGGTGCTGGAGGAAGAAGTTTTACATGGAGTTGAGCGTTGCCCCGATACAAGCACACGCAAAATTGCACAACAATTAAACATTTCCCACTTTACTGTATGGAAGATTTTGAAAGAGTACCAACTGTATCCTTACCACATACAGCGTGTTCAAGCGTTATTTCCTGCGGATTTTCCCAAGCCAGTTGTTTATACTACGTGGCTTTTGCAACAACAGGTTGCATCTCCGACATTTTTATCCAGTATATTATTTACCGATGAAGCGTGTTTTTTCCACAATTCAATTATGAACTTTCATAACAACCATATCTGGGCAGAAGAAAATCGCCATGCGGTTATAGAAAATAATTATCAACAGCAGTTTTCCGTGAATGTCTGGGATGGTATTGTTGGCGATTATCTCATTGGACCTCATTTTTTACCCCCGAGATTAAATGGTCAAGAGTATCGTCTTTTTTTGGAATTTGTATTACCTGTACTACTAGAAAATGTCCCACTGGCAGTAAGAGGAGCAATGTGGTTCATGCACGATGGGGCTCCACCTCACTTCAGCATAGTAGCACGTCAATTTCTGGATGAAACTTATGGAGAAAACTGGATCGGTCGCGCAGGTCCACAGTCATGGCCGCCCAGGTCACCGGATTTAAATCCCTTGGATTTTTTCCTTCGGGGACATTTAAAGTCCCTCGTTTATTAAACTCCAGTCAACACTGAAGAAGAATTAATCCAACGAATACGGGATTCATGTGATCAGATACGACATACGCCGGAAATATTTCAACGTGTACGGGAATCGATGTTAAGACGAGTTAATGCTTGCATTGAAGTTGAAGGAGAACATTTTGAGCAACTATTGTAAGTTTTGTGTTAGTTATTATTGAATGTATTCTTACAGAAACAAATTGCCTAGGTACCATTTTTGTTTCAGTGTGGTTTTAATAAAGGGTGTTTCTTGTTTGATGTTGCTTTGGCATTTCCGGCGTTACCACTATGCACGCACTGGCAAATGAAACAAACAATTTTTAAGCATAACAGATTCACCTGTAATCATTAAAAACCCTATAAAAACAATTTTTTATTGTGTTGTGCCAGGGACGTGCAATGAAGTGATTTTTATGTTTTTCTCAAATACAAAGCAAGATACGAAAAAAAAATACTAGACATAAAAAAGTTGTAGTTTCAGTTGCTCAATGTGAAACAAATACAAAAATTGCAAAAAAATCAGTAGCGCACATGTTTTCTGTCAAAAATATTGGTTACAGTGCCTTCCGGGACGCCACTGGACATGATAATTTTGATATAGTTAGGGTTAAATTCGCCCTTTACGACCTTCAATAAAACTGCCAAATTTCAATAAAATCGGTTGAAAAACGATTTCTTTTAAAAATTTTGACACCCTGTATCTTGAAAACGAAGCATTACCGGACCTATGTTTATATGAACTTTTCGTCTTAGAATCACTCAAAGAATCACCCCTTCAAGTTTGGCCACGTACTTAAATAACACCCTGTATACTGGAAAAATGGAAAATGGATTAACCTCAAGTCCAACAGGGAAGGAAGAAAAGGCCTGCAACGAATTATGAATTCATTATCTGTCAAAGTAGTACATAAAAAAAGTTTCTATAAAAACTTACGTACGCCACTATCTAAATCAAATTACCATATCGCCAAAAATATCCAACAAATTAAGCAATAGGTGAGTGAGTTACAGACGTGTGGAATAGTTATTTATGCAACAAGTGCAAAAAGTAAGTGTTCATTGCACTCGACGTGAAATTGTGTGTGGGAAAAAAATACGAAACACACTGTACCTATCAAGAGAGTTAAAATAATATTAGTACTGCTGAAATGAGAAAAAACAAGCTTTCTTGCGTTACTAAACATGACATATGGTTCCATTAAAAAAAATCGATGACATCACTTCTCCACCAATGGCAAGTCTAAAAAATATTTGAATTTATAGAAAGGTGCAAAATGGAATACCCTTCAACTTTTATATGAATTTTTCTTCGATAACCCTCATATTAACTCAAAAAATGGGAGGGTCAATACATTTGACTAACTTTGTATAATAATATAATGTTAATTTTGTGATGATAAGCCATTCGGTTGATGGAAAATGTGAAATGCCGACTGGAAATATTGAACGATAATATTAGTAGATTTTCGAGTGCCTGTAAAATATAATTCATTCAGATTTTAACATTCCTCTTCCTCTTCATCCTGGTCATCACTCATACAACAATATACAGGGTATTTTATCCCTGTAACTCAAGGTGGTATGATGTAATGAAATATTACGAAGTTCTTCTAGAGTACTCATGTAAGTATATATGACATCAATCACATACACGATTTGTAAATGAAATAGGAGTTGTTTTGTAAGGAATCATTTAGGAATTGTTTTTTACAAAAGATAATTTAATTTTTTCATAGTCGTTTCAATTCGAAACCATCGCATGTATGATATTTTGAATATTTTATGAATACTTTATCTCAATCTGCTCGTTTTATATTGTGAAGGGGAAGTTTTCCACCTCTTCAGATGAAAATTCAAAAGGTCCCGCTCACCTCAGTGAATTGTGATTCATCGGTGATTAATCCTAGTTCTGCAAGAAAAACTAGATATATCAATCACAACGTCACTACGGAACATTTGATAAAGTGGTGTTTCTTCACCTTTGGGAGGGTTACAATTAGGGTTTCAATTCAACCAGTCAGTTGTATTTTATTTGTAATGAATTCCGATCCAAATCAACAATTGGTTATAAAGTTACAAGGTGGTGTCTACCTTTTGATAGAACTCACACCACCGAAGCATACCACAGAATCCAACATTAACTTATAACCACTCGGAACCGAGTACTATGTACTCAGGTGTACCACAAGGGTCCATCCTTGGTCCCATACTATTTCTGATCTACATTAACGATATTGTTTGCAACTTTCCTTCTGTCTCATTCTCCCTTTTCGCAGATGATACTAGTATAATAATTCGTGCAAACGAACAACATCTGAGGATCGCGCCACAAAACATAATGAATGATTTATATGACTGGTTTTTAGCAAACCAACTTTTCCTGAATATTGATAAAACGCAAAGCATATTTTTCAATCTTCATAGCGGTACACAGGACATCGGCCTCATAGTAGACGGTAAACATATTGGTCCATCAGATGCAACAAAGTTCCTAGGTATCCTCATTGACAGTAAATTACCTTGGACAGATCACATCAGCTAACTGAATTCCAAACTATGCAAAGCAATATATGCCTTACGGACCATCAAAATTAATACAAATGAAGTAGTAGCCAAGACAGTATATTACGCGTACTTCCACAGTCTCTTGCAATATGGTATCGAATTTTGGGGTACGGCAGTTTCATCGCATAAGACTTTTATCATTCAAAAACGAGCTATTCGAACGCTTTTTGGTCTCAACTTCAGGGTCTCATGCAGGAACTATTTTAAAGACCACAAAATATTCACCCTTTCAAATCTGTATATCTATAAAGTAGCTCTCCTGATTGATAGAAACAGAAACTTTCTGGAACGACCCGCAGATAGACACCATCATCCAACAAGGAATCAATTAGTCATCCTACCAAACTACAGATACAACCGAACGCGCAATGGACCCCTGTATACGGGAATAAAAATCCATAATCATCTCCCGTATTCCTTCAAACTCTTCTCGTTGAATAAGTTTAAAAAAGAACTTAAAAAATTGCTACATCAACATGTTTTTTATGATCTTGATGAATTTTTCTCAAACAACTTCCAATGAACTTTGCTGAACCAATATTCATAATTTTTATATAGGTATATATTTTTTGTTTTGTTCTATATTTTACTCAATGTATTTAATCTCTCATACAGAGCATTCAATTTTAAAAATCGTTATTGGTCAAAACTTTCCCTAAGCCATCGGCAATAGGTATTAATATCAAGCATTAGTTGTAAGATTATAATAATTTAGGAACACAAACTATGTACCTAGCTGGGGAAATAAAGCTATCTATCTATCTATCTCAAAAACGGCAAGTGTGATAAAATTCGGACCTGGTAATAAAATAGTAATGAATTATTCCATACTTAAGCATTTGGCAGGGTGTGTAGCTTTAAGTCACTCCAGCTATGAAATGATGGATATGTGAGATTATTAACCCCACTCCCTCTGGAATAGAGATGAGGATTCTACTCTCAGTAAACCCTATTTGTCATTGGAACTGAGACAGTGTGCGAAATTTCAAAACTATAGTACATAGGCAAATGGGACAAACTTGCATTAAAAGATTTGCTTCTAACTAACCAACAAGCGAAGTGTAAGTAGAGATTGTAAAAAAAAGACGTCTCAATCATGTTCCTCGTGTTTCAGCATTCATGTGCTGGACTCTTTTTCATTTTCAATTCTATAGGCATACGCAGATATAACTTTTTTCAAAAAACCGCCGACTTTGATAATCTCATTCTCAAGGCCGTACAATGAATAATGCAGGATTGTGTCTTTTTCACCGCCTATACAAAAACATAAAGCACCATTGTCGGTGAAAGATCAACAAACTCTGTATTACCGGTTGAAAATAACAAAGAAACGGATAAATAACATGTGATCTATTGATGGATGAATACCGGTAGCACCATTATCTGTTGATTGATTGGTTACGAACAAAAAAAAGAGACTATTTGAAATAAAATATTCATTTCGATGGAATGAATTATATGCGACTGATTTATGGTACTGATAAATGAAAATTCAATAGGATACTATCCACAGCAACTCGTATTCTTAATTAAAAAGTGGCCATAAATAAATCTGCAATTTAATGTTATTTTTTAGATGAAGCTTGTTTGATGGATTTCTTCGTCCAACTGAAGACTTAAGATAATTTTCGAGAAAAAGAAAGACGCAGTTTTGAACGCAGGACTCAAAATTTCATGTGGAAGGATTACTTAATTCTGATTTTGAGAATACCAGAATGTATGTCGTTTGCCTTCAGACCTGTGGACTCAACTCAGTACCACGTCAGAAAGATGGAAATTCCATAATTCGAAATGAAAGAGACATGATCGATACATTCCAGTGTTACTGCGAAACAGAAAATAGTGGAAATGCAAACACATATGCAAACACAGCTGTTTTGATATCTACAAGGTAGTATTTGACTGGCCTAATGGTGATAATTTTTTCTGATGGTTTTTGTTTCCGGAAAAATTTGGATGTGCTCTAACCGATTTCTCAAACTAGAAGTGTTTTTGGAACACCATCCATATCTCACATTTCAATGTTTTCCCTATGTAGTGTATTCTGAAACTGAACAATGTGATGTATTTTTCCATATTCCACAAAGATTATCAGCCCAAAAAAAACTCAGGAACAAGAAATCCAAGAGTGTGGTAATATTCGACGTAATTTGTTTCCACAAAGATTATCAGCCCAAAAAAAACTCAGGAACAAGAAATCCAAGAGTGTGGTAATATTCGACGTAATTTGTTCCACAAAGATTATCAGCCCAAAAAAAACTCAGGAACAAGAAATCCAAGAGTGTGGTAATATTCGACGTTAATTAGCAGAATGAAGTCAGACCCACAATCAATCGCAATTCCAAAATTTTGAACAAGCTTTGACCATGATCCTTGGTTCTGAATAAGGCTTATTTTCTATTGCCAACTGAGCTGAGTTCAGGTACCTTACCTACTGAGGACAATGCTTATTTATGATCATTATGGCCCGTCGAAGTACAAAGTACAAATTTTCTAATACAAATACACAAAAAAACTATACGAACACCAAAACTAATTTAGATTTACTCAACTCGCCTTTTTGTCAGTTGACTGACTATATTAAAAATCATCAGGAACTGTAGGAATTCTTACACAACAATGACAAAATTATTTTTTGCACGCCTCTTGGTGAATATACGTTTCCTAATTTTTGATAAAATGTACCTGCTGTTGAAAACAATTCGAAAGATCAAAACTCTAGAATTAGTTTTTTATTTCACAAAGAGGGATCTGTAGAAATTTATAATCAGCATCAATAAAACGCCAGAAGAATGTGTAACACCACTGAATGAAGTATTGAAAAGTAGGCATCTCAAAATAATAGTGGTTGATATATTAACTGTTCACGGTTGTTTGCTGAAACACTTTTTTGTTTTCACGAATCTCGTAGGTTTGAGGAGAAACCCCCTGTGAATCTCATTTGAGGGCTTGTGTGAGCGCAAGGGTGATCCAAGGACATGAAAGTAGATTCCGAACCACTTTAGCTCCATGACAGATGGTGGGATCGAACCCGTGCCTTCTTGGTGAGAAGCAAATGCTCTAGCACCATAATTAAGGAACCAGACACGTATAGAAAGCCAGACATTCCAGCATTCCAGATATATCATCGGCACTTCCGCCCATTATCATTAAACTAATGTTTCTAGTTGATGATAAGTACCTTGTTTGTTTACTCAGTTTCATATAAAAGCATGTACCTTTAGAAAATAGACTATTTCTGAAATAATCCATTTTGTAAAAGCAACTTGCTTGTTCTCATTTGAAAAAAAGTAATATCTGTGAGAGATATTACCTGTAATTGTACTATTTGTTATCCGGCTAGAAGAACCGAATTATTGAAACTCTTAGGTAAATCTTCAAATTGCTTTATATTACTTTGACTTGTTTGACAATTCTCTTTTTTTTTAAAACATGAACAAAACAATAAAAATAAATACTGAGTAATTGAAGTTATTGAATTCAATTACTCTTCTCTGTTGCAACATTCAATACACAAATTCTGCTGACTGGATGACGTAGTGTTCCACTGATGGTCTTGACGTCTGCTACTCTGACGATTCCATCCTTACCAGGGTAGACTGCCGTAATTTTCCCACGAGGCCAAGTATTTCGGGGTCCGTCTGGATCAGCAACCAGTACTACTTCGCCATCCTTTAAATTTTTCCCAGCTACAAGCCACTTTTCTCTTCGCACCAGGGTAGGCAAATATTCTTGCAGCCATCGTTTCCAAAAAAGATCTGACAATCGTTGTGCAGCTCTCCATTTTGTTAATAAACACAGATCTCTGTCATTTGTTTTCATCGGAATAGTGGCCAAGTAATCAGGACCTATCAAGAAATGGTTGGGTGTCAACGCCTCAGCATCTTCATGGTCTAGTGATACGTGTGTCAAAGGTCTACTGTTGATTATATTTTCTACCTCTGTCAGTAACGTCCTCAGAATATACTCTGGTGGAAACTTCTGTGTTAAAACTATTTTGAGACTCTTCTTTATAGACTGAATCAGTCTCTCCCAAGCTCCTCCCATATTGGGTGAAAGTGGGGGACAGAAATGCCATACTGTGTTCCGTAGAGTACAGGTTCTAATGATTTCATCCTGATTCAATTCTTCCAACTTTTCCTTCAATTCCCGTTCGGCTCCTTTAAAATTGCTTCCATTGTCTGAAAATATCTCCGAAGGGAATCCTCTCCTACATCCGAACTGTCGATACACATTCAAAAAACCCTCGGTAGATAAATCATGTGCAATTTCAATGTGGACTGCTCGCGTCGCCATACAAGTAAAGATTACTCCGTATCTTTTTTCGTGGGATCTTTTCACCGAAACTAAGATCGGGCCAAAATAGTCAATTCCTGATTTTAAAAATGGTCTAAGTGTCGGTTCAAGTCTGCATGAAGGTAATTGTCCCATCAATGGAATTTCTGGTTTACTGTTTCTAATTTTGCATTGGTAACAATTCCTCCAAATTTGTTTGACTGCTGGTCTCAATCCCAAAATCCAAAATTTTTGTTTCAAATTATTTATGGCTGTTTCTTTCCCATGATGATTCACCTTTTCATGTTCATTAAATATCAACAGTTTAGTAATTGCATTTCTGGAATCTAAAATTATTGGTTTTTTCGTGAATTCACTTAATAATAACGAATTTTCCAGTCTTCCCCCCAGTCGAATAATCTTTCCATCTAGTATGCAGTTGCATTTGTATAATCTACTCGATTTTGACAAAGATTTTCCATTCTGAAGCGAACACAATTCGTCCGTGAAATTTTCCTGTTGAACTCTTCGATACAGTAATGAACACGCTTCCTCAACTTCGTTTAATGAGAGCTCTGTTCTTATTTTCTTTCTTGACTTGGAGTTCTGCAGAAATCTCAGAATCCATGCCGTAGATCTCACTAGTCTGTTCCATTTTGAAAATCTTTTTGGGTCTGGAAGGGCTTCTGATAATAATCCTTCGTCTTGTCTTGTAATAACAGCTACAAATTCTCTTCTAGTTTCAGATTCTTCTAAGTTTTCATCATCAATTTTGACCATATGGTTTGTCCAAGTCCACATGGGATCTAGAAGAAAATTTGGTCCACTCAACCACCTGGAATTTTCCGAAAAATCAATTTCGTGTGTTCTTTTTGTGGCTTCGTCTGCAACGTTTTCTTTCGAAGGAACATACAACCAATTCTTTGCATCAGTGAGCTCCTGAATTTCACCTACACGATGAGCTACATACACTTTGTATCTACGTGATTCTGAACCTATCCAACACAAGACAGTTCTTGAGTCGCTCCAATAAAATGAATGATCTATTTTGATTTCCAATTCTGAACTCAAGAAATGTCCTAATTTTGCCCCAATCAGTGCTGCCTGGAGTTCCAGTCTTGGAATCGACAGTTGTTTTAATGGTGCTACCTTACATTTAGAATACAAAAACGATAAATTGACATTTTCACCAAATTTCTGTCGCAAATACGCCACTGCGGAATAAGAATTTTCCGAGGCATCACAAAAAAAAAGTATTTCTGTAGAACTTTCTTCACACGATTTTATTGGAAAATATCTTCTTGGTATTCTGCACTTTCCAATGTTCTTCAAATCTCCGAGCCAAATTTTCCATCTGCTGTTGACTGAATCTGGAATTTCATCATCCCATCCTATACGCATCCTCCAAATATCCTGTAATAATATCTTTCCATGAATGGTAAAATTACCTAAGAAACCTAAGGGATCAAAAAGTGACATTATGACTTTCAGAACTTCTCTTTTCGTCGGTCGTCGTTTCAGTTCCAGAATATCTGAATCAACCTTATGAAATTTTGTTTCAAAAGTGAAAACATCTTCTTTAGGGTTCCACCATAAGCCTAATATTCTTTCTGAATTCATATCATTATCGAGTTTGAAGTTCTTGCATTGATCAGCAATCAATTCTGAGCTAATATTTTCCAAAACATGTTGATTATTGCATATCCAATTACAAATAGTGAATCCTCCATTACTGTGAATTTTGATAACTTCGTTTACCATTTTAATTGCCTCCTCTTCGTCTTCAGCACCTGCCAGATAATCATCCATGTAATGTTTCTTCACAATTTCATGGGCTGCTGCTGGATATTTTTCCATATGTTCCAAAGCATTTCTGTTTTTCACTTCCTGTGCAAGAGATGGACTACATTTTGCTCCAAAAAATACCACTTGTATTTCATACACATCAGGATCTCCGGTTCGTTCCATTCCACGCCAAACGAATCTTTGAGCGAATCTGTCTTCCTTTCGTACTTTTGCTTGCAAAAACATTTCTTTTATATCTGCTACGAATGCTATCTTGTGGAACCTGAAGTTTAGAAGAATCACCTGGAGAGAATTATAAAGGTCAGGACCTGTTAAAAGAAAATCATTGAGACAAATTCCATTAGATTTTGCTGCCGCATCAAAAACAATCCTGACTTTGTTGTGTTTATTCGGATTTACCACTCCAAAATGAGGAAGGTACCATATTCTGGGATTATTTACATCTGCATCTTCTTTATTGAGTTTCTTTACATACCCTTTCCCAATATATTCTTCCATTTTTTTGCAGTAAGCATCAGCAAACAAATTATTCCTATCCATTCTCTTCTCCAAGTAGTTCAGTCTCTTCATTGAATTTGTTTTGCTTTCTGGAAGTACAGTATCATCGTTTTTCCATAGCAAACCGGTCTCGAATCTGTTTTCTTCGACTCTTCTAATTGTTTTACCCATTATCTCACAAGCTCTTCGATCATCTCTCGACGTAGTGAAGTTTTTGTTCATTTCAACCGCCATGTTTTCCAGTTTCCACTGTTCCTTTACTAAATCATGAAGTAGATCAAGATCATCTTTTCCACTCCCATAAATGTGACAAGTTAACTGTTTTTCGTCAACTTTATCCAATAAATTACTTTTTACATTGCCATGCAAAACCCAACCCAGCAAAGTTTTACTGACAACTGGTCCGTCCCAAGGCCCACCTATAATTTTAAGACTCATGAGCAGGGGCCAGTTATCCTGTCCTATAAGAATAGTTGGTTTTGCATTCAACCTAGATAAATTTTTCAAATTGTCAATATGGGGGTAGTTTTGAGAAATTTTTTCAATGTCAATATTTTGAGTAGGAAGAGATAAACCTTTCATGATTCTAACATGACGCAAAAGAAAGTTGGTACCTTCATTAATGCCCCGTATATTTAGTGTGACAATGAATCATCCTGTATATCTACGTCACTATTTGTCCACGATATACAGAGTGTTTTTGAAGGTCCACTCAATTCTAACTCTTGTGCAATCTCGTCATCTAATAGAGCTACAGTTGAAGCGTCATCAAGTAAAGCATAGGTATTGATCACTTTATTTCGATTACTCAATTGAACTGGTAATATTTTGAGAATGTTCACTATTATTTGGTAGAAAGAGTTGAGTATCAATATGTGATTCTTCACTGTGAGTTATTTCTTTACTTTCAGAAAACTCCCTGTGTAACTAAGGATGGTGCACCTTTTGACAACCACTAATTTGACAAGATCTCTTTCGAGTACATTTTTTGATTCCGTGATTGGAATACAAGCAAGAAAAACACAAACGCCTTTTATTTACAAAATCCCATCGTTTGTCAACATTTATTTTTGAAAACGAGGTACATTTTGACAAATTATGATTTTCCTCATTGCAATTTCAGTTGTGGTATAAGTTTGCTCAAATTTTCTAACTTGTTTCGGCTCATATTTTGAAGTTGATGGGAATGAATTCTGTAACTGACACACATCATCAGCCAAGTTCTCCAACCATTCTTGAAATTTAACCAATTTCAGCTCACTTTGAAGCAAATCCTTTGATTTCCTTGTCCATTCTATTCTCAGTCTCATAGGTAGCTTACTTGTCAAATCTTGAAGTAAAACTGGGTTTCTCAAATGGTCTTCCTGGTTCAAGGTTTGCGTGGTGTTGACTAGATTTCTCACAGTATCTGAAAATTCAACAATATTAATAATTTTCTCTTCTTTGACTGATGGAATGCTTTTGACTTTTTCAAGAAGAGTGTTTATTAAATATTCTGGTCGTCCAAAGCGTTTCTGTAATGTTTCTATAACTTTATCAACATTCTTTGGAAGAATTAGCAATGACTGAACAATTTCTCGGGCTTTACCTTTTAAACACTTCTGCAATCTGGACTGGTTCTCTTCATGAGTATATCCACACATTCTTGTTGAATTGTTGTACTGACATATAAAATTTGGCCAATCAAGAGGATCGCCATTAAATATTGGTAAATCTTTAGGTATTGATGTCTCGTTATCATTTTATTGAGAAAAATATCATTTGAACATTTTTTACCTGCATTTGAGTTTTCACTGTCAGTTTGACAATAATCCATGTTGGGACTGCTGTCCAAATTGTGCACCCATTCTGCAACTCTAGACCTTTGACCACAATCACTTTAGATCTCTCGATGGAATATCCGGAATTCGCTTCACTTACACCACTACTATTTTCTAAATTCGCAATTTTTAATGCTAGTTCAAGATCTAGTAATTCCTGTTCACGTCGTTCTCTTTCTGCTTCGATGGCATGCTTTTTCTTGGCTATTTCTAGCTTCTCTTGTAAAATCTGGCAATGTGTACTACTGGCTACTGATCTTACCTTGGCCTCGGATGACTTAGGATTACTCTTACGAATCGACGAAGACAAACTTCCTCTTCTCAGACTCATCACTTCATTTTCGACATCATCTTGTTCATTTTCGACTTTTTCTGAAATCTGAGTTTTCTTGAGACGTTGACTTCTTCTCACAGACATCTTTGGATAGCTGTATCTCCAAGAACTGTTCTTAAAGGATCAGAAGGACCACAATGTGAGAGATATTACCTGTAATTGTACTATTTGTTATCCGGCTAGAAGAACCACAATGTGAGAGATATTACCTGTAATTGTACTATTTGTTATCCGGCTAGAAGAACCGAATTATTGAAACTCTTAGGTAAATCTTCAAATCGCTTTATATTACTTTGACTTGTTTGACAATTCTCTTTTTTTTTGAAACATGAACAAAACAATAAATATAAATACTGAGTGACTCAAATAACAATCAGCTTCCCGACAATATCTCCGTCAAATTTTTTAATTCTATAACCACTTCGCTTCAAACACTTTGGTTGTATTCGAATATATCTCAGTTTACGACTGAGTATGACTGACTTCGACGTATACAATTCTTAGAACTAGAAAATTCATCAATATTTTCTACATCCATTAGGGTTTTTTTTATCAGTCATTCAACCAACCAACAAAATTAAAATTTCACTCTATTGCAGTACTATTGCAGTTCTTTGAGTGGAATAAAATTTTTTGGTTTTCCATAAATTAAACTGGCAACCATCATGAAAAGAAATTAAAATATTTTCATCATTATTAACAATAGTCTCATTGCATCGGTATGCAATGCTAGTAATGGCTTTCGCAATACTTAATACCTCTGAAGGTGTCACCATTCGTCAGATTGGAACGAATGCGACATCATTTAAGCCGCCCCGGAGGGCAAATTAATTATTTCAATGTTTTTACTTTGTTATTGTTGTTTTCAATATGTTTATAAAAATTATGAACGCTGAACAAAATTTCCCACTATTTTCATAAAGTTTTCACGTAAATTATGATATTTTTGAATTGAACAAACAATTATTAATTGAAAGTAACATTACTTTACGAATAAAAGTATATTAAATTAGCTAAACCACAATTTCAAAATAATTCGTAATTTTGAATAATTTTTGTAGGACTAGCGATACATACCCGTTTTTTTGGAACACACTCTATTATTCAGGGGAAGAATACACTTACCTTTCATATGTTATCATTGTCCTACAGTTACTAATAATTTTTTTTTACCATGTAATTGATAATTTCTGAGCGTAGGACTGGGAACACCTACCATTCAATTTGTAGGACAATATGACCATTCAATTATACAAATATTAACCAAGCAACGGTAAAAAAATCTGCTAGTTACTAATGATTTTTTATGACCACGTCATTGGTACATGTTGGGAGTGGGGGACTCTTCATTCCTACCATCCATTTTGTAGGACAAAAGTTTCTTCGAGTACTTTATCGAATTATCACGTGGTTCAACTGAAAAACTAACTGTTATTAATGATTTTTTTGCACTTACCAAATCTACATGATTGACGCCTGCGCATTTTATTAGCTACCACTATCGAGAATTTTCGTAGAGGAAAAAGTTGGACGTCTCGGCAAAATGAAGCTACTCAGGAAGATTCAGCCTGTTATTAATCATTTTTGAAAATAGGCGTGGGATCCCGGTCTATTAGAGATTTTGAAGCCAACTCTCAAGAAACAAATATTTGCTCTCCTACATCCAAACAGATCAAGCACAAACCTATACCACCAGACCAGTTTACAATGTCCTCTCACAGCGTAATACTTCCTAATGCTATTATTCTATAGTGTAGAAATAAAGATTTTTCTACAACCACACTCCAAAACATGCTTTTCTGCATAGTTTTACGTTCGCAAACATGATTATTTCTCACAATAATTGAAATTTGACATTAGTGTGCCGCAAAGTGACATTTCTGTGCCATAAAGTGACATTTCTGTGCCAAAATTTTTCAGTACCTAATTTCTAAGCAATACAGTTTTCGTGACAGCAAGGTAAAAAAAAATTTGTTTTTACGAAACTCCCAGGTTTTCGGAGGAAAACCCTCAAAAGCAGAGCTTGTGCGAGCAAGGGAGATCCGGGAACTACAATTTAAATAAAAGTGGAATCCGAACCACTTCAGCTCAGTGACACACGACCGGGGATCGAACCCGGACCGTCTGGGTGGAACACCTCGACCACTTCGCTGTGAAAGTATATTTTGAAAATTCTGCATTTCGAAGGGATATTCGATCAGGCAACTTCAAGAATGAATAGACAAAGTCTATTGGTTTATATAATATGAGGGAAATTGTTGTAGAAAAAGTATAGTGTGTAACACGAGCAGAAATGCAATTTCTCACTCGTTTGAATTGCAGCACTCGCTTGCGCTCGTGCCGCAACTTTTTCAAACTCGTGAGAAATTAGCACTTTTCTGCACTTGTTGCACAATATACTATTTCGAAGTATGGATCTACATGTATAACTTCTGTATTTAAAAAAATCCTCAACCGATCTATAAACGCCGGGTTACATACGTCTAATGACAACAATTATTCAATTGATTCAATTGGAAATAATTTATTTATCGATAAATATTTTCAAAGGAACAGTCGCAGTTGAACCAGCAATATTTTTCCGCAATTACAGTATTAATGACAAATCGAGGGAAAAACGTGGTTGGAGGGTATAAGTGCGGGCAAGCGTGAAATGGAGCGAGGCACCCAATAGTGTGTAACGTATTACTATTACGGTCTGTCAGTGGTCGGAGGTACTGGATGGTATGCGAAATTTGTGAATCCAATGAAACGGTCTTCTGATTTATTTCAATCCGATTATGTCGTGAACGGACAATAATGCATAGCGTATCAAACCAAACCTTATTGATTGATCTATGGTGAACTCGAATATAGCGTAACAAATGAACTCTTTCAGTTCGCCACTGCTTGGGGATATCGTTCAATAAGATCACATTGAAGATTTCGCTCATCTGTTCGACAAATTTTTTTAACGAAATAAGCCATTACCATATATTTGCTGTAGTATTCCCGAAAACACAATTCAATTTTATAAGAGTGACGAATTGTTTATTGCGAGTCGAAACCCATCACAATAGAAATTAATTTTAGGAACGATATTTTCGAGTATTGCCATCATAAATTCCTTCTTTCTCTGAAGAGAGACTTAAACTTTTTATGATTCTTTTCAAAACCGCGGACAAAGGAGTAAAAATAGCACACAGATTGATACAGGTTCTCCGAACTCAAAATGCGGGAATATGTAATCGATCAAACAACGGAATCGAACCGATATGTCATATGTAAATATATATATATATATATATATATATATATATATATATATATATATATATATATAATATATGTAATATATATATATATATATATATATATAATATATGTAATATATATATATATATATATATATAAGTGAAAATAGAGTATATTTCGTTTTAATTATATATATATATATATATATATATTTTCTTCCAAGCTAAATATTCAAAAATGATAATATGTTAATGAGTATATACGGGGTTGTCCACCCAAGCTATTATTTGGTAATGTCTAGTTATTAGAGTTGTCGCACGAAACGATTCATTCGTATCCAAAAAACCCTTCACGGCGACTATGTCGAAGGGCGAGGCTAAAAACTAAGTAACCATAAAGGGGGAGACAGTAAGTCGAGTTTATTTTTGAGAATCCACAAAAATTTAGTTGCAATGTAGTTTCCGAACCAGTAAGTTGAATTTCAATAATTTTTCGAGTCAGTTGCGTTTTTATCATTATTCAAGTAAATTGTAGTTTTCATATAGTTACTCGGGCCTCGGATCCCGATCCAAGCAATTTCGTAATTATTCGTTAAAGTCAAGCCACTAGTTCGCCGCCGTGTAAAAAAGTGTTTCGATATCCATGTGTGTTCTGGAATGGTATTTGGTACAGATGAATACGTAGAGAATTCAGAGTTAGTTTTATGAATTTCGACTTTCAAATAACCTGTTTGCAGATTTAATTTTATTGTTTTGGTATTTAGAAGTATTTCAGAAAGTCTATAGTAAATGTATTAACTCCAATTCTTAGTTCAAATATATTAATTGTATAGTCATTTTTATATATATTTATTCTATTTTCACACATGACTTTTCCTAGCCAATAAATTTGAAAACAACCAAAACCGATTAAGTTTCCTTATAATTTAGTACAATTTGAATCAAGTCAAAGCAACCAATATTATCATTGTCATTGTGAATATTAGAGAACCAGCTTATATGGGTTTCTTCGCGAATGTGTAAACATCTAGCCAATTCCGGTATCCATCAGTAAGACGACGAGGAGATAAAGTGTCTAGGTGAGTATCATTGTTATAATTGAGATCACGTATAAGGGTTTTATAGATGAATTGATCTCCACAAAAGTGTTATTCTGTGAAGTTTTATTCTGTGAAGTTGTTTGTTAAAGAATAGTATTTTGGGCAGAATACAACAAAACATTTCACTAGCTCAAAGAATTTACAGGTTAATGGCCAACCATCGCTCTGAATTATATGTATAAATAAATTAAGAGTCATTCTAATTTGATATTCAATTAATTATATGTTCAATCCACCTGATTAAGACTTGCTAGTAGAAAAGTTAGTACAATAGGAAGGAAAGACATTGGCGGCCTGGCCCATATAATGAACAGGGGCTAAATCAACACAAGATGCCATTCTTCACCTAACCAAAAATAATTTGAGGCAGTTGATAATAAAAAACGATGTATTGGAGTATTCCTGGACTCAACAAAGGCTTTTGATATCGTAAACCACCAGATCGTACTAGAAACTCTCGAAAGCATAGGTGCTAGAGGTACGGCACAATCACTCTTCGAATTATACCTTACAAACAGAACACAGCAAGTAAAAATACAAAACTCGTACAGCAGCAAAAAATTTGTAGAATGTTGGGTACCACAAAGAATGGTGTTGGGGCCAGAATATACCTGAATAACTTATTGTTAGTGGAATCGGAAGCAAACATCATAAGTTTCGCTGATGACACAGTCATCTTATATGAAGAAGAATCATGGTCGCAATTAAAAATGAAAGTAGAATCTGATCTCCCTCTCATCAAAAGATGGTTTTATAATGAACTATTATCAATTAATGTACAGAAAATAAAATCCTCACTCCATATCAGTTGTGTTGGTCACAGATTACTGATTTTATAACCAAAAGTTGCTTTAGAAAGTTTCTTGAAGTACAATTTCAAATTATTCGTGATAAAATGATTTTTCTTGCTAAGCCGACGAGCCAACATGTTGCCACTTAAAAAAAAAATTTACTTCAATTCAAGAATTGAATTTTACTTGAGGTTGCTTGAGGTGATAAGTGATACATGGTTGTATTCAGAATGTAACATGACAGAAAGGATGACAAAAAAGTGAAAATAAACTGGGATGTCTCATTTAAATATCGAAAGTTTATGTCACTTCCAGTGAAACCGGAAGTTGTATGAACTTCAGTTACATGTCAAAAAACGCTATGTTTTTTCGTATGCAGATCTTCCAAATTTCATTCCACTTTCTCAATAAATAAGAAACTTATAGAGGCGAGCCACCTTTCGCGGACACCCGGTATATCTTAAACTCGATCTAATACCTTTGGGGAATCTGATACTACATACTACGCCATTTGATCCCATTGATTTACGACAGAATTACTAAAGGAAGTATTGTGGGAACTTATGGTATAACCTTCGCTAATTCCTTATGTAGGTAAGTCTAAATTGGGTTTATTTTATTTTATTTTTGTTTTTTTTTATTTATTGATCACATAGGATATCAACAGGCACATGCCTGAATCGACATCCACAAATACAAATTTAAAAACGATACAGATTGCGAGTTAGCTTAGCCTAAATACTTACTAAGAATAATAACAAATTCACATTAAATGGCTTGTTTCAGTTTTTTTTAAGAAATGATTGAGATATTGAAAATGTCTATTTCGAGATCTATTACTATTATGTTATGATAACATTCTCTTAGTGAGGGAATTTTGTTTCAAGTTATCTCAAAGAAGGGGTTACTCAAGAGTCGATTTGGAACTTGAATGCCCTACTGTAATCATAGGCATAATATAAAGATTTCAGAGCTTGTTGTGATGTGAAATTTTTGCAAGTTCTCATAACAAATCCTAACTTACGGTTACTTTTTGAAACAACTGATTCAATATGAGATCTGAGTGTTGTTCTGAGATTATAGAAGTTTTCGCCGCATTGATCATATCTGTATGTACAAGACGTTCCTGTACCTTAGTAAATATTAAGTTTTCGAATTGGTCTATAATTTTTGCCATTATTTTTATCCCCTAATTTTGGGATCGGAACAACAAATGCTGCTTTCCATTCATTTGGACATTCACACTCACGAAAAGAATAATTGAATAGTTAGCAGAGGGGCGAGCATAACGTTTTTGCATAGTTTTTTACAAAAATTGATGGAATACCGTTTAGTTTAATCTTGCCCCAGAAGATGGTCACTTGGTGACTGAAACACATGTCGAGGTTTAAAGAGTAGTGGTTTGGTGTCTGGATAAAACTCCACTGTATTCTCCAACAGTTAATTTATTGATTGGTCCAACGCCTATTATTATAGGTCGCTCCATTTCTGAAAATATACTACTCCGAACTTGTGATCTCCAACACAGATAAAGCTTCCTACCGGTAATTTATAACTGTGCTGAAATAATTTTGTTAACGAACTATACATCACTTCGAAATTTGGGCAGTCATTAATAATTGGAGAATGAGTCTATAGTCGATGAAGCAATCTGAATGACTTGCCTGAAGCCGTTCCACTAGCATTGTTCGATATTTCACTGAAGCCTCTGGCTGAGTAGAATTTTGACGTTGAGTTTCAATAAAGCCCAAATTCGTTTTTAGTGTTTGTTATACATTGTTGTTGAATGTTAATAGAGCATACAAGCTGTACGTTTTTGGTAATGGGTATATTAAATTTTGAGATAGAGCTCATTACTAATAGGGTGGCAAGCAGATTGAAATACAAAAATTATTAGTTTCATGACATATTGATAAAAGTTTCATTGACATATTGATAGAATTTCCATTTGGAAACATTCCAAATTTTGAATGTGTGATGTACGTGGAACATACGAATGTAATTTAGAAACTAATCATAATTTTCAAGGAATGCAGTTTATGTTCTGTGAAAGAATTTCTTGAAAGAAAGATATATTCATATGTAAACAGAGAATTTGAGGTTGCAGTCTAATGTCGATGTTGAAGAAAACTCTTTATCATTTTGTCAAGCTTTCGGAAAATGTTATCTCCTTCCTCAAGACAATTAAAAAATTACTAATAAATATATGCAAAAATCTATTGAATCTAGTTCAATTGGGTGACCTAGTCTTCGCTGATGAGTGGCACGAACCCTGAAACGATACGTAGGTGTTCGTTCCCTCATTGGAATCGAGATATAATTTATTCAGCTATAAAAATAATAGCTCATTGTAGAAAACTTTGCCAAGAATATCGTAAATATAATTCAACAGACGTAGGGGGTAGTAATTATTTTCTATTGGAGACTTTCCTATTGAAATACTGCGGAAGATTGGATTACTTTATCCATTTTTCGTTATTTTTTCAATGACCTCCCGTGAAGTATTTTCGTCCATTCCTCATGAAACTATTTTGGCTCCATATTGAAATCGCCGCAATAGTCGGAGAGCTTTTTGGAACTTGGAGATATTTAGATATAACTTCCTTAATTGAAGAAAAAACCGTAACTCATTTTTTACAGTTTTACAATGGTTTATTGAAAGCAAATGATCCAAATTTGTAACCTGTCACTGAGATATGTCTACTTTTTTATATATCTGCGTTTTTAAAGCATTATACATTTTCGTCATGAATATGTCAAGTTACTCTGAAATTGAACTGAATACTTCTTACGCATATTCAACAAGCCCGGTTAAGAAAATTTACTTTCGTGGAAAACATTATTCACATTTTTTCTACAAATCTGAAACATCAACAAGGAAGTGGAAGTTGATGTAAAAAATTATCAGAAACAAGTATCAGTCCTCCATTGTTTTCAAATACATACTATCCCCTGTTGATAACAACCTGAGTGTTCATTTTCTTCGGAGACTAACTCTGTTCAACCTCAGACACTCAATGCGTATTGTGTTCTTGAGGTTTTCCATATCAGCAAGGGTTCTAATGTAGTAAACACGTTCCTTGAAATAAGATTAGAAAAAAATCCAGTGGGGTTGAGATTTGGTGACCTAGCAGGCCATTTTATCCCCGTACTGCTTGACGTAATTATGATATAAATGTGTATTGCTTCATATGGATGAACTCAGCAATAAAAATAATACAAATAGTTTGAAAAAAAGTACTTCAGAGTTTATGTTGGGAATTCCCAAAAAAGCTGAAATGGTTGTTCGTTTCAATTGGGTGAGTTAGCCTTCGTTGTTCTTTGACAAGAACCATGAAACTGTTACGAATGTATTTCCCATTTGAATAGTAAAATAATTTTAGTTATGAGAGCATTGCAAAGCAATTCTTGTAGAAAACTTTTCCAAGAATGTAACAGTTGTCCGGGGCAGTAGTTGTTTTCTGTTCGAGACTTACTGACGAAAATTTAATTCTATAGGTTTATGCGGAAGATTGATTTACTTAATCTATTTTTCATCATCAATAAGTTATTATTTAACTAAATCTAGATATATCTCTGAAGCATTGCGGATATCATTTTACTTTGGGATATTGGTGCCGTTTTATCAGCATAACAAGTATAATATGTTCATAAAAACCACTGATATGGGAAGACCACTGATGTATATAAGGAACAGGATTACACCAAAAACTCTCCCTCCAGGTATAGATATTCTTTAATTCACTCTGATGTCAACTTATTTTTGCTTTTTGTTTTCTCTGAGACGAATAATTCTGCATTGAATCAAATGCGATTCTACACTAATGTTTTCTGTACCTGAGAAGTTTATTTAACGGGACATAATGCGTTCATACCAGTTCGACAATTCATCTAATATTCCTACCTTATATTCCACAATATCTACACTGTGTTCCTTATTACACGATACTTGAAAAATTGCATTAAATTTTGTTTTTTCCAGAGTGTACGTCGGAATATTTAAAAACAGAAATTAACAAATAAGTAATTATTCATTTCATCAAAGGTAGAAACTGGATTTTACACCAAATAGTTGAAAACTGCTCCTGAAATGTTACCTTTTTTATATTTATATACAGTTGTGTGCATGAAAAAGTCGTACAAGGTACGAGACTAATTGAGGCATTACACTAATTGCACTAGAAAAATGTTAAAAGCCCGTTAATGACAGAAATAGTTTGAATTCTGACACTTCTCATCAAAGTCGATAAGAATTTTAATAATTAAGTTTGACTAGCCTGGCTCACAATAGCCTATGACTGCTATGCGACTTTATTATGCACACAGCTGTACATTATGTCAGCTATTGAAGCCTACATACACATACCTCATTCTCCACATTCCTTACATGCAGGTTATAACCTTTTTTCAATGTGAGAAGTGAGAATGAATACAATCACCTCATCGTACCACATACATACATACATTTACCTAGTATACATATAGATACAGACAGACGTACAAAACATCAATCCAAATACTACATTGACCAACAATTACTTAGTTGAATTTATTTTATTTCATTATCTGATTTCATCGTATAGCTTTGTGTATTTTACATGTTTATTTGTAAATATTATCTCAAATGTACATCCTTATACCATCGTTTATATAGAAGTAAGATAGTTAGCCAGCTTTATGGGATCAATATTTGATTCAAATGGATGCGACATGTAGATGGCGACAGTGATCTCGCATCCCAGTCATGTCGTAACTTCAGTGATCTGATCTCCAAGTCATGTCATAACTTAATTGAAACAATGGTAGAGCATTAAAATCAGGGTATCTTGAAGAACTCAGCATTGAAATGACGTCAAATATTCATGCTTGTAACTAATCACGCTAGATGACACTCGCATTTGGATCCAATACCAATTCCACAGGCATTGACCAACTATCCTACTTCTAAATAAACAATGCTTATACCCATTTCATTCAAATTATTATTATTACGACTACCACTTTGAACTCTTGAAATGGACAAATAGAAGGTTGAAAGGAGTATGACTAATGATTCGAAGCAGATCTATTGAAAATACAAACTGGTATACTGCATACTTTTACTTGGTAATAAATAATGTCTGCTTTAAAAATTAAGCGGTAGCGGAGAAAGGGGTATTTTGTAAGAAAGGATTGAGAAGGAGGAGTTTATTCTGGCTTCAGGAAGTTTAATTTGGCTTCAGGAAGTTTAATCTGGCTTCAGGAAGTTTAATCTGGCTTCAGGAAGTTTAATCTGGGTTCAAGAAGTTTAATCTGGCTTCGGGAAGTTTAATCTGGCTTCGGGAAGTTTAATCTTGCTTCGGGAAGTTTAATCTAGCTTCGGGAAGTTTAATCTGGCTTCAGGAAGTTTAATCTGGCTTCAGGAATCCCTTTTGTGTGATTTTGATCCACCATTTACGATCCAGCTGTGAGAGGTTTCCACGCCTTCCGTGCCTCTCTTTGTAGAACGAGAAGGCTTCATTGGATTCTCCCAACTGCTTAGTTCTATAAGTCTTGTTGAAGAGAAATAGGTTATTTTCCTTAGAATTTCCAGGCCTTTGTTCCAGGATTTGATCTTGCTGTTTCGCTCCTTCTTTATGTTTAAGACAGAGCTGCCTCTTCAGTTCCTTTGGTCCTTCTGATTTTGATTGTCCTCACCGATTCAGGACAGAGATTTGTGGCATCTTCTTGTGGCAGGATGATGTTTGCCTTCGTGAGAGGTGCAGTATCCAATCATTATAACTTATATTTTGACATTTATCGTAACTACAAAAAGATAATACCTCAACAAAACCAAATAAAGAATATTAGAATTGCCCACTACCACAAAAATTGAAGTTCTTTCAGTGAGATACTTCATATTATATTCTCAACAAACACCCGTCGTCTGAGACACCCTATATAATTAAACGTTTTGTCCGCCTTCATAGGTCGCCCTAACTGAATATGTCTATTTTCCTCAATAAGAACGGAAGTTGTTCAATATCACTAGCCATTTTCGAAATATCTCTAGGGAACTCACAAATGGCACAATTATATGGCCATATTTCAGACGCCAGATTTATTTTCTCGAACGGCCAGCCAACATTTTTATGGATGAGAAAGGTAACGTGTTTTGTTTTACCTTATAAAATCACGTTCTAAACGATGGGAAACTAGACAATCTACACGCCGTAATTAATTTTACCGAGTGCAATTATCCAAGTTCGTCGCTTGAGCAATTGTCTTTGTAATGTCGCCAAAGTTCAACTCGAACAACAGAATCGGACAATGAAGTGCGGTGTTAGCAGTGGCGGGCATGTAGCAGAGTCTCCGAGTTTGAAATAATAAAGGTTTTCATTTTGAAAATTAGTATTGAAGGCAAACCCGGAGCGTCATATTATCTCTGGTGCATATGGAGATCATAGATCTATCCAAGACTGCACCAGAAATTGCATTAATAATCCTAGAACATCCTTTTTGAAATTTTGGTATGTTCTAGATGTTTAAGAAAGCTCGTTGTGGTGTTTTATAATTTAATGTATTACTATTATCATTATTACCGATTGCCCCGATCGATAAATCAGGTCATTGGGATATATTTTGAGTATCGTCACGGCGCAGTAATTCAACCTACATAGGATAAATATGTCAGTACAACTCAAGTCTCCGTAGGTTGAAAATCACTGTTACAATTTTTGGTCTTTGCCACAATTTTTCTCCTCTACCTGAATACCACGCTGTGTATAATTTTTTTATGTGAACTTTACGAACTTTACTATGTGAATTGTGTAACAACAGACAACATCCAGAAGAAGGGGCGCCCCTCCAAGCAGTCAATACGATTTTGTTTGGAATTGGTTTGGAAGTTTGGTTTGGTTTTGAAGTCGATGATGCAATTGATGTTCCTTGTTTTTTACGGAAAATCAGTTTCATAGTTAAACTACATTATCGAAACCACTTTCGATTGAAAACACCAGGAATATGCGGATGGGAATTCTTCAGATATTCTATGCATATCTAAAATATTGGATATTCCGCAAATATTCCATACAAAATATTACTATAATATTACCAATGAATATTCTCATAATATCTAGAATAATCAACCAGTAAGTACAATGAATTTCATCCTTTGCTATATTCATTGAATGAATATGTAGGCAATGACAAACAAAACTACTATTCTGTCTAACTTAAATTATTTATACTCCATTTTTGTTTCTACATTAACGTTGTCTCTTCAGGAAAATATAGAAATTGTTTTAATTTGTGGCGGCAAGACACCGTACTGACAAGTTCTAATATTTTGTTTGAGCAACGTCCAGAAAGAAGCATTCAATTCATTACTGTGGCAAGAATAATGGCAAAATTTAAGCAAAGTGGTTGCGTAAAAAATCGTTACCAAAAAATGCACGTTTCTAGCAAGTACAATGAAGATGGGTATCTTCAATGTTCGTTTGAATGCTATTGAACATGGACAAACAAGTATCGCTAATATTACGGAACGGTTAGTTTCCAAGTTTCTGCTGATGAGATTAGTGAGGTTTTGGATAACATGGACCAATGAACCAAACTGTTGTAGTAAAGCAGTGCATCAATCCAATGTTCAGAGGCAAATAGGACGAAATTGGGAGTATTATTGGCCACCTCAATAGCCCAATTTCACGCCATTGGAATTTTTCTTGTAGGGTTATTTGAAGCGAAAATTGTATGAAAGTACACCTTTAGGCATTTAGGAATTTAAAGGATACATTACGAGAGTGCTGCGCAAATATGAAACCTGAATTTATAATAAATAATGTTAAAGCCGTATGAAGAAGAAATGTCTTTTGTATTGAGCACGAAGGACACACTGAAATAAATGTAGGGCAATGAATTGTTCAAAACTACGAATTTTGTGAAATTCAATCAGGTGCCAAATTTATTCCTTTTCAGACTTTTCAGACTTAAATGTTACTTGAAGAGTTTTGAATTTTTCAGTTGTATTCATTGAAGACAAGCTTTTGTGATTCTTTCAAAAAGCCGTAAAACTATTCAGACTCTGCAACACTTATGCTTAAGTTTTTATAGATTGTAATTTTGATTTGTTGTTGTTGTTGTAAGATATTCCAAATAATAATTAATAGAAACTGAACGGCATGGCATGTTGTACACTGATCAGAACTGATTATGTCAAGTTTTTTTCCAAATAAACGTACACGATAACTTTATAAAAATATAAAATAAAACAGTAACAAAGTAATAATAAAAAAAAATTATTTGTGGTCCGGGACGGCTTAAATTTATTCGGTGGCGCATTCGCTTTTACAGCTGCATGTAAACCTGGAAAAACCTACCACACCACATCATCTGAAGAGTTGGAATTGATGGAATGAAAACTCCTGGGACCTGCACTTCTCTTATGGAAAATGACCTTCGGTAGTGTGTTGCAGTATTTGGTTTCTATAAAAAGTGTCCATTGGCCCAACACAATTCTATGACTGGTTTTCGAAATACAGGGCGTTGAAGATGAAAGTGGCCGTTTTTGTTTAATTAAGTTTGCGCAATCAGATATCTCAATTGATTCCTTTTTCGTGCTACAATCATTAATTTGATCTCAAACCATATCTTGATACACAAATGTGACATTTTTCAATTATCTGCAGAGTGAGTTTCAAACAAAAATACGCATGACAAAAAATCGAAGAGTTTAACCGATAACATTTTGAAATGCTGGGTGTTTTCAATAAACAGCTATATTTCGGATATTTTTATTTTTTCGTGTATTTTGAATCTCTCAGTTGACATTTCAGTGAATATCTGTTTTGCTAAAAAATATTGTTAAAGATCAAATATAGGATGTTGATCGATTCCGACCAAATATGAATACCTCTTATCTGGAATAATCCAGGAATATTCCATATATTATAACACTATAAATATGTTCTCTGGATAATATATAGGAGGTGCCTCCGGGAACTACATCGATCAATATACAGTGCGGCTTTTTTAAGCACCCCCCTTGTAAACTTTTGAACGGTTCGACGTACAAACATGAAAAAATACGTTTGGAGGGTTTCACCGATACTACTTTTTGAAACAAAAAATATGGTGATTGCTCGAAAGGGGGCGCAGGGGGGCACTTCAATTCTAAAATTTTAAATGTCATGGGGGGTCAAGTGTCACATCGTTGAAAAGATAATTCTATTCTCTTTACAACCATCTAATTTTTTTTTTATTTCGTTAATACATTTTTTGCAATTCAAATTCGAAATTTCAAATATAAATGCTGATCTGAAAACTAGTCATACCTCGATAAATGTGTACGGTTTGTTGTGGAATAATGAAACCAAAAACATTTTGAAGGGAATTACCGATACCATTTTTTGAGAGAAGAAACTTTGCAATTACACGACAGATGGCGCTGAGGGCACATCAACTAGAAAATTTCGAAAGGCATAAAAATCGAAATTGGGAAAAACTTTCTGAAATAAATTCAAATATATTCAGATGGTTGTAAAGAGAATTGAATTCTCTTTTCAACGATGTGACACTTGACCCCCAATGCCATTTAAAAATTTTGAGTTGATGTTTGAATTATTCGAATGAATATTACTTGAATCTATTCATTATTTATGGCGAATGTAATGGGGTTATCTCAAAAACATGTGATATATTTGACATAAAAAATACGGCCTTGTATATGAAAAATTCAGATGATGTTTATATTCTGTTGCACAACATGGCATGAGCTAGTTGGATGATGTTAAGAAGGATTCTTTAAAAAAAGTCGACCCGATACAGAATTGTTAGTGAAATTCAAAACAACTGGCAATAGGGAGAGGGATAGGAAGTTAAAAATGATATATCGTATCTCCAGTGAGTCTGAAATGTGTTTCCACAGATTCGCTGAAGGTTTACCTAGACTTTTCATTCATGCATCCGTTACTTGCAAAATGCAAAAAATACAAATGGTAATGCAAAAAAAAATTAAATGGAGAAACCGGTGCAGATTTCACCTATATTATGGTTCTCATATTGTATGAAATAAACATATACGCCACTGTTCCTGTGAATACACCAACTAACACTCGACTTGTTCACACATCACAAGTGGTTTGAACGTGTCGGTATTTTCACAAGAACCACTACATTATGGATTCAACTTTGTAATTTAGTGCTTCACCTTTCGCCTGGAATATATCATGATAAAGTCAACATTCACTGATTCAATTCAGTCTTCATGCTTGAGAGTTAACTCACTTTTCTCAGAAATATGGATAATATGCGGTTTAGTTTCATTGAAACATAAACAACTTGGTGTTAGTCTTGTCACGCGGATCAATAGATGTGGGCAAAGTTTGTCGTCTGTTGTAATTTATCATATATTTTAGGTAGAATAAAATAAACTAAATCCCACATTTTAGAGTTTCTACATAATTTTAATGATGAAATAATAAATCTTTTCCAACGATATGTCAATAAAATATCAAAGTTTGTCTATGAAATAACATTTATTAACCAATGAAATTCAGTAAAGAAATTCTAGAAAACTGGACTAGATAAGAATTAATTTTAATGAAATGGAAAATAAGATAACTGTAAAATAATAGCTATGTATGATACAATCAGTCAATCAATCAACTTATTTGCTTATTATCAGTACAATAGATTTAGCATCGTCAAAATAAATAAATAACAGACACATTAAGAAGGTAAAGTATTGAAACTTGCAGTTGAGAAATTCATTAACGTCATAATGGCAGAGATCAACCAGCAGCCCTTTTATACTTTTCTTGAATTTATTCATATGTAAATTCCTCATAGTGTGACCCACTTAAGACCGGAGCACCATTATAAAATCTACATTTTTCAACCGATTCGAATGATTTTTTTTCATTAGGTAGACATTCTAAAAGTCAATCAATAAAAAAGTTATGAGGGAATTAATTTTGAAAAATATGCCGTTTAATCAACCCACCAATTCAATTTCAAAACTTTTATCAGAACTTTGACTACACCACTAGATTCAGGAAGTCTCGAAATATCACTGACTGTAATTTCATCGAAATCTGTTGAAAAATAAAAAAAAAATTAGGAGATAAAATTTACATTTTCCAGAAATTCCATTAACATATTTTTACAATTTCCAACCGACTCAATTTTTTTTAGCAGGAAGAGTAACAAAAAGTCTACGTTTGAACAAAACATTTGCAAAATATTCCAAATTTCAGGGTATACTACGATTTTTTTTTATGTTCCAATTGCTAAATTTCATTAGCGAATTTTTTCGTGAAATTTCGACTCAGCTACTGGATTCAGCATTCTTCATTTAGGTGAATTCTAAAATTTCATTTGAAAATATTCATTGGCAGCAAAGCTATAGCATTATTAATTTTGATAACATGCCATTATTTTTGAATATTTCAGACAAATTCTGAGAATCGGCAACACTGTCAACACAAACGTAGAAGATCGTTGAGATTACTGGTAGAAATTCAAATTCATAACACAAATTGTTCCCGAGTTATAACATCTAGGAACGAGGAACGAGTACACATTCGGAATAAAGTAATGAAGTCGAAAAGACAGCTTATCATAAAAATTTATTTAAAACAATTTTTGAAAGATACTGTCAGATTTTTTGGGTTCTGGTATTATTTACTCATACAGGCTATCCGATTTCTTCCACAAAGTTATTTTGTTTCCCTCTTCGTTCGCTAGTGTCAAAATACAATTACTGAATTGAAAATTTTAAAATGTATCGAACTCGAGAAAGGTAGCCTGTGATGACGTTATTATTTTTAATAGTTATTTGAATAAAACAAAAGTAAGCCCTGACAATGACAGATTATTTTTGAATACTTCAGACAAATTCTGAGAATCGGCAACACTGTCAACACAAACGTAGAATATCATTGAGGTTTCTGATAGAAATTCGCTTTCATAACACAAATTGTTCTCGAGTTATAACATCTAGAATGGTATTTTTGGAAAAAAATTAAAATCCATAATGTCGAGAAACCGGCTCCTCGAGATATCGATTATTGTACAATCAACCAAGAACTTTCGAATGAACTGAAAACTTCATTTTGATTTAATTTCCAAATTTTACGATGGCTAACAAATGACATCGATAATACAACATTGAGTAATTTTGGTCCTAATCAATAAATTTAAAATTTTTGTTGCTTCCACCAAACCACCATTCAATTCAATACATTTTTCGTATCTCTTTCGAATATGTTTTACAGTATTTTTGAGTCCTTCTGGTGTTTTTTCTCTACAAGCTTGACGTATTCTTTCACACAACTCCTGTCTAGTTCTTGGGCGGGATTTGTAGACTTTTTGTACAAGAAGACCCCACAAGAAAAAGTCAAGTGGGGTCAAATCGGGGGACCTTGGTGGCCATCCAATCAATTCACTTCCTCGACCAATCCAGTGACGAGGAAACTGTTCATTCAGCCATTGTTTAATAATTCCAGCATTATGCACAGAGCATCCGTCTAATTGTAAATGTAAGTTTATTCGCTCAACAATAGGAAGATCATGTAGCATTCCATAGTTCAGTTCTGAGAAATTCCATTAATTTGATGGCATTTATAGTTCCTTCGAAAAAAAATTGGCCAATAATTCGTTCATTTAATATTCCGCACCATGCATTAACTTTTTCCGAATAATGTCTTTTGCAGTTTATAACCCAATTAGGGTTTTCGGTTGCCCAAAATCTTGTGTTTTGAGATGAAACAACACCGTTAGACGTGAAAGTGGCTTCATCGCTGAATAATATACATTCTAAAAATCGTCTGTTACTCAGGTATTCTCCTTGTGGCCACAAACAAAATTCAAGTCATTTTTCTTGATCTCCGTTTTCCAGGATATGCAAAAATTTGGGTTTGAATGGTTTCATTTTGTTTTTTCGTAGGCATCTCCGTATCTTTTCCCTTGGTAATTTCAAATCTAGGCTTGCCACTCTCAAACTAGCATTGGGATTATTCCTAAAGTAATCTAATACAACCTGTTCGTGTCCAATCCTTCTTCTCACATTATTCCTCAAAATATTCTTCGATACAGCGTCTGTTTCATTGACACTTTTATTTATTCTGTGCACTGTACTATTACTGATAGGGGGGCGATCTGTATGTCGATCATTGAATATTCTGCACACTTCTGTTTCACTCCTATCATTATATCCAGTAAGATGCACAATTTCAATTTTTTCTGGCAAAGACAATTGTAAAGTCATAACGAAATTTAGTCCTATTGCAATTGAATATTGATCAATACCTTTCTCACATTCGAATTGAGACTCAGTCTGTCATTGTCAGGGCTTACTTTTGTTTTATTCAAATAACTATTAAAAATAATAACGTCATCATAGCCTACCTTTCTCGAGTTCGATACATTTTAAAATTTTCAATTCAGTAATTGTATTTTGACACTAGCGAACGAAGAGGGAAACAAAATAACTTTGTGGAAGAAATCGGATCGCCTGTATGAGTAAATAATTCCAGAACCCAAAAATTCTGACAGTATCTTTCAAAAATTGTTTTAAGTAAATTTTTATGATAAGCTGTCTTTTCGACTTCATTACTTTATTCCGAATGTGTACTCGTTCCTCGTTCCTAGATGTTATAACTCGGGAACAATTTGTGTTATGAATTTGAATTTCTACCAGTAATCTCAACGATCTTCTACGTTTGTGTTGACAGTGTTGCCGATTCTCAGAATTTGTCTGAAATATTCAAAAATAATAGCATGTTATCAAAATTAATAATGCTATAGCTTTGCTGACAATGAATATTTTCAAATGAAATTTTAGAATTCACCTAAATGAAGAATGCTGAATCCAGTGGCTCAGTCGAAATTTCACGAAAAAATTCGCTAATGAAATTTAGCAATTAGAACATAAAAAAAATCGTAGTATACCCTGAAATTTTGAATATTTTGCAAATGTTTTGTTCAAACGTAGACTTTTTGTTACTCTTCCTGCTAAAAAAAATTGAGTCGGTTGGAAATTGTAAAAATATGTTAATGGAATTTCTGGAAAATGTCAATTTTATCTCCTAATTTTTTTTTTATTTGTCGACAGATTTCGATGAAATTACAGTCAGTGATATTTCGAGACTTCCTGAATCCAGTGGTGTAGTCAAAGTTCTGATAAAAGTTTTGAAATTGAATTGGTGGGTTGATTAAACGGCATATTTTTCAAAATTAATTCCCTCATAACTTTTTTATTGATTGACGCATTTCAACGTTATTTACATAAAAATCATTTTAAAATGTCGCGAATCCAGTGGTATAGTCAGATTGTTTCTAAAAAAAATCGCTAGTAATTTTTTTAGATTTTTGACCTTGAAAAATCAGATTAGTTGGCCCCGGAAATGGAGATTTATTCATGAAATTTTTTGTCCTGGTAGACTTTTAGAATGTCTACCTAATGAAAAAAAAATCATGCGAATCGGTTGAAAAATGTAGATTTTATAAGGGTGCTCCGGTCTTAAGTGGGTCACACTGTATATGGTGGTAGATGGTTGAAGAGCCTTATCGCCACAGTAAAGAAGCTTTTATGAGTGATTGCCAGTCGATGCTGTGGCATAAGCAGATTGTCGCCATTTCTGGTTAAATAGTAGTGGTTGCGATTAACTTTAGGGGTGTTATTTTGTGTTTTGATGTAGACGAGACATTGAAATATGTATAGAGCCGCAATAGTTAAGATATTAATTTTTTTTAAATAGAGGTCTATAGCTGTCAGTCCGTTTTGCCCTTCCCAGGATCCTTGTGGCCGTTTTTTGTAGAATAAATACCCTTTCCCAATCAGTTGAAAGTACCCAGAAAACTAATCCGTATGACAGCTTTGACTGAAATAGCCCCATATAAGCTGCTCTCGAAACATAAAAAGGAACAAATTTTTGGATTCTACGAAGCAGGTAAAGAATACTGGACAGCTTAGTAGTGAGATCTTTGATGTGGTCTTTCCAATTGAGGTTTTGATCCAGTATTACAGGTCGACAAGCGTAAGGATGCCTATGAGATGCGCAAACGATATAAAGCGTGAGTAGATGTGCGACAAAGATCATCTACTGTTTACGGCTGGATATCATCGGAATGTACAATCGGGAGAGAAATTTTTCTGCAACACGTAGGAACGTAGGTTCTTATCTGAATTTTCATTAATTCCTAATGAACTGTTCGAATAATATAATTGTCTGTGATCACTGGACCGTTTATGAAAATTGCATAATTTTCCCGAAGCCATAAGTGTAAATAAAGTACGACTAGAAAAAGAATGCACAATATCATAAATATGTATATAAATATAATAAAGGACACGAGGAACATACTTACAGAAGTTTACTAACAATATCACATGACCTCTGACCACTGCCAAATCAGCATTGTCCATGGTAACTTTTGATTTTTTGTTTCTCTTTTTATTTGGAGTTGAGAATTGTTCCATTTCACCTTTTTCAATTTTATTCATTTCTGAATTAATTTTCCTGATGCTTCTAACGCAAACTCCCGTTGCGGTTGCAACTCGTTCTTGAACCTTCACAAGAGGAATACTGGTTTCACCTATCATTGCTTCTGCCTGCATAAATTTGATGACATTACTGACAATTTCCCTACTTTGTCCACTCAGAATCTTATTTCTCACTTTACTCTTTGAAGGCATTTTCAAACACAACAAACTACACTATAACATATCTAATAATATTTCAAAACTATACACAACACAACCACAACACAATGATTTCAAATAGACCGCGGGCATATCTGACAGACGACAGTAAATGACAGTTGTCAATCCAGCCTGCTGGACAAACAAATGCTTATTGTGCATTTATGTCATATTTTAGAATAAAAACTCTCGATAATGCCTTAATTTTGCGCGATTGTGAAATGCGGAAGTAGAAGCGGCAGAGCTAAGGTTTCATTCCATCGACTCCCTTCTATTTTCGACAATAGAAAAAAATATTAATCCTCTTGCTGAAAAGAGACGTGAATTGTGGATTCAGGCAACTAGAAGAGCAGATTTAACTACTGAGAAGTTGAAATGGGCAACGGTATGTTCAAAACATTTTGTAAATATCTCTTCTGGACATCCTTAGACAACGTGTTGAAATAACCACTTTTATCAGCCATATCACAAACAATCTCGTTGCAATCAGGAAGATTACTGATTACAATATCAAATTACGTTCCCTCTTTCAGATATACTAAGAGAAAACCTTTAATCTTCTCAGAATTGCCATTATAATATCATTAAATTATCATTGTTGTTTATTCAAATACGGTTTGTTTGTCCAGCAGGCTGATTGACAGTTGTCATGTGACGTCAGATGCCCGCGGCCTATTCAACACACCATCAGAATAACGCAACAATAATTTTATTTCACTGACTGTACACTCACGACGTTAACTGCTTGAATAATGCAGAGCGATTGAGCTCCTGCCCCACTCCAAGGTTGTGTCTACTGCGCACCCAATTCTCGGAGGCATCCTTAGGCTTGTCGACCAGTACCCCTAAAAACTTAATGGATTTTTGACTGTCCTTTAGCTCTTTTAGTGTGAAAGTAATTGTGTCAGTTTTTTTGACGTTCAAGCATAACTTATTGGCTGCTAAAAAACTTCAATTTTTTTTAGCGCGTTTTCAGTCAGTGATAAGTTCGTAAAGTAGGACTTTTTTGTATGAGCGTGAAGTTTGTTAAATGAGGCGCAGCCGAGTTCAACAAATACGCACAGGTGATTTTTTACGCTCTTGTGCGAAAATGTATTACTTTACGCACTGTCAGCCGTGCGTAAAAGCTTAGTTTACGCCCTATCGTATAAAAATACATTACAATAGCATATGTTCATCAATAACAAATCATCCCAGAATCCACAATCATCATAAAGTACTTTTAAAAAGCCGAAATTCGAAGATCGAAGATTCGAAGACAATCACCAAAACAGTATTTTGTGAAAATGATAAAATATCGTAACAGATCATAGTGTCATATTCCAAAGTCTTAAAAATCGTTATGAACAGCTACGGTTATTGAGATTTGCGATCAATCAGTTTTTCATTTCTGTCACTTCCCATTATTGACAAATTCGTGTCTATGAAATCTATTTCAACGATTTTCGCGTAAGATGCTTTATTGGTTCTCATAAATACACATTGGGTGAATTTTTATCTGAATTATAAATCACTTTTATACATTTCATTGTGCTGTTTTTAAATATTAGATGTTATTCTGATAGAAAATTGATTATCCATTTTAATGGTTTTACATAATGATAATTTTCTCATTTATCGTTATTACGTAACAATTGTTTGACGTAAAATTGTGCAATTTATATTATCGACAAAAACGTCAAAAATTAACAAAGTTAACCAAATGACTTGAAAGAGTTAATTTAGAGTAGGAGTCTTTTTACGTTTCCTTTCAAAACCAATATAATTTAATATGTTCAAACTCGTGACCGTATTGATTTGAAGTGGTCTTGCGCTCGATTGGAATCCTAACCTCACAAATTTAGCCGATTTTGTGAATGAAGCGTGTGGTGCATTTTCTAGTGGTACTTGTCACTAATACTTTCCATTTCACCTGTTGATTCAAAATTTTATTTTACATGTAAACATGCGGACTACACGGTTCACTAAAATAGCTTCTTGACAAGATGGCGTTCAATCTGAATGTGGGGGGAGATAATCAGTTTTAATGAAGTCGTCCAAAGACCAAAAGGTATTTTTTCAACCAAATTGACTAAATTAAAACCTTTAAACTTTATAATATTCTTATTGTACTCATTAGAAGGTAAAAATTATGTTTTTGGAATCAATGTCTTAGGATAAAATAGTTTTCCTAATGGGTTCAAAGTATACATCAAGGGTAGGTACTCCATAAAACTGCATTAAAACTATTTTTCCTAGAACGGATTGTTTTGAAACCAACTCGCTATTTAATTCTAATAAGCTTCAAAATAGCCAATGTTAAGAGTAACATAAAACCAGTATAGGATCAATAGGACATTAAGAGCAAATAGCATTTTCATTTTGATTTAAAGAGTGCATCAAATTCTTTGTTTAAGAATAGGCGGTCTTTGAGAACTTTTATTTTATCCTAATTTACTTTAAATCCGATGTCGATTTATTGAACATTTGCATTTTTAAAACCTAAATAAATAGAAACTGTCTTAAAATTATTACTTGGGGTGATATCATCAGCAAACAATGTAAGATGTCCAGAAATATCTAGGTTGGCCATATCGTTGATGAAAAGCAGATAAAGAATAGGACCCAAAACTGAACCCTGGGTAACTCCACTTACAATTGTTTCCCTGTCAGAACTAACATGATTTAATAGATGGTACTTTTTGATTTCGATCATTAGGGTAAGATCTGATCCAGTCTAGAGATGTGCCACGTAATCTGTAATGTAAGAGTACCTGATGATTTACACAATGAAACGCCTTAGAAAGATCAAGAAATATTGCTGCAGCCGACTCTTTTTCGTTTTGGCTCATAAACACAATTTCAAAAAAATCAAAGATTCGTACTTTTTTGTTTTGAATGAATGAATGAATGAATAAAAATACAAAAAAAACTATTTTTTCACTATTCATTTGATCATTTTCTATCGAATATTGCAGATACTCCACATCGGCAGAACTTGAAACAATGATAACCCATTAACAATAATAATAATAATAATAATAATTTTATTCTCCAAAAAAGAAAATACAAATATTGTATATGAGTGGTCGTTAATCTAAATTAAAAATAAACAGTATTTAATAACATTCAGTTATTTGTAAAATATATGTATACATATAACAAACAAAACACATGTAAATAACAAACAAAACACAGTGGATTTACAAATAAGTGCCTGGTCGACTTTATAATAGCATCTATCAGTTAAAAATTGTTTAAGACATTAAAACGTGGTAAAGTTTGACTATTTCTTACATGGTCTGGTAATTTATTAAATAGTAAAGGACCCAGTGAATTAGGGCAGTTTTTAGATATTTGAACCCTAGAAAAAGGTATATTCAGCCGAGTTTTTATTCTTGTGTCATGTGTATGAATGCTGGATCTGTTCGGAAAGCTGTTATAGTTACTGAATATATAAACACAAACTTCAAAGATGAAAAGTGACGGTAGCGTCAAAATTTTACAGGTTTTGAATACATCAACACAACTTTGTCGAGGTGGTAAGCCAAACATTACTCTAAGTATTCTCTTTTGCGCAACAAATACATTATTTGCTCCCGAAGACCTTCCCCAAAGGCAGATGCCATATCGAAGTCTGGAGTCTACTTGAGCATAGTAGAGCATCAGCAACTGATCATTCGACAGAACTGTTCTCAAATTGGTAGGACACAGAATTCAGTTTATTGATTAAAAATTCGACAGTGTTCTCCCCAAGAAATATGTTCATCTATGTATAAGCCAAAAAATCGTGCGGTCTCATCTACTGACTGTAAGTCACCAAAATCAATGTCACTAACTTCTTTTTGTCTATTATGAAATCGAATATACTTTGTTTTATCTGTATTTAGATAAAGTGAGTTAGCTCTGAACCACTGGTCCATTCCGAAGCAAATTTTATTACATTTCTGCCGTATACATGATTCATCCCTATCTGATATAATAATTGATGTGTCATCAGCGTAAACAATAATTGAGCCGTTACAAATCTTCACAATATCGTTGATATACAGTAAAAATTAGGTAGGCCCCAGGACTGAACCCTGAGGAACTCCTATTTCAGAATATTCAATACACGATGATTGATGGTTACCAATAGTGACATGGTTACTACGCTTACTCAAAAAACTTGTTATCCATTCATGAGTGACACCACGGATTCCGTACCGAGACAGTTTACTCAATAAAATACCGTGACTGATGCAATCGAATGCCCTGCTGAGGTCACAAAATACCCCAACAGGACACTCGCCCGCATCAATGCACTTAATAACTTTAAGATGTCGGGGCGTGGCGCAGTGGTTAAAGCGTCCGACTCTGAGTCGAAAGGTCCGGAGTTCGAACCCTGGTTGGGCTGGGATTTTTTAATTTAATTTAACCGATTAAATTATTGAAATCTCGTGGCTAGACTAGGGTGAGTCCTGCACGATTCGCTGTTGCGTTCCAATTAACAGTGCTGCTCCTAAGGTGGCGTATGGATTTAGTAACAAGGCCTATAAAGGACACATGGCTAATGACCATAGCAGTCAATGCCAAAACACCAAAGAAAAAAAAATAACTTTAAGAACATATGAGTGAATTGCAGTTGTGGTCGATCTATTTTGCACAAAACCGTGCTGGTCTTCAGTTATGATATTGAAGTTATTGAGAAAGGATAACAATCTCTCCAAGAATGATAATTCAAATATTTTGGAAAAGATAGAAGGCACCGTAATTGGTCGATAGTTACTTATTAGGGAAGAGTCGCCTTTTTTATATACGGGTGTAATTTTACCAGTTTTCAAAGGTTGCGGAAATATTCTATTTGCTAATGACAAATTCATGAGGTGGACAAGTGGTGCCATAAGGTGTTTAAGAACACGTTTAACTATCACATGGGGTACCTCATCAAAACCTGAGGAAAATTTATTTTTCAATCTTCTGTTGAGCATGACGAATAGTTCACGTTCTTTATAGGGAAGGAGGAAAAAAGACCGAGACTGTATTTCAATATTATTTAAATACTGATTAGCTACAGCTTCATCAACAGATTCAATTTGTGAGACTAATTTGAGGGGTTCATTTTTGAAAAAACTGCTGAATATCTCAGAGATTGCTTCAGGTGACTCGCATATTTCATTGTCGAATTTTATGGATGAGACTGATTGTTCACATGATTTATTAGTTAATTCATTCACTACACTCCAAGCTGCCTTGACAGGGTTGTCGGAATTATTTATTTTCTGTTGAAAGTATTGTTTTTTTGAATCATGTACTAAAATTTTGTGCTTTTTCTTTTCTGCTTTATAGAAGTCATTCAATGATGGATGTTGGCTTTTAAGCGCAAACAGGTCCTTCAATCTTCTGCTGAACCTCTTGATATCGTCAGTGACCCATTTGCAATTTGGCTGATTAGTTCGATGATGTTTATATTGTTTAACTTTAGGAAAGTGTTTATCGAAATAAAACAAGAAAATATTTAAAAAGTATTGAAAGGCATGATTCACATTTTTTATGTTAAAAAGACACTCCCAAGTTTCATTACTGATATCGAGTTCGAATGAGATTACTGCATACTCGGAAAAATTACGCTTAAATGTGCTGATTGACTTTGGCTAATCTACCGGAAGTCCGGAGTCAAGTAAGATCGATCGATAGTCGGAAAAATGATTATCGGATACAAGGCATACTCCGTCATCTGAATTGCTACTGAAAATATGATCAATTATTGAGGCCCTACCACTAGATGATATTCTGGTTGGCCATTTTACAAGTAACTTCATGTTAAAGCAGTTCATCATACTGGACAATTTTTCAAAGTATCCTGAATTCACTGATGAATCCATATTAAAATCTCCTTCCACAATAAAGTTGGCATTTGGTCTATACATAACTTCAAGAATATCATACAGTTTTTCCAGGAAAACATCTGGATCCCCCTTAGGAGAAGGAGTTCTAAATACACAATATTATTGTATGTTGATGGTTCAGTGTACATGATATACCACAGATCTCGAAATGCTGCTCCTGACAACACTCCGATAAATCTAAATCAACAGCATGCGAAACATTTCTTGATAATATTGCAACACCGCCACCCTTCATCTGTGTTCTATTAAAGTAACTTGTCAAATGGAAACCCTGTAAGCAGTAAGATTTTAACGAACAGTCAGACGACCACGTCTCTGTCAAACACAATATCTTAATATTAAAATCTTGTATATCTAATAAAATACTGTCTATTTTAGTCTGATTAATACACTGGACATTGACCAAAAACACAGATGGATGAAATATTATGTCTTCATTTGTGACCTCCTCGTTAGATCTAAAAAACGGCTCACGCAAGTATATCGTGCGCAGAGTAATTTACCTAGTTCAAAACCCACTAATTACCACTTAACCTCGATATGTGGCCAGTTTCTATATGGTTATTACACTTTAACATACAACCATTAAACCTAATATCAACCATTACATCTAATATGCTTATCAATTATATTTTCAGAAATGTAAATATATTGTTCAGTGAAAGAATTAGTTCAATCGTTGTTAATTAGATACGCTATTATTGATTATAGTTATTACTTATAGCGAAATGCATTTCCTTTCGAGACAATTTATTTGCTTGTTCCTGATTCAAAATAATATTTCCTCAACCCATAACTTATACACATTCCAATTATTCCAGTGAAGTGACCCGAACAAGGAATGCTCAATTGAAAAGTCATCTTGATTTTATGTTCCATTCATTTAATACCACGTAGTCTAGAATAATGACTTTTCTATTTGGGTGTTTACATTGTTTAAAATTGTTTTTCCGTTAAACACCTGTCTTTGCCTTATGAACGACAGCCCTCAGAAGTCGAAACTTGTGCGAGCCAAGGATTAACGAGGTCTTACCTTTTTACGTGCGATTCCTAGCACGTAGAAGAAGATGTTTGGGCTATTTGAATTCTACTAGTCCTCGTCATTCAAATCGATTCAGTTTATTTCCTTCAAATGACAAATGACAAATTTGTCTAGGAGTAGTCAAGAAATATGTACTTAAGCTAGGCAACAATGACAAACAAGACACAATATAAAATGAAAATGAACCAGAGAGATACGAAAGATAAAATATAATTTGTCCTGTGATTTCACAGTGGATGATTAAAAAAGTCATCGACTGTATAAAAACATTTTTCAAGCAGAAAAAACTTCAGACTTTCTTTGAATGTTATACGGTCCTTAAATTATTTCATTTTATTTCTTCTGGTAGTCAATTGAAGGTTTTTGGGACGATGAAATGTGGAGCATTTTGACTGATTTTATACTTAAACATTTTAGTGTGAATAAAATGATTTGGGCGAGTATTTATGGACATTACAGTTGAGTGGAAGTCGTTTCTGTTAATGCATAGGTATATGGACATTTCATAAATGGATAAACTGATAATAGTTAAAATTATATGATTTCGAAGAAGTGGTCTGCATGTGGTCTGTTTGACGAAAACATTGTTGCTCATTGATGAGTTGCCCCACAAACATACGCCAACCGTCATCTAGCTTCAACTTGGAATTAAGATAATTGGAACGCTAGAGTAGTTTTCTTAGAAATACAATGAAAATTTGGTATGATATTTCTCGACAGTGGCTACATCCGCTGAATTTTTTTAAGAATTTTCGTCCATCGAGCATCAGAGATAATTGTACTCAAAGTTGCTCCCGATAGAATTTTTAATCATAGCACCATAGGCCAAATGCAATCATTGTTTCAAATAACACGTTGTACAAATTTGAAAACTAACACATGTCAATAAAATCGATAACAATAGGAGCGTTTTATTGTAGGCAGAAATGTTCTACTTGTAGAAGTAGAATTTGACTCAGCTGTTTTTTGACAACAAATTTATCTACTTCCTCTACTTTTGCTACGATCGAATTTGATAGTGGCAAAAGTAGATAATTGGTTGAAAAATTAAACTCCCTAAATCATAGCAGAAATTGACACTATTGATATTACATTAAACTATGGACCAAATCTGTTCATTTCAGTTTGGTTGTATTTTGAAGTTCAAAAAACTACATTTACCACATTAAAATGAGTTCGGTAGTGAAGTATGAGCTTCTAGTTGAAATAAATATGAGTGTTATGGACGTAATCTAAGTTCAAGATGGATATGTTTAACGAATAGGTTCTACAACGAGTTTTATTTATATAATATAAAAGGTGGGTTCAAATTGATTCTCAATTCATTGAGAACCTCTGTTGAAGCTCCCCTTTGAAATTATATTCTATAAAAAAGGAAACCATAAAAGAAGATGATGAAGGTAGGTTCATATTGATTTGAAATTCATTCAGTATCTCTGTTGAACCTTCCTTTTATATCTACTAGTAAAGTGGAGAAAGTTCAAATACATCAGTGGGATAATATAGATTCTATTCTATACGTCTAATCGGTTTATGTGTGATGATTAGAAAAAAGTTTACCGGAGACATATCAAGAAAATATTATTCAGTTTCTACTTGTTCTACAGTTTCTACTTGTTTCTACTTGTTGTTTTGGAATCACTTCTTCATAATAATTTTTACATCCTGAAAAAGTGAAATTGTGTAAATCGAAAAATTGGAGCATCGAGCCATCATCAACTACCTGTATTTAAAAGGGTTAAGAGGTGAGCAGATTTACGAAGATATGCTTAATACCCTTGGTGATCAATGTCCTTCGTATGCGACCGTGAAAAATTGGTCTGCAAGCTTTAAAAGAGGTACATTTTCCATTGAAGATGATGACCGATCGGGAAGGCCAGTTTCTGTGTCAGTCCCCAAAAATATATATGCAGTTCATGACATGATTTTAACAGACCGTCGAATTGGGCTAAAACGCATATCTGAAGCACTGAATATTTCATACGAACGCGTTCATCATATAGTTCACGTCAATTTGGACATGAGAAAAATTGCTGCAAAACGGATCCCCAAATGTTTGAATGTTGACCAAAAGCGTGCAAGGATAGTAGTAGCATCGTGTTCGATCTGTGCTCGATTTGAAAACGATTTAGACTTCTTAAACCAAATTGTTACTATGGATGAGACTTGGGTACAGTTCTACGATCCAGAAACAAAGCAGCAATCGATGGAATGGCGACACTCCGGTTCTTCAAGACCTAAGAAGTTTCGTGTCCAAAAATCTGCTGGAAAAGTTCTTGCTTCAGTTTTTTGGGATTCCATGGAGTAATCATGATTGATTTTTTGGATAAGGGTAGAACAATAACTGGAGATTACTATTCGACATTACTGACCACTCTACGGGAAAAAATTAAAGAGAAAAGACGCGGAAAGCTATCCAAAGGTGTTTTGTTTTTGCAGGACAACGCCCCTGCACACAAATCGCATGTTGCCGTGCAAAAAATTCGTGATTTAGGGTTTGAATTACTAGAACACCCCCCCTCATTCATCAGATCTGGCTCCGTCCGACTACCATCTCTTTCCTCAACTGAAAAAAAGTTTAAAAGTTCGTAAATTTTCTTCCAACGAGGAGGTAATAAAAGCTGTGGAGGTCTGGTTTGCAGAGCAAGATGAAACATTTTTTTTTGGAAGGTCTAGAGACGTTGCAGGTTCGCTGTAATAAATGTAATAAATTAAGAGAAGAACATGTTGAGTAATAAAACATTTTTACATTGAAATTTTGTTTGGTTCTATAGTAGGCTAAGAATTTTTCAATATATCCTCGTAATACTGCTCGCGCCTTTTTCCATTGTCTGTTTGGGCTGTGGAAGTTGTTAATTCAAACAAATTATTCATAATGACTATAATTTTTAATAATGAAACATAATAAGTTATAAACTTTTTACAGAGATTTAGGGAATTTAAGAAGCATTTGACTTCTACTGATGGAAACCCTGAAATTACGTTTTTATGATACTCTGACTTTTCCTACCAGTAGATATAAACTCTGGTGGTCAATAAAACGTGGCTAATGCTTATAACCAAATCTGGAAAAATTCGTCCATCTAATTATCGAAATACAAGCTCCCCAAGTCGGCAATGTTTTGATCGATGAGAGCATAAAAATGACCACGTCAAGAGCAATGGCATCAACGCGCTGCAGCTCGTAAGGAACACAAGAAATATATCCCGAAATAAATAGACTAGGAAATATAGAAAATTGAAACTCTAGAATTGGAGAATAGGGCAGCCCTTATTGTCGTCAGCATATAATTATATGGGAATTTTGGAAAAGATTAAACGTGGAATTGGAATATTTTTCTGAACAAAATGGTAAAAAATAATTTGTGATTACCTTTTTGATTTTCGTAGTATATTTTACCTCTCTTTCTAATTTGACCCGATACCATTTGCGTCCGAATTCATGATTTTGTTCCTGAAGTTCTACACATTTGCATAAATCAAGAAAGCTCATCATATACATTACATTTCCATTATCAACTTTTTCTTTGCAGCCAACATCGCTGCGACTGCATTACGTAATTTTTTTCAAATGGCCTCCTTCAATGAACCGTCCCTTGTGAACTAAATTGGTTCGAGCCATTGCATTGACAATTTATCAGTTTTCAATCACTTTTAAGAGATCTGATCGTCGGGACTATAAAAGTTACTGACACTGACACTAGCGACAGAGCAGTGTTGCCTGGCGCATCCGACACTAGATTGGATGGTTGAAACGGTAGGGAAATCGTACAGTCGGAACACCAAATTTACTTTTATGATCGACGGATGTATAATGGGTTGCAAATAGAAAATTTTGGCGCACACCGTACCGTTCCAAAATATCTTCATAAGTATATGCTTATTTGTTGATTCGAATCTGAAACGGTATTTAGGTTTTTAAATTATTGAGCACAACTTAAAAACTAACTATTTGCAGTATTTGTTCAAACTCAAATACTCGTCCAAATATATTCCTAGAAATTTCACTTTGCATTTAGTTGAAGTTTATCGACTTCTTTTGATAATTATGAAAACGAATTACCTGTGATTTTTCGGCATTTATTTTTCAATGCCCTGTGTATTGAAATATCTGGTGACCGAGTACAAAACTTTTTTTCAAATTTACGATTTAATGTGTCTGTTTCTTCAGTTGAAATCAGGAAGCTGATATCATCCGCGTAAGCGGTGAATAAATGATATGATGTTTCTTTATCTATGTTTTTGATATACAGTAGAATTGGAACTGGTCCTTGAATGGATCCCTGAGGCACTCAGATCTGAACCAGTTTCATTTTACTTGTAAAGAAAAGTGAAGGAAAAGTGCAATACCGCTGTCAAATTTGTGAGATACACATCGATCACTAAGAAACGAAGAAACCCAAGTCAGTGACTTGCTTCTTAGACCATATCCTACCAAGTAATTTATACGTTTACTGTGATTGACACAGTCGGAAGCCCTACTCGGTTCCCACAAGATCGCAGCAGGGCGCTCGCCTATGTCTGATTATTGAAAACTTGAGTTTGGCAGTTTGTGTTGATTTTCCGGCTGGAAAACCATGCTGCATAGGTACCAGAATATTAAACAAAATAATAAAATTCATCAGGATCCTTTTCATTAGTCATTTCGTATAATACTCAAATTTGATGCTCAGATAGCGAACGGCCCTCCTTCAAAGAAGGAAATAGACGTGACGTCAACGTGGGTAGAATATCATTTCAGAGGGTAGCGACATGTTTACAATTTTGTTTTACGTTTGTTTGTTTTAAGTTTGTTTCCTATCCCGACGAGTCATCATGTTGCCTCTTGAAAAAAAAGGTACATTTTGACCTGAAACAGCGAAGTTGTATTTTTCCCAAAATTTTAGGGCTGCAATTCGTGATTTGAACGTAGATTGAAAAGTCATCGTTGCTATCGATAGTATTCCACTTATCCACGACAGCTGTTTTGTCGACATTTTTGTAAGATGCTATTTCTGAAACATATACATATCATTTAAATAGTTTTTCAGCATTGCAATCTACTAGGATCACTATACACATCATACGCAGGAGGCACATTTTCCAACCATCTCCCTATTCATCTGAAAGATGTTGCGAATGAAAATTTGTTCAAATCATAGCTGAGGGAATATCTGCAAGATCATAGTTTCTGCAGCGTCTCAGATTCTTCAAACTTGAAATAACAACACTTAATGTGTCTTTGTATTTTTTTGTAATATCATAGTTTCTTCTGTATTGTTCGCAAATGATTCAATAAAATATTATTATCATACATTTTAGGGCAACCGCAATAAGTTCTATATTGAGTTCAATTATCATCTAGTCCCTGATACGTTTGTAAATAAGGTATAAATCATTTGTACCATAATGTGTTATCCTGGAATCCAATTCTCAAAAAACACTATTTATTTATTTATGCACTAGCGGGCGGTAAAGTACACTTTACCGCCCGGTTCGCCGGTCGTAAAGTGGCACTTTACCGCCCGTGGGCGCATTATGGCCCGGCGGGCCGTAAAGTAGACAAAATTCTCAAATTGTCTATACTCACACATCATTTCATGCAATTCCTAACACGAATTAGAATCATTTCAGTTCAATAGAGCAATACTCTTTCTAACATTTGTTCATAATCGTTGGCAATTTTTTCGGTGATGATCTATTTATTTGAAATAGATTCTCCAATATAGCACTCAGCTACTATAGTTTCACATTCCTCATATTATGTTACCCTTAATAATTGTATGCATAACGTATGAAACGTGTAGACCATTGCAATTCAAGCCAGTATTTGTGATTCGCGCTATAAAACCGCTAGTGCATAAAATTTTGTATGTATCACGTGCGTAAAATGCGTTTAAGTCCTTCGGCGTGTGATGGCCCTCGGCTAACGCCATCGGGCCATCATCCACGCCGCAGGCCATAAACACCTACTTTACGCCCTTGATACATAAATAACTATTATTACACGGAAAGAAATGCCCAGTTACAATACAATACAATATAAAACACTAAGAAAAATATGTAAAAACATAAAAAAAATTATAACCACCTATTTCTAACAGTTTTGCACAGTAACTAGACAACAACAAAACAAATTAAAATGAAATGAGCAATCAAAGCTATAGAACTTGAACTACATAGTAGCTCTCTTCATTTGCCAAAGCGAAGATGAGAAAATATCTATAGCCTTGAGTGAACATTCGCCCGCCGCATTAATCTAATCATCCCTATGTTTGCACCATAATTCGATCGATAGCAACCAAGGAAAATGTGCTATATTCACGTAGTGCCCTAGGAGGTACATAAATTTTCACTTCTTCTAATAATTCAGGAGCATCTATCAGACCGTTCAATATTTTATAAATGAACAAGGTGTCAGACCCTTGCATTATGTGGATCAGAGGACTCAAATTCATTACTGACAGCATGTTGGTATGAGAGTAAGGAATGTTCAGCCTAAAGAAGCAGTACTCAAAAAATCTGCGTTGAACTCTTTCACATTTTTCGATGTGGACATGAGCATAAGGGCTCCAAATAATCGAAGCATATTCAAGATGAGATCTAACCAATGAATGGAATAAGATTTTCACTGCACTCATATGAATAAAATCTCTAGAATGTCTCTTTATGAAACCGAACTGCTTGAGTGCTCTATTACAGATATACTCAATATGCGAAGAAAATGAGAGGTTAGATTGGAAGATGACTCCAAGATCTTTGATCGAGGTAACTTTCTCAATGACAGTGTTATCAAAAGTATAGTTGCACTGTGCGATAGAAACTGATAATTTTACATTTCAAAGGATTCATGCTCATTTTGTTCTCCAAACAACCATGTGAAAAAACATTCAAGCTTTTTTGGAGTACAGTTGCGGCAATAAAAAATGGGACAACTCTTATAGCTGATTTTGTTTATTCTAGCTGCTTGAATTTGTGTTATGAATATGTCATATGGCAACATTGAATATTTGAGGTCTGTCTAACAATTCCAAATTAGAAAGTAATCAGCCGCATATAAATGCAGTGAAAAAAGGTGTAATAATCACACTAGGCAACAACAACTGTCCCATTTTTTTTTGTCTGCAACTGTACAAGACAGTCATCTGGATTTTGTCTGACATGAAATATTTTGATATCATCGGCATACATCGGCATACATACTACTAGAAAAGTTTCATTAAATATCGATAAACCACCAACCAATAGGATGTCAATATGCCCCATATAGCCAAGCCCCCAACTCCATCGGCCGTTTATAAATATAGCCTTAGGTCAAATAGGAGTTGGTTCTCGTCCAACTTCGGAGATGGAGATAACTCTGAAGAAGCTAGCTACTCGTGCTAGCGAAACGTTTGGAAACAATTCTAAAGAAATACGGCCTTTAAACCCGAAATCAATTCTTCGTTAATTAAATATGATGACTTATGAACATGAAGTCTGTCAGACTCACATTTACGTCATACTAGATTACAAAATAATGTTTTATTGTTGTTTGGATTCGTGGTTGCTCTTATCTCCTGCTCTATAAGAACAAATCAAAACGGTGTGCCTTGATAATTCACAGCTCCTTTATTCCGAGTCGGTAAGACCACGTCATCAGTGGCAACCACGAATCAAACAAGAGAGAATATAATACTATCTTTTCATGAATGTCAGTAGTCAGACTAACAGATTTCATGTTTATTAGTCATTTTCGATTACAACTATTGAAGAATTCACGACAATAAAACTTTCTTCACTATGTTGGCTCGCGAAATTATTTAAACAAACACAACTTGTACCAACGATACTATTGAAATTTCTGTCCGAGATCTTAAACTCGATCAAATTGCTTTGAGTTAAGCATACTCGTCCTAGTGGACTCTTGGTGTAACCAAGTATTTTCGAGTTTCTAACAGAAGGAACTGTGTACTATCAAGACACACCGTGTTGATTGGTCCTTATATCGCAGGAGATGAAAGTTTTACATAGCTGGTGAAACTCTCGTCACTTCTATGTGGACGGTACTCAGATCTGCTACTCATGTTACATAACTATTCTGATATTCTTTCGGCATGTTTGGCTGATCATCAATAGTGTTATTTATTGACCCAGAAATACATTTACAGCCTACAAATTATATCGATAGCCAAACACAATTTTGAAAACAGCTTCAGAATCAAAAAAATGTCTATTCCATACTGTCGCTACCTTCTACTTGAGCAACATCGCTTGAAGCAGTCCGAGTCTAATTTCGATTCTTCATTTCACATGAAAGCTCCAAGCTATTAGCCTACATCGTTTTAAATAAGTTTGGAATTTATTTTGTTTTCTCACACTATAATTAGCTGTACTTCAACTGCCATTGGTTTAATATGGAATTAATCAGTTGCTGAAAAATAAATGAAATAATTGAAAAACCATCTTTAGCGGGCCATACACGTAGAGGTTGATCCATAGAAATTATTTCTATGGGTTGATCCGACAGTTGGAACCGCAACAGATACAGTCTGGTGGATTTATACGAGGTAATAATTTCGACCTGGCCGAAATACCCTTCTACCCACAACTGCTTCCCCTTAGGGTCATTGAAATACATCTGCCATCTATTTGAGCAGTGTTCCTCAAAGGGTCACTTTTGCAAGTGCGCAAAATAATCAAAACATCGAATATTATCTTTCATTTGGTCTGTACCAGGATAGGTCAGACAACTTTGAAGTCATCCTATCCCACACCTTCGTGGGAATGAATGTAGAGAAGGGTATTTTATCGAAAATGCAGAAATGTATATGATGTATAGGTAAATTACAAAAATGCTATACTTACCTACAGCTTGGCAAATACAGCTGTGCCTCTGAATATTGGGTCCCGATTAAAGCTGGTAGTTCGCGCTATATTTGCCATCTACCTTTGATTATTATTCTCATATCAGTCTTATCATATACCAGAGAAACACTTCTTTTGGGATTTGGCTTCCTTAAATTGTGACCTAGATTTTTAACCGTGAAAAAATTGTATTCATTCCACCGCCGAAACTTTTTCTGTGAGAAATTTCGTAATTCTCAAAACGCTGAGACACCTTGTTTGTTATCAACCAGTCTTTCCGTCATTGTTCTTTCTCTCGGCATTTAATATTTACGCAACTCACAGACACGTCTACTCAAAACGATCGTAAAAACGCAAATGAATATCGCAGTAGAGGAGACTTGCACGGAGATGGGTGGAGAAGTGGGTGCAAAATTCGGCAGAGGAACGAAACAACACGGTTCTGATTTTGAAACGTGTAAAATTGCAAAAATAATCTTCTGAAGAAATATAAGTCTTAAAATTATTTAATAAGCTAAAAGAATTGAAATTAAAAAAATCGTTCAAGCAGATATTTTTGTACTAAAATTATTTTGGGAAATTAAGGGGACCTCTAATTTCTGTAAGGTTAAAATCTCCGAACATAAAATATTCGTTGGACTCCGTAATTATGATTTCTTGTAAAAATTGTATGCAAGAATCAAAAACATCAAAAGGAATGTTTTTTCGTCATTTCAGATTGTCCACTTTATTTTTTTTTTATTTGTCTCAGTGTGTCAAAATAAAAGTACCTGGTGAACTTTTCTTTATAATTAATTTATCGACATAATTAGACTCTACTTACTGAAATATATACATAAAAACCAACACATTTATACAAAATGAGAACAAATAGAAAAAATGTGAAAAAATACAGAACATACGGAAAAAACAATTTAATTCAGGGATTGTTCTGGCAGGAAGTGTCTTTTCACTTTTTCATCGCATGCCGCATGCCACATGCCACGTTGTTTCAGTCGAGACTACTAGAAACCGATTCCAAAAGTGGGATGTTGTAGTCTTCCATCCATTTTAGAGCTTTTTTGAAGTGTGGCATCCGGCGCCATCCTGTTGGAACACAAAATCTTGCCTTGGGGTCAAATATTCCTCCATGACTTTTCTAACATGTCCAAATATTTTACTGTATTCCCAATTCCTTGGATGAAATGGAGTTTTCCTACCCCTTTGGCTGACATGCTGCCCCACACCATGACTGACGCAGGAAATTTGACTTTTTTCTTCAAACAGTCCGGATGGAAGGCTTCATGTTTTTGCGAATAACTCTACTTTTACTTTCCCCAACACACACTTGAAATCCTGACTCATCACTCCACTGTACTGCACGCCATTGTTGAGATGTTCAAGATTCATGTTCTTTATCTTAACCTATTTTTCTTTTGCCGTTGCGTTAAACGTGGCTTTTAGTTAGCCTAAAACAAAACTGTCAATTGTAAACAATTTTGCAGAAAAATTATTTATCCAGTATCAAAAATGTTACTTTGTTAGTGTCAAATCCCTGTTTGTGGGCCTCCTACATGTGGATTTCGAAATGCACCTTCCAATAGCATCACTTCATAGAGCACTTAGCTGTAAATAATTGGAACGTCGATTCTTTTCGATAATTCTTCATAGCGCTCTTCTATCGGTAGATTTGTATCTATTAACTATATTTCTAACACTATTTCGCTACAAATCTAACAAATTTGCAAATTCCGAGTTTGATTTTCCAGAATGGGCAAATTTAAAAATGATTAAACAAATTTTCTCATCAATAATATTTTCTCTACCCATTTTCACGATAAGAACTAACCTTAAAATGTATAAAATACACAGCTTCTTAGAACTCAGTCTTAGCTTAAATATTCCAAAGCCACCGTCGATATAATATGTTTATTTTGTTACACAAGTCAAATGGGTTTTATTAAAAAGTAATGAAGACATTTTTGATTTTTCGCTAGAAATTCTTGAAGGAAATATTAAAATGAGAGTTTTTCTATTTGATACTATTCAAAATCTACCGTTTAATTATATTATGACCTAAAATATCATGTATTATTTATAATTATCTCATGGTGCTCAAAAAATTGATATTCCAATAGTTGGGGCAACTGAAATGGGAGGGTATATATGCAGGCTAGTGTGATTTTGAAATGACTTTTCATCCTAATCTGAAGGATGACTGCCTCAAATGCAGCACTGTGCTTTATTACTTTCAGTAATAAAGGTCGTTATTTATCATGTTAATAACAATCGCCAACAACTTTTCACTATCAGCTTCCTTGACGCCCGATAATCTTAAGCGGTTCCTCTTGATTTTTTAATCCATACCATCTAGCCTTTCTCTGTTTTTCTTGATATTGTTTACAATAGTTTCAACTAGTTTCTCCATCTTCAAATTTTGTATCTACCCAAACTTTTCTTCAACTGCTCTTCAGTTTTGGTCATAAACTTTTGGCATACCTCGCTTATATTGCTTCCACTGTGGTTTCATCGATCCTCTTCTGGCTCGAGCGAGTATGCACATTCGTCGACATGGCCCACTTACTATTACAGTTGAATTATCGAGTTTATTGTGTGAATAAATTACTATTAATATCATCTTGTGACACCACATGCATTCATTATCCTAATTTTTTAAGAATATATTATTGCCTAAAGTGAATATTTTTCGAATTCTTTTGAAATAACAGGATACTCATTTCAGTAATGAAGGGACGAACTATCAAAAATATTTGTTGAAAAGGTCTATGCAGGAATTTCCGCAAACATCCGAAAGTTATTGAAACTGATATTTCCGTCTTCGGTATCTGACATTAACTTCCATATTTCCAACAAGTAGGATAACTTAATATCTCACATGTCTGTCTTGAAGACCGGTAGTTGCAACTTTGCAGACAAGCGCATCTTTGATGGGTGAGTGCATTTGAAGCATAATCTAAGAGTTTCCTTATTGATGCGATGCCTCAGTTTGAATTTAATTTCAGTTTCTGACGATGACGTTAACAACGTTTACATTAAACATTTGGAACCTCGAATTAATATTATGAAAGGAGATTTGGAGTTGAATAATTTGTATACAGCGTTCCTGACATAGGCATTCAACCACTTATACTTTCGTGAGCTACAATGACACTTTGTGCTCGAAATACTCACATGATTTTTTCTACGAACGCAGCTCATAGACATGAAAACGATCGACACTTCATTGAACATGGGCTATTCAAATATCAAATAACTTACATCTTTAACAAACGAAAAAAGGGAAATACCTAATGTCAAGATCTAACCCAGGCCTTCAATTTACTAGGCAGCATCGCTAACCTAAGCACCACCACAGTTCTTTAGAATATTTTGAATTTATTGTCTATAATCTCCATCATGTAAGAATAGGTTCGTTCTCAACAAAAGCTAGGGAGATCGAGCATTTTTCCAATATTTTCGCCCTAGAGCGACGAAGCTGTCACAACTTTATCTAGCTATTCTCCAACTTTCTCTAGATTCTCATATCAATGATTCCTGGCCAGTCGTTTTCTGTATATTAGGTGACTGATCTATTTCAGACCCAGAAAAGTGAACCCTAGTACCTCTGTATTTGTGTACTATTATGATTCATTTTTGAGGGTGTTTATTACTATTTTTGTGTCCTAAGAGAGTAAGTACTCTTCAGAGTCTAGCACACTCGTGAGTGCTTAATCTCCTTGCAGTGCCTCTTTCATGAATGTCTTAACTTCGTTCAGTTTTTACGGAACTCTCCGGTTTTCGTAAAAAAACCCTCAAAAGCAGAGCTTGTGTGAACGAGGGAGATCCGGTACCTACAGATGAAATGAAAGTGGAATCCGAACCACTTCAGCTCCGTGACTGTCGTCCGGGAATCGAACTCGGAACTCCTGGGTGGAAGGCAAACGCTCCAACACCACGCCCACTTCGTAGTCGAGGTGTTCCTTCCAACAATAACAATATCGAGTACCTCCTCACTGTTTCTTATAACGAAGGTTGGTTTCATTGTGTCCAGATTATTTGCCAACATGAATTGTGGTGGAAATTCACCTCTTTCAATTGTGTTGTTACTTCCCCACAAAGTGTGGTGCACGTTCGCTGCAGTCCTTTCTTTCTGCAGTAACTCACTTGTTCCTTCACGAGCCTCATCTTCACTGCAGTCATGTCTTTGGAACAGAACTCTGTTAACCGCATTTTTATATGTTTTTTATTTTCATTGATATACAGGTACTAGGGATCTCAGCTGATCTGCTTTATATTAGCTCTGGTCTCGTCTCTCCCACACCTCCTGTGGTCCATGGAACCATGTCTGACACATGGTTCTTGTATAAGGGCTACTTTAGTGCCTCTCATAGCAACTGTCGGGGCCGCTCTACAGTGCTGGAGGTTGATCTGAAGAATCCTCATTTCTCGACCCTTCTTCTCTTCTCTTTTTTTGTTGAGGGTCCTGAAGAGTACTTTTCCGAGTCTGTAATATGCTCAGACCTGCATCCACTCCAGTACCCTATATGGATAAGGCTAGAATTTGCCCTTCTTCTTTCTCCGTGTCCCTACTTGTCCGAATCCATTCTTGAGTCCTCAGTTCCGGATTTTGAAATCCGAGAATCCGCGTGATGCGTCTTTCCTATCAGTCCCAGAGACGGAAACTACCACCCTGTGGTGAGTTGGCATATCTTCGAAGTTGTACGCAGTCAGGCCCCTCCCAGAGTTTCCCTAAGCCAGTTTGCTGTCGTCGGTTCCTCCCTTCTGAGAGTCCTTCCTCTCCTTTTGTTTTTCCCTGTTCATGTCTTGTTAGCTTGTCTCGGCAGCAATTTTCCTCGCCTTCAGCAACTTTCTTTGTTGCGCTCCGGAGAGTTTTTGCCTCAGATCTATCGTTTTCATTCCCACTGTCATATTTCCAGCGGTTTTGTTTTTCTGACAATTGGTTTGCAAGCCCTTCCGCTATTATTGAGGTAGGTTCGTCTATATCATCATATTTTAAGTATACACTGAAATTTGGTAAAATGAATAAGTTAACATTATTACTTATATTAATCTCTGAGACCGAGTCAGCTGCTCAAAAAAAATCATTAATAAATTATAATACATGAGCAGAAGCCGAACGACAGATTTCAATGAACTGCTGAACAATTACTCATTCTCCAGGCAATTTCAGCACTCAAATGAACCTAAACTGTGCCTACATTCGGCGATTCGGAGAAATTACGAAAACAAGTACATAACTTATCAACCGATGACTTCACGGTAACCCGTTACATATATTACCCAAAAATAAACGAGAAACCATTAACGAGAAAGTGAACAACCCTGTGGCAACTGCACAGATGTCGAGCGACATTCAAAACAAAAATCGCTGATCGCTCGGAGCTGAAAGTTGCGATAGTCAGGGACATCAGAATAAAGACGCAGCTTTTGAACGTCCGTATCTATTGTTACGGGAACAAGGTGACGAATGCAAAAGCAGCAAGCTAGTTTAAAACGAACTAAGAGAAACAAATATGTTATTGACGATAGTGGTGGAAATTGGACTTCCGAGTCAAATGTAATTCGTCGGTCCCACGCCAAAACTGCGAATGTGCAAATTTCAGGGTATTGACTTCAATGTGAAAATACTAAATTTCTACCATAAGTTTCAATGCCAAACTCACGAATGTGCTATTGTTAGGCTGCCTAACTGTGAACGACATTGGATTCGCAAATGTGAAAACTTTTCAAAGCAAGAAGCATGAATATTCTTAAAACTCTTCCTTCGAAATGACAAATTTGCACATTCGTGGTTTTGGCATGGTACCAACGAATATGGTATAATATTGAGTTGAGGATATACAGGGTGACCCAAAACTCAATGCCATCTATTGGAGGGCTGATAGTCTAGCTCATGACTGACCAGAATATCACAATGACCTAAGTAAAATATTGATGGTTTCGGAGATATTGGCAGTTATATGAATTTCGTGAAAATCCAAAACATTTGATCAGTATTTCGAGTGCCACAGGTACAAAACTTCATAGTTTAAGATTCTAATTTTTGTTATGCAACCCTGAATTATCCTTCTAATGATTAGAGTCCAAAATTAAAATATTGGTGCAATAACTTTTGCGAAAAAAAAACATATTTGCACGATTCACGAGTTAATTTATTTAATTAGTTTACTTAGACTCATCATACTGTAAACAAAATCACCACTCGAACCTGGCAAGTTATTTCAAAAAGTTGCTCATTCGGTGTAGTTTTTATTATGATACAACATTCACCATTTTCCACTTGAGGAAAAAATATATTTCTAGGTTACTGCAATGTCTGCAATTGTGAAATTATTTCAATAATTAGGAATTCGAATGAAAACACTTGGTAAATTGAAGTGACTAGTATTTATTGACAACTAAACAAAAGACAAAGAAAAATTAGAGAATGTGTACAAATTACTTATTTAGACAGCTGCTTCAGTAATACGACGTCTCAATTCATGTTCATCATTTACTGGGTGTGCATCTAGCGGGTTTAAATTTGGAGACTGAGGAGGCCTGAAAATTAGACCAAGACGGCCGATCCATCTCTGTGGATAACTTTGATACAAATATTTTCTCACTGTTCGTTCGAAAGCAGGGTGGACAACCGTCATTTGAGAACCATATAACCCTGCATAGGGGCAAAGGTGCATCTTCCAAAAGACTCTGCACTTCGTTTTCTAAAAAATCGCAATAAATTTCCCCGTTTAGAATGTTAGGTAATTCAAAATGGCAAATTATTGTACAGTTCCAGATGCCGGTCCATAAATAAATAAAAAGAACGTATTGGAAAAGATGACACGCTTGCATTCGACTTGGGAACATATTGCGAACATTTCGGATTATGATTAGCAGAAGTTTCACATCGAGGATGATTGCAGTTTGGATCATTACGAATTGATTTGGTCCAGTAAATTCAGGTCCTATGTTGAGTTTCCGCGTTACAGCGGGTTGGAGTTGCTCAAAAAGGGGAGGGGCTATTGAATCATTTGTACATGTCTGCCTCTGGGGTTCATGGTCACAATCATCCTGAAAACGACGAAAGTCGAAGAGGCAGACATCCAGGGCTCTGCATTATCAAGGGACGGAGTTGTAAAAATGAAAAAAGCTCTATTAAGTCATTTGCACACGGTTCTCATTGTGCCCATTCGATTCATTATGACTCCCTGGGTACGAAAACACATTTGGCAGACACTTGGCTCAATGATTTTTAGCTGTACAATTCTTCAATTCAAACTTCTGGAGGTGAGATCTATGGAATATTTTTTTAATGCCAACCAGAAACGAAATGCGTTTGGAACTTTTATTACTAATTTTTTTTTAAGTAAAAAAAGCTATAATATCCAAGAAGCGTCGACATCGCTGGCATTCGATAAACCTTGCCGATCATTCATGTCGGCATTTTCTTCCAAGTATCCTGCCTCGTCTAAAAAATACACGTGTTCATATTTTTATGGCACGCAAAATAAAAGAGAAGACTGTCTTCTGTTCCTTCCTATTTACTTCTGATACTACATCATATATCTGTATACATTCAGATACAGAATACGTAAAAGGTCGGAACAGAGTTACACCGTTCTCACTCACATTCCCAAATAAAAGAAGGAGAAACTATAGAGTTATTTTATACATGCGGGGACACAGTTAACAGATGTAGAACCCACATATTTCCGTCACGTTTTGGTTTTGATTTAATTTTGAAAATCATTCCTACAAATTATATCAATTATTTTCACTTGTAATACCACTAGGCTTTAATTATTACCGGAAATTTTTTCGAGAACATGCATATTTTGAAAATTCTTCCGAGTCGAAGACGAGGGAGAATGTTCTAAAAAATATTCGTGTTCGAGAAAAAAATTCTACTTTTAATTGAAGCTAATTCGGTAAGAAAATTCCACACCAAAATATTATTTAAAAAATACTAGGATAATGAGGGTTTTGATGGTTTTGAAATTTAAATATTCTTTGTAAGTTAATTCAAAAGCAATATAAGGTAGAATAACAATTATAATGAATAACTAAATGCTTGAGGGAAAAAAATTAATAATTTCCAGCAGAGAAATGTCATTTCAACTATTAACGTCAAAAAAATTCCAGCATAATTTCAAGCTACTTACTTATTAAAAATTTCCGGAAATTTTATTAGTTGCTATGGTAATGATAAAAAATACAGGCCTTTAAATGGTCGAAAATGTGGGGTGTGGAATTTTAAATAGTAAAACCTTACAAGTGACTGAATTTTCGCGATAAGTCTGTATATTCATTTCTGAACGAAACTGAATTGCTTCGAGAAAACACCATGAGTCCGCAGGACGAGTGGTGTTTTCTCGATACAATTCAGTTGAGTTCAGAACTAAAAGATAGACTCATGAGATAAATTCAATCACGAGTGGAATTTTATTAGACTATTTCACAAACAAGATGAAAGGTAAACAATCTGAAATTTGGCAGAATCAGACAAAATGAGCAAAAAAGTTAATCTGAGAAATTAATAAAGTTCAATAAACAGGAAACATTGATTACTTTGAAATAATTTATCCCAAATCTGCTCGGTTTTAAATGCATGCATATCATCATTACATATATTTGACGTTTAACTGTCACGTATACGAAGATGAAAACGCACTGAAACTTGACATACCAATCAGAGTCAAGAGTCAAGTTCGGTATTATCGATAATCCGAACTTAACTAGAGCTCCTGATTAATTTGGCGAGTGCGTGAAATAGTAGAGAATATTCAGTAGACGTTGAATTTTGTACTAGTAATTTGGCGCAAGCGTCGGGTAGGGAAACAAACATTCAGATTTGGAATATCACAGGCCGGGATGTCTGCCTCATCGATTTTCTTGGTTTTTATAAGAAATCTAAACATTAGTTCAAGAAACAGACATGTGCGCATAATATAGCACACCTTATTTTAAATTTCTGAAGCTCTATCAATAGACAACGCAGAGGCAACATTCTGGCAGACTATTTTTCCATGGTCCTTCTCTTTGTTTTTAATTGAACAATTCAGGTGTGACAAGTTTGCACTTTATATACAGTTTTTTAAATCTTAAAAATAACTTAAACAATTGAATACTACAACAGTCAGAGCTCTGGGTGTCTGCCTCTTCGATTTGCAGTGTTTACAGGATGATTGTGACTATCAGCACCATAGGCAGACATGTGCGCAATATAGCACATCTCTTTCAAAGATTTTTGAAATGCTGTCAATTGGCAACGCAGCATCACCATGGTGGCAGACGCAGTCCTTGATGTTCCTAAATGTATAATTATCACTATTAATAACGTCTGCCACGTGTTCCGATTATATCGAATTTTTGCTCGCCACTCCCCAACTACAAGTTACTCGAGAAGAATGAAAGAAAATAATAGTCGCTCTATGAGTGAGTATAATATTAAACTTTTCAAATACAATTTTTCGATATCTTGCCATCTTACCCCGCTTTTGGCCTCGTCATGGTATTTTTTTCCAATTTTCCGCCATCCTAGTAGTCACGTGACATGCATTAAAATCGATTTTTACGTTTCGGACATGCACAAACTTTTCCATAGAAATGTTTTTCTGATACTCTAACAATAAACTGTTTTCCTAAATGGACTGTATATAATATTTCGAGGAAAATCCTTGTACTCCAGAGATTTATATACACTCTGCCTTTCGGGACTCTTATTCAGTTCAAATGTTGGGCAATGTGCTTTCCTCAGCTTTACTCTACACATTTAAGAACCAATGAATCTAAATTCCATGAAATAATTTTCGTAAACAAAACACCGAATATCCACAACTATTTCAAAATTCATGGATTTCCGTCAGTGTGCTTGCCATCAGCCTGGGGGGCTGACACGCCCCTGCTGATATTAACCCCTAGGGCGCCAACTGTACCTCGATCGTTTCGTTTTCCACTTTTCGTAGCTGGCAGTCGGGTTTAATAATCCTGCAGGCACAGACAGACCGACGAGAGAGTCAGTCGGTATCAGGTTCACGAGAAATACGAACCCTTTTATGTAAGACACCGCGGGCAGAAACACGAAGACCGTTCAGGACTGGTATTAGCATACCCGGGGGGCGCCGGCATAGTTCTGTGCTGCTTTGCCCCGGGAAGAGATTAGTTTTTCGGGGAATTTTTTTATAGTGCAGGCAATTTTGCAGTGGATTCGAAAGACTCTTTGTGGAATTATTACCCGATGCATTCGGTCCTTATACCTCAGATAAATATAGCTCAACAACAATTTATCATTCTGAATGAATAGTTCAATTGATTTAGTAGATTCAATAGTCTCATTCCATAATTATTTCATTCATTTTGTGGCTCCAATATGGCCGACAAAGGAAGCATAAGTTCAGAGCTCCTCCATTATAAGCCAATTAATGTGGAAATAAACTCTAAAAAAGTGTTTAAATGTTTTAAAACTAAACAAGTATCAGTTGTGTTGTGTATTTTATGTGGAAGTTTCTTTCATAAGAGCTGCATTGCAAGGAAATCATTCAGAACAGTCGATGATTCAAGAATTGTGTGATGTGACAGTGAAAATAATCCATCAGAGACTGTTTCAATAACTGATCATTTTCCCATAATTCTGGGTGTACATTTAAAAAATGTTATTGAAGAAAAAAACACCCATAACAGAACAAAGAATTACATTAATTATAATAATCTTAGGCATGAACTTGGATGTGAAAAATGGGAAGAAATAATGCAATCTAATGATGTCAACTTCTCTACCGAGTTATTTTTAGAGAAACTATTAAATTACATTCTAAATAACACCAAAACTATCAAAATTAAAGCATCTGAACAAATCAGAAAAAACTGGGTGACTGAAAGCCTTGTGAAAGAAGAACAATATGGACATTAAAATCTGTGATAATATGAAAACCTTCAGAAGAAAGGTGAAAAAGTGGATATTGTCATCTCCTAGAGTACACATTCATAATTTTATAAATTCAAATACTTTGATGTAGTCATGTGAGTATCAGTGTTATATATGAGTTAACTGTTCCATTGTTGAATTAACTGTAGTTCCTTTATTTTATTTATCCGTACTCACTTTCAGATTTGATTGTACATGTTGGTTTGTTATGAACAGTTTAATATTACGAATCCATTTAATATCATTGTCATTCTGAAAAATTATAATATAGGTACTTAAATTCAGCTTTTAGCCAACGTTTAATGCAAATAATCATTACATTGTCTATTGATAAAACAGAAATGCTGCCCTTTACAGAGAGAGACACAAATGCTTTTTATTTTAATACATATCTCCAAAATATAGTATTATGGGTATGTGTGTTTCATCACACACAAGTATTATGTACACTAGTGATAAATACTTCCGTGATAAATTTTATATTTATATCATCTTTTTATTATGAAATGTGTTTCAATATTCAAGTTGAAATATATTCGTGTATTATCTATATAATTCATTCATGAACTAAGTACTTATAGTAATTTTTTTATGTCTACGTAGGAATGTGAGTGTGTATGTTGTTATGTCAGTTATGAAACCCGCTGAAGTCATTTTATTCATACAATATCAAAACTTTTTTACATGTAGGTATAATTGTTACTATCACACACAAATATGTTGCAGACCGATGCAGCATATTTCCGTGATTACCCCTATGTTTATTTCATCTTCTTTTTGAAATGTGTTTTATATTCATTCTAAATGCGAAATAAACATATATTCTATTCTATTCTATTCTATGCCGACGAAGCGAATTTGAAAACAGAAAATTTCTATTTGAAACAATTAATAAGTGAAAAGCATCAGAAGATCGCAATTTTATATGAAAACAAAGAAATACTGATGATAAAATTAACTACCTATGTGAAACAAACAAAAATCTTCTCGCCGATCTAAAAGCACATTAGACAACAAAACATTCCATACAGTCGTGTAGTTGGACCTACAAATAAAAACCTGTAGGTTGAACATTTAACATCAGAATAAAACAGTGGTGTCCCTACCAAAAACGAAGACATTGCAAATGAAAATACAGATGGATCAGAAAAATTGATAACTACAGAAATCAGACACGATAGCAATGAACCAAAAACTTCAACTGTTGAAAGATAAACAAAATACCGTTTTGAATAGTCTAATAAACGTAAATGATGATCAGCAGGTACAATTGTGAGAACCTCCCCACTCAAGAGATGAAATTGTTTTTAAAACAGTCAGCTACAAGAAGAACAGGAAAGTCCAATTTGGACAAGCTGAGATAAGCGAACATGATGAAATCAATGGTTTTGTGGGAAGAGATCGAGAAAACATTCATTCAGTTTTTCACGAATTCCCTACTGAAAGAGTTTATCAGTTAGTTTATTATTCTGATTGAATAGTTCAGTTGATTTAGTAGATTCAGTAGTCTCATTTCATAATTATTTCATTCATTATGTGGCTTCAATATGGCCGACAAAGAAAGCATAAGATCAAAGCTCCTCCATTATAAGCCAAATAATAAGCCCATGCTGATCACAGTCAAAAACCCGGCTAAAATCACAAGTATTCCAATCGATATCTAGCCTGCTTTAACCAGAATCCAAAATTTCACATGGAAATCATGAATCGCGGAGTGTGAAAAACCATATGGTTGTCCATGTTGAATTCTTATCCAAAAAATGTTGTGATTGTTTCAAAATTGCATACTCAAACTATTTCGAGATAACTGATGGAATTGATATGGGACGATAGTCTAGGTTAACAGTTGGACCAAAATGGTGTTCTTCTTTTGCTAAATGTATGTTCTAGAGAGACAGGTAGGTGGAACATAGGTGTTCCATTTGAAAAAAAAACAATTTATGATCAAAATGTGATGTGACTGAACCGATTCATCTATAAGTGACACAAAAAATAATTCTTCAGAAAAAAATGTATTTCTCTGTTGCCTTGACCAAATCGCAATCATACACAAGGTGAAATAAAAAAAACAGTTTCAATTAAAATTATTTCGAAAAAATTACATTTGACATAACGTTTGAACTTGTTTTAACCTGTAGAACTTGAATATGTGAAAATGTTCAGGGTGTTGTGTTTGAAAAAAATGTATCGCATTTCCAGATAAACCGGAAGTTTGCCATATTGGGTTCAAGTAGAATGTTGTGGGAAACACAATGGAAAGCCTTTGACAAGTCCAATAGTGAGACTCCCACAACTTATTCAGATTCAATATATCGGTGGTAAATCAGTTCTCGCGGATATCATACTGATAACTGCAAAAAAAGTTGTTATTTTTATAGTTATTGATATATTCACGTGTCTTGGTCTTGTCACAAATCATTATCAGTTTTTAGTATCTCTTTGTAGTCATGGGACCCAGGCACAGGTGAACATTGAACATTGGTTCATTGTTCATTGTGAGTATTAACCATTAGAGTTGACTTGAGTTTAAAATAGTCTAGTCAAAATCGAGCAAATACGATGGTATTTTCTTGATGCCTCTACTTGTAGACCTAGTAGAAATTGGTTTTTGGATTTTTCACACACACTTCTTCTGTGATGAAGAACAAGCATTGACCTTCATAGTCCGAAAACGATGGCTCAATATATATCTGCTGAAATTGAAAATGGTGAAAATATTGTCAAGACAACTAGATTTAGAATCACTGATCGGGTAGCTTTCTCAAATAGTAAAGTTAGTCGATAATGAAATCGCAGAAAAATATTTTTTATTCTCAATAACATAAAAAATGATTGTGTTGAGTTAGACTGATTCCTCAAAATTCAGATTATCTTTTCTCATTGAACTCATCAAGGTTTAAAAGTTTGGTTTCATCATTGTTTCTAGAAAACACGGTTTCTCCACCATGCTCAATATTAAAAATACAACAAGAAAAAGATTCCAGTTTGTGACCTGGAATATTTACTTGTTTAGACTCTCTTCACATTGCCAATGTTGAGATATAAAAAAATTAAGTGGAAAATCGTTCAGAAATAGTTTGATTTGTTCCAATTTATTTCCAATACTCTGTATATCAACATGGAAGACTCGCCAAATTTCCACATTCACACTCATTTTCAAAAAACTCTATTAAAGATTTGATCATCTGATTTACATCAGTATTTATGAGGTCTTTTCTGAGTCGTCTCTCTGAAAATTCACTTTTTTGTGATTAATATCCTGTCATGGGTTTTGAAAGGAAACGATGTTTAAAGTCGTCGTTAGAGTTTATTGCAAATATCGAGTAAAATCATTCAGTTTGCCAACTCTTCGTCGAACGACTTCCTGAAAATCCAATAAGAAATGTCGGATGTCCAAATTGATAGCTTTCCTTCGATCAAGTAGAGTGACTTTCACAGACCAGTGAACCAAAAAAAGAACCTCTTCCTTTCCTGCTTTCATAACGAAGGGTCAGGAAATGGTTTGTGGACTGACATTCCACTTCGAGTGATCGGACGGCCGAATAAACTTTCAAACTGAAAAGATACGACTACTGTTTACCAAGGGAAGGTGTATTGAAAATGTATTTGTTGTTATTTTTACTCCGACTGCTTTGATGAACTTTACATTTAGATTTTTTGCCAAGTGAAATAAAAGCACTTCTATTGATTGCGTATAAGACAAAAATCTAATGGAAAACTTAAATAATATTGGTATAAAAGTTATTCAAATCAAATCCAGACCATCGAAATACAATAATATAATACATAATAAGTATATAGAATATAATCCTTAGCTTATACCTCTAGCGCAGAAAGCAATTGGACAACGAGCTTACTCATTCCTAGGTCTAAAATGCTACAACACCATTCCACACAACATCAAAGACACGATAATAATCACATAAATTCAAAAAACTACTAAAATCTCACATTTTTGAATTGGGATGAGAGTAGGTACTTCACTAAATTAGTAGAACAAACAAATTGAAATATACTAGAATAAAATATACACAGAATGTACAGTGCATCCCATTTTGGGTGAGACAGCCAGGTTTCTCGCTTGTTATTTAAGATAGAGCCTTGCGGTTTTCACGTTCCTGTCCTTTTTTTTTTGTGAAACTCAAGTTGGCATAATCAGATTTTGCATAACTGTTTCCGTTTATGAGATACAGGGCGATTTTGGAAATTGATACTTTTCGGACCCCTTCTTTATCTCCGAAGTTATTAGAAATAATGCTGAGCTAAAAACTACATCTGATACATAATTCTGCGTAGAATCCAGTGGCGTACTTATTTTTTTTTTCGGGGTATGGTTTTGAAGATACGACGCAAACCTATATTTTTTTCAATGGAACACCCTGTATTTTATTACTTCGTTGAATTTGCTATTTTTTTTCCTTCAAAATTATGTATAATACTATATAGGTAGGATGTTCAGAAATGCTATAAAACACTAAAACATCACTTAATGATAATGATTTGTTAGTGGGCCATGGATTTCCCATATAAAAGAAGAATTAATTGAATAATTTTCATTTGTGTTTTTTTTATAGGAGAGTAAGCAAATGAAGATAATACACTAACACGAAAAACAAAACGTAGGTACCTACCTAATAGCAAAAAATAAATAATATAACAATTCATAATACAAATTAGATACAAAAGAAATACCCAATAAAATATTTATCATTAATAAAAATTTTCAACATTACATAATATCTTACTGATTAAACTGTTCAAATTGCTGTCCATTTTCCCTGATACATAATTGACAAACTTTTTCAATTCGCCTGAGTGCATTTAATATTATAAAAGGGCGGTTTTGTAAATTTCTGAAAGCTGCCGCTGTTGATGCACGAAGTTCTTCGGGATTGTTGTGTCTGTTACTTTATATTTTATTTTTCAAATAGCCCCACATGAAAAAGTCTAATATAGACAGATCAGGTGACCTTGGAGGCCACCTGATGGGTCCATGAGTTCCAATCCAACAACCCTGACAATTATTTTCTAAAAACCGCCCGATCAATCTTGAATTATGGGCAGGGGCGCCGTCCTGTTGGAAATGTATGGAATGAAGAAAGGCGAGGGGAACATCTTCCAGTAGTTCCGGTAACACGTCTTCTAAAATTGTCAAGTACCTAGTTGCGGTAAGAGATCCTTCAAAAATGCGGTATATGATTTTTGTCCCCAATATGAAACATGCCACATTAAAACCAAATCTACCCTGTTGTTGTCGTTCAAAAATCAAGTGCTGGTTTTCATCATACCAATGCCTTGTATTTTGCCTGTTAAATATACCAGCACTGCTTATATGTGATTCGTCTGACCAAATAACTTTTTTTGCGAAATCAACGTCTCTCCGAGCATGGTTCAAAAACCAATTGCAGAAATTCACACGTCTTGCTGCATCACCAGGATATAAGTGTTGGACAATATTGACTTTGTAGGGTTTTAACTTATACTTTTTTAAAATTCTGTGTACCCGTGATCTGGAAATAGCAGTATCATTCTCTAATTTTGCACAAGACGTCTGATGATAGGCATGAACGCTAGCTAACACATTTATTTCATCTACTTCTTGATTCTCTTTATTATATACCTTGGGTCGAGGTTTAGAATATGCACCATAATTCAGTAAATTATACTTTAGTCTGATAGTTGCTCGACTAGGTTGATGCCTCTCAGGATATCTGAAAGTTTTTAAATCACGATGTAAGGAAATGTCTTGTGGTAAAATTCTCGACGTCATACCTGTTCAAATAAAGTTCCAAAGCTTCGCCAACGTTTTCATTGGATTGATTCAAACATTGTATAATGTCATATTTTTCATTGTTTTGAAAAACCAAATCTCTTCCAGCCATTATCAGTTCTCAATCAACAAATTCACAAACAATTATTTCTACAATACTCAATATTCCTTCAAACCCAAACACGATGAAACACAATAATAATACGTAGCGATGACAGCTGGATCAGATTTGTTTTTTTTTTTTCTCTTCAATGCCTATTTGATAAAACAATGCTTCCAAATGCATAGTAGCCATAATAACAACGAGGATGTTCGTATCATCCATGACCTACTGATGTTAATAATCAAAAGTAATAATCCTCTTATTGAAACTTGGAAAATCCATGGCTTACTAACGAAAAATTATCATTATGTGATGTTTTAGTGTTTTTTAGCATTTCTGAACATCCTACCTATATAGTGTTATACATAATTTTGAAGGGAAAAAAATAGCGAATTCAACGAAGTCATAAAATACAGGGTGTTCCATTGAAAAAAATATAGGTTTGCGTCGTATCTTCAAAACCATACCCCGAAAAAAAAAATAAGTACGCCACTGGATTCTACGCAGAATTCTGTATCAGATGTAGTTTTTAGCTCAGCATTATTTCTAATAACTTCGGAGATAAAGAAGGGGTCCGAAAAGTATCAATTTCCAAAATCGCCCTGTATCTCATAAACGGAAACAGTTATGCAAAATCTGATTAGGCCAACTTGAGTTTCACAAAAAAAAAGGATAGGAACGTGAAAACCGCAAGGCTCTATCTTAAATAACAAGCGATAAACCTGGCTGTCTCACCCAAAATGGGATGCACTGTACACAGAATGAATGGAACTTCACTTGATTTATAATAAACAGTAAATTTCCCAAAAATCATCTATTTCTTCTCATACAATGATATTAACAGGGGTAATATAATAAGTTATTACCGATAATTTTTTGGAATATTAATGAATTGCAATCCCAAAGCTGAAAATACAACGAGTCCGCAGGACGAGTTGTATTTTCTTGCATTGGGATTGCCAATGAATTGATATTCCAAAAAATTATAGATTATTAATCATACCACCAATTATATTTAGGACGACAATATATCGATTTGAAATAAAGAAAAATCGTGTCACCGTTTTAATTTGAAGTAATTCACAGAAATCAAAATCTAACAACGTGAACACTAAAGAGAAAAATTGGGGTCATATTACAGGCATAATCTTTCAAAAAATCAGCCAGCTCCACAATTGTGGTATTCCCATTGACAATATAACCTCTGTTTGTGCAAAAATTGTTGAATTGCCTGGTAATTGATTCTTTATTTCTGGCCGTATTCAACGGAATACTCTTTTCCACTGCTTCATCTATGATACCAATAGCCATTTGTCCCCAACGATCGCTCATATTGATTAAGAAATATAACTAGTCAAAACACAAAGATTTGACGTTTATAATTTAAATCATTATTTTCACTTGACAGCTAGTAAAACAAAAACTAAGCAGGTTTATCACCGTGAAATTACAGCAACAAGCTATATTTTCACTGTAATTCCGATTCTATTGGCTGAATTTCAAAATTTGAAATAGACTGATTGGTTGTTAAGCAAGGAGATATATTGTCTATTGGTTAATTTTTTTTCTTACTCAACTTACTTTATATTACTCACTTTATATTGCTTTATTAATTATTTGATATTATTTGATATTTTATTATTATTAATTGTTATTATGTATACATGTTGTGTGTTTTAAATTTTATTTTATATTCTATTTCATGTACATACCCACGAACAAGGTTTCCGTTTGTGGATTTTTCCTTCTTTATTCAGAGAAACAATTTTATCGTGTAATTTTATATATCCTTCACTGTAATACATTTATACATTTTATTCTTTTATTGATTTACTAAATAAACATCATTATTATTATAATGTAATTTCAACACTTTTTTCCGATCAGATCACTTATTCTCACAACGTGAAAAGTATGGGCAATTACAGAAAACAACTACTTCCGTAGCTAGTACCATGACCGACATTAAAATACATCTTACAGATGTATGGGCAAAGTTTTTCTCAGAGGACATAAACGACCACTTGAATACTCATATCTCCCAATCCAGTACTTCGTAAACCAAAGAGACACAATTCTACTTAATCCAACTGGCCAATCAAAAGAAAAAGATGGAACCATTATGATACCAAGACAAGAAATACAAGGCGCTTATATTCGAGAAGCTCTCACTGATGCCTGCGATCATCTAGCCTGGACAGAAATCGTCAATTTCAGTACAGATGAACTTCAAATCGTTCTAGCAGAACCAGTGCAAAGTTACTTGATAAACCTTCAAGAGCAACACCTCTATTCTGCTCACATTATCCCAAATGGAAACTCAATCTACAATACAGATGATCTTATCAGAACAGAAGAGGAGATGTATATCAGAAAATCCAGATGCCTCACTAATATTCACCAATCAAGTTGAACACACGATAAAAACAGAAGACGAAATTCCGGCATACACCAAGTCTTACCGATATCCATACGTACATAAAGAAGAAATCAGGAAGCAAATATCTTCATTATTAGATCAAGGTATCATCAGACCCAGTCAATCTCCCTGATGGTCCTCACCAATTTGGATCATTATTAAGAAACCAGAGGCATCCGGTATAGCAAAGTGGCGTATCGTTGTGGATTTCCGGAAGGTTAACGAGAAGACAATAGACGATCGTTATCGAATTCCAAACATTTCTGACATTCTCGACAGATTGGGGAGATGTCAATAATTTACTACTTTGGATTTGGCAAGCGGATTCCTCCAAATAGAAATGGTAGAGGCAGGCCACATTCAATGTTGAAAATGGGCATTACGAGTACCTGAGAATGCCTTTTGGATTGAAGAACGCTCCAGCGACATTCCAGAGGGTTATGGACAACGTCCAGAAGGGTCTACTTTGCACTAAAATATGTAGAAACAAATTACTACCACCTTCCCCTCCAAAATCTATCCATAAAGACCATACAGTAATTGTTGAGACAGAAAATACAAACATTGATAAAGAGAATATAAGATAGATATATAAGTTTATTCATTGTAAATGCTATTTTTACAAGAAAAGTCATGAAATTAGTACTAATGACACTAATAAAAGAAAATAGTAAAAAAATTTGTTGTTTAAGACATTGACAACCAATAACGAACATGAAACTCTTTAAAACTTACACCTAATCAGTTTATGTTCAAAAAACTATTTGTATATATTCATCAACTATTTAAGAATTCATCAATGGAGTAGCAGCACAGGTTCAGTAAGTGTGATTTCGCCCATGCACTGAAACTTTCTTCTGTTTTATTTCTCAGGTTGAAGGTATTTTATTATACAGTTTCGGTCCCCAATAATCAATTCCTTGTTGTGTCTTTTCCAACCGATGAAGTGGGATCCTGAGGTCGTTTCCAAATCTTGTAGAATAGGAGTGGCTTTCTGAGTTCATAATAAAACGATCTTTATTTAGATGGACGTATTTCAGGATTGTGAATATATTTATGCTTGGCACTGTTATTATCATTTCAGATTTGAAGAAATTCCTGCATGATTCTCTGTATTTCAGGCCACATAATAATCTGATAGCTTTTTTTTTTGGAGTATAAAGATTTTTTTCGCTTCGGAGGCAGTCCTCCATAGGAGTATACCGTAGCTAGTTATGCTATGAAAGTTAGCGTGGTATGCTACATTTGCTGGTGGTGATTCTTCTCATGTTTTATATAGCTGTACACAACCTCTTGCTCAGAGTAGAAATATGAGCTGTCCAGTTAAGATTATTATCTAACATCAAACCTAGAAAACTTTATTGGATTTCCCGTAACGCCTCTTGGTGTTGAGTTTTCTCAGTATTTTGTAGAACATTTGCTGAAACCATGAATTGACCTCTGTCAGTGTGAGCTATGATTGATTTTCTATTTCTTCAACAGTTTTACCTTTCACTAGGAAGGTGGTGTCATCTGCATGTATTGTAGCTAGCAAGTCGTTCGTATAGATTATGAAGAGAATGGGCCCCAAGCTTGATCCTTGTGGTACTCCTTGAATCACTGATTCTGCTTGTGATAAATCATTTTTCCACCAAGTTGACTGAAATCGATCAGACAAATAGGACTCGATCAAACGATGCAAATGGAATAAGAGGAATTAGGGAATTTCTCTTATTCAATTTGCCCAAGAAGATAACTGAATTATTCGTATTGGTTCTCGCGTTTTCAACAAAATAAGAGACACTAGAACTCGTCAAAATAATAAACAACAATTCATCATCAGATCGGTTCCTTGGTAAAAGCCCATTCTCATCATTAACCGCGTTATTTTTATAACCTGACACTAGTGGAACGCCTTCAATAAATTGGAAAAGTGTATCGTATTGCACTCAAAATATTCCAAGCCCTATAATCATGTTAATAAAAATTTAATTATTACATCGATACCCATCAGAACAAAACGCACACAACGAATTGTATGCACAGACCTCACTCCACTCCGTAATAATAATAATGGAGTATTCCATGGAATATTCGCCTTAAATTCGTACCCAATAAACAGATTTCATTTCTGAGATAAAAACAATTCTCTGTCCTCAGGTGATACAACGTGAGCAAAACCAGCACCGGTGCTGCTCGGGACAAGAGATTGATTTTAGGAGAGGCTTTTCTTTCCGCATAATGAATGGAAGTCGTGAGTGAAGTGCTGTTTCGAAGTGTTTAAACTATTAACCGACAACTGTAATTGTTTTGTGGAACATAAACTGGCAAATTAAACTTGAATTACCGGATCCATCAATCACAGTGAAAGCAATTTGCGTTATTGTTCTTTCACGAAGAATACAATTATGATAATCAGTTTATACAGGAAAAAGCTGATAAAATAATGAGAAGAAACACTAAAATGGCAGTAATTATACTTCGACTGGTCACATCCGAATAGATCATATTGTAGTATTACCTCTTGTACTGACTATGCGCAAGTTGAAATAATGAATCACCCTCGTCTCCCCACATCCATCCCGCTCGCTGCTTGAATGTCCTTCAATATACTTCTTGCGAGGAACGTGCGAGGTTGTCAGGCGACACGTGCGTGAACAAATTAAATCCACACATTACCTACGGATTTTACGAAATGGAAAGAAAATCTAGGAAAGGCGATTACCGCAGTCAGATAAATATGGTTTAGACGAAAATCAAGGAATTCAGAGGAAAAACGTCAATCGTATCAGTCAAGTGAGTAAAAGTCACTCTAATATTTTGTCCATTTTGAGAAAGTTCATTGCTTAGAAAATCTCAGATTCGAAACGGAGTTCATAAAATTTATTATTTTGTTGACCTTGTGCTTTACACAAATGGTCCAAACATTGTCAAAAATTAGATTAATTAACATCAGTATTAGAGGAGAAGGAATGACTATATAAACGGTTGATATCTAGTCCAAGAGACCATGGAGAAAATGGAACAATAAACCAGAGAGCAGAAAACATACAAAACATCTGCGAAAAAGCTTGCAACGAAGCAATACCGCAAAAGAAGGGCCAAAGGAGAAAACAACAAATATGGTGGACACAAGAAATCGCAAAACAAAGGACAGACACAAACAAAGCCAGACGAAAATGGCAAGAGGACAGAAACAACGCAGAAAAGAGAAGAATATACGAAGAAAAGAAAAGAAAATACAAAAATGACATAAAAGAAACGAAACAAAAATCGATAAGAGAATATATCACCACAAACGGACAGAACGATCCATGGGGACTAGCATATAAACTCCTTAGAAGAAACAAGAAACAAAGAACACAGCTCAGTACAATACAAAAAGCAGACGGAACATGGACAGAAAACGAAGATGAGATACACGAAGAACTGATCAACACCTACTTCCCAAAAGACACCGCAAACACAGAAGAGCACACAGACATATTACACAACATAAACACACAACCAATACACACCGAAGATGACACACCGTTCACACTGGAGGAACTCCATGAGCTTGCCAGGAAGCAGAAACCGAACAAGGCAGCAGCGAAGGACGGTATCCCAAACGAAACCACGACACATATAGTGGAAAAAATTGGGCAACATTTACTTGAACTATACAACGACGCACTGGCACAAGGAATCTTCCCAAAAGTATGGGAAAAAGCCAACATCATATGGATACCGAAGAAAGGGAAAGGCCAAAGACCTATTTCGCTGTTGCCAACACTCGGGAAGCTACTGGACAAGCTCATAACTCAGAGAATTGCACACCACCTAGAAAATACAAATAAAATAGACAACAGGCAATATGGATTCCGAAAAACCATAAACACCACAGACGCCATCCAAAAAATCATACAACATATCAACGGCAACAAAAGCAAGAAGCTGCACACCCAAATCATCACTCTAGATATATCTAATGCATTTAACACAGCCTGGACACCTAACATCAACAGTAATATGACAAGAATAAAAACACCCAAGAACTTACAACATATCAGCATGGATTTTTCAAAAGACAGAAACATAACGAGTGGTAACATCACGAGACAAACAGAACGGGGCTGCCCCCAGGGATCAAGCCTAGGACCCATACTATGGACCATAGTAATGGAGAACTGGTTTGAGACCCTGGATGCAGCATCCGGAAAAGACTAATACATCAAAACCCTGGAAGGACAAACCAACAGATAATCCGAAAATGGGAAAAGATTTGGGCCGCCTGCAAAGCCTGGGCAGACAGGAATAAACTGACATATAACAAGGACAAAACAGAGACTATGTACATTACCGGGACCACACAGACGAACATTCCAGACATAGACATGGACGGACACAACCCAACAAACAAAGGAAGCATCAAATACCTGGGATGGACGATTGATCGTAAAATGCTATGGATTGATCACGTCAAAAATATCAGAGCAAAAACACAGGAAATAGCGAACAGACTCTTTGTGGTCACAGAATGGGGAGCAAGTAAAGAGAACCTAAGAACAATATACCAAATGGCGGATAAACCACTAATCCTATACGCAGCAAATATCTGGGGGAAAAGAGCCAAGGATACGAGGATACAAAGACACTTAAGAGCTACAGAAAGATCATTCCTGCTAGCGATCACAAAGGCATATAGAACATCTCCAACTGACGCACTGCATGTTCTAGCTCCAGATTGAAGCAGAAGTAGAGTTCATCCACGCACAAACACACAGACAGGCCATAGAAGGAAACAAAATTAAACACGTACACAAGACCCACCCAGCAAAAACATACAGCAAAATAGAGGAACAAGAAGAATACAAAACACACACCTACACGGACGCAACATCGAACGAAAACGGGAGAAGAGCCTATGGAATAACAAAAACAAGATACAACACAACATGGAAAGAAAAAGGAGGGAGAGTAACGGACAATAAGGACATACACAATATAGAGCTACACGCAATTAAGGAAGCCGTAGAATGGACAAACATAAACGATTGAGACACAACAATATACACAGACTCCAAAAGATCCATAAGTATGATACAAAATAGAAACAGAACCAACACCACAGTAACAAGAATACAAAAACATATACAAGATAAGAATGACAGAGGGCAAAACATAATAATAAAATATACACCAAGGAACAACGGAGGAATTAAAAAAGCAGAAGGCATAGCGAAAACAGCCATAAACAACACATACAATACAACAAAAAGGAATTGAACATACTAAAGCTCACACAAATGAACGACAAATGGCAAAGACACTGGGAGGAAGCAAAATCAGGAAGAAACACATTCAACATATTCCCGACAGTGAAAAACCAAGGATAGAAATAAACTGGAAGACAACGCAATTAATAATCGGCCACGGAAACGCTTCAATCTGAGGGCAACCGATGGGACATGCAGCTGCGGAACAGAGGAAGGAAACGCCACACATATCATACAACACTGCACAAACACACAGAGAAAACAGCAAGATACATATTAACAGAGCAACTAAACACATTGAACATGGCATATCCACCAAATATGAGAAACAGAGACACAATAACACCAACACTAACAGCATACATAAACAAATGGGGAGAGGACATGATCTTTGATGATGACGATTGAGACACCCTCATGTGTAAACGCAAATAAATAAGTACCCTCTTGAAGGCCACGCGCGCGTAGGAAACCGTAGATAAGAAACATATATGTATATAAGAATTAAGGAAATGTAAAACTGTGAAATAAAAACGGATAAAAAGAAAAAAGAGAAAAAAGACAAAAATCTTGAACCGCAAATTTTTGGGAGTTGTGGAGATGGGATGAGTTCCATTGGCAGTGATGAAGCTAGATAGACGGTAGAAACAGGCCTAATACCTAACGGTGGGAAGGCCATCCAGTGCCCCGTAAAGGGATCTGGAAAACACATTTGTCAAGTCCTTACGAGCTTTGTGTATAAAAATCTATGTGTAGCCTCCACAGATGTTCTCTCTCTATATATACAGAGTGGCCACTTTTTTAATGGGATTGTATTGGTAACTTTCAAACCATAAGAGTTAGAAGGTCGGTCAAATGGAGAAAAAGTTGCATTCATAGAAGCATTGTCAAGTGGTTCAAACAAATCGAGATTATCAGGACCGGTTATTGAGATATCATAAGAAAAGTAAATTCTGTCATTTTGGTTTTTCTTTTTTTCCCACTTTATTTCAAATATTATCAAAAAATGATACAGGAATATTTCATTCGATAGTAAATTATCCTTAATTTGACCCAATCAGATTTCGTATCCAACTTTTCGTACTCTCTGGGCCACCCTCAACCTCAATTTTTTCAATACGGACCTGCATATTTTATGACACATTTCGAAATAACTTTTAACGCTGAATTCAACAATATATCATACAATGTCATTCAAAGTTGATTTTAAGGTGATTTTGACCCTTATCCAAATTTCTCTGGGTCGGATCTGTATTGCATTTACCTTTAGTTTAATTGACAACATGCAATACATTTCGATTAGAAAGACAACTCAGTCATCTCAAATTGAATGGAACGTATCAGAATCAAAGCAAGAAACAAGTAATATTTATTTACATAATATTTCAAGCGAAGAAAAACCTAATGCAGAATAATTAAACGAAGCTATCATTTATAATGAAAGAAAAATTAAATGATTATTCGAAAGTAAATCAAAATTAATGAAGTAAGTGTTCGAAATGTCCACCATTTTGTAAAATGCACTTTGCGGTTCTGGAACCCATACTTCTTATACATTTGCTAAATTCGTATATATATGAAAACTAGAAGTTCGGGTTGAACCGCGTCTGGAATTTGTTGAAATTCGACGTTTCGGCTCCGATTTTGGAGCCATTTTCAAGAATAAGAAGGATAGGTATAGTAAGGAAACGTGATTCTACACTGAGGTCTCAGTCTGCCTACTCCTCAGGTATTATCGCGTTAGGATTTTGTGACTTGACGTCGGGGTCTCAATCTGCCTACTCCCCAAGTCTCGTCACTGGCTCTCTCTAAGGTCTCAATCTGCCTACTCCTTCGAGAGAACTGAGGATTTGCGGGTTGTGGACCTATATTTATACTAGGTTTAATGACCGTGTGGGCGGGGCTGGCGCGTGATGAGCTTTGTGCGGGAACTGGGTTGGCGCTAGAGCTGTGTGCGGGAACTGGGTTGGCGCGGAGTGAGGGGATGTGAGCAATGAGAGGCTTCCAGGTATTGGGAAATCTACGTCCATCGTCGCGGGTATTGAGGCAATTAGGGCGCTTCTCTATCTCAAGGGCTTCGCGTATGATCCTGGTTTGCAGAGTTTTCTCGGTGGCAATTGTTTTGGTGTTTATATATATATATATGTACATTACTAAGTTCATGGGTTGAACCGCGTTGAGAGTTTATAACTCGACGTTTCGGCTCCTGCTTTGGAGCCATTTTCAAGAGTGTGACTGCGAGGCCTCTATCTGCCTACTCCTCGAGTCGTGGTCTTGAGAGATATCAAGGTCTCAACCTGCCTACTCCTTGATCTCAAAAGACGATCCGATGTTGGTTGCACTGTAGTATTTATAGGTGGTTGGCTACCTGGAGGTGGGCGGGTCTTACGGGTTTTCTCGTTTGTCTTGTCTGCTGGTGCCTGCTGTGTAGTTGGAGTTAATGGGATAATAATTGATTGCGGATAAGTTTCACGTGGCCTGGTAATTACGGTTGGAAGAAGGGGCTTCCAAATGGGGTTCAATTTACGGCTATCATCTTTAATGTTCAGGCAATCAGGCCGTTTTTCGATTTCGATGGCTTCTCTGATAAAACGAGAAGTTCTTGAACGTACTGGGGCGATGGTTTTCGTTTTCTCGAAATCTATATATCTATATATCACACACTTTATTAGCAATTTGCTCTTACAAACAAACAAACAGTACTTACATACTAACTAACATATTACAAGGAATGTTATTATTAAAATTATTTTCATATACATATTATCGTTCAATATTTCTTTTTCACATATATGGAACATTCTTTTTTTTAAATTATTCAATGACGTCTCTCTCAAGGTATTTGGTAAACTATTGAAATGTATCAATCCTTTATTGAATAAGTTATCACACTTTGAATTGATGTAGAAGTTATTTGTCGATCTACTTCTTGTATCATGTGAATGGACTTCTTTGATATATGTCAGTTCTTGGGAGAGATATGTGGGTAGCATTTTATGATTCAATTTGAATATAAAAATGAACATATTGTATGCAATTCTCTGGTTTTCAGCGATAATGTATTGAGCATGAAGTGAATAGGTGTTCTTATGTTGCACGTTAGAATTGCTCGCATAGCACAATTTTGAACTTTTTGCAATATACTAACTTGTTAATTTGTCATGAAAAATAGCAGGGTTCCACAGTGATCAATGTGAGGAGCAATGATTGATTTATAAATTGTTAATTTTGAAAAAGTGGATACCTTATTGTCCAGTCTATATAAAAATGGATTTTTCTAGCGATTTTCCTTTTTACAAAATCACAATGTTGAGACAGTCTGAAGTACCGTCTTGAATCACTCCTAAGTACTTGAAATTATTTACTTCATCTATCTTGTTTCTGTCTATTTTTATGTTGAAAGTGACTTTTTGTTCTTTGAGGTGTTTCAAATTATGACGACTTGACATTACCATCAATTTAGTTTTATCCATATTCAGCATTTATCCATTATTTTTCAGCCAACTGAATATCCTCTGTAAATCTTCGTTAAGAAAATGCTCAATATCCTTCGGTTCACCTGAATAATACAGCATTGTGTCATCTGCGAATAACTTCACCTGACAATGTTTGATATGATGAATAATATCGTTGATAAATAATATAAAGAGAATTGGACCAATTACTGATCCCTGAGGTACTCCAAATTCAGTTTCTAATTCAGTTGAAAATCTGTTGTTATATTTAACAATTTGTTTTCCTTCTTTCAGATATGACACGAACCACTTCAGAACATTATGACATAATCCATATCTTTCCAGTTTTATTACCAATAGTTCCCTATTTATCGTTTCGAATGCACGTCTGAAATCTAAGAAGACAATTCCAATGGGTTTTTTATTATATATGTCACTTTTCCATTGTGATATTAGAAATTGTAGAACAGTTTCACATGAATGCGATTTACGGAAACCTGATTGTTGCTCAGTAAGAATGTTGTGTTTCTGTATAAATTGAATTAGTTGTTCTTTGACAGATAATTCTAGAAGTTTTTCATAGAGTGGTAATGCATTAATAGGGCGATGTTCAGAGCATAATTTTGTATTTTTATTTTTTCAATGGGCACAACAGTAGACATCTTCCAAGCTTCAGAAAAGGTTCCACTATTCAAAGATAAATTTATAACATCTAAAAATCTGTTTCCAACAATATTGAATGAATGTTTAATGTGAATGTATACAACACACATACCTGGCAATCAGGATAAAAAATGATTATCATTAGTATGTTTCCAGTTCTGAGGAGTATCAAGGGACATAAGTATGGACACATTAGGAACAAATGCAGGTTGGTCTAAAAAATTATTTTGTAAATTCTGTAATAAAACTCTTATTAGGCAACAAATTCATTATAAGTGAATCATAACTATATTTACATGCATACACTTACTGTGTATACTTTGCTAATCACATACTAGAAATGCCAAAATGATCATTACAAAAACAAGAAACCAAGAATAAAAATTTCAATCAGATGGAACAACATTCGAATAAACTTCTTTGTTGATTTTTCAGATCACCTTTTCTTCAGATTCCTAAAACATCTACAATGTGGTCTATCCGGATGTGACCAGTCGAAGTATAATTAAGGATTAATCGACTTACCTTAAGAAAGTTCAATCCAAATTATACGAGACTGGTCACATCCGAATAGAGAAACACCCTTCCAAGGATACACTTATTTATTTCTGTATTTGCATATAAAAGTATATAGTTTTGTATACGTAGACAAGTATCCATTTTTGTTAACCCTACCCCAAAGGCGATCAAGTTATCGGTCATGTTCCCATATTCCCGAGCAGTACTGCCCAGTAATTTTGGTCGTTCCGATTTCACTAAAATTGAATGGTACACATTTCGCGCCACTTTTCATGGAACCTTGTTAGAGGCTAGAAATTTACTGGTTGCTACTGTTACAGAAATGGTCGTGTAGTCCCAGTATCCCCTCCCCGAATTGAATTGATACTAATTTAGGATATGTAATTTAATATTTATTCAATTTATTGAAAGCATTCTGATTACGATTAGCTCATCTGAAAAGACAGCAGAACAAATATATCAAGTATTATTAGAAGACTTGTTTTAGAGGTTAATTGATGCCGAAACCGCCGCTAATTTACGAGCTTTGTTCTCTCTCGCCTCTCTTCCCCATGTATATGTATGAAAATAAATATTTCAGATCAAAATCATGCCAGGTAATATTTGCAGGCCCTTAAAAGACAACTCCAGCAATGAATTCAAAACATCAGAACAAGAAAATAAATCCACAGGTCATTGTAACGAAGAAATAAAACTTATCTTATATTCACAGCTCCGCTAGAGCTACTTGAGGTACTTGTGCTATCCGAATTTTCTGATGATTCAGAATCCATATCACCCGATATTTCCTTTATTATTATACCTACTTGATTAATTGCAACCATCGATCAGTATCACATAATAGTAATGATATAATTTTGAACTAGATATGTTCCCGCCTTACATTTGACAGTCTGACTTTCCGAATCGTTCCGAAATAGATGATAGTTTCAGTTACCTACTGTTGCCAGTACTGTTCAGTAATATCGGAACATGAGCATCATCATCGCAAAGTATATTGATGCATATTCGAGCAGCGAGCGGGATGGATGTGAGGAAACGAGGGTGATTCATTCTTTCAACTTGCGCATAGTAAGAACTAGAGGTGATACTACAATGTGATCTATTCGAATGTGACCATTCTCGTATAATTTGGATTGAACTTCCTCAAGGTAAGTCGTTTAATCCTTAATTATATTTTAGAATATTATAGTAATACCATAATACAGAATACTTAGAGTACATTTACAATTTACATGAATGTATATTATTACAAATAGTCCTAACTATTCACATATAGGAGTGCATGTTTTCTATTATAAATTGATACGTCATATATTATATTGGCCATTTCTTCTTCTTCTTCTTCGTTTTTAGCAGAAGCGCGTTGAGTGGAAACAAAATCACCTGTTCCTCAGGAGTGGCAGAAAAAGAATTATGACACCATGACGTACGCCTGTCTGGTGTTTTGCAACCTCCCGAAAACTCAGAGGAAAACTCAAGAGGGTACAAAATAATGTACTGCGTATAATCACTTACAGTAATCCGTCTGCGATCATCACGGAGTGGCCGACATCTACATTTTGAAATTTGTACAAAAAAATCTGAGAAAACAGACATTCTGTGTTAAAGTGTTGTTGATTATTCCTTTGTCGTTCTATATTATTTGGCTCGATTTTTCTCATTCAATGCAAAAAGCATAGTTTTGATATGACTACTCAGTCAAAAAAAAATTGTTCAGTGCCGCAGTGCAAGAATTATTCAACTTCAGATGTGCCCATATGCACTCTTTTCCCAGAAACCAGAAATTAGTTAAAACATGGGGAATCAGACCAAAAACAGGAGGGGCAATTAGTGAATTTACGTGTGTTTGGAGTGAAGATTTTATTTTGGAAGGTCCCACACCTACCAAGAGAATTTGTGTTCATAATTGGGGCAAATATATTAATTTGTCAGACACAAGAGGAAAGAAACAAAACGATTTATGAAAGGGGTCATTCCATTTCAAAAAATTCCAGAAACTGGTTTATTGAGGAAATCAAATAACTGTCTTAGATGAATGACGTTTGCTTTGTTTTCCCGAAGTTTTGGTGTACCACCTGATACAAGACGCAGAAAAAACATGGTTGAATCAACAAAATATCATTCAACTCGTATAAGTGAAAGTGTCAGTTTCCAACAATTAAAAATTGATTTGAATGAAACAAATATTGTCATTGATTTGCATCTCAACAATCTTCTTAGATTGAATGCAATTTGTTTCCCATTGAATACACATTTTGTTCATGGAGAAGCTTGTTTTGTCTTCTTGAAAACATCAGACGTTTCAGTCCATCATAATCTGATTTGATATTTCAACATTAATAACTTTCATTGTTTTGATTAGAGTTTGGTTCCAACCAATGAAATATTTTGCTAACTTAATCAGTGCATCTTTGGATTGAATTCACAAAGTACTGAAACAATTCTTTTTGTTCAACCAATTCATTAAATTTTGAGGTAATGCACAAGTTGGTTCCTTGAACATAATATCTTTCCAGCGAAATATTTGTGAGTCATTACAATTCAATTGAAATGTCGAAATAATTTCGATGTATATATGTCCCGAGGGGGAAACCGCTGAGGAAATTATGTACACTAATTCCCAATAATCCTAACTAATTCCTCTAATACCCAAGTAATTCCCGAGTAATACCCAAGTAATGCCACTAATATCTAAGTAATGCCACTAATGCCCAACTAATTCCTCTAATTCCCGAGTAATACAACTAATGCACCAGTAATACCTGTAATTCCTGAGTAATACCCAGTAATACCTAACAATTCCTTACTAATTTTTATATAGTTTCACTATATTTCTGAGGTTTTTTTCCATAAATCATCAATTGATTCTGTTAGACGTTCGGAATTATATTATTTAATTCCATTACAATGTACTACAAGATCCAGGGGTTTTAACCTGACACTAAATCCAATAGAAATGAGAGATAATACGAGATATAACTGATATTTTCAGATTTCCGCGCGAACAACTCGGGATATAAGATTCACACCGACGCCGACGCTCGACTGAAATCTCTCTATCTCCCTTGTTTTTGGTCGGAAATTCATGAACTAAAGTGTTTTGAAGAAAAATCCTTCATAAATTATCATATATAGCTGGCGGTGTCGGTAGAAGTAGTTGTATTTGACATTCGAAGGTGAAATAATTACCTTTGAAAAATTAACAATGTAATTTTACCATATTTTTTTGAACAAATCAGATATAACATTCATTCCCAATTTATCTTGGGCCTAACTGAATCAAGTTTTTCTGTACCCGGAAGAACTTTTAATTTCTTAAACAAAAATAATTTCTGGAAATCTGTGTTTTCTTTTTCATTCTAATGCGGAAACAAATATTCACTAGAAGTTGAACAACTGTATTCCGAATAAAATTAACGAAAGACTGTTCAAAAACTTGGTTTTATTTATAGACTATTGAACTAAACAGTAAAAAAAGTTGTGTCTGAGAACTTTTGAGAATTTAAATATTTTCTTGAAAGTTTGAAGCCTAAAATGTCACTGCACTTGAAATGAAGCCGGAGATGTCATTACACTTGGAATAAAGCCTGAAGTTACTTTTAAGTTCAATAGTTCATAAATGATAGCTTGTTTTTGGAATGATTTTTCATGGTTATTATTTATTCATTTTGTACATTTGAGTATCAGATTGTTTTTTAATATCTGTCTGAACGATAGTGACATGCGAATATGTATGTTTGATACGCCATGCCTCGCTCCATGCTATCCAGTTTCTCAGCTAGGAAAATTATTCGACTGCTCGATATTTCTAACAATTTTTATGAATTTCTCCAATTGAAATGTTTACGGAATCTTACGCGTTCTGTGACTAGACTAGATAGGTAGGCAAGGGATAACATTTTTTCACCTAGATTGTATGACGTGCCGATGTTTTTCAGAAATTTCAAGAATTTTTTCAATTTTATTTTCCATTAGTTTTTGTACCTTGTTTCGGGAGGGTCCAACCCGAGTCTAACCCGAGTCTAACCCGAGTCCAACCAAGATTTTTTTTTTCGTAATTTTCCACGTCTGTAACCGTTGGCCATTTTTCCGAATTCCTGCTCGTTCTCTATCAGACTGTCAGAGGGAACAAGAGTTAATTTTTTATTTTATAATACGGTGGTCCCCTGTTTTTTACTATATTTACGGATTTTTTTGGATATTAATTTTGCGAGTTCTTACAATTTCTTTCGAGAAGAAGGGAGGATAAAGGTTTTTTTCTCGAACTATTCGATAGTCCCATGTTTTTTACTGTTTTTACGGATTTTTCCAATTTTTTTTTCGCGAGTTCCCGCAATTCCTTCATTGTTTTTACGGTTCCTCCCGGTTTTATTTTTGCAAGTTTTCCCCCTTTTTTTCCAAACATTTTTTTGTTGTAATTCACTACATCAGAAACCGAGTCAGAAACCGCAAAAAACTTTTCCGAATTCCTACGCTTTCTCTTTCTGGATTTTAGGGGGACAGCGGGGTGAATTTATTTTCAATTACATTATTCAATGATTCCAGAAGAGGTGTAGGGGGTTATTATTTTAGAATAAATTATTCATATGTCTTATGTCCTGTTTTCCACAATTTACACGGATATTACAGATTTAATTTTCACGAGCTTTCGCCATTTCTTTCGATAAGGAGGGGGTCCGATCCCCCAAGCAGACATACATTTTTTTGCCGTAATTTTCCGATACTGTCGGAATTTTTTTCCGAATTTTTACGCTAAATTCTTGTATTGTCATCGGTTCTTAATACTTGTGCAAAATTGGAGCTTAATCGGATGCCAGAAAGCGCCTGAAAGACAGTAGGACAGAACGAGAAGAAAAACGAACAGAGTAAGTTGAATAAAAGCTTGTAATTATAAAAATGAAGAACTTCCGTGGACTTTATAACTGAAAAGCGATGAAAATCCTCCCCATAACATTTTATAGCAGAACTACAGAACACGAGGCATTTTTTAAAATAAAATTGATTCAAAATATATTATTTTTACACTGAAAGTCGATCAAATACAGTTTTCCGCAAATCGCTAGGAAATTTTACCATTCATGACAAAGAAAAAGTACCTTATAGTAAGGAAATTATATTTCCTTACAGCGGTTAGTGTTCTACATAAATGATAAAAAACACATTGTTTATAAGGAATTAATTTATATTTTTAAAAATTAATTAATATCTGTCGAATTTTAAACGATTTACCGGGTAGGAAAAGCCACATTCCTGGACTCTGTGTTTCTAAGTCTCGGCTTGCGCCTCGACTTAGCAGTCTTCACAGTCACCCAGGAATGAGAGGCTCTTCCTACCCGCTAAACAATATACTATTGTTTTCCCAAGGGTTGAATGACAGTCTCGACTGTCAGACGTGACCGCGGTCATTCGTCTTGGTCATTAATGAAACATTTACAAACTGTATAGGCTCCCTAACCAATAATTTCAAATCACTTGAGTACCATTGCAGCGTGGTCAACGGCGTAGTAGTCAATTTTAGTTTCACTCTCGGTTTTACTATTGTGGGATTGATGACTCTGCCGGTAATTTCAGAGACATATTCTCAAACTACTAAATCTATTCTCCATTCGATGTAGATTCTATCAACATTTTGGCTTAGAAACAATTCAATTTGGTAGAGATCATTATGGCTTCTTGAATTATTCAAAGTTGAAAACCTCGTTGAAATCCTTTTTCAAGGAACACGGAACCTTTATATTGAAATTGATTATATTATTCTAAGAGTTTTTCAATGATTTTTTTCATATATTGTTATACAGGATGTCCCATCTGCGGGAATATACCAACGAAATTGAAACAAATATTAATATGCTGTGAGAGTAGATAAAGTTCAGAACGTTATGGGTTTGGGTACCGTTGTAATTTTCAATGGTACCCTGAGTATATTGAAAACACTGGCGGAGAAAGATTTTATTGGTCAAGGTATATCTATCCAGTAATTTCTCCAAATTCGAGATCTACCTAAATGAAGTTCATGCCGCAATTGAATGATCCAAAATAAAATGATCAAGAAACACATACATTTTGATATCTAATAATTTTTTTTCTTTTAATCCTGACCTAATCTTAGGTGTTTTGCCAAGTGCTTAAAAAAGTTCATACGTTTTTATTCTTCGTCTAATTCCCGAAAAATTCCTGTAATTCCCATGTAATACACGAGTAATACCTCTAATTCCCAAGCAATTCCCGAGTAATACCCAAGTAATACCACTACAATGCCACTAATGCCCAACTAATACCTCTAATTCCCGTGTAATGCCCACTAATACCCAAAAAATTCAAGTAATACCACTAATTCCCAACTAATTCCCAATGAATGCCACTAATACCCAAGGCATGTACACCAAAATTCCCCAGCGGTTTCCCCCATATGTCCGATACACAAAAAATTATTCGACCGAAGTATTTATTTTGTCATAATAATTTTGTATATTTGAGTAAAACATTTTGTTCGTTCAATGAATACTGCTAGTCTTCAAGCACGTTTTTCTGCAGCTGCAAGTCATTTTCTTCATTTTACAATAAAATCTTAACAAAAAGAAAGTGATTGAATCAACAAAATTGTTTTACCGCGAAAGGTGATCGCGAATAGGTTCTTCAAGCATTTCGTACCCACAAGCCCTCTTTCCAAAGAAATTACCAAGGTTAAAGACTATCACAATGAAGCACGTAAATACGGGGGGCCATGAAGGCGATAATTGAGTCGAGCACCTACCGCGGCTAGATTTTTTCCAAGTTTTTCCTAAGCGTTTACCAGACTAGCAAGCAAGCAAGGAAACTCATGGGTGATTACCAATCCTTACAAAAACATAGCAAAAGCGCAGTGCAATTTTCGAGAAAATTCCATGCCACCCTAAAATCTGGATGATTACAAAGGTCGACTGTCACAGCGGGGGTCTGTTGGAAAATAGATGAATTATTAAATTAAATATGTCGTTAAAGCTTTCAATGCCCTTTGCCCATTTATTGGTTATATAAATCATAGGTGGCAGAACTTGGATATGCTGACGAAATAGTCATTATGGCCAAAGGCAAATTCGAAAGAACCCTCTGCGATCTCATAGAAAGGGAGCTAGAGACTACCAGAAGATGGTGCCTCTCTGTGGGATTGAGAATTAACTCATCAAAAACCACAATGGTAACATTCACTAGAAGAACAAAGATTCAGCACCTAAGGACTGTTCGCCTCGACGGATCAGATTTAGGATGGCAGCAAGAGGTGAAGTATCTAGGACTAACCCTAGACTCAAAACTACTCTGGAACAGACACGTAGAAAAGATCGCTAACAAGGCAAAATCATCACTGATGGTGTGCAGGAACATTGCAGGAAAAACATGGGGCTGTAAACCATCAATACTGCGATGGATGTACACCATGATAGTGAGACCTATGATCACCTACGGAGCAGTAGTGTGGAACGGTAGAACCGAACTCGCCACAACAAAGAAAATCCTGGAGAAAGTACAAAGACTAGCATGTCTTTGTCATTCTGGACCTCACTCCTCTCCATCTCATGGTGAGGAGAACTGCTTGGGGAGCAAACCTGAGGTTGGCCAAAGTCGGACTCAAAGGGACAGCACACAGTGTAAGGGGCTCAACCCCCACCGGAAGTGCACACCTTGCCGATCTCCCAACTGACGAAATTACCAGTAAATTTAGTTTCGAGAAATTTTTTCGAACGTAACTAAATACCAAGAAACACTGGAGCACAGAATCCATTCGAGCACTGGGTAAGAATACCATTACATGGTACACGGACGGGTCTAAAACTCCCGACGGAACTGGAGCAGGAGTATTTGGACCTCGTACCAAGTACTCCGAACCCATGGAACACTTCCCCAGCATTTTTCAAGCGGAAATTCACGCCATAGCAAGATGCATTCATTTCAACCTCGACATGAACTACCGGAACAAGGAAATTGCAATCCTCTACGACAGTCAAGCAGCCATCGAAGCGTTGAGCTCATATAACATCAACTCGAAGATGGTCTGGGAATGCCTAGAAAAACTTAATGATCTAGGCAGGAACAACAAGGTGATCCTCCTCTGGGTACCTGGGCACGTCGGAGTAGAGGGCAATGAACAAGCAGACTCCCTGGCACGAAAAGGGGCATCAACGCCACTGATCGGGCCAGAACCATTCTGCGGACTTGGAAAATCTTACTTCCAAGAAGAACTCAATAAAACTGAAGAAGCAATGAAAGCAACATATTGGCAAAGACTTCCAGGGCTAAGGCAGGCCAAAGATTTCCTCGGCAATTTCAACCGAGCAAGATCGAAAACACTGATTAACCTCAGCAAAATTAGTCTAAATACAATCACAGGATTTCTAACGGGGCATTGCCCAACAACAACAATAGGTGGCAGAACTAGTCGAAGAAAGAGTATAATTTTTATTATGATTTTTGTTAGTATCTTGTCTACGATTCGTGCGTCCACAACTCCACAGTCCATGCACACTTCTAGTCGATGTTCGTTAAGTGGTTCAGTAGTTTTTGAAGAATTGAAATTGAAAACGATTTCTTTGAACAGACATTTATTGCTCATCACACGAAGAGATGTGTTTTGCAAACACAAATTGAGTACACTAGACACAGTGAGATTATTCCTCATTCAAATAGTAAAAACTGTATTACATGTTTTTGATTTGAAACGATAACAACGGCAAAAATAGAATATTACTAAAACCAAATTGCTCAATTGAAAAACACACCTCACAAACTCTGGACAGCCATGAAAACCATTGATAAACCAGACTCGAAAGACCATTCAATCAGAAAAATTGAAGCAGCAGAAGGGACCATAATCTCTAATGAAAAAGAAATATCTGAAAACTTTGTTGACTACTTCACCAAAATAGGAGAAAAACTCGCCAACTCCATAGAAAATGTACATTCCAACAAATTCTGACTGTTCTGGTGAACTCATTTTCATTAGAAGTGACCAACGAGAAAGAAGTAAGGGACACAATAGTAACGGGCAAATCTCCAGGAATAGATGGAATTAAATCGGAATTATTAATCGAATTTGTTGTTTTTTTGAAAACATTATTAATATACATAATAAACAAAGCAATGGACTCGGGTATTTTTCCAAACGATTTAAAAAATTCTATAATCAATTCAATCTATAAAGCAGCTGATAAAATGCAAATCACTAATTTCCTCGCTAATAAATCATTTGGCAAAATTTTTCGAAAAAAAGCTCAAAATCAGGATGGATAAGTACCTGAAAAAATATAAAATTCTTTTTGATGAACAGTTCGGATTGCAGGAAGGTAAATCTATACAGGATGCAATGATTACCCTAACCAAAACAATATTCGAGGCAATGGACAAAGGCGACGCAACCTTGTGCATTTTCGTCGATTTAACTGAAGCATTAGATACTGTCTTCCATAAAAAATTATTATTATATAAGAAAATAATGCGTACAGATCGGACATTCCGTTAGCTCAACACAATATGTGACATATGAAGTACCGCAAGGCACGGTTCTTGGACCTCTCTTGTTCAATATATACCTAAATGACCGATACCGGGTGCACAATAATAAGTTTTGTTGATGACACAGCTGTGGTTTACCGGGAAACAAAAACTGGCAGGATCTCCAGAGTAATGTTGAAAATGACTTCATCAACATAATACAATGGTTCGAAAATAGAATTCTTACGATACTTATTACCAAAACCTTATTTATCCTATTCACCATCTATAATAATAAATTCCAAAATTACAATAAACTCTCTTTCAACAACAACGTAAACATCATGCAAATAAAAAAGATTTCTTTTGATGAATGAGATTCCTATTTTATCTCTATTTTTGCATGTTGGAAATGAAAGAAAAACTTCATGGATAATATTTAATTTTGTAGTTTTGAATACTTCACTGAATATGACACTCTTGTTCTGCATTTCAGCACATTTTGAATAATGAGTGCTCATTTTTTCAAAATGAATTTTCAGTTTCGATTTGAAACCATAGTTTCAAAAAAGCCTGTATTTGTAATCTTCCAAGCAAAATAATTGAGGTAAGTGGTAATCAATCAATTTCATTGCTGTTAGTGGAAAACTTAACTTAACTCTATGTAAATCCATGTTGATGTTTATAATAAAACTTTAATGTTGATTTTCACAATTTTTTGATTTATAAAACCGAAAGAATTGTCGAGGTTTTATGAAACAAAAATTTGTGAAAGTCATCAAAATTGAAGTTTTATTGTAAACAATATTAACTGCAAGCATTTTTTTTATTGTAACAATAATATTATGTATTTGCCATAAATATATGGTTTAATAATAGCAAACAGCTATTTTCATCACCGCAATAGTAGTATGGAATAACGATAAGTAAAATCAATTGATAGTACCAATAACAACAAATAACTTCTTTCCTATACCAAATAAAATCGGCAATAACAACTATTAAAATATTTACTGAGTGCAAAAACTTTGTAACATTACTGTAAATACTTCATTTCATAGTAGTAGTAGTAGTGATTTGCTCACAAGCTGTATTTACCATATTGTCTGGAAATTTGTATATCATCTGCTTAGCTCTGGGTGTGTTTGAGACATTTGGGAAATTGAGAAGTATAAATAACAAAGAGAAGTGGTCCGATCATTGAGCCCTGTGGTACACCACAATGTATATCAAGAAAATTTGACATACTTTGACCTAAAATAACTCGTTGGGTGCGGTTCAACAAGTAATCCCTGATGAGTTCCACGGCGTTTAGCGAAAAACCCAGATAGTTCAGTAGAGTCAACAAATGATCATGGTTGATTTTGTTCATAGCTTTGGAGTAGTCTATCAATACTAGAAGGCATAACTGGTTATTATCTACGGAATCCAATAAGTCATCTACAACCTCGAGTAGCGTAGTTGTGCAGCTGTGATCGGGTCTGAAACCAGATTGACTTTGTGGCAAAAAGTTGTACTACTCTAGGTAAATACGAATTTGTTCATTTAAAATATTTTCAGAATTTTTCGAGATGACACACAAAATACTAATAGGCCGTAAGTGGTTATAAGTTTGGGGTTTAGTTGTTTTAGCCAACGGTATTATATGATCATAATAATCCCCCCTTCATATACCTGCCACAATGATATTTCCATCGTTTAGATTTCTTCAGCCACCTGCTCCTCCGAGTAGGACCCCGTTTTTTGGTCCACCTGATATGTAAATCTCCCGCATGTGATGCGGCCACACTTGTGTTTGCTCTCGGACCGCGTTCACCCACGTACGCGGCTCATTTATCATATCACAGTCAATTTTTCGAACGGTCGTGTACGCCTGTTTATATTTTATCGGGAGTGGAGTGGCCCGCGGCGCTCTTGGAAATTATGTAGCGCGGAACGAGGTCGGCCGGATCGTCCCCGGGGCTCTAATAGCAACCCTGGAGCACCCCGGGCGACGCGGCGAGTCACACAACCCCGGCGTAATATCTGGAATATCGTGCGCCGTCTCTGCTACCTTATCTGTAGTTTTATCGCGTTTAATGCGGCTTGTGTCGATTACTGCAAGGATAAAGATGTGCGGAATTTGCAGGAATTAACCATATTGTCTGAGTGATGTGCTGAAAAATAATAATAATAATTTTATTATTCAAATACTGTGTATCCTTACAAAGGACCCCGCACAAATCAAATGAGAAATGGATCCCTGTCGAATTGGCTGAAATTTGGATATGTTGTAGTTTATACCATTCTGATCAAAAGTCTCTATGGGCCCGAGACCTAAAAATGGACAGTTTTTTAGGTATCTAAGGTCAATAGTTGCGACTAGTGCAGATCTCTCACGCGATCGAAAAAGAGTTCGAATCTCTTACTTTGGGTGGTCTATTCAACCCCTCTCGTCTGCGTAGGGCGATTTCACATTTGCGGCATTTTCTTCTCCGTCTATTCGAGACATGAGTCTTCGGAACATCAGCTTTTGTAGAAACTTGACATTTATTGACAATTCATAAATTGTTATTATTCCTGTCAAAACTGAACAAAGTCTTTGCCATCATATAGAGTCAAACTCAAATGTGATCGCTTGGGAGATTTGCACTAGTTGCAACTTTTGACCTTCGATACCTAAATAACTGTCCATTTTTAGGTCTCGGGCCCGTGGAGACTTTTGATCAGAAGGGTATAAACACAACATATCCAAATTTCAGCCAATTCGACAGGGATCCATTGCCCATTTGATTTGTGCGGGGTCCTTCGTTGTTTTAATATAAGTTCGTATAAAAAGTATAGTAAATAGGTTAAAAATTCCTCTAGACACTCGTTCATTAAACACTTGTTACGCTCTAACTCAAAATGATCGTGACTAAAAAAACGTTTATAACATAATATACTATTATTAATAATTTTTTTAAGAGAAAATCAACAATAATTCCGCTTAAAGAATACATTACAAATAAAAGAGCAACGAAATCTGTTATCTCAGACTCAGATTGTAAAGTTTCAAAAATATGTGTTCGGCATAAATCTATTTTTATTTAATTTCCGGGGAAAAATAATATAAAAGAGGCAACAAAGTATGATTCCATTTTTCATTGTACAGGTCGGATGACGATACTACCACGAATTGCGAGACAGGCAATTATTAATAAAAAACAGATTACATACTTTTGATTGTGATGACATAATTGTGTTATATTTTGTTAAGTTTATATATTGAATTTCTGTTTTCAATTTTATTTTTATTTCAACCCATTTTTTAATTGTTTCACCTCGTCCAGACTATCGCTCCAAAAGTTTATGTGGTTTGATTATGTTTATTGATGACTTTCTGAAATTTTAATCTGTAAACTATATATACTTATTATGTCAAATAAACATACACACTATGCCAATAATGTCAGAATATTGTATTAGCGATATTGTACCAATATCGCCATATATTTTGAGGCCAATATTGCTTCGAGAATATTTCGCCAATATTATTCAGGTAATATTGGACCAATATAGCCGAATGTTCACATTTTTTTTCTCGCCAATATTGCATTTCAAATATTTCGCCAATATGTTCACAATATTGTACCAATACTTTACCAATATAGGTGTGCTACTTGCGTTATGTCAAATAAACATACACACTATGCTACACTATGTATATACAGCACTAATACCAATGCAGCAGTCAGATAATAATATTATGCTCTATTATAATACTAATATGAGTAGTGGTGATGGAAGCGACCAAAATATTAGTCTACGTAATAAGCAAAACTGGTAAGAAATGGTGTTTTCCGCCTATCACACATACTGAATGCCATCAAGAAACGTACCTGGCAACTTCACCGAAAACTAGACATGCGGCTTTTACGAGAAATATTGCTCTTAGTTCGATTCATATCAAAAAAGAAGAAAATGTTGCTCGAGGGTAGGTTTAAAATATTTTAATTTTTTCTATTATCTACCAAATGAATGCTCTAATTTTTTATTCTGAAAATTATTACCCCTAGTTTCCGCCATTAAAACGTTTTTGCCTCCAATTAAAAATTTGAAAAATATATACAGGGTCCTGCAACTGCGCTCCGGTGGTCCATAGCTTCTAAACGGCGCAGCTTAAAAATTTATTTCGAATGCAAGCATGTTCCCTTCTTGAGAGAGTATCTTTGGAAAATATTCCGAAGTATACAAGGTGACCCAGAAAAGTGCACCAAACCAAACTTATGTTTTTTGTAATGGAACGCCCTATATTTCATCACATGGTTGAATAGAGATTACTTTGACCATTCAAAAAATATAGGGTCATGTATGTTCATCAACGTTATTTCCGGAGGTATATCGATATTACTTCAAAAAACATAAGGTATTCAACACTATGTAACTCCTCGTAGAAAAATAATTCTACAAACTTTTGGGAAGCGAAATGACTCCAGTATGGCCTAGTTTCTGTAACACGACTCACAGTTGAAATGTCATTACTTTTTGTGTACCGGATAGATCGAAACGCAAATTGAAAGATATCTTGGTGTTTTCAATTGTAAATTTACGTTATTTTCGAAAGGAAATTTTATGGCTTTTCCAATACTGAAATTTTCCATTTGAAAAAAAACAAGATATACTTCAATTTGCGTTTCGATCTATCCGGTACACGAAAGTTAATGAAATTTCAACTGTGTGTCATGTTACAGAAACTAGACCATATGGGAGTCATTTCACCTCCCATGAGTTTTTGGAATTATTTTTCCACGAGGAGTTACAGAGTGTTGAATTCCTTATGTTTTTTGAAGTAATATCGATATATCTCCGGAAATAACGTTGATGAACATACATGACCCTATATTTTTTGAATGGTCAAAGTAATCTCTATTCAACCATGTGATGAAATATAGGGTGTTCCATTACAAAAAACATAAGTTTGGTCTGGTGCACTTTTCTGGGTCACCTTGTATACTTCGGAATATTTTCCAAAGATACTCTCTCAAGAAGGGAAGATGCTTGGATTCGAAAGAAATTTTCAAGTTGCGCCGTTTAGAAGCTAGTGGTACATAGCGCAGTTGCAGGACCCTGTATATGTATTTGTCATTACTTTCTTCTGTTGTTTCAGGTTATTAATTTTTAATATGTTTTCTGCTAATTTCTTATGAACATGAAGTTCATTTGCTGATTCAACTTGAATGACTATATGTTTTTTTTTCCTTTTGTATTATGTGTGTAACAAATATTTGTTCAATAAAAAAAGTCTGTAATTGGTAAGAATCACTAGAATGAGTTACATTTTTACAAATTTCTGTTTTGAATACTATGAACATACGTTATGATGTTGTTATGGGTTGGATGGAAGAGCAGTCACCATTATCTCCGGATAAGGGCGACTGAATTCCGCCCTTTCATATTGTTAACTTAATTTATCCTAATTCGATGTATTGCTAAATATTTGACAATATGAATAAATACAAATTATTATTATTATTCTATTTAGCTAAAATCAAACATTCATCACTCGAAAACATAAATTCAAGATATGGATTATTGAACTGAGGAAGAGAAAACGATTACCACCAATGTCGCAAATGCAACGTTGCGCTCCATGTAAGATGTTTCTTCACTTATCGCACAATTTTTTCAAAGATTTGGCAACATTTGGCAACAGCCGTTCTTCCATGTAACCAATGAAGAATAACCTAATTTTAAACAGCGCTATAGTCGGTGAGCAGCAAAATGAGAAAAACTTTGTATAATAATTATAATCATAATTAGTTGAGAAATTAAATGAAACATAGAATTTCAATGTTACTAATAAAAATAAATATAAATCAAAACTAACCAATGAAGGTGAATAAACATCAAGTCTCCTTGTAATAGAAAAATAATGTTTACACGTATTTATTATAAATCACCTACTAAGTAATATCAAGAACTGATTATTCTAGCACAAATTATTCCAATGCAGCTTTATTTTTCGAGGTGAAGAGGAAAAGAAATAATACACTTGAAACAGAAAATACGTGAATAGTTTTTACTAATAAATAATAGAATAATAAAACAAATGGTAGTTGTGATCATTAATTAAATCATAGAAATGCAGAATATCTTGTTCATTATTGAAAATGACTTTCTTGTTTTATTTATTGTTTCATGTGAAAATTTTCCTCCAAGAGACCAAGCCGTTTTTGTTCCAATCTTTTCTTTTGCTATTTTCAATAATTGGAACATACCCAAAGTCCTCAAACAAAGAATGTCTTCATTCTTGAGCATTTTTTGTCACCTAGTGTATCATTTTTCTTCTTGTTGTTTACAACTGTTCTGAAGATGGAATCAATTTCTTGTTTGGTACAGTTTAGTTGATCTTCAAAGAAAGTTCAAAATATTATAAGGTATTCTCAAGAAGGATTTCGTTATCCGCAAAATTTCCGAATAGATGGACGAAATGAGAAGTATCAACCATTTTCCAAGAAGAATCAGGACTCCACTTATTTTTCATCTAAGATATATAAGATTTCACTAGATTTCATTCTTGATGTAGTAATATAGATCCTCCATACAAAAACCGTTTTTGAAAAATTCCCTCAAAACCTTGGTGTTCGAAAGACACTGGATCATGCTATTCACAAAACAGGTATTCCCTACATTCTTCAATCCTCTTAGGCCAAATGTAGAAGTCTTCTGAATCTTGCTGTTATGGCATGCTCACTAATGTTCAACGAAGAATCCGTAGGCTCATTGTTGCTGAAATCAAAGAAGGTGATAGAAAAACTGATATTGATTTTTTGGAAGGTATTGAGTGATTATTTTTGATAACTCATATGTATCTCGTTGGAAAATTGGGTCGATAAAATATTCCATCCAGTGGATGCTATGGAGGAATTATACCCATTACAGAAGAAGCATTGCACCTTTGAATTGTCATACTAATTCTTTATATCAAAAATTACGTTGAACACTCATCATTGCCTCATTTACACCTAGACAATCATCATTCTCACAATACTTGGTTCATCCCTCACGAGCTCTACTTCTTTGAACATCCTTTGCATACCGCCGAAGTAAACACATTGCACACTCAACCTCCAACTACAACCTCCTCTTTGAAAACGGATCCACCTGCATTGTCCTAATGCGCTCTAAGTTTAACTCGAGGCAGCGAACGAAACGTTGTGCCTTGTTGTGTGGCAAAGTCGATTTACATAATGAGGTAGGTTTCGGCTTTTACGCGGATGATATTATGTACCTAGCTGAAAAATTTATAAATTGAAAAGTGTAGTGGGTGTTGAATATGAATGTATTCGTTTTATTATTTACCCTATATGTTGAGAATTTTTATCGTATATGTTATGAAATGTTATTTTTGAGAACATTGAATTGTCAAATAAATAGATTTTAAAAACGTCAGTAAGACTTTATTTGATAAAAATTTATATATCCATCCGATATTCATCATTTTGGCAACCGTAACTGGACATAGTAATAGACGATGGATATAATCAAGAAAGAACGGGAGCAGCTGCGCAAGCATTTCAAGAAAACCAGCAGCGACCTAGATGTAGCCTTAAGAACAAAGGAAACGTGTAAGGCACAAATACTCACACTCTTGAGACATTTGGAGGACAAGAGTGATCGACTGTTCATAATCGACGAGACATTCAAAGAGCAATTGTTCTCTGGTAATTTCGACGACGAAGAAATTCAAGAAGAGTTTGATAATATGGAGTTCTACAGAGCAGAGATTATAAAGTTCAAATCTGAATGCGAGTTCCGATTAGCAGAAGGGAATCGTTCCAAAGGAGATTGTGAAAGCTGTTCTCAGACTTCTTGTACAGAGAAAAGTAAGCGGAAATTCAGACTGCCCAAGCTGGAATTGAACAAATTCGATGGAAATGTGAAGAATTGGATCGGATATTGGGGACAATTCAAAAAGATCGACCAAGATGAAGACATCGATTCGGAGGACAAGTTCCAATAATTGTTGCAAGCGACTGTTTAAGGATGACCGGCGAGAGAATTGGTGGAAAGTTTCCCTCCATCTGGGGAAAACTACAGGAAAGCACTAGACCCGTTGAAAGTACGTTTTGCTAGAGATGAATTTCTGATTGAGGTTTACGTGGGAGAGTTGCTGAATATTGTACTCAGAGTAAGCAACAGTAAAACAGGTATGTCTTTATAAGCATTATATGATAAATTGGAAACCCAATTACGAGCACTTGAGTCACTAGGTGTCACGACCGAAAAATATGCTGCTATGCTTTTCCCATTAGTTGAATCAGCTCTGCCGAGTGAGTTACTTAAAATTTGGGAAAGACATCGTAGTACCAAGGTAATTGAGGAAGGTAAAGGTGGAAAAATCAATTCTACTTCTAATAACAATCTAACAATGTTACTAGATTTCCTGAGGACGGAGGTAGAATCAGAAGAACGCGTCAATTTGGCAAAAATGAGCTTTGGAGTTGAAAAGGAGCAGCCGAGGATCAAGAGTAAGGAAAAACATCTACCCCAAGGTGAGCCTGAGTTATATTCTGCTGCTTCGCTGTATACCGCTAACTCAAAAGATACATCGAGAGGTAAGAAACCAACCAGCTGTTTATTTTGCAACAACGCACATGCAAGTCAATGCTGTTTTAACGCGCAAAAGCTTTCTCTAGAAGAAAGAAAAGCTAAAGTCATTGAGAAAAAGGGTTGCTTTCCATGTTTGAGAACAAATCATATAAGCAAAAATTGCAAATCTTTTGTTAAATGTTTAATATGCGCACGAAAACATTTTCCGATAATGTGCCCTGACTTAAAAACTAAACAGGTTCAATCGGAAGAAAATCAAAAAGAAAAGTTAGAAAATGTCTTGACATGTAATCATTCTACTGAAACTTTTTTGCAAACTGTCATTGTCAAGTTGGTGATTAACAACAAACAAAAAATTGTCAGAGCTTTGTTGGATTCCGGATCGCAGAAGTCATATAGTTTATCAAAATGCACTAACGATTTGAAATGTGAACCATTAGGAGAAGAAAATATTATACAAGGTGTTTTTGGTGGTTTTCAGCATTCCGTTTCCACTCATAAAATTTACAATATAACAGTAAGAGATTTGAATGAAGATTTTGAATGCAAACTTTCAGTACTGGGTCAAAATAAGATTTGTAATTACATACCTAGATTGGAGGATTTAACATTCATACAATACTTGAAGAATAAAAATATAATTTTGAGTGATGTTAATATCAATGACCCTCCTCAAGAAATAGAATTATTATTAGGTGCGGACATTTTCGGAAAATTACTTACGGATACTATTGAAACATTGAATAATGGGCTTGTTGCCATAGAAACGTGTATTGGGTGGACTATTATGGGACAATATACTAGTAATACGAATAACAGTCGATTTTTTTCTGGTTTTGCTGATTATTCTTTAGCAGATTTATGGGAGTTAGATGTTTTGGGCATTAAAGAACCGGCTAATATCACACCGAAGGAAATAATTGAGGCAGATACGGAAAAGTATTTTCTAGACACGATAACACGAGACGGTGAGGGTAGATATCAAGTTAATCTTCCTTGGATTACCGGTCATCCAAAACTTTCCAGCAATATGGAAATAGCAGAAGCCAGATAATTTTCTACAACTAAAAAGCTAGTTAACTTAGGGAAGTTTCAAGAATATACTGAGGTTTTGGAAGAATGGGACGCGTTAGGCATTATAGAAGAAGTGGACTGTGATGAAACACATCAACCCATTCACTTTCTGCCTCATCATGCAGTTATAAAAGAAACTAGTACTACAACTAAAATAAGACCTGTCTTTGACGCATCTGCGAAAGACAACAATGGTATCTCTCTGAATAAATGTTTAGAAAAGGGGCCGAACTTGATAGAATCAATTCCTTCATTATTAATAAAATTCAGGTTAGGAAGAATAGGAGTTACATCCGATATTGAGAAGGCTTTTTTGCAAATTGGTATCAATCCTTATGATAGGGACACTCTAAGATTTTTATGGTGGAAAGATCACTTACAAACAGTTATGAAAACTTTTAGGCACTGTCGAGTAGTGTTCGGTCTCAAACCTAGTCCATTTCTTTTGAGTGCAACTATCAATTATCATTTGAAAAATGCGCTAAGTCACTTGAAGAATACAGCAGAAAAATTGAAAAAATCATTTTACGTAGACAACTGCATTACTAGTGTCGACAACATTGAAGAATAGTTTCATAAGTCAATCGAAAAATTTATTGTTGATAGGTAAATTCAACCTCAGAGAATGGGCATATAATTCAATGAATGATTACAACAAAGCAAACGTTTCAGTTTTAGGTTTACTATGGAATATAGAAAAAGATATTTTATTTTGTGATTTTTCAAGTTTGGATTTAAACAATATTCCTAAGACAAAACGAGGTTTGTTATCAGTAGCCCAAAAGGTCTTCCATCCTATTGGTTACACGTGTCCAGTAACATTGATTCCAAAACTATTATTACAGTTATCATGGACACTGAAGATTGGTTGAGATAAAGAGTTACCGAGTGAAATTGTCACTAAATTTGAAAAGTGGATGAAACAATTGCATTTTTTGGAATTTTGCAAAATTCCAAGATCTCTCAATATGTTAACTTGTTTCAATCCTGCAAATGCAACTATTCATGTTTTCTGTGATGCTTGTAAAGTAGCATTCGCATCTTGCATATTCCTTAGGACAGAAACTGAAGGAAGAGTTCATGTACAACTCATCCAAGCTAAATCTAGAATAGCTCCTAAAAATATCACCATACCCCGACTTGAGTTATTAAGCACAGTTATTGGTGTGAGATTATGTCAATCGGTCAAAAGGGTGGAAGTATTGAAACAATTGAAAACGTTCTATTGGAGTGATTCCATGATAGCTTTGACTTGGATCAAAACCAAAGGTTCATGGAATACCTTCGTAGGAAATCGAGTTAAAGAAATAACTTCCTGTAGCAATATTGATGATTGGTATCATGTACCGGGGGATTTGAATCCAGCTGACGTGGCGTCACGAGGATGTACTGCTAATGTTTTGATGGAATTAAAATGGTAGGATGGTCCTGAATGGCTAAAATATATTCCAGAAAATTGGCCGCATACAGAAGTTATTTATTCGTCAGATGATATTGATGCTGAAAGAAGAAAAGGTGTTTTACAAATTGAGCACCAATTTACTACTGAAATCTTCAGTTATTTCTCAAAATATACAAAAATTGTGAGGATGGTATCATGGATGATAAGATTTGGAAATAATTCACTAATGAAAAATCAGAAGATGAAGGGAGAACTAACATTTGATGAATTGGAAACAGGAGAATATCATATTTTGAAAATTGTTCAAAAGGAAAGTTTTGGTTCTGATAGAACAAAACTTGTTAATTTTATTTTGAAAAAAGACCAAAATGGAATTTAACGGATGCAAACGAAACTTATACTGGGAAGTGACATAAATGATTTCAAGTATCCTATCATTTTACCGTACCACGCAGGAGTACAAACACTTCTTGGCATCTTACGTGAAAGGTATTGGATATTGAAGGGAAGGAAATTTGTCAAAGAGATTATAGTAAAATGTGTCAAATGTAAAAGATTCAAAAGCAAATGTGTAGATACACCTTTTGCACCACTTCCAAGAGACATAATCAAATCTGCTGCAGCGTTCGAGATTACAGGAGTGGATTTAGCTGGTCCTCTACATTTGAAAGGTGGAGAAAAGTCCTGGATTGTACTATTCACCTGTGCAGTATATAGGGCATTACACCTGGAACTCGTGAGATCTCTTTCAACGCACGCATTTTTACTAGCTTTGAGAAGATTTATTGCAAGAAGAGGAAGAGTTGCAGTAATATATTCGGACAATGGCACCAATTTCATCGGAGCTAAGAATTATTTGAAGCACATCGATTGGAGTCAGGTAACGAATTACTCTTCAGTGAGAAAAATAAAATGGCATCAGAATCCTCCAACCGCTGCTTGGTGGGGCGGGTGGTGGGAACGTATGGTACGTGTAATGAAAGAACTACTACGTCGAAACTTGGGAAAAGCAACATTACGAAGAGTTGATGACAACATTGTGCGATTGTGAAGCAATCATAAATGCTCGACCTATTACATATATTTCGGATGAAGACGAACTAAAACCTCTGAGTCCTATGTTTATATCTGATAATTCTAGCAGCAAAACTCCTGATTTAGACATCGTCGACAGACATCATTTCTTAAAACGTATAAGGTATCTGCAAAAAATAAGAGATGGCCTCCGTAGCCGATTCAGGAAGGAATATCTAGCGGAACTCGTACATACTGGCCAGAAAAAAGTTGGCAGTTTGAAAATAGGAGACATTGTATTAGTCAGTAGTGACAATGTGAAGCGTTCAAACTGGCCTATAGGAAGAATATTAGAGATATATCCCGGCAAAGACGCTGTTCCAAGAGTAGCCAAAATAAAAGTTAGAAGTGGAGAACTTATTCGTCCATTTCAGCGACTATATCCATTGGAGGTAACAACAGAAGAAGATAGTCAACGTTTTCGCCGTTACAAGGAGAAGGAAGATGAAGTTAAGAAGACGATGATAGAGGACAAGAACATCAATGAGGAAAAAGAAAAGGACGAAGACAAGAAAGAAGAAAGTTCCAAAATCACTAGAATAGGACGTGTTGTAAAAACTCCCAAACGTTATGGTTTTGATTGAATTTGCAATTTCCTTTATATGATTAATTTGCAAATTGGGGGAGGATGTTGAATATGAATGTATTCGTTTTATTATTCACCCTATATGTTGAGAATTTTTATCGTATATGTTATGAAATGTTATTTTTGAGAACATTAAGAATTGTCAAATAAATAGATTTTGAAAACGTCAGTAAGACTTCATTTGATGAAAATTTATATATCCATCCGAGATTCATCAGTGGGGCTTAACAGATGATGCTGAATAATTGGAGAAAGAATATTCGAGGTCTGATGATGATGATGATGTAAATTTTGATCTTGAAAAGGGACATTTGATTTTAAAATGTATTTTCAGCTTATTTCAATAATAAAATTTCACGTCGATCAATACTTGAATTTAGTACTATTGTATTCGTGAATAATTATACGAAAGTTGTATGTAACTCTTCATTCTCAACTTGAATATTGATATATCTCATCATACATGTCAGATCCCTCGATTCATTCAGAAATCGTATATAGAGTGATCAGAAAGATAACATAACAATTTGCTATATTTCGTAAAAATCAAACAACATTCGATCAAATTACATTTACGAATAAATAGGGAAAAAATATTAAATTTAATGGGATCCTTTGAGCATCGGAAGATGTATGCACTATACAAAATTTGAGGAGTGATTCGCTGACAGGTTATGAATTAATTCAAGAAGATAATGATAATGATTCTATAAAGGTAATAATAATAAATCATTATTATTTTTATTATCACTTATCAAGAGTAATGAAATTATTTGATTAGAAATTTCCCGATTTTATACAGTGTACACAGCATACCATAGCATTTTTTATTCACAGATAGATAAATAGCAAATTCTATGATAAGAACAAAATCACTACACATAAAAATTATTCGATTTACTCCGTAGTTATTACTGAAACCTGCATGAGTGTTTTGGGACACGTAGTCCTGCGAAAGCCAAATGCGTCGCATCAACCTTCAGCTCGGAGAGCAGACCATATATGTTCATGTTCTCTCTTATACCTCAAGCAAAACATAGCGCTATTCACTCGCACTTATATAATATATTCTTAATCACCTACAATGTCCCACCAAATTGATCTGCCTTTTTAGGATTATTCATTTTTGAGTACCTATATTACTTTTCCGAAATGTCAAAGTGCCTGAAGAATATTTTATAGATTTTTTTACGAAATGGTCAACTTTTGAACCCAAAGTCCTCAAATATTAAATTCTATATCAATTTCAAAATGCATCAACAATATTTTTTAGGAAAAAAAATCTCGAAGCCCCACTACCTTTCAGCAAGGTCTCCACTCTAACATTCAAGTGTCATTTACAATTACTCCATTTTTCATAGTGCCTCAAGTACCCACTCAAAATTGTTCACCAGCTCTCCTACTATATGTAAGGATAATGTATTCAGTTGTCCATACAAAAATACATATGTACACACCTTCAACAAAATAATCTGTCGAAATATAACAATAATTAAATTTGAAAACAGTTATTAATATTAAATGTTAAAAATTACCCTCATCATGTTGTTCCAAACTGTAATAGATTTTTTCGATAAGAAGGTCTTGATGAAGTGAAAAACAAATTCAATATGTGAAATATGCGTTTCACTTCTGTGACCCAATTTTTGAATTGCCGGAATTAATTCTCAAGATTCTCAAGAGAAATATGACGTCATTTTACCTATAAAATGACGTCATATTTACCTATTGCTCGAAACTGAGAGAAAATGACGTCATATTTCTCTAGAGAATCAATTCCGACAATTCAAAAATTGGGCCACTGTTCTGAAAATAAATCTCAAATAGGAATTACAAGGGTAACACCAAAAATATTATTAAATTACAAAAAAAGAGGTTAAGTTTATTAGAACAAATCGTTTTATTATCTTTCAACGTATTCGCTTTCAAGATCTATACGCTTCTAGATACGATCGAACAAATTCTAAAATCACCGATTAAGCCCAGTATAAGGTATACAAGTTTACCCAAAAAACTGCATGAAGTGCAGAGTCAGAATAGAACCGTCACTAGTATGGATCCACTCTCATGGTGTCACTGGCAATGAGAAAGCATTCACAGTTGCTAAGTATGCCAAAATGAACCCACTTTCCACCATCGCAAGCAAAATTCTAAACCTTGACATGAAGAGAGATATTGTCAGCAACACGAGGAATATATGGAGTGACAGATGGCGTGGTGATGCAGCAACAAATTATACCAATTGATCCAGTTTTACACCCCACACAATACCTTTGACTACCTAGAAAATTAATCGCATCATGACTTCGCATATGCCATACTGTCGTGTGGAAATCTATATTAATTATCTCCCCGCGAATGATATGTCAACTTTATTGAAATAAACCTTTCACACGCATTTCTAAAAAACTTCGACGATCTCATCCGTTTCTCGGCGCTGGTTTATGGCCACCCTAGCTAGAGAAAGTAGATACCGAGAACACGAAATGGGTTGCTTAGAAAAAAAGAGATTAAGACATCTGTTAACTATTCTAGGCGGGCAAACAATACTTGAGTTGTTTTCGGACTAAAAGATGTTCTCAGCACAGGGGGGCCTGAAATATTCTAAAGAATATTATTTTTACTGTTTGCCTCTTCAACGAATGTTGAAGATTTTAAGGAAAAATAATGTTTTTGAATGCAGTTCTGTGGAAAAGGAGACATATGGTATGCAGACACAAACGGTTTTTTTATGCCTTGCAGAATGTTCTGGGAAATTAGCTTTCGAATAGGGTAGAGGAGAGTTTTGGAATAGTGAAAAAGGACACTTAGCTTCGAACGTTGGTTCGAACAAGACGCGGGTATAACACTTAGCTTCGAACGTTGGTTCGAACAAGACGCGGGTATAACACTTAGCTTCGAACGTTGGTTCGAACAAGACGCGGGTATAACACTTAGCTTCGAACGTTGGTTCGAACAAGACGCGGGTATAACACTTTTGCTTCGAACGTTGGTTCGAACAAGACGCGGGTATGACACTTAGCTTCGAACGTCGGTTCGTTCAAGACGCGGGTATAGTACACTTAGCTTCGAACGTCGGTTCGAACAAGACGCGGGTATAGTAGACTTAGCGTCGAACGTCGGTTCGAACAAGACGCGGATATAGTACACGTAGCGTCGGACGTCGGTACGGACGAGACGCGGGCATAAGTCGGTATTTTTTTTTTTAAAGTGATAATAAGTCAACGAGACAGAGTTCTTGCCACGGCTTAATTATTGCGCAGTGTAATTGCGTTTTGCGATTTGCTATTATTGCAGTGCAGTGTTGCGTTTCTCCTTTTTTATGGCACTATTGATTGTGCCACTAGTGTTTCTGAGTACAGGTCGTATAACATAACTTTACCTTTTATTTTCAGCAATTATTTGAGGGTATTTTTTTATGTATATAAAGCGTTCCTGGCACTAGCGTTCCCGAGTGCAGAGCGGATAATATAACCGTACCTTTATTTTCAGCATTTATTTGAGGGTACTATTTTTATATAGCGTTCCTGCATAAGTGCCTGTGTGCGAATTCCGCACAGGTGATATTCACCCATTTTATTTTTTTCAGAGATTATTTGAATATAGGGTTTAGCATTGTACGCGTTGTTTAGTTCTGTTTTAGGGGAATTTACTAAGTATAAATCACGGCACGCGATTATTTTTTCTTAGGAAGTAACTTCACTTTTGACATTCCCCTAATGTCCTACAATTTACGTCCGAGGACTCGCAGACAAACAAAAGTTCAACCAACTTCTTGTGTACTTCACCCCGCTGAAAATTTCACGAGTTTTATATCTAACCAAGCTCTTGATTGTTCTCTGTTTGAGAAACATCCGGCCTTACCGCCCATCCTAACTGCTCCTATAAGTGGTAAATTTTCTGTTGAAAATAATTTTTCTTTTGGCTCTAGTTTGAAGAGCCCCACAATAAATAGAAACCCAAGGGTTTCACCAAGCGTGGCCGTCAAGGAAGGCGAGCCCCACGCATTTCTCCCGAAGCGCTCACAATTAGTTGTTGAATCGCGTCGAAAATAACGCTACAGAATCTAGTTACCACCTGGATTCTCAAAAACCGGTTCATTTAAATTTATTTGCATCTCCTAGGTTAAACTCTGTGCATTGTAGTATGGATGATGTGGATGTGGATAAAAGTCACGTTGTGGGCTGTCCTGATGAAGACAATGATGATGAATCTCGATTCAATTTTTCTGTTGATCAGAATACAGGGCGTGATCTGAGTCTGAGGGAAATTTCAGCTCAAAATTTTGATAATAGGCCTTTGAGGGCCTCACCTAGTTTTTTTACTTTCGGCGGCCAACCCGCTGGGGAATTTCAAACCCCGAAAAATACCGGCACTCCACGCCGAATTTTGGAAGCATTCCAGAATTTAGAACGTAATACGTTACGTTCAGGGACCTCCAGTCCACTTAATATTTCTGCAGACTCGCAAATAGAGTCGAGAATGAATGAAGTGAGAATGTTTGACCAAAACCGCCCCCGAACTCCTGACAATATTTCAGTAATTTCGGGTCTCAATGTCTCTCGAGCTAGCACAGGGAACAGCCTTGAAAGGGGTCCACTTGCACGCGGAAACGTTCATCAAACGGCCCGCACGAATAGCGAAATCCCTGCTTTTCGGCAAGTGATGTCTGAGGAGGAGAAAGAGGAATGGAAGTGGTTTGTTGAATTCAAACAGATGAGAAAAGCTCGGGAAAACCGCCAAACTCAAGTAGAGCTTCCATCCTCCCCTCCTCTTCAGTCTAATGCATGTTTGCCCAGACGTGACCCATATTTTTCAAAACATGGCGCGGAACGTGGGGCACAACAGGCATTTAATAACCCCTATTTTTCAAGACAATACGAGACTGACACACCGACACCTCATCAAACAGGACCTTTCCAACATCTGCCATTCCTCCCGAATGCAACTTGATGTGAAGCACATCCTTCCTATCACCAAAATGTCAAAATATTTATTTTTAATCATATCCTTTTTCCACTGCATTTTACTTTCAACAATCAGGTAGAAAATGAAACTGTTAGGCAATAAATCAGGAGAGTACTTTAGAATAGAGTGGTTCTGTGAGAGCTTGAAATGTCATGATGCAGGATGATGCGAGCAATTACAGAACGTCAGATTCATGATTGTTATCACTTGAGTACTTCAAAACCATCTATAAATTTTAGAGTTAAGAAATATGGTAAGATAGCACCTGGAAATACAATGATGCTGAACATTTTTAGAAACAAATGAAAGTACCATTTATAGTACATGCTCATGGGCATATTTTGAATATGTTCTCCAAACAATTCAAACCATTGTGCCTAACCCTTAACACTCATACTTTCAAAAATGAACTTTTCTCATTCGATCATTTGATAAAATCATATTTGTTACATACAGAGCGTCTCACTTCTCATGTAAAATTTTCAGAATAGATGAATATATCAAAAATGATCAAAATGACCTCAAAGTGATATAAATACTGCTAGACAATAGCGATCGAACCACCGATACTTCCGAAAAATTATAGTGGGTGGCAAAATAGATCGAAAATATCTTCGGATTCGTATTCAAAATAATCATGTTACTGCTAATTCACTTTGTTCTCTTGCTTTCGTTATTTTTATCGAACAGTATTAAGTCACTAGTGTTCCCAAATAAAATAAGTTTCATCCACTTCACATAATCAAGGATCATTTAGGCTGGCTCTTTTCTTTCAAATTTGTGGCATAAATAAATAAAGGATATATTTCAATACTGGATGTGTTATTTTTTGCAATCTTTTTGGTTTTTTGAATTTGTTCAAAGTGTTTCAGTTTTTTCATGGAGAACTTCCTCATTTCTTCAAGATCATATCTAACGATGAAACAATATACCGAACAAGTCAAGAAGAACAGCATCTGATAGACTCTGGTTCAGCATAAACTGCTTCAAAGCTGTCTCCTTCTAGCAAGCGGCGGAACAAAAAGCAGGGCCCTGAGACCAGATCAGATTTTGAAGCTAGAATCGAATCCTCCAAAAAGTGAAAACACGTACCAAATACAAACCCATCATACCTACTTCTCTCTGTTTGATTTCGAAGGTCATGAAGCCATCAACATCGAGATCGTGAAATATCTGAAACGCTCAAGTATCGTGAATAGCAAGAATAACAGAATAGCATGATGAAGTGTAACGCAATGTTAGGAATATTTGAAAATTTTGAAGACATCAACTGTTTTATCATACAGGGGGATTTTACTAATTCAGAACTGAAAAAGTATTATGACGACAATGATATTTCTGTTACAGATCTAGTGCTTAGCTCATCTGTACCAATTTTATTATTCTCGGGTCTTATTCAACATCATAAAATTGTAAATTTTAATGATAGAATATTGGATCTAGTAATATTACTATCGGCAGTTGACTGCTCAGAGACTTGTGAAAGTGAATCCTTAGTACGATTAGATCTCCACCAGCCAGCTCTCGATATTGAATTCCAAGATATTCCCTTTGTCAAAAATAACTTTTCATCTCACATAGGTCGTTTAAATTGCAGAAAAATTTACTCTGAGAAAATTACTAGAATTTCAACAGGACTATTATTAATTTTAACATTGCTAGTGATATTTTCATCAACTCATTGACAAATATGATAAAAAAATGTATTCCACTGTCCAGACAGAAAATTTATAAATATCCTATCTATTTGGTTTCCCACAAAAAATCACTATTTGAAAATAAATCGCTACAATGCCCGAGTAAAAACATTAAAGAAATCTATAACATCCTGGAACACAGAGGCCCATCGATCTTTTATCGAAAAATCGGAAAGCACTATAAAATCCAATCCCCAAAATTTTTGGAATCATATTAACGTGAAAAAGCTAAAATTTTGCACATCTGTCAAAATTAATTATGAAGGGATAGAGGTCGCTGATGAACAACGACTTATTGATTCCTTTGCACACCACTTCAAAAGTGTTCATATCACGGAAGATGCTTATTCAGTATGCAATATATAAAAAAACATTCCTCCCAAAGTAATAAAAAAATGTATTATAGTATACTAATAATTAATAGTACCAAGACATACGACATAATATAAAGAAATTCTTGAATAATGTATGCTTGCTTCATTCTGGCGTTTAGTTATCCGGTGTTCAATTGTGGGTTTACTATCCACACGTCCCATTCCGACTTCATTGTCGAGCACCGCAAATTGAAACAATTGCATTTCACTCTGTACCGGTAACGCCACAGCCTCGCCCGATCCGAAAAAAGTGTATGTCTGCAGCCCCCGAGGCTAGGGCCCCGAGCGGTAATATGGAACGGCCGCTTTATTGGCAATTGACCATGACAACCGATCAGTGTATAGCAATTTATTATGAGATATAAAAATGGCCGAATAGTTGGAGGCGAAGTTTTTAAATGAAGGAATACTTTCTTTATTGTTCGCGATGGTTGATGGTCTTCTTTTGTTGAGTGTGTTGGCTCCGGGCGAAAGGTTGTCGGGTTATTATTTTCTGGTGGTTCGGTTCGTTATTTTTATCAGAAATGTGTTTCTGAAAACATCACGTGGAATGAAACATACGATTGTAGTGAATGATTTCCATTCTAATATCGAAAAATATTCTATAAACGCATGTATTATAGTTGTACTGGGTGGGGTATATCACTACGTTTCATTCAAGCTTTTCATCTTATGCTAGTACGAGGTGTGAAGCATGATCCTACATCATTTGTCACACAGCTATCCTAATAATCGACAAAAAATGCTATTGTGGTTGGGGCTTCTAGAATAAAAACCAATATTTTATAACGAGTCCACATTCTGGCAATATATTTTGTCATCCGCCAGCGATTACCTGCCACATCCAGTGGCGGATTCAGGAAGGGGTAAAGGGGGTAATAACCCCCCCCCAAGCTTTCACTCAAGACATGCTATAACATTAAACTACGTTTTCAGTTTTCAGAAATAAGATGCATTGTCCAACTGAATTCCCTGTCGAATATTGTAGGCGGACCCAACAGATCGACGTCGATACGATCTGATCATGTTGCCTAATAAAAGACAATCCTAAGAATGATATTGACTTTTCGGGTCCAGCAGGGTTCTGTTTTGGCATCAATTCTTTATTTGATTTATGTGAAACGTAATTGGAAAGCGTTTTTCTTTTTCAGATGGTACTGTACTCAATTACACATCTAAAATTGTCCAAACGTTAAAAAATTATTTGAAAAAGATATTAAAAGAATTCAAACATAGTTATAAGAACTTAAATTTACTATTATTCAAACAAAAACTGTCTATATGATATTACACAACAGAATATGGATAATATCAAATTAAACATTATAGTTGAGAACAGAACTGTTGCTGAAGGAAGTTCTGCCAATAGCCCAAATTATTGTGCCTGATGATTGAAAAAAATTTTAATTTTGAGATTCATAGAAAAAAATAAATATTATGCTATTCATCTGAAACGAGCTATTACAAGAATACAATTTCTCAGAAATAATATTCAATTGTTAATATATAACGTACATATAATCTCTTGAATCAGATATATTATCACAGTGTGGTCATCATGTAGTCACAAATGAAAAGAAATTATTTGTAGCTTGATGAATAAAGAAGAATTGTACAAAAGCACCAATGTTATGACACTGAACCAACTTACTAAATTTGAAAAAGCCAAATTTGTATTCAGAAATTCCAAAAAAATCCAAATTACATACTCATAATACTCGGATTTTTACACACTTTCACATGAACATTGTTCATTCGAACGAATGAAATACATATTGAGTTTTCAGCTCAATAGAAACAATCAAAAAATTACCATAACAAATAGAATATCAAACTATAATTTCATTTCATGATAATGTTAAAGAAAATTTACTATTGAGATGATGTTCCTAAGCAATAACAAAATTTGGTGAAATTGGTGAATATAGGATCCTTAGTTTTTATCAGAGACAGAAAAACTCCACATCTCTGTTAGCAAATGGGACGAGTCATCGATTTGCTGCCGGGAGAAGACAACATATTCAGAGTTGAATAAAATTACAAAATGGTGTTGTTCGTCGAGCAGTCGCAACTTTGTGTCCGATGCCTGTGGAAAATCCTACGTCGACCAGTATGTAGAACGAATCTATTACTTTCTTATAATTATTTATTGCTGTTGTTGTTATTTCAACTTACATTTTCACTAGTTTATCAAAACTATCCCAACAAGTCCCTTATATGGCATCACACGCTAAAAGGTAAGTGCCTCGTTTTCCCTAGCTCACACAAGTCTCTTGAAGACTTCTGAGGGTTGCCGTAAGGGTGCAGCCAGTTGACAGAAAGAACAAATTTTGAAAATAAAGTACCCTATATAGATGGATATAAGCAGCTTTGAAATAATGATAACATGTATTTTTTATGAAAAAACTACATAATTTCAATCAATTTGGCTTTATTTGTCTCAATTAATTCAACATAGCGACCGTGGTTCACGTGAATAGATACAGTTTGTTGATGACAAGGATTTATTTGGTCTATTTCATATTGTTATTAGCGAATCCGCCATAAGTTTAAACATACAAGTAATTATGGAAACTCAAAGAAATCTCGAATAAACAAAGAAAGTTTTATATTTCTAATTTATTGTCAGTTAAAGCAAAACCCACATAATAACATCACTATCACAGATACATAGAAATAAATGAAAAAACAAGAATAAATGTGAATGCAGATCACTGTCGATTCTGCGGAAGAAAATAGAACTTGAATTACAGCAAAAGCATTTTTTGAATTGGCTAAAATTGCAGGCTAAATGATGACGGTAGACCAGAACTAATTTGTCAAAAATCCTGCAAAAATCAATGCTCCAAACTCAGATTTTACAACCTATTGGGTATATGCCTATTGGCACGAAGTTATCATAAAGGTATTTCTTCCTTAATTCTCACATTGAGGAAATGACCAGTATCAGCTAGATCAATTAAAATCATCATTCATTTTTTCTGTCTGTACTTATATTCATATTTTCTAAACTTTTTCGGCGCTGCCATGTTACAGTCTAAATAGCATACCAACAAAATCATGAGATGAGCATGAACTCTTTTGAATACGACTTTTAATGAGAAAATGCGTTATCACACTTCACATTTGACTTTGTTTTGAACAGTAAACTGACTTTTTTGTTTTTTTTCTGATTTGATATTCATTTTCAAACGACACTATTTGTATATCTATATGAGTATTTTGATTCAATTAGTGGTAATTTATATTTTCTACTTACAGGTACGAAAATACGATGTCTGCATGGTTGGCTGTGGAAGCGATAGTGAGGCAGCGGGACAAAGAGAGCCAAGCACATGCATAGCAAAACTCAGTAGCGAGAGCATGTCTGCAGAACAAGTACAGCCGCAGATACACGGAGAGTTGAGTAATGAGGTGATTATTTGTTTGTCGAATATTTCTGGAATACGAAACAGAAATATTCCGTAACTTGTATGCTCCCAGTGAGATATGTGCTTGAAGTCTTTCGTGAAAAACTTTATGCTTTCTGAAGACATGGCAGATACCTATGTTATTTGAAAAATCTAGGTGAAATATGTACAAGATTTAAACTCAAAAAATAAAAATTTGGTAAGATTGCATAATTTTTCAACGATCAATATACTATGTCACTAAAAATTTTATCTCAAAAATACATTTTCGATCGTTTCATGAAAAACGAACTGATCTTGGCATATTTGAAATTCAGGGGTCTACTGTGGGGTTGTACTTGTTTTTTTTGTATATAAATGATATAGGTATAAAGGAATATCTCACCCTCTGTTTATTGCTTCTATTGATTTCTGCTAAACACAGTTTTTCTTACATTTTATCTACGCACATTTCGTTGGAAAAAAAGTGTTTGCAGTATTCATGTTTCGAAAAAGTAATATTCATTGTTATCTGAAATTATTCGATCAGAGATTTCTTTGATCGTATAACAAGGTTCTCAAACATATGTACTGATATGAAATGAAGAAGTTATCAAACACTAGCTAATGTCGGTTATTCAACAGGTGTTTGAGGACGATCCCATCACTGATGATGAAGACGAAGAATCGTCTGAAGAAGACAATCAGGAAAAGTGTAGCAAAAAGCAGCGCCAAATAAAACTATCAAATATGTCAGTGACGAAGAAGACGGAGCAAAGGAGAAAAATGAAAGCGTAGTCAACATTGAAACCTTAGTTAGCACAAATTCAACAAATGATGTACAAATCGGAGAAGCCTTAAGTAGTAGGATGATAATAATAACGTTTCCGTTTATTTTCTAAGCTAAGACGATTCACTCACAATCTCACTTCACTTTCAGATGAAGTAGACAAAATTACGATAGATTCAAATGAAGTTAGTATTTCAGTAGAAACTAAGAACCCAGTAGAAAGATCAGAGTGCAATGATATCCCCCATTCAAACACCAAAGATGAATTGAAAGATTTTATCCATAATGTGGTTGTGATCAACGCTAGCGTTGACGTGTGCAATATAGATATAAGGAAGTAAAAAAAGTTTAGCTGAAAGACTCAAACTTTATGTTTATAGGTAAGATAACCCTCGAGTGACAAACTTGGACGCCGTCACAGAAGAAAATGATTCATCCCTGGATACCTACATATAAACGCACGGCCTCGCTTCTCCTGCTAGATCTGCGTGTGTGTCTCCTGCTAGCTCCAATGGTGGAGTGTACAGTGTTAGTATCAATTATCTGGAGAAGTTGAAAATGTGAAGTGGTGGCCGATGGCTCAGCGGTTCGATGCATGGACGTATATGATCGATGTGTCGGCCTTTGAAGCATCGGCTAGCATCTGACCCGGTTCGAATCCGGAGTATGAGGGAATTTTTCTCAAGTGCATTGGTTCAAACTTCTTGAGATTATTTTAATCAGGCGCCGAGGCTCTTATGATACATGACTTGCATTTTCATCAAGAACTAGTGGTAGCGTTCGGCTTGAACTTATATACTGACAATTAATTTCATGTATACTTCAAAACTTTGATAATAATCAATATAGTCAATTGATCCTACGAGGAATACAAATCACTTAACAGTTCTGATAAAAACGAAGACAAGATCGTTTAAAAAAAAAACTAAAATGAATACAGGTCATAAAGAAAGAATAAAGAGAAATTTGACAATCGATGTGAGCCATGCTACCTCCTGAAGAAGATAAGAGAAACAGCCTGGCAATGTCAAGATTGAAGAACCACCACCATGTGCATGAATTTGCTTTCAAGAATGGAAGTATTATTGAGAACTATAGAAGATGGTTTATATCATTTGAACTTTTGTTCATTGATAGTTATATTTTATGTCAGAGAATATATTGTTCCACTATGGAGAAATTGTTTTTCTTTTAGTATTAAAAATCAACGATAATTTTTTGTTCAGTTATTTGAAAGAAAATACTCGTTTATCAGCTGCGAAAAGCGATTCCTAGCACTTTCTCGGGCCATCAGATAAAATTCTGCAGTCGCCGCGGTTTGAATCACTGGTTGCCGGTCGGCGGTGGTTCAAACCACGGCGACTGCAGAATTTTTTCTGATGGCCCGAGAAAGTGCTAGGAATCGCACGTAAAAAGGTAAGACCTCGTTAATCCTTGGCTCGCACAAGTTTCGTCTTTTGAGGGCTGCCGTTCGTAAGGGGACGACAGCTGGTTAACGGAAAAAACAATTTTAACAATTTTAACAACAATATGCCGTCAAATGTCATTTTACAAATAAACTAGCGTTTACTGGGACAAGATGTGAAATTTTTCTTTTTGCAAAATTTGTTTTAACGAAGCAATTCTGCCCCGTAATAGACGGTGGGATCAAAACCTGGTTTGAAGGCAAACGCTCTAACACCACGACCATTTTGCTTAACGCTATAACTATCACAGATACTATTATCATTACAACTTCTTAGATACAAGTACACGTTTCTATGTCTATTTCAAATAACCTTACAAAAAATCCAGATGCGTCAGATCTGGATATCTTGGGGGCCACTCTATCAGTCCTCGTCTACCAATCCACCTTCTAGGAAAACGGTTATTCAAAAACTCGCGAATATCAAGTACATAGCGCTCAATAAAAATATAGAAACATTTGTAGGGCATTCCAGTTGTAGGCCGGCCCCAAAAGTATGTAACACCCTGCTACCGAGAATTTTCGCAAATTTTCAACAAATTTTTCTATTTGTTCAAATCCTATCCCGTCTTATCCCTCTCCACAGTCCCTACTCATCCCTACTTTTTCTTTCTTGTCATATTCGGTACTATTCTATCCTACACTTTTCTATAATATTCCGTCAATACGTATTTTCGATTCTGTACCCATTCTTATTATTATTAATACTAACTATTTCAGCCTTAATTCAAAAATGAAAATTACAGAATAACAGAAGACTGCGTAGCTCCTTCTTTCATTTCTCAGCTCTTTGTACTTGAGAATCTCCCCGAGGAACGTTGGAATGAAATTTGCTGGAGGCTTTTATGGTATCGACGCTGTTTAGACTTCAGATGGGATATATAACCACAGGGGCTGGCCTACACGATGGCCTATATAGCATTTTATTTAACGAGTGAAGCTCATGAATGTTTGATATTCTGGTGGTGAAATGAGATTCGCAAAATTAAGTTGTAGAAAGAAATGTGTGTTTCCAGGCAGTAATTAGATACTTCCAGGTTTTCTGTGTGCGAATGACTCAAAAATATTAGGAAATTGGATCGAAAATCGTCTGGTAAACTCCCGTTAGGAACCGAATGTTTGAGAATTTTATCTTGAATGCTCTCACTACCGAGCAAGTATTGTGGAATTTTGTATTCTCTTATTCGATCTCTCAAGATACATATTATGAAAATATTTACAAAGAGTTCATGAATGTTTTACAATAGAACTGTATAGTACTTGAAATGATATTGTTTTGTATCCTAACAAAATTTCATAAATATTTTTACCAAAACACAATTATGATTCTGCTCATCTTAAAACTATATAATTTTAGTAAATATTAACTTTAAATGCTTCTGACATTTCAACTATAAAATAGTTGTAGACCTACTGGGACTAAATTTTTTAGTTAATTCAGCAACTAATTTTCAACAGTGTAGGTAATTTTTGTCGAAACTCATCTAAAAATTGTATCAATTAATTAATTTAAATTAAAACTGTGATCTAGGTATGTATATCTAGATCATACGGTATGGAGTGGTCGTCTGAAGTTGACAGAACGTAGACCTTAATGTCGGATACTGGGTCAGTAATTAACACTTGAATAAAGCTTATTAAAAATTCTTAGTACCATATTATTTGAAACCCCAAATGAAGTAACTTCGTCTCTACAGTAAACTGTCATCGTACAACAACTATAACACCAGTCACAAAGATGATATACAAACTTAAAATTATTCTGCAACATTTCACTAAAATTATTTTTCTACTCACACAACTAAAATGGCATTTAGGGTACGGATATATACAGTGCTCAATGATCGAATAACCACATATTTACAAACTGTGTTTATAGGACATTACTAGAAACATTACTGCGTGAACTCCATTCTTCAAATACATCATTATGGTGAAGGCAGATTTATGTACACAGCTTTTCTATTAATCTGTAACTTTCAATAACAGTCATTAAACTTAATTTATATTAAGAATGTTGATTGCCCTTATTCATTCGCTTCATTCAATTTCATCTCCTTGTCTTTGTGATTATTTTGACATCTAAATAACCTCCCATTTGGATCAATAAACCACTGGCAACTTTCTCAGATCAATTGATTGTTACATCAGTGAATTTAATTATATTTCAAAGTGTGCAGTGGAAAGTTAAAAAGCATTATTTCCATTAATCGACATCACAGATTTGCACCTGCGCAAATAATATTTCTATTATCTTTTTCCTTAAGGGGTAAAAGTTTATCATCCCTTAAAGAATGGGTTGATAATAGTTAATTAGGATGCATAAATGGTGCCATAAAAATACAAAGTTTCAACATCTTAGTGAAAGACGGTAATGAAAATGTAGATAAAGTGGTGTCTACTTCCACAGCTTAATTTCAGTAGTTTAATGATCAATGTAAACCCGTTTTAGACCGAGATCCCACGCCTATTTTCAAAAATAATTAATAACAGGCTGAATCTTTCTGAGTAGCTTCATTTTGCCGAAACGCCCCACTTTTTCCTCTACGAAAATTCTCGATAGTGGTAGCTAATAAAATGCGCAGGCGTCAAACATGTCGATTTGGTGAGTGCAAAAAATTCATTAATAACAGCTAGTTTCTCAGTTGAACCTCGAGATAATTCCATGAAGTACTCGAAATAACTTTTGTCCTACAAAATGGATGGTAGGACTGAAGAGTCCCCCACTCCCAACATGTACCAATGACGTGGTCATAAAAATTCATTAATAACCAGCGGATTTTTTTACCGTTGCTTGGTTAATATGTGTATAATTGAATGGTCATTTTGTCCTACAAATTGAATGGTAGGTGTTCCCAGTCCTACGCTCCGAAATTGTCAATTCCATGCTAAAAAAATATTCATTAATAACAGGCTGAATCTTCCTGAGTAGCTTCATTTTGCCGAGACGCCCAACTTTTTCCTCTACGAAAATTATCGATAGTGGTAGCTAATAAAATGCACAGGGGTGCAATTCTTGAATCATGCGTCTATGATTTCGAATGCGATAATGGCTTATTTTCGCATGAAGCAAGGAAAGTGTATACTCGAGCGAGCGAATGTATTGCGCATACGCAAATTTGCGAATGATATGCAACGAGTGGTCTTAACATGCGTAAACAACCATTTCGAACAAAATTTGATAGTACGTTGGAAATAGATGTGACAGAAGTTTGTTTCAAAGTATGAAATCGTGATGATGGCAAACTTAGATGAAGTTGCTTATTTAGCCCCGTTGGCAGATCTAGAAGAGGCTGAAATATTTAATGCTCAACCCGCAAGACAATTTCATCATCGAGATGATCCCTTCGAAATGTCTGATCAAAAGATTCCCAGGAAGTACCAACGATTGTTTTATATGGATCAATAGTAATGTCCTTCCATATATGAGTAGGTTGCATAACAATGGTCAAAAATCATATTTTTTATTGGGTAAGAGTAAGTTACACATAGACATTTTGGAACTCCGTGATGTTAATATTTCGTGACACTAAAGTGAACACTATTAAATTTCCACAGATTATTGTCTTTAAGCGAATGTAATACGTTATTATGTATTAATGTAATACATTATTATGTATTACATTCGCTTGAAAAAGATACAGTGTATCGAAACATATCGCGTTGACAATAATCTGTGGAAATTTAATCGTGTTTACCTTAGTGTTCATATACTATGAGTTTCCAATATTGACGATGATAATCTTGAAGTAGCAAAGGTCCGCTTAGCTTTACACTCATTTCTTGCTTTTGGGGTAGGTCTAGGAATCGAATTTGATGGCTGAGAGTGCAGTGAACCTTGCGCTGTAAGCTCAAGGAGCGCATCCGCAGGGTTTCCCATGGTTTCATGATTCTAAGGTTCCCCTTGTAACACGTCCATTATAATTGTTTCTTGAGATTGCATATCATCTATTATTTCAAATTCTACCAACAACTCTTGCGTCTGTTGGTGCCCATCGACAGCTATTACACTTTGTAAATCAACAATACGTCCTTCTATGTGGGTTACGATACTTATTGATGTCACTTTTTTCTTCTTGGCCTTTGATCGAGCATCTTGCCAACACTGAAAATGATAGTGAATAACTTCAGAAAGGTGTTCATTTCTAGTTAAGATTATTTACCTTTCTCCAGGATTTCTAGTCCTTTTTTGGCCCACCAGTTGGTTAAGTTCTTCAGTACATTCAATCCACAATAATTCTTTTGCTTTTTGATGAGTATGGGATGGCGTAAATTTCCCGCTCTGCAATTGCGGGTGTTTTTCTATAAATTCCACAAGGAACGTATTTTGCTCTTCCGTTATATATTTTTGGTATTTATTACACTCATTTTCACCGTAGGGATACTTTTGACTTGTATCACAAAACGTCAAAATCAAAATCAACCAGAATTCGCGACGATGCCGGACGAACGTTCGACTTCATTTCGGACTAGGATTAAATTCGATTGATACAAAACGAAGGGGTTTCAAGAATAATGTCAATAGTTTCTATTAGAAAATTTTTATGCGAATATTTGCGCATTCGTATATTTTCGAATGATTCGAGAACTGCACCCCAGGCTTCAATCATGTCGATTTGGTGAGTGCAAAAAATTCATTAATAACAGTTAGTTTTTCAGTTGAACCTCGAGGTAATTCGATGAAGTACTCGAAAAAACTTTTGTCCTACAAAAGGGATGGTGGGACTGAAGAGTTCCCCACTCCCAACATGTACCAATGACGTGGTCATTCAAAAAATTCATGAATAACCAGCGGATTTTTTTACCGTTGCTTGGTTAATATTTGTATAATTGAATGGCCATATTGTCCTACAAATGGAATGGTAGGTGTTCCCAGTCCTACAGTCCGAAATTGTCAATTCCACGAAAATTCTTGATATTAATAACTAATGAACTGCGTAGGTGAGAGTCATGTTGATTTGGTGAGCGCAAAAACTGTATGGCTAACTGTTAGTTTTAACCAAACCTGAAGCTCTTGGCTCATGGTGAAACAAACCAATTGAATTACCTTTATATCAAGGCAGTAAAATCAATCTATTTGACCGTAAGCCACGGGCTTAACTAGCCTACAGATATTTCGATCATACCTTCTGAAATAAGAAATGATCAAAATATTTTGTAATTAGGCACATTTATCCTAATTTTTTATATGATATTTTCTTGATCCTGCCATCCTCATTACGTTGTTCAGTTCACAGATCGATCCTATGGCCAGTTTTCGAGCTACAGGGTGTCAAACATTCCATTACTGCTGTTTTGCGAATTATAAATCGATTTAATTTTTTTGCTTTAATTCGAAATAAATTTTTTTCAGAAATAAACACATTAAATCTAATCTATAGCTCGTAAATCCCTCCAATCAAATAAGAAATTATATTTCACAAAGGGTGTTGCATTACATAGTATGACAAGACACCGTTCAAAGACAAAAATGAATATTAATACCATTATCATTTTTATTTCACAAATTCTTTGAAAAAAGAATGGGTCTTAGGTCTTTATCAATTTTCATGAGGATTCATATTATGATCGCTAGTTCAACAGTTTTCCATGTACACAGCGACAATTTGAATGCTTAAAAAGGCTATATCTCAGGAACAAAATAAAATAATTATTACGAATTGTCCATATCTGTTACTAGGATATAATAATTGAAGTGAAATTATACTCATGAAATAATCCTCCTATCAACTCCCCTTATTTCCAGCAAGTCCCGTCACTCTCTGATTTACAGCCACCCGCATCCAATTACATTATTCAGAAATCTGTTCTTGTGATACCTCCTTGAATAGCTGGTGAATAATGCCCTCCCACTCCTTTCCCTCCCCTTCCTCATTATTTGAAATTGTTTTTTCAGTTAACCAGATGTCGTCCCCTCACGAACGGCAGCCCTCAGAAGTCAATACTTGTGCGAGCCAAGAATTAACATCATCATACGAATAATTATATATTATTTTTGTGAACACATCAATTGAATTGAAAACTTAATTGAATTTGGAAATACCTATTCACGTAAATGAAATATTCATGATGCGTTTTTTTTAATTTCATTTCCATACTACTTGGCCACTTGACCCCCATAAAATATAATATTTCTTTCGAACTGGACTTTTTGAGGCCTCGGAGATACCATACATCCTGTTTTACCGTAGAGCAGAATTTCACAATTCGTCTGACCTCTTTGAAAGTTTTCAATTATAAATTTCAGCTCTTCAGACGACGATATGGTGTTGCAGGTTTTTCCGGGTTTCCCTGCTTCTGTTGAAGCGCATGCGACATCATTTAAGCCGCCCCGGAGGGCAGATTGATTATTTCAATGTTTTTACTTTGTAATTGTTGTTTTCAATATGCTTAAAAAAGTTATGAAAGGTGTTGTATTTTGAATCAGAGAAACACAGTAGAACAGGGAAAAGGAAAATATATTGACTTGACAAGAATTGACAATCAACAAACTTAACTGTTTTTGTCTTCATAAAAAAAACAAAATATGTATACTGTATGGTATAACATATGAAAACACACATTGTAAATATCATTTCATTCAACACCCCCTCTCAATGTGGATTAACCTCATCTAAGCCCAAACTTCGTAGGTGTTTCTTGAATTTTTCTTTGGACAGTGCCTTTGTAAAGATATCAGCTGTCATATCTTCTGTGCATAAGTATTTTAGATCTATTTCTTCATTTTGGTAGATTTCTCGAATATAGTGATAACGAATATCTATATGTTTTGTACGGGAATGATAGACAGGATTCCTGGTTAATTTTTGAGCTCCTTGATTGTCACAATATAGAATCGTAGCTTCAGCCTCTTCTTCTAAATACCCAAGTTCTTTCAAAAAGTTTCTCATGTATAACGCTTCCTTAGCAGCTTCAGAAAGTGCCATGTATTCTGCTTCTGTACTCGACAAAGCAACTGATTTTTGTTTTCTGGATTCCCATGACACTGTGGCTCCGGCAAAAGTGAAAGCAAATCCTGTGTATGATTTTCGATTATCCAAATCTCCACCCCAATCAGCATCTACGAATCCTTCAAGAGAACATCCGGATTTTCGAAAATGTAATCCGAGGGAACTTGTTTCTTTCAGGTATCGAAACACACGTTTAGTTGCTATCCAATGCCCTTTCCCAGGGTTATTATTAAATTGACTGAGAGCACTAACTACGAAGGCGATGTCAGGACGAGTTGAAACGGCCAGGTACAAGAGAGATCCAACAGCTTGCCTGAAGGGAATACTTTTCATTTCTTGCATATCTTCAATTGACTTTGGTTCCATCTCCTTCGATAACTTGATGCTGGTATCGATTGGAGTTTGAATGGGCTTACAGTCTTGCATACTGAATTTCTTCAAAATATCCAAAGTATACTTGCGTTGAGACATGCTAACGGATTTTGTTAATTCATCTTGTTGAAATTCTATACCCAGACAATAATGTAATAAGCCTAAATCCTTCATTTCGAATGCTGCATTAAACTCCTTTTTCAGTTTCTCATATAAGTCGTTAGAATTTGTGGCTATAACCAAATCATCCACATATACACAAATTATAATGCATGAATCGGTTTGACGATAAATATAAATGCATTTATCAGCATTCAATGGTTTCATTCCAAACGTTTGAAGGTATTGGTCTAACTTTTTGTACCATTGTCTACCGGATTGTTTCAAACCATATATTGATTTTTGCAGGGAATACACTTTGTCTTCTTCTCCCGGAACAACGAAACCTTCAGCTTGTTCCATATATATGGTTTCATCCAATTCACCATTGATATAGGCCATTACTACGTCCATTTGATAGAGTCTAAGACCTAATTCACATGCCAATGCTATAACTGTACGTATAGAACTTTGCCTTGCAACTGGTGATGAAGTTTCATGATAATCTACTCCTGGTTGTTGACTATACCCTTTGGCTACAAGACGAGCTTTCAGTCTTTCAATTTCTCCGTTACTTTTATATTTTATTCTCAGTACCCATCTACTTCCTATGACTTTTCTTCCTTGTGGATGATCGACTAATTTCCATGCATTGTTTTTCACCAATAAATCAAATTCTTGTTCCATGGCTTTTCGCCATTCTTTTGCAAAAGGTCCACTCATAGCTTCCTCCAAAGTTGGATTGCTCATTTCATCAATGCCAATCTGAGCAGTTTCTTCTGAGTTTACTTGTATCATATTATATACTTTTCTGGGCCTTCCTTTTGAACCGTTTCTGACTAATGATGGCCTTCCTTGCCCTCTTTTGAAAACAGGCAATTCTTGATTCGAAATAATACAATCTTCTGACGAGTTTTCTGTGTCAACTGCGACATTGTCATCTATGACACTGTCAGTGTTCTGAAATTGATTTTCTTCCTGATTACTACCAGAACTGCCATCGGATTCGAGATGAAATTCGAAAAAGGTGATATTGTCTGGAGTTTCCTCGTTCGTCGAGTGTCTGTTTTCAAGAAATTTAACATCTATATTTTTTATAATTTTTCTGGTATTTGGGTCCCACAGGCGGTATGCTTTCGAGTCTGATGAATAACCAACAAAAACGCATTCATGTGATCTGGATTGGAATTTTTCCTTGGGTGATTTAATTAAAACGAAAGCTTTACATCTAAAAGTTTTGAAATGAGATGCTGTTGGCTTCTTATTTTTGAAAACTTCAAATGGAGTTTTGTTGTTCAGACTACTCGAACAGCTCCGATTTCTGATATATGCTGCAGTGGCAACTGCTTCCGCCCAAAAATGATTCGGTAAATTCGATTGAAGTAGCATACATCTTGCCATTTCTACCAGCGTTCGGTTCATTCTTTCAGAAACCCCATTTTGTTGTGGTGTATAAGGTGTTGAATACTGCCTTTTTATACCATTTCCTTCTAAGTATTTCGTAAATTCTGGTCCACAATATTCCAGTCCATTATCTGTTCTCAGAATTTTTATTTTCTGTTCTGTTTGTTTTTCTATATACTTCTGGAATTTACAAAAAGCATCTTTGACTTCGCTTTTATTTTTCAAGAAGTATACTTCAGCCCATCTTGACTTATCGTCAATAAAAGTAGCAAAATACAATGCACCTCCTATGGATTTACTTTTAATCGGTCCACAAACATCTGAATGGATGATATCCAGTAAGTTTTTAGATCTATTCATGGAAGATTTCGGCAAAATTGCTGTTGGTTGTTTACTCCTGATGCAAACTTCGCAGGTAGGTACCTGGTCACGTGAATTGAATGATATTCCATCAACTAAGTTTTCGTTTTTCAATTTCTTCAAGTCATTTTCGTTTAAGTGGCCATAACGCTGATGCCATTTTTGCAAATCGCTGACTCCCTCACTTGCTATGGCTGTGCATTCTGATTCAGCTCGAATGTAGTACAGTTCACCTTTTCTGAAAGCTCTGGCGATGAGTTTACCATTTTCATTGACGATCTTTGCATCCATATTTGAAAATATAACTTTGCGACCTTTGTCTGATGCTTTAGAAATTGATAAAAGATTGGTTTTTATTTCAGGAACGTAGAGAGTATTTTCCAATCTCAAATTTCTAGTTTCTGTACCTTCGGAAAGAGTTAAATGGACGGTACCTTTCCCGATTATTTCAGTCGTTTTGTTCACTGCTAAACGTACTTTCTGATCACTGACATGGATAAAATTGGAAAATTGTGATATATCGTGACACATATGTGACGTTGCACCACTATCCAGACACCAATCATGTATTTTGGTACTGTCTGCACTGAGAACTGCTGGGATACTCGCGATTTCTTCATTAATTGCTGGATCTTCTGAAGTTTTAATCATTAGTGCCTCTTCCTCAATATTTGATGAACTTTGTCTATTTGCTGCTCTTTTACGGCATTCGGATCCCCTGTGGCCTGGTTTGTGACAAAAATTGCACTTATATCTGAATTTGTTTTGCTTCTGAAGACAATCATCCGACTTCTCGCTTCGCAACTGAGAATGTTCATAGTTTGATTTCCAATTCACTACTTTTCTAGGAAATTGTTTTGATTTCATATATAATGCACTTTGTGAATCAGTTTCGTTGCCTTTTCTTGCAATGAATTCATCAATGAGCTTGATTTTGAGGGCTTCCGGTTTGGGGAGTTCGTCTCTTGCTTCTATGGCGCAACGAAAATTTTCATAGCTTTTGGGTACACTATATAATATTAGGATCGAAAGAAGATCGTCAGCCATTGTTATTACCATTTCCTTTATTTTGTCGACAGTGTCGAAGAATGAGTTCAGATGATCTTTCATGTCACTTCCTTCTGACATTTTTGTGAAGAGAACTTGCTTCAAGAGAGTTGCCTTTCGAGCTGGTCCACGAGATTCGAAGACTTCCTTGAGTTTTTCCCATACTGCGTTACTGGTCTTGCATTGCTTTATGAGACTCAATTCGGATGCTTGCATTGACAAAATTATATCTGCTCTGGCTTTCTGATCTATTTTATTCCATGCATTTGCTGCTGCAGGATCGTCTGGTTTGATCATTTCACCATTTACATGAGACCAATGGTCGTTTTTGATTAAAATTGCCTCCATCTGCAACTTCCAGGTGTCATAATTGTTTTTGCCCAATTTCTCCACTTGAGTTAAGGATACTGCCATTGAAGAAAGATGTTACTATTACTTTTCCCTTATAATGATTATTCTGAGCTACCTGGGCCCATAACCTGTTGTATTTTGAATCAGAGAAACACAGTAGAACAGGGAAAAGGAAAATATATTGACTTGACAAGAATTGACAATCAACAAACTTAAAATGTTTTTGTCTTCATAAAAAAACAAAATATGTATACTGTATGGTATAACATATGAAAACACACATTGTAAATATCATTTCATTCAACAAAAGGTAAACAAAATTTCCCACTTATTTCATAAACTTTTCACATAAATTATAATATTTTTGAATGGAACAAACAATTATACATTGAAAGTAACATTACTTCACGAATAAAAGTATATTAAATTAGTTAAACCACAATTTCGAAATAATTCGTTATTTTGAATAATTTTTGTAGGACTAGCGATACATACCCGTTTTTTTGTAGGACACTGTATTATTCAGGTGAAGAATACACTAACCTTTCATGTGTTATCATTGTCCTACAGTTATTAATAAATTTTTTTTTCACCATGGTATTGACAATTTCGGAGCGTAGGACTGGAAACACCTACCATTCAATTTGTAGGACAATATAATATAATATTAACCAAGCAACGGTAAAAAAATCCGCTGGTTATTAATGAATTTTTATGACCACGTCATTGGTACATGTTGGGAGTGGGGGACTCTACAGTCCCACCATCCATTTTGTAGGACAAAAGTTATTTCGAGTACTTCATCGAATTATCTCGAGGTTCAACTGAAAAACTAACTGTTATTAATGAATTTTTTGCTCTCACCAAATCGACATATTTGAAGCCTGCGCATTTTATTAGCTACCACTAGCGAGAATTTTCGTAGAGGAAAAAGTTGGGCGTCTTGGCAAAATGAAGCTACTCAGGAAGATTAAGCCTGTTATTAATCATTTTTGAAAATAGGCGTGGGATCTCGGTCTATTTGTTATGAGCCATCAATAACCGTCTGTCAATTTCAACTGATGAAACTTTCAACACTCGTTTTCGAATTTTATGGTGTAAATTGGTTAAAATTGTCCCTATTTGTATAAGAATTCTTTATTGAATATTACTTAAAACGAAAGTGGAATGGAAGAAAAGTTTGACATCTTAGCAAACCGAAGAGTATTTATCTTCTTCTAACGAAAACTTCTTAAGGTGCATTTAGTCAACATCATTTTAAAATTGTGCTTAAATATATGTCAAAATCGAAAGTTGAATCTGTTATATCAAATGGCGCCATTTATACAACAATGTTAAGTTTATGCTAAAAACCTTTGATGTTACCGTTGTGTTTATGATAATGCTTATGCTAAAGTTGACTAAATCAACCCTTATTCTCGTTCACGCGTATGAATCAACATTACCTACGTGTACTCTTGGTTTCATAATAATTATGGTCACGTTTCTCATTCCCTTCGAATCATTTGTTAGGTTGGGCTAATTTTTGTAATCACGAGATCTTGTCAGATAGAACAGTTATGTAAAATAAATCTGAAAACTCGCAATATTTTTTTGTGTTAGTTTGGGATTATGATAAACATTTCCATTTAGTGACATATCTCCTGGTATTGTGTTGTATTAATGATCGAAATTCTTTCGAATCATGTTTGATTGTATTCTCAATTCGATCCAGATAATCGGAGAATGCTTGCTTAACCGGAACTTTTATAGAAGATGTCAAATTACAATACTGTTCATAGAAGTGGACATTATGGTTCTGGTCCAATAAGAGTTGTTGTTGCTCTTGCTCTTGCTAAGGCATCTACGGTCTCGTTCCCCTGGATGCCTCTATGACCTGGTCCTCAGACAAGTTTTATCCTGTTCTGTGCTCCTAGGTCATAGAGGTTTTTGTGTGTCTACCAAATTAATTTTGAAGAAAACCTAAGACTAAAGCCATTCATTCAAACCAACAAATGTCTTCTATTTTGTAAAATGTAGAGGGACACTTGCTTCTAAAGCAGTAATATTATATAATAATAAAACATGCGATAAATAATTGCATTGTTATGCATACTTACGTCATCCCCATTCTCAGAGAACAGCTATACCTACTGAAATATTTTTCACCGAAGGCAAGGGTGGCCGTGTCCCCCGCCTGGAACCTGGTAATATACATTTATTTATGCCTCTATCGAAAATGTACTTCGACATAGATAATATAACTGCACTGTAAAAAAAATTGCACAATTACTGGGATTTCAATAAATTAATTCTCGGGATGGTTACAGCCACCGCACGATCGGTCATAACAAAAACAACGTGATTCTCGGAATGGTTATGGGTTATAGCCCACGCCCGATCGTTGACAGGACCTGAGACTTCATCCCCTATTGGTATCACATATTCCATTGCTATGTGAAACACGATGGACTGCAAAATATAAATCGATTCGAATGTTTTCTGATAAAATTCTCGACGTACACTTAGCAATGCAAACTATAGTTTCAAATTATGTACTCTTTGACTCTAAAACGAGAATTATTGCTTCTCAACTTTTGTCTACAATGTCTTCTTCGAACTTTATAATTTCTTTAGTGATTATGAAAAAATGTTCTTCTCAGAACCAATCGCTAATAAACTCCAAGTTGTTAGTATTGATTTGCTTTCTGTGAAAAAACACATCGATGAACTAGCTCGAGTCTCTGAAATAGATCGGGAAAATTCAGTTGCGCATCAGCATTATTCAAAGACGTAAAAGAAATACCGGAAATATTTTATATTGATATTAGATCTCCAAGAAATGTGAATAAACAAACGTATCGATCTAATATCCCTTTCATCACTTGAAGGATATTTTAGACTCAAAATTTTCATACCTCATTCAGATTCATTGCTAACATCATTGTCTTCTCGCTTTTTGGAAGTTTCGTCAGTAGCCTTTTCATTGTCGTCATTACACCCAATTAATATTAAGAAAAAAAGGTTATTAATAAGGATACTATACAAAACCTGATAACAAAGTATAAGTTGGACAATTTTGGTGCAGTCTCTGGGTCACTATTTGGAAAAATCGAAGTTGATGGGTAGATGAGAAATTCGATTTTTCTTAAGTGGCTTCAAACGAGTGTGTATTTTTCTCCTCTATACTAAAAGCCGTTAAAATATTTTTAACTATGCCTCCAACAACATGTTCTGTGGAAAGGTCATTCAGTACCTCAAGAATAGTAAAGACGTAGCTGAGAACTGTTATGACGGAACAGAGACTGTTAGGAATATGTATGCTGAGTGTAGAAAGAGGATCGAAGAAAATAAACAAAACATAATTGCAGAAACTATTAACCTATTTGGTTTAGACCGAAGAACATTGAAATTTTTATTCAAATAATATTTCTTTTTAGAGTAATTTTAGTATATAAATATTTTGTTTCATAGGTACCAAAAAATATGATTGTATATTTATTCCTCCACTTCTTGAGACAATTATGGTTTTGTGATTTTTATTTTTGGTTTTATGTTGTAATGTTAGAATAGAATAGAATACTTTATTTAACTGTGTTACATACATATGTATATTTATAGCAGGTCAAGAGTAGTAGTAGTGGTTAAAAAACAATAATAGTAAAAACAATAGCAAATACAATTTACATTTCAAGTAAAAACACCAGACAACATTTAAAATATTTAAAAATTTATGTTTGCAATTTAAAATTTAAGAAAACAGAGCTCACCATTTAAAATTCAGTGAGTATGTTCATATCAACAAAAGAATTTGAAGAACTTTTAGAAATGTCTTCAGAGTATTCACTGACAGAATAGAAACAGTTATTTGTGAAGTATGTCTTCATAACTTTTTGGAACTTTTCAAATTCAGTATTTTGAGATGATGAGGAAGTACATTGTATAATTTTTCTGAGATATCGAAAGCCTATGTCGTGAGAATCTGATGTTATCAGCATTTCTAGTGTTATAATTGTGAATATCACTCTGTAGTACGAGATTACTTGCTCTCTTATGAATTTCAGTAATAACGTTATATAGATATAAGGACGGAAGGGTCATAATTTTAGATCTCAAGAATAATGGTCGGCAAGTTTATCTCGAGCCAACATTTGCCAAAATTCTAATAGCTTCTTTTTGCATAGTAAAAATTGCACTTGCTGCTGATGAGTTGCCCCAGAGAGAGATGGCGTAACTCATGTTGGAATGGAAGAGTGATAAATATGCTGTTCTTTGAGCATCACTATTTGAAATATGCCTTAACTGTCGTAAAAGAAACAATACACTGGATAGCTTACGCTTTAGTTGTTCCGTATGAGCATTCCAGTTTAGCCTGTGATCTAAGGTGATACCTAGTAGCTTGACAGTTCCTTCAGGTTGTCTGCTTTGATATGTAGTTATGTTTAATCTTTGAGACTTGTCGTTATTCAATTTGAGATTATGTGATGTAAACCATTTTTCTGCTTTTTTTTCAATTTCTCTAGATTGGTCTGACAGTAATTCGTAATCTGTATTTGAAAAGATAAATGACGTATCATCAGCAAAAAGAACACATAAAATTGGCAAGGTCGTTTATATAAATGATGAATAAAAGCGGTCCCAGAACAGAGCCCTGAGGCACTCCGTGGTTTATTCCTTTGAAGTCAGATATCTCATTTTTGTAACATACACTCTGAAAACGATATGTTAGGTATGTCTCCAGAAGAGAAAGGGCAACCCCTCTGACACCGTAGAAATGCAGACGCAGTCGAAAGCCTTAGACAGGTCGCACAGCGTAATAGCTGTATGATTACCCTGTTCAAGACCCCCAACTATCCCGCTCACCACATCCCCCACCGCTGCTGCAGTGGAACATCCAGATCGGAAGCCAAACTGAGAGTCACTAAAGTAATTTTTGTTTTCGAAATATGTTGTTAATCTATTTTTTAGGATTTTTTCAAATATCTTTGAGAAGATACATATGATTGAAATAGGACGATAGTTGTCGATAAGTGATGTGTCCCCTTTTTTGTACACAGGAATAACCTTTGAATATTTGAAAATATCAGGAAATTGTCCACTATTAAAAATGAGATTTATTAATTCTGTTAATGGTTGTATAAATAATATAAGCTGTTTCTTTTATGATCCTACTATTTAAGTCATACACATCAACACATGAGGAATTTTTTAGAGAGTTTATAGTATCCATAACTTCACCTGGAGTTACTGGATATAAAAATAAAGAAGAAGAAGGCGAAGGGAGGGTTTTTGAAAAATTCAAAATATGATTTTTGGGAATATCAGGTAGAGATTTGATAATAGATTCTGCCAGTCCTACAAAATGGTCATTGAAATCATTTGAAGTAATGTTTTCCGTCGTTTGTGGAGATGATTTGGTTTTATTACTCTCGAAATTTAGAACCTGCCAGCTAGCTTGAGATTTGTTTTTCGCTGAAGAGATATATTGATTATAGGCAGATTTTTTAGTATCTTTGATCTTTTTGTCATATTCTTTTTTTAGTAGTTTATACAATTTACATCATCTGAATTTTTGCTTATTTCACTTATTAATTTGACAGTTGACAAGATAGATCTTTGAGCTTTCAGCTCTTCATTGAACCACTTTATTGACCGAGTTTTGCGTGCAGATTTCTTTCTCTTTGGAAAATTATCTTGTACTAGAGAATGGTAGGTATCTACTAAGAATTTCGAAAGATAATTTGCATCAAGTTCGCTATTTTTGAAATCACTCCAGTCAATTTTTTGTAACTTTTTTCTCAATTTTTCTATACCAGAGGTTGAGATAGCTCTTTCATATGAATCAGAGTTGATGGAATTTGGTTTTTTATTTACTATAATATATTGCCCTGTATTATCAGAGAGACAGGGTTCAAGAATACCAGTTTTAATGAGTTCTGAATTGAAATTTGTCATAATGTTATCTATACAGCTAGATTTTACTGATGTGATTCTTGTGTTTTCATGAATAGCTACTGATAGTCCAAAGGAATTTAGCACATACAAAAGCTCTTTCAACATTGAATTGTTTATGATTTCAAAATGAATATTGAAGTCACCTAAAATCACAACATTTTGACCTGTTTTCATAGAATTTTCTATGAGGCATTCCAAATTGTATTATAGGGTGAGTATTAATATTTTTGGTTCATGGAGCACAATGCCACAGAACTCAGAGTGAATATCCAAATTGAAGTTTTTCAATTTTAGGGGTTTATATATCATCCCCTGTCTAAGATACATGGCTACCCCACCCATTTTGTGATATTTTCTTTGTCTCATAAACATTTTTTATTTGATCAGTGTGTTTCTTGTTCCTTGAAAAATTTCAATTTTGATTACCAGGCCCTTCTATGACTTTCATCCTGGTGACGCCCATGATATAATTCACTATTTTTTGAAGGTGACTTCGATGAACTCGCTGTACTCAGACAGCGAAATCCTTCATTTGTCCTTGTTGAGTGAAATAGCGCTTTTCCGAGATTTTCCAAAGAGAGCTGTCAATTTTATGAAGAAGATGAGATTTTCCTTATCCTATTTCACTCCCCCAAGAATTCACTAATTCGCTACCGAAGATTTTTATAACTTTCGAATATTATCAAACCCCTGTGGAATACTAAATACAATATCGCATCGAAGGTACCTAGTAATGTTATTACGTATTGTGTATGGGACAAAAGGTTTTGTTGCCTTTGGGAGCCCTGGGCTTATTTCAGATCGATAATATAATAACTAAGTATAAGGAAAAGCGTTACTTCAGGCGAAATATATACATCCTCTATATTCAGCTATAATTATGTCTTCAGGAAAAATTTGTGGGATTTTTATGAATTGGGAGAATATTCCAAATACACGAAAAGGGGGAAAAATTTAAACGGGGAGAATGTTTGCGTTGAGAATGCGGATAACACATTTTTGATAAATATGTTCACTTTTCTCGTGAGGTGAATGAAAAATGTTCACAGAAGCTTGACCGTTTTACCCAATGTAATATTATTACGGAACCTTTGGCTTCATTACAAAAATTCCACTACAAAAAATGTCGAGAAAAATACTAAAAAAAGAATTTTTGTTTATTCAACCCTCAAAAGTCTTCTAAAGACTTGTGCATACTAGGTTAGACGAGGCCATTACCTTTCAACGTGTGATGCTGTGCACGGAACCGATTACAGAACTGCGATTTGAACTCACGCCCTTAAAGCTGAGAATGGAGAGTGGAATATATGGCTATGCGACGAATATCTTACCAAATTACATATTGCAAGTACACTCACAGCGATACGGTTAAACCCCATCGGCCCTACGCAATATTTTTTCTTTTTTTTTTCTTTGGTGTTTTGGCATCGACTGCTATGGTCATTAGCCATGTGTTCTGGGTAGGCCATGTTAAAAACTCCATACGCCACTTTAGGAGCAGCACTGTTAATTGGAACGCAACAGTGAATCGTGCAGGACTCACCACAGTCGAGCCACGACATTTTGATAATTTAATCGGTTATATTAAAATAAAAATTCCAGCTCCAACTAGGGTTCGAACTCCGGACCTTTGGTTTAGAGTTGGACCCTTATTTGGGAGTGGCACAAGCCCAACTTTTCCTATTCCAATTCCCGACTCCCAGAATTCATTCTCGTGAACAGACCGACATAATTGCACAACCCCCCCTCCCTCCCTCAGCGTTGTACAAGAATCGTCAAAATCCATTTTATCGAGACAGCACGGATATTTCAAAATAAGCAAATACGTTTTTGAGCCCATGTCTCCAGACCATTCATAGTTTTCGATATTCAATAATATTTAGTCTAGATGAGTTGAAAGTGAAGAACTCCCACGATAGCCAATCTGCACTGAAGCCATATCCGCTGAATAAAACTGAGAAATATTTTTAATCTAAGGGCCGTTGTATTCAGGGTACATCACCAATACATCATCAATACATAACAAACACCCACAGTTACAAGCACGCTACCATCACGATTTCTAATAGTATAATATATGCTTCCGTAAAGACTGAGTTTAATTTCAACGATATCGAGAAGTCAAAATGTTATACCTTGGTGGTAGGTATAACATTACGTCAGAATTATTGAGAGTATATGTCAAACAAATAGTACCTATTTTTACTACATATTCAAACATATTAATAAATTTGTATATTAATTACACATACTAAACATTTTGTCTGCGCTATGGCCCGACATCCTCAGTTGTTGGTGCCCCACCTGAGGCTAAACTAGAGAGAACAAGACACGTCTCAAGTAAAAAAGGAGTGTATCAAAAGGAAGAAGAAGGAAAAAAGGAGAAAAGGGAAGACGAATAAAAAAATTCACATTTTGAATTATTTCGAAAATGAAAAACGAAATGGAGATTCATCTACTAATAATATACAGAAAACAGTTGCAAGAGCACGGAGAGTCAGTTTGAGATATGTGAAGAAAATTGTGTACGAGAAAAATAATTATATAATTCCCAAAAATTTTCAAAAAAATGTAAAGAAAAAAAACAATGACAGAAAATTTGAGAGACGTTATCAAAATGAAGGATGCTCTAAAAATACGAGGTGTTTTAGAAATTAGTTTTACTGCGTTGTCAAAATAAAAACTTTAGTTTTCGCTTTGAAAAAGATTGTAACCGAAGAGGTATTTATGTGAAATGTCTCAAATTGTAATTGAACGAGTTCAGTTTTTTTAACAAACAGAAAATTACAATTCCAAATTGAGAAAAGTATAGTGTTTTTAGACGAAACGTTGATATTTTCGAATTGGAGTGAATCAAAATCGTCCGGAAAGAGTGTTAAAAGAAAAAGAGGATGCTGTCTAGGAAAACGGTACATATTATTACATGCCAGTTCTTCAAAGGGCTCCGTCCCAGAAGCAATTTTAATTTTTTCTTCAAAACCAAAAAGTTTGGATTATCATTAAAACATGAATTGTGACATGTTCGAAATGTGGCTAAGAAAACGGATGATAACAAATTTTGAAGAACCGTCTTTAATTATTTTGAATAATGTATCATTCAAGAATATTAAATAAACAGCCTCATTCTTCTTGGCGAAAAAGTGAAGTGAGTGGCTTAAAGCACATTAGCAAAATGTGTTGCCAAATATGTTGGAATCAGAACTACAATTTAGGCCGTGGAAGTATGGCCATGAGGTATCACGATTAACACCATACCATTGTCAGTTCAATGCAATATAACTAATATGGGCTGGAGCTAAATCATACTATGAGCAACATGTGGGTGATGGCCTTAAATCCGATGAGCTGGATATGGTTTGGACAGCTGCACTGGACCACATCACGGAGGAATATTGGAAGAAATCGGTTGAACATACCAAACAATTAATTAGGGATTGGTGGGATCGAGAACACCTACTCGATGTCGAAGTAGCACCTGTGATAATTGTTCCATTTGAAAACGATTCCGAAAGTAATGATCTTATTAGTAACAATGAGAGTTACTGAGTGTACCTTGGTAAAATCAATTATATCAATACATCTTTCTCTTCGTTATACATTTATATTCATCCACATAGTTTTGTATAAGGGTGACAATATAATCGACTGCATCTGCTAAGGCAATCTAAAAGGTATCGCTGCAAGTAACTAGGTTCGCAACTGTACTGATTATTCCAATAACATTGCACAAACGATTTTCGTCTTACACATGCGTGATATCGTGAAATTACACCTTAGTAACAACAAAATATTTTGGTAATTAGTAGGTTTTTCGATTTGAATCATATGCTTGCTGCCCTTGGAACGCACGATAAGACCGATGTTAACTATAGTACCACAGACAAAGTTTATTTGCGTTATTTTCCAATCGAAAACAAAGATTTATGCAAAAAGTGGCAATACTTGCGTAGATAGAATGTTTGATAAACTTATTTCAACTTTCGACATCTTCAGAAATGAATCCAAATTTGAATGAGAATTGAATTCAACACTGAGGTCTTTCATGGAATTTGGCAGCTGATCACCACTCTGTTTAGACATAACAATATTTAAAATCGAAACAAGAACATGACTCATTGTCGAAATTAGAGTCACGACACAAGATTGAAGCATTGTTTATATAGAAGATAGTTAGTCAACCTTTTGGGATTATAATTGGATCAAAATGGATGCGACGTGTAGATGGCGATAGTGAGCTCGCATCCAATTCGTGTCGTAACTTCAGTGATCTGGCCTCCAAGTCATGTCGTAACTCGAATAAAACAATGGAAAAGCATTAAAATCAGTGTTTTTTGAAGAAACCTGCATTAAAATGACGTCAAATAGTCATGTTTGTAACTAATCACGCTAGATGACACTCGCGTTTGTGTCCAATACCTTTTCCACAGGCATTGACTATGTTATATTTAAACAACGATTGAAGATATTCGTCGATAGAGTAAAAACAGTGGAACAGTATGTGTTTTTACCATCACCATCCATACCTACCAATACCAATGTGATTTTAGTTTTAATTTGACACAATTGTAATTGAGCATCTTGAACTCTGAGGCAAAAAATTGAAGAGTCTAACATTCAGAGAATTCTTCTGAGATTTGTTGAGCCTATATCGGGAAGGTCTTATGTCGTGCGCTGCAAATTGGAACAAAAATTATTTTTATTTCTGTGAATTTCTAGAAGAGTATCATAAATAAATAAGGAAGGATCAGGCATAATAGCGAGATCTTTGAGGAATTGTTGACAATAGTCCCTGTAACCTGCAGCAGCAATGATTCTTATTGCTCTTTTCTGAATTTCAAATACTTTACATGAGTGAACAGAGTTTCCCCATAACAGTATGCCGTAATTAATGTGTGTGTGGAAGAAAGAGAAATAACACGACCGTACAGTGTTGTCGCAGAGTTGATTTTTCAAATTGCGCAAAAGAAATATTGAACTTGATAATTTATGTCATAACTGTTCTATATGAGATGAACATGATAGTCTATCATCGATAAGTACTCCGAGAAGCTTGACACTCTTTTCATTTCCCGCAATGCCTTTATTGAAAATCAGTTTTTTCGTTTTGTTGTTGTTTAATTTGAAGTTATTTGCATTAAACCAGTTCTGTGTCCTATTCAAAGAATCCGCCGTGTTTAAAAAACTATCTGCATGAGTGGAAGAGTGTATTAATGTCGTGTCATCGGCGTAAGCAAGGCATTTATTAGGTTACATGAAGTGAAAGAAATCGTTCACGTAGATAATGAAGATTGACGGGCCAAGAACTGATCCCTTAGGTACCCCATGTGACATAGTTTGAAGGTCAGAACATGTCTCATTTATATATACTGCTTGTTTTCTGTCACTCAAATCTAGAGATACACCTCTGTCGCCATAAAACCGCAGTTTATTAACTAGAGTGGAGTGAGAGACACAGTCGAAGGCCCTTGATAGATCACATAGAGTATTGGAAGTATTCTTGCCTTCTTCCAAGCCTTCGACTATCTCACTCACAATTTTGAAAACAGCATGTGTGGTGCTGCATTTTGTTCTAAAACCAAATTGACGGCAGTTGAGAAATTCATTAGATTCAAAATATTTCATAATTCTCTGCTTCAGTATAATCTCAAAAACTTTGGAAAAAATGGGAATTATAGATATTGGGCGGTAGTTTGATAGTTGTGTAGAATCCCCATTTTTGAATATCGGTATTACTTTCGCAACTTTTAATATATCAGGAAATTCTCCTTTTGAAATGCATTCATTGAAAAGAGTAATCAGGTCCAAAGTTTGTTTCAGAAGTTCACTGTTCATCCCATATACGTCAGTACACTTCGAATTCTTCATGTTACGTACTGCATCAATGATTTCGTGACTTGTCACCGGCTCTAGAAAAAAGGATGAACACGGTGTAGGCAGACCCTGTTGAAAATCGTTTGGATCAACGTTATCCTTATTGATTGTCTCGATCAGGTTTTTTGCGATGGTACAAAAATAATAATTGAAGGCATTTGCCGGTATAGCAGGGTCAGGTGTAGATTTCTTAGACTTATTCCTTTAAAAATTGACAAGTATCCAACTTATTGAAGTAGGTGACAACCTCCCAATGACGTCTGAGTAAATGCTCTTTCTACCTTTCTAGACACGCCACTGCCTCGCCTCAAACAGGGTTGTATCGCGGACGTCGTCGCACGAAATCAGCTCTACGCCGCGCCGCAGGGGAAACTCCCAGGGTACGAACCCATGCTGACTAAGCAAGAAAGAAAGACGGGCTGGAATTCGTAAAGATGGCCGCAGGCCATCGAAACCGACGCAACACACACATGGACACCCTACGGGAAACATATTTTACAGCACACCCAATGGGCCCGGGGGCGTATCGCCCACTGCCCCGGGCGGACACGCTGTTTCTATATAATGTTGAAATTATTCTCTCCGAATAAGTGCCGGAGGCTGTGGTTGGAGATTATATAACTTTTTATTCGCTCGGTATCCTTGTGATGCTTTGAATAATAATTTTTCGTATCCACGAGGTTGTCGTTTGTGTAACAATTATATATAGGGTGTTTCACTAGAATGACAAACTGGAAGCTAAGCTGTATGTTATTCCAAGCCCAAACCTTTTTTGTCATGCGTTCCATTGTAAAATCAGAAGAAAAAAATCCAGAGGTAGTTTAGCTAGCCGGTGTCAGCTGTAATAATATCAATAATTTCTATAAATGATTTATTGAACTCCAACAACTGAAAAAGTTACATAGAACATATAATACCTCCTGGATGCAAGCATTTTTGAAATATGGTCATCCAAATAAATCTTGAATTTTGAGGTAGCAAATTTGAACTCAAAAAAGCAAACTGTAGATAGATAGATAGATAATTTATTTCTTTTTTTAACATATACAAACTGTAAAAACATTACACATTGCCATGTAAGAAGGAAAACGTCACAAAACAGAACAGAAAAATAACATAAATTAGTCACTCACAAAATAATATAAACTCCAAATATTATAGATAATTAATCAATGAGTAGATAATCATTCAACTTCGGATTCCTTGGTTCGTTTCAAATTTAGTTTCAACGAGTGACTATACATGTCACAAGTTGCTTTTTGTTATATGAAAATAACATGTACAACAATGAACACAACAATGAATATGAGGTAAAATATCACTGGTTGTCAGTAAGTGATTCACTGAACTTCGCAATCCTGTAGGGAACCATTCTGATAAAAAAATTCTAATTTTCTTTTCGAAAAGTTCTGGTGGTAGTTCCCTCATTTCACGAAAGAGCAAATTGAAAAGGGCAATTCCTATAGATTTACTTTTTTCCAATCTCTTCCTACGATGCACGATGTTATGTCTGTTGCGAGTATGGAAGTTGTGAACATTAGAGTGTGTTGTAAAAGTAACTATATTTTTCTTAACATGTATCGAATTTTCATAGATGATTTAAGCAAACAGTGTCATAATGCCAAAATTTTGAAAGAGTGGTTTGCAATGTTCACCATAGTTAAATCTTGCACGTACAGCAGCTCTTTGTAAAATGAAAACTCTCTGTAAATTTGTGAAACTTGCCTTTCCCCATCTCAGTAATCCATAGCTCATTACCGAGTGGAACATCGCATAGTATGATGTTAAGGCTGCTTCTTGACCAACAGTTAAAGCTATGCGCCGAAAGGCATACACAGATTTTGCCAACTTTCCGCAGACGTGACTGATATGTATGTTCCAAGAAAGGGATGGATCGAGATGTATTCCTAGAAATTCAACTGACTTCGTGTTGGGATAAGTATGATAATTTGAAAATAAACATATCTGTTTTAGCCGCTTTCAAAAATAGTTCATTATCATCGAACCACACTTTGGCATGGGCAGTAGCACGTGCTGAAATTGCATCAATATCAGTTATTTTTTCAACTTGAAGAGGAAAGGACGTGTCATCGGCACATAAAATCGTCATTAAGTATCGTTTGATTGACATATGTGAAGGTAGATCATTTACATAAATTAAAAACAGGAAGGGGCCCAGTATGGATCCTTGTGTTACTCCCTTTTTGATGGGCGTTCGTGGCTTCTGTTGTTATTATTATAAACCCTCTGCGTCCTTTTTTTGAGGTGTGATTCAATAATGTTTCTAGAAACACCTCGTAATCCATACCATTCCAACTACTCCAGAAGTTTTCCAAGACATACACAAACAAAAGCCTTTGATAGATCAGTGAACACATTTTTTTGTTTTCAAAAGCGTCAAGAATGTTATTAGTTAACCTATTAACAGCATCTACATAACTATATATGAATCATGCATGAAATCAAAGTTCAACTTTACTGGAAGAACCTTTCGGAAGAGCAAATCAAAAATTGGTTGAAAGTCTGTGAACATAAAAACAAGTTTTGATCGACGATTCGATTGTCTCTTTGCACATGTTTCTAGCTTGAACATATTCTGATCTGCTGCCAGTGCCCTGATTTTTGTACTATCGATGGTATGCTGCCTGCTTGAGCATTATCTATTAAACCATGGTTTACCAGAATAGAGAGTTGAAGTGATTACAGTACGTGAACCTTCACGTAGACGTTAACGTACGAAATATAACGTTTACGGGTTGTTATGAAATCGAGTTGAAGTTGAACGTATGTCAACCATTAACCCTAACATGTTAATTTGTGTTTATTTTGCTTTTATGCTGTTTTCTATGAACAATTGGAAGATGAACTCTACTTTGCTGATCTTAATAGGGATTTTGACCATACACCTCCCTTGCCAAATGCAAATCAAATTCTTCCTGAATTGGCTTCTCGAAATGTTCATTGTTTTAAATAAAGCGAAATACCAAACAAGGTCATCAAAAATACATTGAAGAAATGATGATTGATGTAAAATTGTAAATATTGCTTTGTCACTTTTTGATTTTATGGCTTTAAAGTTCGCTCATTCGCAACTCATCGGTGTGATTCGTATATTCTTCGGTTAACGTGCGTTGATTTTCAAGGTATCCGTGTGAGACCGTTAGGTTACGTATGCCCGTAAACCTATTTTCAACGTTAACGTGAATAGCTGACGAATGCGCATGCGTAGATGTCAATTTGTACGTTAACGTTTACGTTCATGGCAGCACTTCAACTCTCTAATAATGTTATTCTGGCCTTGTTTGGTATATATGTTCGTATCTCCAGCATTATGATCTCAGAAATTGTCCCGACGCATTGTGCTGGATCTTCAAAAGCCCTTTGCCCAAAAAACCAAGAGAAGACCATCCCAGTCTGCTGAATTGTGGTGCCATATGACAGGGCAGCGTTATGCTGATTGATGGTGATGGTGAAGAAGAAGAGCAATCAGTAGAGATGAGGTTGTCATTGGAGCACAAACTTCTATACTGTAAGGGTCAGGATTGGTGAAAAGAAAAAGATCGAGTGTATTCGTATACTGGTTGTTGATATCAGAGATCCAGCTGTTCTGGACCATACGTAATAGCGAAGGCCTCATCTTGACGTCCTACCTCGACTGTTTTGTTTGAAAATTGGAGTCAGTTAGATTATTTTTTATTCACAAAATCCGAATTAACTCTATGGATTACTAGCTGAAGAAAACATCTAAATCCCTCAATTTGTTGACTGAATTGGATGATGAAAAAAATTAAATAATTTTTAGCACTGTTCGTACAGTCCAGACTTTCTTTCATTTCAGATGATAATTTGGATGTGTCTCTTTGGATGATATCAAATATTCATGTGTGAGTCTCATGTTTCCTACATAGGCGTAGTCGGGTGATAATCACTTGTCTTGTTTTCTTCTGTTCAAGTTCTGCGTGAGCCATGGACCAGAGTTTGGTTCAATCTCCTTAAGTTTAACTTGTTTGATTGATGATCTATTTATTTTGTGGAAGTTCATGATGAAATAAGAAAAGGAAGAAAAAATATAACTTTTGTCCACTCTCCACTAACACTTTACTACTTTATTACGACCGGTTTCGGCTTTTACACCATTTTCAAGTAACTACAGATTTCATCAAGTTCGTGAATATTTATACATAAGAAAGTAATTAAACCCAACCTTTCTTTAATTACTTTCTTATGTATAAATATTCACGAACTTGATGAAATCTGTAGTTACTTGAAAATGGTGTAAAAGCCGAAACCGGTCGTAATAAAGTAGTAAAGTGTTAGTGGAAACTGGACAAAAGTTATATTTTTTCTTCCTCTCCTTAAGCTTTGACTGCCTTGCTTGCCTGTCTTGCCACGCAGTGTTGCAGACTGAGTTGAATTTGTGTTTGAAATATGATTTCACATCGATCGAAGGAACATCACTGCTGGCTGACAAGGAATAGTGATTGCCTCTCGAGCATTGATATCAGCTGTTTCATTCCCTGATATATCTATGTGTGATGGAACCCACAGCAGTATTATTTTCTTGTTCATCAAATACAGTTCATGAACCTCTTGTTTGATCACCCTTCCTATAAGATGATCTATATATATATATATATATATATAGTTTTTTTCAGAAGCTGGAGAACAAGGCATGTGGACCTCTATTTTTTGAGAAAATAAAAATCTTCTTTATCTGGTCTCAAAGAAATATCCAATGTAGGTCTCAGATGTTGGCTTGCTTTTCTGCTCATTACTATTATTATTATACTCTGATCTTATACTATATCAAGTGACGAAGGTGTCCCATAAAGATACCTTGAGTTAGACATCATATCAATTGAAATAACGCTAAATTATTTTTCGGCTTTGTTAGAAAGTCTCTAAACCTCAAATTCAATAAACCCATTTCACGGCTTATTGTTCATTGTAATGAAAGCCGCCTTGGGCCCATTCGGCCCTATGCGGAAAAGGGTGAAAAGCAGGTAGGCGTCACCCCCAACCCCACATCTTGTTCTGACACCGGGCGAAAAAGTACGAGAGGTGGATGCTTATACTTTGCCGCAGGACGATTCAAAAATTATATTACATTAATTTCATGAAAACTAATTCAAATTACCTTCTCTTCTTAATTTATCAGGGATGAGAAAATTTAAATAATTAACTTTGCGAACTTTTACTCTCTAGGCACTTTACAACATTCACAAAATTCAATTTCAGAGATTTTAATGCTGAAAGCTCTATACAGTTAGGAAAACAGAGAACCTTGTGTTTTAATTGAAATTTTAAACTCTAAACTATTTAGGAATACTAATTATTTACCAGGGGCACAATAAAAACTCTTCACACTGTCAAATGTGGGTTCATCGGCATTTTCATGGCCGATGAACCCACATTTTCGAAAGAGAAATAGCTCGTTAATTTTTGTGCTATAATCCAAATAATAATTGAGGGATCTTAACAATATCACCAACATGACATTTTTTTTCAAAATAAAAGGTTTAGTGTATATATTGAACAACAGCAATAATTTTAATAATAATGCTTGCTTGCATCCTAAATCTTCCTTTCAGACAGGAGTCTGGATAAGATTTCTGGCATATTATGGCAAGCCGATCTGATTTTCAAATTCGAGAGCAGTGTGTCCATCATTCCACCAAAAATTATTGAAAAATTGATTCTTTCGAGAATGACCAAATTTTTGAGCTCCCATAATCTAATCATCGACCAGCAATTCGGTTTTCATACAAACGAAAATACAGGAGATGCAATCCTATCTCTCTGATATGAAGTATATTCGGAAATTAATGGTGGGAAAGTAGCAGCTGCTGTATATTGTGATTTGTCTAAAGCTTTCGACTGTGTGAACCATAAAATAATTTTGCTCAAACTGCAAATATATGGATTCCGAGGTATCACTCTCATTTGAAGAATACTAATTGTGAAGTTCCTCAGGGTTCCACACTTGGACCAATTTCATTTTTATTGTATATTAACGACCTATTGAATAACTAAATTTCAGGACAATTTACAGTTTTTGATGATGACTGCACTATATTTGGGCATCAAAAGAACAAAAAGGATCTTGATGAAATGATGATTGATCTGAAAAGATGTAACAAAAATTTGGTTTGATAGTGATTCAAAATACGATTGAAATAATTTGCAATAACTTTATTCACCTCATGGAATACATGGGTACATAGGGAAATGTTATTTCATTATTATCCACATTATTGGAATATTGAAAATAAAAATATTCCATAAAAAAATCTTCTCAACCTAAGCTTAAACTTTAACAATAGCTTTACCAAGGTTTCCACCATTCAACATATCTACGAAAGCATCAACCATTTTATCGAAGCCTTCCGTGACTGTCTCGCGATATTTTAGTTTTCCCTCTTTTATCCATTGAGCCATTTGGTCAATGCCTTCCATCCATCTAGCGCTCCATCTCCACACTATGAATCCTTCGATTTTCACTTGTTTCCCCAATATATGGAACTGATCATATCCAGCTAAAAAAACATATAAGTATCAACGATAACAATATTCCTTGAAAAGTGATCAAAATATTAAGAATCAAGTAAGAGCCGTATTTACATTTGCAAGTTTGAAGCTCAAACAGAATTGCAACCAACTTGCATCAATGTAAGAGACGATGCAAGGCGATGCAGGGCTATGGATACGTTCACATCACTTATTTCGGTCACAAAATTTTGAGAAAAATACAACTGCCAACAAGTGGCTGCCATATAAATAGGCTTTCAGTAGAAATTTTCATAATATAATACGTTTTCGTTATTATTTCGCGTATTTTCATTGTTTATTATTCACAATGAGTGATGATAAAGCAATTTGTGTCATTTGCTTGAAAGACACAGAAAAAATGATTATTTTGAATGAAAAATCTTTAGAGACATGTGAAGAAGTATTGACAATTCGACAAAAAAATAATTTGAAATATAATAATGTTATTTTGCCCTCAACACTTAACTTCAAAAAGGGTTATCATTTGCAGTTTTATCGAAATTTTACAAGTTTGATGAAAATATACTACGAGACCATTTCAACAATATCTGCTGTGCCATCTTCTTCATCAGGAATGGTATAAATATGATTTATTATTTTTAAGATATGGATGTTGATTATTTCAAAACTATATATGTATTTTTCACTTAAAAAATATTTATTGGTATTACTATAAATTTATAGTTTCCAAGTCAGGAAAAAATGGTTGGCATCAAAAAGAAATTTCGTTGGAGTTTGAGCGCAATCGGTACTCCAAGGAAAACTCCAAAGAAACCGATGACAGAGCTGAATCAAGTGAGTTTTAATTTTTTTCTTCTTCTATTATTGCACTTGCAATTACTATTCGCTATTATGTAAGATAAATTCTATTTCAGTTATTACAGATGATGCTGAAGAATTCGAGGAATAATGTTCGATGTCTGATGATGTACAAAGATGAAGATGCCAATTTTAAACTTTATATAATGAAAAATAATTGACTTTTATGACGCATTTTCAGCTAATTCATAGCATTTAATTATTACATTTTTTCACTTATTTTTTTTTGTGTGTCTTGGCATCGACTGCTATGATCATTAGCCACTTTTTCATTTATTATCATAATCATTGTTGTTGTTTTTACTATTACTTTTATAACTATTATAGTAAATTTGTTACCTTACCTTGTCGATCCTTTTCACCATACTTTGAAATCAACCCACAAAGCGAAATTCGTCCGAAATCATTCATGTGTTTTAGAACTGTTGAACTTATTTCTCCTCCAACCTGAAAATAATAATTCAATGAATGACGACTCACATAAATTCGTAGCTCAAAAGCAGTCTATTTCGTAGTTGGTGCCTTTTTTGAAATTCAAAGAAATGAGTCAATTTCAAGCAAATAATTTGAAAAAAAATACTTCTGACAAGATAAAACGGGAAAAAGAACTCTATTATGAACGAACCATTGCGCAAAATAAACTGTAGATCGAGATAGGTTGGTTAAAAAATTAAGATGTATTGGTGTCGAGGGTAAAGCACTGCAATGGCAAGCTAATTATCTGGATAACAGAAAACAGAAACTAAGGTTCAATAATGAACTCTCTGAGGAAATAGAAAATGGCTATGGGGTTCCACAGGGAAGTGTTCTTGGGCCTTTATTGTTCTTGATATATATTGATGATATTGTTGAAGCAGTAGAAAATTGTAAAATCCATTTGTTTGCCGATGACACTTTAATTTATTTCTCTACATCAGACCCAATGCTTTTAGTACAAGCTCTTAACAATTCGATATATCAAATACAAAAATGGTGCTGTGAAACCCTGCTAAAAATTAATGGTAATAAAACTTACTTCATGCTTATTGCTAATGAAAGAAATCATAACAATTTTCTCATAAATAACATGGACATAAAAATTGGCAATGAAATAATCGAGCAGGTAAAAAAATTCAAATATCTTGGTATTATAGTTGATTATAGACTAACTTTCAAAGAACATGCAAACTATTTCATTAAAACAATATCTTTCAAAGTAAATTATCTATATAGATGTTCAAGATATCCCAATCAATGGACCAAAAGGATTATATACAACACTATTATACTTCCCCATTTCACTTACTGCTCAACTATTTTGTATTTACTAAATCAAAATGAAATATATAGATTTCAAAAATTGCAAAACCGATCAATGCGCACAATTCTCTCGTGCAATCGACGTACTCCTATTACATCAATGTTGAGCAGACTACAGTGGTTATCAGTAAACGAATTTTTATTGTATCAGGCACTCATTTTTGTATTTAAAGTAAGAAATGGAAGTGTACCAGACTACTTGAAAGATAAAGTAAACTATAATTTTGAATTTCACCACTATGAAACAAGAGCTAGAAGAGATTTCCACATTCCTCAATTTCACAAAAGATTTATTCAAAACTTCATTTTTATCAAAGGCTTAAGAGCATTCAATGATGAAAGGCTTTCGCGGCCATCGTTGAATGAATGATGGTTTTTCGGGTTTTTTCGGGGAAAACAAGTAGTGTTCAGTGATCGAAACTGTAAACATTTCTCTTGAAAATGCCAACCACTCGTGTTGGCGAAACGTCGAGTTTTTCTCTAAATAAACGTCGGCCTAAAAACCCGAAAAACCATCATTCATAGCTTTCAATGAGTTACCATCTGAAATAAAAATTGCACAGTCTCTAAATTCTTTCAAAATGACTCTGAAAAAACATTTGTTGGAAAGAAGCAATCCCTAATATATTTTGTGAAATAATTTTAATTTTATATCTTTATACACAACAGCAATATTTATATATATATATATATATATATACATATAAGGATGGATTTAGCGAGGGGCAATATATGAAAATAAAAGTAAAATAGTTATTGGGTATAACTCTCAAAAAGTTGTGCAACCGTAGACACGTGTTTCGAGCTTAAGCTCTCTTCAGTACGGTAAAATCAAGTGCGAAGATGTACAACACTTGGATGTAAAAATAGAAACAAAGGAAGTCAACAACAGGAAGCCAACCACACATTTGTGGCATCGGTTGCAACTTTTTGATGGTTATACCTAATAACTTTTTTACTTATATACATATATATATATATAAGGCGTAATGGTGCTGTTTTTAACATATTTTTATTTTGTATGTATGATGTATTAGTTTTTAAACTAAATAAACGGATATATAAATACAAGTAGCGAAAGTCCCTTGACCCTGTCCGATTTTTCATCTTTTTTAAAGCAAAATTTAACGCCCAGTCGAATTTCAAAATATTGTAACCAACTGGAGCCAGCCCTGTTCGGTAAATCTGAACCCCAACCCGTTGAAGTGGAATGGATCAGTCACGGTTCTCCAATTGCCGCGAAATCATCTAAAGCTGTTCTAAATAACGATAGGAGCGACATCTCTCGTCATCTACCGAAACCTCCCAAAAGTCTGGAAGGAGTTCAAAAATTTTACACCATATAGGAAACTTGTTTATTATTCATTTGTCAATTTTATTGTCCATAAAAATTGGTGCATTGCGGAAAACTTGCAATGGAGTTAAAGTTCTAAATTCCCAAATGGAGTACAGGAGAAAAAACAAAGGAATTTTGATCAAGAGTCATATTTTATTTTCGACATTACCAAAAAAGTTTATTTAGAAAAGTTGTTTAGAATTCAAAAATTCATTCAGTATCCCTCATACTACTATAATAATATTTCCATTTCAAATTTGGTCCAGTTCATTATTTATACTCTCGTTTGTACTAGAATATCGACGTTCAATGAAAATGGTTTACATTTTATTTGTTTTCGGGTGCAAATTTGATATTTCACTCTGTGTCAGAACAGATAATTAAAAAAACAGGTTGATGTTGGTTGACGAAAACGTCAGACAGCATAACTGATATTATGAAAAAGCTCATACCTAACTAAAAGTTTGATTTGAATGTTTTTTATTTTGTTACAACTCTGACGATAACACCAAAAAAAACTAAAATAACTTGAAAATAGAAAGTTTGTTTGGAAATTTTACACCTACTGTCATATGAACGACCCTTTTATTTGAATGTGACTATAAACGGGAATAAATGTTTCACCATCAACACTGCCCAGCGACATGATGTTTTCACGAAGAGTCACGAAAAGTTACGAAAAATTAAGTACCGGAAATAATAGAAATTAAGTTTTATAACAATTTTTCTTTATTAGGGTATAATACTGGAGTTAATATTCTCCAACGGCAACCTTAAAGGGTATTTAATTAACAAAACATTTTTCAAAAGTTTTTCCCATATGATGCCAACTCTTCGATAGACACTGTATTCATACTAGTTGATCAATAAATTGTGATATATCAATTTTTTTGTTCCTCAATCTACTTTTTGTCCAATTTACTTCATGTTTGTCGAGGCTGTTCCATATCCCTAGTGAGTAAAACTCAAATATTAGAATACTCACATTATCAAAATAACAATCTACTCCTTTAGCAGCCTTCTCTGATAATTCTTTATCTATATCGCTTGTTTTGTAATTGATAAAATGATCAAATCCTAGTTCCTTGACTAACCGCTGTCCCTTTTCATCAGAACCAGCTATTCCAATTACTTTGCAGCCCTTTATTTTAGCAATTTGTCCTACGAGACTTCCAACCGCTCCAGCTGCTCCGGATACAACTACAATTTCTCCAGCTTTTGGGGTGCAGATTTCCAGAAAACCAAAATAAGCAGTATTACTGAAATAAATGAAAATAATTAATACTGTTGTATATTCAAAGTCTAAATAGTTTTAATTTGTTTACTTCACAAACAAACTATAATTACTAGGAAATTTATATGACAATTATATCTAACTATTTTACTTGAAACTGAACTGACTATCTGGTTCACTGACTAACTGCGTCCGCTCGCTGTAGCCTTTTTATATGTACACCTGATTTCGCCAAAGCCTCAGGAATGTTCTTAGATGCGACGAGATTTCTCTCGATACGCAGCGCCTGGAAAGTATATCGATGAGTCATTCGCGCTCACACGCTGTTTGCATGAGCGTTGGGGTCCGGCTTCGCCCGCAGCATCGCCACAACACGTTTTCGTCCATAATTTTTCAGAAGTAATTATGTGTCTAAATTTAGGAATGCAGTATTAGTTATTCATGATAGAAGTTCGTAAAGTAGGACTTCTTTGTATGAGCGTGAAGTTGGTTGATGCGCAGTCGAGTTCAACAAAACACTCAAAAGAGCTCTTTACGAAAATGTATCATACAAAATTTTTGCTGCGACAGTTATTAGACTGGGAGATTGTAGCAATTATTGTTTTATCTTACGAAATTTTCAAGTTAAATCTGACGCAAAATACTGTCTTTAGAAGAATGCGTAAATGTATGAACATTGCGTAAAACATTACTTTACGCACAGTTGATGTTTTAATCATCAGTTGAATTTTTTAAGCACACAGTGCGTAACCTTAGTTTATGCACAGCGTAGAAAAAATAATAATGAGAAAATCCTAATATTTTCAGACCTTAATTTTCGCCATGTTACGGTAGCCTCAAAAAAATCATTTTCTCCTTTATTTCTAGTATACAAACAATTAAATTGAAATTTTGCATATTATTATACCGCGTGAGACAGGGTATCGGATTTTTCTGAAATTTGTTATAGTTATAAAGTAACCAATTCAGAGTAGATCACTGTACGATACAATACGGTGGACTTTCGTTGTTTCTTGAAATGTTATCAATTTTGTTTAGTTTTTCATATTCAAGTACTGTAGGTCAAAACAAGTTCAAGTTGATATAACGTTTGAACTTATTTTCACCTGCAGAACTTGAATATGTAAAATTATACAGGTTTGAAAAAAAAGTTGTTTCTTATTTCAAATGAGATATCTCATTTTTCAATTCTTTTGAAATCCCCGCGAGATTATACGATTCATTCCTTTGTGAATAATGATCTGTATCTAAAATGTACATTTTTCGAGTTTTTTTTTTATTTACCTAGTTGCAGTTCCTCAGAATTATAGCTTCCGTACACAATTGAATCTACTTTTCCAAAGATTAGTTAATGAGATAATTTTGATAAATAAGTGAGGTGGTTTATTAAAATTCACATTGTAATACAGTCCTTGCACTGAAATCCCGTAAAAACTTTTCTAACCAGTAGAATTGAGTGAAGTATACAAGGTCTTGCATAATTCAATACATATATTTGAAGGGTTTATTAGTGAGGTCAAATAAGACGTTTTTCCCCAAAAATTCACCACCTCCAAGCTACAGACATCGCATGTTGCTAGAAAAAAAAAATTAAATTATCCTTTGAACAAACCTCAAACTTACATAATAAAGGGGAATCAAATTAAAAAGTCATAGCCCACTAAGTATTTTAGTTTGTAACCTAAATATTTCCCTTTTATTTACTAGCGGTTTTCTTTTAAACGGCTAGCTGATTTAAAAAATGCAAGAGGCCAACATTTGATGTTTTTTCATGGCCAACTCAATGGTGGTGTTTACATTTTTTTGCGGAAGCAGGGAATTTTTTCCATTAAAACTGTAGGCAACCCTCATACACTTTCTTGCATTAGAGTTACCTTATATTTGAAGCTGAGAATGAATAGAACGGTTTAGGCATAATTGTAGCCACAATTCGGAATTATCTTTTGCAAAAAATCATCACAGAATTTATCAACAAAAATCAAAAATATATTGTTTTCTTCAAAAACGGTACATTTTGGGCATACCACAACATTCACAAAGTATTCATGTAATCTACACGGTATTTCAGAAAAAAAATCAATAAAATTGGGGATCTCATTCGAAATAGAAAAGGTCATAACAACTTCCGGTATCACTGGAAATGGAGATTCAACAATAGTATATTGTGTATCTAGTGCGTGAAGTATACTTTTTTACGCGAGTACAATCCGCATGAGCGTAAAAAAGTCTTCACGCACGTGGTGCACACTATTTTTCTACGACCTTTTACTTAGAGATTGAATTAAAGGAAAATTTGACTAATTTTAATTTTAAGAATGTGCGAACTTTCGGATAATCACCAATTTGTACGTTGTACTTAACACTAAGGGTGCTTTTCAACATTGAGTAGTGACTCCATAAGGTAGAAGATTTAACCTTTGTTGATAATTCAGATAGGTAGGCTAATATTACCCTTTCGGAGAATGATTGGACGTTGTTTGTATTGCGCCATTGCATAAACTTTTCCAAAGTGTTTTCGTAAATTCCCAACGATTTTTGTGGCAATAACGATGAACTTGCTTCACTGGCTGCTAACGTTATATTTGGAGGAGTTGATGGGAGTACTTCATTGCTGTCCATCAGAAATTTGCGTGAAATACACGGCTAATCGGTTTAAATCAAAATTTCGTCGTACTATTCAGAGGGTAATTAATTACTATTTACGGTCTATTAACTGATGTAACTCTGAACTTCACTCTGCGGGAACTGTCATATTTGTCAAAATCTCTCGCCACCGCTACCTAGACCAGCGACCGGTGTGTGAATTTGTATTGACTCTTATGGCATCGGTGCGTGAAATAAATCCCATAAGAAAAGCATGGCACTTCACACACCGATTCGTGAAATGAAGCTTTACACATTTTTATCGATGTGTGATGTTAGTAATTCACATACGGGAGTAGAAAAAAATATTTATTACAGCCAGACACATGCTCCATTATTCGTAAATCAATCTTCTACTTGCTAAATTACCATCATGATCTAACAAAACCCATAATTGTAGAATGTCTTCATCCCGACAAATTCAACTAAATTCTTTAAACTATTCTCTGAAAATGTCATTACTGGATATAGATATAATTAATTCAGATATATTCATACGTCGGACAGTCTTTGACTTTGTGGTTCTTGATTATATTATGAATAATTATACGAAGCCCACCTTCGCTGATGCACATCATGAGTTTGTGAGCCCTTAACTTTTCACCTATTGTTAGTATTACCTATTGATTACCTATAGGAATAATTAATACCTACGTACAGACCCAGCCTTTGTGGGTTCTCACTATTTAATTTGCCAATCTGGCATTTGCTTCTGTAAAATACCATTATATGATTTATTGTTGGTAAAATAAATGTTATCATCATTATTATTACTTCTGAACATTTCAAGTCGAAGAGTTCATCCAGTACCGAAATAATAGTTGACCAGAATCATCTCAAAATAAACCACAGTGCATTATTGAAGTGAATATTGGTCCTGAAGTGCATCTTGGAATACTATTTATTATTCTTCTGGGAGAAAAGTATTGTTGTCATATCTTCGTGAAGAATGTTCATAAATGGAAATAGAGTATAAAGTGAGACCGGGCAAATTGGTCAAATTGATGAAAATAATGTTGGAAACGATATTTACAAGGTTGTCACCAAAAATAACCATAAAAAATCGAAAAAATTGAACAAACATTTCGAGTAAATGGTATGTAAAATGAATGGTTTGTTAGATAAATTAAACTTCATTGGAAAAATGCCGGAATCTAACATATAAGAAATAGAAACGATGAAGAATAGATTAGATGTGATTGAAAACAAACTGAAATCAAAAACATTGAGAGTAATTCACATACGGGAGTAGAAAAAAATATTTATGATTATTCAGGAATATAACGAAAAAGGTGTCATTGTTGCTGAATTGAAAAGGTACTTACCCTGGCATCCCCAATATTCCCAAACCAAGAGAGGGTGAAAGATCCCCAATATCTGGTAGTAAATATGTATAAGGCACCGATGTTTTTCCGTCCCATATTGTGTGGCTTCTCCAACCAAAATTTCCACAAACGTATTTACCAATGGGAATATCAGGATTCTTACTCTCTGTAATCCTAAATAAAAATTCTATTACCATTTTGTTGTTTGCATTTTCTGTGAAGATTAAATTGCTGTTATTATATTATCCAAATTGTTTAAAATCATATGGTAAATTGCGATTAAAAAACAATCTAAAGAAGTGCTTACACCATTGAATCCGTTCTAATTCTGATTTCATGATTTTATGTATCAATTCTTAATTCTTAATGTTGAATTATTTGCATATTATTTGCTTTATGTGGATTTTTTTCCTATTATAAACTGTATGTTTCTTTGAAAAATAAATTGAATTGAATTGAACAATAGATTTGGGATCGTATCGAGAATACTGTTTTCATATATTAAGTGCAGCTCCTTAAATGCCGCAGAAAAGTTGGCTAATACAAGGTCACGAAATGATTTCCTCATCCCACTGGTTGCAAAGAGTCAGACACAAACATCTGTATTTTTTGAAGACTTGATCAGATTCAACCAGCTGCCCCTAGAAATCAAATCCTCCGATTCCTTGATAAAATTTGAACATAATTTAAATTTTTTTCTTCACTCTTCTAGGAATGTAGTTTGAGGCAAAAATTTAAATTTTATTGCTTTATTATTCTGCACAGGTTATGTTTTCTTCTCCAAATGATTTTGTGATGTTTTTATCTGTGTTGTATCGGTATCTGTTCATATGGATCTGTTTACAGGACCAAATTTTGATCTGTATGTTTTAAAATAGTGATTTAAATTTATTAGTTTTCAAGACTGAATTTCTAATTTGTAGTTTTTAAATAATGTATTAATTTACACAACTTAATAAAGGAATTATATATCTCCCTTTATGATTCGTTATTTTCATTGTTTCATAACTACTATGATTTTTTTTAATAATTGGCATTTGTTACCTTTTTAAGTATTTTATCTACATTTGTTTTTTTTACTTTCAACAAATATTTCGAAAATGTAACGTAGTTGAATAAATATTTTTCTTTACTTTACACCGATACATTACCGAATCTGTTGAAGAAGAATTTGGTAGATTCATAAGAACAAGTGTAATTTGACTTTGAGCGAATATGGTACTTACTTTGCTATTTGTCCTCCTATCATAGTTTCTCCGAGATTTACAGTATAAATTCTCATATAGGGATCAACACTTAGATAGACTGCTTCGGCAAGACTTTCTGAAAAAAAAAAATCTGTTATCAGAAATAGATTACTCTTATTGTAACAGTGTTAATAATAATAGTAATAACAAGACACATAGGGCATTCTTCTTTCGCGATTCATTCAAGGACTTCGAGTAGCATAGGAATTGAAACGAGTAAAACCTGAAATGCCTGGAAATTGAAGTTGATGTAACACTACTACCACTACGTATTTTTTTGGAAGTGAGTTATTTATTTTTATGTTGATAGTCTTGATACTACAACTCTAAATTCTATGATTCCACTCAGTATTTATTATTTTTGAATGCCATCAGTTCATTTGTCTAACAACTTTATTGGTTACTTTTTTTGTTGAATGACTTCAGTATGTTGTTGAATATTTTTAAAACTGTAATTGTTTACCAATCAAGTACTACGACCACGTGGTGTAGGTGTTTATTGTTATTAAGTTGTTGACTGTTTTCAGGCTATGAAAAAATGGTTTGGGAACTTTATGAAGACCTTAGCAATGACAAATGGAATCCAAAAATTTCATTAATATTTTGTTTTCGAGTTTTTTGAAAAACCGTTACAAATCATTCAAACATTTTGAATTTTCCGTTTTATAAATGAGTTTGTGAAAAAAATGGGTCGGAAATATCAGTGAAGATCACAGAGACATACATACAGGGTGTTAATTAAGTACGTTGACAAACTTCGGGAGGTGATTCTTTGAAGGTTTTCAGTACGAAAAGTTCATATAAACATATGTCCCAAACGGCTTGGTTTTCGAGATACAGGGCGATAAAAATACATTTTTTTCAAGATTTTTTAGAGTTAACTTCGACATTTTCGACAATAATCAGTTCAAATTAGGCAAGTACAATCCATTCAATAGGGCGCACGATACAAAATAATGCATTTCTTAAATAATTCACAGGGTCCTCCTTTTTTCAGAGTCAAGCTTTGTTCAACCCTTCAGAATTTTTTTTCCGCCGCCACTGACATATTATTAGAAAGGAATAATCAATGTTGTTTCATTTAACATCTTTTTGATATCTTGCATTTTTTCATTTACTTGTACGGTTCAGGGGCTATAATGAAAATATTAATTTAAACATTTTCCAGTGTGGCATAACATTAGAAAATTTGAAAATTAAACATTTTCAATTATTGTAAATTGATGGAAATATTTTTTCAGAATTAGAAAAATCTACGATGAATAAAAATTATACAATAAAAAATATAAAGACAAGCTTTTATACAAATGCACTGAAAATGAAAAAATAATTTGTTTCATTTTTTGTAGGTTATTCTGTGAGTATCAAAATCTTTCTGTACAAGATTACCTTGATCAAACAATGAAATGAATTATTTTTTCCTTTTCAGTGTATTGTATAAAAACTTTAAAATGTTTTCTTTTTATAATTTTCATTTTTAACATTTTAGTTTATTTTTTATGTGAAACTGAAAATCTCCAACCCAAAAACCATCACATACCAATTTTGAACAGAATCGGATCATAATCACAAAACTCGTCCGCCATATTGGAGCCGCCATTTTGTTTTTTAACAAACATTTTTTTAATGCATTGTCACCGGAATTACGGAAACCTGCCAAATTTCAAATTAATCGGAGTATTAGAAGTGGGTCAAATTCAACTTTTATTAAATTGTTTGTTAGTTAGTTACAAGTGAAGCTAAATAAAAGCTTGTTATTGTAAAGATGTGATTTCTTTTTGTGATATCTAACAGAAAACTACTATCTCCCCGTCACTGCGGTACGCTGGATATTAAACTAGATCTGACAGATATTGGGAAAACCTTAACTTTCAACCTGAAGATTCTGATGGTAAAAATGTGCATTTTCATTGAGATATTTGATTAAAAATGTTTTTACCCATCAGTCTTGATAGAGAACTCATACAAATTTTTTATTATTTTAAAAAAAGATATTTTTTAGTTTTCAATTGAACATTTCCTTTTCAACATAAAAAACTTCCGAAAGGTAATCCTGTAATGGAAGATAGTTAATAGGGTTTATCTAATAGTCGCAGATCATTACACATTTGATTTTCATTTATGAATCTCTGGTCATAACTCCGAAAAACTAAATCAAACAAATTTTTGTTTCCGTACGGAGTACATTATTTTATCAGAAATTTCGGTTTGTTTTTTCTTCTGCAGTAACGCAGAAATTTTGTAATCAATTTGAATTCATAAAAATAGCAAAGTGGGCTTTGATATTAATTCATTTATTTAAATATCAACAACTTGACAGTTATCGAAAGTTGAGAAACTGTCTCATTGTTAATTCTTCATTAGTGCAAGCTATAAAGCAGATTCATTCAATATTCCTTTGGATAAAATGGTTGAATATACAAATTCAGAAATGGCAGACATGCACTTAATGTATGGAATGGCTGATGGTAACGCTCGTGCCGCCAGACGAATGTATCTAGAAAGATTTCCACAACGTCATATTCCCAGCACACAAATGTTCATCAATATTCACTCCCGTCTTTGTGAAACGGGTACTTTCAAGAGGTCTGCTGTTCTCATAGGAAGACCCAGGAGAGTTAGAACAGTTCAGATAGAAGAAGCCGTACTTAACGAAATTGAGCAGCATCCAGACACCAGTACAAGACAAATTGCGGCACAGTTTAACGTAACCCATGTATTGGTGTGGCAAATTTTAAAAGAGCAACAACTTTATCCCTATCACATACAGCGTGTTCAAGCTCTTCTGCCAAGGGATTTTCCAAATAGATTAACAATTTGCACTTGGATTCGAAATAAATTGTTGGAAAATCCATGGTTTTTATCTCAAGTGTTATTCACCGATGAGGCATGCTTTTCCCGTAAAGCCATTAATAATTTTCACAACAATCATATGTGGGCTGATGAAAACCCACACGCCGTGATTGAAAACCATTTTCAAGAGACGTTTTCTGTGAATGTTTGGGTTGGAATTGTAGGGAATTTCCTTATCGGGCCACATTTTCTGCCTCATAGACTCAATGGTGACCATTATCGACATTTTCTTGAATTCATCTTACCTGGACTCCTAGAAGAGATCCCACTGAGGGAAAGAATTGGAATTTGGTTTATGCATGATGGTGCTCCAGTACACTTCAGATTGGTGGCACGCCAATATTTAGATGAGAATTATTCTGATCGCTGGATTGGGCGTGGTGGGCCACAACTTTGGCCACCAAGGTCACCCGATATGAATCCACTTGATTTTTTCCTCTGGGGGCCCCTTAAATCATTAGTGTACCGAACTCTAGTTCAAAGTGAAGAAGACCTGAGGAATCGCATACAGGAGTCATGCGGAATTATAAGAAACACTCCTGGTATTTTTGAGCGTGTCCGCCAGTCTATGGTTAGGCGCATAAACGCATGCATTGAAGTTGGCGGTGGCCATTTCCAGCAGCTGCTCTGACATATCAATTTCAATAATGTTCCTTTTCTGAACTTAATTTTATTCCTAGGGAATTTATGTTACTTTGCTCTAGTATTTGATAATAAAGTTATTCACTATTGAAAATGTCCAAAATTATTTTGCCATAATTAACTTTGTGCAATACATATTCAACCTGAGTTATGGTAAAAAATGTATGGGAGCTCCATAACATTACATTTTCTCTACACGAGCAGAAAATAGCTATTTGTGTAATAAGAACAAAATGACGTATTGCGTCACGCGCTAATCTTTGGAGAGTGGCAATGACACTTCGAGAAATGAATTATTTTATATCATGCGCACTATTGAATGGATTGTACTTGTCCAATTTGAACTAATTTGGATCGATTATTGTCGAAAATTTCGTAGTAAACTCCAAAAACTCCTAAAAAATGTATTTTGATCACCCTGTACTTCGAAAACCAAGCCGCTTGGGACATGTTTATATGAACTTTTCATCTTGAAACCTTTCAAAGAATCACCCTTCAAGTTTGTTAGACTATTTGCTTCTCAAATTTCTTTATGTTATGCGTTACTGGAAAATGTTTGCGTTAATATTTTCATTGTAACTCCTGGACCGTACAAGTAAATGAAAAACATCAAGAGAGCAAAAAGATGTTAAATGAAACAACATTGATTATTCCTTTCTCATAATATGTCAGTGGCGGCGGAAAAAAAAATTCTGAATGGTTGAACAAAGCTTGACTCTGAAAAAAGGAGGACCCTGTGAATTATTTGAGAAATACATTATTTTGTATCGTGCGTACTATTGAATGGATTGTACTTGCCTAATTTGAACTGATTATTGTAGAAAATGTCGAAGTTAACTCTAAAAAATCTTTTAAAAAATGTATTTTTATCACCCTGTATCTCGAAAACCAAGCCGTTTGGGACATATGTTTATATGAACATTTCGTTCTGAAAACCTTCAAAGAATCACCTCCCGAAGTTTGTCAACGTACTTAATTAACACCCTGTATATTTAATTTAATTCGAAATTTTTCATTTCTCCAATGGGTATCTCTTTTTTCTCTGTTGTAATTAATAGATACGAACTTAACTCGATTCACAGTATTTCAATGTTTCCGTTAATACAGTCAATATTTCTATTTTTATTTTTTATTTTTTGACACTGCATTATTAATGCCAATAAATTAATTAATTTTTATTATTACATTTCACGAATTATTGATATAACGAAAACAAATTTAGGTTTTTCGAAAGCGGCCAAGCCAGGAGTGAATTTTATAAATTCCAGCCGAATTCCAGCAGTTACCGAAATATTTTATATCTTCCAATAAGCAAATTCTTCTATTAAGATATTTCTACCATTTTCCGATCGTTTTCATGAAAATGGTTTTTTAGGATTTTTTCCTATGTACAAGCTGTACCTATTTAATTTTTTAAATTTTGATTTTTTCCTTCAGTTTCAGCAAATATTTGGGTCTTAGCGAATGGATATTTTTGAGAAAATTAACAAGTTTCCTTCAGATACATGTTTACAAAATGAGTCTACCTAGTATTAAATTTTTGTCAGTTCTAATTCCAGAATAAAGTATTTCTTATGTTTCACGTAGCAAACTGTGACGTATTATATTTATAGGTACTAATCTAGTCTGAAGTTAGCTAACCATAAAATTGTTAATGAAGCACGAAAGTAAAGCTACCAAACGCTCATGTGCTCATGTGCGTTGTGTACCTGTTAGTAGTGTTAGTATGCCCAATGCTGTGTGATGTGCAGTGGACTAAAGGGGATAAGCAAGATATAATTTGCAAATTTCCTAGAAAATAAATCCATTGTAATGGAAATAATTCATTTGCAACATGAACTGATGAGACTTATGATTATCATTTCGTTTATATAGGTAGTAAGAGTGTTAAATTTTATGGCGTCATAACCGTCGCGTCGATCGGCAAGGTTATGAAAAGAGGAAAAGAAGCATGTAAATGTAAATAACTATTTAAACATGTTTCTAACTGTATTGTTTTCATTGCTTTTCTATTTCTCTAGTACCTATCAATTCCACATTTATTCAGTTATGTATTTCAATATACAAAATGCCATCCTAAAATAGAAGTATAAATCGAAATGAATTTTTATCAAAAACTTTCCTACCTATGTGAAATGCTGATGAGTAAAGATAAATATGTAAAAATTTAACTTCGCACCTACGATGACTTGGGTATCCTAGAGTAACCATGACTAGGCAAAATTGCCGGCTCACGGTCAAATAGCTTCATCAAATTGGCATGAAGTTACGTAATTTCTCTCGGTTTGTTTGGAATTGTGTCAAACAAACTAACAGAAATTACTTCACTTTAAGGAAGTTTCATCAAACTATTTGACCGTGAGACACTGGAAAATAAAAATAATAAATTTTCTAATTCAACCGAATTATGTAGGTACCATCAAACAAAACTAAGCATTTTATCTATAATGAAAGATTATCTGATGATAACACTAAAATTGACTATAATTGTTTTTCTAAATTTTGTAAAAATATTTCATGGTTTTACACATGTTAACTCGTAGTTATATTTTTAGTTTTGTTATTGTTGTTATTGTTAAAATTGGTAATTCCATCAACCGATTGCACCCCTACGCGCAACCCTCAGAAGTCTTCGAGAGACTTGTGTGAGCTAGGGAAGACGCAGCCCTTACCTTTTAACGTGTGATGCCATGCACGAGACCGGTGAATCGGAGGATCGAACCCACGACCCCACGCATGCGAGGCGAACGCACTACCAGCCGACCACCACGGCCCATGGGAGGTTATTTCCGACAAATAATAAAATGTCGATTAATTATTTCGAACTCGCTTCATAGAGAAATGTGTTACCAAAAATTCAGACACAAAATATGAAATTTGGAAAACTGAAATAAAAACGTGAACCCGGTACCCTCAATCTCTATTCGGGTGTACTTAACCATATTTCTAAAATATCACATCTACAAATCAATGTCATAAAATTGGGGCAAAGTGGTTCTAATTCTGAATTTTCGGATCCATTTCCAAATCAATAGACCTAAAATTACTCTCAATAAGAGCTGCTTTCAGAGGAGTGAAATATTTAATTTTTTTGGGGTGGTAAGAAGTACTTTTTTCTATGACGCCGATATTTAAGAGATTTGAAAATTTGGGGTTTTATACAACTTTCCTTTCTCAACAATCAAACCGCATCCTGTCTCAAGAGCTCATTTCAGAGAAGTGAATTATTTCAATTTTCTGGAGTGGGAGTACTTTTATCTATGACGCCGATATTTTAGGGATTTGAAAATTTGGGGTTATATACAACTTTCCTTTCTCAACATTTTCCATCGAACTGCATCCTCTCTCAAGAGCTCATTTTAGAGGAGTGAGTTATTTTAATTTTTTGGGGTGGGAGTGTTTTTTTCTATGACGCCGATATTTTAGGGAATTGTAAATTTGGGGTCAATTACTCTTTCCTTTCCCAACATTTTTCATCAAACCGCATCCTGTCTCAAAAGCTCGTTTCAGAGGAGTGAATTATTATATTTTTTTGGGGTGGGAGTACTTTTTTCTATGACGCCTATATTTTAGTATTTGAAAATTTGGGGTTATATACAACTTTCCTTTCTCAACATTTTCCATCAAACCGCATCCTGCCTCAAGAACTCATTTCAGAGAAGTGAATTATTGAATTTTTTTGGGTGGGAGTACTTTTTTCTGTGACTCCGATATGTTAGGGTTTTGAAAATTTGAGGTTATCTGCAAATTTTCTTTCTCAACATTTTCCATCAAACCGCATCCTGTCTCAAGAGCTCGTTTCTGAGAAAACCAAATTTTGTTTAAGGCGTAGGGGTATTTTTTTTATGATGCCGATATTTGATATCTCTTTTCAACAGTCCTCATGAAACGACATCCTGTCTCAAGAGCTCGTTTCTGTTTTGAAAAAATAATTATTAATTCATCATTGATTTCTATTATTGTATTGATATTTGATTCATGAAAACTGAATAAATTAAGCAATATGTATTTGAATTAGGGCCACAGCGCCAGCATCCTATTCATTTCGCTGGTGTGAACTGGACTACGTGGATGGGGGTGGGCTTAGTCTCTTTGGGTGGACACTGGTTTTGGGCGCTAGCGTCGGTCGGGCGCTAACTTCACACAAGTAATTTTGCCACTGAAAATTGAAACTAGAGCTAAATTTGATTTATTAATTTTTATCACAAAACAAAAGTGAATGAACCAGCAACAACTGAAGGTCCATTGATTTGGAAGTGGATTCGAAAATTCAAAACAGGAGCGAGCCACTTTGCAACAAGTATGCCATAATTTTTTAGCATATTTGTATTTTTTTTTAAATGGGGATCTATTTGGAAACAGTTTCAAATAGAAAAATTCCCTCCAGCAGATGTGCCACCAATTTATTCCTTAACGAATATGGTCCATTCCATTCAGACATGAAAAATGGAAATTGAAAAACTGAAATAATAATTAACTCGCTTCGTTTGTACAATGAGTTGTATGAATAAAAGCCAGCAAATGCTTATACTACAGGTTCGCCTCTATTATAACTCAATAAAATCAATAGGTCTATTTCAAGAAGTTTTATTCCTGACCCAAAATATCTCGATCATTATTTACCCTCAATAATAATACACCACCATACACCACGGTAAAACTACTTGGATAACAAATTAATTATTCTTACCTCCATCTTTCAAAGGCGGCAACTCTTCTTCTACGATCTCAAAATCTGTTCGTTTTGGTATCCCGTCGAATTTTTTCACTAATTTGAACACCTTAGCTTTAACCATTCTTGATTTTTTTGAAGATACTTTTCAAGAGTTGTTCTCACTAAAAACGATGAAGTGTATCTGACAGAGCTTCTATTAGGTAGCTAGTTTCTTACGTTGTAAAACCACCGGTGATATATAAATAATGCCTTCGTCTTATATAATGTCTTCGTCAGTGGATCACTTAATTAGTCTTACTAGTTTCGTATTTCAGAGACAAATAATCAAATATTACCTACCCGTTTTCTCTAGCATCGATACTACTTGTTGACATTGCCTTGAAATATGTACCTCTTATCTAACCATAGGCGTAGGTACATTTCTTTTTCAATGATATTAATAATTCTTACGGAATTTTGTGTAGGTACAGTGTCGGATTGTGCCATCGGGATACCGGGAAATTTTCGGGTATGCCCTCGCTCTAGAGACCATCAAATTGGACCCAAATATCCTCCCTTGATCCTTGTTGTCAATATTTATAAAATAAGAGAATTCAATTTTACTGGAGTTACAACATTTTTGGGCGTTACAAATTATTCAACATTTTGATCAAGAAATTTTTGATTATTAAATATTTCGACGTGGTTCGCCAAAAGATTGTTTGGTAAATACTGAAATTCATTTAAGAAACATAGTTAGTTCCCAGTAACTCGCCAAAGAAAGGTTAAAAAATTTCCGGTGAAAATTGCTGTGATGTGGGAATGTGCAGAGGCCAATAAAAAAACTTTAAATAGAGACCTACAAAATCATCGAAACAATTGAATGAAGGTTTGTTTGAAAGTGGTTGACAATGTTTCACTTTGAGGAAGGTTATTCTGGACTTTCATTGTCTAAAAAAGAACAAAGAAAAATTCAATTCTCTGCAATTTTTAATCACGACGTTTCAACTGTTAAAATCTACAGTCGTTATCAAGTGTATAATGCGACAATCTCAAGGATACTTCTTATATATGCTGTTGGTAATTTTGTGTCATTAGCCTAGGGGTAATTTGGCGGTATTCAGGTAAGCTTGTTAATTACTGTGGCAGGTCCCTCCGGTACAGCATTGTTAATTCTTATCGCAATTTCAATTGATCCATGCCACTAATTAAGGATTTCCACACATTTGGGATTTCTATGCTAGCTTGACTAAAGACTTTGTTGTTCATAATATATGCACTCTCTTTAAACTTCCTTCTATACCAGCCCTCTTCTTTATGGATGACTTCGGCTTCAGTCCATTTTATGTTGTTATGTTATGTTATGTTGTTATGTCATTATGTTTATGTTGTTATGTCGTGAAGTTTATGGACTTTCTGATGTTATTCAGATGTTCCAAAAAGACGTCAAGGTCCTCGTCTCCGTGGTTCCATATGACAAACGTGTCGTCAACATATCTCAACCACATCTGAGGTTTCTTATGGGCTGTCTCTGTAGCAAAAGCTTCAAACCATTCCATATAGATGTTTGCTACCAAGGGCCATAATGGGGATCCCTATGGTAGTCCGACTTCCTGGGAGAAAAAGCGGTCTTTTTCTTGAAAATAACAATTTCGCAGGCAACATTCTAGCAGGTCCATAATGCCACGTACTGGTAGGTTCGAGCTGAAGAACAGGACGAACCTACCAGTACGTGGCATTATGGACCTGCTAGAATGTTGCCTGCGAAATTGTTATTTTCAAGGAAAAGACCGCTTTTTCTCACAGGAAGACGGACTACCGATGGTATCCCCATTATCGCCCTTGGTAGCAAACATCTATATGGAATGGTTTGAAACTTTTGCTACAGAGACAGCCCATAAGAAACCTCAGATGTGGTTGAGATATGTTGACGACACGTTTGTCATATGGAACCACGGAGACGAGGACCTTGACGTCTTTTTGGAACATCTGAATAACATCAGAAAGTCCATAAACTTCACGATGGAAAAGGAGACGCAAGACGGTTTACCTTTTCTAGACGTGAAAGTTCAAAAGAACAATGATAAGTGCTAAACATCAGTATACAGAAAGCCGACTCATTCCGGACAATACCTGAACTTCGAATCGAACCATCATGGTGCTACAAAGAGAGGGATTGTTCGATCGCTGGTGGACCGTGCCTACAAGCTATGTAACACAGATAAAAGTCTTACCATCGAATTGGACAATATCAAGAAAGATCTGCGACGAAATGGGTACCCCAAAAAACATATAGAAGAGGTTCTAGCTCGCAGGGGCGATAAGAACAAGAAACCAGATGAGCCGACACAAACCACCCTGTGCGTTCCGTATGTTAGAGGTCTATCGGAAAGAATAAAGCGAATTGGGTCGAAATACAAAATACGGACATGTTTCAAGTCAGGTAACACTATTCGCAGCCATCTCACAAAGACCAGACCACGTAACGCTGACATTGACTCCAAAAACTACATCTACCGCATCCCTTGTGAATGCGGCGAAGCTTATCTTGGAGAAACTAAGAGACCACTTAGCGTTAGACTCGCTGAACACAAGAGAAACACTCAACGAGGAGAAACATCAAAGTCAGGAATAGCTGATCATGTCTGGACGACCCAACACAACATAAAATGGACTGAAGCCGAAGTCATCCATAAAGAAGAGGGCTGGTATAGAAGGAAGTTTAAAGAGAGTGCATATATTATGAACAACAAAGTCTTTAGTCAAGCTAGCATAGAAATCCGTAATGTGTGGAAACCCTCAATTAGTGGCATGGATCAATTGAAATTGCGATAAGAATTAACAATGCTGTACCGGAGGGACCTGGCACAGTAATTAACAAGCTTACCTGAATACCGCCAAATTACCCCTAGGCTAATGACACAAAATTACCAACAGCATATATAAGAAGTATCCTTGAGATTGTCGCATTATACACTTGATAACGACTGTAGATTTTAATAGTTGAAACGTCGTGATTAAAAATTGCAGAGAATTGAATTTTTCTTTGTTCTTTTTTAGACAATGAAAGTCCAGAATAACCTTCCTCAAAGTGAATGAAGGTTTGAAAAATCATAACACATTTTATGAAATTACCTATATAGACTTTTTTAATATTATTATACCTGTCAAATGAACTAAAAAGCGTTCGAAATCTTGAAGATTAAAACACGCCGTGTTTTAAAGGTTGTTGGTAGGTAACAGTTCTCAGTTTTATCATATGAACTGTTAATGTCTTGATTAAATGTAATAAAATATAAGAGACATTAAACTGATTTAAATTCATTTCCAGCAATGTTTTTGAAGTCATGATGCAGGCGTATGATACTCGTAAGTTATCCAAGGGTGTTTTGTTTTTGCAGGCCAAGTAATACCTCTGCACACAAAGCACATGTTGCCTTGCAAATAATTTGTAATTTAGAATTAGAATTAATTGAACGCCCCCTTCAATCATCAGATCTGACTCAGTCCATCTTTCTTCTCCTCCACTGAAAAACAAAGTCGTAAATTTTATATAATGAAGATGTTATAGAAGCTGTAGAGGCCTGGTTAGCAGAGCAAGATGAACGCTCTAGAGGTGTTGCAGGTTTACTGTATAAATGTATTAAATTAAGAGGAGAGTATATTGAATAATAAAATATTTCGAATTTCCGATTTTAATTGCTTCTCTAATGCTAAGCAGTTTTCAATACATCCTCGTATTGTTGTTTGTTTCTGTTGGGATTATTATCAGCTTTTGCTCTCCAAATATTCGTATTAAATAGAAATATAACGTTTCTATCCAATTTTAATCAATTTATTTGACAATACATCAAATTCTCAAAATCCAAAATCGTTGTTATTTTTACATATCATAGCAACATGAAGGTTCTTAAAAATTGAGTTGAATACTGTATGTTCAGCCCAATAACCAACTCCAAACATTAAACAAAGCTTGAACATTCCCCCACCTTGAAAGATTATTTCAAAACAAAGTGAAATTAACACAATTCACGTAGTATCAGTCAATGGAAGGGGACATAATTTTGATATGGCACGTTTAAGTTCCCCACTTTGGGTTTTCACTGTTGAAACACGAATCTTCTTGTCAGTTCCAGGAAAGACAGCAATGACTCTTCCTAAACGCCAGTGAAGAGCTGCCAAATTGTCTTCTTTGATGAGGACCAACTGTCCAATTTCAAGTTTATTCTTCTCTTTCGTCCATTTATTTCTTTGCTGCAGTTCCGTCAGATATTCTAGACCAAAAAACATTTGGATATGTTGAAATTTAGATAGACGGTTCGTAGGAATACCTCTCAGATCAGGATCTGGTAACGTAGTAAGGTGTCGTCCAATTAGGAAGTGGGATGGGGTGAGGACATCCAAATCATTAGGATTTGATGATAATGGGAATAATGGTCGGGAGTTGAGAACTGCCTCAATTTGTGAAAGTAAAGTTGAAAAACTTTCATACGTCAGTGAAGCTGTCCCTAATATTCTTTTTAAATGATGTTTGCATGAACGAACTCCAGCTTCCCACAAACCCCCAAAATTAGGAGAATTAGCTGGAATAAATTTCCATGAAATACCATCGTTCGCAAATGTTGAAATCAAAGAATTCGGTTGACTTCGAAGAAATTTACCTAATTGCTTCAATTCTGTGTTGGCACCAATAAAATTTGTCCCATTATCCGAAAATACTTCTGCTGGTTTGCCTCTTCGAGATACAAATCTATGGAAACGAGCAATGAATGCTTCCGAAGTCAAATCAGATACAGCTTCCAAGTGTATAGCTTTTGTTGAAAAACATAAATAAACCTATCCAACACTTTGAAATCTTGGCACCACGTCTTTGAATGTGTTTTATAAAAAATGGCCCCGCATAATCAACACCAATAGTATGAAAACGAAAAGAAGGTGTAACTCTTGCTTTGGGAAGTATCCCCATACATTGATCAAGTGGCTTAGGGTTTGCTTTGAAACACAATACACACTTATGTGTTACTTTCCTAGCAAGATTCCGCCAATTACCCAATAATTTTCTCTTACTGTACTCAATAGTAGCTGGGGGCCACAATGAAGTAATCGTTTATGTTCATTTTCAAAGAGTAAAATAGTTAACCTATGATTCGCTGATAGTAAAATGGGGTGTTTGTTAGAATATGGCAATGAGGTTAATTGCAATCTACCCCCCACCCTGCGCAAACCGTTATCATCAATTAAAGGATTCAGTTTCAGCAGTACTTTATTAGAAATTTGTTTTTTTTTGTAATTCCAAAATTTCATCTTTGAAAGAATTTCTTTGTGAGATCACAACCAAGATATTCCTCTCCGAATTATTTCCACGTTTAACTTTATACAACCATCTAAAACAGTGTGCTATAGTTCTTTTCAAACGGTTCAAATCACTGAACCGATTGAAATCGAATTCATCGTCATTCATAGTAACAAGATGGCAAAGTTTTGTTAAAACTTTCAGTTCAGGGACTTCATCTAATTGATTTACTACTGATTTAGGCCAATCTGATTCATTCAATATGAGCTATTCAGGGCCTTTCCACCATTTTTCACAATTTGTTATGTTCATAGGATTCATACCCCTAGACAGGAGGTCTGCTGGATTATCCTCAGAACGAACATGATTCCAATTTTCCGCACAAGACAAACTTTGAATTTGAGACAATGTATTAGGAGCCCGACCAATCCACCCTAAAACAATAGTAGAATCTGACCATAGATACACTTTATTAAACTGCACAGTCATAGCCCGTTTAACATTTTCCACCAACTTCACAAGTAATAAGGCTGCACAAAGCTCCAACCTCGGAATTGTAAGTGATTTTAGAGGAGCAACCTTTACTTTCGAGCAAAGTAATGACACAATTGTAGTCCCACATACACCTACACTCTTCAAATACACACAACCACCATAAGATTGCATGGATGCATCAGCAAATCCGTGAATATCAATTTGTACAGGATTAGGGCATAAAACGTGCCTCTGAATCCTCAAATCATTGAAATAGATAAACTGCCCTCGTAACTTTCGCCACTGTGTATCCAAATCCATTGGCAATGTTTCATCCCAAGTAATTTTCTCACACCATAACTTTTGTAGTAAAACCTTAGCCATCATTACACAGGGACCTACTAAACCCAGAGGATCAAAAATTCTGGATACATCTGATAAAATTGACCATTCAAGTAATTCTTTTTGAATACTTAGAAAAATCAATTGAAAACATCAATTGATCCTGCCTAAAACACCAATAGAGTCCTAGAGTTTTATTAACATCCTTTTCACCAAAATGAAGATTTTGACCATCTAGAATTGTTTTTCCAAGTTGTTCCATAACTTTTGCATCATTTGATAACCATTTCCTATGTTCCATACCACCACTTTTTAGAATAATATTTACCTCATGACAAAGAGTACAGCATCCTCAGACGAATCACAACCTGATAACATGTCATCCACATAAAAATCAGTCAGAATAGTCTGTGATGCCTTTGGATACCTATCTGAGTAATCTAACCCTAACTGTTCCAAACATCTGATTGCCAAATATGGAGCTGATCGAGTACCATAAGTGACAGTGTTCAATGTATATTCCTGTAACTCTTCATATGGTGAAGACCTCCATACTATTTTCTGAAGTGGCCTGTGCTCTTCACTAACCCATATCATACGGTACATTTTGGCCACGTCTGCACACACGACCACTGCGTGTTGTCTAAATCTAAGTAAAATATGAAAAATGTCATCTTGCAATTTTGGTCTAATAAATTGAAGATCATTTAGAGAATACCCTGTGTCTGTTTTGAATGACCCATTGAAAACAACCCTTAATTTTGTTGTTTCTCTCTTCTCGTTTAATACTCCATGATGTGGTAAGTAATAAGATATTTGATCAGATGATGATTTGTGACAAACAGACATATGTGCCATTTTCAAATATTCACTCATGAAGTCCACATACATTTCTTGCAATCTGGGATTTTTCACTAGCCTTTTCTCTAAATTCAAGAACTGATTTATAGCAGGTTGCTTTGAGTCTCCCAACTTAGTGAAATAATCTATAAATGGAACCTGAACAACGAACTTACCATCTTCGCATCTCCTAGTAGTTTGACAAAATATTTGTTCACATTGTTCGTCTTCAACTAAGAGAACATAAAATAGGAGATTCTTCCACCTCCCAGAATTTTTCCCGTTGTGACTGAATGTCACTAAATGCTAAATTGCATTTTACAGGAGAATTATTTTATTTGCTGAGCTGAACAGAACCTGTAACAATCCAACCTAGACGAGTTTTCTGTAATGTTGGTTGACCCTTGCCTAGAGATATCTGACCAATACACAGCAAACTATAAAATAACTCTGCCCCAAGTAGCAGATCTATTATGTTTGGCTCAGCAAACTCTGGATCTGCCAACTTCAGATGGTGTGGTATATCCAAATTTACCACGCCTAACCTCTTATTTGGAATAGAATCACTAATCTAAGGAATAACTAAACAAAATACACTCTTTTTGAAATTACTGCATAGTGATTGAAATGTAATTTTGCACCCAAATTTCAAATCAGTCACTACTTGATTTATTCCAATAATCGGAACATCTAGGGATTCCTTGTTTAAACCCAATCGATCAACAAGATCACATGTTATGAAGTTCGATTGTGACCCACTATCGAGCAAAAGTCTACAGTTATATGGAACTTCATTCGAATCAAATATTTGTACCAATGCCGTTGATAATGTGGCGAAGTTGTGGGCGATGCCGGGCCTGAACACTCACGCAGGTTGCATATGACCTTCGATACGCTATGCACCAAGAAGAATCTGGATGATTCGATGGATCCGGACAATTCGATGGAGAATTCCAGAGCATTCGGAGAAGTCAACAATTAATATAAAAAGAACGACGCAGCAGACAGACGGGCAGTCAGTGAAGTGAAAGTCGAATATAAATAGTAGAGTGAATGTAATGTAAATTAGAGTACTGTGAGTTAATTGGACTATAAATATATTACAGTTGGTGTTAGAAGTGCGATTTCTGAAGATAAATAGTGTTCGTGTTAGTAGACTGTGTGAAATAGACAATAATAATAATAATAGACTGGTGTCCGGGAAATAGACTGTGTGAAATAGACAATAATAATAATAGACTGGTGACCCGTGAAATAGACTGTGAGACATAGACTAATACAAAATGTGTTGGAGGAAAGTTCGCCTGGTCGAATTGAAGGTTGCGGAATTGAAGCAAGAACTGGAGGAGAGGGAACTTGATACTAGTGGTAAAAAGGCCGTGCTTCAGGCAAGACTTTCTGAGGGATTACTCCAAGAGGGCGAGGATCCAGAAACATTTTTATTCGAAGTTTCTGGAATGGATATGACTTCCATAATGAGTACTTTGAAAGAAAAACTTCAAGAAAATTCGAAAAGTCTGCAAGAAAAACTTCAAGAAAAACTTTTGGAAAATTCGAATAATCTGGAAGAAAAACTTCAAGAAAGTTCGAAAAATCTGGAAGAAAAACTGCTAGAAAATTCGAATAGTCTGAAAGAAGAATTTCAAGAAAGTTCGAAGAATTTGGAAGCAAAGCTGCTAGAAAATTCGAATAGTTTGAAGGAAGAACTTCAAGAGAAACTTCTAGAAAATTCGAATACCATGAAAGAAGAACTTTGTGGCGTGGCGAATCGACTGGAAGGAAGAATAGGGACTGTCGAGACAGAGGTGGAGAAAATCAAAGATGAAATTGAAGAAGAGATGGGAAAATTGAAGGAAACAACTAGTGACGAAATCAAAGGCGGACTCGAGGCGGAAATTAACAAAATAAAGGAGAAAATCAGCAAATTGGAAAACCAGATTGACACTACCCACACCACAGAATCTGTCAATGAAAATTCAATGCTGGAACTGAATTTGAACTTGGATGATGTTCAGAAGGGTTTGAAAGATGTGAAGATCAGTTCTGAAACAGGAAAGCTCTCCATGAAACCACCTCAGTTCGATGGAAAAACACCATGGGCAAATTACCGCCGACAATTTGAAGCTGCAGCAAAAGCAAATGGGTGGAATGCAGGAGAAAGAGCTGTGGCATTAACACTGGTCTTGCGTGGAGAAGCAACGAATATTTTACAAACCCTCACGGCACAAGAACAAGAGGACTACGAGCAGCTGATTAAACATCTCGAATTACGGTATGGACAGACTCATCTAGAACATGTATACCACTCACAGCTCAAAAACCGCTGCCAGAAGTCAAGCGAATCCCTACAGGAATTTGAAGCCGACATTGCACGCTTGGTTCGCCTTGCATACCCAGCTACACCAGAAAAGGTAATGGAACGACTAGCAGTTCAGGCATTCTTAGATGGACTTCGTGACCAGGAAACGAGACAAGCATTAACACTAGCTCGTCCAACACATCTCGTGGATGCACTGGCACGTGCTTTGGAATTTGAGGCGGCGAAGCAATCGTGCAGAAGCCAAAGTAAAGTCCGATTTATTGAGGAAGACCCACAGGAGCCTGCTGACCTGGAAGCTGCCACGAGGAAGGTCGTGAAGGAAATGTTGCCTGAGAAAAGACTAGTGGGATGCCGGAACTGTAGGAAACTTGGACACGTGCGTAGTCAATGTCCAACCCTCAAGAGGTCGAGACCAACGAAGGTTGTTGAGAAGGGGCAATCGTCGGCCACCACTCAGAAAGACCCGGTGAACAATGCATATGTCGCTGTCCTCCAACGACAGAACAAAGGAGCCTTCGTAGACGGTTTCATCAACAACGAGCCTTGCACCATGCTGCTATATACAGGTGCGACTAGGACAATCCTTGGACCTGCTTTTATTAAAACACCAGAGAGAATGGAACCATCATCCTGGAAGCTACGCACAGCAACAGGAGAGCCGGCCACTGTACATGGTGAGCTACCGATTGAACTGATTCTAGGCAGCACAAAAGTGAAACATCGGGCATTAGTAGCGGACATTGAGGACGACGCAATTATTGGAATGGACATCATGAATTCCAGAGGGTTTGAATTGAACTTCAAAGATGGCGTCCTACGTGTGAACGGAGAAGAGCTGGTGCTACATGGAAGAAGTGAGGAGATGATTCGTGTTCTGCTGGCTGAAGATGTAAGTGTACCCGAGAGGGCTGAGACCATACTGGAGGCTCGCTTGGATGGAGGTGCGAGCAATGGAAGCGTGGTTATGTGATGAGAAAATTGGACGAGGGATTGCAATAGGCAAGACTTTGTTGCGTGCTGATAAAATTGTGCCAGTAAGGGTAATGAATGTCAATTATTACCCAGTGACTTTGAAGAAAGGAACTGTTTTGGGGCACTGCTCGTCAATTTCCTCTGTGATCAGGAGTGTACTCAGTACTGTTAGTCAAGACAACAACCTGACAGCGGAACTGGAAAAATTGGTTACCCTCTCTTCCAAGGGCATTAAACCAGCCCAACAGCCCAGATTGAGAGAATTAGTCAAGAAGTGCCAAGACATCTTCGATACCGGACAAGGAAAAGGGGGCCGAACGAATGTAGTTCAGCATAAAATTGATACTGGGGACGCTCGACCAATCCGACAATCAGCTAGAAGACTTCCTCTTGCCAAGAAGGAAGAGGCTGACAAAATAGTCAGTGATATGGGGAAAGATGTAGTTATTGAAACGTCCGACAGTCCATGGTCCTCTCCAGTCGTTCCGGTGAAGAAGAAAGATGGATCAACACGCTTTTGCGTAGACTATCGTCAACTGAACAACGTGACGAAGAAAGACAGTTACCCTCTTCCGAGAATAGATGACACCCTAGACACGTTGGTCGGCTCCACGATTTTCTCGACCTTCGATCTGAAGAGTGGATACTGGCAGGTAGAACTGGCTCCAGAAGATAGAGAAAAGACAGCCTTCACCATCGGCTCAGGACTGTGGCATTTCACCGTCATGCCATTCGGACTTTGTAATGCTCCAGCAACATTCGAGAGATTAATGGAGACGGTTCTGAAAGGACTCTCATGGAGGACGTGTCTGGTATATCTCGATGACATCATTGTAGTTGGCAAATCGTTCGAAGACCACGTTAAAAACCTGGAGGAGGTATTCCTGCGACTGAGAAACTCTGGATTGAAGCTGAGCCCCAAGAAATGCCACCTGTTCCAAAAAGAAGTACGTTACCTTGGCCATGTTGTCTCTGAGCGCGGAGTAGCAGTGGATGACGAGAAGATTAAAGCAGTGAAGGAGTGGCCTATCCCGAAAGACATACACCAACTACGTAGTTTCCTTGGTTTGTGCACATACTATCGCCGATATGTGCTGGGGTTTGCCAACATCGCTAAACCACTGACCAGGCTCACGGAAGGTCAAACAAAATTTCAATGGTCCGAAGAATGCCAAGACTCGTTCAGGACGCTGAAGGGGGCATTGATCAATGCACCGATTCTAAGTTATCCCCTTCCGAGTAGAAAATTCATTTTGGACACGGATGCCAGCAACGTGGGACTTGGAGCTGTCTTGTCCCTGGATGGGCAAGAGAAGGTCATCGGATACTTCAGTAAAACTCTCAGTAAACCGGAGCGTAACTACTGTGTCACCAGACGAGAACTGTTGGCTGTTGTCAAGGGAGTAGAACACTTTTATAAATACGTGTACGGGAGAAGATTCCTGTTAAGAACCGACCACGCAGCCCTTAAATGGCTTCTACAGTTCAAAAACCCCGAGGGCCAAGTAGCACGTTGGATCGAAAGACTCCAAGAATTCGACTTCGAGATCGAACATCGAGCAGGGAGTGTCCACAAGAACGCAGATGCTCTGTCAAGGAGACCATACCCAGACGACTGCTCACACTGCCGACGAGCAGAAGAGAAGGAAGCAGCGATTTGTAGAACTACGGCAGTTGACAACAACTGGAATGACAACGAGGTCCAGAAAGACCAAGAAAGCGATCCAGATCTTGGTTTAGTCGTCGGCTGGAAAAAGAGTAATCAATGACCGACATGGCAGGAAATCGCAAGATATTCCCCAGCAGTCAAATCTTACTGGGCCCAATGGAATTCCCTTACCCTGGACAATGGGGTCCTGAAACGTGTATTGGAGTCCGAAGATGGTGGGGAAGACAGACGTCAGATAGTGGTGCCCAAGAACAGGAGGCAGGAAGTACTCCGAGAGATCCATGATGGAGTTGCTGGAGGACATCTGGGTGTGACGAAGACCCTGCAGAAAGTAAGGCAACGGTTTTACTGGGTCAATTGTCAAATTGATGTCAATGACTGGTGCAGAAAGTGTGCTGTTTGCGCTGCCAGCAATGGACCTCAGACACGACCCAAGGGCCCGATGCGTCAGTATAACGTAGGTAGTCCATTCAAAAGAATCGCCATTGACATCGCCGGCCCGTTCCCCGTATCAGATCACGGAAATAAATACATCCTTGTGGCAATGGACTATTTCAGCAAGTGGGCCGAAGCCTATGCCCTGCCCAACCAGGAGGCCATCACCGTCGCAGACGTCTTGATGAAAGAGTGGATATGTCGATTCGGCGTTCCCTTGGAGCTGCACTCGGACCAAGGCAGAAATTTTGAATCCAATTTGTTCCAAGAAATGTGCCAGATGCTGAACATCCAAAAGACGAGAACCACAGCTATACATCCACAGTCCGATGGAATGGTTGAGAGGATGAACAGGACTATCAATCGCCACTTGTCCAAGGTAGTCTCTGACCATCAAAAAGACTGGGACCAGTATCTCCAATTGTTCCTGATGGCCTACCGTTCCGCAGTACACGAGTCGACCGGCCAAACCCCTGCAAGTATCATAATGGGCCGAGAGCTGCGACTTCCCTGTGACCTAAAGTTTGGGATGCCACCAGGACAGGATACCGCGGGAGAGGACTACGTCAGCAAACTCCGGCAGCGAATGGAGGACATCCACGAACGAGTCCGTTTGAACATCCAGAGTGCCAGCGACCGAATGAAAGCGACTTATGACATCAATGCCGATGCTGGAGGATTTCAGGTTGGTGACCTAGTTTGGCTGTACAACCCGATGCGTCGCCGTGGCCTGTCACCAAAATTACGGAATTCATGGGAAGGTCCGTACAAAATCGTCAAGAGGATAAATGACCTGCTTTACCGAATCCATAAACCACCCAGAGGTAAACCCAGGGTCGTGCATTTCAACAGGTTGGCTCCTTACGCTGGAAACCATGACCAAGTCCGCACCCTCAGACCACCAGAGGATGCGATGACGTTCCAGAAATTCATGTCCTTATACTCAAATGGACAGAAAGTGTCACACGGGGTAACTCGAGAGGAGCCACAGGACCACATTGCGTTGCAGAAGATCTTCGAATGTCCAGGGGCATCGCTGTGGTGTGCTCCAAGAAATTTGGCCAACTCCAAACACTACGAAAACAGAATCCAGAAATTGGAGGTGTGCTACAACTGAAGAAGGGCCAGAGGAACATCTACTACCTGGTGACCAAGAAGCATTCTCAAGATAAACCGTCCTATGAAGATGTCTGGAGGAGCCTCACCCAACTGAGGGATACGATGGTGGACCAGAATCTGGTGGACTTGGCAATCCCAAAATTATCCTGTGGTATTGATGGGTTGGATTGGAGAGTTATAAGAAGTATGTTGGAGACGATATTCCGATCCAGCGGCATCCAGATTTTGGTTTGCTGTAATCCTATTCCACGACCTAACCTGAAGACTGTGGAGTGTTATTTCAATCGAACTTCACGATGCAGATATGGGGAGTCCTGCAAATATCGACACACTCCAAGGATGACATTTCGGGACGAAATATCTCTAAGAAGGGGGCAATGTGGCGAAGTTGTGGGCGATGCCGGGCCTGAACACTCACGTAGGCTGCATATGACCTTCGATACGCTATGCACCAAGAAGAATCTGGATGATTCGATGGATCCGGACAATTCGATGGAGAATTCCAGAGCATTCGGAGAAGAACAATTAATATAAAAAGAACGACGCAGCAGACAGACGGGCAGTCAGTGAAGTGAAAGTCGAATATAAATAGCTGAGTGATTGTAATGTAAATTAGAGTACTGTGAATCATTGTATTTCGTTAAATAAATTATTTTAGAGTTAATTGGACTATAAATATATTACAATAACAATACCTCGCCAGAATTCATAATACCAGTATCCAAAAAGAAAGACCTCATATGAGCTGATTTTTCATCTCCAATAGAAGTTTGTTGATTGTTTGAATCACTTGTACTAGCTAAACTAGTATTATTACCTGATTGTTGTTGCCCACCAGTATCAGTCTCACTATTTTTGTAGCTTTCTGACTGTTGATAGTGTAAAAGCGTACTGTGTTTCGATCCACATCTCCTACAGCCACTCGATCCACATTCTTTACTGATGTGGTTGCCTTTTTTTAAACAATTGAGACATAGTCTCAACTTCTTTGCCTGTTCATACCTTGCGTGAACATTTAATTTTATGAATTCAGGGCAGTAATTAATATAATGTTTATTTTTACAGAAAACACAAAAAGGTGGTGCAGAAGTTGATACCAGTGATTTATGAAATTGATTTTTATCATGATGCCTAACTTCTACTTTACTTTCTTCTTTCTTTTTATTTATTTCAATACTTTTCAACATATCAACCCTGTCTTTCAAAAATTCTTTGAAATCATCTAATGAAGTTAATTTTCTTGTTCGTCTACGTTCCTCCCAAACACTAAATGTATTTTGATCAAATTTATCTGTCATATTGTATATGATAATTGGATCCCATGTGGTTGTTGAAATATCAAGTTTTTCCAAAGCAAATAACGTTTTTATAATTGTATCAATGATTTCAAGTAAAAATTGACCAAAGTGTGTGTGTCATCATATCTTTCACATAAGTTTCCAAACTATATCATAATTTCCATCAGAAATACTCACCATATCAATGACTTTTTGTGCTTCTCCTTGAAGTGCACCCTTTAAATAATGAAATTTCTCAATATTTGATATTGAAACATTGTTATTCACAAGAGATTGAAATGTATCTCGAAATTCCAACCAATTATTCAAGTCACCACTAAAAGAAGGTATAGGAATTGATGGTAAATGAGGTCTTGCTCGAAGAGCCACCACAGAATGAGCACTTGATCTGACAGAATGAACATTTGATCTGACAGAATGAACATTTGATCTGACAGAATGAATTCCACTTAAATCATCATCATTAAAACTATGCATGCTACCACAATCTTGAACCTCAGCTTTTTTGTTTCTGATGTTCAAGATCTGTAAAGCCTTAGTAGATATTTTATAAAATATTTCTTCAACTCTGTTCTATATTGTTCTTCCGTTTTCAGATCATCATCATTAACCAATAACTCAATTTCTCCTTGAATTTCCTCAAATTCCTCATCAAACAATTTTCTTATACGATTTAGTCTCAATTCTAATTCTGTCAATAAAATGTCATCAACAGTTAGAATGTCTTCTGAAATACTATGCAAAAACTTTGAATTGAGGGTGCCTCTTTTCCGTATGAGTTCTTTTATTCTACGATCTGACATGATTATTCAACAATACTCACACAAACAAAGAACAGTTCTCAAAGGATTGATAGGATTTAACGAACAAATTGAACGACTCACAGATGATTACTACCTCCTTTGCAATAAAGCTTGTTGAACGCGCTCCCTTAGGACTCCGCTTCAAAGTCTGCCTCCAATAATTGTCTCCAAGTATATTCGTTCGATGCCCAATGCAGCTAGAGCGCCAATTACCCTTACCCTTAGGGCGAGTTGTACAAGACAAGTTCAACAACAGTTCAAGTGAACCGAACTCAGTTGCTAAGAAACTAGAAATTTAATTGGCTAATCCCTAACAACTGAACTTTGTTCACTTGAAACGTTGTTGAACTTGTCTTGTACAACTCGCCCTTAGTGTAGTATTCTAGCCATCAGTAGTCCGATACATTTTTTTTTCGTTTTTACTTGATTTTTAAAAACATAATCCATTTATATTTCAATACATCTATTCAAGTACGTAATGGACATCGGATGTCTCATATTGTTGACATGGAGGTTATTTAAAATTTCAAATGACAAAACTGAGAACTTGGCATTGATATACCTAGCAACAACCTTTCGTACGCAGATTTCACACGCTTTTCAGTGCATTTGATTTTTCTCTTCGATACAACCACTACACTGCATCTCTGATTCAAAATAATCCAATTAAAATGAATTTGTAAATAATTAATATTAGTTGAGTTAATTGTCGACAAACACTGCCTGCTAATGAATTCTACCTTGAATGAGGTGACTGAACAAAACAACACAGTGGTATAGAAAATAAAATTTTACTCTGGGCCAGTGTTATATTTCACTGATTTGGGCAGCATTGCCCTCAAATTCCTAATCTACATGGCATGACAAAAAATATGTTTGTACAACAAAGACACAAAATAAGTAAAATCACAAATACATAACGTAATAATCAAAACTCAAAAACAGTGTTGCAATTTTGAGCTTAAAGATGTTATTTTATAGTCTGGCTTCAAACATCGAAAAATTTGTTGAATTCTTTATAGAAATTTCCAGGTTGTTGAATATTTTGGGTTCAAGGTAAGTGACTCTCAAGGTAGTAGACCGTTGGCTTATGACACTAGAAGTGTCGATTATTTAACGAAGGTATGCCTTCAAGGGATATGAAGATTGAGTTGGATTATCAGGAAAAAAGTGGTTTGTTGGATCCGGTACCCCCTTCCTGTTCAATCAACTTTCGGTTAAAAGCAATATTGAAAATGTTATAATAGAAGCAGCTGTACAAATGTATTGGAATAGTCGGGTCTAGCTAAATTAACCGGGCTCTAGCCGATTAGCACATACGTCTAGGTCGGTCCCCAAGGGCGGCACACGGCCGGAAGTTACGCTTACCGCCATTTGTCTCAGATTATTTGCGAAGATATCCCCTTTGGTTAAACCCTTCATTTTGACCCATCATTCAATGTTAGGTGGACGAATTTAGCCGTATTCGAAGGAAAAGTGACGTTATTGGCGTTATTAGTGTCATGGGCCATCGGTCTATAAAAAGAGGTTTGATGTTGATGTGGGTTGGGTGCTAGTAATCCTATAGTTCTAGTTAGATGGTCTTGATTCGATGTAAATTTACCCGTATTTTTTAAAACATAAATACCCATTTCATATATACAGTGCCCGCCATAAAGAATGTAACATCTAAGAAAAAAGTTTTATTATTAGATTATTGTAAAAAAAAAATTGTGATCGATTGTGCCTGCCTGACAACCTGAAAATCGACTTTGACACATGTAATATGACCACTGTAATGGAGGCAAATTGAAGACGTCAAAAGAGGGGTAAGATAGCAAGATATCAAAAAATTTATTTGAAAAACTTGCACTATTGTGATGATATGGCAATCTAAAATCATCCTGCTTTCCTGATAATAATCCGGTTTCGATGATAATCGTGCATGACCGATTCATTTCGCAAATAAATTTGAAAATAGTGCGTGAAACTGAAGATGTTTAAAGTTTTCGAATTTAAATGTGCGAAGTGAAACGCTCATGCACGATTATCATCGAAACTTGATTATAACCAGAACCACACGATGTGTTCAGATTGCTATATAATAACAGTAATTGTGGAATTCTGATATAACTGTGTTAGAAACGAAACATTGTAACAGAGTGGGTAGTGACAAAAACAATTTTTTTTCAATTCAATGCCATTTGTTGTGGATGAAATGAGAAAATCCGTCATTATCATCGAAATACAAATGTCGCACTACAATCAAGCTATTCAGAAGAGAAATATTTAATATTTGCAAAGAGATCGGAAAAATTCTAAAAAAAAATTTACTTTTATTTTTTCCGATTTGATGCTTGAAACTCTTTATAAGAGTAAAAATTCAAATTCTAAGCAACTTTTTCAATAAACTTTTTACGATATCTTGTATCTTACACACTTTTGGTCTCTACATGGTATTTTTTAATTTGCCTCCATACCATTCACGTGACATTTGTCAAAATCGATTTTCATGTTGTCGGACATACACAATCGATCACCCAAAAAGGAGGATATGCTTTAGAAAGGGAAATTTGGCGGTTCTTGAAAAAAAATTTAAATTCTTTCAAATGTTTAGAAATGAGTGAATTCTTTTAAATCTAGAATCAGTTATCTCATTTGATGTTTTTTCTCAATTATTGTCAAAAAATGCAAGCAGCAACATTGCTTTATAATTATCATCGATTCATAAACAAAAGTACCTATGTATTACATTGAAACCCAGCATACTCACATGAATTATGTAGCCAAAATGTCTATTTTATCATTTCTTTCCTTCACAAACTCTAGTGTAAAAGAACTTATTCAAAGATCTTCCGAAATGGTTTCAAAGTTAAAATTTTGGCAAAATGTTTCTTTTTTATAGGTCTATAAGTCACTCAGAAAAGCATACCCTCCTTTTTTTTCCAATACTCTGATAAAAAACTTTTTTTCCCAAATGTTACACAATTTATGGCAGGCACTGTATATATTTAGAGTACAGCAGCTGCCATTTCAGTTTCCTGAATGAATTTCTGCATGTCTGTCCCTAATTCAGCTTTACTATAAGACGGAAATAATAGTGACGTATTCTTAGCTTAGGGAGCCCAAGCGAGACAAGGGAATTCCAGCAGCTTTCAATGGGTTGTTTCTGAACTAGTAACTGACGTCACAATATATTTTCTACACAAACCAAATGGTCAATATTTCCAGATACGAAACTTTACCCAAATATCAAAATTATTTTGAAATAATTCACAAACAAAAATAAACATTCAACTTTGACACTCTGTATCTCAGGAACGAATAACTTGCGGACATGTTTTTAGGAACTTTTCTTCTTATTTTGATGTCAGCAACACGCTCCTGAATTTTCTGCACGTACGTAAGAAATACGCTGTATAGTTCCGCAATTTTTGTTAGGTACTTCGTGTGCTGTTACATCACTTCAGAAAATCCTTAATCAGCCACTTTCTCAGAGAATAAGATTGAAGAATTACTCACAAGATAGCCAGTAGATATACTAAGTTTGTGTGGTTTTTAAATTCCCTAAAATATATATATATATATATATATATATATATATATATACCGTTTTAACAGATGTAATAAAATTTCATTTAGTTTCCTAGTTAGCTTATCTTATACTATTCGCTCAACTTCGTATCGATATTCTTTTACCTCAAGATAGTTTCCCAAGCTCTTTTGTAACATACCATGATGGGAAGGCAAGCGAGAAAAAATGCCTAAAATAATATACATTCAAAGTTAATAACACACCAATGATTTAAATAAATATTGACCTACCTACCAAAATCGTTAAAGTTGAAATTCAAATTATAGTTTATAAAAAGTCAGTTGAGACAGCAGAAAAACTGAAATTCTATTTAGTGTCGGCATATCTTTTGTCGCCTTTTTTGGCATCTCCGCGAGGTCTGCCAATCGAGTTTAGACGAGAAGCGTTAGATAATAATGTGTTATTTATGCATATTCAAATTGTGCTGTCTCAATTGAGTTCGTAGAGACCATACCTTAACTGATAAAAAATAATGACCCTTCATTTTTAAAACCAAACAAAGATTTATTTTGTCAAAAAACAATTGATTTTGTACTTAGAATTAGGAATAAGGCCGGAATAATAAGTGAAATAAAAAGTTGCTATACTGTAAAGGTACGGTATAAAAGAAGTCAAATAACTATATTTACAATCAAAAAAGCAAAATTTCAAGTGATTATCCACATTTTGGCATCATTCAAATACAATTCATAAAAAAAGTCCTTCATCAAACTAGCTGAATTTGTTATATTGGGCGTAATGAACTTTACTTTATTTATTCAACTTTGAAATTCAAACAGCTTACTCGTGGGGAAAAATTTGATATATAAAGGTTATTGATGAATTGAATTGAAAATGAAAAATGTAGTCAATTGAGACATACACACCAATAAATTATATTGGTAGAATTATTTTGTAATGTTTCAAACTCAATTAGTTTTCTGAAATCACGTTCCCATAAAAAGGAAATAAATTTTGGTTATTGAAAATGTTTTGAGAATTTTGCTTTATTCCTCACAAATACATTATCAAAAGATATGACATCGAGACGTCAACATAACAGACAAAAACACCTAAAAAATAACTTTTAAAAACAATTTAATCATAATAAAATAGATACGAACGATCAGTATTACAAAATAAATATAAAATCTTTATTGGTGGATTCAACTCAATATATACAGGTAAACAAAAACTAGATTCATTTGATGTTTTATTATATTAAATATTAATCTATAACAAAAATTATATATATCTATATTTATAGGTAAGGTTAAAAAACAATTATACAACTAATTACAAAGTATTAACATGACCTCCTTTAAAAGATTTTCTTATAAAGAAAAATCAGACATTGTTTTAGAAAATCTACAGTATATACATCATTGTAGAAAAAACTATGATATTTTATATTTTCATTCTATATGGGAAGATGTTTCATCTTTGTTGTAGTCTGGCCATTTTGAAATTTCTCTTGGTTCATATTATTAAAATGTTGTTGAAGTAAACTTCACACAATTATTAAAATTACTTGAAAAATGAGAAAGGATGAACTTTAGATTTCTAATTTCGAAGGAATTGGCGCCAACATAAAATACAATTTTATGTGGTTTCAAGAATCATTGTAGCGGTTGTGATTAAAAATGCGGCATTTAGCATTTCTTCAATAAATGAAAAAGGAGAATACAATTAAACTTGAGGGTTTAGGGTTTCTTTGCAGCTAAGGAATTTTGACTAAACTCCACAATAATTTTATTTTTAGTTCCAACTTAAATTCAATGGAAAGTTACAAATTTCAATTCGAAAAAATTATTTGACTTTGGGATCTGGCCAAAATTTTTTGGTAAGCTGAAAAGTTACCTTTTCTCTTCGTTTAACTAAAACTCCAACCTTACACTTGGGTAATACCAAACATATTTTCATTTTAAGCATGCTAATTCAATAAAGATCGAATTTGATTAAAACAAAAAGAGCTGAATATTAACAAAAAAGATAAATAAACATATTTCTTTCTTACTATATACATCATCTAAAACACTCTCAAACCGAATTTCTGTGAATATCTCAAAAGTGTGAAGATTTTACAGAAAATTCCATCCCGAAAAAAAAAACAAGTCTGGAGCAAAGTATCTTTCTTTTTTCTGTCTTGTAAAGGGGAAACATTTTTTTGTGCATGTGAAACTTATACACAAATTCAGAATATTCAAAAATATCCAAACTTCCTAAAAAATTGGTTGTTTTGAAGAGAATAGCATTTTACTGTAACTTTTCCATTTAGCCTTTGAGATATTCAGAAAGTGATTCAGAGAGTGGTGCTAAATATATACAGTGTGGCTTTTTTTAGTCCCCCCACCCCCCGTTAACTTTAAAAAACCGTTTGGAGGGTTTCACCGATACTACTTTTTGACACAAAAAATATGGTGATTGCTAGACAGGGGGCGAGGGGGGGCACATCAATTCAAAATTTTTAAATGGCATGAGGGGTCAAGGGTCACATCATTGAAAAGAGAATTCAATTCTCTTTACAACCATCTAATTTTTTTTTAATTTCTTTAATATTTTTTTTGCAATTCAAATTCGAAATATCAAATATAAATGCGGATCTGAAAACCAGTCATACCTTGATAAATTTGAACGGTTTGTTGTGGAATAATGAAACCAAAAAAGGGTATTACCGATACTACTTTTTGAGAGAAGAAACATTGCAATTACACTACAGATGGCGCTGGGGGCACATCAACTAGAAAATTTCGAAAGGCATAAAAATTGAAATTGGAAAAAAATTTCCCAACTAAATTCAAAAATAATTAGATGATTGTAAAGAGAATTGAATTCTCTTTTCAACGATGTGACACTCGACCCCCCATGCCATTTGAAAATTTTGAGTTGATGTGTCCCCCGGCGCCCCCTGAGGAGCAATCACCATATTTTTTGCTTCAAAAAGTAGTATTAGTGAAACCCCCCAAACGGTTTTTTTTTTATGTTCGTACGTCGAACCATTCAAAAGTTAACAGGGGAGGGACTAAAAAAAGGCGCACTGTATATTTTTTGTTAATACACAACTCCAAATCATGATAAATATTATATTCATTAGCAAGATCTCTTCTGTAGTAGATAATGAAGTTTCTATGTTATAATATTTTTTTTTTCATTTCAACAATTAATTCAATCAACTATTGTGGGGCCTATTCAATGCCACTTAAAAAACTCAATGACAGTGCCTTGTCAATTAGAGGAAAAACGTTCTTGCTAACAGTTGAAGCAGCACTTTGAAAGTAAAATGGGATCACACTACGAGAACAAGTTATTTTCGTAAGTAGGATTTCTATATTGTATAGTATACAGGAAGAACTATGACCAATTACAGAAAAAAATGGTGAACCATGAGGAAACACAACTGTTAAATTTTAAAGCTTTTTTTGTTCGCCATCCTCCGAATATGCGCTACTGAATCAATCTTGAGATGTTCAATGTCTATGATTGATCATGGTTTCAAGCACAATACAACTGTGGACGCGGACTGTCATTTTTAGTTTAGTCAGTTTAGTTAATGGAAGATGCAAATGAAATTTGTGCTCAAAAGAACACAATAATATCCTTTATTGCCATAAAATCTACAAGCGGACTTTGTGTTTGCGTACATGGAAAGCTCATTCGACATCAACATTATTTACTTCAACTTTCATGTTGTGTTGTCTTGTGCTCTGCAGTTCATTTTAATGCCGTCCAGATCTAAGGGCAACGCTTTCACTTATATAAAAGGTAATTTTGTTGGTCCAATTTCACTTAGTTTTCTATTTCTTTTGGTGGGAAGAGAACACTGTATAATTTTCTGTAACTGGTGGTAGTTCACCCTATATATTTCTATATTGTATAGTATACAGGGTGTAATTTAAATGATGTCATTAATTTCAGGTGGTGATTCCTTGTCATATTTTATGGAGAAAATTTCATATAAACGTGTGTCCTAACTTACTTCGTTTCCGAGATACGGGGTGTCAAAGTTTCATTTAAAAATCGGCATTTCATCAATTACCCAAAAGTCTTTTTGACGATTTTGATGAAACCTGGTGTGGGTATTAGCAGTTGCAAGGAGCGTTTTTCATGAAATTATATTTCAAATTATAAGTGGCAGATGGTTACCCGATTGATATTTATAGTAAAAATCATTGTACGCCACTGTTTTCCCTAAGTAGAAAAAATTATTAAAAATACAGCTTCCTTATAATGCTGTGAATTTCAATCAAAGTCATTGGCGTAGAAATGGTGGTAACGCACCATCAAAATTCATAAAGTTGCGTGAATGATCTTTTTTTCAGTTACTTACTCCATATTTCGTTGAAATTCTATTTAATTTCATGCTCAAATGTATTGTTCAATTTTGATAGAAACAGTTGACAATAATGGGCTCAGGAACACAACAAATAACCAGTCCATCAAGGACGAAACCAATAAGAGAGTACAGGTAGAAATAAATTAATTAAGGAAATATATCGATTGATAAAGTGTTGCTATTTCAAATTCACAGCATTATAATGTTTACTTTGATAAAAATTAGAAACTTAGAGAAAAACAGTGGCGTACAATGATTTTTACCAAATTTATCAATCAGGTGACCCATCGCTACTTATAATTTGAGATTTAACCTCATGAAAACAAGCCCCGTGTAACTGCCAATATACACACCAGGTTTCATGAAAATCGGCGAGAAGACTTTTGAGTAATTAATAAATAACCGATTTTTTATTGAAACTTTGACACTTGAAAACAAAGCAAGTTAGGGCATACGTTTATATGAACTTTTTTTCATAAAATATGACAAGAAATCACCACCTGAAATTAATGAATTTAGTATACACCCTGTATATTTCTAGTACCGAAATCCCATTGATGATTGAAAAGTGGTTATTTACATACACATCTAGGAATAGTATGTGGCATTGGAGAAATATATTGTTTGTTCTCCGCATTTTGAATGCATTTAAAAAGATACCGTTTGGACAGTTCAATGTTACTGAAATAAACACTGAATCCATCATTTCTTTTTTCATAGTTCAAGGAGCAATTTGTAAATAATGTTTGAAAATCTTCGAAGAATTACACATCTCAAATAAGAGTGTCAAAATTCGTACTTATAACAAGCCAATTAGTGTTGAAGATTCTAATAAGAAGAGGGGATATTCACTCTTTCACTTTTGTGTTTCGGTACAGTTCCAGGAGATAGGATTTATTTTAGGCAAATTTCCTTCTTTGAGGATTTTCTTTCAAATTTGAATAGTTTTTGAAACATTTTCAAAAAATCAAACCAAAACTTACGAATGTGTAGAAAGGATATGCAATAGTTTTTCTTAATATCAAATTGTAACTCAAAATTAGTGCTAATGTTAAAACTCGAAATCCCCTCAATTATCAGTGAATTTGAATGGTTGAGGTAAAAAGTAATTAACGTACTTGTTACACATGAGAATATTCATTATTTTTAAATTACACAACTCTAATTGATCATTCAGAACCAAATAATTTTCTATAGCTGGTTGTTTTTTTGGTTTCTATTGATTCTGATATGTTTTTCTACAACCGCTTACCAAAGTAGCCTTTGGCGCTTCCAGATCTCAACGTTGACGTTTTCCCAGAAACGTCCTTTTGTGACAGCTTTGTCGCTGTAGAGCGAAAATATTGAAAAAAACGCCCGTTTTGTTGAAAACCAACCTACTTGCATGATAGAAGAAATATTGAAAAAAATTACAACTTTTTTTTTGCGAATATCTCAAAAAGTATTGGAGGAATCGTTTTATAGTCAATAGAACTTTTGTAGAGAATTATATAAACTACAAAACGGTTTTTTACGATCAGATCAGTGCATTTTTACTGAGGAAATCCGGCAAAAAGAGCCCACTTTTCAAAAATTCATTATTTTTTTTAAATCTGAAGCTGGACAAACAATATTGCGGAAACTGATAGATAATAACATGTGGTTCAACTGTGCGCAAGATTGTTTCTGTCCGATTTGTAGTTTTTGCACAATCGCGTTATAAACAATTTAGGGTCAAATCTTTCTAAATACGCCGATTTAAGGGAAATCATCTTATTCAAATTCTGTAAAGGGTATTTGGAAGTAGAGATCAATATCTATAATTTGTATGTTTTGGATTTTTACCTGAGAGGTGTGAAACGAGTTGAAAATGTCACTGGAAGTTACTCTAATGCTTCAAAGTGCACCTGAGGTCGCCCGAACTCAACTCAAGTTAACTTCAGTGTGACATTTTCAACACATTTCCCACCTCTCAGGTGAAAATCCAAAATATACAAATTGTAGATATTGATATCTACTTCCAGATGCCGTTTACAGAATTTGAATACGACAATTTCCCTTGAATCGGCTCATCTTGCAAGCCGCAAGTTTGGTAAATGCAAATTTGACATTTCGATTCAATCTGTAGGCGAGGTTTCCCTATACTTGTAGTAGAAAATGGAGCAGACAGATTGAATCGAGCTGTCAGATCTGCATTTACTGAACGCGCCTAAGATGTGCCCTTAACACACTGTTTGCCACGTCACTCAAATACGAATGACACGAATGTTTCCGAAGTTGATTTGTCAGTCACATATGTATGACAGTCCGTAACTGTTGACAGCCACAGTGCATTGTGTAGTATCTCACAGAGGGCCATTGCTTGAAAGTGTCTAATTATTATTGTTGTGCTCATTGCATAGTATCAACAGTGTGCATTCATCATTTTGGGTGTGTTTAAATGATGATTTCTTTTGTTTTAAAGTCATTTAAATATGAATGACGTGGCCCAAATGCAAATTTTTTGATGATTTTTGCGTAGTTAGCCATGTCATTTATATAGCGAGACTGAAAATGCTGCAATATAATGTTTTTTCAAGTGTTATGCTAAATTGCGAACTAAAAAAGTCCGCGAGGAAACTAGAATGCACGGGAAAATGGTAAACACCTTCTGCAATACTTGTTCAAATGAACCTGTTTCAGTTGTTTCAATACTGCACACAAATAATATTTATCTTTTGCATTTATTTAGTTACAATTCATTGCGAGTTTACTCATGATAAAATGGAATAAACATTTCAGTTTCCAGAGTGGTTTGAAATCATATTTTTCATCTGTAATATCCGTACTTATGCCAGTTAGGCCAAACCAAGTATACACATATGTTCCCTGTGAGCCACACTCTCAACCGTCCATTTGAAACTACATTCCCGTCATTTATATAGAAATGCCATGGCCTCTCACCTCCCACTGTACGGTATATATGAATGACGAATCACTTTTGGAAATATTACCGTCATTCATATATGGATGACGCGGCATTTTAGCAAATAACACATTTGAGAATATGGGTCGTTGAGAACTGTTCCATAATAGTTAACGGCAGTCAATGTGTTAAATTAAAATACATATCGGACAGAAAACATCTTGCGCACAGTTGAATCACAGTTTCTGCAATACTGTTTGTCCAGCTTCAGATTTATAAAAATTATAAAATTTTGAAAAATGGTTCCTTTTTCGAGGTTTTCCATTATTTTCTCAGTGGAAAATGCATCGATCCGGTCGTACGAAAATGCATTTTGTAGGTTCTATAAATCTCTACAAGATTTCCATTGACTGTAAAACGATTCCTTGAATAATCTTTGAGATATTTCCAAAAAAACAAAAAATTTGTAATCTTTTTTGCTGGGGCGAAAACTGGGGTTTTCATTAACGAACAATCTTATAAAAATTAGTATAGGCCATTTGTGTCCTTTATTTTGTGGAGGAAAAACCTCTATGGCTTGGTCTAAAATAGCTATCAACTTCAGAACTTTGGGTTGAATGTGAAAAATTTCGGTATTATTCTATTACAGTTATAATCATATTCAATTAGATGATTTGAATAGTTTCAAAAACTTCTCTAATGCTCCCCGAATCTTTGATAAAAATTGTGCATTGTTTTCCGTTTTCAGATCTCATGAGGAGTCAAACTAAGAAACTGATCGAAGAAATTCTGAACACTGCTAACGAAAGCTTGGTCATAGAAGAGCGTCTCGCCCAAAACTATGAAGATTCCAAACAGAAGTCAATGATTCAACCTGTTATTCAAAACTAGTATCTGTAATTTGAACCTGAAGCTTTGGAATCACTAGTAACGGTGGATTTATGCAGCAGTCGTAAGTCATAAGTTTCAAGTCATAAGGAAGAATATTCTTCAATGATTGGTTGGTCTGTTTATTCCAACCAATATTCTTCCTTTTGACTTAAAACTTATGACTGCTGCATAAATCCACCATAACCACATTCCACTATGATAGTTCAACAGTTTTCTGAACCTGAGCTATCAATGATAAACAATCGTCAAATTATTTTCAAAATATTCTTGCTCAACAGTCTTCAAGAAACCATTTATCAACCAAAACGATTCGTGTATCTGTTGAATGGCATACTAAATGTAGTTTATCTATAGATAGATCTTTAAATTACTAAAGCTTTTCAAATTGCACCAATACCATCTTCGAGCCTGCACGATATAAACAAAATATTTGTACAAAAAAATCATTATACAGGGTGGGGCACCGAAAACGAAACAGATCGAATATTGCCAAAACGCATGTGTTGTGAATAAAATGCAAAAACAGGTCGATTTTTAATCCAAGGACATCTTCCTGTCATAACCTCAACTGTCATACCTCTCCCCCCAACCCTTGGGCACTATCACCCAAACAATTTGAATAGGGAAAGTAGTAAGTGTGACACATCATTGAAAAGGTAATTTCATAAGGAATTCAGCCATGTCAATTTTTGCCACCTAACTTTTTATTTTGGCGCCCTCTTGCGGGAAAAATAACTGTTCCGTATTCCAAATTATAATACTGCATTTGCAAGCTATTTTGACATAAATTCGGTGATTATGCATTATGGAATTTTCCTAAGAGAAAAAAACAAAATGGCGGCTCCAAAATGGCGGACATGATTTGCAATTATGGTCCGATTCGATTCAAAATTGATATGAGGTGATTTTCGAAGTCGGAAATTATGATTTGTTCGTCAATGCAAAAAAACAATATGGTGGCTCCAAGATGGCGTACAAAATGTGTAATTCTGGTCCGATTCGAATAAAAATTAGTATGTGAAGATTTCCAGGGATTTTCAGGCGCGGTTAAATTCTGATTCTGTTACGTACATAATAACCTACGTCACACATCTAAATAAAATAATATTTCCTAATTTGTATAAAATCTTTTTTTCATCAATTCAATTAATTCACTGTAGTCATACTGGAACCTTGCAAAACCTTCATATGCCAATTTTGAATCGAATCGAACCACAATTACTAATTTCGTCCGCCATCTTGGTTTTTCGCATTGACAAAAATATCATAATTTTTCGCCCTGAAAATCCCCACGTATCAATTTTGATTCGAATCGGACCAGAATTACAAATTTCGTCCGCCATCTTGGAGCCACCATCTTCTTTTTTTGCATTGACGAACAAATCATAATTTCCGATCTTGAAAACCACCACACCATTGCAAATCATGTCCGGCATTTTGGAGCCACAATTTTTTTTTTTTTCTCTTAGGAAAATTCCATAATGCATTGTCACCGAATTTGTCAAAATAGCTTGCAAATGCAGTATTATAATTTGTAATACGGAACAGTTATTTTTCCCGCAAGAGGGCGCCAAAATAAAAAGTTAGGTGGCAAAAATTGACATGAATGAATTCCTTATGAAATTACCTTTTCAATGATGTGTCACACTTACTACTTTCCCTATTCAAATTGTTTGGGTGATGGTGCCCAAGGGGTGGGGGGAGAGATATGACAGTTGAGGTTATGATAGGAAGATGTCCCCCTTGGATTAAAAATCGACCTGTTTTTGCATTTTATTCACAACACATGCGTTTTGGAAATATTCAATCTGTTTCGTTTTCGGTGCCCCACCCTGTATAAATTATTCTTGATTACTGGTTTCAAATTGGCCAGACTCTGAAACAACATCGTCTACATAGATTTTTATCTTCAGCACTAAGTAAGAAAATATTAAGCTTTTTGCACATAGGCTATAACGAATCAACTTTTCCTCTACAAGTTTTGATACAAAACAATTTTTTTCCAATTAATTATTCTCACTTGATTGTTGATAATGTAATTTACCGTCACGAATGTTCCTCGCCAACAATTTAAAAACCCAAATGAGATGGAATTCCTTGCGCAATGCCTTCATCGTATCAATACAGCTATAAAAATATTCGTTTATGTGTTACTGTTATAAAAAATCTAGAACATCGTGACGGTAACGAAAACCTTTTGATCCAATTTTTGAAAAATTACTTTCGATTTCGCGTAAATATCATAACGAACACGGGATAATATATCAATAATAAATTTGAAAATGCCTAGAAGGTCCGTAAATATCACAACACTGACAAGAAGCGAGCATCACTTGAGATATGACTTGTATAAAAGTTTACTTTTGCATAAATCTTTCTCCGTCTCGCAGAGAAACTGAAAGTCCCTTAGCGTCACTTTCTTCATTCGCTGCCGCAGGGGCATCTGACCACGCGCACCTGTATTTGAACCACTAGCACTCGCCTGTAAATAACAAAAAATATTTTGTAGATAATTTCCAAGAAATGTTACTTTGAAAATAAACACCATGGCAACAAAATTATTTTCAATTGAGATGAAGAATCTTGTTGATCATTTGGAAAATTTGATTGATTCAATATTATAAGTAAAGAATAACGTTTTTGGGGGTTGAACATTTTTTGATTTGATGACCTCAATTGACAATATTCCACAGGCTATCGGTGATCGTTTTTTTGATGTCAGTTTGGTAATAAATTTTGTCTTCAAATGTTGGAAATACCGATTCAAGTCAATTATAAGCCGCGTTTTATTGACTACTAGAGTTCACATCTGCTAGTTGAAGAAGTAGAGTACCATAAAAACGTAATTTCAGGGTTTACAGTAGAGTCAAATTTTAAAATTTCCTAAATCTTTGTAAAAAGTTTTCATTATTATAAATGATACATTCAATTTGAATAATTTGCTTGCATTAACAACAGCTTTCCCAGCCCAAATAGACAATGGAAGAAGGCTCGAGCAGTATTATATCTATTTGAAGATTAGATCTAGACGGGAATGTTTCAAGTGCAATAATAAACTTACCATATATTATGTGAATTCCTTGAATAATTTAGAAAACATTTTCAGAATTTAAAAATTATTATGAAGATGAACCTTCACACCTTCCAATTTCGAGGCAGCTTTGAGTAAACTATGAACTATTGAACTTTCGCTATTTTTTGGGTCATCATATCTTCTTTTTTGGTATTCATTTGTATTTTTGTTTAGGATATGATTTTAAAAAGGAGTTCAACAGAGGTTTTCAATGAATTGAGAATCAATATGAATTCACCTTCTTTATCATATAAATAAAACTCGTACAACTCATACATATTTAAACATTTTCATCTATAACTTTAATTATGTCCATAACACTCATATTTATTTTGACTAGAGGCTGTTCACTACCAAAATCGTTTTAATGTGAGTAAATGAAGTTTTTTGAGTTTCAAAATACAACCAAACTGAAATGAATAGAAATTAAGTCCATAGTCCAATGTCAATAGTGTCAATTTCTGCTAAGATTTAGGAATTTTAATTTTTCAACCAATTATCTACTTTGGCTACAATTTCCGGGGTTAAAATATATCAATATTTGGGACTTATTTAAAAAAAAACATTAAAAAAATGTTTTTTATAATTATATTCTTCATATACCATGAAATATGTCAAAGAGGTTTGTGCAATTATGAATATATGCTTTTCAGTGTGTATGGAGTCTCTAGAGGCTCCAAAAAGTCATTGAAAACAGAATCCTTACAGTCATTTCAATATTCATATTGGAAACCGTGTCAATTTGTAAAAAATTTGTAAAATTTGTTTTTACGAAACTCCCAGGTTTTCGGAGATAACCCCTCAAAAGCAGAGCTTGTGCGAGCAAGGGAGATCCGGGACCTACAGTTTAAATAAAAGTGGAATCCGAACCACTTCAGCTCAGTGACACACGACCGGAGATCGAACCCGGACCGTCTGGGTGGAAGCCAAACGCTCTAACACCTCGACCACTTCGCTGTTAACACAATAATAAGGAAAACGAATCTATAGTAATTCACCACACAAAACAGTCACATGAATTGAGGCTTCCTATCCCTAAAACCCATTTTGTTCAAAATTCATTGATCCATAATGGAATCATGAAGTATAAACTTCCCAATGATATCAAAGAGATATCTCTTGTCATATTCAGACAAAAAAGGAAAAAATTATTGAGTGATAAAGCCTATTAGGACATACAAGAATATTTCAAGAAAGTGATTTCTGGGTTAATAACAAATCCATATGGGAAATATCGGAAACCTTAATTTTCTGTTTCATATTTAGCTGCAGTTGCATCCTCATTGTCCAACCCAGCTTTCATGGCTGCTGTTAATATTTGTCATCTACCAAATTTGGGAAAGAAAATTTTCATTGGGTGACCCCTTATATTTAATTACAGATTCAAATTTGGAAGATGTAATCGTACCCATTCGTTATCTTCTCCAAATTTTAAATGAAAATGGATTTCACGAACATTCGACGTAAACGTAGTTTTCCGCTTATTTTCAAGCTTTCGCTTTCCTGGAAATATCGCCACAAATTTTTAGAGACAAAAGATTTCTAGTTTGTCGTTGGCAAGATTCAAATGGAACAACCACTTTTACGCTTTCTTCATATTTCGGGTACCTGTGAAATGTTATTTTTTTTGTATATTCGTGTACATTTCCGCAATAACACATTTTTTGAAATTCTTTTTTCAATAAATTAAAATAAAAAGTTGTCACTTGAAAGTGTTGACACATGTAAGTGTTGACACATGTAAGTGTATCAATCAATTCAGTGTTTCAAATATTTAAAAACAAAATGTACAACAAACCTGACAGCAAAAAAAACGAAGTCCTGTAGAATATTGTCAGTTGAGTTTATTCCACTAGCTTTCGGGTTTTTGTCAATATGTTGGTCATGAATTTGATTTGGGTTTTAATGGGCACATTGCATGTCGCCAACTTCAACTTCAAATCCGCGTATTTTGCAAAGTATATAATTTTTAAAGATTTTTCGTAAAGGTATTTGCTTATGACTCTAATGCTATAGCATATCTGGTTCAGTTTTGCTACTAAGCTTATGATACGGACGTTCCATTATAAATGTTCCTCTATAAAGACTCCCAGAAATTTGTTATTATTCTGAATTTTGATGTCATGTTGAGTATGAATATATTTTCAGGTGTTTCAATTCTTTGTTGTTTGGTCCTGAAAAATATAGCGTTGGTTTTCTCAACATTTAATACCAATTTTTTTTTTAACCAATCTTAAATGTTTTTTGTTATGTTCTGCGTTTTTCGTATTAGGTCTAAATAATCTGAACTTGAAACCAACAAATTAGTGTCATCTACATAGTTACTTAGATGTGCAGAAGCATTAAAGTCATTTAAGATTTACAAAATATCATTCATGAAATTTATGAAAAGTGCTGGCCCTGTTATGCTACCTTGAGGGACTCCTATCTTGATGTAATTTAAGTTAGATTTAGTTGCCTGTCCATCATTTATAATTTTGACTTTCTGTTGACAATGTGTTAGGATTCAAACCAATCTAAAGCATTTCCTCTAATGCCATATTTTTCAAGTTTAATCAATAAGTAGTCATATACTTCAAGGTACCGTAGAGGATATCTTTTTTCAATTCATTTACAAATGACACAGAGTATGTTCATTCATTTTCTTACTGATACACAGTTATTTAAATGATTTTCCTCCATAAATGATATCCAACTTCTCCAGAAAAACTCTTCAAAATTTTATAAAAGCATTTCTAATTACACCCAGAAGTCTCAGAATTTTCATTCAATGTCAGTTATGAAATGAATAATAAACTCAACTCTAAATTACATCCGAGTATGTTTTAGATAAATCAATCAATATGTCAGATTTCATAGAACGTTCTTGTGAATTTTTCAATTTGAATATTCTCAAAATTTTACAATGATGTCAGATCTGCACAAGTAAATTTTATCAAGTAATAAAGTCAAAATATACTTTATTGTCAGAAGTTTTAATTCCTATAAGAGACAAAGCTTGATTAACTAAATGATGATAATATTGAAATAAATAGTTATAAACTACAACGGAAGTAACACCCCCCATCTCCACATCCGTCCAGATGTGAGGGAACACCACTACTATATGCGCTTCGGGGTGACATGACAACATATTTTTTATTTATTTATCCCAGGGGACAAACCCAGTAAGGACATAATTACCAGCACTGATAAATCAGAGAGTGAAAATAAACATAAAGTGATACATTGCACATGCAACTGTAAGATAAAAGTCTACAATTTAAAATAGTGTGAATGAATACAGTGAACATGTTCAACAAAAACAACATACCTGCGATATGCCAGACTGTTCCCCGTCCAACCTAGGCTTTTTCCTAGGACCTATGGCTTGCAGGGCAGTGGCGTTTGCCTCCCTCTGTCGCAATTCTTCCATCTCTACCCTCTGCATTTCCTTCGCTTTCGCCTTCAATTTGGCTTGCTCAGGATCTTCCGTCCTTGATCGACTTTTTGCAGCTCTCATCAACATTTCTCGTTCCATCTCTTCATGTCTTTTCCTTTCGGCTCTGTCTAAATCTTCTAAAAACTTCAACTGACCTGAAAATTGAACAAATGTTTTAATCATAGCTTCATGCGATATTTGCCCTACTCTCCTAGCTGGTGATTTGATTTGAGGAATGACGTAAGGTCACGTTTTCAAAAAAAACGTCAATGATTATTGAAATTTATCAATTCAAATCTCAGGTCAAACGTATATGTAAATTTATTTTTTGGTTACAGCAGTTTTTTTATAGAATAGTTTTTTTATAGAATAGTTTAGTAATAACTTATAAGTACTACATTCATATTTAGTGTGTAACTGATTGTCTTTAATTTTATTTATTTATATACAAGACTACAAAAATTGAAAATATTATAATCTTAAAGCACTACTCAAAATAAATGTATAATTATGAATGTATAACATAAATTTCAATACTATAATGGAACTATTCTAATATAGTGTTTACATTTTGATTTCATAAAATTCAAGAACCAGATAATTTACCAGTGCACCTAAGTGAATGAACAATAATTGTATTGTGCTTTTGAACAAAATATGTAACTATAATAAGTATTAGTTGGAAGCCAATGTTGATGCGTAAATAAAAACTCCAATAAATTCCTTTGATAGTAACTGTCATAGAAGTAGTTATGAAATAATTTGTAGAACTTGTGAATTTGGTATATTGGTTATAAAAATATATTCTATCATAGATGAAAATAATTTGATGTTTTTGTTCTCTTATATCGACGGGTATGGTTGAAAGTTTTTGACAAAGTGTAGGTTATAAATCTTTGACAAATTTTTCATTACAGAGGTATTCTTAAATGATTATTACATGTGTTCCTTTTGGGTTTTATAACATCTTTTTGAAAGTGAGAATTAACAATGAAAAAATAGTGATCTTCTATTGAGTTTTTCACTGTAATAAAGATGTGTTGTAGGGAAGCGTCTTTTTTGTGTAAAATACACCTTTTACAAGGAATTTTGTAAAGACCACCCCAAACTAGTGTACCGTATTAGAGTAGTGAATTTCTTTGGAGCAAATTCTCTAAGTGATTTTTTCTACATTCATGCAAAAAGCAAAAAATGATTTATTGAGGTGCGGCACTAGGGGTAGGAAAATGAAAAGCGCAACTTGAATACTTTATTATTAATATCGATTTGCATTGAAACAGGAACTAATACGTTGCGAACAATTTAACTCAAACTTTATTTTTACCCTCAATGTTGAAAGTGAATGAACAATTGGTGCAATTTCCAATATGAATATTTCGTAGTGAAGTACCTATTGCCAATCTCACAGAATATCTGCTAAATATGTAGTAGGTTTAAACGCTTATGTTTGTCATGATGACAGCACGTTGAAGTAGAATGACAGATGAGTGCAATAAAAACTTTATTGCACTAGTGCAATAAAGAACTTCTTTTTCCACTGAATATAGTTCAATAAAGTTTTGCTTTTTGCATGAATGTAGAAAAAATTTATTTTATTAATTTTTTAACTTTCATTGATTTATAATAAACGTATTTCTCCCATTTTAGATATTGAAAAATGAATTATGAATAATCCAAAATTCCGCAAAACCTATACAATATGTATTTTTGTCAACAAGTCTTCAACATAAAACAAATACTTCCCCATATCAACACTGAAACCGGTATATAGGCCTTCGCCCATTTTATGAGATTTATACTGAATCGCAAAATAATTCTTGTAGAAAACATTGCTAAGAATCTAACGATTGTAATTCAACGATCGTACAGGGCAGTAGTTGTTTTTTTCTGTTAGAGACTTGCTGACGAAATAACGATTGTATAGATTTATGAGGAAATTTGAATGATAAACAGGATGTTGCAAAATTCAGGAGATTCATCGTAAATTAAGAAGGGTTGTCCTTCACAATTTTTTTCAGTTCATCTTTAATAGATATCATGACGGAAATAAAACTGAGTTTTTATTTTTTTCCACAATTCCGATTTAAATTATGTAGCTTACATACACTCCTAAAGAGGTAAATATGTTTTTTTTTTTCAGTATTACCATTATCTTATATTTATGGTATTTATGACAACCCTCAAAACCCTTATTATTAAAAATCGTATGTTATATTGGGGTTGTTAAGAAGATCTGAATATCAGTAAGGTTTTAAAAATAGGAAAAAGTTACAAAAACGGAATCCTTGCTCTAAAGTTAATTTTTACTGAAGCGAAAGATGCTAGCAAGGTATGAGACTGAAGGACTCTTTAAAAAATCAAAGGGTTTTGATTTATGCTGAGCTGACACCTTGTCAAATGATCAAACTGGTATAAAATGAAGAAATTGAAGAAGAAGAGAAAGCAAACTGAATGGTGAAAATGGTTTAGTAATTAGATAAAAAACCGGAATGTCACAAATAGTTAAGCAATTAAAAAACAATTTGATAATTTTAAAAAGAGGAAGGAATACGAACTACTATTATAAGTACAAGAGATTTTTTTAAGGCTCAGTTTATGATGTTATAATTTTAGTATAAACATGACTTACTAAAGATGTTTTTAGTTTTTCAAAAGCCTGAGGTGGCGGAATTGTATTAGCTATAAGAAAATGTATTATTTACAAGCATCATAGAAATCCCTATGAAGTGTACAACTTTTCGTCAACTTATCCTTAGGTGGGAATAAATACGTTATATGGGGAGTACATATTCCACCTTCATCTGTGTTGAATGTTTACACAGAACATGTCAATACTGTTTGATAGTATTTTGGAAGCATAACCCAAGAACCACACGGTAATTCATTTATAGCAAATACCACACTGTGGGGTCCTATGTGACCCCATGGACAATGGGGTTTCTGATAGAGCAAATGGTAAAAATAAATCTCAATTCTCGAAAACTTGAAAATATATATTCTCATAATCAATGTAAACATGTCTCAAACTCATACAAAACTAAGAATAAAAATTATTTTGAAAGGATATGTATTTTCAGGTACCTTAACGACATAAAATAAATTAACTATAGTACATAATATAATAAATAATAGTTATTTATGTATCAAGGGCGTAAAGTAGGCGTTTATGGCCTGCGGCGTGGATGATGGCCCGATGGCGTTAGCCGAGGGCCATCACACGCCGAAGTCCTTAAACGCATTTTACGCACGTGATACATACAAAATTTTATGCACTAGCGGTTTTATAGCGCGAATCACAAATACTGACTTGAATTGCAATGGTCTACACGTTTCATACGTTATGCATACAATAATTAAGGGTAACATAATATGAGGAATGTGAAACTATAGTAGCTGAGTGCTATATTGGAGAATCTATTTCAAATAAATAGATCATCACCGAAAAAATTGCCAACGATTATGAACAAATGTTAGAAAGAGTATTGCTCTATTGAACTGAAATGATTCTAATTCGTATTAGGAATTGCATGAAATGATGTGTGAGTATAGACAATTTGAGAATGTTGTCTACTTTACGGCCCGCCGGGCCATAATGCGCCCACGGGCGATAAAGTGCCACTTTACGCCCGGCGAACCGGGCGGTAAAGTGTACTTTACCGCCCGCTAGTGCATAAATACAACTATTTCCAATCGTCACATAATGTCATGGCAATTTAAGTATATAAGTTCTTTTTTTCTTGTAACAAAATGGTTCATTGATGTCCTGGTATAATTTGAATGGAAAGGTTCCAAAAAAAACCTTGTTTGCATTCACATGCCTTCTTACTGTTCTCATTGGTGGGTTGTTATAAAGTATCTTAAAACCAAATTCATTATATATTTCATCTTCATCAGAATTGTCTTAAATCACAAGATCTTCATTTACACTCTGTAATTCCTTTTCTGGCTCATCCTCGCTGTAATCCTCATATAGAGGGTTTCAGAGCTTTGCTTTAATGAGGAAGCGCTTATTTGTGTCCATTTTGATCATTTTAGTCAAGAAACAATCAGTTGAAATGACTAAATTCAATAAATTCAGACAACTCACATCAAAAAAAAGTAAATAACGTGGGATCATATACGACACAAACCATGATAAATGACTGGACAATGATTGGACAATCGCGAGTGCGTACTCAAATCAGTAAAAACATCGAATAATGAAGCTACTAAAATTTCCAGATAATTCGACTTCCGGCAGTGGTTGAGGTCAGACGGCGGTCTTGTGCTGGAAGTCAGGTTAATGTGTGTGATGTCCGCAGTCTTAAAGACGTGCATTTGACAGATTAAATATGAAGTATTTTGTTAAAAATTAAAAAGTGTAACATATGGGATGCAGTATTGCCTACAGCAAGACAACTGCATTCCCCTGATGAAACTTTGCTGTCTACGCCGGTTAAATGCCGGATGTGAACGGATTTCTCGCAGCAGGACATGTCCTACAAGGCGCCGAATGGAAGCCGACGGACAATAATTGAAGAGAGAGAGAGAGAGAGAAAATTTCCAGATTTGTGAACGTATATGATCGCAATTATGTAAACCGTCGGGTCGCCGGTGACCCCACGACGTGGATCTAGGGTTAATTATTTGTGGAGATTTCAATACTTCTGAGGCAAAGTGGGGTAATGACAATTTTGGTGTGAATGTTATAGGCCGTCAGCCCGCTGCCAAAATGCGGAATGATTTTATAAAGTATGCCCTTTAGGGTTTTGCTACTTATAAATATGATGACCAGTGAACAAGCAAAATTAGCGCTATTCCGTGGAACTTAATAACAATAATACTTTATTTTTTCAAAGACGTGCATAAACACGCGGACTTTAACAATAACACTGCATTGTACATATGAGAAACGAAAGCGATACGTTAAAATTCCTCTTCGCAAATATGTAACTAGTATCAAGTCACAAAAGCTGTTGAAAATGAATTTCAATGAAAAGTCAAGTACAGGCATATCAATAAACAGAACCTACTGATAAAAGTTACCACCGCTTACCTTTAACATCGTTCGTAACTTCATAACGTTGATTAACCTTTACATTCTCTAGTCTATGCTCAGTTATAACTGACACTTTCTCCAATAAATTTCGCAGCCTTTCTTGCGCCGCATGCGATATGCAAGCTGCAACATCAGTATTGGATTCGTCCAGCCCGTGTTTCATCATAACCTGTCTAATTTTCTGTTGCAAAGGGGCCATAGAACACAACATATCCTCCTTACAAGATCGGATCTGAGTTCCCACAAACTCGGTAGAGCCCAAAATTTTTTGGGTTTCTTCAGCCAAGTTAACACCACCCATCGCTGCTACATCGTTGATGTCGTCATCACCAGTATAAGCGGATGAAAAAGTTTTCTTTTCTTTGTCCTTAGCTGTTGTCTTGATGTTAGAAGGCACTGAAGGTTTCATCCCCTGGAATCTGACAGCCCCCGTTGGTTGTTTCTGGAGAGGAACCGCTGTTCTTACTTGCATTTGCTGCCGAATTTGGCCAGGCGCCAAGGGTCTTACCTGCTTTAAGGATAAAAGGGTTTATTTAGAAGAAACTTTCAGCAAGCACTAGTTAAACAAAATAATGTCAGATATTTGATAAATCAATCACAATAAATTACTCTTTAAAATAAAACACGTAAAAATTTTGTTGAAATGTTAATAAAAGAATCAATGTACACGAAGGTATTTCACGTTTTGAAAAAATCAATCCACTATCAAAATTTAGTAGTGATTTTTAGAATTTGAAGAGGTATTTGTAATAATGCTTGTATTATGAAAATGCCATTTTATTTCACTAACAAATTGAAATTCTATGAAAATATTAATGATCCGTCGAAAAATAGTAACAATAACAATAATAATAAACCTTAGTTAACTTTTATGATCACAGGGAAATAAAACAAGACAAGTCAGAGAAAGACCAGTCATTGTTAGTATACAGAACATACTTTAGCATGAAAAACATGAGTTAAAACATAGTTTAGCTCATAAAATCAGTGGAAATATTATACATACTTTTCCAAAAAGAAATTCTTCGGATTCTATTGTATATATATAATTTGTTTTTTTTTATAAAATCTTATTCCATTGTACTGAGGGCTATGTTAGTAGAATACAAACATTTTCACCATATTTTTTAATGGAAATCTTGGTTTCAGGAGAATTTAGAGGAATTTATTTTGGCATATAAAATACTTTTGAAGATATTGTCGCGACTAGGGCTACTAGGGTAGCATCCTGAGCCGTATAAGGGGTTGTTTCCCTTATACTAAATGCGACTTGGGGAGTAGCTACAGATGGTAGCTATTAAAACTCAAGGGGTAGCAAAGGAATATAAACATTTATTATAGAACAACAGGGATACTGGGGAAAGTTATATGCACATTGTAAAGTAAGGGACATTCAGTAATATAATAGGGAACAAATAAAACTCTTACCTAAACCTATCACTAAACCAATACTTACAGCTAAGGCCAAAAGGGCCTAGCCTATAAGGCTAACTGAGCGCTAGGGCTCTCTCATCTACAGGAGTGTATTACCAACTAACTCATCAATCTGTTCCTTTTGTATTTATATAAGGAAATATGTTTTGTTCATTCGGTCAACGATTTTAGCTCGTCACGCGACTTCGCTAATTTCAATGTCGGTCACATATGACAATGAACTTCTATATCGTGGACGAATCAATAAACAATAAGATGAATGGATCAATGCACTAAAATAATTCAAATTCAACATTTACGACATATGCCCACCTTCTAAAAAAGCTGGACCCCAGCTTTAAAATACAAACACGACCCTACGAAACCTTTATACAAAACAAGTGCCCTATTCTAATAATATTGAAATAATTACAAAAAATATATTTTTCTGGATCCTATTACGTGGTACACACACCGCGACGGGATCTGGTCCTGTTGAGACCATAAGTTTCTTCAGCTCTGGCATTTCTACAGTAGTCCGTATCCGGTAACACAGCTCGAAACAGAACGGGACTGCATCGTTTGGCACCCTGGGTACTGGCTGTCGACAAACATTCATCGGTGGGACTGGCAGCTACAGTAGGCGTTACCAGCGCTACCACATTCTGAGACTGCAAGTATTCGGAATCACAGCATCTGGAACATCCTTCGGGGCAGTTTCAAGAATATCAACGGCAAATGTCTGGTGTCTCTTCCGGGCACCACTGGTTCAGGAAGCTGAGTCGGCTTGGAAGTTTTCGACCTGGATAATCTTCTGGAATCCTTGACAAACTCACGTTTCTCCATCCTCCATTTATGTCTTCAGGAAGAAGCATCTGGATTACTCAGTTCGTCCAGTGCTCCACTCCTTTGAACAGCCTCTACATTTTGATTTGCTGTCGACCTTCGAAACCTTTCATTCCCGATACTTCCTGGAATTCTCAGATTACTCAGTTCGTCCAGTGTTCCAACCCTTTCTGTACCATATTGGATATCGCAGCTTCTCACTTTCTGTTATTGTCAGCCATGTTGGGTGTCCAAATTCTATTCTCGAAATGCCAGACTGGGTACTTGGTTGTCTGGGTACTTGGTTGTCCTGGTCTCTTCTCTCCAGGATTGTGTGTGTACCAGCTAAGGCCAAAAGGGCCTAGCCTATGAGGCTAACTGAGCACTAGGGCTCTTTCCTCTAAAGGAGTCTATTACTAACTCTCTTTTCAATCTATTCCTTTTGTATTTATATAAGGAAATATGTTTTGTTCATTCGGTCAACGATTTTAGCTCGTCACGCGACTTCGCTAATTTCAATGTCGGTCACATATGACAATGAACTTCTATATCGTGGACGAATCAATAAACAATAAGATGAATGAATCAATGCACTAAAATAATTCAAATTCAACATTTACGACAATATATCAATCCGGAAGTGTTGAGATTTCGTGGTTTTTTAAATGTTTCTTTGAAAATCAAGTTCAAGTTCTGTCTAATTCTCCTTTTTCTGTTTAGTTAGAGCTCTAGATACACCAGCGCATCTTCCTGAGTTTTCCAACTTTACTATTTCAAGAAGAAATTGAAGCTCTTTATCTATTGTCTATGTAGCCCTATATGCACAATTATATGGCCATGTTTCTTGATCTTGTTTCTAGTTAGTTTATTTATTTATTTCGTATGATTATACGGCGAGTGTCAAAAGTTTTCACCATTTGGGAAACGTTTTAATTATCCATTTTTCCGAAAATTTTATTCTTAAAAAAAGTTGGTGCATAAAGGCATCAGATGTTCAAATTCCCAATTCGTTTAGAAAAATTGTTTACAATTGACAACAATATCCAGATTTGTAATTACAGCCCGCTAAGCAACAAACTTTTTAATCCAAGTTAACACTATAAATGAATCCCTTCCAAGAGAGGTTATCTTGTACAATGGAAAATAGCAACTAAATTCCAACTTTCAGTTGCAGATGATTCCACAACTGACTTTATGAACATCCTGTTCATATTTTCAATGAAATCACTATAAATAATGTTATCACAAACTTGCAGATTTGTATTATTTATTTGTTTAGTTTAAATAAGTTATTTCGTTCACTCATTTTCCTCAAGTGAATCATGAAGATATTTATTACATACATACAGAGTGAAATATTAAATTAGAAGCAAAAAACCTGCTCAAATCACAACCATTTCCAACACATCAATCAAATAATAAATGAGACCTAATTTTGCATCAAAATATTATTAAAGTGATGGTAGGGAGAAAACGTTTGTTGCTTAGGAGGCTTTGCTTTCAAATCTGGATATTGTTTTCAATTGTAAACAACTTTCCCAAATAAACTTTTTTGATATCAAAAATAAGGGTACTTTATGCTTGATCCAATTTCTTATTTTTTGTTCTCCCCTAGATTTTTCAAATCTGATGCCTTCAATGGAAGTTTTCTGGAATGCAGCAACTTTTTTGAGGAATAAAATTCTCTGACAATTGAATAGTAAAAAGTTACCAATATGGTGCAAACTTTCTAACACTCGTTGTATATCTTTATTATTATTATGATTGCTTTAGTAGTAGAAATAATAGAACCTAGTTACCGTCTGCTTATTGTAGGCGTCTAAAAGACCACACCCACAAGGGGAACTTCAGAACCCATAGGGGAGCCAAGCAACCCTTGTTGCGGAGACGGGAGCCCCAGAAAGGGGAATCAGAACAACCGAAGGTACCCCCAAATACAAGTTAACTGGGGAACCTCTCAAAAGACCCCTGAAACCACCTCCCTGGGGACTAGGGGCTAGAATGCATGGATCCCAGTCGTAAGAGGCGACTAAAAGACCCCTACGAGAGGAACCAAAGCAGGGATCTCTGGAACCCATTCACAGATGCCAGAAGAAGATGATTGCTTTATTGATTTTGTAAACTTGTTAGTTGTCTTTGAAGTTCATATCGACTAAAATTTATTCCATTGAATGATACTTATTGAACTTTTCTCCGTTTTGTTTTTTGAAGTTGAGTTGAAACGCTCTTTAACAGTGGTCAACTCAGTCATTAATTTCCATTATTATTATTTGTATGATTGAATAACGTGAATTATTTGACTCTTCATCAGAGTTGCCAATGGTACTTGTTGGAAGAATATTATACATAATTTTTTGGCTGTAATAAAAACAATTGAGGATGAAAGTTTTATTGAGTATTTCAACTTACCTGCATGGGTTGCCTAATGTTCAAACTAGATCTAATTTGCTGACTATTCGGATAAACGGGATGCAGAGCTGGAGGCTGCGACGACGATACAATTACATTATTTGAGACGTTTGGTTGTCTTATAGCAGTCACCATTCTTGTTTGTTGCTGTTGACCCTGAGCTCGAATAGGGGCTACAAGTCTTTGCTGGATAACTTGACCGGGTCTGACGACCGTTGTTCCAGGTGCGACTAATCTGACCTGGTTGGAAGGTATGACAGGGCGTACTGTCTGAACTGTCGGAGTGGCTCCAGCTATCGAAAATACCACATTTGCAGGCGGAGGACGGATGCCATCAATGCTGAGCTCTTGAGTGGCCAGAGAGTGGCGCAGTAGCGGTAAACTTTTCTGGAAAAATTATTGGAACATATCTATAGAGCAATGTAATAACGTCTAACTGGATTCATCTTCAGTATTTTGTCCCATTAGGTATTTATCACAATAGATTTTCATCCATAACTAGGACAATTGATAATCGTTTTTAAACTGACCTGAAGTGGAAACAGAAAAACCAAGATTCAAAATTACAATGGAAAGGTGAACGCATTTAATGTAAACAGGAGCGTTGTCTGGTTCAAACTTGTTTCAGTTGTACTATGACTGTATACATATTTATTCTTCAGTGGAATTATTTAAACTTCAATTCCTTCTTTACCAATTATGGTATGTACCGAATTGATTGTAACATATTCTGCCTGAAAATTCTAATTTGGCAATAAATGTAAATTTTCTCAATATTTTAGGTTAAATATCCTACAAAGAAGGTAATGCAACACTTTAAAGATTACTTTATGATGAGCAAATTTTCCAAACTGGTAATAAATAATTTGTACGACTGTGACGAATGTATTCATTAAAATGAGATTAGCTCGATTTTGATATTTCAGTTAAGTGCCTACTAGATGAGTATTTTTGATCAAATAAAGTTGTTTACTTCGGTTCAATCTATATACCAAGAAATTGTTACTTTGAAGAATCAGGTACATACTCAACAAATTGCTCTGTGAATAACAAAGACCTTGAAACCATTTCCAAATCTTGAACTGCATGAAATGATGCAAAAATTGTCTTGCACTTCTCAGCATTTGATGGTTTCAATAAAAAAAATAAAAGAAGGCAATTTGTGTGGAAAAGATGTCGAACTAGATGATGAATATTCTGCACTGATCGTATATGTTCCACAAGAACGAGGCAAAATCGTCAGTGGTTCTAACTGTGGTAGTTTGAACAACAGAAGAGATTCACATTTGTATTTTCCAAAGCTATGAGGAAACTTCAAAACAGCCTCAGCACTCTTCTAACACAACAAATTCAAAATAAGATCATTGTCCTAGTCTATAGCCACAAGCCCAAAATTTATTTAATACTGAAACTAGCCCACTGTAATGTATATTCAAAAGTAGAAAATAAAAAAAACAGGAAGTTATTTCAAGGTGAGCATGGTGCTTCGGAATCTCAGTTTTTAGCGTTTCAGAGGAAACTGCATCAAAAGTACTTTCTCCTTTTTTGGATTTAGTCTCTAGTTGCTGACAGAAAAATAAATAGATTTGGTCTATAAATGTAAGAATACAACAATGATTCAATAAATTAACCATATCACTGTTACCTGGTCAGGTACATTGATACCTACTATAGTAGTAAGTAACAAACAACACTTTTCAGTTTTCAATATTTGTTTTCTTTCTGAAAAAAAGTAGCCAAGCAGCCAAATTCTCAAAACGTGAACATAGTTTCAATAATAGCATTAATACCTTAGTTTTGGTTATTTCAGAAGTGATTTATCAAAATCATCTTATTTGACAGATATTTGTCAATTTTGTTGCTAAGAGAAAAAAATTACAGAATTTGTTTATTCAACTGTTACAGACTAACAGTTAAAGTAATATACAGTATGTAAAAAGTTTTGGTACCAGTGGAATTAAAGTCAAAGTTTAGTGGGGTGTTTCCAGACAATATTTCAGTTGAAAAATACAATAAAGATCTTATTTATTGACACTGAATAACTTTTTCATCACAAATACAACGAAATTGTTATAAACTGAAGAAAATTCTGTTAATGAAGTGGAATAAAAAATGAAGTGATCTGTTAGTTCATTGAAATTTAAAGATATAGAAATCGAAGTAAAAAAATAAAATACTATGGCAAACTTTTTTATGTCAAGATTGTATTCATAACAGTTGTCATAAAATGCAAGTGAAGAATTATGACTATTGAAACTTGATATACAGGCCATACTTTTTTGAGTTATACCACGAGAATGGTGAATGATACAAAGCTGGTTTGAACTTTGATTTCACTTTTATTCAAGTACCTTCCATTCAATTTTTCCATAACACTTTCTCCATGAAATTTCATATCTTCGACAATAAAGTACTTTTGATTTCATTTGATTTGAAGACAGTACTCATATAAAGATGATTGCAGACACAATATCAATCAACATAAAAAAATATGTTTCTAGAAAAACAATTTGTAATGACCTACCTTTAAAAATCCAATCAGACATGGTTGCGGGGAAGCATTCAACAATCTTTCCAGCTTATCACAAAAATTTTCTGGTTCAACTTTATTATCTATTAGTTCTTGAATGAGTGTTCGAACATTTCTTTCCACAGATGTAGGCTCTCTACTTGATAATTCCAGTAGGTTCGCAAGGAACTTTCGACATTTTTCTTTGGTATTATCATTTGCAGGTCGCTAAAATAGATTAAATTTATAATAAAAATAGTAAATGAATTTTATTTCAGAGAACGTTATAGTACATAAAATGTAAAATAAAATATGAACATTTGGCATTTAATTTCTAAGAGTTCTAACTCAAATATATCTCTATCAGTAAGTTGAAGATTACTTTCTTGGTTTGTAGTTATTTTACACTTTTGATTTCAGTTGGTAATGTTTTGAATATTTTTGGGCAGGTGTAAAATGCAACCTTTTCAGTCATCGTCTATCCTTGTGCTGTACATGATTTGTGTATTTATATTTTTAAAAAACACCAGAAGGCTTTGCTATATGTCTATTCCAAAAGTAGTAAGAATTCTTAAGTTCCTGAATTTTCCTCTGCACAAGTCATTTATTTTAAGATTGTTCACTATTCTCAACTGTTTGGTGAATATTCGATAGATATCTCTACTACTTGCAATGAATATAATACCATACCTCAAGACTTTTGAAATTTGCATGGTACACTGGTTTTTGGGTTAAGTAGTTGGTTTATTTTTTAGGACTCTCGTACAGCAAACTAAATTTGTTTTTCTACAAACACTGTCTACATGTATAACGCAAGTTATTGTTGCATATTTGGTTTTTTGTTGAAAAAAACCAATGGTTGGCATCATCTTGATATATTTCAATCAAATCAGGCCTAGTTAGTGAACAAGTATATTGGTGTCATCCCCATAGTATGGTATGAGACAGTTGTTTTGTATGATGGTGGTTAGAATAGAATAGAATAGAATAGAATAGAATTTATTCATCATTGAAAATTCTACAATTGTATTACTACATTTATAAAATTTTATCAGACTAGTCAAGGACAAAAATACTAACATATGTACAAACACAAACAGTTTAAAATGTATATAAAATATAAAATACAAGAATTGTGCATAAATACTTTAAAGTCTTTTAGATTGCAGAAATTCCTCAACAGAATAAAATGCATTTTTTACGAGGTGATTGTATAGGGCTGATTTAAAGCTTCCTAACGTACATGTGTATCCAAATAGTTTGAGAGCATGGTTGTAGCAGATGATACCTTGATAACTCGCAGAGTCCTGTCCTAGAGCTAAACGAGAGTAGGGTAGTCGTAATTCATTACCTCTTCTAGTATTGTAGCTGTGAATCATATTATTTTTGGTGTGGTGTGTTTCATTTTTTTTTATGTTGATAGTTATTATATAAATGTAGAGGCTGGGTAGACTCAATATGGCTAACTCGGTGAATGTACTCCTACATGATTCTTTATACTGTAATCCAGCTATGCATCTTATCACTTTTTTTTGCACTCTAAAAACTTTTATTGCATGGGCCGAGTTACCCCAGAACTGCAGTCCATAAGATAAAATGGATTGTACCAGTCCATAGTAGGTCAGCTTAAGTACATGTAGCGAGACTGTTCCTCGTAGTTGCTTTATTACAAAACATATACTGCTCATTTTTGATACAAGGTTTTCTATGTGTATTTCCCATGTTAATTTGTTATCTATAGTCAGACCTACATACTTGAACTCACTCACTTGCTCTATGGATTTGTGATTAACTTTTATTAGGGGACAGTGATCGTAAGAAATGTTTTTTTGTTGGAAAACCATGAAGACTGTTTTACTGATATTTATTACTAAGCCATTATTTTCACACCATCTGGCGAATTCTTCCGCAGCTGAGTTTGCTGCTGTTATGGAGAGCGGGAGCTCATTCTGTGCCAATATTTTACTTGTATCATCTGCATAGATGATTGTTCTCTGCTGGACCACACTAGAAAGTTCTATGTCACTCATAAATATTATAAAAAAAAGTGGAGCCAAGGTTGAACCTTGTGGAACCCCCATTGATACAGAAGCAGGTTTAGATTTGATAGAATCAATAACTACTACCTGCGACCTATTTTTTAGATATGAGGCCACCCAATCGTTTGCAACCCCTCTGATTCCAATTCGGTTAAGTTTTTCCGGAAGTAAACTATGGTTCACTGTATCGAAAGCTCTAGTTAGGTCAAAAAACAGAACAACAGGAAATTGTTTGTTATTGAGGTGCAAATATAAGTCATTGCATAGTTCTTCTATTGCGGTTGAAGTTGATCTTTGTTGTCTAAAGCCATGTTGGCAGTTGGGAATGAGTTTGTGATGTTCAACAAAATTAACTAGTCTCTGGTAGTAGCTAATATATCATTCAAATAAATAAAGATCCAGTTATGCTTCCTTGAGAAACAATATTACTGTTTTTTGTTTTCTGTTCTTTTGATATGGCCTGAACCACTGGAGAAAAGCCACATATATTTCACACTCACCAAATATTTTTTTCAATTTATACAACATTACATCATGATGTAGGCAATGGTATGATTTCCATAAGGATAGAATCATTCTAGGATTGTTATTTATAAACTGGAAAACTGCAGTCTGGGTGGATTTGCTCTTCTGGTCCCATACTAGATGTCATTGAATACTTTATATTTTTTCAATTGTGAGTCTATTGCACATAACGATTTTAAATATTTTAGAAGAGGACAAATGTGTACTTTTTGGTCCATAATTTTCTTTGGGGAATTGGTTTAATTAAGGCTAGTTTTAATGATTCGAGAATATTCCAAATTTGAATGAATTATCAAGATGGCTAATTATTTTTTTATAATGGTGATATTAATCTCATCACCACAGTTTAATTTATTTTTGAAATTTCTTACAATTTAATTATTTTTCGTTCATTCACTGGCATGAGTTACATTATCGTTTGTTTATATTACTAGAACTGTCCCAAAATTTTGTTTGCAATATTTTTAAAGTATTCACTGAAATCATTTGCAATTTCTCTAGTATCTCCCAGAAATATTTCATTTTTAAAGTAAGTCTTTGATAAATTTCCTTCATGACCTGCCCAGAGTTTGCTAAAGATGTCCATTTCAAAACAAAATAATAAGAGTCTTGATTGAGGTAGCAGAGGCAATAAAAATAAAAGCACATAAAAATGTTTACAATGAAGGTTTAAATTATTATCAAATATAAAACTAAATATGTGTACTTTAACATGAAAATAGGCCACTGATTCTCACCTGAACTTGAACCTGTACCTGACCAATTTGAGCATGCTGGACAGGCTGCTGTGCTGTTGATGTAACAGTTGTTGTGTTACCTGCATGTATCGAATTGTTGCCTGAACTGACTGCCGTTTGCTACAAAAAAAATTATTTGCATCAAAAACCAATATTCCCACCTTCATGAACAAATCATAGACTCCAAACATGAAAATAAATGTATAGGTCTATTAAATGAAGTGATATTTGGAGATCACATCACATCAATACATTAACTAGACTATCCAGCCTGGAATGTCTATGCAATTTATAAATCACTCTTTCGTTATGAAATGGGGTTGAGAAGCTCTCAGAAGAAAAAAAAAACTTTTTAAAAACAAGCTTTTATAAAGTAGTAAACTAAAACGTGTAAAATAATCTGAATTGTATGAAAAGCAAAGAACTTTAAAAAAAATTAATCTTTTCTTATAAGCTTGAAGCTTTCTTTCTTTCAAGTGTAATGACGTTTAGCGCTCCAAGCTTTTAAGAAAATATTACATTTTTAAAAGTTCTTTGTTTTGCATATAATAAATACAATTTTTTTCGTTTTAGTTTACTAGTTTACAAATAAAAGCTGATTTTTTTGTATTTTGTACTTTTCAGCGTTAGAATTTGTTCAATTGTATGTCCTCCTAGGTGCACCAAGTACCCAGAGGTTGGAACGTTAGTCGCATGCGTATAGTAGCTACCCCTTGCCATCCAGTTTCTCAGTTCGTACCCAACCATATTGGATACATAAATACTATGAAAATTATTCGACTGCCCGATATTTTTCACAATTTTTCCGATTTTCTTTTCGAGTTTCTGTGGTCCTTACCTAGCTCCCCAATTGAAATGTTTTTCCTTAATTTTTTACGTCTGAAATACGTGGAAATTTTTCCGAATTTCTCCGCATTCTCTATCTAGCCTTCAGGGGGCAGAAGGGATTATTTTTTAGCGAATGTTATGCGATTGGTTAAAAAATATTCAAAACTTTGGCGGATTTTCTGTTTCTATCGGTATTTGAACTGTGGAAAGTTCTGTGATTTACAAGTGACGTCAAGATCGCCATATTGCTTATATGCGTCTGTTGTCAAAACCAAGTGTACTTTTCCATTGAATTTGACTAAATAGTATCGAAAAAAGATTAATTCGGTGTATACTGTGATTCAAACTGAGAAAGCATTCTCTGAAGACTCAAGGACGATTGAAATAATACAAGTGACGTCAGTCCGCAAAAAGTTGGAGTTTGAATCTATCTCAATTTGGAACAGTTTTGTGGCGTTTGAATCTCTCTCAATTTAGAACAGTTTTGAAGTGGATTGTTATCGATATTAAATAAATAAATAGGTTCCTGAAATGATTTTACATGCATCATATTTTTATTTGTAACAAAACGTAATTTTGGAAAAATTGCAGTTTAGGGTCGTAACCCCGATTTTGACGAAATTTTTTTTTGGGGATTATTTCGAGGTCCTTGAACACAAATCTGAAATCAAAAAGCCTCGCTTTTCCTTACTTTTTGATTTACAACCAATCAAATATCACAAAAAGGGCATTTTCAAGATCAAATTTCTTCCACAAAAAGCAACCAATTTGCGTTTGCTTTATATTAGCACAATCTAGACACATTAATTCACGCGTTTTTGGCACAGTTTGCAGTAATTCCAACTTTCCGCGAGTTCCGTAAATGCAAATCTGACAGCTCGATTCAATCTGTATGCGTGGTTTCCCTGTATTTCCAACTTTCCGCGAGTTTGGTGGATGCAAATCTGACAACTCGATTCAATCTGTAAGCGTGGTTTCAGTGGAAATGGTGTCAAGACTTCAGTTATATTCATTTTATTTTCAGTTCATCACTTTGTATATTTATATTCTGTCGTTTATAGTTGTTATTTTTAGTAATAGTTTACTATGAAAAAAGTTTAGGTTTCCAAGATTTATTATTGTCAAACAAGTCAAAAAAAAGAAAATATAGATCAAGTTGAGAATTACCAATAGTTTTCCTAATTTCGGTTCTTCCAGCCGGATAACAGTATCCTTTCAGGTAATATCTATTACAAATGGAGCAAACAGATCGAATCGAGTTGTCAGATCTTACCGAACGCGCCTTGTGGTATTGAAAATGTAAGATTTGAATAACATAACAATACAATCAATGGATTTCGTTTATTGGCAGTAAGTAATGGTAGTATGACAGATATGGATAACAAACGGTCGTGTTCCGATACTCCCGTATAGTACTGCCCAGTGTCCAGTAGCATTGTTTATATAGAAGATAGTCAACCTTATGGGACTATAATTGGATCAAAATGGATGCGAAATGTAGATGGCGATAGTGAGCTCGCATCCAAGTCATGTCGTAACTTCAGTGATCTGGCCTACAAGTCATGTCGTAACTTGATTGAAACAATGGGACAGCATTAAAATCAAGGTTTTTTGAAGAAACCTGCATCAAAATGACGTGAAATATTCATGTTTGTAACTAATCATGCTAGATGACACTCGCGATTGGGTCCAATACCTTTTCCACAGGCATTGACTAACTATCTTCTATTTAAACAATGCCAGTAGATATGGTCGTTCCGATTTTACTGAAAATCACTAAACACTTTTCGCGCTACCTCTCATGCGAGGGGGAAGTAACTAGCCATTTTTTGTACATCTAATGAAAATAATGCAGTAATTAACTCTAATGAAAAATAATTACCATTAATGATGTTATACTATTCATCGGAAAATCACTGATTAAAATCCGCGTCTGCTCAGCGATCACCGAGGCGATCACTTACCGATTGTCAGACGGCATAAATTTGCCAACTTGGAACCGAAAAAAATCATATCACGGATCCCCAGAAACATATATTTCGATTTTAAGTTGAATATGAAATGATTAATGAAGTAATGAAAATGTTATGATGTACACCTAATGAAAGAGTTACTTCCCCCTCGCTCTCATGAAACCACGTTAGAAGCTAAAAAATATTTACTGACATTAAGTGGAAACAAACCTTCTTCAGAGGTAACTGACATTCGACTAGGTATATTGTGGAAAAAAGAGCGTTGAAGCTTTATTTTGATATTTTAGTATATTTTGAATTTGTACCTTTCCTGGGATGCTTTAATTGTTAATAAATTAAATCAACCTAAATAAAGGTACAAATTCAACATGTACTAAAATATCGAAATAAAAATTCAAAACTCTTTTTCCTACTATATACCGCACCGCCAATGGGCTTAGCACGGCAGTATTCATAGATGAAGGTGTATAGCAAGAACTACACGCGAGCGAAGCTTTTCTACTACTATTTTATCTTTTTTTCTCCACTTTTTCTAGAAAGGTTCATCCCTTATTTCTTGGTGAAGATCCATAGCAAGAAATACGCGAGCGAATCGAGCGCGTGCTTTTCTACTACTATTTTATTTTATTCTCTCCACTTTTTGCAGGAAGGTTCATTCCTTATTTCTTGATGAAGATCCATAGCAAGAAATACGCGAGCGAACGCGAGCGAAGCAAACGCGCGGAATTGCGAAATGTCGGCCGAGCGCGCGCTTTTCTACTATTATTTTATTTTCTCCACTTTTTTAGAAATGTTCATCCCTTATTTCTTGGTGAAGATCCATAACAAGAAATACGCGAGCGCGCGCTTTTCTACTACTATTTTATCTTTTTTCTCCAAAATATCGCCAGACAATGTTATTTTTCATTGTGCTATGTCCAATCTTTTATTTTCAATAAACAATTCAAAATAATATACATAATGAATCGAAAATGATTAAATAAGAGTGTGTAAGTTGTGCCGATATGAAATAAAACACCAAGTGGTTGCTTTTTGTGGAAGATATTCGATTTTGAAAATATCCTTTATCCAACATTTGATGGGCCACAAATCAAAAAATAAGTGAGATCAAGGAGTTTTGACTTCAGATTTGTTTCAGGGAACTCGAAATAACCCCAAAAAAAAGAAAATTCGTCAAAATCGGGGTTACTACCCTAAACTGCAATTGTACCAAATCCACTTTTTGTCAGTGGCATAATTAATTAAAAAATATATAAAATATTATCTACTTACAGCTGGAACTGTTGACATTCGAAACGTAACTGGCTGTCCTCCTGCTTGTGAAGAATTAATATTGGCTGTGGCTGGGGCTGGACCCACCCTAAGCAGCTGATACTGCCCATTTTCAGTCTTAAGTAATAATGCTCCCTGCTGACCGGGTTGCAAACCATGAAAGGATTGTAAGGTTAATTGCTAGAACATTGACAAGCACATTTTTAGACAAACATGTAGCCCCTGTTTTAATTACAAAACTCAAACTCTACAAAAAATGTGCAACTACTTGCCCTATAGCTATAAAATTGAAGCTAGAAGCTGTCTAAAAAGCAAATGCTGTAAGTATAGCCTATCATGCAAGAATTATTGTATTTTCAAGCTTTTTCAGTAAAGTTTAATCAGATCAATAAAAGCTTGGTCACAAAATTTTCAATGAAAGACAGGCGTCAGTTGTTTGAATTTGACATATTTAGTGGCATCCGCTAATTGAGGCAGCTCTTATACCAATGATTTGATGTCATATAAAAACAACAAAATAAAAAGGAGGAAGGGAAAATTGGAACTGAAAGGTGAAAAACTTCTGAGATAAATAGATCTAAAAGCAACGATTAGAAATGATACTTGGTTTATTAGTAAAAGATATAGACCGGGAGGTAGTGACAGAAAATATTAGGTCATCTGTACCAGTATGGCGGTTCTTCAGAAAATGATGGTCATAGCGCTGGTACCGGCGGCCCAATCGCGTATGCGTTAATCGAACGTGTCGGGTAAATAACGAGTGTCGAACGATTTGTTCCACAAAAATGCTAGAATTTTCCGATAGTCGATAAAAAAGAAGTAGGCGGTAGCGTAATGCCATACTTCTCCGGTGTGACTTTCAGCCCACCATACCGACACGAATACAATAAATTAAATTTTTTTTTTTTTTTCATTGGTGTTTTTGGCATCGACTGCTATGGCCATTAGCCATGTGTTCTTTATAGGCCTTGTTACTAACTCCATACGCCACCTTAGGAGCAACACTGTTAATTGGAACGCAACAGTGAATCGTGCAGGACTCACCCTGCTCGAGCCACGAGACTTTGATAATTTAATCGGTTAAATTAAATTAAAAAATCCCAGCCCAACCAGGGTTCGAACTCCGAACCTTTCGACTCAGAGTCGGACGCTCTAACCACTGCGCCACGCCCCGACATACATTAATTTAATAAAAACAATTCAACCATTTGTATTTTGTACCAGGCTAATTTTTGCGCAGCTTTTCATCGTCGAAAGGAGCCATTTACGTAAATCACCTTGCCATACGTTTCCGACGGAGCCCAATGGCCGCCATACCACCGCAAGGGAGTAACATTTTTTTTTGCTAATCAATTTGTTCCAGTATTGCATTTTGATTTTTGGAAAGTATTTGATAAAATGTGACCGTTATTATATTTCCCATAGGTCTAGTAGGGGGAAAAATGCTGCCGTACTTGAAAAACTTATTTATTCAATACGTTTTGAAAATACGACTGTAAAATACGTAAAATCATTTTTTACACCATGGAATCATGGTGTTCTGTTCGTTTGAAAAAAATTATTCCAGATTGTAAACATGGGGCGGACGACTGTCGGACTCAGGCCAAAATTAAAAAAAAAATTGACCATTTGTACCAGTATGGTTTTTGGAAATTATATGATACAATGTGACCATTATTATATGTGCCATACTTCTAGTAGAGGGAAAAAGTGGCGCCATAATGGTACAAATCGTTCGAATTACGGATAATGTCTTATAATTTTGAAAAAATATTGTTCATATTCGCCACCTTCCACAAGTATGGCATGATCAGACTTATATTTATGATCATACAGAGAACTGTTAAAAAAAGTTTTAGGCTGGTACAAATCGTTAAGCAAAAAAAAATGTTACTCCCTTGCGATGTTATGATGGCCATTAGGAACCGTCGAAGCCGTATGGCAAGGTGATTTCCGTGAATGGCTACTCGACGATGATTACCTGAGCAAAAATTAGCCTGGTACAAATGGTTGAATTGTTTTTTTTTTTAATTATTGTATTCGTGTCGGTATGGCGGGCTGTAAGTCACACCAGAGAAGTATGGCATTACACTACCGCCTACTTCTCTTTTTATCGACTATCGGAAAATACAAGCATTTTTGTGGAACAAATCTTTCGACACTCGTTATTTATCTGACACGTTCGATTAACGCCTACGCAATTGGGCCGCCGGTACCAGCGCTATGACCATCATTTTCTTTTTTGTCATTCCGTAATCAGACCCCGGAAGAACCACCATACTGGTAGAAATGACCTTATATTTTATATCACCATCTCCCGGTCTAATAGTTATGCAATTTATCTTGTGCACTTCTGAGACACATACATTCAATGAACATTACAAACTAAACCATATCTACTGAAATTATTGTTTGGACTTTTACTTGACATGTTGACCATAGTGTGAACAAGTCTTGGTTAAGAATGTTAAGAAGTAATGATCCTTGAAACAAAGAAATATTGATTTGGTGTTACATTCATGTCAATCGGAGGTATATAAGGAAATCTAATGATACACGTGTGGGTGTAATCATGTTTTTAATTTGAGGTAATGGCAGATCATCAAAGGTAGATCAACACTAAGATGAAGAAACCCTGGTTATACCTGAAAAATGTGAGATCAAAGGTGAGGCATTCACCAATTTGATTATGAGAAAACAAGTGAAATCGCATTGAGCTTTTCAAATATCACACGATACATATGTCTATCACCCCCGTCGTTTTTCTTCTTGAGGTTAATTTTCATAACAAATGCGCTGATGACACGAAATTTTTTGTGAAAAATCATGCACTAGTGCATTTTTTGCCAAAAGAATCAGGTACTTTTTCAGTGATGTCAATACAATTGATTGTTTACTAATTTACGAAGATGTCCAAAAACCCTGGTCTGTCGAGTGATTCGATTTTGTTCAGATTTTTCAGAAAACAAATAAACAAATGAAATAGTGGTCTGCTTCTTTAATCAGTTCCAGAGATGGCGCCCTTATAGAATTTTAGTCATGTCAATATTCCAGGAATATGGTGATTGATGACTGTGTCAATTTTATGGAATTTCAACAAACTTTAAATACTATTCAAAAATGAATAGTTGTGACGGAATCTAAATTTCTTAGTGCACTTTCTTTGTATTGATGACATTATTAATGTGTTTCTCCATTTTGCTATATATTTTCTTAGAAATTCATCTTTCATTCAATAATAATTCAATTTGTCTGATTGACTCAGCTGTTACTTGATGAAGATCCATAGTAATTGTATAAAATACACAGAAAATGGTTCGATCTCCACAAACTTTATTCAATCAGACAGTGGTGAAGTTACTGTGCTGGAGAAACATATCTGGTAGAATAAAATTTGTGAATATCTAATAGTTTTCTGTGTAGTTTGTACAATAATAATTTGAGCAAGTTCTGTTTTTGTATCATTTGTGGGCAATCCAGAGAGACGAACAAAATAATTCATCTTACATATCCAGTACCGAAAGTGAGTACCACCCTATTATGAAGATTACAACATAATATCTTGTATTATTAGAAAACATTTTAATGAAAGTAATGGGTAACAATATATCTCACACAGAATCCTGCCATTCCTGCTTATATTAGCACAAGATTGACAGATTCTAATGGTGAATTTTCATGAAGCTTAATTTCAATACTTCTAAATGAAATGCGTGGTTATTATTGTAGTTAATTACATTTCAGTAAAAAACCATATAAATAAGTCGAAAATGTAACAAATAAAACTGATTGGTGATAGTGATTCAATAAATTCCAATAATTACATTTCTTTATTCATTTCATTCGTCAGCAATACTTGAAAACTTCTGTGCTTCTAAATTTACCCTAACAGGAAAAACCGACCGTGGCGGTACACGCAAATGCGGAATATTTGGGAAACAGATCACGATTTCATGTTTTCTCTAAATCAAGCTGGCGAATTGTCTCCCGTTTTATCCCACAGTTTTGCAGGTATGAGTTGACACCAAGATTTTTAGACATCTTATTACTTACATGGCTAATAACATTTTATTCTTTGTTGAATGTCATGATTGATGAGTATTGGTATTCTTTTTGATATTGTGGAATGAATTAACAATAACCAATGTTTCAACAACAATTCATTTTCGAGCATTTGATGAATATAACTCGACCTAAATTTTGGCTGTATAATATACTGAAGTATTCATTGTTACCTTAGAATTAAAGAACTCCACATTTGCATAAAAAATAACTCGCTCTAAGCACTTCTGGATTTTTATCTATGCAGATGTGACCTGCTATTACTATACAACAATGATTTTGTATATTCTTTTACCATAATTTTTAGCCGGCATAGTAATAGCAATAATAAATAGGTGTACATTTTTTTTTAGTTCCCCCCCCCTGTTAACTTTGATGGTTTGACGTACAAACTTGGAACAAAAACTATTTTGCTTGGTGTCACCAATACTACCTACTTTTTGAATAAATGACATTGTGATTGCTTGATAGAGGGGGCTGGTGGGTCACATCAATTTAAAAATTTCTAGTGGTATGTGGGGTCAAGTGACACATAATTTTTCAACCATCCAAATTTTTTCAGATTTCGTTAAAAAAAATTCACTCGAAATATCAAGTGGAAGTGCGGATCCTGTTCTCAATAAATGGTTTAATGTGGAACAAAGTGACAAAAAAGATTTTGAATGGTATCACCGTCTCTACTTTTTAAGAGAAGAAACATTGCGATTAATCGACAGATGACGCGGGGGCACAGCAACTTGAAAATTTCGGAAGAGATCGAAATTGTGAAGTTACATATTAACGAGAATCAAAAAAATGTATATTTGAAAAATAAATTGAATTCTCTTTTCAACAATGTGTAATTTGACCACACAACATATTTTATTCCAAAGAGTAGTATTGGTGATACCATTCAAAATGGTTTTTGTTCCATGTTTGTATGTCGAACTGTTCAAAAGTTAATAGGAGGGGAAGAGCCTAAAAAAAAGCAGCACTGTATTTTTTTCATTTCATTCAATGAAATTTCAACCAATAGCATACTCTCATACAACAATCAATTCAAAATCGACAGAATACAGTCTAGCAATTTTTTTTCGGCATTTCTATCAAATATAATGCGAATTTTTGTAACCATGCGGATTTTGATAAGTGAGAAAATGTTGACGGATTGTTTTGATAGAAACTGGTTGTTCAGTTTGTCAAACTATTTTCGTTGGTTCCACAAATTTTTGTGTTGAAACATAAATTGTTTTGGAGGAAAATCACTCAAAGTTATTGAAAATGCCATCAAGGTAGCGACAAATAAAATATGGTAAAAACTCAGGATTCTATATGGGCTCAATTTAATGAGTTTTGCGAAACAAGGATATACATTTACTGGGGTACATCAGTGGAACAAATAGACTACATTCTTCAGAGCAACATGAATGGAAAGAATGAAGATTATAAAAAGTCAAAAGAATATGGAACACTACTGCAAAAATTATTAAGGAAATGTTTCAACCAATATCACTGGGAGACAAGCCAGAGATGCTAAATATAAAGGTCCACAAGAATGAACCGAAAAGCACAAGATTCTAGTTGAGTACCTAATTAAGTTTAAATAATAATAAATTGAATATTTTGTAAGCTTTTCTTGGTTTCCTTATTCATGAAATAGTCATCTGAATACCATCGGTGGCTCATGGTAAAATTTGAAAAAAGTTTCGAGTATTGCCTATAGAATAAGTTGTGAATAATGAACGCCTGTGTCAATGTGTCACTTATGGACAAAGAGACCAAAGCAATAATCAACGATTCTATTATTCACAGAATAGTTCCAGTCACTATTAAAAATTAAAATAAAGTCGCCATAAATACTGCCTGACGTTATGGTAATCTCTCTTTATCTGTTCAAATTCAGGTGGATAGAAATTCACTATTAGACCTTGTAAAATTCTGGAACCGATTACAGAAGCATGTTGCTATTTCATTTGTTTTAACACTCTCAAAAATCTAGTGTTGATTAAGATGACAAAACAAATGAAATTGCTGTGGAAAATTTGGTTATAAATTCTAATCAATTGTTTTTCATCAAAAACTGTATATAATATGTATTAAATGGATATCAGTAATAATTAAAATGACTTGGAGACGGTGATTACGGATATTCCACTAATTATGTTGTTTTATTCTCATATTCATAGGCAATACTTTAAAATTATACTCATCATTTTTTTTTAAAGCTCACTGTGATTTTGTGTTTTCTTGTAATCAAATTGGTTTGATACACAGTTTTTCATGTACAAGTTGATACCAGGGTTTCTAATCGTCTTAATAAATTAACACACTGCATAAAATTAAACATTTCATTTTGTCTCTTTTGTTTTATTAATACCCAAAAATATTATGTTCAGATAAAAATGCTTATAGTTGGAAAAGTATAGAACAGCACCTGCCTATGAAAATATTTACTAAGCACTATTTGTATGCAAGCCATGCAGAATTGTTACTTTGGTTTTTTCGTATATTGTAGGTAGTTATTGTCTATTTTCTTGACTGGATTATTTGCAAATTTGTTGAATTCTAGATTCAACATTCAGCCTATAATAAACTAATGAATATTACTGTAAGTACTGATTATATTATAATAATTCTACTTCAACTCAATCCTTATTATTTTCGACCTTAAAACCATCCAAATATTTTGAATGAACTCAAATAGGTAGTTGAAAAATATTTACTGATATCTTTAGTTTTACCGATATGTCTGTGGGTTCAACTCAATACTACCAGTATGTAAGTACTAATAACTGTAACTATAAACATTAACTTCATTCAAATTTGATGCGCTTAGAAGAAGTAGATTCTATTAATTAAAAAACTAGCATAGTAAGTAGATGCAATATTTATAAATAATTAAGCAACAGTTTAGCCCAATCCAAAAGTTTTTCAAGTTTAGAGCTAAAGCTTAAAACTACTATGTTAGAAAGGGATTATTTTGAATGACCATTATTCCCATGTTAGACACATTTAATTACACAAAATACAACCAGCAGTGTACAAATGTTTTTCTAATTCTTTAACTTTACTCAAAAACATCAACAAAAGAGAACTAAATTGGCAGTTTATTGAATACAGGTTTGACAGTGAAAATAAATTTGATTCAAAAATAAAATAAATAATGGTTTAATTTGGTATTGTTGACATAACCTAAATCATCTATTGTAAACTGATCATGAATATTAGATAAATGGAGAAAAGAAACAATTACATTTAGTATTGAAGTTTTCACTCATGTGTTTGGGGACTGTCAAACATGTATGTTTACTGACTCTTCAAGACACACACAAAATTTGAATAGCCGAATAGGAAGGCTAAAGTGTTAGAGCATTATTGGTTGAGTTAGAAAGCTTTACACTGTTAGCGTACAGGTTTTTATGCATGGATGGTGATTGCAGTGCCTTCCCATTCGACTTTGATGTTACACTTACTGGAGCTCCAGGACGGGCCCCTACTAATTGAGGTGCACTGAGCACTACACGAGCTGGTTGTCCTTTCTGCTGCTGTGTGGGGACTCCAGGACGCACATTGACAACCTGGAGGTTGGAAAGGATATTTGGGGATTGAGTGCTAGGGCTACCTACATTATTAGCCTGGCCCACCGAAGAAGTCACATTCATTGGGACAGTCACTAGACCAGGGGCACCAGCGGCTCCGCTCGTCTTCAACACTATGGTGGGCTGTTTACTCTGTATGTTTTGAACATTAGTCGGGTTGGTCTGCAAGACGGTCTGCTGGGGAAGTCCAATGGTGCCATTAGGCAGGGACTGATTTGGTAGATTAACTCTGTTCTGTAAGATGGCCCCAGAGCTAGACATGACTTGGTTGGCTTGGCCCTGTGTATATACAATCTTGACGCCCTCGTTGGTTTTGTTTGGCTCAATATTTGCACTTTGATTTATGTAGCCCGTGGTCACTGCTCCCGCAGCGCCGCTAATGATCATTGCATTGTTCGTCACTTGTTTGCTCACATCGCTTGTGTTCACAGCACTAATCGAGTCACCGTTGGCGATCGTCCCATGTTTCTGAGGGACAACTGTCCCGCCGTTTGATATTGCACTATTTACGTGGTTTTGATTAATCACAATAGCTGATCCTGTTTGACCTGATGTAGGGGGTGTGGAAGTGACGAGCTGATTCTCCAAGGAGCCCACTATTGCACTTACGGCCGATTCATCAACATCTGTACTAAGAGCTTCCTCGAGAAAGTTAGCTGACGCCATTTTCCGAGACCCAACTGTAAACTGAAATGCGCATGATCCGTCCCTCAGGCATTTCTGCCAACGTCTGCGCGTTTGTTGTTGACAAGGCAAACGCAGAATAGCATATGAAACAAAACTTGAAATCGCGCTTCTATAAACTACTCAACCTGTTTTGAGTTATGTACTTTCGGGGACGAAATATTTTACAACTCCCGACACTTTCAACTAAAATCGCTCAGTAGTAGCCTTATCGAAGCAGAGTTAAGGCGTTTCGAGCCTGCAATTTTGCCTAGTCACACGAACTCTGGGACACGTCATCGTAGGCGCGAAATTCAATTTTTATTGATCTTAAGTCAGCATTGCACAAGGTACTTTACCAAATGGAAGTTGCACTTTTTTTTTCAGTGAACTAGGTAGGTAAATCGAAAAGCATTTGTACGATAAAAATCAAATTCAAATAAGTTTTCCATTTTAGCACAGCATTTTTTATATTGTTGAAATAAATGAGGAATTAAACCAAGAAATAGATAATAGAAAAGTGATGATAACATAACAGTGGAAAAATAGAAAATGTATATTTTTGACTATAATTTGTATCTCACTAAATGTGTACACGCTATAAGTACCTACCTATACAGGATGTTCCAAATTATGCCAGCACCATTTTGCCAACTCCGTTATTACTGATGAATTCGGTTAAATGGGCAAAACTAGTGGCATTTTCAATGGCCTTCTCGATACTGAAGACAAAAAAAAATTGACAGTCGCGTTTTCCAAATATTTCATAAAAAGATTTTTTTTAATGGATGCGAACACCCTATATTTTATCATTTATTTCGATTTGTTACTACATTCTCAACAACAAAATGCTTATATTACCTTTCTTCCTAAAATTTATGAAAATTTCCTAAAATTACAAAGCAAAAATGAGATAATTTTTATTGGAAAAAACTTTGAAAACTACAATTCTTTATATAAATAACCTTTCGATTCAAAAAAGTTGAATATATATATATTGTTAGTAAACTTTCTGATGCTTTACAGAGTTGGCCTTTAAATCAAATTCAAGCTAAATGTTTGCTATTTCCTATGGAAAATACTGAATATTTTGTATCTTTTCCCTTATTACATTCATACAATGCACATGCCTGAAATGTACTGTTGAATAAAAAATAAAATAATTGGACACCTGTTGAAAATATTTTTGTACTAAATAAAAAATGTATATTTGTGTTACTTACTCCATTTAATACTTGGATTCAGTTTGCATTCAGTGTGATTTTCTTGGCTTTCCAATAAATGTTGATGTCATTCCAATGATTTTTATTTCTATTTTTATTCCATCAACAGCTTGAATAGTCACATCCAAACAAACAATGGTTTAGTGAAAATTGTATTCATTATAATGAATATGCTCTTTTCAAATGAATTTCAACACTTTTGTTGACAGAAGACCTGATTTTAATTTTTTTATTTTATGTTGAATTTTGATCTGCCATGAGTCAACGTTTAGCATGTTCACAAATAGTCAATACTTCTTTCTACATTTCAATTATCTTTAGCTAAACAAAAATCCATTTACTGACACATAACAATAAAAATTTGAAAAAAGCACTAAAATCATCAAAAATATGACCAAATCTTACGTCAGTGTGACGTTATATCAAGGCATCATGTACGTCAGAGTAACGTTTCCAAGACGTCATATTCGTCAGTGCGACGTTACCAAGACGTCATATACCGGGTGATTCTCCAAGGTGGCTCACCCCTATAACTTTTTTATTATTGAAGATAGAAAAACGAAATTTGGGGGTTGTGTATTATAGTTCAATTTACATTTTTTGACATATTAACTTGCTTTATCGTACTTCCGGTTCGACCGGAAATGAGCATAACTTTCGATTTTTAAATGGGACATCCTATATATTTTTACTTATTTCGATCGAGAATGACATTCTAAATCCAACAACACCTCACTTGTCAATATTTGACAAATGAAGTAATTTTTATTTCAATTTTTATTTTTCGATCTAGAATGCCATGGATCGTGTGAATCGCCTCATTCTTGATCAAGTAACATGGGAAAAGTACGACTTTGAGGCTTTTGAATTCACAGTCGCTGTAAGAATTATTCAAAAGTCTCAAATAGTGAAAATAAAGTGACAGTGTGTGGTATCAAATTATTCGTAAGAAAATGATCTTTCACAAAAAGCCGACGAGCCACCCCCTTTCCATTTGAAAAATTCACGTTAACTGGAAAAATTCATATTTGAGACTTTTGAATAATTCTTTCAACGACTGTGAAGTCAAAAGCCTCAAAGTCGTATTTTTCCCATGTTACTTGATCAAGAATGAAGCGATTTACACGATCCATGGCATTCTAGATCAAAAAATGAAAATTGAAATAAAAATTACTTCATTTGTCAAATATTGACAAGTGAGGTGTTGTTGGATTTAGAATGTCATTCTCGATCGAAATAAGTAAAAATATATAGGATGTCCCATTTAAAAATCGAAAGTTATGCTCATTTCCGGTCGAACCGGAAGTACGATAAAGCAAGTTAATATGTCAAAAAATGTAAATTGAACTATAATACACAACCCCCAAATTTCGTTTTTCTATCTTCAATAATAAAAAAGTTATAGGGGTGAGCCACCTTGGAGAATCACCCGGTATGTCATTGTGACGTAGCCAAGATCTTAGTGGATGACATGATAAACGTCAGTTGCTGACGTCACGGGGCTGTGACTTTTTCACGTGATTGAGACGTCATAATTACGTCATTCAGTGACGTCAGGCTGGTGATCTGAAGGCGTATAAATGACGTATATTTGACGTCATCTGGTTAGCTGGGAAATGAGCTACTTATATTTGGAATTTTTTTTTTCTTTCTTACTCTCAACCCAGAATAGGTACAAAAAATTTCTTTGTTTTGGCGAGTAAAACCTCATGGAGTGTCCAAACACCCAATTTTGGCACTTATTGGTATGTCAATATTTTGATACTAACAGTAAAAATAAGGCAGTAAAATGAAACACTAGAACCTGATGGTGACCTTCTATAGAAATATTATATGGAGTGAGGAGGCTAATTTTTCAAATCGTGGGATGTATAATATATAGGTAGAAAGATTTTCATCATTGGAGTAAACATATTTTCCATTTGTATAGTCCATTCCCACAATTACAAGAGTGTTGAAAGAATTTTTTGATGATCTTAATTCTTTCAGTCACGGACCCTAGAAAGACTCTCGAGAAAATGTTTAAATTGTGAGGATGTGTACAGATATTTTTTCAATGATTTTTAGTGGAAGAAAAATAGTGTACCCCCTCCTCTTTTACTGTGACGTAATGTCCTTGGTGAGGGACAATGTGGACTGAATAGATAAAATTCGCAATAACTAACTATTTAGAATTATATTTTTTAGACAAAATACCTAGGTATTATTATAAAGTGCGGCTATTTTGGTTATGAAAATTATAAAAGCAATTTTCCCGAGAGGCAACACAAGTGTACCTTGCATTTCAAACAAAAGATGTGTTTTCGACGTGTACCCATCCATTTTACACCGTGAATTATTGGCTTTCTCATCATATATGTATACGTACTGGGAATAGGTGGCCAACACCATCATATCTTTGAACTTTCATTGATTTTACTTTAGATTTTTTCATCTTTTTGGGTTGAACTAGATGAACTGTCCCGATTTATAGTCCCATTTCCTTTCTTTTCACCCTCGCCCATATCGTCCCACCCGTCATCTTCATCTGATAATTGCGGAACATCTGACTCTTTGTCACGTTCCAGGAGCTCAAGCAATTGTTTTTCATTTAGTCTTCGAGACGTATATATTACGACAGTCAACGTCTGAAAAATAAAAAATTGATTTCTGCACCCCCTGCAATCACCATGTCCTGCAATCAACATGTACTCCCATGCGGGACAAACAAAAATACGGAATAAAATTCAGATAATTAGGAAAAATATCATTTTTAAATCCATCCTATATATATATATATATATATATTTATATATATATATATATATATATATATATATATATATATATATATATAGGATGGATTTAGCGAGGGGCAATATATGAATATATAAGTAGAAAAGTTATTGGGTATAACCCTCAAAATGTTCTGCAACCGTAGACACGTACGTGTTTCGAGCTTAAGCTCTCATCAGTACGGTAAAATCAAGTGCGAAGATGTACAACACTTGGATGTAAAAATAGAAACAAAGGAAGTCAACAACAGGAAGCCAACCACACATTTGTGGCTTTGGTTAGAAGACCTTGTGGTCACAAGGCAACAACTAACGTCGCCACGGAGGCAGCTATGGCTACCAGCGTGACAATCCTACCCAGGAAAATACAAATAAGGATGGATTTAGCGAGGGGCAATATATGAAAATATAAGTAGAAAAGTTATATTGTTTCAGAATGAACAAAAACGCTCTTAAATTTTTAAAACACTTATTCAACACTAATCAACCTGTCATGCAATCTGTGAAGCACCCACATAAACGCAAGAGTTACTAAATTCAGTGAATTATTGCTAGATGCGACACCTATATGTAAAACAATGAATCTAGACGTGTCTCGCCATCGAGCACAAACTGAAAGGGTTAATTGATCGGGAGGTTCATCGTCACATGATCTATTTTAAGAAGGATGGATCACCAGCACATAATTTCAGTGACGTAAAAAGAATGAAGCGACGCTGTTTTGAAAACAGATGGATTAGGTACTACAAATGGTCCTGTATAAAGTGGCCCCCTCGTTCACCAGACATGACACCCTATAGATTTAAATTTTTGGCATTTCTGAAAAATGAGGTGTACAAAATAAAACATAATAACGTAGATAAATTGAAAAATTACATTGAAATTATAATTAATAGAATTGATAGCCGAATAACTGTGTTGAATGCAACACACGTAGTGTCAAGGGAAGCTAGGGCACACCCTAATATTTTTTCAACAAGATGGCAGTGTTTTTGAAAATTTACTCTATATTTTATAACACTTTAAAAATTCCTTTTTTACAAAAATATTTCCTATTATTATTTTCAACTTTTAGGAAAAAGTGTCATTTGAGCTTTGTTGTTTAGAATGTATAGTTACAAATCTAAATGAGTGATAAAATATAGGGTGTTCCATTTAAAAAAATATCAATTTATGAAATTTTTTGAAAACGCGACTGTCAATTTTTATTTTGTCTTCAGTATTGGAGAAGGCCATTGAAATTGATACTATAGTTTGCACATTTAACCGAATTCCTAGCATCAATAATAATATAACGGACTTAGCAATAATAGTGCCGTGTGTCAATTTGCTCACTCTGCAATTTGTGCGTAAATGAATCACTCTCACATGTCCTCTTTGAGTGTCCTATTTACACTGGTATCAGAAATAATGAACTATTCTCAGCTGTTAATTCTTTCAATGATTTGACTATCTTACTTGATTCTGGCAACTTTTCGCAATTATCTAGCTTTGTCAATGTCCTAATTAATATTCTCAAACTGCGCTCTTTTCATTCTATGTAGCTACTATTATTATTATTTTCATTGTCATTATTTAAGAATATCGAACTAAACCTGAACCGAATAAGTATACAACTATTCATAGCGTAGTACAATGTAACCGAACCTCTTGTAATGAGATGCATTTTCTCAGATACAATAAACAATCTACCTATTATCTATCTATCAATAATAGTGCCGTGTGTCAATTTGGAACACCCTGTATGTACACTATACAGGTATATAACTTTTAAAAGTTATATTTCAAATCAAATTATAATTGGGAATAAAATGAAAAGCTGCTCTGTAAACTTTTAGGCCTGGATTCATACCTATCATCTAAAAACAGGATGTTCCAAATTAAGTCGGCACCATTGTCAAAACTCCGTTATTATTGATGCTACGAAATTCGGTCAATTTTTTTGTCTCCGGCATCGAGAAGGCCATTAAAAATGCCACTATATATAGTTTGCCCATTTAACAAAATTCGTAGCATCAATAATAACGCCCGGAGTTGGCAATGGTACCTACTTAATTTGGAACATCCTATATACCTACCTACTAAAATGATTCAACTATAGCTAGAGAGGTTCGTGCAGATGAGGGGTGTTGAAAATGTATGCAAAGGTTACCATATCCACTGTATGTAGATATGGGTGTATAGACATTGTAATATTTCTGAGGCCGGACCTGTCGCCTTATTGGCATATCTCCACAGACCTCATAAAAGAAGTAGATGTATCATGCTAAAATCCCGATGGCACCTTCGTGTTCGTCGCCATATGCAATCCGTATTATGTTGGTACTACTGAAAGTCAGGGTTGGTGTCATGGATTTTATGATTTTTATGGTGTCATTACTTCAAACTCTATTCGAATTTCGGATCATTGTTCAATTTGTTCTATTATTCTTCATGTCCATTGTCCTGAGGTTTTTTTTGGTTTTGGAACTTAAATGTATAGTTGTTTCATGTATTTTATTTTAATATTTAAATCATATATCATACACAAATTCGTATATATCTATGTATTTTTCTTTATTTTATGTTTATTAGGATGCCTAATTAAATAAAGATCTATCTATAGCACTCATCTAAGTCATCTGAAAACCACCCTCTTATAAGGGTATTAAGTTCTATAACCATTTACCCACATACATCAAAAATGAAAACAATATTCATGCTTTCAAACGAAAATTGAGGATAGGATTGGAAGTTTTTATTATCTAAAATAATATATGTCTCGAAGACACCCTGATTCATTTTAATATGTTTGTTGTGTTGTACAAGTCCCACAGGTTTACTTCCTTTTTTATTGATGCATCACTGCTGTGATCTTGAGAATAGTAAAGTATTAGTTCAAATTAGAATTTCATTAATGTTTCATGTTATTTCATATCCTTCCCTTACAGTGTAAAATTTTCAAGAAATCCATACTTGTATAGGGATTGTTCCTATATTTTTTATAATTAGGACTTTGTGATGTATCACCAATTTACACTGAATAGATTACCCTGGGATTTTTCAAAGAATGTATACATGATTGCTGTAAAGAAACACTTTTTCTCTCAGTTTATTGTGGGTAGGTTGTCAGGAAAATAATATACGAGCTGCACTCTGTGGAAACTTTACTCTGTGACAATATGGAGTGATGTAACACCGTGTAAGAATCGTGTAACAATCACACAGCTAGAATAAATATGCAATATAACCAAATAGTGAAAAACAGCGATATCGATAAATTAATTGTGTCATTCCCCACCTAGCATAAATATACAGTGGCAGGTTGCCACAATACCATAAGTATTATTTAATACCATCAAAACCCAAAGCAAAATTTGTTTAGCTGTGAGACCAGAGGAATCAGCATATTCAAGTTCGTATTCGTATGAAAAGTCAAACAAAATCTATTTAGCGATCTATATACCGAGGTTCAAATGCAAATAAAAACCGCCGGGTGGTTTTTATACGCATTCCAGTGAAATGTGAAATGTATCCACACAGTATTATGAGTATATACTGTGGTATCGATATGGATAGATATATCCGGTGAGCCAGAATTGATGAGTAAATCTGAAGAAATATACCAAGTCCCAATTAAGGTTTTGCTACAATGCTAACCATCTAATGAATAATAATCCCAGATCTTATATTATTTTCTGATGTGAATCTGTCTTTTGAATTCATTATAATGAAATGTTGAAAATCTTTGTATACTCGCATTGATGACGGAAAAAATGTAAATAATTAGATGTCCTTCTGATTCCATTTCTCATGACATGAATTTCCGGACAAGTGTAAAAAATTGAAAACCAGTATTTATTGAAATTCACCAAACAGAAAAAAGCTTTAGATCTGTCACATAGATTATTCTGTTTTCTTTCTAGTGCATTTGAATAACTACTTGTTTTTTAAGTTTTTTGTCATGAGAAAATTTGATGCTTAGTCAACGGAATGATGGGCATCAACGATTTTGAAAATACAATTCCATTTGTTTGCGGTATTATTATATTACGCGTAAATTTGATTTTATTGTATTCTTGATTTCCACACCAAATTTTTTATTTTCGTCCCACAGACCTCTAAGGTTGATGGTTCGTCCGCGAAAATTTAGGAAAGCCGGCCCTGTTTTCTGAGTAATACCAGTGATTTGAAGTATGTGGCTGTCAATCCGCGAAAGTAATTTACATCTCGCTTTGTTTCATTCGTAAGAAGAGTACAACCGATTATAAATCAGTTGTGCCAATGTAACGCGGAATCAATATGGCGGCCATGGATGAGGCGCTATTTTGTTATCATTGGAAGAGTGGCCATGTTATATCTATACTTCTTTTATGAGGTCTGTGCATATCTCACATGAAGGACACTGAACACTTTAATGTTCAATCCTTGATGTCACCTCACCATCGCTTCGGAATAGCGCCCCATACACAGGCGGACAGTGTGACCATCTCTAAATTATAGATCCTGCCTTACTTTGGTTAAAAACCTGCCAAATCCTGCCAACGTCTGTAGTGAAAAATGCCTAAATGTTGCCAACTTAACCAACTTTATTTACCGTTTTTATAAACCAACAAAAGTAAAAATATTTTTATTAAAATAAAATCAAATATTGCAATTAGCATCGTATTCTTCATTTTCCGCATCTTTGTACATGGACTTATTCATTCTATTCAACGTGCCTTGTGTTGGTATGAATGCAGTGCAATCGCCATGCTCACCAATACCTTGTTTCACATGCAAGATAGACTACATGTTTGTTAATGAATCTGTTTCGTGTTTTAGTCTTTATTAAATTAATTTTAGAAAATATTCTTTCGCATGCAGCGTTGGAAATTGGTAATATTTGCATATTTAAATTGTCTATTACAATCACGCATTTTGCCGACAGCACCCCAAAAATTGTCAACACTTAGAAGAGAATTCGAATTACTACTACCACCAGATTCTAACCATAAAGTATAAACTCATGTTTATGAATAGTTTGGTTGTTTTATGATTATCAACCTTATACACAAAGTATTAAAGTTGTCAATTGAATGCCAAACAAAAAACAAACATAACAGGAGAAGTACGAGGGAATCCCCTACTCGTTGTTTTAATACTTTGTTTATAAGGTTGATACCTTATAAACAAAGTATTAAAGTTGTTGATCGAATGCGATACAAACATAACACGATAACACGAGAAGTAGGAGGAAGGGAAATCCCCGACCCTAACCCCAAGGTACCCAAGCCGCCAAGCCCACATTCCACATGCATACATGCTCGCGACGTGTCCAGGGTTGCCATTTCCGGCATTTTGTGTTGCCATAATGAAATTTATTTTCAATAACCCAATACTGCCAAAAACTGCCAAGTTTTATAAAACGTCAACTGATCATGCCAAAAGCTAAAATAAGAGGCAAATCCTGCCAAAATGGCAGGAACCTGCCACATATGGTCACACTGCAGGCGGATTATCCGTACAGTTCAGATACGCAGAGATTTGATTCGACAGATCCGGATCGGACGGAGTAAATATTGGCGTGTCCACTAATTAACATACCAAGCATGCGTGTCTGATCTTCATACATGATTCGAGGTATCAAATCTGTCCGTTTGTGGAGAAGATTCTTGAATTTCAGACAGATTCGATATGGCGCGTGGTCTCTTAGGTGAGCTAAAAGATCTGGACGTTGCAGAAGCAGATTAGTGATAAGTGAGTGTTTAAAATGTTTTTGCAAAGCAAAAAATGCAAAGCTATTGCTTGTGCTGGTATCATAGCAGTTTCAGAATATCTGCTCAAAAAAAGAGTGCGAAGAAAGTGGGTCAAGAATTGGTTATCGCACCGAAACCGAGAGAGCTGCGAGCAAATGATCCAAATGATTTTAGTAATTATATACGAATGGACGAAAATACGTTTAACTTTTTATTGAATCTTGTCAGAACACAATTACAGAAACAGAATACAGTGCGACAAGTAATTCCTCCTGAAGAACGAGTGATTGCTACTCTTCGATTTCTGGCTACTGGCAGATCTTACGAAGTCTTGAAATTTTATTTTATTTGCCAAGTATGCCTTCTATAAATTTCTATAAAGTCGGTTAAAATTTCTCCTGTCCACTCAGCCATGATTTATAATAACACTATTATTCGCGCGTACCCACTGACGTCGAGATTTGGCCTGCAAGTTGAAACCTGCAGATTTAATTTGTACGAAATACTAGTCGCGCCGTATCTGGCTCGTGGTTAACCATTAATGGTGGATTTATGCAGCAATCATAAGTCATAAGTCTTAAGTCATAAGGAAGAATATTCGTCAATGATTGGTTGGAATATACGGACCAACCAATCATTGACGATTATTCTTTCTTATGACTTAAGACTTATGACTTAAGACTTATGATTGCTGCATAAATCCACCATAACGCACTGATATCCTTACGAATTTGGCTCACCACGTATCAAATATGACAGATATTTCGTTCGTGTATGGGGCGCTAATGTCAGCCGACGACGAGCCATCTAGAAGCGACTAATCGAACGGCCGACGAAGAATCGTAGCTTTTCCTGAACTCACTGGTTAGGAGACCCTGACTGAAATGAAATTTTAATATGATCATCATCAGTGGAGCATATATCTAATAGATATATGCAGTGGAGACCCTTCGTGTCTGTAACACAGTTATACGATAGGTAAGTTCGACTTGGACACTCCATTGACACTTTGTGCGCTTTTCACTCCAAATGCGTTCGGGTACACACATTGGAGTACAAATGGTGCACTCTTAATCGTTCGACTTTGGACGGAGTGAACCGAAAGGAGTGACTCCTCTTACTCCGCCTAACGAGGTGGTGCAAATAGATCAAGCATGCGCAGTAATTTACAAAGCGTGAGTTTGTCCAGTGCTGCCAGAACTAGTACATTCGTACTAAATTTAGTACTTTCAACAAGTTTTTAGTACGCTAGTGTTACAATGCCATTTTTAGTACATTTTCAGTAATATTACTCAATTTGGTACAATTTTTAGTACATTTACTTTTTAACGTCTAAAATTAAAGACCAAGACCTTAAAGCGATAAAAAGAAAGAGAGGGTTAGTTCTTTCAACAATGTTCCAAGCACCTAACTCGTCGAGTGTCGATATCTGTGATGTGTGATGTGGTTCCATGAATTTGAACTATCCACTCGTTTGTCTGTTGTGTGATGGCTGTCAAAATCAAAAAGCTAACCATCAAATAAACGTCCAACCACCAGTTTATTTCTGTGGTGCTAGTGCTTTACTTGCATTGAGCTTATTTATGTATTTTAGTATTTTTCAAACGGTAAGAAGATGGACACCAAAGTGGAGAACGTTTCTTCTGTTTCACACGTTGTTGTAACTAATAACGCGGGAGAGGTAATCCTTTCCAATGGGCGGGTGATGCTCCAAAACAAAATCAGTAAGTATTAAATGATCTTTGGTACCTTCAGTTATTAATTTACATTATTTTATAGCAGGGGATCTGTTATCTGCTCCATTGAACGAGACTATTCGCGAAGTGTTCCACCTAGCAATAGCCTCGGAAGAAACACCAGAACAATGTGAATTAGATGGAGAAGAGCTATCATCTCCAACACTTGCCGAAGAAGGAAGTGAGAAACTATGGACACAGAACACTACTGTATTCCTTATACAGAAAATAAAGGAAATGGGTGATAGGTTCGACAGTGGAATTAAAAAATCTGTGTATTCAACACTGGCAACTAATCTGCAAAAAGAATTTAATAAACCATTCACCTCTATGCAAATCGAGTCAAAGTGGAAAGCCTTGAAGAGGACATATAAATCGATTTTGCTCCATAATAACACCACAGGAAAACAAAGAAGACGGTGGGAATATTTTGATTTAGTTCACGAGTTTTTACACAAGAAGCCAGAAATTAATCCCCCTGCCACATGTAGTAATATTGCTGGCCTAAAAGTGTTGAACTCTGACGGGTGTACTTCTGAAACTCCTCAGCAGCCGGAACCTAGTTCCTCATGGAAACTTGAAAGTTCTTTCTCAAAAAAACGTAAGCAACGTGTGAGCGAAGCTTCAAAACGACATGCTGAGAAGATGGTACGTTTAGATACCTTCAATGATTGATTTAAACAAATGGTGGAGAAAATGTAATGTTATTGATAATAACATTGGATATTATGTGAAAAATACGAGAATATATGTTTATTTTTGATTAGTTTGTAAAGACTGTTAAGTTTAAATTCATCTTCTGATAAAACAGAATATATCAGTTTGATATGTTGCCAATTTGATATTATTTTTTGTGCCTAAAAATAAAGTGAAATGAAAAATTAATATTCCATTTTTGTTTGTTTATTATTCAGTGAAATAAAAATACAGAAACAAAAATATTATTCAGAATAACAAATTGGAATCAGGTCTCCTGAAGATCACAGAGTGTCGGTGAAACCAAAGTTGATGGGATTATTCCGCCCATCAACAGAGTTCACCAGTGGTGGAGGTGGTTAAGCTGTAGTACTTAGTGGTTCAAAACCATAGGTAAGGCATGAACAATGTTATACCATTTGACTCTGGCATGACGATCATCAGCATCAATATCTGGCAAATATCTTGGATTTCTTGCACGTTCTTCTCCCAATTCCTCATTAATATTAACAATATCATTATAATGATCTCCATTTAATATACAGATATTATGGAGAATACAACTACTTATAATTAACAAAGGTAGCAAATCAATTCTAATGGTTTCAAGTAGTTTTAAGCGTCGGAATCTACCTTTTAATAATGCAAACGTATTCTCAATGACAACTCTAGCTTTACTCAGAATATTATTAAAATTCTTCTCACGTTGTGTAAGATTTCTTCTATTTTTGAAACCTACCATAAGATTAGTTGCTAATTTATAAGCTAGGTCACCTATCAGGTGACTGTCATTATGAAAATTAATGTCATTGTATAAAATAGCCCTATACAAATCTGATCTCCTATAAAGTGTATAATCATGAATGGATCCTGCTTCACCTGTGTAGACATCTGTAAATAACAACTGATGGTCACAAACTCCTTGTAGTAATACCGAATGATAATTTTTTCGATTAACGTAAGAATTGGGAGAATTTTTTGGAGCTAATATCTCAATATGACTTCCATCAATTGCTCCAATTATTCCTGCAACAAAAGCAATTTTTTCTCACAAACATTCTATGTAACATGTACCTACCTCTGAAACCATTTAGTGCAAAGTGTGCACTTATCGCTTCCTGGCGGTCTTGTGAAGGCCATTGTATAATTTGAAATCTTCGATTTACTTTAAGCATTAAGTGACATGTTCGGTAAAGAATATGCCATGACGTACTTTTGCTTACACCAAACCTTTCCGCCACAGATCTAAAACAAAAACTTGTCAAGATTTATACAAGTTTTCTCAAAGAATTATTTGCATGGAATTAATGATTGACTATATATTAATGTAAAATAACTTACCGAAGACTTTCCAAATTCCCCAAATACCAAATAGTAAGCATTGTTTCTTTTTCTAATTCTGTTCGTGGATAGCCCACATGAATATAGCCACCATCTTCACGAACTCTATACATTTTCCTTAATAAATCTTCAAAAGCTTCTGGTGTCATCCTGAAGTTCATTTGGAATTGCTTATCAGTCATCGCAGGCACAATCAGCTCTACATAATTATCCACTTTTTCTAGTACGTCTTGTTCTTCGTCAGAACTATCTTCAAATAATAGTCTTCCAAAATGAACAATTATTAGTCTAGGATCCATGACGTAACTACAACTAGTACATCCAAACTTATTAACTCTAATATAAAACCACCACAATTTATAGAGTTTAATGTTGTGACGAGTATTTATATATCTTATTTTTATGTATTGTTTAGGTGTTAGGTTAGGTTAGACCTAGGGTTGAAGGCACAGAACTCATACTTATATCTTATGACAGATACAAGTATGAGTTCTGTGGTTGAAGGTTGACACTCTAATGGTGGATTTATGCAGCAATCATAAGTTATAAGTCTTTAGTCATAAGGAAGAATATTCGTCAATGATTGGTTGGAATATACGGACCAACCAATCCACCATAACACCGGAGCGTTTTGTTTGGCCAGTTAGTTTTACTCTGCTGTCACGTGCTATTACTCCTCATCCTACTCTACTCTCTCGACTCCGGCCAAGCCGAACTTACCAGATATATTATTATGTGGTCTTCTTGCATCGCGCCGAGCGGATATGATATGAAGGTTAGGTACAGTGAATGAGTGACAGACAGAGTGCAGCATAAAGGTTTGTTCATACCCTCGAGAATTTCGCAATTTCTCTGCGAATAAAACTGGCTGCCTACATGGTTTGGCATCAACGATTGGTTCGGCATTGCTGACGTTGAAATAAGAAAAAAAGTTCCCATAAACGTATATCCGTAAGTTATTCGTTTCTAAGATACAGAGTGTCAAAGTTCCTGAAGTGATCTCACCGACCACGAAAGAACATGTTCCTATTAAATAACATTTATTCCTGTCAGTTGAACCATTGTTTATATAGAATATAGAAATCAACCTTATGGGATTATGATTGGATCAAAATGGATGCGACATGTAGATGGCGATAGTGAGCTCGCATCTAAGTCATGTCGTAACTTCAGTGATCTGGCCTCCAAGTCATGTCGTAACTTGATTGAAAGAATGGGACAGCATTAAAATCAGGGGTTTTTGAAGAAACCTGCATTAAAATGACCTCAAATATTCATGTTTGTAACTAATCACGCTGGATGACACTCGCGTTTGCGTCCAACACCAATTACACAGGCATTGACTAACTCTTACTTCTATATAAACAATGGTTGAACTGATCCTAAGTGATCTCAGGAGTAGTAGGGGTCAAGGAGACTAAAAACAAGTAGGGGTAACATCAGGAAAGCGCCTCCGTTGAATGCGACCTCATGGTTGCCAAATGTGCAAAGGAAAAAGATTACTTAAAATAAATGAAATTTTAATATGATGACTGGAATGCTCGTCAGGCTGCGCGACTGGATTCCTCATGGAGTCCGCCATGTTTGTTTTGTGGTTCCTCTCAGTGGCGGAGGAATCGATTGAGTTGATTGTAACATATAAAACTGATGCAAAGACGCGCTGCACTGCACTGGCGTGTTTACAAACCATAAACTGGGAAACTAATAACACGTACGTGCAGATGAATGTCTCTCTCGCACCCATACAAGTAAGCAATAAAGTATTTCTCTGCTAGATTGCATGTGTCTCCTTTCTTCATCTCCTAGAGTTATCACATTATATGGGTGCGCAGAGGAACTAAGAGCATTCCAGTCATCATATTATAATTTAATTTCAGTGAATCCCACCCCTGGGCGGGAATCAAGGAGACTAAAATTTAACAAGGAGAGTTTAATCCCCATTAAGACAATGGGGACACTAGTAGAAAGAGATGAAAGAACATTTGTGACGAAATGTGACGTAGTAGGACGTGTCATGGCCGCCGTTCTCTATAGACAGTGACGGACTAGCTCTTGGTATATAAGAGTTACTGCTGACAGTTTTATTGCTTGGTTCGAGTTCGACTCTGTACTCATATCCAAGTACGTCAGTATGACGCGTTGATGCTTCAAGATTCTGATTAGCTAGAGCTAGTTTAGTCTCTTTGGGCGGGAATAACCTCATAACCTCGCGAATTTCGCAATTATTCTGCTAATAAAATGGCCGCCGATATATGGTTCTTCATCAACGATTGGTCCGAGATGACCGGTAGCCATTTTTTTCGCAGAAAATTTGCGAAATTCGCTAGGGTATGAACAAGCCTTAATCCCCGTGACACAATAGAAAGAGATGAAAGAGAACATTTGTGACGTATATGGACATGTCATGGCCGTTATTCTCTAATGACAGTGACGGACTAGCGCACTCCGCACACTTTTTATATTTATTTATTTATTTATTTATTACACGGGAAGAAATACCCATTTATAATACAATATAAAACACTAAGAAAAATATGTAAAACATAAAAAAAATTATAACTACCTATTTCTAACAGTTTTGCACAGTAACTAGACAACAACAAAACAAATTATAATGAAATGAGCAATCAAAGCTATAGAACTTGAACTACATAGTAGCTCTCTTCATTTGCCACAGCGAAGATGAGAAAATATCTACAGGGTGTTTCATAATATATGCGCAGGACTTCAGGATGTGATAGCTCGTCCAAAAATATGAAAAAAGATTTCCATCAACTTACCCTCTAAAATGCACCATTTTCGAGATACAGTGTGTTGAAATTTAAAAAAAAATAATATTTTTTTGCGAATATCTCTGGAACCGTTTATCGCACAGAAAATAAATTCCGTATGCATTTTCTACTCATAATAAGCTATGTTTTTTGCGGATTTCTTATTTTTTCAAATTCATAATTGGTGAAAATTTTGAAGGGTCCGGTAGTGGGTGTTTTTTTCTCCAACTTCTACGCCACTGAAAAAAGTTCAGTTTTGAGACTCTTATATAAACCGCCAATGTTTTCTACACAAAAAAAGTATTCTTGGTCATAAGCTCTAAAGTTGACCGTTTTCAAGAAAAATCAACTTTCATGTTGTTTAAATAATGTTTTTTCCTCGAAAAATTGCTGCGTGCATTGAAGCTAACGGCGGACATTTCCAACAATTCAACTGAGTAATTGTTATTGTTTTTTATTTATTTTGCAATTAAGACGTCAACGTTTGGTTTTGTTACCTGTTCTAACGTTTAAATAAATTTTGTATAATTAGGAAAAAAATTATTTAAAAAAATTTACCATGTATTTCAACATGAAAGTTGATTTTTCTTGAAAACGGTAAACTTTAGAGCTTATGACCAAGAGTACCTTTTTTGTGTAGAAAACATTGGCGGTTCAAGCAGGTTGCTCAAAATCATACTTTTTCCAGTGGCGTAGAAGTTGGAGAAAAAAACACCCACTACCCCTTCAAAATCTTCACCAATTATGAATTTTAAAAAATTAAAAATCTGCACAAAACATAGCTTATTATGAGTAGAAAATGCACTCGGAATCTATTTTTTGTGCGATAAACGGTTCCAGAGATATTCGCAAAAAACTATAATTTTTTTTAAATTTCAACACTTTGTATCTCGAAAATGTTGAATTTTAGAGGGTAAGTTAATAGAAATTTTTTTTAAATATTTTTGAATGAGTTATCACATCCGGAAGTCCTGCGCATTTATTATGGAACACCCTGTATAGCCCTTGAGTGAACATTTGCCTGGCGCAGTAATCTAATCATCCCTATGTTTGTTTGCACCATAATTCGATCGATGTGCAACCAAGGAAAATGTGCTATATTCACGTACTTAGTGCCCCTATAGGAGGTCATATATTTTCACTTCTTCTAATAATTCAGCAGCATCTATCAGACCGTTCAATAATTTATAAATAAACAAGGTGTCAGACCCTTGCCTTCTGTGGATGAGAGGACTCAAATTCATTACTGACAGCATGTTGGTATAAGAGTAAGGAATGTTCAGCCTAAAGGAGCAGTAGATAAAAAATCTGCGTTGAACTCTTTCACATTTTTCGATGTGGACTTGAGCATAAGGTCTCCAAATAATCGAAGCATATTCAAGATGAGATATAACCAATGAAAGGAATAAGATATTCACTGTACTCATATATTAACAAAATCTCTAGAATGTCTCTTTATGAAACCAAACTGCTCTATTTACAGTGCTCAATATGCGAAGAAAATGAGAGGTTAGATTGGAAGATGACTCCAAGATCTTTGATCGAGGTAACTTTCTCAATGACAGTATTATCTAAACTATATAGTTGAAGGTTATCTCTTGCACTGTGCGATGGAAACTGATAATTTTACATTTCAAAGGATTCATGCTCAATTTATTCACCAAACAACCGTGTGAAAAAACATTCAAGCTTTTTGGAGTACAAGACAATCATCTCGATTTTGTATGACATGAAATATTCTGATATCATCGGCATACATGAGGAATTTACAATCGGATATTTCTTTGACAATGTAATCGATGAATATACTGAACAGTAAATGCCCTAGGTGGGAGCCTTGTGGCACGCCCGAAGTGGCAGTGTATCGGAAATGCACCCGTTCAACTTGACACATAGGAGGCGATCTGATAAATACGTTTTCAACCAGTCCAGAAGAGAACCACGAATGCCAATATACGATAACTTCTGGATGAGACTGGCATGATCGACTTTATCGAAAGCCTTAGATAGATCTGTATAAACAGAATCAACCTGTAGGTATATGAGAGTTACTGGCATAGAAATATAACAACTACTGTTCTTAGAGTTCGACTCTGTACCACTAAAATATATTAAGGTGTATTTCAGTCATTGTCTAAGACAATGTTTCAGTTAAGATGTCTAAAAATCCGTGCTTTGTACTCATGTCCATGTACGTTCCTATGACGCATTGATGCTACAAGATTCTGATTGGCTAGAGCTTATTAAACTATTCTGTTCGTTTAAGGCCGATTCTCACTAGGGCGGTGCCGAGCGGCGCGGTGCCGCGCGGCGCGGCACTGGACGAAGCAGTTTTTGTGCAGGCTGTTCTCACCTGAGCGGCATTTTGTAGCAGCAGCGGTGTGCGAAATAGTAAAATCTATATAAGTAGGTAGGTATTTTGAGTTTTGTAAAAAAAGTGATATGAGTTTGGGAATCACAGAAGAGGATCCTACATCGTCATCATCAGACGATTTTGTTTTTGTAGCGGCAATATGTCATGAATACGAAAATAGACGAAAAAAGAAGCGACAATATTGTTCAGGATAATCATTCACTAATACAATTAATCTTTCTATTTTTTCCGCGTCCATATTTGTTTGGTGTGTCTCTGAAATTGTGTTAATTTCTACAAGTCGCAGCTTGCTTGTGACGCGACGTGATTCCCACTTGTCCGTCAACAGGCGGGAGGGAGCGTTTCAAAGCGGCAGTGCCGCGAGCCAATGCTCCCGGAGGCGTTAGAACTTTGCTGCCTACGAACGCGACGCTCTGCTCCGCGCCGCTCTGCTCAGGTGAGGACGGGATCACTCAATTACATGCAAAGAATTGCAAGCAACTTTTTCCGCGCCGCGCCGCTCGGCACCGCTCTAGTGAGAATCGGCCTTTACTCTCTTTGGTTTGGTCATTGTCTAAGGCAATGGTTTGGTTCCATAGCCTGATTCACATAATGGCAGTAGCAGTGGCACTAAAGGCAGTGACTCCGCCCCTTTTGACGCTGTTATCCGAATGAGTGACATTGGAATGGAAATTTTCAACTAATTGTTTGTTAAAAGCAGTAGAAAGGAATCATAACAGCAATCTCGATTTCATGATAATTTTAAGGTTAGAAATGCGAACACTGCTAGATTTTACTGCAAAAAGTTTAAATGAATCAAACTTTCAGCAGCGTGACCTTGAATTTTCAGCGTCGTCTAAACATGTTTGCCATTGGTTATCTTATCAATAGAGGGGGATGACGCCACTGCTACTGCCATTATGTGAATCAGGCTTTATGAAAAGAAAATAACCACACTTTCCCATTTTTCTTGCAAATTGTATATATATCTTGCATTTTTTTTGATAACAATACAATACATGATTATTTACGAATTGAACACTAACACAAGAAAAACAAGCAATGACAATGACTGAGTTTTCTCTGAAATCGCTAAAAATGTTACACCCTCCAACGTAAACAACGCGGAAAAGTGAGCTTTTCTTTATCCAAGGTTGATGGAAAAATGAGATACTTTTGCCTCTGGGCCCCTTCCAATCAATAATTGTGCACTAACACTAACCAATATATAAAATCGTTGATTACACCCAGTTATTTGAAAGAAGTCTTTAGAAGAGTCCTACCTCTTAAGATATTTCATTTGAGGTTTGTGCAAGCTCAGGTTTAAGGTCGTATTAAAGAAGACATTATTTGAATGAGTTCTAGACCTCAGTGGCACAATCAAAGCAAATTACAACACCTTGCTCATATAGTCTTCATAGCAAATCTTCCTTTTCACCTGAGAAGAATCAGAGTGTACCCAACTGCCAAATTAGTCTGAAATATGGACTTGCTGAAAAATGACGAAAACAAAGAATCAATTATAACTTTAGAAGATTTCCCGTTTATTTGCCGAATTTGCTGTTTGAGACAAAGTGATTTGCGGTTATTCCAAGAAGAAAATTATTTATTGGATTTATTCGACGCTATCAGGAAAACAGATGTAAGTTGCTTATTTTTCCTTTATGAAATTTTATTGAGGCAGTCTACTCATTTTTTTTTGTGGACGAAACATTGACTGAATATGGCTGTCTATGATCACTTACTGTATGTATATATTGTAAATTGTTGCTTTATTTGTTGGTGAAGGCTGTTAAGCTTGGGTATTATTATTCATTGGTTGGGACATGAAAACCAAAAACAACAATTTGTTTATTCATTACTGGGTGACTTCCTTGGTCTTGGAGAAAAAGATTTTAACACTGGCAGAATGTTGAGTTTTAGAGACAGCAGGTATTTCCAATTAAAAAGACATATAGAAAACAAACAAATAACTCGTTGATGGGTAATGCACGGTTATACCACCATTTATCGGTCAACCACAATGTCGTTCAAATCAAAAAGTAGTATCCATGATTCTTCAAAATGGTTTTTGTTCTATGTTCGTATGTCAAACCGTACAAAACTTAACAGGTGGGGAGGGACTAAAAAAGCCGCACTGTATATTTCATCTGACTTCATTTATAATATTATTCTATATTTTACAATATTTTTTATGCTTTGTCATTGGGAACTTTTCATTTTTGTTAATGGCCGACTATTTAGTGTACTGTTCATAAAAAATGTGTCTAAAAGGGCACTATTAACTGTTCAATACTGTGCTACAAGACTTTTGTCAATGAGATGTTGATTATTTTTATTACTTTCAACAGGTTTTTTTTTATGTTGAAGGTCTATTCAACTGCGGATTTTCCAAAAAATGTATGCAATGGATGCATCAGTAAACTAGAATGTATATCATTGTTCATTGACGCTCCAAAAGATAATGATTACACAAAATTTGGAAAAAACATGCAGCCAAAAAAAGAAAATATTGAATCCACAGATCAAATGTCACAAAAATCAATAGGAATGATTGAAGAAGATGGAGCGGATATGTTTCAACAGGGGTCTCAAATTTGTCGAATTTGTTCGTCAGGTAGTCTAACGACGTTAGAAGAGAAGATACACCTGATACACTCGTTTGGAAACATCACAAACATTGATGTTAGTATCTTCCCTATTGCTGTTTCGATTACAATGATTCTTTTTTTCAATTTTCAGGCGAAAGATGAATTCAACAATTCAAAAACTAACATCATATGCAACAAATGTAACAACGAACTAGAAAAGTTTTCATCATTTATCTCTTCATCACTTTATAATGATCAGAAGCTCAAGCATGCCATTGGTAGAAATATAACTGTGAAAACTGAAAATTATTCAAATCCAATTGACATGGAATTATCATCGTGTCAAGAATTGAAACTAGCGAGTGGCATTGATAGGAATGAAGAAATTCCCTTTTTTCACGAAAGTAAGGTGAAACCTGAGATTATTGAAATCAAGGAGGAAATTATCAATAGCGAACTTGTAACTTCTACTGACAATGAGCTGCATTTGACTACAGGGAGTGCGAAAAATTTATTTGTTTGTGAATGTTGCAATGAAATTTTTGCAAACAAGTGGAATTTGCAGCAGCATTTGCCCACTCATCCTGAAAATAGACCATTCAATTGTGATTGCTGCGAAAAAAAATTCAAGCTCAAGCACCATTTGAAACAACATATTATGTTCACCCATACTAGAAAAAAATCTTTCAAATGTGAAAGCTGCAAAAAATGTTTCAATTGGAAATATTCTTTGAAACAACATAAGCTCATTCACACTGGAAAAAAATTATTCAAATGTGATTGCTGTGAAAAAAAATTCACAAGTAAGTCAAGTTTGCAATATCATGAATTCACTCATACTAGAAGAAAAGAAACATTCCAATGTGATGGTTGTGAGAAACACTTCACAAGTAAGCAAAGTTTGCAAAATCATATGCTTACCCACAGTGGAAACAAGTCATTCAAATGTGATCGTTGCAAAAAAAGTTTCTACCAGAAACAAAATTTAAAACAGCATATGCTCACTCACATTGGAAACAAACCATTCAAATGTGATTGCTGTGAAAAAAAATTCACAACTAAGTCAAGTTTGCAATATCATGTGTTCACGCATACTGGAAAAAAACCATTAAAATGCGATTTCTGTGAAAAAAAATTCATAAGTAAGCAAAGTTTGCAACATCATATGCTCACTCATAATGGAAAAAAATCGTTCCAATGTAATCGTTGCGAAAAAAGTTTTTACCAGACACAAAATTTGAAACAGCATATGCTCACTCACATTGGAAATAAATCATTGAAATGTAATTGCTGCGAAAAAACATTTGTACGTAAGCAAGGTTTGCAAAAGCATATACTCACTCATAGTGGAGAAAAGCATTTCAAATGCGATTGTTGCGAAAAATCTTTCAGTCAGAAAGGTAATTTGCAAAAGCACATGCTCACTCACACCAAAGAAAAGCCTTTCAAATGCAATAGCTGCGAAAAATGTTTCAGTCAGAACAGTTCTTTGCAAGAGCATATGCTCATTCACAGTGGAAAAAAATTATTCAAATGTAATTGCTGCGAAAAAGATTTCGCTCGGATTTTTAATTTGAGGCAACATATGCTCACTCATACTGATGAAAAACCATTCAAATGTGATAGGTGCGAAAAAAAATTCAGGCGTGTGCAAACTTTGCGAGGGCATATGCTCTCTCATACTGGAGAAAAACCGTTTAAATGTGATAACTGTGAAAAATGTTTCAGTCGGAAGTTTAATTTGCAAAAGCACATGCACACTCACACTTAATAAAAACCATATAAGATCTAGCCAATCAGGTGTAGCATCAACGCGTCGAAGTGATGTACTTGGACATCAGTACAGGTGGCCCACATATCATACAGATATCGTTCAGAGTATAGATAATGCTGAAACTTGGAGTAATTCAAACTATAACTTATATTGGAAATTTAATAATTTCGAGTTACTTTCTATGTAGGATTTACGTAATATTGTTAAAATTGTTATTTCCGTCAACCGATTGCACCCCTACGCGCAACCCTCGGAAGTCTTCGAGAGACTTGTGTGAGCTAGGGAAGACGCAGCCCTTACCTTTTAACGTGTGATGCCATGCACGAGACCGATGACCATGCGAGGCTTTGAACCCTCGACCCTTCGCTCCAAAGGCGAACGCTCTACCCACACGGCCACCACGGCCCATCAGGAGACTTGAACAATACATTTTCTCTATATGAAACATTGAATTGTAAAATGTTGAAGGAAGTGTTTGAAACCATTGGCCATGTTTTTCTCAACTTTATAAATACGTCTGTAACTTTTATTTGTAATCTTTACAAGTTCCTCAAGACCCGTCTATCTAATAATGTCATTTCCCCGGATACCCAAATATAGTGAAACCATAACATAATATACAAAGGAACACATAACTATGAATACATAATATATAACACGTTTTCCCTCAAAAAAAAATTTAAAATTATGGAATAGGCTCAGACCAAACCTTCATCATTATCATCAACCAGCACAGTACTTCCAATGAAGTAGTCATCCAAATACTGTGGAATCTTACTAATTCTCTTATTGGACATTCGAGGCTGAGATAATATTGAAGATGGTTCATAAGAGGCACTTGAATTATTCGATTCAATATTTGATTCCTCAGTTACTAACTTCTGAGAATCTGAAGTACCCAAATCAATGTTGCCTCTAGCCCTTTCATTGCGGGAACCGGGAAAACCCGCAAAACGTATGTGCACCTGATACGCGGGAGACGGCTTTTAACGCACGTGTTTTTAACGCATTTATTGCGGGAGCCGAGCGGTCCCGTTTACGTTTATAGATATGTCAAGATGCAGTTAAACATGTCTCAACAGGATTTAACGACTGTGGATGCGGTTTTCAATTTATTCAATATTTCAGTGTAGAAGAGGTAGCTGCATCAGTTGGTTAGTTTTTCTTTGATTCAAGTGAATTTATTAACCACGATGGCTCGAAAATATTTTACTGATGAACAATTGGAAGAGTTTTTGTATGCTAGTGATGATGAAAATGATTTTCACGAGTCGTCAGGGTCTGAAAGTGATGCATATGAAAATATCAGCGCAGAGGTTGAAATGTCTGAAGATTCTGAGGACGATGATATAAATGCAGGTATTATAAGTGGTAATAATAATTAAGTTATAAAAATACTTAGTGCATTTTATGTAATTTCCAGTACCCGCTGCTGTTAGAGCTAAGAAACAAAAAAAAGACCACGGATTCAACTGGAAGCAAACTGCCTTCGAACCAAAAATACATTCCTTCAATAAAATTAATGTTGGTTGTTCAGCTGAAAAGTTGCAAGATAACCCTTCGGTGTTGGAATGTTTTGAAATATTTTTTTCGGAAGAAATCATAACGGCAATTGTAAATCAGTCAAATTTGTTTTACGACCAAAGAGAAAATGCAACACCAGCACATAAAAAGAAGTGGTCTCGTATAGAAGTAAATGAGATGTACCTGTTCATTTCCTTGTCATTACATATGGCTCAAGTGAAGAAATTGAAGATTATGGATTACTGGACCACAGATAAATTACTAGCTACACCATTTTTTGGGCAAGTTATGTCTCGTGATCGATACATGTCAATTTTGTCAGTTCTCCACTTTTGCGATAACAAAAACATCGACAGAAATGACAAATTATTCAAAATCAGAATGTTATTGAACCATGTAAGAAAGGCATACTCTGACACATTTTATCCTTTTCAAAACTTATGTATTGATGGGAGTCTCATGCTCTTCAAAGGAAGGCTTTCCTTCAAGCAATACATTCCTTCGAAGAGACATAGATTTGGAATAAAATTCTTTGTCTTATGTGATTGTGAAACTGGATATATTTTGGACTTCATCATTTACTGTGGCCAGGAAAGTGACTTTCAGGAAGTTGAGCAAGAAGCTGGCATATCCGGAAATATCGTTCTAACAATGATGCAGCCATATTTAGATTCAGGTCACACGTTATATACCGATAATTGGTATACAAGTCCTATACTCTACAACATTCTACATGGTAGACAAACAAATGCTTGCGGCACTGTAAAGCAAAATAGAAAACATATGCCAGATATGAAAGATAAAATTAAAAAAGGGGAAATTATACATTACTCGACTGAAAACCTGTTGGCCCTAAAATGGCAGGACAAACGGGAAGTTAGGATGCTTTCAACCTGTAATACGCCAGAGATGGTCCCAACTGACAAACAAGATCGAATTTCTGGAGAAATTATATACAAGCCAAAATGAATCACAGATTACAACGCAAATATGGGTGCTGTAGATCGCACAGATATGCTTCAAAGTTCGATTGAGTCCGTCAGGAAATCCATCAAATGGTACAAAAAAGTATTTTTTCACATATTAGATATGACGCTTTTGAATTCGCATGCTATATACAAAATGAAGACTGGTGAAAACATATCAGTAGCAGACTTTCAACTTAAGTTGGTAAAAGAACTTGTTGAAAAATACCATAAAAACACACCACGCACTACAAGCAAAAGGGGCATAGATGGTGATTCCCCACTTAGACTGACTGCAAGGCACTTTCCTTCACAACTTCCAAAGGACACAACGCAGAAGCAAAAATATAAGTGTTGCGTGGTTTGTTCCAAGCAAAAAATTCGAAAAGAAACTTCATTTTGCTGTGCGCCTTGTGATGTTCCACTGTGTCTTAAAAATTGTTTTGAAAGGTATCACACGGTGAAAAATTATTAATTTCATTTCATGTTTGGGAATATTTTCAATTATTTTAGATATTATAAGCAATGATATTGTAACTTTTCATTTTAAATAAATATGCTACTGAAATAAAACTTATTTTGTGATTAAATATGTAAAAATTCGCATTCACAAAAATTGCATTCATTGCGGGAGACGGGCGTACACGACCGTACCTGACTTGCATATACCGGGAGACGGGCGTTCCCGCAGCGCTTAATTTTCCCCGTTTTGAGAGCACGGCTATGAAAATTTTACCCGCAATGAAAGGGCTAGTATCCTCAGGATGAATAAGTTCATTAAAATCATATATATAGACATCAAACCCATTTTTATCAATTTTGGACTTCGAATGAGTTTTATTCAGAAATTTCCTATTTCTTCTATACCACCACTCTCATCTTGTACAATATATGACCTATCATCATTCACCGTATATTTGACTGAACCTTTCACCCACTGTTTTCCTTTCTGAATTAAAATCTGTTCATCTTTTTCCAATTTACTCAAGTCTTTAGCATTAACATCATAATAAAGTTTTTGATTATTAAAATTTTTACAATGTTTCTCAAAAATTTCATGGCAGTTCAAAAACGCTGGTTGGAGGTTTTCAGAAGAAACTGGAATTTTTGTTTTAACTATTCTCTGCAGTAAGAGTTGAGCAGGTGAATATGTCATATGTGGCAATGGCGTATTACGATATTCCATGAGAAATCCTGGCAAATCACGGTCAGATTTACATTTCCTGAAAAAAGTCTTTATAATTCCAACATACCTTTCCGCTAAACCATTTGACTGATGGTGGTAAGGACTACTAAATTTCAATTCAAAATTTCATTCATTCGCAAATTCCGACATTTGTTTACATCTCTTTACCTGGCAAATATTCTATTTTTATATCGTATTTCAATAGCCTCAACAACATTCTCTGCAATCTCACACTGACTTTTTCTAAGTCTTTCGAAAAAATTGGTATTAACGGCTTATGATCTGAATGAACTTTTACTGTTTGTCCATAAACAAAGTTATGATATTTTTCAAAAGCATAAACAATAGCTAGTAGCTCTTTTTCAATTTGAGCATACCTTTTTTCTGCATTTGTAAGACATCGAGAAGCCTAAGAAACGGGACGATCCATCTGTATAATAATACACAACCTCATCCATCACCCGATGCATCACTGTATATTGATTTCTTGGTTAGGATCGAAAATCTTCAATAATGGGCTACTAGTGATCAAAGATTTTAGAATATTCAGTTCAGAATCATGTTTTCAGTCCAACAGAATAATACATTTTTTTAGTCAAGTCTCTTAGATTGGTTGTGAGCTGCGATAAACTTGGAATTAATTTAGGAAAAAATTTCACCAAACCAAGAATTAGTAGGTGGTTCAATCCCTTCTACTGCTTTAATATTTTCTGAATCAGGCCTGACGCCTTCAGCAGATATTATTTGTCCCATAAACTTGAAATTTTTTAAAATTAAAATTTACGCAATACTCTGAAGCCCTCTTAAATACTTTTTCCAGAGCCTCATCATGTTCAATCTCAGTTTTTCCAGAAATAATAATATCAAAGTAGATATTTACACCAGGTATATCACCAAAAATTTCATTATTTTTTCGTTGAAAAATTTCGGGAGCTGATGAGATTCCGAAGGGAACGCGATTGTATCTATAGCAGGATGGCTATTTTGATTTCATCACTTTCTTTATATTTTCCTGACGCTTTCAAAAATATGTCAAATCGTTGTTTCCATTTCATCCAATTCTCATCGCGACTATCAAAACTTGCAGGGGCTGGAATCCTGAATTCGGCCATCATTTACCTCTATGTATTCTATCAATCTATTTCTTTATCCTTTTACTTCTGACACCATGTTTTAAGTACTTTTATTTGTAATCTTTACAAGTTCCTCAAGACCCGTCTATCTAATAATGTCATTTCCCCGGATACCCAAATATAGTGAAACCATAACATAATATAGAAAGGAACACATAACACAGCAATTGTCAGATGAGTATCTTGAAACAATCATAGAAAAGGTGAGCAAAAAGCTGGTTAATACTCTTGAAGAGAAAATTGTCAACAAACTTGATATCCTCACGGAGAAATTCAACGATTTGAGTAGGAGTCTCAAAGAGATGGACACCAAAGTCAACAGAAATGAGACGAGAGTTGATGAACTGAGTGACTTGGTCGAGAGTAACGAGAGAACAAAGGTAATTCGAATAAACGGAATACCTGAAGCTGAAAACGAGAATGTAGTCGAAACTATCTTGCATCAAATAAACAAGACACTGAAGGTTGATTGTACATATCAGGAACTCAATGATGCATTCAGAATCGGCAAGAATAACAACAATCGAGGAAGACCTAGAACAATTTTGGTGAAGTTTATGTCAATGCTGAAGAAAAATGAAGTATTTCGAGCAAAAAAAATGCTGAAAAATACAGGCATCGTAATCCAAGAGGACTTAACGCGAAAACAATACGAACTATACCAATTAGCTCGACGGGAACATGGCAAAAATGATTGGACAATAGGTGGAAAAGTGTTTGTATCACAAAACCAAGAAAGAAAGCAAATACGTTCTGAAAATGACCTGTAATCTATAGCGAAGGTCCCTGAATTCGTTTTCAATGCTTTTTTATGTTTCTTTTTCCTTTACTTTCTGCTATGGCTGAAAATGATTATAAATTACTTTTAAGAATTTATTTACACAAAGAAAATGGTTGAAAACATCGATCTTTCCATACGCAATATTGTCCATAATTTCAATAAAACTTAACAAAATAATTAGTGGCAGGATTGATGTGTTCAATCGCAATGACCAAAAGATATGCTGGGCTCAAATAGCTCTCTATATAAATAAGGGTTTAGTTAATTTCGTTTATAGGCATTTCTTACTGGAACCTTTTATACCGAATCTTTATTTTTATTCTGTTATAGTGAATCTAGTTTTAGGATAACTACAAATGAAGCTAAATATTTATTACCAGAACTGTAGGGGATTACGCACCAAGACTGCTGAATTTAGCCAAAATTTATTGACGGAAACATACGATATGGTTATGCTGACAGAGACATGGTTGTCTGATGGTATAAAAAATGAAGAATTGTTCAATAATAATTACAAAGTCTATAGAAAGGACAGAGATCAACAAAAAACAGGTAAAACAAGAGGAGGTGGAGTCCTCATAGCTGTAAGTAATAAGTACGTTTCTTCAGAAATTGAATTGGAATCACCATTAGAGACATTATTTGTCAAAACACGCATTCTTGGTATAACGTTCATTCTGAACGCAACATATATCCCCCCATCCTCGAAAACAAATGTATACGAACAATATTCCGATATACTTGAATTTATAGAGCATACCATTGATCACGACTACATGTTACTAGTTGGAGATTATAATATACCTACAGTTACAGGTTCGACATATAAGTTGAATCTTCAAAATCAGATAGAAAAAAGTATTCAGTCAATAATGGACTCTAATAGTTTAAACTTTTACAATAATGTGTTGAATGAAAATAATAAAACTTTAGACTTAGTACTAAGCAATATACCTGTGAATGTAGTTGAAGAAACGATGCCGTTGGTAAAAAAAGATAATCAGCACCCTGCTATATTGCTAGAATGCGAAATACAAAAATGTACTCAAAACGTACAAACAAACAATCTTCAGGAAAAATACAACTTCAAGAAGGCGAACTTTCATTTACTTTATGAACTCTTCAGGGATTTTGATTGGTCAATGCTGGGTTCTTTCAATGATGTTAACGATTGTGTGACATATTTTTATCAAGTATTCTATAATATTCTTAACATATGTGTACCGAAATACAAACCGATTAAAACTAAAAAATCATTCCAAACTTGGTTTTCAGAAGAACTAAAATCAGACTTACGGGATAAAGAATTTTACAGGCGTAGGAAAAATAAATCGCAATATTATCTAACAAAATATAATACTTTGAGGGCAGAAATCAAACGAAAAATCAAAATTGAATACAAAAATTATCTCGAGAACATTCAAAACAACATTAAGGAAACCCCAAACCTATTCTGGAATTTCGTTAACAAACGAAGACAAACTAAATCAACTGAAACCCAATTTAAACTAACAAATAGAGAGGTGTCAGATCCAAAAATTATAACTGGTGAGTTTGCAGACTACTTCTCATCTGTATACGAAAATGAATCAACGTATGATCTCAGAGTAATAAGACAACTTTCTAACAATATACATTTCAATTATCAACAAAACATACATTTTGAAAAAATAACCCTTGAAGAGCTGCAAAAGGCATTTCAAAAACTAAAACCAAAGAGATCGGCTGGCCCTGATAACATTCCCTGTTATATATTCAAGGCTTGCGGAGAATCATTACTTTATCCACTTCTTATAATTTTTAATAAATCATTGAGTACAGGAGTATTTCCAAAGGAATTCAGGTTATCAAAAATAACACCAATTCATAAAAATGGTGACAAAAAAATTATCAGTAATTATCGACCGGTGGCAGTACTCAACTGTATAGCAAAAATTTTCGAATTTGTCATACATGGAAAGTTATATGAGGCATTCAAAAATTATATTGTCACTGAGCAACATGGCTTCTGTCGTAAGAGATCTATAGAAACAAATCTATTAACGTTTACAAATCAAATCATGAGCAATATTCACAAAACACAAATCGATTGCATTTATACAGATTTCGCAAAAGCGTTCGATAAAGTCAATCATGACTTGCTGATAGCAAAACTTAAAAATTATGGATTGAGCAATCATCTTACAGAATTCTTTCTCTCTTACTTAAAACTACGATCACAATTTGTTACTTTCAAAGGAGAGGCTTCACAAGTTTTCTTAGCAGGCTCAGGAGTTCCCCAAGGATCGAACTTAGGACCGCTAATGTTCCTCATGTTTATTAACGATTTGCCCAAGGAAGTTTCATCTGACTGCTTATTATATGCTGATGACTTTAAAATTTTTCGGAATATCACCGGCGTCAATGACTACTTGGAGCTTCAAAATGACTTAGACAAAATTTCAATATGGTCAGAGAAAAACAAGTTATTATTCAACCAGTCAAAGTGTAAAGTGCTAACGTTCAGCAGAAACAGAAGCCCACATAATTTTGTATATCATATGCAAAATAAACCACTAGATAGAGTCACCACCAAACTTGACCTGGGAGTTCTTTTTCAAAATGATTTGAAATTTAATAGTCATATAGATAAAATCATTCGAGAAGCCAATAAAATGATTGGGTTTGTGAAGAGATCCACTTTTGACTTTAATGATACTGAAGTGTTGAAACTCTTATATGTTAGTCTAGTAGGAAGCAAGCTAGAGTATGCAAGCATAATATGGGACCCCCCACAACAGTATCTTTGTCAAAGCGTTGAAACGATACAAAATAAATTTCTAAAATATTTATATTATAAAAAACATGGTGTCAGTCCTGATCATAATTCATATAATCATATAAGAAAAGCATTCAACATAATTAAGCTAGATGTTAGAAGGCGTGTTAGTAACTTAATGTTTCTTTTTAAACTACTAAATAATTTTATTCACAGTAGTTATTTATTACAACAAATCAACTTTTATATTGGTCCGAGGGGAATGAGACCTCGGCAACAAACATTTCACACAATAGGCAAGAGTTCTGTTGAAAGACTTTGTCATCTCTATAATAACATAGACTCAGTAGCAAGCTATGGTATATTCGATGTCAATCAGCGAAGATTCAAGTCCGAAGTTATGACAATTGTCAACTCGTAACACACCACATGGGATCAAATTGACACATCTATCTTTCTTCATTTGTTTTTGTTTCCTCTTTTTGTTTTGATTTGTACGGGCAAAATTAAAACGCTACAGTCTTGGTGATATAAATCCCTACAGTTCCAATTGTCAATAAAAAATGTATGATGTGCTTTATCATTGTTTTCTAGGCATTAATTAATTTTATAGAAACATGTAATTTAGGCTAGTCCTGTTTGTTTCTTAATAAATAAATAAATAACTATGAATACATAATATATAACAGTAACTACAGGTAAAATTCCGCTAAAAATCAGTACTATTATACCCATTCAAAAAATTACTCATACCACTAAAGCAGAAGCATTCCGCCCAATAAATACTTTACCACCAATTGAGAAAATTCTTGAAATGTTTATGAACAATTACTGCAGCACAATTTGAACCTTCGATATTAATGAATAATCAATCTGGGTTTGGAAAACAACATTCTTGTGAATCAGCGCTACAACTTACCCTATGCTTTATCAAAACCCAATTAGATAACAATAAATATGTTGTCGCGGTTTTCCTTGACCTGAAGAGAGCCTTCGAGACAATCGATAGGAAAATATTGTTATCCAAACTTAAACAGTATGGTATTGGTGGTATTGTACATGACTGGCTAAATGACTACCTTACAAACCGTAAGCAACGGGTACGTTTCAAAGTCCAAACATTTTCCGATGTGGTCAATGATGTGGGTATTCCTCAGGGAAGTGTCTTAGGTCCCCTACTCTTTATTTTGTATCTGAATGATCTTGATATTTTTGCAAAATATGAATTTATTAACCTATTTACTTATGACACCTTAATTGCATGCAGTGATGTAAACTTTGAAAGAGCTATTGAAAAAATGAACACTGTCTTGTTAAGTCAATATCTGAGCCTAAATAAACTGAAACTTAATGTAACTAAAACTCAGGCGTTTATGACTTGTATTCTGTTTGTTATATAATTATATAATAAAACAACGACCCCCCCCCCCCCGCTGTCTCAACATTTGGGTTCTCCTAAATCTTTTTAGGCCTGGGCCAGATGACCAAAATTCCTTGCAATAAAATTTGTTTATTATTTATTCTAAGCCCACCAACACCTTACTGTCCTGGATAATTATTTCTCAATGAATGAATTACCAAAGTACAGGAAATATACCAATTTTTATTTTACTTATACAGAAATCAAATAGCAAAAATACAATCCTGTGTTTTTTATTTAATTTTCAAATAACTCAATAAATTATATAATACAAAACAAATCAAACGATACATACATATCTACATCAATAAAGATAGCTTAGTTCTAGACACAGGGTTACTAACATTTTACAAAAATAAACTATCAAATATATTTTTGATAACAGAAAAGGTGACACATATATTGAATCTGTATACCTACAATGTGCAGAAGAAATATCTATTTAAAGATATCGCAGTCAATACAATAATAAAATATAAAGTATATTGCAAACTATGAACTATCCATACCAAAATTACATCATTTCATTAAGCATACGTTTTGCCATGAAAATTAGCATCATTAGGAGCTATCAATTTTCTGAATGATAACTATGTTGGTGAAAACGTGTAGAGTGAGATTGAAAGTTTTTGTTTTTAGCTTTACCATGAATTGAACTCACACCAAAATATCCAATATACATATGAATGAGTAACTAGTCAGTTGAATGCACTAGCAACGATATATTGAAATTATGGGATAGGAGGCGTGTCTATCATGATGTAAGACTAGTTTTGGTTTGACCAAAATCTGTTGTCTAGTAGGTGGTTTGGAGCGAAGGGGAGAGCAAGTATCTTCTCAACCCCCTAACCGTGAAATTGTGTATGGTTGAATAGAAATGCATATCAGGTATCAGTGATACCTGATACCTGAAAATCATACCAACAAAAATAAAATGTTGTAGTTTTGACCTGTAAAATTAAAAAAAAAATCTTAATATATTATATATGAATACATATTATTTATCAATGAGCACTCACATGCTTTTTTTAAAGCAATTGTAATGTGGGTTGCTCAGGTACCAATCCTAGGTAGTAGTGCTGGTTTTGAATATATTGATTACCATGGTGGAGCTGTAGGTTTTTCGACAGTGAATGAAGCAAATATGCCATCAAAAATCAATGAACCACCCTGAAGCACCACCTGCAGTCACGTCTGCGAATGTTTATGAGAGGAGTATACATATTGATAGATATATTTTTACTGTTATATCTTCACTTGATACATTCTTTCACATCAATGAAGAAATTTTCATTGTTTTTTCATCTTCAAGCTGAATTTTGAGAAAATAATGACTGCTTACTATGTTTGAAGAATCATAGTTGAAATTTTTCTGCTTGCTGATAAGTGTAGATCTAGTTATTTGATATAATTTTGGCTGAATGACAAAATAAAACAACATTCTTTAAACTGAATCTTTGGGAATCCTTTTATATTAATGTTTACTTAGAAATAACTTATCTGAAACAAAGCATTCATAGATATAAAGGTTGATTGCAACTTGTTTCAACAGAAAATATATTAGCTGGTAATGAAAGGAGTTGAACAGGAAGCAATGAAATATAACTTAATTATCAAAAATATTTCACTGTTGTCAAATTAATTCTTTTAGAACCTAGACAAATATTTCAAAGAATTATAAAGCTGAAAATACAGAAAATTTGGAGATATTCTACAAAAAAAGTTTGGGTATAGACTGAGGGTAGAATGTAATTCATAATAGAACATAATCATCATAAAAAATGTTTACACTACATCCACTGCTATAACATTCAAGTTTGTAACTATACACCCATACATTTAATGGTTTCTACATATATTTGTTAGTTGATATATTAAAAAATTGTTCCTAAAATCCAACCCATCTGAAATCAATAGTTTTTGAAATGTTTCAGTCTGTACAATGAAACAGTAGACTTCCTATTGCCGAAAGAAACATATCCACTACCTGGTGAGAAATTCAATACATTGACATGGCCCATTTTTGTTTGGAAATTTGGAAAATTATTAAAAACGGTACCGGAGCCTATGTGGAATAATTTAACAGAATTCTGTATTTCAGCAGAAGAGAAGGCTAACATTTCTGAAGAAGGGTTAAACTTCAAATCTTTTACACCAGTGGTCAAATTCAACAATGTTTTTCTCGGTTTCGGTACATTGGACTTCAAAACATCCTCCATGCCATAAAGGTTGACAACTCCTTGAGCAGACCCTGCCGCTAAGAACTGATTGGAAGATGATATTGCCAGGGTGGTACCTTGAAGACAACCTTCATCAGTGAATTTATGTTTCACTCGTCTCATTGTCATGTCCCAAATTGTAACTTCACCGGTGTCACTGTGACCAAACAGTAAATTTCCTACGAAAAAATAAGTAAATATCAATATACTCACTATTTATGTGAGAGTAAAATAAATCACATATTATATGAATTCATTATATTGCTCAAGACTGGTTGTCAGATCTATTAAAAAAACCATTCAAAGCCCTGTGCATTTGAAGACGCGTGGAAAACTTCTTACCTGTCACCTATTTTCAATTTTGGAAACAAAAACATAATTACTAATTCTAGAGGAATCTCAAAGTAATCTAGTATACCTAAAGTTATATAAGTCAATCCATATCAATCAATCAATATATACTTCATTGTATGAAGAAACAATTCTTGTTGACAAAGCGTGAATAAGTATGAAAACTTTTTAATTAATAAATAAATAATTATAAAACATAAAAATGGTATGAATAAAAACACATTGTAAAAATAACAAATAAACTTTAAACAAGGATATAAATATATAAATAAAAACAACGCCAAAATACAAAAAACATGGAAAGCAAAATAAACGCAATACACTTGGATAAAAGTTGAAATTTTGATTTTCTTTTGGCTATGGCGAATTTTTGAAAAGTATGATCACTGAAATATTATTTATTTTTGTCTCAACAGCAACTAATTTATCAACCTAACCTTAAAAAGGGCAATAGATCTAGCCTAAGCTTGACTAATAATAGTTTTATTTTCCAGTATACACAATTATGGAATAGTAAAAATATTCCAAAATGAAACATTGAGGTAAAACCACAGATTGAAAAATTCAACACAATAAAAACGATGATGTGTTAAAAGTTTTTGAGAGTATGTTTAAAAACTACAAACATTAGTTTTGAAAATTTGCTGTTCCATAGTGACATAAATAGTACCTCAATAATCTAGTACATCCCTCCCCAAAATCATCTTATAAAAAGCTGGGGAAGCAAATAATGTAATTATCTCTATAGGAGTGAACCTGAATAGATTGTATTCATCATGTTAAATGATTAGATCTGACTCAATTACAATCTAGCCTAGATTTTTCTCAATAACTTTCAATATTATATTATAACATACCATTAGGGCTATATGCCAGAGCTGAAATTTCTGAATCTTGTTTCAGAACTCCTATCCGTTCCTTTGAACCTGTTGAAAACAGATGAACTTCTCCCCATTTTCCTGCAGCTGCTATAAACTGATCATTTGGTGAAATGATGAAATTTTTGAATTGTGTTAGTCCTTCAGGCAATTTGATTCTCAAGGACTTACCAGCTAGCAAATCATAACTAAAAATGTGTGATTTCCTAGAGCCAAGTATAACTTCATTGCCACCTCTTGTGAATTTTGCACAAATGATTGGATACCTCTCGAATGCTACACTGTGCAGTTTATTGTTGCGCCTGCCATCAACAGCAAACAAAGAAGCAATGCCGCTATTACCTGCAGCTAATGCTGCACTGGACGAAGGATGAAATTCAATACAATTGATATGAGGTCCTTCAGAATAGGTCTCACAATTCAAGTCTTTCACTTTCTTGAACTCTAATAGGTTTGATGGCAAGAGAGTGCTGGTAGTTTTCCTGAGGAAACCACATCTCTGTAATATTTCTTCGTCAGAGTCTGACTCCGAATGTTTTCGTTTGTTGATAGAAGCCCACTTTGGAGTCCCAACAACAGATTGAAATTTCTGCTTAAGCAAGCTTGAATACTTATTACTACGACCATTAATGCCTCCAGAAGGTAATCTCCGTCCTTGGGCGTCCAATGCTTGCCCCACTTCAATTCCATCATCATCCTCATCTGTCCAAGCAGGTTTTCGTATATTTTCGTCACTGTCATTACTATCATCTTCACCTACTCCAGAATCAACGTTGGAGTTTGACGGGCCCGCTTCTTGTTCAGCTTCTTCGAGGCATTGCAGGAAACTTGTCGATCCTCCAAAAAGAATTTGTGACAAATGCTCTTCTTCAGCTTGAGCTTCCTCATCGAACGGTCGGAATTTCGTTTTAGGCAGATCTATCTGCACATCTTCATTGGCTTCAACATCATGTTTACGTTTTCTATTTTGTTTAACTTTCAGCATATCTGTAAATACTGTTAAAGTTAATAAAACCTTTGAAGAATCAAAACGGAAATGAAATAATGTGGTTACTTTACTGTCTACTGGTTACAAATTAAAATATAAAAATACAAACAGAACGTCATACTTCTATACCACAGAAAACAATAATTCTGTCAATCTGTCGCTGATTAGTTGTCATGTGTCAAATAAATGTTGAACATACCCAAGGAGACTAATGGTGGATTTATGCAGCAATCATAAGTCATAAGGAAGAATAATCGTCAATGATTGGTTGGTCCGTATATTCCAACCAATCATTGACGAATATTTTTCCTTATGACTTAAGACTTATGATTGCTGCATAAATCCACCATAATGGTGGATTTTATGCAGCAGTCATAAGTTTTAAGTCATAAGGAAGAATATTCGTCAAAGATTGGTTGGTCCATTTATTCCAACCAATCACTGACGAATATTCTTTCTTATGACTTAAAACGTATGACTGCTGCATTAATCCACCATAATGGTGGATTTATGCAGCAGTCATAAGTTTTAAGTCATTAGGAAGAATATTCGTCAATGATTGGTTGGTCCGTATATTCCAACCAATCACTGACGAATATTCTTTCTTATGACTTATGACTGCTGCATAAATCCACCATAAAATTTAACAAGGAGTGTTTGAATCCCATAAGACAATGGGGACTAGTAGAAAGAGATGAAAGAACATTTGTGACGAAATGTGACGTAGTAGGACGTTTCATGGCCGCCGTTCTCTATAGACAGTGACGGACTAGCTCTTGGTATATGAGAGTTACTGCTGACAGTTTTGTTGCTTGGTTCGAGTTCGACTCTGTACTCATATCCAAGTACGTCACTATGACGCGTTGATGCTACAAGTTTCTGATTGACTAGAGCTTATTAAACGCATCATAGTGACATCCTCGGATATGAGTACAGAGTCGAACTCTGAACCAGCAGTAACTCTCATATACCAAGAGCTAGTGCATCACTGTCTATAGCGAACGGCGGCCATGACACATCCTACTACGTCACATTTCGTCACAAATGTTCTTTCATCTCTTTCTACTAGTGTCCCCATTGTCTTAAGAGAATCAAACACTCCTTGTTAAATTTTAGTCTCCTTGGAACATACCCAAAGAGACTAAACCACAGAACTATATATAGTTCTGTGGACTAAACTGAGCAGGAGGGTTTAATAAGCTCTAGCCAATCAGAGTCTTGTAGCATCAACGCGTCATAGTGACGTACGTGGGTATGAGTACAGAGTCGAACTCGAACCAAGCAACAAAACTGTCAGCAGTAACTCTCATATACCAAGAGCTAGTCTTTCACTGTCTATAGAGAACGGCGGCCATGACACGTCCTACTACGTCACATTTCGTCACAAATGTTCTTTCATCTCTTTCTACTAGTGTCTCCATTGTCTTATGGGAATTAAACTCTCCTTGTTAAATAACGTAGTCTCCTTGATTGAACACTATTCACTAGGTTGTACAGGACTGATTTTATGAGCCTGTCAAATGACGTCAACGCGATGCCTCTTGGTTTTACTATACGGGGCACGATCATAGACATATACTATATTTTGTTTAAAAAAATGATTAATTACTATGAGTTAATATTAATATGCAACTTGAGTGGGATCATACCTGATCAATTCTGGGGTTCTATTTTCAAATGTCTACTACCCCATGTCGCATGCGACAAAATATCGCTCTCTTTTCAATGCATATTTGAGGAAAGCGATGGTGATATTATGTCGCATGTGACATACGGTAGTAGACATTTGAGAAAAGGGGCCCATCCCATGCCGATAGTAGGTGATTATTCCTTTATCGGAATTAACTCAAATTGTTTATAGAAGTCAAATGGCTATTATCATTATTGAGACCATTATCATTCGAGTCATATCGTAACTACAGTGATCTGACCTTCAAGTCATGAAACTTGATTGAAACAATGGTACAGCAGTGAAATAAATCAGGGTTTCTTGAAGAAACCTGCGATAAAATGACGTCATATATTCATGTTCGTAACTAGTAGCGCTAGATGACACCCGCGTTTGGGTCCAATAGACGAGAAAGTGATGACGTCACACATGTCATTCTTGTCAAAACAAACCTTTGTCGAATTTAAATCAGCTTGTCCGATATTGTTTCCGTTAAAGTTTTTCAACTTATTTTGCTTGAGAAAACAACATCCAAACAACCAAACACAAACTTTAAAGCAAAGCAGCAAATAATCAACAGAAAATGTCACCTAAAATTCTTTATTTGGAATCAGTTTTTGACAAGAATGACATTTGTGACGACACACTTTCCTCGTCTATACCGATTCCACAGGCATTGACTCAAGAAGACTAAAAACAAGGAGTGTTTGATTCTCATAAGACAATGGGGACACTATTAGAAAGAGATGAAAGAACATTTGTGACGAAATGTGACGTAGTTATACATGTCATGGCCGCCGTTCTCTATAGACAGTGACGGACTAGCTCTTGGATATGAGAGTTAATGCTGACAGGTTTGTTGCTTGATTCGAGTTCGATTCTGTACTCATACCCAAGTACGTCACTATGACGCGTTGATGATACAAGTTTCTGATTGGCTAGAGCTTATTAAACCCTCCTTGTTTTTAGTCTTCTTGGCATTGACTAACTACCTTACTTCTTTTCAAACAATGCTTCATCTGAACAATGCTTTTATTCAAACAATAATTCTATTTAGACAATGGTTGAAGGTTTGAAGGCATTGTTTAAAGAGATAACAAATTATAACACCTTCATCCTAACTAGCGCCATCTACCATCTACTTTCCAGATTACCTGCCATTAGAACATCATCCGGTCTGGTTCAACACCAGATTTGTAGATGTCGCTGAAGTCTTTTGTTGGGCCGTTGTCTGATTCTGTTTCAAACAACACCAAAAAGTTTCTCTTTGCCCAAGGAGACTAAATTTAACAAGGAGAGTTTAATCCCCATAAGACAATGGGGACACTAGAAGAAAGAGATGAAAGAACATTTGTGACGAAATGTGACGTGGTTGGACGTGTCATGGCTGCTGTTCTCTATAGACAATGCAATGACAGACTAGCTCTTGGTATATAAGAGTAAGGCTGGATTCCCACAGATCCGATGTCCGATGATCCGATGGTACGAAAATGTTCTGATTGGTTGAATTGGTAGGTGTGACAACAAATCAACCAATCAGGACATTTTTCCAACCAATCAGAATATTTTCGTACCATCGTATCATCGGACGTCGGATCTGTGGGAATTCAGCCTTACTGCTGACAGTTTTGTTGCTTGGTTCGAGTTCGACTCTGTACTCATTTCCAAGTACGTCACTATGACGCGTTGATGCTACAAGATTCTGATTGGCTAGAGCTTATTAAACCCTCCTCGTTAGTTTAGTCTCTTTGCTCTTTGCCAAAATGCATTTATACCTACGAGGTGTACCAAAAAACGAGATTGAAGAAAACATTCATATTATTTCAGTACTTTTCCACATTTCGTATGATCAATTTGGTAAAAAATTCAATTTCTACGTTCAATCATTGACATTTATTCACATTATATTATATTACAAGAGTTATAAAAATATAATTGTTGAAAGTAAATAAGTATTCTGAGCATGATTTTGCTTCGGATACACTGAACGTACAGTAAATTAAAACAAGTTTTAAATTTGAAGGTCGAGTGGTTTACGGCTGGATTATTTCCTGAATAACTTATTTGTTTTCAAAGGAATCGCAATGGCCAGGATCTACGCTCAGAACCGTATTTCCAGTTTCTGGTATCGCAATGGAATGCAATTCACCAATGTATACACCGTCATAATTATTTTGTTGAACAGAGTACGCAAATATTAGCTGAAATTTGTATTCGAGGACAGTTTTTCGACGACATGGTTTCAGTTAAGATATTTTCAATTTGCTGGCAACTTCCAATAATATCGGAAATAGACCCGAACTTCATTATATGAAATGTTACAATTTTTATTGAACTTTATGATCTACCCAAATTTTCAGTTCAGCTTCAAATGTCCAGCAAAAGCGTAATATTTGAGATGAATTTGTTTCAAATTTTTTAGATTGTCCTCCACAGGGATATCCGAAACGTTAATAGATACAGTTTTGGTTAAATGTGCAAAAAGTTGCGTACATCCTACATGGAAGTATAAAATTTCGTGGTGTTATCGTAAAACCGGAACAAGATATGAAAAACAATTCTTCAAAGAAACATTGTCCTACGTTTTGTTACCCAAGAACCATCATAAGATTATTTTTTATTTTTAAATACAGCCATGTTTTGAATCTGAATTTGATGATGTATCAGGTGTATGACAGTTTCAATACACGTATGACAGGTTATAGTTACGTTTCAGATTCTTCTCGGCCGCCATCGTGCATTTTTTGAGAAAGATTTTCACCAATCATTTTAGTATGTCAATCCAAACTTTTGTTTGACTTCAGATCTAGGATTTATAATTCCCTAAATCAAAAACAAATTTAGAGACAAGCATTGAATACAAAACGAAAAAAAAAGAATGAAAGAAAATACAACAAAATCGTCTTAAAAAAAATAACAAAATTAGCAAAAGCTTTAACTGATTTTCCACAATTTAACTGCGTTTCAAGTACTTTTATGAGTATGCAGATCAGACATATAAAAATGCGTTTGCCAATGGACCTGTGACGTCACTGCCTAGGAACTTCCAATGTTTCCAAACTGAGACGTTTCATTGGGAAATTCATTCAGCAAAAACTTCTTCAAATAATTATATGACCGTACAGAGTGTAACGGTGTTTTCATTAAAAATGAGTGCTCTGGTCTATTGCAAGTGTACGAGGTTGGTCCCAGAAGTACCTGGCCCAACAAAGAAATCACAAAAATTTTGGAAAATAGTTATTTTTGTATCTAGTGCGCGAAATGCTACTTTGGTGATCGAGAACTGATTTTTTTTAACGAGGAGCAGCCGAGTTAAAAAAAATAGTCGAGATTACCAAAGTATTTCGCGCAAGTTATATGTACAAACCCTCAGGAAACCCTTAGCTTGTACTTCTATGTAGTGCTGACTTAGGTTTATGCGAATATGATTGACCATGCTTTATAATTAGTTTAGTTCTGTTAGCGACGTTGTAAGAGACACATCTCTCTCCGTACAAATAAAGTTAGTTGTTGTAAAGTTAAATTTTGTCTTTTTAAAAATAGTTTCTCGTGGCCCGAAAGCTTTATTGGCGCAGTCGGTAGGATAACGGAAGAATATCGATCGCGAAATTCGTCAGTTTCAACTGTTTATCCGTTATCGAAAGAACAGCTTCGATCGCCCACCCAGAGACCGGCAGACCCAGTCGCTGCAGACTCCAGAAAAGGACTACCTGTTTCACCATCGTGGTAAGTCGAGTATTCCTCTCTGCCTTCAAACATTTTTGTTCAAGACTTTATCGTAAAGATTTTTGAAAGAAGTTGTTGAATATTGATTATTAAATTCAATCAATCCATCATTTTTCTTTTATCGTAATCGAAATTGGTGGACTGACTATAGAAGTCACATAGATTAGTAATTATTGATCACATTCAAAGCATTTTACTACTTATCCGAATTTCCTAATAAAACATCAAATAAATATAATCGCATTTCGAAACCTGATACTCATCAGAGTTCGCTGCCATCTCAAAAGGCAACGACACTTGTTCGAGTGAAATATTACACGGTTTGAAAACTTACTGTGAGAAGACTAAGAATAGCTTGTATTGTACATTGTTATCTTGAAATTCTCGAAAGAAATTATTCTGTTAGTTCAAAGAATATTTTTGTGACAAATTTCAGTATAAATTCGGTAAATTCAGTAGATTTTTTTTCTTATTCAAATTTTGCACAAAAATGTAAGCACACAAAATAGCGTTTGATGACCGATCCCATAATCGAAAGTTTGGCAAATACTTTAAGCTCATTGCGAGTTTCGAATATGGCAACGGAAATCAATTATACATTGTTTAAAATCTATTCGGACACTATTCCAACATACGATGGCTCGTCAGAGACCCTCGAAATATTTATTTACGCCGCCGATCAATTTCACAAAAGGTATCATGGTGCCGATATCACATTAAACCAGTGCATTTTGAGTATTTTATTGAGTAAATTGAAAGATAGAGCCCAGCTATTAATCGGATCAAGATCTGAATTAAGGACATGGACTCAAGTAAAATTAGAATTGAGAAATACTTTTGGTGACCGACAAAGCCTTGATAACCTCGAACAACAACTGTTTACCCTTACACTAAATAGAGGCGAACATCCCCTGGACTTCGCAAAGCGAATCCAATTATTACGCAGTAAATTGTCTTACAAAATAAATTCTGACCCCGACATGGACCAAGCTACTAAACCGATACATATTCGACAATATGAATCCCAGTCCCTTAAAGTATTTTTGAGAAATCTGAATATTCGACTACAGGACAAAGTTATCGTCCAAAATCCTGATTCCCTAGAAGCAGCAATGAACTTCGTCCAGGAGGACGAAAACTTTAGACACACCCAAAATCTGGTATTCCAAAATCGTCCGAACGTTAATGCACCCAAACCACCTAATAGACAAATTGTACAAAATCGTAATAACTTTCATCCAAATTATAGCTTTCCAAATTCTCAACCCATGGCCCCAATTCAAACAACCAACACCCAAAATCAGGCCTCGGGGTTCCAAAACCAACCTTCCAACATCACTAGAATCCAAAATCAATTTCCAAACTACCGCTAGAGAAATTAAATCTTTTCTTGGTGTATTAGGATATTATCGAAAATTTATAAAAGATTTTGCCCAGCTCACCAAAACCATTTACGCGCTGTTTAAAAAAAGGTGAAAAAATAACTCATACCCCAGAATTTTTGGAAACTTTTGAGACATGTAAACAATTACTCACAAATGAACCCCTACTCCAGTACCCAGACTTCAGTAAATCTTTTATACTGACTACCGATGCCTCTAACGTGGCCATTGGTGCTGTTTTATCACAGGGTGTTATAGGAAAAGATAAACCTATCGCGTACGCGTCTAGAACACTAAACCCCGCGGAACAAAATTATTCCACCATAGAAAAAGAATTGCTATCGATAATAAATTTCACCAAATATTTTAGACCGTACTTATTCGGAAAACAATTTACGATCGTGACAGATCATAAACCCTTGCAATGGCTTTTCAACCTCAAAGACCCTAGTTCAAGATTGGTTAGATGGCGCCTAAAGCTGGAAGAGTATGATTATAACATCGTGTACAGGAAAGGAAAAAACAATTCCGTCGCAGATGCCCTATCCAGAATAGAACTCCACCCACTGGAAAATCAATCAATGATTGCAAACATTGATCTACCGAGCAACCGATTCGAAGAGGACTTTCCCGAAATCTTCGCGGACTTAGCGAACAAGGAAGAAATTCCAGAAATTTCCGATGAAGACCTTCAAGATCTTGACCACCGCTTAAACGAAGAAATACGAAAATTGCGAACTGGCAAGAAACCAATGGAAGAGGAAAAAGAAAAACCACCAGAAAAAGAAAAACGAATACATGTTTTATCAGACGTAGTCTTAGTTCCAGCACAACAGGAGCCGCAAGAACCCGACGACAGCAATGAAACTCAACACTCTTCTCACGAAAATCCAATTCTCGAAATCCCTATTTCTGACCAACCATTAAATAAATTCAAAAACCAAATTATACTTTCCGACAGTGTAGACACTATTTCCTCTCGAGTGAGAATAACAAAGCCTTTCGATAAAACCCGTCTAAAAATAGTACTGTCAAGCAGAAATATCGAAAATGACTTAGTAAGAATCTTCTTAGAATATCTCAAACCAAAAATACTCCATGGCGTATTTTTTGAAGAACGTTTGAAAAATAAATTAATCCCATTAATTCAAAAACATTTTAAACATTCTGCCTTCAAACTGGTCCAGAGTAATGTCCTTTTAACCGACATCACAGACAAAGACGAACAGAAACTAAATATCCAACACCATCACGAAACAAAAACCACTCATAGGGGTATAAATGAAACGAAAGACTCCCTATCTAGAACTTATTATTGGCCAAACATGGTTCAAGACGTGACGAATTATATAAACACTTGCGTAACCTGTCAACAGTCAAAATATGAACGCCGCCCTAACGTTATCAAATTCAACCCTACTCCTATAGGAGAATATCCCTTCGAGCATATTTATATCGATGCATTTTCGGCAGATAAACAAAAATTTTTGACAGTTATTGATAGCTTCTCGCGTTTTGCCCAAGCATACCCGATTCATTTGAATGCACCTAACATATTAGATGGTTTATTAAAATTTATTTCCCACTACGGTATCCCGAATAAAATTACTTGCGACTCTGGAACAGAGTTCAAAAATAGTCTAATTGAAGATTTTTGTAAATTGCACAAAATAACCCTACATTATATAACCCCAAAAAATCCCAATAGCAATAGCCCTGTAGAACGCCTACATTCTACGCTCATCGAAGAAATCAGAACACTAAAACTCGAGCATTCTGACAGACCAATAACAACACAAATGATATACGCAATATTAGGGTATAACAACACACTTTTCACTCCGCAACTAAATTCACCCCTTTTCAAATTATCAAAGGAAACGTTGAACACCAAAACCCATTTGATATAACATTTTCAAAAATAACTTCTGACTACATTGAAAAACATGCTAGAAATCAAAAGATAATAAATGATATAATCAAACAGAATAACGAAAAATCAAAGAATCTGACTGAAATTAATTCCAAAAGAAACGATCCACCAGAGGTAAAAATCGATGAAAACACGTTTCTCAAAGAATCGCCCCGAAATAAATTATCTCCCCTGTATAGAAAAATTCAACCTATCAAAGATTGTGGCATCAAAGTAAAAACAAAAAATTCAAAATATCATAAAAGTAAACTGAAACCTCAGAGAAAACAAGTTCAGAAACAAATTTTTCCAGATGACAACGCTGTACCTTCTACTTCTCGGGATCATAACTACTAATGGACAACAGTTAACCATGACAGAAATATCTAACCCCATCCTTCCCTTCTCTCTTGGAAAAGCGAGAATCACTACCCAAAAACATACATTTCTGAAACCTATCGACTTGAAACAGTTCGATGACCCAATAAATAGCATAACTAACATTTCGAAATACATAACCGACCTAATTTCAATAAAAGACGTCTTATATCCACAATTACATCATATGCACAACCATTTGTTACAACTTCTCAAACAAATTTCTGTGAAATTAACAAATATCAAACCTCAAAAATTCAACCGATAAAAGAGAGGCCTAATAAATTTTGTAGGCAGAACGAACAAATGGCTATTTGGCACTCTAGATGACGAAGATGAACAAAAATATGACCAGGCTATCTCTACACTAACAAACAATCAAAAATTGCTACACCACGATTTAGAAAATTATGTTACTATCACAAAAAGATTCTTCAATGAAACAACAAATAATTTGCAGCAAATTGTCAAAAACCAACGACTAATCGGTGAACAAATAGAGACTATTGTAAATAGTCTGAATAAATACACGCTATTCTTACGGCTCCAAAATTCCCTCGATACAATGATAATTGACTGTCAAAATATATTGTCAACACTAAACAATATCGAAGAATCGATACTATTCGGTGAATTGAATATCATTCATAACATAATATTACCAATATCCGAGCTCAAAGAATTAATTGAAATAATGCTCAATATGTACAAGGACAGTCTACCACATTTCGATAACATCCAATCATATTACAAACTTCTAAAAATTGAAACGCGTTACAAAAACGATCTAATTCTATTTACGATTCACGTACCGATACTTCGAGAAAATCTTTACGATTATTATCATTTATTTCCGATCCCGATTTCCAATAATGCCATAATTCCCTTGAAACCATACATTATCCTGAACTCGACTTATCATCACTACGAGGACAGCCCGTACCATGAAATCGAGACAATCTGTATTTTCCGCCTGGAAAATCAAATATCCAAAGAAGACTGTCTACCTGAATTACTGAAAGGAAAGAGCAACCAGCCATGTCAATCACTGCAAGTCCACCTAGACCAGGATGTAGTAGAGCCTGTCAATGATGCCTATGTCATTGTCATTCCTGCCAGACGAACCACTATTGAAAAAAAGTGCAAAGAAAGCGGATACGAAGAAATCAGCAAACCACAGCTGATCCACATTCCCCAGAAATGCAGCGTTACCATTAATGGGGAAGAATACAGCAACAATGTTTCTCCGATACGGGAAACCCCTCTGCAATTACCCAGGGTAGAAATCATCAAATCCAACCATGAAGACCACCCCCTGAAGATTTTGGATAGGATCAACCTGGACGAGCTGACGAAGCTCCAAAAACTAGCCGAGAAAACCCAACTCCACCGACTCCAGGCCCTGGAAGAAAACAACACTCCCTATACAACCCTTTATATCTGTATTATTCTGATTAAAACATTTCAAAAGTAATAATACAAAACCTAAAGATTTGAATTCCGAAAATAATACTACTGTATTATTTTCGTCTTAGGGATGGAGGAGTTATATGTACAAACCCTCAGGAAACCCTTAGCTTGTACTTCTATGACTTAGGTTTATGCGAATATGATTGACCATGCTTTATAATTAGTTTAGTTCTGTTAGCGACGTTGTAAGAGACACATCTCTCTCCGTACAAATAAAGTTATTTGTTGTAAAGTTAAATTTTGTCTTTTTAAAAATAGTTTCTCGTGGCCCGAAAGCTTTATTCGCATGAGATGCAAACAAAATTTTTTCTACAAACGTCAAAAATATTGTTCTAAAATAAGTAATAACTATGAAAAATAGTATTGAACTGGCTTAAATAATTTTTCCAAATCAAGTAATTACTGTAACTATGGAAATAAAATGGCTTTTGTTGACAATTATTTCAAAGTGACAGTTCTTGATAATTATTTTGGAGTGACTTTTTATTCGCGTCAATTTCGTGCGTGATATTTATTATTGTAAAAGAATGGAAATTTCGAGCGACGATGAACTAAGCAGTAACCCACCTAACTTGATAGATGCGGCCAATTCCGTAATTTCCAACCTTTTAGCGGAGAAATCGAGGCGGCAGTATGAAAATGCATATCAGCAATTTAAAGAGTGGTGTGAAGCAAATAAAGCCAGAAAAATATCTCTCACAATTTGAAAGCCTTAATTATTGTTCTACATTAATAAATAAACGATTTCTTGTTTTTTGCTTGATTGAGGAGTTGAGGACCATATAGGTTAGAATATGAAAATCCCATATAGTTTACATGCAGTGTGCGAAATATATTTCGCACATTACTTCGCGCACGGTGTCATGGTAACGAATGAAAATGAAAAAAAGTGCATACTGTTGTCAATGCGCGAACCTTGTCATTTTTTGACGTTTGCAGAAAAAATATATTTATTTTTCAACGTAATCTCCTTTTAGCTCCACACTCTTTTCCCAGCGATGTTCAATAAGTTCGATACCCTTTTTATAATAAGAATCGTCAAGCTCCTCAAAATAGCCATTAACTGCCGACGTAACCTCTTCATTGTTGGAAAATCTTCGACCACCAAGTCTGGGAACAGAAAATAATCCGAGGGGGCTAAATCTGGCGAATAGGGTGCATGAGGTAGCAATTTTTTATTTTTATTATCATTTTGTTGAATTTTAAAAGTTTACCTACAAAACATATACCTACATGTAATTTTTACCTAAAATTTCTCGCAACAAGTTTTTAACTTCGCGGGTATAATTGAACCGTTTATTCACCTTTTTATACAAATTGAATTTTGAATAAACGTTATTATTATTATTAAATCAAACTTTAATTCATTAATTTTGGCCATTGCAATAACAGATATGTGTGAGCTGGTGCATTGTCTTGTCTTTCTTCTTAGCCAAATGAGGCCGTTTTTGCTCGATTTCTTCGCTCAAACGTTGCAATAAGTTCGCATAATACTCGCCGTTGATAGTTTTTCCTTTTGCAAGATAATCAATGAAAATTATCCCACGCGCATCCCAAAAAACCGACGCCATGACCTTGCCTGCAGATGGAACGGTCTTTGCCTTCTTTGGAGCCGGTTCTCCCTTTTCAGTCCATTGCTTTGACTTCTTTTATTTCGGGTGTGAAGTGATGGACCCATGTTTCATCCATGGTTATGAAACGACGCAAAAACTCGGCTTTATTTCTGTGAAACCTTGATGCCAAACACTCGATGGAAACATATTCACGACGCTGTTTTTGTTCCATTGTGAGCAAACGCGGCACCCATCTTGCGCACAGCTTTCCCGTGTCCGAATGTTCAGTTAATATGCGATGTACCGCACTTTTTGAAATACCTACTATGTCTTCTAGGTCGCGCACTTTCAGTCGACGATCATCCAGTACCGCTTTGTGGATATTCTTCAACATTTCTGGAGTCGTCACCTCATTTGCTCGACCACTGCGATGCTCGTCTTCGCAGGTCGTACGGCCTCGTTTAAACTCTGCTACACATTATTTTACTGTTAACGAAGGAGCAGTCTCACCCAGAGCACAGCTTTTATAGTGGTTGGGCTAAGGCCTTTCAAATAAAAGTATTATATCACATAACGATGACCAATTTTTTCCATGTTTACAAATTCACTGAAAACGTTTACTATTGATGGCTGCCAAACAAATACTAAACAACGTGGCGTCTTCAAACTTGAAACATATGCTGTATAGATTGTGTACTTTCTAATACAATGGTATTTTTCAAGATGCTACCGCCATCTCTGGGTCAGGCCAGGTACTTCTGAGACCATCCAATTGTGGGATATTCTACCAAATGAAATAAAAAAACAGTAAATATCATGTGTCATTTATTTGTCCAACTGTAATAAATAAACATATGTATTTACAGAAAACACAGTTTGACACATGTAATGAAAATCGAAATAATCTTATTCGTGATATGTATGTAATCAAACACCTATATAAAAATGTCCACATGAGAAAGATCGTTTTCTTACATAGTATTAACAGTGAATCAATGCCTATTAAACAATGAAATAGTGGTTTTGGAGATGCCTCCTTGTCACAAAAATAATTGCACAAAATAGATGAGGCTCTAAATTTTTGCCCAAAGAAGCTGCGAAGTGGTGCAACGTAGAATAATTTGAACTGCCAGCTTTTAGAGTGGTTATGCTTTCATATTTTATGTTCTCGCTATAAGCATGAGTTTTTATTCACGCACTGATTGTCTCGTGCTTTTAAATAAATTACTAACAGTTTGCAACGTTTTGCCGTCATATTCATAACATTACTATTTAGGTGGTATTCAGATGTCACTGTCCGTGAAACAAACAAATAGATTCATGAATTTACCCCTATCCATTTCCAAGATTTACATAATTATAATATGACCTTTCAACAAGATGCTTCATAGAAAATACATTACTAGTTAAATCTTACAATAGACTATTAGATTTATATGTCTAAAAATAATCATGCCTGTATACATCCTTGGTACATTATGAGTAATCCCATAGTCTTACATAACTATCAATATATACAAGAAGAGGGGTTGTATTTACAAGAGGAAAAGGTACAAGGACATTTACATTACCATTACTATATCAGTGTTACAACATTTTTTGTGATACCACACGCCTCGTGAAAAATCAGTTGTAGTCTTACTTTGCTATCAATAAGTAGACGAGGATTCGTTATATTCTTCAATTCAGTTATGGTGGCTTTTGTTGCAGTTTTTGGCAACATATATAAAAAGCATTTTCTGCAAATTTTCCTTGCATGTATAACCATTTCATCTTAAAATCATGAAAAGTGAGGTGAAAGAAGAATATAATCATCCCATTGAAATTTCACAATACGTGGAATAAGTAAATAGGTACAACATTTTTTCAGTTAAATGGTGAATACTGAATTACATGATCTAGAATGCCTTTGAGAGAAATTCTATGCAGTGGAAATGATACTCTACTTTGGAGAAAAATTATTGATGTTGAATCTATTATTCACAAAAGTTGTGATTTTATAATGGGAAATTCTGCAATATTATTTTGGCGGCTTTTCCATTCCGTGAGATTGAGATAGAAATCTAAATAATTGTTGAAGAGATTTTTCTGGAAATACGTCTAATGCGCATTTTTATCATTCTTCCCGCTTTCTAGCGTCAAAGGAAATTTTTTCAATTAAATTAGTCAATTTTATTAAAAGGGAGTAGGTATTATTTATCATTCTATTCTTATTTAAAGACACCAATCAAGCATTTTTTCGATTATCGAAACATTTTTAGCAGACAGCTATCAAAATTTTTGATTTGCTTGGATTCACTCTGCTACTTTCTATTTTTAAACAGGAAAAAGTAAAATTAGCAATTACATCTGCAATATTATTAACTTTTTTGTGATAATAATGTTGGGAAATTGAGAAATTCTACGCTTGGTAAGTCAGAAAGGTTTATGCGATATTTCACGAATATCTTAACGTTGATTGCTATTAATTTTCAAATATGAAATCATTCTGCTATAGTTCAATGCCACAAAGACAAATTGGGTGATGTGGGATCTATCGCAAGTTCTGATTCTAGCAGGGTTGAACAAATTTTTTAAAATATGTCATGGCAGATTACAACAACTATACATATTGCAAATGTCAAGAAGTAGTTGGAATTTGTCATAACCTTTCAGTTACCATGCATGAAGTCTTGAAACTTTCTTAGAAACTAACAAACATAAAAAATTTAATAATTTCCAAACAAGTCAAAAAACCCTGTAGGATGTGAAGCAAATATCTGGCAGATCAGATAACCGTTGCAGGGTTTCCCGAGGAGGACATTTTATAAAGTTGTGGGTTGCAATGCATATTTTCAAGTGTAGAATATGATAAAAATTCATTTACCCTCGACATGTTATTCAAAAAATTGTTTGATTTGATTTTGAATATTTTGCTCTTATCAGTGAAAAACATACATCTTCTTTCAAAGAATGGAATGCCATAAAAATGTGAATAGTTTCAATAAGTAACAATTGCATATTCATATCAATGGCCTAGGCAATATTTGTACAAAGAATTTCAAATGATATCGAAGCTTTTGAAAGCTGTTCACCACTTTCAGTTTTGGAAAGGCCAAACTGGAAACAATATTACTATATATCATCAAAACCAAAATGTATGCATATTATAGACAACTTCGACTTTTTTTCCGGCAGTTGTAATAGATTCATCTTTATAAACATGTATTTTAAATTCGATTTGTAAATACTATTACGTCTTATCGTATAATATTTAGTCTTAGCTTCTAAGAAATACTTCTGACTAGAAAAATTTACATTCCCAGTTGAGATGGGTAATTGAAGGTTTTAATTTCATTGTAAGTGAACCGCAAGTAGTTTCAACTACTTTCAAAGGTATGGTACAAAAATGTCCAACAAAAAACATCGAGTCTATAGGTTAATTCGACATAGAATATTTAAGGAAGCACATAATAATTAAGAGAGAGGTTCATAGATTACCTAGGTTTTTCGAAAAACATTTGCCTTAAAATAAACACAGAAGTCTGAGTTGACAAAAATAACTTTTATTGTTCTGAGGAGACATGAATAGCTGTTGCAGGGGTCCTAGTTCTTTCTTAAAATTTCTGTAACCGATGTAAAAATAATGGATTAAGAAATGAATGACAAAACCATATTTTTACTTCAAATTCTTGTGAGTACATAAGCGAAAAGTGTTGGATAATATTTGTTTATTGCCGTTTTAAAAACATATTGTAAACTTGAAAAAAATTTCAAGTAGGACGAGAGCCCATTACCAAAACCATGTCTCATAATTTTCCGGTAAAACCATGAAAAATCGTTAGATTAGATGATTCTGACTCCGACTAGGTGGAGAGTAATGGCCAGAAATGTAGCACCTTCGTGGGGGTCCATTTTTGCAATGTGAAAAAAAAATTATAGGCGGTATTATAAAACGTCTGATATTGGAAATGTTGATAGATTTTGTCCATTGATGCTGAAAAATTCTATTTACTACTAAGAGGCTGTCGCAGATTTTGGCAGATATACTTCTGATACCGAGAATATACTCAACTTGCAGATTATAACCAAAAATAATTGGTATATTCAATTGGCTAATTTTAATATGTCCAACAGATTTCAGACTTATCAGAAAAATTGTTAACATTTTCAGAATGCTCTCAATGATTTCTTATGCATCTAACTGTCTCAGATTCATTTATGAAAATGATTTTCAGACGGTATGCTGGAAGAGTTTTTTATTTTTGTCTAATTTTTCATTATTTAAAAAAATGGTCCCCACGCTACGCGCTACAATAATACTGGCGTTTAAAAATTATGTTCTCTGTGTCTCAGATGTTTTATTAAACTACTTTTCGAAAATAAGACGGTATACTATAATACAGTATAAGGCCAGTGACATAATGAAGCAACACATTTCTTGAAGCTTGTTGCAAGAAACAGGAAATTTTGCCACACAAACCATGCGGTATAAGGACAATTACCCCGTGGACTTTAACCCCCGGTATGAAATACCACACACGCACTTTTTTCTGTTCAAGGAATCAGCAGCTATAACAATTTAAAATTATTTCTCCCAAATAGTGGAATGAAATGCTGTTTTTTCACCAGAACCAAACTATGTATATGCAGTGCGGCTTTTTTAGCCCCCCCTGTTAACTTTTGAACGGTTCGAAGTACAAAATGAAAAAAAAAAACCATTTGGAGGGTTTCACCGATACTACTTTTTGAAACAAAAATATGGTGATTGCTCGATAGGAGGCGCGGGGGAGGGGGGGCACATCAACTCAAAATTTTTAAATAGCATGGGGGGTCAAGTGTCAAATCGTTGAAAAGAGAATTCTATTTTCTTCACAACCATCTAAATATTTCTGAATTTCGTTGAGAATATTTTTCCCAATTTCGATTTTTATACCTTTCGAAATTTTCGATTTTATGTGCCCTTGGCACCATCTGTCGAGTAATTGCAATGTTTCTTCTCTCAAAAAGTAGTATCGGTAATACCCATGTTTTTGGTTTCATCATTCTATAACAAACCGTTCAAATTTAGTAGTTTTTGGATCCGCATAATTGCAAAAAAACATTGACGAAATTAAAAAAAGATTAAATGGTTGTGAAGAGAATTGAATTATCTTTTGAACGATGTGACACTTGACCCCCCATGCCATATAAAAATGTTGAGTTGATGTGCGCCCCTCGCTCCCTGGCGAGCAATCGCCATATTTTTTGTATCAAAAAGTAGTATCGGTGAAACCCTCCAAACGGTTTTTTTTTTCAAATTTGAACGTCGAACCGTTCAAAAGTTAACAGGGGAGGGGGCTAAAAAAATCCGCACTGTATAGAGAAATACAAGAAACTGGCCAATAACGATATCAAAATGATGCAGATTTCGCTTTACAAATGAACCAGCACTTGCTTTTCTTCCACGAGGCGATGTTGTGAAAGTTTTTGAAGATATATGTGAACAATTACCAACAGAAGCCATTACCAGTAGCAGATTATTTCGAAAAGGCATACATTGGAAAACCAATACATCGTGAACAACTTGGAACACTTGGACAATTTGGAAGGATAGGTTAGTTAGGTTAGGGTTGTGTCCTCTTTTTTACATTAAGAAATTTGGTGGGCTGAAATCTATGTATTTTATACGGTTTTGGCCGTAATACTATGAGACAAAAAAATGTATTCTGTTATTTTGTACTAGAAATTAATCTTATCTAATCAAACCTGTAGGATATTTTATTATTTATATAAATTTAAAAGTAATTTCATTTGCTAGAAATTACGAGACACAACTATTAAAAATGCTTTTCGGATATCCGTCACTACAAGATTCAAGTATCAATGAAACATTGAGAGAGTTTTTCTATACAAAATGTTCATTATATTAAGCCGATAAAAATATCGAACACCTTTTTATACAATTATTGAGCATACTTCAGGGCTGAGTTAATTTTACATTTTATCCTACAACAAACTGTAATTAATATCTTCCTTATGTCTACCAAACCTCCTGGCAAATGTTTTTCGAATCAATAAACTTTACATTTTCATAGAACGATATGATTAAAATTTGCACAACTATTTGTGCGATATCACAATGGGTTTATAATGTTATTTATGTACTCGAGAAAAATTTAACTTTCAAATATGCGAGGGTGCTAGAACTTGGAAAATTTGCATTTATTGAAAGATTCGAAAGCCAAGCATCCGTGTTGCTACAGCAAAGTTGGTCTCCACAAACCATTTGAAGGAGTTTATTTTTCTCGAGTATAAGGTGAATAATGAAAACAGGGAACAAGAGTTTGCACAGTCTCTTACGCTACAAGTAGTACCTGTATGTCGACATTCAAAAATACTTCAAAAGGAAAGGTACATCACATACATTTGGAAACCTAAAGTGAAATTCCATATAGCAGTCTTATATTCGTTTAACACTTGTCTATACTTGCGAATTAGGCATAGGCATATATCCCAAGTTTTTCCTTTGCAAGAAAAGATGGATTTCGGAAAAACGAGGTCGGTCCGAAGCGTTTCTCTTCCAACACTCTCCCATCAAATCGTAAATTTCTCTAGGACAAGCCGAAGGCCTCGGTAGATACCTCTGACACCCATCGTTCTGGTACCAATGGTTACTATTTTCTACAACTTGTTCACTGGTCAACTCCGCGTATGGTTGCTGGGTGCACAGCATCAGAATTTCCCAAAGAGTGATTGCAAAAGCCCATACGTCACTTTTCGTGGTTTGTCTTCCCTGGAAATGAAAAACGTTACTCAACGACTCATAGAACATTTTTTGAAAATTTGGAAGTAATAAACACATATTAGATACCTGAAGTCATTTATTTTGTGAGGAATGAGTTTTATGGCATTGGAACAAACTAACAACCAACAAGACAAAACTTGTGAAAAGTGATCTTGAATTATCTGAGCCGTTTTTTTTAGATTTATTGTGCAGCTTCGCAAATTCCGATTCAAGAGTTTACAACCTCAAGAAAATGAATGACAGCTTGACAAATATGGCTCTGCTTCTGAATATTAGACTGGTGCCTATAACTTTTAGTTTGTTTAGTTCTGAAAACGGTTTGTTTAGGGGTTGAAAACGGTTTTTTGCGATTTGCGGCGAAACATGACCTCCTAGTGGAAAATGTTCAATGGAAAAATTGTAGATAATAAAAATTCAAAATCTTTTGTTATCAACACTTTTCGACATAACCTCAAATTAACTGTCAAAATGGCGAAAAACCGATTTTTCATTATTTAATTTTTTCTCGCGCATAAATGATTTCATTTAGATAAAAATTTGTTGAAATATATATTTTTTGGTGACGAATAAGCATGATTTTTTCGCAATTTAGAAAACGACTAGTTTTCGACGAACATCTGTTCTGGTGTTTTTTTTTGTATTTGGAAGGTCTAAAAGTGATCATTTCAATTGTTGAAATGTCTACTTTCAAATGGTCTTAACTTGGTGAATATTTTCAATGATTTTCAATGATTAAAAATGATATTATCAAATTGATTTTGTATTGTAATTATGTATTCCAATATTTTATTATGAATATTTTAATATAAACTACTTTTTGTTATAAAAATAATGAAGAAAGTCGAAAATCGTTGAAAATATTAAGAAAACATTATTGATGTTTTTGGGGAATAAATTCAATCAACGAATTCTTGCAAACAGAATTCTGTGCGCACATTTTTTACTTAAAAGCTGTGTTCGGAGGTGTTTGAAAATGGATAAACCAAAAATTATGGGGTCTGCGAGGGCAGCTAACTACAGGGCAAAGCAAAAAGTGCCCCTTTTTATTTTCTGATTATATTTCGATCCTAGCAAATACCTTTTTTAAAATAAAATTAAATTTAACAAAATTTAGCATGATAAAGTTCATATTCTTTTATTCTAAGCTGTTGATAATTTTTTCCAAAAGTCATTTTCGCACCACGGTTTTGGACATATGAAGTATCGTTCCGTTTATACGGTTATACTGAATACAGCGTAGAGCGTAATATTATCCTCAAAAACATGCATTTAAGTCATCAATCACTATTTGCAAAATGTTTCCTTCCTATATTTAGCATAAAAGCAAAAGTGAAAGTAATCAAATGAAATATCTTAATGTTTTTTAAATCTTTTGGAACTAGATGGTCCCGGTAAAAGTTCGTCACCAGATTCTTGTTCGGCCTGAATTTCCTCGAGTGATTCTGTGGCATTGCAGTGAAAAAGAAATTTTCATCAGGTGGCTCGGATGCAGAAATGGCTACTTTGTACATTTTTCCTCGCTGATAGTTTAATAAAAATCGATTGGAGGGCATTTCTTACTAATCTTATAAAAACTGTCACCAATAACAAATTGGCGCTCAGTTTTGGTTTTGGAAATATGCACTAGTAGTGCCGAAAAATAAACCTAAAAATAGTTCAAAAGTTATGGTGGCAGTCATAAGGAAGAATATTCGTCCAACGAACCAACCAATCATTGACGAACATTCTTCCCTATAACTTAAAACTTATGACTGCTGCATAAATCCAAAGAGACTAAACTAACATTATTCTCCTTGGCATAAATCCACCATTATTGTTCATGACCATATATTATGATAATAGGCAACCAAGAAATGTGTGTAAACGTAATGTGGGTTGCATATGTTTGTAGTCCAATCACAGAACTATATCCCAGAGATATAGTTCTATGATATAGTTCTGTGAGTCCAACAGTTGAAAATCTCGTAGACCTCATTCTCAATGAAAGGAACACTGTTCAGGCAGTTAACATGGCAGCTCTGTAACATTTAGGGAAACAGTTTATCCCAGCCTTCTTGCAATCGCACTCGGCACTACTAAAGCTTTTGATGCATTTGCAAAATTTCATATTCGAAATCATTTCGGGGGCTTCAAGGTTTGTGTAGGGCAGCTGCTGGAGCTGATCCCGTCCACGAGAGCGTTTTTTTGATACAAAATTGAGTTTTCTTTTTCGGAACGCTGCTGACATAGTGTCACACCCTGTGAATGCATGCAGAAAGGGGATGTGCCGAGGACCAAGTTTTTCTAGCTGCGGGATTTTATCACTATTTTCCAGTGCTGTGGTTATTTTGCAAATAGGTGTAACTTTCATTATAGTAGGGCAACTATTTTACTTCAATGGACGATTTCGGAGATAATTTCATTAATCCGTGAAGACGGTACGAAGGTCCGAAGGTCCAAAAACGTGGGGTGAAATTGCCTTATAGAAAAAAATTACAATTTTCTACAGCTAGAACTAGAAAAGTGTTGGTGATAAAAAAAAGTGGGTTTGGTCTTTATGATGCCATCTTCAATTTTATTAATAAAGATTTGGCTAGGGCCAACCATCATCGAGATAAAAGCCGAAAATAAAAAAAGGTACACATTTCTCTATGCCCTCGCAGTCTCCAGGATTTTCTTTGTATGTTCATCCTCAAACATCTACTAGAAACCGGTCCTTGATTGAACTAGTATACAATTTGTACGTTTTGGTATAGTTTTTGTATGCCCTGCATAAATGCTGCATAAATGGTGATAGTCAGTAGTACTACTATATTTAAAAAAATGCTGGTACCTAGGAACTTACCAAAAGTAGAGCTTCCCATGACATCCACCTCAACGGTAACCTTGCCTTAGTATCGCTTATGTAATAATCACTTTCATATCTATCGCAGTACATCGCATGGTCTGATACTTTCACGGTAAAATTTTTGTCTATGACACAATTCCTGCAAAAGAAATTAAAAAAATTAATAAACGGATTTCAAAATAAATACACTAGAAATAGTGTTCTGGCATATTTTGTTCATTCAGAAAAAGTGACGAAAATCAACAATTGTCAACTTTCTTAAATTTGTGCTATACAAAGTCTAAAGATATACATTTTACTGCATGGAATGTAAAATATGAGTTGTCTTTGAGTTAGTTACACAGTGAGTGATCCTATATTTCCGGATGAAGTGAATAACAATTTATTTTTAACATTGTCCTCTTGGTCATGATTTCACCTAGATTACCTTTAATATGGATCTAAAATATATTAATTTTCTAATTAATATATTGTTATTAATTTCATCAATGATTCAGAGTGTTATAATTGAAATTTGTGTCATCACACTGAAATGTGGACGAGATACACCTTACTGATTTAATCACATTATAGTAATTCAAATGCTCCTGAAGTCAACACCAACATAATCGACCAAAATTGTGAATAAATCTGTGAACTCATTCAAAAGTTACAACACGTATATTGACGCAAAACTCATTTTCATAATATATTCTTCAAATGTATGAAATTAAACATCACAACTATCTAGAAAGAGAGGTAATATCGCATTCTGCTGAAACACAGAATAAAGCTATAGCTAATTTGAATATGGCATAATGTGCGAGATAAAATCCTTGTCTCACTATTTTGTGGACTTCTCTTAGTTCTATCTAGCTGTAAAAAAACAATTACTTCGGTAAAGTCTTCATAAAGAAGTGCGGTATTCATAAAACTAACCACAGGTCTGGATTGAATTGCTTGTGAAAATATTAATCATTGCGTTCTTACCTAGCTGCTAAATCCCTGTGCACCAAATCCAAACTTTCCAAATACTTCATTCCAGAAGCAACCTGCGTCGCTACGTAGATCAGACATCCATAACTGGAAAGAAGAGGAAAGTGGAAAATTAAATATGGATTAAAGCACGTCCACAACGTCGCGAAATAATTTTTTCCCGAGTTTGCCGACATTAAAAAGGAAAAGTAAACGAGAGAGTGGAGAATCACTGTTGGAGGATGCTTCATAATGTGCGAAGTTTTATAGATATTAAATTGAAAACTCCCTTTGAGGTGCCAGTTCAAAAGAAGTAACTCGCCTTTGATAGAAACACGAGTAAGGACGATAGCAAATTGGTTTTTTGATTTCGTGAAAATGAAAGGAGCCTATCTACAACATTGGAGACGAAAAAAATCAATGAGTGTGTTGGAGTTTTTATTTCAATTGAAATTATTTGTCATCTTTGTCATTCCTGTCATTAGTTTTGCAGCATGCAATATAATTGTCGAACTAAAGTGAAATGTGCCGACTAAAATTGTTTCTATCTGGATTGAAAAGTGTCGACTCCGAATAAAGTTATTTCAACAAAAGTAGTATTCAGGAGAAATTTGAGTGACATATGCGATCTGAACGTATAAATAAATATAAGTGTCCAAATAATTATCTGAAATTGCTTCCTAACCTCGACCTCTAACCCATCTATCGCATGAGGTACTGGGAGGTAAGAATTCGTCCATTGTAATCATTGACTGTTGTAAGAGCCAACTGAAAAGTGGGCCTGACAGTGAAAAGCATATTAATGGGAGATTGACAATTTTGAGACTTTGAGAAAGAATACCAAAGCTCTCTCAATGAGATTGAAGGCGATGCAGGAGAGGAGTCGACCATCTCATTTGGACCATCTTCCGGAAACTTACACAAAATTGGATTTTTTAGTTGTATAGTAACGGTGGAAAGGATTCTGCCGCAGCCAGGCAAGTAGGCTCCCATGGACCCTTGTTGCTCTCCCATATTCTCCACATGTACATTACTTATCCTTTTCGAACGTTCGTAGCTTTCTAATGAAGGTGCATGCCCGTTTTCTCCAAACCGATTAGTTACTTTTGTAGGATGTTCAACTCCAAATATTTCAAATCTTCAACCTAACATACGCCTCACACTCGCCAAGGAAAAGAGATGAAGTTTCTGCGACTACTTCACATTTGTGGCAAGTGGTAATGGTTTCATGCCTATAAGTGATAGGTGTCTGCCTAATTTTTCATATCCTGTTAGTACTTCTATGCGGAGGCGTGGTGCTTGGCAATCTCTGCCTGAGAGCTATGCCGTCCTTGACTTGCTAGAGTAGGCAAAGAAGTCTTTCGACTGCTTGCAGGCAGCCGGTAGTATGCCTTCAAAGTTCGTTTAGATCTTCTCCTTCCCAATCGTAAAGGGCGATAGAAGTTTGGATTCTTGCGATGCTTAGTACAGGCTCCGCCTGCCACCTCGTTTCCAAGCAAAACTTTATATCAGCTGAAATTCCTTCATTAAGAGCGTCTCCGCATTCCTGTACAAGTGCTGAGCCAGGCCAGACCACCATACATCTTTCTCATATTGGAACTTTGGTCTTACGACTGCCCTGTACAGCCAGCGCATAATCTGGATTGGTTCCCCATTCATTTCCTACAATTTTCCTTTGTTGTCACAGGATTGCTACCAACTTTCGAATGACCCTATCTTCATGCATCCTCCATGAAAGTTTGGAGTCTAGGACCTAGGTATTTCTGTTGGACTAACTCTAGCTCTTGGTCAAATATGATAGGTGGTCTCAAACCGTCTTGTTTTTTTCGATTGGTGATCAGGATCACATGTTTTTGTCCGATTTACTGAGAGCCCTGCTTCTTCGCTTTATCTTTCAATTATTCTGCAGGTATCCTGCATATGGTCCGCTGACTAGGACCACAACATCGCCCGCGTGCCCAGAAATCCTCGTCTGTGAGTTTGCCCAAGAGTTCGTCCATGACTATGCACCATAGAAGGGTAGAGAGGCAGCATCTCTGAGGGCAGTCCTTCAAGGGTTCCTCCAGCAGGAATCTATCTACTACCTTTTTCAGCGTTTTGAGCAGAAACGGTGTTAGGCTTAAGGGTCTTTGTTAGTGTGTGTATTGAAGACATTTATTTTCTCCAATTCAGGATGTGGTATATTGTATGTTATTGGTTCTATTTAAGTGAAATTGTGTTAAATTTTCGTTATATTACATCCAGAAGGACCGCGTAGAAGTTTAATTATATGCATGGAGCCATGGAATGGCTTGTTTTATAAGTAAGATGAGAAATAAGGTTTGTGGCATTATGAAAATGATTTTGATGGTCCTCACTGAACCACATCTAAATAATACAACCTAAGATATTCGAACTTTGCCTTATTTTTTGTACCGGTTTTTATGTATGTTCATTGCATGTGTATCCATTATCAATCATCTAACCCAAATATAATAACATTTGTTGGGATTCTTTCCTTTTCTGTCACAAATTCTTTGAGATTGGGCACACGTAAAGAGCCTCAATCAAATATAACAAATATTTGTTAATTTTTGAACCAGTTCATGACGTATCTCAGGTTCAACTTTCTATCAAATCAAAAGCTCGCAATCACATCATGACTGTTGAAGTAAATATTAAACAAGAGGAGCCCAAATACAGTACTCTGTGGTACACTGAACTTTTCTTTACACGCCTTGCATTTCTCTTCACTGATGAAGGAATATTATGTTTTATCTGCTAGGTAGCTTTGCATAGTTATTTAAAAACGTTTCTCCCAATGATTATTTTGGAACGAGTTATTCATAAACTTCAGAGGTTGTGAGAGCTCTTTCATTCCGAGGAGTAGATATTTATATTGCTCTCCTAAAACCAAACTGCAACAACTGACAATCACAGAAAACAGTTTTAAAATTTGATATTTTAAAAAAATTGAGAAAAAAAACAAAGCACTACCTTCATTTGCATTTATTATTCCAGAGATAGCAATTCCAGACATCAGTGGATACAAATAAAAATATGTCATAATTCCGCCGGCTAGTCACTCTACTTTACATGAAACGTTGCATGAGAACGCGTATATTATAGAAAGAAAAACAAAATAATTGCCGTATTTCATTACTGTAAAAGCAATTCATCAGTACGGCTTTTCTTCTGAAATCTCGCCCGTTTGAGTTATCATGTCGCAAGCGGCATACATGCCGTGCGATAAAATTGTGGCATGTATGTACGTTATGAATTGATAGGCTAGCGGTACACCATGAAAACTGCCAAGTACCTATACTATAACTAGTTCCCTCAGGGCATGATTTTCTCTATTTTCTTTTCTTTGGTGCTTTGGCATCGACTGCTATGGTCATTAGCCATGTGTTCTGGTAGGCCTTGTTACTAACTCCATACGCCACCTTAGGAGCAGCACTGTTAATTGGAACGCAACAGTGAATCGTGCAGGACTCACTCTAGTCGAACCACGAGATTTTAATAATTTAATCGGTTAAATTAAATTAAAAAATCCCAGCCCAACTAGGGTTCGAACTCTTGATCTTTCGACTCAGAGTCGGACGCTCTATTATTTGTATCTATATGAAAATTAACATTTTCACTACACGAATTTTTTATTTTTCATTTCGGCCATTCCCAAAACAAGTCCTACTAGATGCGAACACAAAACAGATCTTATTTACCAGAACTCAGAAGAGAATTTCCAGCTTTCGCATAGGTACGTTCTAGCTATGGTAACGACAATTTCCCCCATATTATATACACCAAACAAGTAGGTTAGGTTAACACGGTGGTCCGGGATGGAACCCACGTAGGCCAGAGGCCCGTTGTGATGCCGTATGGGGTGGTTACCACCCCCATCATCACCGTGAGAACCAGTTGCTGCTGTTAATGAACAGCATGAGGTTTTTGATACCAACCGACTGAAAATCGGATAGGTTATCAAAATGGGGCTGTCCCAGAGCAGAAAATCTTTTCCTGGATAGGGCTGGGCAGTGACAGAGAAGGTGGACCATCGTCTCTTCCTCCTCTTCGTCTTGACAGCTTCTACAGAAGTCATTACGTTGTAGGATTCCCATACGTGCAGCATGGCATCCTCCAAGCCAGTGTCCAGTGATGGCCGGAACCGCGTTTCCAATGGAGTTCCTGGAAAGAGATAAAATATCTTTCGTTCGTCGCATGTTGAGCTCTGACCATACCTGTCTTGACGAGGTGCAAGAAAGCTCCTCCCGCCAGGTTGGTTAGGCGGAGTACTTCCTTCCGGAGGAGCAGCCTCCGTTTAGCGATAGGTGCCCCTGCTCTAGTATTAGCGGATATAGCTGTGAGCGTCGTACCGGCTCTTGCTAACTCGTCCGCCATACAATTGCCTGCTATGTCCCTGTGGCCGGGTACCCAGACAACATTGACTCTTACTTTAGTCGCCAGCTCATCTAAGGCTCTACGGCATTGTGTAGCCGCCTTGGAGGTGAGGTAGACTGAGTTTAGAGACTTAATGGCAGCTTGGCTGTCACTTAGAATAGATATTTCCTTGGACTAAAGTTCGGTTTGGAGTATCCATTTGACTGTTTCATTTATAGCCACAATTTCTGCCTGGAAAACACTATAGTAGTCCGGCAAACGAAATGATAGGTTGATGGGTGGGGATTCTAAAAAGACTCCACTTCCTACTTTCCCCTCTAGTTTTGAACCATCTAAATAAAAGAGCGTCCCATTTGGCTTAACTAGGTTTGCCGTCCACTTCTCTGGACGGGATGTCCACCGAGAACTTGCGGTCGAACATCGGGGTGGGTTTCGTGTAGTCTGTGTTATTTAGAGTGAGATTGAATTCCTTCAGAATTTTTGAGTGGCCGTAGTTTACCTTAGGCCATGGTGAGACTGCATTGAGTCTGAGAGCGGCGCGAGCCGCGCACTCCTCCCCATATAAGTCTAATGGAGTCAGATGTAGGATCATTTCCAGGGCTTTAGTCGGGGTTGTCCTGAGTCACCCCGTCATGAGAACGGCAGCTAGTCGCTGTACCTTTCCCACCCTTTTTCGGTTGACTTCCTTACATAGGGCTGGCCACCATACTAATGATCCATACATGAGTATGGGTCTTACTACCGCCGTGTATAACCAATGGACAATGCTGGGTCTCAACCCCCATTGTTTGCCAATGGTTCTTCTGCAGGTGTATAGCGCAACTGTCGCCTTTTCACCATTTCTTCTATATTTTCTCTCCATAACAGCTTTCGATCAAGGACAAGTCCTAGGTAGCTAGCTCGTTCGGAGAGTTTTATTTCTTGGCCCCTATATTGGGAAGGCGAAAGGAGGGTACTTTATGCTTCCTCGTGAAGAGAACCAGCTCCGTTTTTAACGGGTTTATCCCTAGGCCGCATTTGTTGCACCAGTGCACGAGTTCATTTAGTGCCCCCTGTACGACATCCGAACCAAACAAGTAACAAGTAATAATTTTCTCAATCCAATCTCAAACCAATGACAACAAGACTTTCTGAAAACACTGCTTCCAACTCGTGGTATTTTCAAAACGGTTGTTCGATGATTCCTGAGTTCTACATTTAAAAATAGAAAAGTCAGTTTGGCGCCTAAAAGACGCCAAATACCAAAAATGAACCGTTTTGGCGAAACTGATAAAGTTTAACTTTGTCTATTCATTCCTGAAATTGTCTGATCGAATATTCCTTCAAAATACAGAATTTTCTGTCACCTAGCCTGTCATTCAAACTGTGCTGCTGTACAAAACACCAGTAGAGCCAGTTCTCGAGGTATTTCTGAGCAACACAGTTTTCGTGACAGCAAGATGAACGCATTTTTCAAAAATTCTGCAGCTCGTGGTGTTTTCAAATCGGTGTTTCGACGATTCCTGAGTTCTACGTTTCCAAAGTTACTACAATCACGGTGAATACAGAGACGTCAGTTTGACGTCGAATACGCAAAATGATATTCATATATTTTTCATCATTCTAAGGCTGAGTCAAGTCTCCGGTCTGACCGATATGATTAGACCAGCGCGGTCATTTGGTTGACTTGACGACCTAATTAGAACTGTTTGTATGTGACCAATATTTTCAATCATCTGATCGGTCCGACTCATCGTCATACTTCATACTGAACGCGCGTGCCTTGTCGGACCGGTGACTTGACACAGCCTAAATAAAGTTTAACTTCGTCTATTCATTCTTGAAATCATCTGATCCAATATCCCCTCAAAATACAGAATTTTTAAAACACTATCACCGTGCTGTCACTCAAACTATGTTTCTTTACAAAACACCACTCAAGCAAGCTCGTGTGGTATTTCTAAGCAGCATAGTTTTACATTTTGTCGGGAGATTATTACAGAGAAGTAAGGGCCAATTTATGCAACATATCATTATCATAGTCATAATGACTATCATAGTCCTAGTCTTGACAGGTGACAGGTGACAGCACTGTCATTAGTATCTGTTTATCCCAAAGGAGGAGACATTTTTCAATCATTTCGTTTTTTTTCCGAAACACAATAAAAAATAACAAATAATAAGGATAACCAGTCAAAACAAATACTTATTTATGTCATTTGTCAAATAGACATCGACGCGCATGCGCGTTGTGCGAGTCGTCCTAATCATAAGCATGAAAATTGAAAATTACCAACTTTGAAGGACAAATTCTTATGATTCTGAATGAGACTGGAACGAAAGAAATTGCATAAATACCTCTACTGAAATGTACAGTTTTACTTTGATTTTATGATTAGGAAAATTACTGTAATTAGGAGTATGATAATGACAATGATGCATAAATTAGCCCTAAGATCGGGCTAAAGAATATAACAAAACATATTGCAAGAAAGTGCATGGAAAATGGGTTTATACAAAAGACCGGTGATTTTATAACAGTTACAGAGTTCGTGGTAATATCCTACTGCAGTGCTTTTTGAATCTGAAGCGATGGAGCTAGTGAACGAATGGGAATATTAATCTTATTGGACGGCAGCAAGTAGTGGATATCGATCATAATACGAATGTAGATGAAAGTGTATTGACGAGCGAAACCGATGAGCAGTAGTTGATATACATATTCGAAAATTTTCAAACGGAACATGTATGACAAAAAAGGCTAATTAGTGGATATAGATGAGTAATCACAGAGCTCAAGCCTCTTCACGTAGATGTCGTCACAAATCACTTACTCGGGGAGTTGGGGGCAGCTGAATTTACTTTATCCATCTTTCTCAATATTTTACGTTTTGAATTTTCCGAATCTTAGAGCACATATGCTCGAGTTCTAAAATTGCTAGGAAGATTATTCACAACCCAAAGTGAACTAGACAACAGGATCTATAACCACAAATTATTGCCGAATATACATGTAATGACGTGCACATTTTTTCAAGCATTTCAGTAACCTCCATCTTTGCCTCCGATATTATTGAATATCCTCAAACACTTGACACAAATTATTGCATCTGAGTCTTATTAACGTAAAATAATACAAAACATAAAGCATTTCTTAAAAAAATCACGCAGGTCTGAAATATATGGATTGAATTAAAATATTTGCCGTGTAATATAGAAAAGTGCTGAAGTGGAAATCTGATTTCATACACTAATTTTGAAATCATTGGACAAAGGACTTGACAGAGTTATCGACCTTAGATTTGCAGTACACTTTGCAAAGGTTTTTGTGAAATGGTTGATTCATCTTTTATGACAGGCTTACACAAAAAATTTCATCAGTAACATCAGAAACCATTATTACCAAGAATAGTCAAGTGAACTGAACATCAACGAATATATACATTATATAAATATCTACAATATACAGTGTTCGCCATAGAGTTTGATATACATGAAAATCTTTTTAACGTTGTTTTCCCATGAAACTAACTAAAAGTTGGGTCATCGTTCAAAATGTACATTGGATTTTCAATAAGTTATCAGTGGCGTCCAAAAATCAGATACTTTAACTTTTCCAGATATCGACAATTTTTAACAGAAATAGTGAAAGAGAATGACAATATTTACTCAGGTCTAAAATCAAAGGACAATATCATAGATCATACACTAAAGGTGAAGATTTGAATGGATATTTGATTGATTTGATTGATGGATATTTTCCCACACACAGGCACTGTGGTGATGTTGATGGGTAGAACATGCCACCCTTTGTCGATTTATGAGATGAAATATTCAATTTTTATCTTCGGATGATATTAGGGCACAAAATTATGAAAAATATAAATACAACAAAAATTGTATCATGAAAGTATCTCTGTTAAAAATTTTCGATATCTTTAAAAATTGAAGTAGTTGAGAATCTGAATGGTTGCAGAACAATGGACAGGCAGGCGAACCTCATGGTTGACCTATATAATGATCAATATTTTGTTCTCAAGTGTTAGCCTTGGCGCTCCTTGCAATCTTTAGAGGTATACCGCCCGCCTATAGAGAATGCAAAGATATGAAACGGTCGATGTTAAAATATATGAAATTCCAGAGAATATGTAGTTCCGACGAACTGAAGCGCCTGATTCAGCTTTTATGCTATGCCATATATACTTTTTATCGGAACACTGATAGAGGTGACACGATTGTTGTGTACCGAAAAGGTATATTTATGGGAAATACCGGTTTTTTGACGAACCAGTCGCTGCCATCAATTAATTTTTATTTTTCGCGAAAATACGGACTATGATTATTTTATCAACAAAGCTTCGCCATCAGAGAGTCATTATTTTTTATTTTATTTTCATGAGAATGCGTAATGTGAAACAATTTATAACAGAACAATGAAAATGACTGCTTTTCGGGATCATGAGCCCTGTAATTAGATAACAAATGAATGGCATATTGTGTGTTAGAGTTTTGAAGGAAAACGGGATTATGGAGAAGAAAGAGAATGAAAACGAATTTTCTTGTTTTGATTACGCTGTTTCCAGTAGGCCTGGATTTTCCGATATCTTCTAGAATAATTCATAAAGATATTGAGAATGCAACTGTTGGTATAAGTCTGTTTAAGATATAAGAAAATTACTGAAAATGTGCCAGAAAAAATCGAAATGACCGATAGTTAACATCCGGATTTGAATTGAGTTTAGCATGTGATGAAGATTGTGATATCAAATATTTCATGGGACAAAAATGGCGCCCAACGTGCCCCACGTTGGGCGCCAAATTTGTTGTCTTCATTTATCCCTCCTAAAGAAAGGGCCAAATTGGTACAACTAAAATAAATTGAACGGGAATATGTCCGGTTAGTTCGGTGGTAGACTGGAACTGGAATGATACTCAAAAATGGTTTGAAGATGGGGATGTAATTATTGTCAACAGTCGTTGCACAAAATGACCAGTGGTTTGAAATGAAACAAGAGCTTGTGAAAATTAGAAGAAGGGAAATAAATGATCCAATTTCTATGAGGAGCGGATTATCTTACTAAATATACAGTGTGTCCCACTTACCATGCTCACCATGGGTATCTTTTTAATGGTGAGAGATACGAGGTAAGTTAAATGACACCAAATGTGGAGTATATCAAGGCCAACTATAATGTGAAAAAATATTTTGATAAAATCTATTCGAATAGGAAATTCACATTCTCATGGCAGTTTTTCATTGAGATTTCGAAAACAATATGAAATGTATATGTACCAACTCTTCTAGAATTTGAGATATCAGCACCAACTTTTATTTTTCAAATGAAGGTCATAGCTCACTATGACTTAGTTATGAATACCTTTTTTTTCTCTTACAGATGATATGTCACAGTAAAAGTTTTTTGTTGATAACAACAGAGTTATCGTCACTTATACAAAAACAAGAACAATTTTGAAGTCGCCATCTTGAATTTATAAATTTTAACAAAAAAATCATGATCTCCGACCTCAAAAACCCCCACATACCAATTTTGAATGGAATCGGACCATAATCACAAATCTCATCCGCCATTTTGGAGGAGCCGCCATTTTTTATTTTTTATTTCAATAAAAATTCCATAGTGCATCGTCACCGGAATTATGAACATCTGCCAAATTTCAAGTTATTAGGACCGCCAAAGTGGGTCAAAATTCACTTGCAAGAGACATGAAAATGATCATCAAAATCTGTTATTTGCGTATAAAACAAAAACGAATAGATTTTATCAAAATATGCTTTCACATTATAGTTGGCCTTGATAAACTCCACATTTGGTGTCATTTAACCGACCTCGTATCTCTTACCATTAAAAAGATACCAATGGTGAGCATGGTAAGTGGGACACACTGTATAGTATAGAAATGATAGTAATAGTCGTGAGAAGGGCGGGGATTAGCGCAGTGGTTAAGCGCTCGCCTGGTAATCGAGAGATAGCAGGTTCGATTCCCAGACGGTGCGATCCTTTTTCATTTTCAGATGTGAAAGTCTGAATGACTGAGGCTCGTGTCGGCTGGGAATAATCCTCCACGATTCACTGTTGCGTTAAAAATTAACAGTGCTGCTCCTAAAGTGGCGTATGGAGTTAGTAACAAGGCCTATCCAGAACACATGGCTAATGACCATAGCAGTCGATGCCAAAACACCAAGGAAAAAAAAATAGTCGTGAGACTATTTACGCAGGAAACAGCTAGCAGATGTATGCTCAAGTTTAGATACCGTATGCAATGTACTTACTTTACCCTAAGGTATATACCGGGTGTTCACGGAAGGTGGCTCGCCCCTATAACTTTTTTGTTTTTTTAAATAATGGGATGAAACTTGCAGGATATGTATTCGACATTAAACAACATTTTTGAAAAACTGTATTATTTTATATTTCTTAGTGGTCTGATTGCTTACCCCAATTGATAGTTGTATAATAGAAGAGTGACATGGATTCCATTATCAACAAATGCAAAAAAATATATCACCAAACTACGTATTCACGATAGTATACCACAAGAAATTACCATGTTCACAAATAACTAGACACAATAATATAGAATTATTCAATTTGCATTGTTATACTTTATGCATTTTTTATAAGAGGCTCAGATTCACCTCTTCCCGTTTCACCGGAAGTGTCAAAAACATTTGGTATTTGAATGGGACAACTGGTATATTTACGATTGTTTTGTCTCCATACGTCATTCTGAATACAACCATGTATCACTTGTCAGTTTTTGTAACCAATATTTTTATATATATATTGAAATTTATTTTTTAATCAAGAGGGCTATCGAAATGTTCAAATCACATGTCAAGATGTACCTGTACACACAGGTAAATTTGGCCGAAACAGTAAAGTTTTATTTTTATTTATTTTTTTTACGAAAATTTTAGGACTGGAAAAATTACCATAGTATAACATTGCAAGTGTTGTAAACAATCACAAATTCATGGAATTTTAAAATGTGCCTCTCAGAAAATTGAATAATTCCGAATTATTGTGCCTAGGTATTCGTGAACGTGGTAATTTCTTGTTGGGACTGTTTGTTAATAAATAGTTTAGTACACTTGGATACGAAGTTTGGTGATATATTTTTTCATATGCATTTGTTGATAATGGAATCTATATCACTTTTCTATACAACTATTGGTGTAAGCATTCAGACCACTAATGAGATATAAAATCATACATTCTATGAGGTGTACTATTTAAAAAATTGAGGGATACTTATACAATTTCAATTTTGAGAAAATTGTCTCATGATGCTGAATGATATGAAATCATAATACTTTGGAAGTTCAATAGGTATTTTACTGTCCCACTGGTCTAAGGACTTACTGCATATATACCTAGCGTCATTGTTTTATTTTCAAAGTTAAACTGAATCTAGTCCGAAGAAGCCGCATAGCAGATTCATTTTATTTATTCTGAATGGTAATTGGATTATTAAAGTTGAGTTATCTGAGATACTAAACTGGTGATTTCGAACCATAACACGATTGTGATGCGGAATACGTTAGATAGTTGAAAATTTGTAAAATTTGTTTTTACGAAACTCCCAGGTTTTCGGAGAAAACCCCTCAAAAGCAGAGCTTGTACGAACAAAGGAGATCCGGGACCTACGGTTTAAATAAAAGTGGAATCCGAACCACTTCAGCTCAGTGACACGCGACCGGGGATCGAACCCGAACCGCCTGGGTGGAATGCAAACGCTATAACACCACGACCATTTCGCTGATTGAATCCCATTTCATAAAAATATTCATTCCTCCTAAAAATACCAGCCTTATTATTCTGAATACGTGAATCATCCAGCAAATCAGTACCTTCCTCAATAACAATAATTTCTCGGCAAAGAATACATTCAAATTAAATTCATTAAAGGCATATACGGGTTCGATAAAAACAAAGTTGGCTCGTAAAACGCGAAAGTTTTAAAAAGCTAATTGGCGTAGCTTTTAAAATAGTTTTCTGTTTTTTCTTCGTGTTTTATGGCCGAACTTTATATTAAATTCTAAAACTTGCTAACCCTAATTTAGAACACTGCCGTATGGAAATAAAAAGTCCGCTGGAAGTCTCCGCATCGAAAATACCTACACGATGAAAGAGATTAGAAAGTATGCGAGTAACTCCACCGAACTGTTGTAATAAACGATACAATGAAAATACCCATAAAAATCCGGTGTAGTAAGGAATTGAAAATACGTCATTGTCGACTACGAAAATATGTAATTGTATCACAAGGCAAGAAACTGTGTTTTTGCGAGTGCGAGTAATTTTGTTTTTTTTGTCCTTTAATATCGAGCACTTGCAAAATACAGTTTCTGGGCATGTGATACACAACAGTTTTTTAGGTCAACGTATATATCGGTGTCCTAGAACAATACTAGGACAACTTGAAAAACATAGTTACAAGAAAATTGATTTTTAATGTTATAATTGTAGCTGATATTCACATTTCTCAAACTGACAATCTCATTTTATGGTGTTCTGTGTTTAAGGTATAGAATAGAATAGATTTATTTGACCAAGTTACAATTATGTTTTTGGCAAGTCAGTAGTACAAGTTTAAAAATATTTAAAATCGATATTAAAAGAGTTTGGGTAAAATACTCATAGGTAAAAAAAATAATTAAAACTACAAATCATACAAAAACAATCTAAAAAACATTGTCCCATTATTTGGGAGATCTAGACATTGCTGAGACACAGAGGCATCCTCAAATATTCGTCAATGGAGTAAAAACAGTGATTGAGAATGTGTCGTCTCGTATAAGGAAACCTAATATTAATACCATTTTTGTTATAAAGTGTGAATTTTGTTTTTAAACATTTTTGCAAGATGTCTTTGTATCGCACCGAGAAAAAAATATATTTCGAAGATGTCTCGGTTTTTGGTGGAAGTTATCCCAGTATTGATATAATTTTTTTGTTTTTGGTATAAGTTATTCGTACTTTCGTTGAATAAGTCCTTGTATTGTTCTATATTTTTTTGGACATCAGAAAACTTAACGTCATTTCTTAGTTTTGACAATAACCTTGTATTGCATGAATTGTTGAGAAAAAGTTGATTTCTTTTCTAAAATTGTCCTTTGAATGTCGAGTTACTGAAAATAGCTATAGGAAGAAAAAAACATTTATTTTTACAAAAAACGAATATAAACTCTTAACAACAAACAAAACTAACTATTAAGTACTATTCCTTGTCATGAAAATAAGAACTTTAAGGGCGGAAAGTATAAAAACGAGTGTATTAATTACTTGAATGTTACTCACTCTCCTCATGCTCTACCTTTTGCCCTTTTTTAAAGGCTTTCAAATAATCGAAGAAATCATGATGTTATACTGGGATATGTTTGAGTAAGCTAAAAAGATCTTTGTTTTTTTATACGATATTTTTGGCCCAGGTCTATTATATTCTTCGTTATTTTTTTGAGTGACCATTATTTTTTTAAAGATTCTCTATCGAAAGTATCTTTATAATAAATTGTATTTGGAACCGCTTTGGTGACATGCAATACTTTTGTTACAACGTTTATTTGGTTCAATACAAAGATATCTCCAAGATATCTCCAATGTTTTAGGGTATTGAATATTAACGTGGCGCAATACAGAGATATTTCAAAAAAGCAGTCATATTAGATTGAATATTGTTATTTCGTAGTGAAATACTGGGGCATATTCGATGATGCAATACTAGGATATCTTATAGAAAATATCCCTATATCTGGGGAAAACATAAAACAACTCAAAATGTCGTACTATTTCATCAAAACAAACATGAGTCGAATATCGAACGAAAAAAACAAACTTTTCACATGTCTTACTATTAAACCATAAATAAAATAAGAAATATTGCAATAGTGAGATATCGGTTATCTCATACTCAAACTTTTGAATAACAAACTTTCAAAACCGTCTGCCATGATGTTAGACTCGTGATGATAGTCTGCCATTGTTATTTTTCAGTGATAATAGATAGTAACACATTTTTAAATTTTCAAATTGCTGACGTGGTCATATTTATAGCGATTTTTCACAAATTACCTAAAAGTCTTATCAAAAAATCACAATAAACAAAAATATGTCTTTTAAAAAACAAATCGATTGGTGTTTTCATTTCTGTAGATGCTATAGAAAGAGTGTTATGGCTTGGAGGTGAATATTGTTGGCCGATAACGACTTTTAGAGAAAAACTTATGATAGGCTTTTTAAACTGCTTTAAAATTAGCATTTTTCTAGTCGTTAACATGGAAACTATCAGTGTTATCATGGAAATAAAGGGCTGTATCGTTTTTCCGTAGAAAAACTCAGCGATAAAGCCAAGGGCTTATTCACAAGAATTAATATAATACGTGATCCATTTATATCATAATTCACTTTAGTTAGGCTCTAACAATATGTTCTGGAAGTTCAAACGGTTTAGATTGAAAAAAACCTTCGATTCAATTTTGAAACGATTTTTGAAAATTTCGAAAAAAATCAATAATTCAAAAACTAAAGAAGAAACGAAGAAATCTAAAAATTATATATTATTTGGCAAAATACTTTTTTGTATTGTTGGTACAAATTACTTGTGATACCAATCTTTTTCGTTGGCATTTGAGTGCGAGTCCTTTGGACACAAATTTTTTGAAGGCGAAATGTTCAATAGAATTTAAAGTCACAGGTCTTACAGCAAACTGAGGTTTTGGGCGATACAATATTGGAAGTGAATTGTTGTATCCTTGGTAGTTTTTGAACTTCTCTACTCATTTAATACTTCAAGTTTTATGCACATGTTTTTATACAACATGGTAGTTAATTTCAACTATGAGGGCGATTTCTGGGGGATAAGATTTTTTTTTAATATTTAAACATGATTTTTATCCAAACAACTCCTAAATAATTGGTTCTCAAATATTTTGTCAACAGCGGTCATTTTCAAGCACACATCAGGAAGATAAGCTCAATTACAAATTTTCATCCAAATTGGTGTAGCCCGGAACAATTCTGAGGTAACAGCCTATTTTTACCATCAAACACTGGACTAGATGTGATGCCAACCAATATACGAACGGGAAAAACCATTAAACGAAACATCAAAAGAACTCAGATCGGATCCGACCTTCCTTGTTCTAATTACTCTTTATTGGATCCTGTTCATTACTCAAAGGATTAAATTAGTTCCAGAATTGAAATTATTCGTATCGGACTAATTCAACAAAAACGGCGGCACAAAAGAGATACGATCTCGTAATGGATTATATCACGTGACGTGTGTCCTTTCCTTTGTTGTTTGCAGGGTAGATTTACCTTGCGATATTACATTTTACTCGATTATTTTTTGCCGGCAAACCTTTAATCAAAATTTGGAGCGAGAGCGGGACTTCACAGGACGAACCGGTCAACTCCATTTAGATTCAGCTAGCTGTCCGGTCCCTTTAATTCAATCCTTTTACACCCGCTTAACCGTGCTGTAACAGTATGTTGTGGGGAAGGGGAAGAGAGCTATTTCCATTTCATTAAATATCATTCGATCATCAACGTGGAAACTAGCTCATATTGATGTCATAACATTTACGAATTAGTTGAGTATCAACTCGGAGACAGAAATAATAGTCAGTGAATTCAGTCACTAGTTCAGATATAACCCAATAAGCAGCTGGAATTGCTCTACCTCTTTCCTTGCCTCGCGTGGGCACCCTAAAGCTAAGAATACATCACTGACTATTATCTCCGAGTAAAAACTTATTTCCCACGTCTCTGGCGGAAGACCAAAACTGGATCCCATTAGAATATTCCAAGATTCCATTGTATTTTGGCGGCTGGCTTCGATATTTCCTTGAAAATATTTCTGGTGTACTGCTTGATAAAACTTGGTAATATTGTATATTGTCAAGAACAACAAGAACCACAGAAGTCCAAACACCTAATATATAACCATAGTGCAATGCATCACTGGCATTTGCAAATTCGCAGAGCAGGCTAAAATCGTTGACCGATTGAACCAAACATAATGTAACGAAGTGGAGCCGGACCTGTCGCTCCATTTGCATAACTCACCTCACCGACGTACCGTGAACAGTCGACACTTTCTAGAACAGACCGAGCCATTTAGAAGCGAGCAATCGAACAGCTGGCGAATAATCTCAGCTGTCGAGAACTATTTCGAAAAGCGACTTTCTAGGATATACATAGATAGCCAATATCATAGAGGGCACATACAGTGAGATACAGAAAGAGTTCAGCATAGACAGTCTGGTTTGAAATAAAATAGTGTCATATTAATTAAATAAAATGTTATATTATGAATCGGAAGTTAGATTTTATGTGAATTTATGATAAATTAGTTAAAACTGTTTAGACTAAAGTAATTACAATAAATGTATTTTGCCGGGCACGATTTCACCCTTAAACTACCCCTCAAACAAGTCCGAAAAATCGTAAAATCCCGAACATGGAAAAATCCTCAACAACCAAAATGCAGTTAGAATCAATATTTTTTTTATAAATAGACTCTTTGGATACTAGTGAAAGAGACCTTTGCCAAAGATTATTTTGCCGGGCACGATTTCACCCTTAAACTACCCCTCAAACACGTCCGAAAAATCGTAAAATCTCGAAATTTGAAAAATCCTCGACAAGGTAAATGAAGATAAAATAAATGACTTTTTCTATTAATGTACTCTGTGGATGCAGCTGAACAAGATCTATACCTGAGAGAATTTTGCCGGGCACGATTTCACCCATAAACCCGTCAAACAAGCCCGAAAAGTAAAAAAATCCCGAACTTTGAAAAATCCTCAAATAGCTAAATCGACATAAAATCCATAATTTTTTTTATTACTCGACTCAGTGGATACTGGTGAACAAGATCTATACCAAAGATCATTTTGCCGGGCATGATTTCACCATTAAACTACCCCTCAAACTAGTCCAAAAAATCGTAAAATCCCAAACTTGGAAAAATCCGCAACAACCTAAATGCAGGTAGAATCAATATTTTTTTCTATCAATAGGCTCTTTGGATACTAGTGAAAGAGACCTATACCAGAGATTTGACGGGCACGATTTCACCCTCAAACTACCCCTCAAACACGTCCGAAAAATCGTAAAATCCCGAAATTTGAAAAATCCTCGACAAGCTAAATGGAGATAGAATAAATGATATTTTCTATTAATGTGCTCTGTGGATCCAGCTGAACAAGATCTATACCTGAGAGTATTTTGCCGGGCACGATTTCACCCTCAAACTACCCCTCAAACACGTCCGAAAAATCGTAAAATCCCGAAATTTGAAAAATCCTCGACAAGCTAAATAGAGATAAAATAAATGCCCGGCAAAATACTCTTAGGTATAGATCTTGTTTAGCTGGATACACAGAGTACATGAATAGAAAAAATCGAGGATTTTATCTCCACTTGATTTTTTAAATTTCGGGATTTTAAGATTTCTCGGACGTGTTTGAGGGGTAGTTTAAGGGTGGAATCGTGCCCGGAAAAATAATATCTGATATAGGTCTCGTTCACTAGTATCCACAGAGCCCATTGATGAAAACAATATTGATTCTAACTGCATTTAGGTTGTTGAGGATTTTTCAAAGTTCGGGATCATACGATTTTTCGGACTTGTTTGAGGGGTAGTTTAAGGGTGCAATAGTGCAAAATACTCTTTGGTATAGATCTTGTTCACCAGTACCCACAGAGTCGATTAATGAAAAAAATTATGGATTTTATGCCCATTTAGTTATTTGAGGATTTTTCAAAGTTCGGGATTTTTTGATTTTTCAGACTTGTTTGACTTGTAGTTTATGGGTGAAATCGTGCCCGGCAAAATACTCTCAGGTATAGATCTTGTTCAGTTGGATCCACAGAGTACATTAATAGAAAAATGCATTTATTTTATCTCCATTTAGCTTGCGAGGATTTTTCAAATTTCGGGATTTTCTGATTTTTCGGACGTGTTTGAGGGGTAGTTTGAGGGTGAAATCGTGCCCAGGAAAATAATCTCTGGCATAGGTCTCTTTCACTAGTATCCTAAGAGCCTATCAATAGAAAAAATATTGATTGTACCTGCATTTAGGTTGTTGCGGATTTTTCCAAGTTTAGGATTTTACGATTTTGAGGGGTACTTGTTTGAGGGATACTTTAAGGGTGAAATCGTGCCCGGCAAAATACTTTTTGGTGTAGGTCTTATTCACCAGCTTCCATATAGTCCAGTAATAGAAAAATTTATTGATTACATCTCCACTTTGCTTATTCACTATCATCTATAAATAAATGTCAAGTATTACAAATAAATGAAAGTATTTCATTCAAATATCTCTTCAAGCTTTTGAAATTTTTTCAAATTTTGTCGAAAACAAAACAATTCAATGTTACTTCATCAGAGAAAACGAAAAACATTCGCTGAAACACATTTATCGCCAACCACGAATTCATGGCTGAGCCACGTTTCAGACTTCATCACTCGCTATTCTCAAACCCATGGCCAGCCATGTACTTCGAAGACAACCGTTAGCGGTCCGAATTGCCCCTGTATCGAAGCGGTGGTCACTCCCGAAGTCCTTGCTGGAACCCATGGCTGCTTTCAAGCTGATTTCAGACACCCTGGAACGAAGCACCTTTTCGACATGTTCACAGTTATTGCAGGGATTCAGATACAGGAATTAGGAAAAAAATTTAGAGCACAAACAACAACAACATTTCAAAACTTTGAAAACCGCATTAACCTCAAAAAAGAAATCAAGTAGGGCCTGTTCGTTTGCAGTATACATATTTGATGGAACTGCTCTACTTGTATTAAATATTAAAGTAGGCAAACGAGTTAAACAGAGACAAACGATTCAAATTGATGCTCCGTGAAACAGAACCCATCTGGTATCAAATAACAACTGTCATACGACACATTATATTCAAATGAGAATTTGAGATTCCACGGTGCACAACTTTTACAACGTTGCCAAGTCTAGTTTTGATGAACGTGACGTCACGAAATCAATTTTCTTCTGATTATAGAGAAACTAGCGGTCAGAAAAAATAAATAAAAATTCCCTAGTGATATTAGCGGATACACTTTCTAATTACAGTGTTCTCTCATATGTCGTGGAAAGGTCCATTGTTGAACTAAATTAGATAAATAGAAATAAATTAGATGAATAGAAATAAATTACACATTTTTGGATATGATCATGTAGTTGATCTGATATTGTGATCGGAGTTATCACTTCTATTGTGTATGAATGGATCAGGATCAGCTTTGAAAAAAAAATCGTAGAAAAGGTATTGCCAAAACTCTGAACGATACTGAATCGTTCTAAAGAGTAAGAAGTGCTGAAATCATTGAAGCTACTTATTTTCGCCTTGGACAAAAAGATAGAATCCGGATAAAATATCAAGATTGATTTTCTAACATTCCACAATAATTAAGCACTCATTGACATAAAAGCGGGATATTATGTTTTTAAGTTCTTGGTAGACATTTCTAGTGAGTAGATCAGCTCGTCATTAGCCAAGAACGGCCAAAAGGCGTTTTTTATTGCATATTGCATCGATACAGTCACATAGACATCAAAAGTTACGTGTGAATTTTTCACGGGTTTCTGCTATACATTCCCAATTCGACGTATGTCTATAATTCATCTAAGCCGGCTAATATAATTTTCTGTTCGGACCGGAATCTGGCTCAGACACAGACTACCTGCGATAAATTTTTGATAAAGCAGGAGCAATAATTTCCTGCGCAAACCTGCGGTTTGGATTCCGAGCTAGAAACGTCGGCAGGATCTATTCCTCTGTAATATTAAACATATCAAGGCGGAAATTACTCGACGTGATCCCATAATCCTTTCGGCGTTCGCAGCATCAAAATATAATTCGGAACGCTCTCTATTATATTTTGAATAATTCACGCAGATAGCATCATTTGTATTTCTGCTAAACTCAAAAGGCAACACACCATAGCAAAACCGTTATCATGTAATTCCCGAACAGTTATTATTCAAATTTTGGAATAACTGATAATGGAGAAATTAATTATTCGGTTTGGTTGCGTCTGTTTTTGCTAGATCTGGTTGAAAATATAAAAGAAGCTTATGGACAATGCATATTTACTGTTATTTCATTAAGCTTTATCGGAAACATTGATGATGAATATTCGATGATAAATATTCAGTAATGATGGATTTTGTATTATGGGTCACATTGAAAACATAGAGGGAAGTCTCATTTCAGTTGACCTACCTTATATATTTTTTTTAAATTTGTCCCAGGGTGACAAAATGAAATTGTTTTTAGGTATTTATTTATCCACATAATTATACTCTATTAATTTCTTTATTTAGCACATAAAGCTAATGTTTACAGTCATAGGTAATATATATATATATATATATATATATATATATATATATATATATATATATATATATATATATATATATATATATAAGTAAAAAAGTTATTGGGTATAACCCTCAAAATGTTGTGCAACCGTAGACACGTGTTTCGAGCTTAAGCTCTCTTCAGTACGGTAAAATCAAGTGCGAAGATGTACAACACTTGGATGTAAAAAGAAACAAAGGAAGTCAACAACAGGAAGCCAACCACACATTTGTGGCATCGGTTAGAAGACCTTGTACTCACAAGGCAACAACTAACGTCGCCACGGAGGTAGCTATAGCCACCAGCGTGACAATCCTACCGATGCCACAAATGTGTGGTTGGCTTCCCGTTGTTGACTTCCTTTGTTTCTATTTTTTACATCCAAGTGTTGACATCTTCGCACTTGATTTTACCGTACTGAAGAGAGCTTAAGCTCGAAACACGTGTCTACGGTTGCACAACATTTTGAGGGTTATACCCAATAACTTTTTTACTTATATTTTCATATATTGCCCCTCGCTAAATCCATCCTTTTATATATATATATATATATATATATATATATATATATATATAAAAATAGAAACAAAGGAAGTCAACAACAGGAAGCCAACCACACATTTGTGGCATCGGTTAGAAGACCTTGTACTCACAAGGCAACAACTAACGTCGCCACGGAGGTAGCTATAGCTACCAGCGTGACAATCCTACCCAGGAAGATACAAATAAGGATGGATTTAGCTATAGCTACCTCCGTGGCGACGTTAGTTGTTGCCTTGTGAGTACAAGGTCTTCTAACCGATGCCACAAATGTGTGGTTGGCTTCCTGTTGTTGACTTCCTTTGTTTCTATTTTTTACATCCAAGTGTTGTACATCTTCGCACTTGATTTTACCGTACTGAAGAGAGCTTAAGCTCGAAACACATGTCTACGGTTGCACAACATTTTGAGGGTTATACCCAATAACTTTTTTACTTATATTTTCATATATTGCCCCTCGCTAAATCCATCCTTATTTATATATATATATATATATATATATATATATATATATATATATATATATATATAATAGAATTTGTTCAATAAATATAACACTATATACAATTATGAAAAATAAAATATACAATAATACAACATATTAAAACATATGAACTTTTATATGAGTCGGTAGGCAAGAGTAATAGTGACAATCATGTATGACACTTGCGTAATAGACATATTTTCAATTCTTTTTTGAAAGTTGTAATAGCGTCGCGGGTTTTCAAAGAATCTTCCAACTCATTGTAACACACCATGCCTTTATGAAAAATAGATTTTTCGGAGCTTTTTTTGTTTTTTGTTGAGACTCGTATGTCTGCCCTTCTTCGTGTGTTGTATTTGTGTAAGTTGTTGTTGTATACTAATTAGGATGACAAATATGATGGGGTTAATGAAATTTTCATTTTGTGGATTAAGATCATGGTGCGGTACTCCGAAAGCCAGTTCAATGTACGTAACATGACCTTGATGGAAGTGTCTCTTGGAACATTCAATATAACTCTCATGGCTTTATTTTGTAATTTCTGCATCCTTTCCATCTCATTTTTATTTGCCAGGTATAGTATAGACGATGCAAATGTGAAATGGGGCAATATTATCGTATTATACACTGTTTTCCTAGACCATGGTGTTAAAGATGGTGCCACTCTAAACAAGAAGTTTATGTTTTTTGATATTTTATTGGTAATGTAAGAAATATGTTCTTTGAATGTTAAATTTCTATCGATAATAATACCCAAGTATTTAATCTTTTCCACCATTTCAACTTCCTCATTACTAATTGTAATCTTATGATTATTATCTTTGAATTCTGCATACTTTTTGTGGTTGCTAATTAACATGAATTTTGATTTTTTTGCATTAAGTTTCAACAAACACCAATGAAAAATATTTTCCAGCTCCGCGTTGATTGTATCTGTTAGGGTTTCTATATTTTCAGAACAGAAATACAATAATGTGTCATCGGCAAACAGATGGATTCGACAGTTCTTAACCGAGTGAACAATATCATTGATATATAGTAGAAATAGCAATGGTCCCAATGTACTTCTTTGAGGTACGCCGTTTTTATTTAAGACTTCATTTTATATTGTGTTGTTAATTTTAGTTACCTGTTTTCTGTTCTGTAAGTAATCAGTGAGCCAGTCGAGTGCTATTTATGAAAATATATACATAAAAGCCAATAAATTTATACAAAATGAGAACAAATAGAAAAATGTGAACAAATACAGAACATACGAAAAAAGCAGGTTAAAAGTTCACTACTGGGTAACATCGCCTTTATTTTTTATAACTCCTGAAGCCTTTTCTTCAATTCAGGGATAGTTCTGGCAGGATGTGTCCGGAAAACTTTTTTCATCGCATGCCGCGATAAGAACTAACCTTAAAATATATAAAATACATGCTGACAGACGTGACAGTTTCTTAGTACTTTGTCTTAGCTTAAATATTCCAAAGCCGCCGAAGATATATGTTTCTTTTGTAACACAAGTCAAATGGGTTTTATTAAAAACTAATAAAAATATACTATTTCGGAACATTTTTGATTTTTCGCTAGAAATTCTAAAAGGAAATAAGAAAGTGGGAGTTTTTTTATTTGATACTTTTAAAAATATACCCTTTTATTACATTATGACCTAAAATATCATTATTATATTTTATTATTGTCTCATGAAAAATTAAGATTTCAATAGTTGGGCGAACTGAAATGGGAAGGTATTGGATGGTTGCCTAATTTTGGAATTTACCTTATCTCAAAACCTATAAACAGTTTTCGATAAACGAACTCACAAAATGGAAGGTCTGTAACATAAACTGATCCTGTGTGACGCACATAGTTCGATTATTCACTACTAGATGGCACAGTATTATTTAATGTTTTTTTGGTGTGCACGAGTTTTTTACTTCGGCACCTGAAAACTGTTATAACAAGGTATGCAGTAAAGTCAAGAAAGGATAATTTAGCAGGGGTATACTAGGATAGTTGCAGAATAAGTCAAAGTGGTTGAAACACAAAATACTACTACAGATTTTCTGACTTCAACAACATAACCTTGAAGATGATGGATTCCTTATTTTGGATATCAAAATTATCATTAAATTGGATAACCAAAATTAAAAAATCAGAGGACCAACGTGGTGACGCCTGGATTCAATGCTGAATTTACTTCCGATGGGCACGAGAGGATTGTTCAGGTAGTAACAGAAAGAAAATTTTCCAGTACGATTTACGTGGTGAAAACTAGTTTACCAGTTTTGGATATAATATACAATTTTAGAAACCCCGTATTAAAATTAAAAAATTCCCTTTTTGACTATTGCCTATGTTATTTGTACTTTAAGATTGAAATATAGCTATTTAGCTATTTAGTTCGTGAATTAGGACATTTTTGTATGAGTGTGAACTTTATTGAATGAGGCGCAGCCGATTTCAACAAAACACGAGAGTTAAAAAGCTCTTTACGAAAATGTATCATACAATTATTGTTTCTCCAACAGTTATTATACCTATTGACGAATTGTAGCAATTGTTTAATGTTTTATCTTACGAAGTTTTTAATTTTTGTCGTATTATTATCACATGATGATTTCCGAGTAAAATTTAAAGCAAAGTACTGCCTTTTTATAGAAAGTTCGTGTGTAGAAACGAGTGTGTAAAAAACTACTTTACGCAAATTTTATTTTTTTCGCACAGACGATTTTATTACGGACTTGTGCTGTGCACTATAAACAGTGCGTAAAACCTGTCGTAGAAAATAGTATATTAAGCAATGAGCACAAAATGACGTCCAATTTGCACGAGATTGAAATTTGAAGCTTGATCCGAAGGCAAGTGCTGCAATTCATACGATTGTAAAATTACCATTTTGTTGCGAGTTGCATACTATAAATTATCGATTTCATTTGGTGTAAAAATCTTTAACTTTTTGGGTTTGTAGCCGTTAGACTATCGCTTGAGGAAATCTTTCAGTTTTAAATATTAACCAATTCTATTATTGTAGATACTAAAAGTCGTTCTCAGCATCGAGAAGTGTGAACACAAAGTAGATCTTTTAACAAAATTTTCCAAAATAAACCATTAAAACGTTCTCAGGAAACGATTTTTTCTTTTGATCTACCTTCCATTCTAAAAAAAGGTTATAAGCGCGTTGATACATATTGGTGCTGGCTGCAACGTCGTGCAGAATACTTTAAACTGATTCAATAAAAAAGAAATGTGGAAAAACTTTTATTGACAAATTTCAAGATAGTTTTTTCTCTATCCAAGTAATACATCTCATTACACAGGGTCAAAAATTAAAAAGAAGCTGACAAAATGGAAAACACTGAATCAGGTAACACATACTAAAACTTTGACAGAAACGATCTGCTGAAATTTCATCACTTTGTCGCTGGACGTCATAATCTGACAAGCCGCCGTCATTTTAGAGTGGACCGAGACCTAACACAAATTATTCCATTTTGCATTTGTTGCTTAGTAACTTGCCTAGCAAACGATGCAAAAATGAAATTCTGTACAAAATGTGCCTGTTCATGATTGAAGTTACGCCTATGAAATGAACATTTTTCAAAGTTGCCGTTGAAAAAATATTTTTCCACTCGTATCTTGTTTTTATAGAGATAATAGCCTTTGTTGTTTCAAGAGAATTAATAAAACATGTTTTTTTCATATAAAAACTTTAAATAAAAAAGTATCCAATATTAAGCGACTTTCTTCTACATTACAATCAGGTGATTTTTTTCCTTACTAATATGTTCAGCAGAGAAGAGAAGAGGAAATTGATTCTATGAAGCCCAAAGCTTACATTCACAGTCCAAAAAGATGTTGAACAGTATAATGGTTGGATTATAACAAACATAATTTGAAGCTGTGGCGTAGCGCAAATAAAAATCAAAGTTGTAGAAGTAGAACATTTTTGGAGGAGAAAAATTGGATTATTCACATTTTGCGATTGTCCTCTCGTGACCTTACTCTAAAATCGTATTACAGACAAATATGGAAGCAAATATTCCAGGACGAGGAAAAACATAATTCAAAAAAATTTACGATTTTATTCACATCATTCAGTTTGATACTCTCCGTCAGAATATTTTGAAATTTGTTTAAAACTTTCGATTGTCTTAATGAAAAGGCAATCAATACTCATTGATTTCCACAGCACACTTGACCAATAATTTGTTTCCTTGGATAGAATAATGAAAATGAGTTGTCGATCTCCGTGTGTAAAGACTGAATCCTTTGAGTTTAACGAATCTCTGTTTTTTGGGATGGGATGGACATGATTCATCCCTCGACAATCCAATCCAGAACCTACCTCGAGTTGAAAAATGTGAGTTGTTTTAGATTCCTCAATATGAAATGAGATTCACACTCACTCTGTAATGACAAAAATTCAATTTAAAACTGTCCACGGTGTGTTTGAACAACCACTGCGGATTTCCGTAATCAGTTGAAATTTGTCTGAGTAATTCTTTTATGAATTCCGGCAGTCTCGTTTCACAAGGACTTTCGTTAACGCCGTTTTAATTTCAGCAACCGTAATTCTTCCGTATCCCGTCCAGAAGAGGAATCACGATTTTTATCTGCCCTGCTGCTAATTGATGTAGTTACTCGACTACTGAGCAGAACGACGAGAAAAAACGACGAAGAACAAAAAAAAAAGAATTTCCTCTCGATTTACCGTTAACGACTAGACGGTTTATTGAAATTTTTCATAAGGAGGAATTATTCAGTAATTAAGACTCCTATACCCCTTCGTAATACTACTCATCGAAGGAGATAATAGTCCGTGTTAATGGGAAGATTCGTTTTTAACGCTCAGCCGAGCGGCAATCATTCAAAATGGCGCTAAAAGTCGGGAAATGTTGGGAAAACTTCGGGATTGTTTGATCAGGGAGAAGTGCTGGATCTTGCACCTTCGCGGAGTTTAAGAAGGAATGAGAAATCAATATGGTGGATTTTATTTCAGAGATCTGAAAACTGTTTGATGAAGAAGTTATTGATAGTTTGGACTGGTGTTGCGGTCTATAGATTTGTTGGTTTCTAGAGAACTTATTTCAGAAAAAATTCCTTTTCTAAAACTGTCAACAGTCTACAGTAGTTGACTTATAAATTATCGACAGTTGCAAAACCATATAATTTGAGGTGTTGGAATTAACTAAATGATAACTCCTAAATTATGAATATCTGCTTTTCGGATGTATGGTGTCTCCAAAGGCTCAAAATAGTTAAATTCGAAAGAAAACTTTCTACGAACTGTCATCAAATTTGAACCAGTCCGTTTTGTCTATTACTCCAGTCCAAGGTGTAATAGAGGCCAGAATAAAAAATTAAGGAAGATACGGGAAGTGAGACAAATTTGGATTTTTAAGAACCAATTTTTTTCAGAAACAAAGTGGACATTGCCGTTTTACAACTAAATGTTCGTTCTGAATACAAATCCGAAAACATTTTCGGAAATATCCGTGGTTCCAATATTGCTGGCGTTCAGTATATATTACCTGAAATGATTGCTTTGCCGTAATTTTGTACATTTTTGGTGTATCTATCGATGATATTCACTTCCCAAGGAAAGGCATCGGTATCAAAGTCTACCAATTTTCTCAATTATAACTTTTTTAAGGTTGTGTTGGTTATGGGTAGGGGAGACTGTTGTACCAAGACCATGGTATACCTTGGGCCAGGTCTCATATCTTAACTGTGCTGACACCTAACGGGCTCTGGTTAAACATCGTCGACTATTGTGTTCTAGTCAGTTACCTTGTTGAGTTGCAGCGGCGTCCATAGTGTTTTACAATTTCAGTGATAAAAAGTTGTTTTTTGGTGGTGGAAGTAAATTTTTCCAATATCAGTTGAGTGCGAGTATCTCTATAAAGTGAATGCCAAAATTTTTTCTAACACAATACGTGGATAGCATACTTTTCGGTGAGTAATATGCTTAATGTTTTTTTATAGGTTAAGTAGTTTTGTCTAGACAGCCATATTTGTTAAAAACAAGACCATCGTGTACCTTGAGGTCAGCCGTCATCATGTACCTTAGGCCGGTGGCGCATGGTACAAGACGATGCATTATTGTTTTTTTATTTTTGTTTCAGACATTCAGGTTGTATTCAAGCATGCCTAGGGGCAAAAAAGGGATAAAAAGGAAGGCAGCAGATGAGGGATTATTAAAACAGGCACTTGAGGTACAGATGATCCAGAAAAAAATATCTTACCGAGAAGCAGCTAAAATATTTAAAATTAGTAGGTATATACTAACTAGGCATTTACCAAAGTTTAAAAATGTAGATAATTTTGAGTATTCAGCAAATTACGCAGTTAAGAAAGTATTTTCTAATGAAGAGGGGTTAAGCCTTGTTACCTATATTAAAAATGTTGCAAAAATGCAATACGGATTGACCAAAAAGGGCGTACGAATACTAGCTTTTAAATTTGCGAAAGCCAATGGAAAAAAGATACCCGACTCTTGGAGAGATGAAGAGATTGCTGGTGAGGAGTGGATGAGAGGATTTTTAAAAAGGCGCACAGAACTGTCAATGCGCAAACCAGAGGCCACAAGCTTAAGCCGTATGACAAGTTTCAATAGGACTAATGTTGGACTATTTTTTTAATATAAAAGAGGTACACAGAAAATATGGTCCAATTTCTCCCGATAAAATTTGGTATACGGACGAAACAGGTTTAAGCACAGTTCAAGGACAATCCAGAATAGTTGCTCCGAAGGGGGTAAAGCAAATAGGCAGTGCTACGTCGGCCGAAAGAGGGTCACTAGTTACAGTGATTGCTGCGGTGAATGTGTAACGAAGTTACTAAATTCCCGAGTTTTGTAAGACAGGCAGAAGCAACAATTATCTTGTAATTCTATCTCCGTTATTAGTATTCATAAAAATGTCATTCATTTTCGAGTAAAATCCGTGAACTATCCTTGTGTAAATAGAACCCCCAGTATATACGCGCCTCAGTTATGTAAGTCACATCCCTGAAGCTCACTAAGCGCGCGACATCAGCCCCCTCCGCCTTTATTCGAATCTCCACTGCTACCTGAACGGAATTCACAGCGACAGAGTTCAGTCGTTCCGTTGAGAGCAGTCTGATCGCCACGCCGTGCAGAGCCAGTCCAGCCGCCTACGTCACAGAGTAAGTAGAAATTATTCTAAGTTCCAAAACCGTTTCGCGCAAGTCTGAAAGGTGCCGATGGAAGGGATGGCTAGGTGAGCTCTAGACAGAAGTCGACTAGAGAATTGAGTAGTGAAGCCATCGCGACTGAAGACACCACGCAGATTCCGAGAGGTGAGTGACCAGAAGCCAACGAGTCGAGCAGAGTGCCGCCGAAGGAACATATTGGTGAGCTAAGAAGGGTGAGCAGTTCTCAGAGTACAGGGTGAGCCACTGTCAATGAATGCAATGTGCCTGTAACATCTTTCATTGATAGTCGCAAACCAGATTCCCGCATACCGAGTGAGCCGCTGTCAGTGGATGTAATGTGCCTGTAACATCTTCTACTGATAGTCGCGAACTAGATTCTCTATACCGGGTGAGCTACTGTCAATGGATGCAATGTGCCTGTAACATCTTTCATTGATAGTCGCAAACCAGATTCCCGCATACCGAGTGAGCCGCTGTCAGTGGATGCAATGTGCCTGTAACATCTTCCACTGATAGTCGCAAACTAGATTCTCTATACCGAGTGAGCTACTGTCAATGGATGCAATGTGCCTGTAACATCTTTCATTGATAGTCGCAAACCAGATTCCCGCATACCGAGTGAGCCGCTGTCAGTGGATGCAATGTGCTTGTAACATCTTCTACTGATAGTCGCAAACTAGATTCTCTATACCGGGTGAGCTACTGTCAATGGATGCAATGTGCCTGTAACATCTTTCATTGATCGCAAACTAGATTCCCCATACCGAGTGAGCCCCTGTCAGTGGAAGCAATGTGCCTGTAACATCTTCGACTGATAGTCGAAGGCTACAATTTTTATACAGGGTGAGCCACTGTCACTGAAAGCAATGTGCCTGTAACATCTTTTGCTGGCAGTCGCAAGCTGGAATTCATACAGAGTGGGGTCTCTGAGTATAGAGGTATCAGACTCCGTCATCCGTGCCTAAACCGTGAATAGCTTGAACTGAGAATTGCAAGCCCCATTGTAGAACTTTGACGTTGAACTTAGAGCTTTTTTTGCCTGTTGTACCCTGCACATCGCTTGCTGTCACCCCCGTTGATCCGTTGCCTTCCGCTTAGTCCGCCATTAATCGCTTATTTTATTTTCCCCGTTGTTGCTTCCGCTTTAGTATTTAGAATAGGTGATATTTTGTTTGCATAACCGTTTCCCCTTAGGTAATAATAATAATAAACGCATGGTATTCTCATTAGTGTTTCATTATATTTATATTGATTATTTCTTTCTCCTCCCAATTGATAAGTGCTTTGCGAATATTCCAACTAAGAGCAGCAGGTACCCAGGAACCGAACCCAGGAACGGCAAGTAAAGTCTGCCTTACTGGCCACAGAGTTTTTGGTCAATACCATAGTGACCCCTGGAGTATTATTTTCTCCACTGAGGCTGCCCGGAGCAAGTGGCCATTCCCACTATAAACAAAGGTGGCGCCCGGGAAAATCCGTAACCTGGACTCGGCGCCAAAGTGACGCCGAACTACGAAAGGGCGTTACAAATTCAATTGCTAATTCGTTACCCCCCATGTTAATCTTTCCACGGGTCCATTTTAAAGAAAGGATGCTGGTGGGTGGACCAGCAGGATGTATTGGCACAGCAAACCAATCAGGTTGGTCCAACGAAGAGTCGTTCCTAAAGTTTTTGGACCATTTTATAAATGCGGTCAAGAGCTCAAAGGATGATCGTGTTATGTTAATTTTAGACAACCATGAAACCCACCTTTCTCCAGAGACTCTTGACAAGGCATCTGATGCAGGTATTGTGATGGTTACATTCCCACCCCATACCTCACACAGGCTGCAACCATTAGATATTTCCGTTTACGGTCCCCTAAAGACCTATTACAATCAAGCTGTTGAAGCATGGCTTCTCAACAACAACCTTTGATATCTATAGTGTTGCGGAGGCCTTAGGTACAGCATATCCACGAGCATTTACTCCAAATAATATTTTATCTGGATTCCGTAAATCAGGATTATTTCCTTTCAATGAAGCAGTTTTCACTGACGATGATTATCTTTTCTTCTTATGTGACTGATAGGCCTCTTGGCGATTCAAACCCTGGGCCTTCTACTACTTCAGATTTATCCTGAACCGTCTACTTCTTCATCATTAGTGTCCTGCTTTGCTTTACCCTCGGGGTCATCTACATCTTTAGTGGTTTCTCTAGACAATGGGCCTTCGACTTCCTTACCATCTACATCATGTTCCTCAAATCCTGGTTCTTCAACAGCTCCATCTGCTTCTTCAGAAACTAACTTAACTGAAATTGCAAAAAAGGACAATAAAAAAATAAAAACATTTCTAACCCCTGAACAAATACAACCTTACCCTAAGGCCGAGCATCGTAAGGAGAAAAAGAAGCAAGGTAGAAAACGAGGAAAAACCATGATTGCCACTGAGACGCCGGAGAAAAACGCCATAAAAGAACAAAAATTAAAAAAAGCAAGCCTAAGAAAGAACAAATTAAAAAAGTTACCAGAAACCTAGGGCAATCCTTAACCAATGGGAAAACAGAAAAAGGCAAACAGCCATTAAAGAAACAGAAGATAACTAAACAGATATCAAGCTCCTCGTCTGATTCTGAAGGGTCTGAAGTTGTTTCAACCCATGAAGAAGATAGTGGTGATGAAGATGAAGAATTGTGCCTATTTTGTCTTTCGCCAAAATTTAGTGACAAGAGTGGTGAAAAGTGGTGTAAGTGCACCTCTTGTGGCCGTTGGGTACACTTTTTGTGTGCAGGTGTAGAAGGGGACGAGTGGAAGAACTACTTGTGCGATCTTTGCAATCGTAAAAATAAATAATTTTATAATCCACTAATAAAATAAAACAATAAAACATAATCTAAATTCGTGTATTTCTTGTTATTGCCTATGGTTTTACATTGGTTCAAGGTACAAGACGCCTGTCCCAAGGTACATGAGCATAGTGTACCATGGACCAATATGCAAACAGTATGAGTTGTTTTTTTTTAACTTTTTCTTAATTTATAACAATTATATATATTCCATGTTGTGTAGAAAGGTTTGAACTACGTTTGGAGACTTTTAAAGTTTAGAAATTGAAAACACCTGTTGATTAAAAAAATAAGATGTAAAAAGTGGTTCAAGGTACAACAGTCTCCCCTATGGCTCGTGCATGTCGCAAACAAGAGCTTACCCAGTTATGTATAATAACACCGAATATCTGGGTCCTGGCTGTTATTTAAATCGACAACACAGAAAATAAATGCAGTATTAACATCACTATTACTGGATACTTGTTCACTATTACTGAAAATTTTTATAGAATATATAAGAAATATGTCAATCTAAGACCACCAACTACCGAAACACGTTCATTTTTTTTATTATAGAAATCAAAAATTCACAAAACAAGTGGAGGGCATTAACAAAATTGGAATATAGGTACCTAGACTAGCGACTAAATTTTAAAATCTAAAAGATCCTGAAAAATACACGTGACACTCATTTCTCCTTTCATCTGCTACGATGTAAATAGATGTAGGGGGAGATCTAACCTCTCTAAAAAGATATGGGGGATGAAAATCGTCCACAGTTGAAGAAGAATATAATGATGATTCTGCTAGTCACAGATTGAATATTGCCAATAAAATTTTGGGTGCCATCAGCAGTAGTACTTCGAAAGCGTCACTCCACCTCTTCCAGAAAAAAAGAAATATCTCTAACTCTTTATTGTAAACTCCAATATAGGTAATTTACGAATTGTGATAATAATATTACTCTCAATTTCTACAGAATTCTAAGTAGCGGTTATTTTAGGTTTTCCTTATTTCTTTATTAGTTTTCATTGTAAAATTCTCAAATTAAAGTTATCAATATACATATTTTTGAAATTGTGCCATGTAGTCATGGGAAAAAAAGTGTACATTACTTGCGTAGAAAGTGCCATTTCATATTCGTTACAATATTCTGACACTCGTGTGAAATGAGCCAATTTCTACACTGTCATATACTATTGTCATGAGAAAATATTGACACAACTTGGCGAAAGACCATTAATCTAATAATGAAAAATGAATTATATAACCCAAGTGTTCCGCTTCAACCTATACAATAGGTATATTTGTCGGCAAGTCTCTATAACTATTAGGAATTTATATTTTCTTCATTTCCACCGTGGAAGTTAAAAATACCCAAAAAACCATGTCAAGAGTCCAGAATATTTTGTTGAAAGAATCGAACACATACTTGGTTGAACATATTCAAGAACGTTTGTGTCAATGCTTTAAGAACATTATTTTTTCGAAAACAATGTGGAAAGAGTGACAGTTTCCCCTGTAGCAGGGAATTGCCAGTTTATAAAAAAACACTTTCTACTGAATCATTCATTGAGAAATTGTCGGCTGCAATAAAGAACGACTTAATATAGGGGGCATCCAGATTTTGTCATAAAAAACGTTCTTCGTTACGTCGAGTATCAGTTCATTCGATGCGCATAAAAACCTTTCTGAGCCAGGATGCGGAATTTTTATGAAAAGAAATAAAATGATAAAACCCGCGTACAAAATCATATAGCAGAAATTGTGCGTGCACGATATGCGAATTCAACATATTCAGAATACTATACCTACGTTTTTGAGTCTATATTGCTTTATTGAAGCTGCATTCGGGAAATTGTCAGAATATTTTTCGATTCTGGCCCAGATTCTGTTTTATATATCATCCACCGTGGACACCAATTTATTTTTAATGGAATCCGATGTTTTTTCAGGAAAACAGGTAACGTTTTTTGTCAGTGCTTATTCGAATAGCTGTGTGAAATGTCATTCCGTTTGAAATTTGCATTAATATAATGGCGAATACGTACATGTACACTTTTTTTAACAATTCAATAATAATTAACATTCAATTCATTATATGGGACACGACATCGGACAAAACATAATTACGTTACAAATATTCAACTCAATGAAATATTCACGCTTTTATCTACAAATGAATGAAATTGATTGAACACTATTTCTATCACTGACAGTGGAGATAGAAACAGTATTTGTGAAATGTGTAATACGATTTTAGATGAATCGGTCGTGAGGATGAAATTACAAAATGCATCATCAGTTTAAAAATGCTTCATCAAAATCCAGATGTTAGTCAACTGACAAAGAGAAATTAATTGCCTGCTTTATTCGGGAATAAATTGTCCCAACAACGAACAGGTACCTTGGGTCAAATACTAGGAAAAAAAGGATTACCTAAACATCAAGAATTGGTCAATCTGTTGAACTACATGCTTTGTGCCAAAACTTTCGGTAGAGGGGTTATTTTAGGTATTTTAGAACCCCTCAAACTTTTGGAACTGTCAGACAATTAGAAAGCCCCACAAATTTTATCTGGCAATGTTACCAAAATCCAAAAATTTTTTTTGAATAAATTTACAATAAAATAATATGAAACAGGGCAACAACTAAATATATAAAATAACAATAAAACTATCACTGATATTGCATTTGACGGTGATAGGTTTTTCTTCCTTCATGGAAAGGCAGAAGGCGTGCAAAACCTGCACACATCCACCCTAGGACGGACCCTACGATGTTATGTGGGTCTTAGATGCTGCAAGTTTAAGTCTCCGGGTGTTTTCACTATCACTACCTCCTCCAAGTTATGTAAGGGTTCTTACTTGCTTATATGCTAGGCATCAGGTTATCAGGACAGTACCTTTCATCATTCTGTCAATATTACCACTAAATCATGTATATTTTCACTAAGCGATTCTGAAAAAATCAGCTGTAAGGGTCTAAATTTCTTCATCTGCAACATCTCTGATACGCATCTCAGTCAGTTCCGCTATTCTACAAGCACCGGCAACTCCAATAATAATAATAATCTTTATTTCTTTATATCACATGATATAGGTAATAGAAATAACGTTAAAAATATCGTCCATACAAACAAGCAAACAAACAATTGGCTTATGATTTAACAAATTATTCGAAAATGTCGTAAAAGCATGATTCCACTAAATATATTTTCAATTTCATCTCGAATTTGTTGAAAAATTTAACTTTTAGATCACTTGAGAGATGATTGAAAAAATCGTATTCCATTATTATTAGGGCTGCTTTCGTTGGCTCTAAATAAATCACCATGTATCTAAGTATAACCATTATGGTAAAAAAATTGAGTAGGTATTGAGGTTGAGTTTTGTACATGTTATAATTTTGTAGATTTTGTAGAAGTTGATGATGCCATCAATAATTTAAACTTTTTAAAATTGTTTCTACAGGAAAATCGATAATCTAGCATTGCTGTACTTCCCCAAAGGAAAATATTATATGAAATATATTTTTCAGCTGTAAAATTGCATAGTAACTACTAATGAGTCTCCTACAGACCTGATCAGCATGCGTATTCCAGTTCATATTTGTGTCTAAATAAAAGCCCAGAAATGTTATTAAATCCGAAAATAATATGTTTTTGCTGTTAACTTCGTACGGGAATGAAACTGTAGTCATACTGTTTTGTCAGAATTAACAATCGAGGAATTGTTATTACACCAATCAATGAATTCTTTCAACAAACTATTCATTTTCTGCCCAAGTTCTTCTGAGGTTTTAGCATCAGTGGCAATTGTCGTATCATCTGCATGCAAAAAAAATGTGTTCAGTGCTCAAATGTTTTGGTAAATTATTGACATATAGCAGAAAAATCAAGGGGCCTAAAACCGATCTTTGGGGAACCCCTTAACCAACATCATGTAGTTGAGATCTACAATCGTCTACTTTAATACAGATTTTCCGATACTCAAGATAAGATGCGAGCCACGACAAAAAATTGCCAATACCCACACCCTGATACCCAATACCCACACATATACCGTTCTTTAAACAAATCACATCTGCCACTTCATGACCTTCCACAGGTGCAAAGTAAAATGTGTTATTAATGCTCATGAAAGTAAAGTTATTTATTGAAACAAGTGCCATCAAAATGTAAGATAACACCATTTTTTGCTGAAAAAATTTCAGAAAATTCGTTAGTTATACTCGGCTTATAGTTGTAAGAATTTTTTGCACTTTAATCTCATCAATTGAGTTGATTATAGTTTTACCTGTTTTTGCTTTGACTGTTTTCCATATATATTTATGTTTCTGTTGGTATTTATTTTCTCAAGATTATTTTTAAAGCAGTTTTTTTCCTCAGCTATGTTGTTCAAATAATGTTTTTTCCTCGAAAAATTGCTGCGTGCATTGAAGCTAACGGCGGACATTTCCAACAATTCAACTGAGTATGATTGTTATTGTTTTTTTTTTGCAATTAAGAAGTCAACGTTTGGTTTTGTTACTTGTTTTAACGTTTAAATAAATTTTGTATAATTAGGAAAAAAAATATTTAAAAAAATTTACCATGTTTTTCAACATGAAAGTTGATTTTTCTTGAAAACTGTCAACTTTAGAGCTTATGACCAAGAGTACTTTTTTTGTGTAGAAAACATTGGCGGTTCAAGTAGGTGGCTCAAAATCATACTTTTTCCAGTGGCGTAGAAGTTGGAGAAAAAAACACCCACCCTTCAAAATTTTCACCAATTATGAATTTGAAAAAATAAAAAATCCACACAAAACATAGCTTATTATGAGTAGAAAATGCCTACGAAATCTGTTTTCTGTGCGATGAACGGTTCCAGAGATATTCGCAAAAAACGATTAATTTTTTTAAATTTCAACACCCTGTATCTCGAAAATGATGCATTTTAGAGGGTAAGTTAATAGAAACTTTTTTTCATATTTTTGGACGAGCTATCACATCCTGAAGTCCTGCGCATTTATTATGAAACACCCTGTATATGTACTTTTAAATTGAAGAAATAAATTATATTATTATTTTACATCAGAATCAGCTATTTTAACAATTCACCACTGACAGAAATTATTTATTTAGCATCCATAGCAACTATAAGAAATATATTTCAACGTTGTAAGATTGAATTCATCTAAGTACAACACTCATCCTATAGGTATAATCTTCATATAATACATTTTTTATAAAACGACTGTAGTAAATTGGGACTTGAATGAAAACCGAGACGAAACAACGAAAAGAAATCTTCCGAGGAGAACTTCTCTTGCAAAAATAAAATCATTACCAAGACTAACAAGTCCAGAACGGATTGTTATTCTTTGTTTTCATTTTACTCGAAGGGATAGAATGACGCAAACATGGAAAAGATTATTCTGTTTTTGTTGTAGGGATTGCGTTGGCCGGAAGAAAAATTAGGGTCTAACTGTTTCGAATTTATTATTCAGGTACCGGAAAAAATACAAAAACAAAGTTATTTAAAAGTAACCCTCAGCTGTTGACCTGGCAAATATTCCCAGCAACCTTCTGGTGATTGTTGGGAAAAAAAGACGATTTAGTTCGAGAGTCGGGAACAATGCAGTACAATTCGAGCTTTATAACAGTAGGTATAAAAATTAATTTAAAAAATACAAAAGCGTTTTAAATATGAAAAACTTGATTGAAGTCTGGGACTCGGAAGAGATGGCGCATTTGCTGTTTCAGTTGGAGGAAAACCCGGAAAAACCCACAACACTATCAGAATTCAGATTATCAACTTTCTCATAGAAAAGTACACATGCTCGCTGGGAGATAGATAATCAATGGAAGAAACACGGGAGTCATTGAAGAGGTGCCAACAATATAAGGGTGTTTGCAATATGCTGTGTAGTGTCCAATGGAAATTAGATATAAATAGTATTAATTCTATCCTGAGCAGAATATTGTTCCAAATTAAAATTTTGGATGAGAAAATTAATTACATCGTACAATTTACTACCATCAGTCGAAGAAACACATCATTTTGAATTCCCTTTTAATTCCACAAGTTGAACAGTATAGACTCGCACCGTCAGTCAAAGTCTCCTCTTCTGTCAACAGTTCAATACATTGAGTTAAATACAAAAGTCTGGAATAGGGATTGAAAGTACCCAGAAAGGTTCAAAAGTAACGTAGCAGTAATTACAAAAAGTACATATCAATATAGACTTCAGCTGACCGGCAAATATTTCCACAATTCTGGAATTATGAGTACACATATATCTTGTCTAAGAAATGCAAGCATTTTGATTATCATTCATGATAACCGTACTGTTTTGTGATAGTTGATTCTCTGCACTCGTCTTGTTTAAATCTTCATGTAAGCCTACCAGAAGGTGTCTTAGAAATTCTTCCGAATCTGCTGGGACGTTATGATTGAAGAAATGAGCTGAATTTCTGAATAGATTGACGAAATATGAAGTGACAATCATTTTCTGAGAAGAATCAGGACTCCAGATATTATTCATCAAAGAAATAAAAGATTTCACTAGATTTCCTTTCATTTTTGATGTAGTAGTATTTAAATCCTCCATACCAAACCGGGGTGTTGGAAAAACACTGGATCATGCTTTTCATAAAACAGGTATAATTGTTATTCGAAATATGGAAACGTATATTTATTACTGTATTATTTAATTCATTAATTACGAGACATTAATTTCAGAAAGTACCATTTGGATGTTTTATGATTATCAGTGGTGGACGGTAGTGTAACGTAAATTTTTATCTGTCAATAAAAATGAATGCTTTTAGATTTCTCTCAAAGAAGTTATCATGAGTGTATTGAGTATTGAGTAACTGTCTACAGCATACTATAGGTGATATTGAAGAAGCTAAAAAATGAAAATTGGTTTATTTTTCTCATTTCCTGATACTCCCCCATACACTGGCACCCACACTCTGAAGGCATTCCCAAACTTGCTTCGATTTTATCTGTATCGAATTCTCGCTCTCATTGCGCTCTGGCTGTCAAGTAGAATGTGTACCCACTGTCAAGATTTATTTGTTTGAGAAGAGCTAACCAAAGCGGGCCCATTTCGACGTCCTCCGAATGTATAGAAAATAGTCCTGAATGAAAAAATGAAATGCATATCCACCTAGGCTTCACAGACAACAAACTCCGATGGTTTGAGACCTATCTTGCCAATCGTGAGCAAGCGGTAAAAACTAGAATTGTATCAAAGACTGCACATGTAAGACACAGAGTGCCACAAGGATCAGTCCTTGGACCTCTATTTATGTGGATGATATGGCTTTCCTTGATATAAAAGGTTCAATCACATTAGTTGCTGATGACGCCACCATACTTTGGCAAGAAGAAAATCATGACAGGCTACATGCGAACCTAATGAAAGATATCCATGTGATCAAAGATTGGTGTGAATCAAACCTACTTTTCCTTAACATTAAGAAAACAAATATCTTGTCTTTCCAATGCAGTATTCCCAATTTAGACATTGGTAATGAAGTTATCGAAAATAAAACGACAACAAGATTTCTAGGCTTACACATCGATAACAAATTGATGTTCAGCGATCATGTTACAAATATGTGTAAAAAATTAGCATCTGGATGTCAGAAGCATTGCCCGCGAATTAGGGTATGCATCCGCCAGAACAGCATATTTTGCAGTGCTCGAATCCCATCTACGATATGGAATAGCTTTTTGGGGAGCATGTAGTAATCTTTTATTCGAGAGGGGTTTTGTTCTACAAAAGAGAGCCATAAGGTATATGTGTAAAGCAAAGCCAAAAGACTCTTTGTAAGTATTTATTCAAGAAATGTGGCATTCTCACTGTAGTTTGTTTATATATTTTGAAAACAGCTTGTTTAATTCACAAAAATAGACATGCCATGCGACTTGTATCGTCGCAATATGACAGATTGGCCAAATTGAGTTGATAAGACCCCGAACTACTACGGTTAAGGACTCAATTACATATACCAGAATTAAAATATACAACCACCTGCCAAACGAAACTAAAATAACATCATGCAATAAAAAATTTCGAGTAAATGTTGAGGCAATACTTGTAGAAACCCAATTTTATAACTTGGAAGAATATTTTTCAAATAGGTTTTAATGAGAGTAATCTGAATTTTAATATAAAAAGTGTAAATTTTCTATACCTGCCTGCAGCAATTATACTTTTATATATACATTTTTTTTAGCGAAATCGTACAAATTTGAATGTTTTTATTTGATTGTTTATGTTTATACTGTTATTTTATATACTGATAACTGCTAGTCATTTTAGGTTTAACAAGCTTTGTCAACAAGTATCATCGCACTCAAGACAATAAAGTATATTTTGAATTGAATTGAATTGAATATTCCTTGATGTATGTTCCTTTCGACCAAAGAGACTAAACTAACAGGAGGGTTTAATAAGCTCTAGCCAATCAGAATCTTGTAGCATCAACGCGTCATAGTGACGTACTTGGACATGAGTACAGAGTCGAACTCGAACCAAGCACTAAAACTGTCAGCAGTAACTCTCATACACCAAGAGCTAGTTCGTCTCTGTCTATAGGGAACGGCGACCATGACATGTCCATGTACGTCACATTTCGTCACAAATGTTCTTTCATCTCTTTCTATTAGTGCCCTCATTATCTTATGGGGATTAGACTCTCCTAGTCAAATAACGTTTAATCTCTTTGCCTTTCGACTACCCAGCAGCTTAATTCGTCCCTGTTCATCGACCTGACGTCAATACAAATCCGGCTGAAGCCTTCGAAGCCCAATTCACCATTTCACTGGTTAATCGCAACCCCAAAATTACGCTGCAGATCCGAGCAACAATATCAATGCATATTATCCGCATCGCCAATACTCCTCGAAGCTCTCACGTCTAGAGGCCGAGGTTTAGAGAGCTGGATGCTCTCAAACAAAAACACACTTTACATTCGTGATCGCGGCATTCATCCATGCGCTGTTTAATATTCCGCTGATTGTTTCGTAACGTCGCGAGAGGTGCTACGAAAGCGTTACGGGGTAATGGGCACGATTTAAGAGCTTATTGTTCGAGTGGTGGCCATTCACTTGTCGCGCTCTCTGCCAGGTGTTCGACGAACGGGGAATATCGATGCACGAAAAATGGGGAGAGAGAACGTTATTCGATTGTTGGAATGCAACGCGAGTCAGTAAAGATTGAATAATGAACACGAAACCGTATAAATCCTTTCGGGCGTTGTTATCGGGTTTGATAAGGTTTTCGGAATGAAATATCGCTTCTTCGCAACGTTTTCAAGGTGCCGGATCCGTTTCTGCTGAAAGGAATGCTACTGGGCGTGCTACAGACAACAGAACGGTGAAAAGAATTATATAGTAAACACATCTGCCTACCACTATCTCTAGTTGGATCCAATTCAAAAAAGAGATGAAATAAGATTGATATAGTTAAGGTAAAGATGGGGAATACCGTCCACGAGGGTAATACCGGCCTACAGACATTATCTATTATAAACTAATAATTTAGGGCAAAACACGCTCCTACAGCATGTTGGAATGTGTCCTCGAAAATTTGTCAGGAAACGCAACTCAGATAGGTTTGTTACATTGCTTAACAATATTTGACATTTGTTGATGTAGCCGAAAGGAATTTTTAGGGGTACGTACAACAGTTATTTTTGAATATTTTGTCACCGCAAATATTTTCGTGTTATGTACGTTTTATGCACTACTCATTAATGTATTTAATTGGAGAAAAAATTGTGATTTATAGGAAATATACTAGGAAACATATTGATAGGTCATTTCAGGTAATGCCGGCCAGTGCAAGGCGGGAAATACCACATTACCCACCCGAATTTGATGAATTGTATTTATTGCATATTTTTGGTTATGTATCGCTTAGGATTACCCACATACGAGGATATATTGAAAAATTCTTAGCCTTCTATAGAACCAAACAAAATTTCAATATCAAAATATTTCATTACTCAACATATACTCCTCGTAATTGGATACATTTATTACAGCGAACCTGCAACGTCTCTAGACCTTTCAGAAAAAATGTTTCTTCTTGCTCTGCAAACCAGACCTCCACAGCTTTTAGTACCTCCTCGTTGGAAGAAAATTTACGACCTTTTAAACTTTTTTTCAGTTGAGGAAAGAGATGATAGTCGGACTGAGCCAAATCCGGTGAATAAGAGGGGTGTTCTAGTAATTCAAACCCTAAATCACGAATTTTTTGCATGGCAACATGAGATTTGTATGCAGGGGCGTTGTCATGCAAAAACAAAACACCTTTGGATAGCTTTCCGCGTCATTTCTCTTTAATTTTTTCCTGTAGAGTGGTCAGTAATGTCGAATAGTAATCTCCAGTTATTGTTCTACCATTATCCAAAAAATCAATCATGATTACTCCATGGCAATCCCGAAAAACTGAAGCAAATCTTTTCCAGCAGATTTTTGGACAAGAAACTTCTTAGGTCTTGGAGAACCGGAGTGTCGCCATTCCATCGATTGATGCTTTGTTTCTGGATCGTAGAAATGTACCCGAGTCTCATCCATAGTAACAATTCGGTTTAAGAAGTCTACATCGTTTTCAAATCGAGCACAGATCGAACGCGATGCTACTACCCTTGCACGCTTTTGGTCAACATTCAAACATTTGGTGATCCATTTTGCAGCAATTTTTCTCATGTCCAAATTGACGTGAAATATATGATGAACACGTTCGTATGAAATATTCAGTGCTTCAGATATCCGTTTTAGCCCAATTCGACGGTCTGTTAAAATCATGTCATGAACTGCATCGATATTTTTGGGGACTGACACAGAAACTGATGGCCTTCCGATCGGTCATCATCTTCAATGGAAAATTTACCTCTTTTGAAGCTTGCAGTCCAATTTTTCACGGTCGCATACGAAGGACATTGATCACCAAGGGTATTAAGCATATCTTCGTAAATCTGCTTACCTCTTAACCCTTTTGAATACAGGTACTCGATGATGGCTCGATACTTCAATTTTTCGATTTTCACAATTTCGGTGGACATACTTTTTCTTTTAATTTGTTGCGTAACTTTGGTTTACCTTTTTGACGTCAAACTTTACAATGACACTTTTAATAATTTATTGTTCGTTGCTATGGTAACGCAAAGGGAACTGGTCTAGGCTAACTAGATATCAATACATCCTCGTATCTGTATTTGAATAACAGATGCCAAGTGAATATACAACAGTAAAAGCCGCGTGGTGTTCTGAACGAAAGCAAGCCGCTTAAAGGACATCCATAATGGGAAAAGTATTAACATTGTCATCTTTAGACAATTAGCGAGGTTGCAAGAAAATTTGGTATTGCTAGGAACACTCTTCAATCGGGGCCTTCAATTGGACGTCATCCAGTATTTGCCAAATAGGATGGAAAACTTCTCAAAAATCAAGTTATCAATCTTTTCAAAATTTCTATGGAGATGGTATTCAGGAACCAGTCAGAGTTTCGTTTTCTAACCTTATACCATTACCTGAGCCATCAGGAATGAAGACAGCGAGGAATAAAAGAACACAATAGAAAACGGCATTGAACAATATTCACATCTACATCTATGAAAACGGTTTTAGACGAGAATATCCCAAGAAACAATTTCAGCTGCGGAAGAAAAAGTTAATGACGCAAAAAGTAGAGGAACAAAACACAAAATTTTAGAGATAGATGATGCAGCTGAACAAAGCCAAATCACTGAAACTAGAGGAAGTATCGGAAGAATGACAGAAAAGATCAGTTCAGAAGAAGACGATACCGGCGAAAAAGAAGTAAACAAAGACATATGAATCAGATGCAGTGACAATGGGAAGCATTGTCAGTATACCCATGAGGCATCTGAAGACACTGGACATATGCCTTTAACATATAATATAAAGTTGGATGGCATGTAATGGCACCCTGGGCTGTCATTACCCTACGGTGGCAGGAATGACAGCATTATTTAGTATTGTTTTTTCATTTCTGTAATATATGTTCTGTTCTTTAGGTAGCACTCTTTAATTTACCCGATTTTTGTCGACCCCTCTCAAGCAATTAAGATATCCTCTATATAATAAAACTATAGTTCAAATTAAGATATCATTGAAGATCTAGCTTAGAGGGTAGGTATTCCCCACCTTTACCCTATTAACTTTTAGGTAACCAGTTGTGAAAATACTAATTTTATATTTTAGACGAATATAATATTTACCAAACAGAGCAACCTACCAAGCGGTTTTTCAAAAGGTGCTGTGTTTGCAGTCCGATACAGTTCAATTAAATTTTTAAATTGAGCCCTCCTCGCTACAGTGTATTTTTATTTTCCGTTATTAGTATATCTTCCAAAAGTTTGATATGGTGGATTTTCCGAAAGGTATTAAGTATGCAGTCACACACGGCTGTTAAATTTGATTTTTAAATCCAGCCTACTCGCTTCAGTGTCATGATATTTTTATTTTTCCGTCATTAGCATATCTCCCAAAAGCTTGATATTATGGATTATTAAAAGGGTGCTGTGTATGCAGTCGAACACGAGCTGTTCAATTCAATTTTTAAATCCAGTCTTCCTCGCTTCATTGTAAAGACTTTTTATTTTTCCTTTATCGTTATATCTCCCAAAACCTTGATTTGGAGAATTTTTCAAAAGGTGTTGTGTGTGCAGTCGAACAAAAGTTGCTCAATTCAATTCAATTTTTAAATCCAGCCTAGTGGCTGTAGTGTAAGGATATTTTTATTTTTCCGTTATCGGTATATCTCCCAAAGGCTTGATGTGGTGGGTATTTTGAAAGGTGCTGTGTATGCAGTAGAACACGAGTTGTTCAATTCAATTTTCAAATCCAGTCTACCTTTCTCCAGTGTAAGAATATTTTAATTTTTCCGTTATTGTCATATCTCCCAAAACCAAATTACATGAGTCAAATAGTGTTTTCATATCGTGTTGAATACAAAATTTTATCTAACCCAGTATCAAAATAAAAAATTATTGTACCAACGCTTGCAGCAGGCGTACTGATAAATTCAACTTCATCGCTTTAATTGGATGTTGCTATGGATATTAAACAAATAATATCTGTTAGTGGTGAATATTTTTTTGCAAATAATGATGATGATGGTTCTGATGTAGACATACCTTCTGAAATAGAAGATTCATCAGCTAATGTAGCAATATGTACAATTGAGTAGGTCAAGAAGCTGGTATGGAGAATAAGAAACATAAAAACTGGCGTGAAGAGAAAGAAGTTGAAAATTTTTGTGAAAAAGTTTCTGTTGGCATACTATGAAACAATGAAAAATTGTACAGAATCTACTGCAAATGAAATACCTACTCAATGTTGAAGGCTTACATGTCAAAGAAACACTGACATGAAAAAACATATCATAGTCTGTAACATTTTTGAAGCTAAGAACTGCGGATTATCACGCCAAAAAATCTACGCTTCTTACTATAGAGAACTTCGGATCTTTTATAAGAGATATTAATTTCATAGTTGGGGTCGATAAAATAATTTCTTGAGGCAAAATATTTCCCACAATACTTTTTTCTCTATTTTTATTACCTAAATGCAAAAATCAATATCACTGGAATGAAAAGCACTCTATTTCTCTAGAAGACGATACGAAAGTAATCTCTAATTGTTCGTTTTTGCACCACCCGCACGTTTTAGTAATTTCGCTGTAGCTCCATAATGAACTTCTCTGCAAACCGGTATTATTTAACTCCTTTATGTGCACTGTCTATTATGTTCAAGAGAATATAATAGAGCGTATTTTGATCACGCTGCAGTAGTTTCAGCAAAACCTCTGCATATTAAATTATCGAACTAAAACCTAACCAATTCAATTATGACTTGGTAAATTCTGATGCCGACATTTGATACGAAATAATGAAACGCAGTGTGTACCGACATTATTAGACACTGGAATAATAGTGAATCTGTCCCTTGTCTTCCTACAACCGAAACCTCCTGCGATGATATTGATATTCGGTGCTTCCCCCATTCCCTTCTACGACTTTCCAAGAAATATTAAATCTGTCGGGAACATGACAATACATGGTATTGTTTGACTGAAATGTAATTTGTGATTTCACATGCATGGAAAAACGTGAAGAGATAAGGACGCGACAGTTCAGAAATGAATGAAAAGAAAACTGAATTGAAAATGTTGACCAAGCAGAATTTGAATGAGAACTCAGAACAGACGTCACATCCTTCTAAGTTCAAAAAATAAGTTTCTTCGGAAACGAACTTTTCAGAATAACTGGGATTTTGAAATGTTTCACATTTAACGTATCACTGTTCTTCAGTTCTTATTTCGAAACGTGAACGTAAAATAGAAAAAAAATCAATTCAGTCATTTCGATTCTATTGGACATATTGAAAGGACCTACGAAAAAGTTGAATTTTCTGGGGTTAAAAAAAACCTTTAATCATAAGACCTGTGGAAAAATTATGTTCACAGGCGTTGCCTGTTGTATTGTATTGTATCTGTTACCATGTAACAAAAATGCTTTTCAAAACAAGACTTTAGCTTAGAAATGATTTGTACCGGAAAATGGTCAACTTATTACGAATCAAAGGAATGAATTATGATGTGAGATTTATTGTGAACATAATGTAACAATTTGAAAACATTGAAAGTTTTAACCAAACAAAACTACACGAGAGTATTGATCAAGTAGACATTCGGATAAAAAAATGTTTTCGCAGAGCTAGTATTCAGAGAAAGGGGAAAGTACTTCAAAACATTGTTCGGAACAATATTTGCAACAACAACGGATGCTGTTTAACCGATTACATTAATAAAATCTCGTGGCTCGACTAAGGCGAGTCCTGCTCGATTCACTCAGTGCTGGTCCTAAGGTAGCGTATGGAGTTAGTTACAAGGCAACCCAGAACACATGGCTAATGACTATAGCACAACTAAAAAAAAGGGATACATTTGCTTGAGACAGCTTTAGATTGACATTCGCCCTTTAAATAAGTAGATGATGTTCTGTACAGCTTAAACCTTCGTCGTATTCGTATAGAATTGTATTCACTCCAAAGGTTCCAAATATTAATTAATTTCAGTGGCACAAACAACTTCAGTAGAATGTATCGACGAGATTAGGATCGTGAAACTGAAAGGGAAAATTTTGATCTATTTCGATGTTCTTTGTTTCCAAGTGTTCCAATGCCCAAAACTTTGGAATATCTGAGCGAGTGACTCTGCTGACCGACGGTTTCAGTAACGAAATAGTCAGAGGGTATTTAAGCCTGGCCAGACTTTGCATGAGGCACAATTTCTTTCAGTTCAATAACTGATTCTACGAACACCTCGAAGAGACAGCCATGGGTAACCCTCTGTCTCCCTACCTAGCCAATTTGTTGACATTCATCAGATGGAAGCAAGAGAGAGCTTCAGCTACTTTCCTACAAGAAAAGATTGAAGACTGAGAAAATGATTATCAGGGAGGTGGCTGGGGCAAATGGTTTTTCTGTGGACTTAGTGGACAACCTGATCAGGAAACAGATTTGAGAGGTTACCTTCTTCTTTGATGAAAACCTTACTACCAACCAATATTTGCATTTGCGAAGTTTACGACCAGATTTATTTTCCGATCTCAAATAAAATGGATGGAATTTGTTATCAGTTGAGTGGAGCGACTGTTCATTGTAGTGCAACAATACGATCATTTTCAAATAGAACGTTTTAAGGAAAATCGATAGAACGATACACAAAGTATTCCATGCCAGCACACTCACCAGACTTATCCTCAATGGATGTCCTCTTAGGGGTAGAAAAACTCTGATTACTAATTGTGTGAGAGCAATACAAATGCAATCAACGATGTTGTAGAAAGAACTGAACTGTGCACGTTGCGGGATGGACAACATATTGAGATGTAAAATAGTAACATGTTTACTCCTTTGGGTACCATGTCAAATTATCGTTTGTATTTAAAGCTATATATTCCAGCCAGATATTCATTTACTTTTGATATTATTGAACATCATTTTCTTGTTGAAATATTTTGACCAATTTTATTTTTTAAAATATTGACCTTATTTAACATGACAGTTGAAGAATTCAAAAAGTACACATTCTTGAGAAAACCATTGCATACAGGATGACGTTTATTTATCGTTTCGAGCAAAATTATTTTTTTGAAGAAATTTTTAAAAGAAATTAAAAAAAATCGTAAAAAAATAGAACTTCACTAAGATAGCCATGACTTCAAATCTACATGTACTTTGTAATACTGAAGACTTTGGGGCCAACTAGTTTTTCATTGGGACAACAAGACAGTTTCGAAGAATTTTTGGAATACCTGTTGAGTACACTTCTCGAGCAGGAGAATAGTTTGATCAATTCCCGACAAAGCCCTGATGTTGTTGAATCATTAACTATCGCTTCTTCAGTAAAAACATCTTTTGGAGGGAAAATTCTTACAGTTTTGAGTTGCTTCGGATGCGGTGAAGAGCAGAAAATCCAGAAACTTCTTTGAATTAGAGCTCGCGTTCCCCAATCTGTTGGAAATCCAGTCCGTGCAGAATCTAATCAATCATCACTTGAGAACTGAACACCTAACAGATAATAGACAACTGTATTGCGACTTCTGCGCTAAAACATCCGATAGAGATAAAATAACAAGTATTGTTGAAACACCTGCTAATTTGATCCTGACTGAAGCTCTTTAGTTATGATTCAGCATGTCGCAGATGTATTAAATTATTTCAATGAGTCAAGCTAGAGGTACACCCCTATCTAGCCGACTGCCGTTATGAGCTTCACGCAGTCATCGTCCACTGTGGTTCTGGAGTTGATTCTGGCCACTACTATACCTTGGCCAAGGACAGAACAGACTGGTATAAGTTTGAAGATAGTTGCGTGAATAAAATATTTTCTTTCGAATTGGACCTTTTGGACCCTCTGGAGACAAGTCCCGGCAGGCAGATCCGTGCCAAATACAAGTCGTCCAGTGTGTTTGGGTCATACCATACCTGGTCCAGCCAAGCAGACCCAAGCCTGATTAAACCAACAGAGTATGTCTACGCTAAACCCATTGTACCCAGGCAACGATGAATTATGGCACAAGCAATTGAAAGGAAACGAAATGAGCCAATCAAAGATGGAAGGGGCAGCAAGGGGGAGAAGAAATCAAATAGAGATGGTGCAAGCAGACGTCTTCTGCGGATATTCATTTGTATATTTATGTTCACTTAGTATTAATTTTATAGTTTTTGTGAACCTGTATCGAATTGTGAGTTGGTTTTTAATATAATCGCTCGGGGCGCGCGATTTTGAACGGGTATTGTCAAAAATAGATCGAACGCACCGTATATTAAAATATTTTATCATCATTCAATACGTGGATAACCTTTCTACTATTCACAATGCAGTACGTGAGCGAAGTTATTTTATTTTGAAACACAATAATTGTGCCAAAAACAGAAAACAAGAATTTTCAAAAAGGCCACTGATAGTTCGATCTGGTAGTCGAGTTTAGAGTTTTGTCGTGCCCACAGCTAGTGAGGGCTATGGGGGGAGTTTGGAAGAGTAAATACTAAATTCATGGAAGTGTTTTAAATCTATAAATGATCAGTATCTACCTAGTTAGTCGTGAGTAAACCCCAATTCACGACAAGTTTTACCGGAAGGCAGATATTCAAAATTTGACGGACCTCTTTAGGAGTTTTTCTATAGCAGTAATAGCGAAAGCGCCACCGAATTAATTTAAGTCGCCCAGGAGCGCCAATTTTTTTTGCTGTTACTTTGTTATTATCATTTTACATAATAAAGTATATATCAAAAAATAAATAAATTTCAAAATAATATTCTTCAATATTTTCCAAAATAAGCGTACTCTACTCTTGACTTAAAATCAAATTTTCCAATGCGCCTCGTTTATTAAGGGGGTTTTGCCATATTTTGTTGGTGAATGTTCAGATTTAGGGGATCCACAAACTTTTATCGAAAAAAACTTTCTGCCTAAAATCCTATAATAAAGAAGTTTCCCAAGTTTCTCGTATAGTGCGTATAGTGCGTATTGGGGTGACTCTGTAACAAAACAATTCAAGAAAATAATGAATCCCCCGAAACCGAATCACAGATTGAAAACATTTCGACGATAATTTCATCAGCGGTGTTTGGTTTTCCCACCGATTTTCCGTCACCGCTCTCGTTCCCGTGCGCATCAGACACAAACAGATAGCGAGGATAACACCCTTAATATCTCATTAGCAATTAGCAGTTAATAACATTCGCAGCTAATGAATTCCAGACGCTCGTGTGTGTTTGCGTGTCGCCTCGAAGACGGAGATATTGTTTGTGACGGAAAGCGTGTAAATGGAGCGAGGCGAAAACGTATGAAGATGATTGTAGGGAGATAAAGAAGCGTCTCGGATTGTATTGCTGTGTTTATTGCTGTTCACTTGGTGACGTGATGATGGAGAATAATGTTGGTGCGTCTAAAAAACTGAAGATATCGATGATCAAAGTTTCATGAAATGTACAAGACCGGCATCTTTTTGATTAGAAAAGAAAAAATTACTAAATTTTTTTAGTAAATTTCAAAACTCATGCATCCCGCCAAAGGCAAAATACGTCATGGACATCGATATACCCTTTCGTAAATTGGGACGATTTTTGTTTATTATATTACACAGGTTACCGGAATCAGTGGCGCAGCCAGAAATTTTGTTGGGGAGTGGGGGGATGACTGAATATTTATGAAAAAAATAATAGACATTTAATTTTGATTAGCAAAAATGTATTTAAAATGATTAACACATATCATACTTATACTAAAAAGTAGTCACAAATAGCAAAGTAAAACTCTTCGTTTTTTTGTTTTCTATTTCGTCTAGAAATTCTTCCACGGTAATATCAATATCGTGGTTCGCATAAAGAACTACCAAACCATTTAATCTGTCCTCTTCCGTGGTGCTACGCAGATAGATATTTGAATATCTTAAATTTGAAAATGAACTTTCAGATGTGGCGGTTGTGATAGGAAAAGTAAAAAAAAAAAAAATTAAAAGCTTTTTTATATTAGGGAATATTTTGGTATCACATTCGGAATACACTGTCCAAATCTTCCTTCAGTTTCTTATTTTTGCATTTTTTATACCACAGCTCAAATTTTGTAGGAAAACTCTTCAAGGTACACATCCTTTTAGAAGCTGTGAAGTTCCAAAAAACAGTTATATTGACTATTAAAATCTTGATTATCATATGAAAAGAGGAACCAAAATTTTGAATGTTTTCCCGAAGTTTTAAAAACCGATCCTCGAGATTTGCTATGAGGCCATCTAAAAACGGAATAAAAATTGTTATTTTTACTTAGCAGCAGAATCGGTTTTTATAACCAATCTGTGTGTTCATCTTGGCGGTAGTCTAGCACGATGACTGCCACACTGTTGAGAAAAAATCGATGGCCATTTACTTTAGTTCTTCTAAAGTTCAACCTCAGTGATCCATAGCCATGAGGAAAGGGTTCAGACACTAACAGCCGAGCTCTTTCAGTCCCACATAACTGATATAGGCTTGAGACATCGACCGAGGTACACGCGGCTATAAAGCAAAAAAACCGTCGAGACATCTAAGGTGTGTCACGCGACTTTTGTTGAAAATAAGCTGAGACGCCATGTCTATGTCTCACGGCAGTCTACGTGCTAGGTAATCTGATTTCAATATTGTATTCCGAAAGTAGATCCTGAGCTTCTTTACATTTTTTTGAAAATTATCATCTGCCAGGCCTCTTATTCCTTTAACTTCTTTAACGTCATTAGCTAGCTTTAACGCTTTACAAAGATTTAAATCGACTGTTTGTAGAATCTTGCTTAAAGGAAGTGTGTAGGCACATATTCTTTATGAGCACATTAGTGCGATCACAAATTTGGAATGTTTAATGCTGGCCAGTAATCCAGATGCCTCAGTGGAAGTATTGCGGTCGGTCCATTGCTCTATTGCCTCTAAAGTGGCTTGCGACCCATCGTTTCCAGAAATAATAAGTCAATTTGGTGATGTAATACATGCTCCCTTTTGGGAGTGTTGAACAACACGAAACCCCTTTCAATGGTACCCAGGCAATTACGTATTTTCGTGACATTGGACGCAGGAGATAAACATAAGTTTAAATTGTGTGAAGCACAGTGTACATAAGTAGCCGAGGGAAATTTTTCCGATATTAATATCTGAGTACCTTTAGAGTTGCCTGACATAGCAGAGGCTTCATCATATCCCTGTCTACATAGATACCTGCAGCTGATCTTAAATTTTCTAATGTATCCAAAATACTAGCGGCTATAAAAGCGCCAGTACCAGAAATAATTTCAACGAACTGTAAAAACGTTTCTTCACAAATTTGGTCTTTTTTGTTGATGTGTCTTGTACATAAAGTTAACCGTTCTTTATTTGAAACATCGGCTGTCTCATCAGCTAAGATCACGAATGCTTTGAAGTCGTTAATTTCGTCAACGATTTCGTCAAAGCAGTAGGCAAAATAAAAAAATAAAATCTCATAGTAAACTTAAAAAAAAGTCGGGGAGGTCCAGGGCTCATCTGGCCCTCCTCTGGCTGCGCCCCCGACCGGAATGAAGGCATTCGTTCTTGGAGTTAATTTCTGTGACTTCATATTCAATATCGTCATTTAATTAAGTTTCTTTTAATTAAAACAATAAGTTTCTTTTATTAACTACAATGAACAGCCGCTCCACTCAACTGATAACCTGATTCTATCTTTTTGTTAACGCGGAATTTGAGTATGAATCTTGTCGTAAACTTCGCAAATATTGGTTGGTAAAAAGGTTTTCAGCAAAGCAGAAGGTAACAGTTTACATGAGCCGTTAACCTTGAATGAATATTGGTCACCACCTATAGTTAGTTCTGTTCGATTAGCTGTAACTGTTGAATCATCAGTCCATCAAATATTTATTGAAAATCATGTATTGTCTTCTATTCTCCTTGATTCCATGCGGAAAACTCAACTCGTGGAATGAATCCCTTTCCTTTGAAATCCGTCTACATTTTTTAATTAATTTTCTATATACTTGTAAAGTGTACATCAATATAATTCGATATCTCAATGTCTCACCATTTTCCACAACTGTTCAACAAACTCTATCTTCTTCCTCTGTAGATCCATTTGCAACAGTGCGAGGTCTTTGGAAAGTTTGTTAATACTGCCTGTTCCTTAAAATTTTGTTGTAGTTGCAGACGATGATAATGAATTAGTAATGGTAGTATTTACTTTGCACTGCCCCTCACAAACTAACATATACTATGTATTGCCTGTATACACCAATTAGTACTGATGTAACATTATTTTCTGTGAATAAAACTTCATTCATATTGTTAAAAATGTACATAATTCTGGTTCTTCTGAAGAGACAAAACGCAAAATGACGATAACAAAGAAAGTATCATCTTTCATCTGTAACCATTTCCAAGTTTGGCATCAGAGTAACTCAATTATTTATTCATATTTTTGTTAATAACTCGTCCGAAAAAATCTGAAAGAGTATCGAATGAATTGGGATTTTCAGTTTCCAAACCTGTGTACCATTCTCTTATTGAATCACATTTGCTGCGGTTATCGATTTCGGAATGTTCTAATTTTATAGATGCGTGCTCTACGATATTTATGCAAAGCAAAGTATCGGGATTCATGTCGACCTCTGTTTTTGAAACACAAAATATTAACGGTTGTTGCAATTTTCATACTTGAAACTGTGTGTTTGATATTCAAGGATAAAACAAAATTTACTATTGGTAGCTCTTCTGATGATATTACAAGACCAAATAATGAATTCAAACTGCCAATCCCTAAACGTATAGTTGTGTGCATAAATAAGTCGTACAACAGTTATAGAATATTGTGAGCCAGACTCGTCAATCTTCATTATTTAACTTCTTATCGACTTTGACAAGTAGCGTCCACATAAAAACTATTTTTGTCAGTAACGCGCTTTTAACATTTTTTAGTGCAATTAGTGCAACGCCTCAATTAGTGTCGTACCGTGTACGACTTTTTTATGCACACAACTGTACTCTGATCAAAAATTCAATAATTTATAATGTATGTGAGATGTTTTAACACCTTCCATCAAACATTAAAAGTATCAAATAATATTTTTCTACAAACGTCAAAAAATGACAAGGTTCGCGCATTGACAACAGTATGCGAAGTGGCACTTTTTTTCATTTTCATTCGTTACCATGACACCGTGCGCGAAGTAATGTGCGAAATATATTTCGCACACTGCATGTAAACTATATGGGATTTTCATATTCTAACCTATATGGTCCTCAACTCCTCAATGAAGCAAAAAACAAGAAATCGTTTATTTATTAATGTAGAACAATAATTAAGGCTTTCAAATTGTGAGAGATATTTTTCTGGCTTTATTTGCTTCACACCACTCTTTAAATTGCTGATATGCATTTTCATACTGCCGCCTCGATTTCTCCGGTAAAAGGTTGGAAATTACGGAATTGGCCGCATCTATCAAGTTAGGTGGGGTACTGCTTAGTTCATCGTCGCTCGAAATTTCCATTGTTTTACAATAATAAATATCACGCACGAAATTGACGCGAATAAAAAGTCACTCCAAAATAATTATCAAGAACTGTCACTTTGAAATAATTGTCAACAAATGCCATTTTATTTCCATAGTTACAGTAATTACTTGATTTGGAAAAATTATTTAAGCCAGTTCAATACTATTTTTCATAGTTATTACTTATTTTAGAACAATATTTTTGACGTTTGTAGAAAAAATTTTGTTTGCATCTCATGCGCGAAATACTTTGGTAATCTCGACTATTTTTTTTAACTCGGCTGCGCCTCGTTAAAAAAAATCAGTTCTCGATCACCAAAGTAGCATTTCGCGCACTAGATACAAAAATAACTATTTCGGTTTAGAAAGGAGTAAAGTGTTGTCTGAAAGAGTGTTGCGGCTGGACTGATAGCAGATGGCAGAAATTAGGGCGTCATTGATGAGATTATGAGCATTAATGTTGTATTTTCATTCTAATTTAGTTATATGCGCTCATTCTCGTCTCAGTGACTCCTCGGGTGGTCTTTTCGGGTTTTTCCTGTAGTCGGAATAGCAAATGCGCCACCTTTTTTCATTAAGTCGCCCCGGAGCGCATATGGTGGTGGTACTCTCTTTCGTTTGCACTTATGTTCAGATCGGGGAGATTATCACCATTATAGTCTATATACATACCTATTTCAATTTACGTTTTTATTTATACTTGAAAGCTTTGTCGATAAGTTGAAAAACTTCTGATATCAAAGTATATTATGGCTTTGACTTTGAAACGTGTCTCTCTATATGTCATAAGTCTCGCCGAAACTTTGCTACCTCCGCCGACGAGGGCAACATGTTTTTTTCTTTATTTTACAATAAAATTATTTGTTTACAACCTGAATTGATTATAGAAATAATGCAAGAGTTTTTTGATTTGCTCGGGAACGTAGGTAGTAATTTCCTAGAAAACACATAAAATTTCCCACCACTACAGATTTGGGAACTTTGTCAAAGTCTCTTGAAGTCTTCTGAGGGTTGTCGCAAACGAAAGTTAAAGGAAAAATAACTTTTCGAGAACAAATGTCTTATTTATATCTTGGAAGGTCTATTATTGTCCAGTTTCCTAACAATAACTTCTTGGAAATACTGATTTGAAACCTTAAGATAAATTTGAATTGAAATTGACAAGAAAACCAACTGTTACGGGTTTATTTTGCACTAGAAATCTTTCTGTTTTAATACAATAACATCAGAAATTCTCTGTCATTGATATACACTTTCCACTCCGTACGCCACTGTATCAAAATGATAACTTTATCGTTGTCCTGTACAGCTTGTTCCGAATGTACTTACCTTTGCCGTACTAGTTCGAGCGGACATGAACCGGCCTTAAGCTAATTACAGTTATCAGTTGTTCTATTTTGCGGTATGACAGCGTTGTTTTGTAAACCTAATTTTGGTAAGTCTATTGTTTTGTGTTAAGAACACAAAACTCATTCCTACTCTATCTCTGTCTTGTGTCATTGATGTACCTACTTCACATTCGAATACTTGACCTTGTTTGTGTTTGGTTCTGAGATTGAGAGGCTTAAGGTGTTCTTTTCATAGGTCCTAGTAGCTCGAGGTAGTTCCTGGACTGTTCCCACCGAACACTAACGAACAAGAAAGCGCCTTGTCAGATAGTGACAGGTTTGACTTTGACGTCTGAGACATACTTTCCGGTTCCTTATTTGATCTTGATGAGTGACTGACCTATTTTGAAGATTTCCAATTAAAGTTTGATCATCGTTGATGGATCTTGGGAAAATTCACATCTGGAGAGTTTCTCATATTGTTTGCGATTTTTGACGCTACATATTTTTGAGAAATCTCCATTCGCTTTGCGGAATTTTGAGGTTAGAAGTCATTTCATCATTGTGTGAAACCACTGGAACGAGAAACTTGCTATCAGACAGCAAACCGACCATCAAAGCTGTTATCAGAACCCTCCCACTTAATAGAGGTTAGTATTTGCATTTGGGCTCTACTTATGGCCCCATACAAGTGTAATCAGAAGTCAGACTGGTATTGTTTATTCTAGGGTGCTACCACTCCGCTACCACTCTGCTACTGCTCGGCTGTGGCTACTACTTCACTACTTTGTTACTGTTTCGCCGCTGGTAGTGCTCCACTACGGTTTATTGCTACTACTCTGCTACCGCTTATTGGAGTTCCACTAATGTGATTGTTCCACTGTTCCGTTGCTACACGATTGTCTTTCCACTATTCCACTACTGTGATTGTTCCTTTAAACTGTCCCGGTGTATATCTGTTGTTCAGCATTCCACCCCTGTTCGTCCCTATTTGGTATTCTTCGTTGAGGGTATTCGTCCGAGATGTACTGGTACTTGATTGATTGAGCCGTACCCACTGTGCACACGTTCTCATCAAGGCACTGGATTCATAACCTACGACTTGTGAACTGGCCTTACTGAGGAAACCTACTTACGATCAGTTAAGTTTAGCATAAGAGTTTGCCCCTAAGGCATCAGTATTCATAATTGTAAGCTATCGTGACGTCACAGGCATAGCCCTCACTGGAAATTCAATATTGATATATTTAAACAGTACACCACTCTCAATCACTTGAATTCATCTTGATGGTACCATATTTACAGTAATTTCATTTAAATTTTTTTATTGTGTGCCGAACTGTGCATATACAGTGTGTGTAATATAAATCAATATATTTTATTAGTAAGGGACATGACTATTTCTTTTATTCTGGTCCAAGTTATCCAAGCGTAAGGGAAGACAAAACCTCTACATATTTATATATTATTTTTATACCATTTACAGGTATCTATTGTTTAATATTTTAGTAATATTAGTGCAGTGGGTTGTCCCATTCCATCAGGGTGGTTTCGGATTTTTCACTAGCGATAAATCCTTGGCGCTCCGGAAAATTAACCCCATATTTCAATCTTATCGAAATCAATTTTTATTGTCGAATCCACGCCTACTTAGCTACTGGGTATGTTAGTGGCGTGAAACTTCACTGCTCTCCTTTCCTAAATTTCGCCCCTAACACAACGAATATTAGAATCACAGAACATCAATTAATTAGGAGACACCCCACTCAGTAATAACCATTCAGACATGAAAAGGGCATCGTGTAACATCAGAAAGGAAGCTAAATTCATCAACATGGAGGAACATTACTTCAAAAAGATTTAGGAACGTCGTGTTCGTTGCAGAGAACAAAGAAGTATTCAACCAACGCGCCACGGCAAATACTAATAATAGCTGTTTTCTACCCGCACAGGCTAAGGTACACTACGAATGTTTATGAGGATGTTAAAAATATTTTCTCATTCCTAGTAAATAATGATATGTTTCATTTAATATGAATTTAATACTGATCATGAAATGTAACGTAATGTGGTGTAATGTATTGTAATGTAATGTAACGTAATGTAATGTAACGTAGCCCTAATAACCTTAGTGGTTGATGCGCTTATCTTTAAATAAAAAAGTATTATTATAATCATTACATCAGAGTGTGGTGATGAAATACTTATTACGGGATTTTTTTTTGTTTTCTTCGACTTTCTACTTCTACGAAAGAGCTGAAAAGTAAAATGCTGAAGATGATTTTTTTTTTACATGGTGGTTCTTCGGGTAGTAAGGCCGACGTGTTTTCAGAGAAGAACTCGACGTTTCGCCAACACGAGTGGTTAGCATTTTCAAGAGTTATTTTAAAAATTTTCGCTTTCTGTAGTCGCTGTCAAATGCTTGACATTTGTTATACGTTGTCTCAATAAATACCTGTGATTTGTCGTTCTTACATCTGATTGGTCCATAGCGTTAGCAGACATCATAGAATCGTTCGTAACGTTATTTTGTGGGTAGGGAGCTAATTGAGAATTTTTGAGAACTGGAAGCCAAATCTTGTTCAATTGTAGTCCTTCTTCGGTTCTGTTGAAGTTGCTGTGGTGTTTCTGGATTTCAATTGCTTCCCGGAAGAGTCTTGGGTAATACGCAGATGTTGAAGAGATGACTTGGGTTTCTTCAAATTTCACTCTATGGTTATCGTTGTTGAGAGTATGTTCTGCGACAGCGGATTTCTGTGTGTGCCCTAACCGACAGCAAGCCTTGTGCTCTTTGATTCTTGTTTTAACGGAGCGTTTCGTGGTTCCGATATAAACGCTGCCACAGGAACATGGAATGCGATAAACCCCAGAAGAGCATAGTACGTCTCGTTTGTCCTTCGCTGATCTAAAGTGGTCTTTCAGTTTCTTTGAAGGTTTATAAACGGTTTTAATCTCATATTTTCTTAGAATACGGCCGATACGATCTGTAACTCTGGGAACATATGGTAAGAATGCTTTTCTTTTTTCGGTGTTGGTTTGACTACTACTTGGTTCACTGGATGGACAGTCATTTGGTCTACTATTGATTCTTCCGTCTCTGATTTCTCTTCTATTTTTCATACACCTCTCAATATCTCTTTCTTTGTATCCATTAGAAAGGAGAGCGTTTTTTAGATGTTTCAGTTCAGCTTCCAGGTATTCAGGTTCGCAAATTCTTCTAGCTCGATCAACTAATGTCTTGATTACACCTTGTTTTTGGCACGGATGATGGTTTGAGGTATTGTGGAGATATCGATCAGTGTGTGTTGGTTTTCTATATACCGTATGCCCCAGACGTCTTTCTTTTCGAGAAATGAGAACGTCTAATAATGCCAGTTTCTTCTCATTTTCAATTTCCATGGTAAATTGAATATTCGGGTGTATGTCATTGATATGGTTAAGGAATTCATTGAGTTTTTCTGGTCCATGGCTCCAAATTATAAACGTATCGTCTACATATCGTAACCATACCTTGGGTTTTAAATTTGCAGTTTCAATTGCCTTTTCTTCTAGTTTTTCCATGAAGAAATTAGCAATAACTGGGCTAAGTGGGCTTCCCATTGAAACACCATCTAATTGCTCATATATTTTGTTATTGAAAATGAAATATGAAGATGTTAAGCATATTTTGAAGAGATTGGATATATCACTTGGGAAAAGTAGTTCAATTTCCCTCATGGCTTCATCTAACGGGACCTTTGTGAACAGGGATACTACATCAAAGCTGACTAGAACGTCATTTGGATCAATGGTAATCTCTTTGATCTTTTCGATGAAATGTGTGGAATCTCTTACATAGGAAGATGTATTACCAATGTGTGGCTGTAGTAGTGTGGACAAATATTTCGCAAGTTCATAGGTTGGTGATCCAATGGTGTTGACTATTGATCGGAGCGGCACGTTGGTTTTGTGAATTTTTGGTAGACCATACAGTCTAGGAATGAGAGCCTCACTTCTACACAGTCGTTTTTTGGTGTTGTCATCCAATGAAGAAGATTTGATAGAGCGATTTACAATTTGGACGGTTGCTTGTGTTGGGTCCCGTTTCAGTTCTTTGTATATCAAAGGATCCAGTAAAACATCTATCTTATTCAAATAGTCCTCTTTGTTTAAGACAACGGTTGCATTACCTTTGTCAGCCGGTAGAATCAGAATTTTCTCATCTCTGTTCAATTCCCTGATGGCCTGCACTTCGGATTTCGACAAATTACTCTTGGGTGGTTTAGCCTTACGTAGTATTTGTGTACATTCTGTGCGAATTTCTTCTGCCTGTTCTTCGGGAAAGGTTCTAATAGCAGTTTCAATGTTGGCTATTATGTCTTCATTTGGTATTCGTATTTGTGATATTGCAAAGTTTCCGCCTTTGGAAAGAACGGCGATTTCAGTGGAAGAGAGAGTGCGGTCAGATAAGTTGATTACAGTGTGTGACACCACAGCAACTTCAACAGAACCGAAGAAGGACTACAATTGAACAAGATTTGGCTTCCAGTTCTCAAAAATTCTCAATTAGCTCCCTACCCACAAAATAACGTTACGAACGATTCTATGATGTCTGCTAACGCTATGGACCAATCAGATGTAAGAACGACAAATCACAGGTATTTATTGAGACAACGTATAACAAATGTCAAGCATTTGACAGCGACTACAGAAAGCGAAAATTTTTAAAATAACTCTTGAAAATGCTAACCACTCGTGTTGGCGAAACGTCGAGTTCTTCTCTGAAAACACGTCGGCCTTACTACCCGAAGAACCACCATGTAAGTGACGATGGCCGCGAAAGCCTTTCACAATTTATCAGTTATAAACTAGCTAACAACATGCATAGGTATGATTGGGACAAAATCGATGCAATTTCATATCGAAATATGGAAAATGAACTCATTAGAAACACTGATAGACAGAAAAGCAAGTTCGAGAAACTTAGAAGAGCTGACAATATACTTATTAATAACCAACAGAAGGTAGACATGTCACACACTGTAATCAACTTATCTGACCGCACTCTCTCTTCCACTGAAATCGCCGTTCTTTCCAAAGGCGGAAACTTTGCAATATCACAAACACGAATACCAAATGAAGACATAATAGCCAACATTGAAACTGCTATTAGAACCTTTCCCGAAGAACAGGCAGAAGAAATTCGCACAGAATGTACACAAAGATAGATGTTTTACTGGATCCTTTGATATACAAAGAACTGAAACGGGACCCAACACAAGCAACCGTCCAAATTGTAAATCGCTCTATCAAATCTTCTTCATTGGATGACAACACCAAAAAACGACTGTGTAGAAGTGAGGCTCTCATTCCTAGACTGTATGGTCTACCAAAAATTCACAAAACCAACGTGCCGCTCCGACCAATAGTCAACACCATTGGATCACCAACCTATGAACTTGCGAAATATTTGTCCACACTACTACAGCCACACATTGGTAATACATCTTCCTATGTAAGAGATTCCACACATTTCATCGAAAAGATCAAAGAGATTACCATTGATCCAAATGACGTTCTAGTCAGCTTTGATGTAGTATCCCTGTTCACAAAGGTCCCGTTAGATGAAGCCATGAGGGAAATTGAACTACTTTTCCCAAGTGATATATCCAATCTCTTCAAAATATGCTTAACATCTTCATATTTCATTTTCAATAACAAAATATATGAGCAATTAGATGGTGTTTCAATGGGAAGCCCAGTTATTGCTAATTTCTTCATGGAAAAACTAGAAGAAAAGGCAATTGAAACTGCAAATTTAAAACCCAAGGTATGGTTACGATATGTAGACGATACGTTTATAATTTGGAGCCATGGACCAGAAAAGCTCAATGAATTCCTTAACCATATCAATGACATACACCCGAATATTCAATTTACCATGGAAATTGAAAATGAGAAGAAACTGGCATTCTTAGACGTTCTCATTTCTCGAAAAGAAAGACGTCTGGGGCATACGGTATATAGAAAACCAACACACACTGATCGATATCTCCACAATACCTCAAACCATCATCCGTGCCAAAAACAAGGTGTAATCAAGACATTAGTTGATCGAGCTAGAAGAATTTGCGAACCTGAATACCTGGAAGCTGAACTGAAACATCTAAAAAACGCTCTCCTTTCTAATGGATACAAAGAAAGAGATATTGAGAGGTGTATGAAAAATAGAAGAGAAATCAGAGACGGAAGAATCAATAGTAGACCAAATGACTGTCCATCCAGTGAACCAAGTAGTAGTCAAACCAACACCGAAAAAAGAAAAGCATTCTTACCATATGTTCCCAGAGTTACAGATCGTATCGGCCGTATTCTAAGAAAATATGAGATTAAAACCGTTTATAAACCTTCAAAGAAACTGAAAGACCACTTTAGATCAGCGAAGGACAAACGAGACGTACTATGCTCTTCTGGGGTTTATCGCATTCCATGTTCCTGTGGCAGCGTTTATATCGGAACCACGAAACGCTCCGTTAAAACAAGAATCAAAGAGCACAAGGCTTGCTGTCGGTTAGGGCACACACAGAAATCCGCTGTCGCAGAACATACTCTCAACAACGATAACCATAGAGTGAAATTTGAAGAAACCCAAGTCATCTCTTCAACATCTGCGTATTACCCAAGACTCTTCCGGGAAGCAATTGAAATCCAGAAACACCACAGCAACTTCAACAGAACCGAAGAAGGACTACAATTGAACAAGATTTGGCTTCCAGTTCTCAAAAATTCTCAATTAGCTCCCTACCCACAAAATAACGGTACGAACGATTCTATGATGTCTGCTAACGCTATGGACCAATCAGATGTAAGAACAACAAATCACAGGTATTTATTGAGACAACGTATAACAAATGTCAAGCATTTGACAGCGACTACAGAAAGCGAAAATTTTTAAAATAACTCTTGAAAATGCTAACCACTCGTGTTGGCGAAACGTCGAGTTCTTCTCTGAAAACACGTCGGCCTTACTACCCGAAGAACCACCATGTAAGTGACGATGGCCGCGAAAGCCTTTCACAATTTATGATTTTTTTTATTTCAAATGCTTCTACATCGCCGTTCCACAATTTCTTGAGTAAATACAATTTTATCCTCAACTTCAGCATACATTTTTAATTATTTCTCGTACTCACTGCTGCAGATTCGAGCCAAAGTTATTTCCGCCATTTCAGGTCACTTCATAGATGCCAGTTTCCTTCGGCAGTATCCTTCAGGAAATTTCAGTAGTTAAATGCGATTAAATCTGAGACATTGCACACCATTCCAGTTCCGACTTTTCTCATAGTTCCCAATAACCCCGTTTCTATGCCATATAAAGCTTATAACTAATTTTCAGGCAAACTTCAGCTTACTGAATTTCAGCGGAGTTTATGAAAGACATTTATGTGTCTGTGATATATTAAATCGAGTTGGGTTGTGTACAGGGAAGAAAATTGAGAAAATTATGTTATAATTTTAGAGATTAGTCGAAAAGGTTTGCTTCAGGTCAAATAGTTAATGTAATTGTGAATTATTTCGAAATTTAATTAACACTCTTCATAGTTTTTCTCATATACTGTGGAAACGACAACATAATCACAAAGCTTGATAGTTATCTTTACAATACTAGCGTTCTAGATCCTTGCTTATCGGATCATTCTGGGCAACTTATGTTTACATTTTGACTTTGAAAAAAGGGAAAATATTAGATTTAGTAGACCAATTTCTCGTTCGGGTTAGGAGGACATGAGCATGAGCAATTACAATTGGAGCATTTTCCAGATCGAATCACCAAACACTGTGATGAAGCATTTTATGAGTATGCTGAGCTGCCATATCAAAAAGAATCTTCCTTTGAAGAAATGTTTGAACAATAGAGGTCATAAGGTGCCTGTTCGCTGGTTCAATGCGGAATTACAAAACAAACGAAGAGTACTTTCTGATGTGAAATTAATTTATAATCAGTTTTGACGGACGGTGTTAAATCAAACTTGGAAGAAATTATACATGGGGTCCCTCAGGGTTCTATCTTGGGGCCGACTCGTTTCATTTTATACATAAATGACCTTTTTCATCATATTTTTTCCAAAAAAAGTATTATTTTTGCTGATGACACAACTTTAATTGACCGAAAGAGGGATATAGTGGAACTGATCGAATCAGCCAAAAAGACTTTGGAATTAGCAGGGGAATGGTTCGGCACCAACAAGCTTTTGCTAAATTCGGAGAAAAATCAATGCAAATATATCAGATTGGCATAATGTCAAGTTGCTTGGCATTATATTGACGATAGACTTAACTGGAAGTGTCATGTGGAGAAACTGGCGAACAAATTAGCTAGTGCTACTTTTATGATTCGTAGACTAAAGAACCTAGAAGGTATTGATACCCTCAGGTCCAGCTACTTTGGACTTTTCCATAGTCATTTGAACTACGGATTCATTTTGTGGGGAAATTCGATCCACTCAAATAAAATTTTCATTTTGCAAAAAAGTATCATTCGAATCTTAGCAAAACCCGCTCCTGCAGGGATCATTGTCGTGCCCTCTTCTTTCAATTTCAAATCATGCCATTTCCATGTGCTTATATGTACTACTCTCTCCATGAAATAAATAAAATAGAGCAGATTTTGCTCTTCATTCGGAATTACATCAGTATCATACTAGATAAGGAAATTTACTGAGAACTCCTAGATACAGGCTCTCAATGTCTCAAAAAAACTCTTTAAATATTCACTTGTATAACAAGCTACCAGAAGCAATAAAAAAGCTGAATTTCCACATGTTCAAAAGTAAAGTTAAATCTTTTTTGTTGAAGTACTGTTTTTACACGGAAAATGAGTTTCTCATCTACGACTACAAGATCGAGGACTGGTGAAAAACTCTCAACCACCTGGGCATAAATGCCTTAAATTTAGTATATCTAAGTGAATCTATTTTATTTTATTTTTCAACTAGAATTTTTATTGTAGATTGACTTGTACAACTTAGTATAGCGTCTCAATTATTTCAATCTGAATTTCAGACTGAATTTTTATTGTATTTTTAAATATGTACTGTCTTTTTTAATCATTATTTTAACCATAGATATTTCTAAAAAAAATCTCTTCTCAAGGACCTGCTACAAATGTAATCAAATTATGTAACATAGTCAATAAACTCTACTCTACTCTACTCTACGTCGAATGATGAACTATGGGGTGTGTATTATTGAAAATGGATTATCAAGTTCATTTTGAATCTTGAAGCCTTACAGAAGCAGAAAATAATTCCAATTAAAACTGATCTACTAACCATTGAGTTCATTCTGAAAAATTCCGTAACTTTGTAATGAAACTCTCAATAAGTATGTGTGAGTTATACTGTTATCCATAATAATTATGACCTTAAAAATCATACATGTGAATTCATTATAGACCCAATTTCACATTACCTATAACGTGGTTTTAGCCCGCATTTCATTTCAATAGTTTTTTCTATGAAAAACCGCTGATCGATTTGAAGCATAAATTGGACATTCTCGCGCCATCTGTTCGACAGAAAGTCAACAGCGCCGGGTTCTTGGAAAGGACCCTGTGAGTTACAGAGCCTCAGCTCGCAACAGAACAGTCATCATTAGTTGTCAAAGTGTCAAATCACCAGGAGGGGGAATACGCTCTATTACCCATGACGTCACTCTTTCAATTGTGGTTGGTGTAAGTCAAGTTAGAGTACAAGGAGACTAAAATTTAACAAGGAGAGTTTAATTCCCACAATGGTGACACTAGTAGAAAGAGATGAAAGAACATTTGTGACGTAGTTGGACGTGTCATGGCCGCCGTTCTCTATAGACAGTGACGGACTAGCACTTGGTATATGAGAGTTACTGCTGACAGTTTTGTTGCTTGGTTCGAGTTCGACTCTGTACTCATATCCAAGTACGTCACTATGACGCGTAGATGCTACAAGATTCTGATTGGCTAGAGCTTATTAAACCCTCCTTGTTAGTTTAGTCTCTTTGGTCATAGTATCCAAACAACGTGTTTGCTTATGGCGTCTTACACGTGATATTTTGAGAACTGTATAAAATTTATAAGCAATTTTTCATGTGTTTCTGGGAAGCTCGAAAATTTAAGTAGGTACTGTAACAGTTTATTGAAATTATGAGTAGAAGTTATGAAAATTCATATTGTATATAAAAAAGTATTATTACTACTTTACTAGTGTGCGTGTCAGTAATAATCTAGAATTATCAATAGTAAACAGCTCTCAAAATCAGTACCAAATCAAATATTACACTTAAAACGTCGAAAATAAACACATTGTTATATGATGAATCCTGACTTAAACCAACTAAATCAAGCGTAGTGAGGTCACACTACTAGCGCGTATTAACCCTCGAAAGCTTTGCGTAACAGATAAGTACCAGACGCAAAGGTGGACGATGAAGTTCACTATGGTTGTACCACCTTACAAAAAAACACCAAGTCACTAGCAAACGAAGTTTAACGGAATTTTGATGTTCACGAGTACAGCTTGGGAAACATAGCTGAAATTGTGAAAAAATGCACGCCCACTATGCGCATTAGTCCAGTGATATTTACGTGATTGTTCGCGGAAGAGTGGGAATTTCACAATATCAGCTATGTTTGCCAAACTGTAAGTATT